>OX369263.1:15562684-16832579 GCA_947284805.1 Coleophora flavipennella | reverse complement strand
CACTTTGCCGGTTTTTTTGTGTTCCGTTCTCTGAAGCAAAGTATATATGTATATTAGTACTAACATACAGTATGGACACTTCCTGCCGCTCTCTAGATTGCGACCTCACCCCCTCGTCACCCAGATTGATACAGATTGGTTACAGTTTGATTGTTTAACGTATAGGATTTCGCCGCCATTTTGTTTGTTCCGTCATTTGTTTTTTGAAATGTCATTTCTGGCCCGTTGTATGAAGTGTCCAGGGTGTGGCAAAATGTGCTAGGCAGGTTTATTTCTTTTTTAAGACTCCAGTTTCTTGAAATTTAAGAAAAACCTACTAAAAATCTCAGTGGACCCGTTATTGTTATGATCATTGATTTGTGTACAGGCAACCGCACGTCAATGGTAACACTGCTTGAATAAGCACAGTAAGAAGTCTTCTTTGTAAGTACCGTCGTTATAATAATGACGTGCGATTGACCGTATGTGCCCATAATATGTTTCTAGTTAAGGATTCCAGAAAAAAATTAGGAAATAATTCCGGACATTATCGATGTTATTGTCATTACTTTCACATCTCTATATGGGGCTCGCCGTGACCTCTGCGTTGTGATTCAGCTTGCACATTCGCCTGTCTGTACTCGGTGCGGCCGATTACTCCCGAGCTATGTCCGGACACGTCCATACTTTGTAATTTACTGCCAATTGTTCCCAAATGTCTATGTTAAAACGCAGACTATTTTATCGATACTTTCATAGAAGAAAGAGGAAGAACTGCGTTGCGTTAATGATTTTTATCTACTCTCATATCGTAAAGTTCGCATTATCAACTTCAAAACGAGTTTATATTGGCATACTTTATAAACACAATACCGTAATTAAAAAAAATACATTTTTTTTTCATTACGATACAAGTTAAACCAAAGAGATAATATCACCAACGAAGTTCCATATCAATTTTTTTTTATTGGAACGAACATGCGGTTCGCGCCATTTTTACAGCAATACAAAAAGTTTTCATTCCAATTTTTACTTGTCTGTGATAGCGCCCGCTTTAACGCATGCGCGGTGATGTGTTGGTTTTTCATTGAATTTTGTTGTAGATACTGAATTTTGTGGATAATTTTCATTCTTGTTTAAAAATGTCTGAGATCAGTGAAAGCATTGTTTTTATTCTTCATTTTTATTGATTCAGCGCTATGACACGTTTTGTTGTAGGTACTTACTGAATTTCGTGGGATTTTTTTCTTACTCTTAACTTTAATCTTTGTATTTTAGTTGATTCAATCCCAATGTATGAGATTAGATAAAGTAGTGTATGAAACTGCACATAATTTGGTCTTAAAACACACGTGTAATGCTGTATTTTAAGAACCCTTATTATGCAACAGTTTCATAAACTACTATTCTCGTGTTTTTCCAACAATATGTTACGTACGGCTAAAAGCCGAAGTGCGGCTGTATCTTGTTTCAGCCGGCTAGAACTAAGTGCAGCTGGCCACAGTTGGTTAGGTGTATCCCTTTGAACTTTATAAACTCAATATAACCTACAAAATCATACTCAATAGGATAATTGTAAATTTTTTCACAGCATCAAGGGACTGTAGACCGGATTATATGGCTTTAATTTCAGATCGATACCTCCACGCATTCTTGAGTTAAAGGGTCTTGATAGACAGACGGGTAACGGACCCTAAGGGTAAAAACGGGACCCTATTACTAAGATTTCGCTGTCGGTCCATCTGTTTGCCTGTCTGTCTGTCTACCCGTCTGTCACCAGGCTGTATTTCATGAACCGTGACAGCTAGACAGTTGAAATTTTCACAGATGATGTATTTCTATTGCCGCTGTATCAACAGATACTAAAAAAAAGGGAGGGTTTCCAAAAAAAAAAAGTGTTTTTTCAAACTTGAAGAAACTGGCGCCATCTAGTATAATGGTACGGAACCCTATGTGTGTAGTTCTGACTCGCACTTAGCATTTTTTTCCTTTTAAGTTACGGAACCCTAAAAAGATAAGAATAGCATACCAAAAAAAAAACCAAATAATTTCACTCCATAATATTATACAATACAAAAACATGTCATTGTACTTATTATATTATTTTTTAATTCACTTCCATGTCATGTTAAAATATAATTGATAATAACAATGATTTCTATTAGAGTCATTTATGTGTCAAAAATTCTTTGACTAAATAAAACATAATTAATGTTGAAGCAGGCACATGTGCATTTTTTTTAAATTTATTAAATCGTAATAATGTAATATCATCAGGTAGTTTGTTTAATATTTTTTGTCCCGTCCAAAAACAATTTCTTTGAAAACTAGTGCTCTGGGGTATGTCATCTACAACCAATCTATTTTGCACTACATCTCTAGCCTCTTTATAAAATACCTCACGATTTACCTTAACGAATTTAGCCACTTCGAATATGTTTATTTGTTTGTATATTATTTTTTTTTTTTAATATAATTACACTTAAAATAATATTTTTTTTTAAAAAGCTTGAAAGTAAAGCAAAGCTAGAAAGCTTGCTTGTACAAACAAATTAACGGTAATACATTAAGCTTCCTAAGTAATAAATAAATATTCTGGGACAAATCCCACATGGTCATCTGGCCCCAAAGTAGGATTCCCTGTGTTATGGGAACTAGAGACTGATATACATACTTATATACGTTTAAATACATACATACACTTTAACACCCAGACACAGAGCAAACAAATCTGCTCATCACACAAATGCTTGCCCTGGATGGGGATCGAACCCACAACCCTTGGATCAGTAGTCAATGGCACTAACCACTGAGCCACCGAGTCAGTCAAACGTCAGTCTATGAAGTATCAATCGCTACACCAAAGAACTTAAGTAACCAGTTCAATTAAAAAAAACAGAAACCTGACTTCTTCTTCTGCTTAAAATATATCCTGCATATTTCACACAGTCAGTGGATCAATACTAATCTAATGTTATCAAGACGAATCCATCAATCAGTTTAGACTACAAGCTTAGTTGAAGTGACAAACATGCATACTAACGAACATACCTACATACACGTGAATAGTATGAATCTCCCTGAGCAGTCGGGTAACAATGATGCCAGTGCAGGCGGAGCTGTTCTAGAATAAATTCTCGATAGAATTGTTAACAGATAATTTTAAACAAAAAAAACGACTTCAAACGCACTAGTCGCCACTAAGATTTTTGAAGGTTCCTCTCGATTTCTCTGGGATGCCATAATCAGATCCTGGTTTCCTTATCATGGTACCACCCTTGGGATATCTCCTTTCTAACAAAAAAAGAATCATCAAAATCGGTTCATAAACAACGAAGTTATCCGCGAACAAATATAAAAAATAATAATATATATACGGTCGAATTGAGAAACCTCCTTTTTTTTTAAATCGTTTAAAAAGAAAACAGGGTACCAGGTGATACAGTACACCTCATTAAAAATAATAATTATCCACTCAAGAGGCGGGCAGAGAAGAGGCTTGACTGACAGCCTCTCCCAGACCACCTCAGAGCCATAAACGTGTTTAATAAGTGTTAATAGTGGCCTCGGGAACGATGATTTAATTATCAACTGGGCCCCCACACCTTTTTATTTGTTTACAATTGGTAAGCCCTTGGCATCACCTCACCTGATGGTAAGTGACGATGATGCCGAAGATGGAAGCCGGCTTACCAAGATACTCCAACGCAATGGAGAATTGGCTATCTTATCTTCAAGCTGGAACACATCAATGTTGTTAACACTGATGTTTGGCGGTAAGACTTAGGTAATATGGTGGTAGTTATTCAGGCGCTTAGAAAATGATCTACCACCAACCAAACCGAGTCTTACAAGTTGAACCCACCGGAAATCAAACCCGCGACCACCTGATGTGAAGGGAATGGACTAACCAGTACGCCACGGAGGCGATTAAACTTTAGAGACAGGTGTTGGAAATGCTCTGGGTTGGAATGTATAGCGAGCATGATAATATGTTGTGATGCCGAGGAGTCCAGGAGTGTTAATGAACGGAAAGGTCTAACGAGCATAAAATAATGTGAACTAGCGACGAAATGGTGTGAACTGTAACTACATGAACCAATGCCCTTCAAAGGATCCTAGTGGAAGTAGTGATACAACAGGAATGATATAGTAAAACGGACAACACAACATACTAGTAATATTTTCAATCAATTTCCGAAATGGTACAAAAACAAAATTTTTTTTTTGGATATTTTCAAAATCAGGCACTAGCAAAAGACTCATTAATTAAAACCGGCTAAGAGCGAGTCAGAACCGCTCACATAGAGTTCCGTACCATCATACTAGATGGCGATAGTTTCAAAAACCATCAAACTTTATGGCGCTAGTTTCTTCATGTTCAAAAAAGACACGTTTTTTTGTACCCTTATTTTTTACTTTTTCTAATTTTTAGTATTTGTTGTTATACCGGCAACAGAAATACATCATCTGTTAAAATTTCAGCTGTCTAGCTATCACGGTTTATGAAATACAGCCTGGCGACCGACGGACGGACAGACAGCGGAGGCCTAGTAATAGGGTCCCGTTTTTATACTTTGGTTATGGAACCCAAAAAACCGTGTAGTTTTACAAAGTTTTTATACTAACGTCACTAAATTGGAGACGATGCGATACCCACTTGTGTAAAGACAGAAGAGAATGTACGAGCACTCACATAATTAAGTTACCAGCGATTGGTCATTCATTATAGTACGGGTTGGTACGGGCGTCGTGCACGCAGACATTGCCTCGGTTTGTTTTCCACAGGTGCGCGATCCAATTAGTCAAGCCGGGACGGGACGGGACCACCTGGCTGAGCCTCGCTCTAGAGAAATGAGTGCACGCGTCCCGGCACAAAGCTTAACACTTTTTTAGGGTTCTGTACTCTCTATGGGCAACGAATGAGTACTTACGCAGAGCAACGGAAGGGTACTTGCGAGGCAGCGGGCGGCGGGGCCCATACCAAAGTATAATAAATTAGTACTAACATACAGTATAGACACTCCCTGCCGCTCTCTAGATTGCGACCTCACCCCCTTGTCACCCAGGTTGATACAGATTGGTTACCTAGTTTGGATGTCGAACGTAAATGATTTCGCCGCAATTTTGTTTGTTGCGTCATTCGTTTTTTGAAATATCATTTCTGGCCCGTTGTATGAAGTGTCCAGGGTGTGCCCATACTAAAAATACTACAGGCTAGTATGGGCCAGTATACGCCGGTGGCGCATCGTGCGATATTAAAGCCCTTGCGCTACTGTAAGCCATATCGTAATACAGTGCTATGGGTGACCAACGGGACCCTATTAATAAGCCTCCGCTGTGTGTCCGTCTGTCCGTCTGCCAGCGGGCTGTATTTCATGAAACGTAATAGGTAGACAGTTGAAATTTTCACAGAATGTGTATTTCTGTTGCCGCTATAACAACAAATACAAAAAAAATAAGAAAAAGTGAAAAAATAAGGTTTTTTTTTTATTTTTTTATTTTTTACAATTGGTAAACCCTTGACAACAGGTGGGTCATATCATATCCTACAAAAATGACTTTTTTATAATCTAGAAGTATTTTTGATTAAGCTCTATCGTAAAAACAGGAGCATGAAACTTGGTGTGAAGTACTAACACTGAGGTAAAACATCAAAAACTAAAAATCGGCCAAGTGTGAGTTGCACTCGCACTAAGGAGTCAGAACTGAATGACAAAAAAAGTAAATTTTTGTAGCTCGCGGCGATGTCTTTAGTCAGTAATGTGAATAGGTCATTGTCATCAAATCAAATCATTGTCATTATTACTACGTAGTTATGGAGAGAGGCTTGGCGGTACGGAACCCTCAGAGTGTTAGTTTGACTTGCACTTGGCCAGTTTTTTTTCTTTTACTCCATTCCACTGCTCTGCTTATGATCGGAAATTACAACCATGAACCAATGCAGGTGTAATTTATAACGCGGAGAGCGATGTTTGCGATGTACACAGGCCAGCACATCAAGCTACACACTTTGAACTTTGTACCGTTCTTATGCCGAATGGGTATGGATCAGAATCGCACTACGAGTGTATAGCTTGATGTGCTGGCCTCTGTACAGTTCATTGCCGAGAATTGGGTAGATTAATCTGCAAGCTACAGGTTATCCTGTGACACTGTTTTAATAAATAAATAAAATAAAATAAATATTCTGGGACAAATCACACATGGTCATCTGGCCCCAAAGTAGGATTCCCTGTGTTATGGGTTACCAGAGACTGATATATACATACTTATATACGTTTAAATACATACATATATAGATATTTAACACCCAGACACAGAGCAAACAAATCTGCTCATCACACAAATGCTTGCCCTGGGTGGGGATCGAACCCACAACCCTCGGATCAGTAGTCAAGGGCACTAACCACTGAGCCACCGAGTCAGTCGTCCAATAACAATAGATTGCTATATTCCGTATGTTAAAGGTATTCTTTGTTGCCAACCTTCATACTTAAGACTGTAGTCCCAAATAGTGTCATAATTAGGTATATAAAAACTAGATGGCCCTAATAATTCGTTTGTATTTGAACTACAGTGTAAACTCTGTAAAACGTCACTCTATATAACGATTCACTCTTTGAAACGTCAAAATCTTCTGGCTCCAGTTGGTTTACTTTGACGCTAATTTCTCTCTGTATAACGAAAACTCTCAATAACGTCACAAAATGCCCGGTCCCTTGAGTGTCGCTGTATAGAGTTTACACTGTATATTGCGCCATCTAGTTTTTATATACCTAACTAAGATACTATTTGGGACTACAGTTTTTAGTATGAAGGTTGGCAACAAAGAATATCTAAAACGTTAAGATAGTCGACTCAGATACCTAGGTATAGTAAAAACATTTATTAAATTATTGTGCAGTATACATTGGTTATGCACTTCTACGTCGTTTGGTTGGTGGTGGCCCTCCTGGCTAGCTACCACCATGTTATCTGAGTCTTGCCGCCAAACATCAGTGTTAACAACATTGATGTCATAGTAAAAATAAATTATGTTGATGTGTTCCGGATTGAAGATAAGATAGCCAGTTCTCCATTGCGTTGGGGAATCTTGGTAAGCCCGCTTCTATCTTCGGCATCAGCGTCACTTACCATCAGGTGAGATGATGCCAAGGGCTTACCAATTGTGAATTAAAAAAATGCAAGCCTTTGCTGAAGCTTTTTATAAACTCTTGAATAATAACAGTAGGCTTATTGCAAAAAGCCCCAAATAAGTAAATATTTAGTAATCTGTGGCCAAATGCCCAAAGCCCCAGATTACTAAATAACCAAAACCAAGTTCCTTCGTATCTGTGGAGCAGAGGAGCTCGTGAGAACTACCATTAAACACAATTAGTGTGCCTTTTAACGTTCAGCGTTTCTCAGGAGATCATAATTAACGCTTGTGAAATTTTACATTGGGGCGTTTATTTAAGTTAGGTAAACATTACTTTAGAGGAGAATGTTGACCGGCAGGACTTTAAGGCATTAGGTTTCTATGTTATGCTAATTGATAACTTTATTAATGCCTAAGGTTGAGTTTATTAAAATTGACAGAATGACAATGGTAAAGTGATACCAGGATAGTAAAACTGCCCAGTTTATTTGATGAGCATAAAGCATAATTATAACTGCTAACGCATAAGATATAACGATTTTATACTTAAAAAAAAATTAATAACGCTAATTCTATATTCATTTCATGATCGTCAATTTAAATTAGTCTGAGGCCGTTTCAGGGCTCCGTTCCAGGAAAAGGGATCCATCTACAAAAAATAGATCAATAATATCAAAAATTACCTATTAATACGTTCATTCATATCAGCTCATATATGTCCCCACCGAGGGGCTCGAGCCTACCCTGAATTAGGGCGATCGGGCCTTAGTCGACCACGCGGGCCTAGTGCGGGTTGGTCGACTTCACACACAACCTGCGAGTTTCTTCACCGTAAGAGCGTCGGATAAACTTACATATGAAATCTAAATTCGAAATAGCATTAGTTCGTGTCAAGTTCGAACCACGACCTCCCGGACAGAAGGCGGCGGCCCTAGCCATTATGCCACCGACGCATTAATACGTTACTTCTGCATAATGCTAACATAAGTCTACGCTGTCCGTCTGTCTGGCAGAGTCTGGCTATCCGTCCGTTAAAAGGTTGTATCTCTAGAATCGTTATAGGTAGCTGGCTAAAATTTTCACCGAATATGTGTTATTTTTTTGGGGAATTAACCAACAAGTGATCAAAAATTTAAAAAAAAACATAAATTTAGGGAGGGGGGCTCCGCATACAAGAAACGCGTTTTTTTTGTTTTTGCTCTATTGTAAAATCGATTAAACTTATAAGCATGAAACTTGGTACTTATGCTAAAGTATTACTGTTAGTATGTATGTACTAAAATATATACTTCGGTATAACAACAAATTTAATAATAATTAGGTAATTTTGAGTCGTACCAGTGCTATTAGCACTTTGTATGCCTTATAGGCCTTTTGATAAATTTCACCTATTATCGATGTCATCACCTTTAAATATATTCATTTACATATAATTTAGCGTGACAAATGACACAAATCACAAACTACTGCGGCACTATGCAGAAAACGTAGTTTATTATATTCTCTTTGCTATGCAGCACGGCGCTGACTGTTTAGTAATCTGTGTTGCCAGTATTTTCTCAGTACCCGCAAATTAGGGATGTGAAAAACATTTTTTTTTAATGTATACTTTTATAAAATCGTGCGTGACGTAACGCGAACCTTGACACCCCCCTCCCCCAATGTAACAGGACCGTAACGCTTGGCCGGACCCCCCCCCCCCCTCCCTCCAATTTGCGTTACGTTATTTGTGGACGACCCCTAAGGAGTCTGAACTGAATGAAAAAGTGGCCAATTGCGTGTCGTGCGTGCAAGTCTTTTAATAAATAAATGTAGGCATATTAAAGAAAGTTATTTTTGATGTAGGTACAAAATGTTATACTTCTATTAAAAATCTATGACCTTTTTATGAATCCAACTGCACGTCATAAGTTTGTCGATTATTACTCCTAAACTAGAAAAGACTACTTGGCCACAATAAGTTTACTTTCAAATTGATTATAATTATATCCTACTATTTTCAATACTTTTCAGATTTCCCAAAATATTTTCGTTGCGGTTTAGCTGGTACGGGAGGGGGGGAAACCTCTTATAAAAATCACCACTTTAAAACTTTTTATTACGTGAACGAAGCCGATAGATGCGGACAGCGCAGGACCGGTCGTCGTGGAAATCCTTGGGGAGGCCTTTGTCTAGCAGTGCAGGTTTTTCGGCTGACATGATGATGATGATGAAGTAAACGAATCATTTATTGGAAAAAATATTTCAGTAAACCTTTAGTAGTTTTTATGAACCTATTCAAATATACTTCTTAAGATAGGGTGGTAAGTAAACGGAAAGTAACCACCCTCACTTTACATGTGAGGGGGGTACCCTAAAAATTTTATGGTTTTATTTCATAACCTCATAAGGATCACAGGTTTGTATAACCATATCTACAAAATTTTAGCTTTTCAGCTGTTATGTTTTTGAGAAAAACGGCTGTGACATACCGACGGACAGACAGGCGGATATGGAGAAACTATAAGGGTTCCTAGTTTGATTACGGAATCCTAAACACCGGTAAAGTGCGAGTTGGACTCGCGCACCAAAGGTTTCATTCATACCAACACACCTCTACACACACACTTATAACAATAATACCTTTCATTAGTCGACTTCAAAAATGGAGGAGGTTCTCAATTCGTCGGATTTTTTATTTATTTTGTATGTTTCCCGATTACTCGAAGACGCCTGGACCGATTTCGCAATATCTTTACGCCCTAAAAACCGCAGTGTCATAAGACCAAGGTCTTCGACCAGTGTGTGTTGCCAGTGATGACATGCCGAAAACTTATCCTATTCTTAATACAACAAAAGCAACTTAGGTATCCAAGAAGACATCTGAAGGGTAGAGTCCAAACTGAACTTTGAGTGAAATGAAACACGTTAAGGCGCTAAGATCACTCAATCCGAGCAGGTTGATACGTGTTTCAATAATATCAAACGTAAGTCTATTTTTAAGTTCAAATTAATGCGGGCTTAAACGCAGCTCTTACGTTGTACTTTTACATGTTTTTATTACTTTTCATCCTTACAAATAAGTTTTAAAAAAATGTGTTCAATTAAAATGAAAGGTCTTAAAGTCACCCATTTTTGTGTGTTGTTTTATTATCTATTTGTTTTCGAGAAATTTTGCAATTAATGCCAAAAACAAAATCAGTATATTTTTTAAAATCAAAAGTAGTATTTTTTTTTAAATGGTATTCAATTAAATCGATTATTTATTACTTTAAGTATAATTATGATGTATTTTATCATGGTGACAGCTTTACACAGTCTTTCAATGATTTGAATTGAATATTGTCATTTGACCTATCTTAAGGCCTTAAACTATTTCTTTTATTTATTGACCGAGCGAGTGCGAAAATCGCGAGCGAAGTGTCACCGTTTCAGCTTGAGCAAAAATGATTTAGTATATGTCCGGCGGATGTCCGGCTGTTGTCCTCTACAGGTCGCATTTCTCAACCGATTCTTCAGAAATTTCACAAAATGTCATAAAGTTTGAGGTTTGCCCTCAATTTCCCTGAGATCCCATCATCAGATCCTGACTCGGTGACTATGGTACCACCTGGAAAGTATATCTTTTCAAACAAAAAAATAATTTTCCAAATCGGTCCAGGCGTCTCGAGTAATCGGTTAGGTTCGATAATTATATAGATTTTTTTGTACATCCAGTTTTTGTAATTTTACAAAATAGCGGAGCCATGGGGCTTGAAATCATAAAATATCATATTTCAGCCATTTCGAAAAACTTGCGAGGATCTCTAGCTCACAGAGCCTCTCTAAGACACAGCGACATGGCAACACTACCTCACCTTTACATCAATCTGGAGTTTTTGGCGGGATTTGTGGTGGACGCATTCGTAGTTTTATTTTGTTGTTTTTTCATTGTTTTCTGCTAGGATTTTGTTCAAGAAGTGGTGCATTTTGGAGAAAATCGTCTAATGCACGTGGGCAATGTGGAGAACAAGAAAATAAAACGAAGGAGGACGTGAGAACCCAACTTGCTCTGGGTGCAGTTTTATAGACGCCCAACAGCAACTGGGTGTTCCACCTTAGAATGCAGCTACTGCAAATGCTGTCAAGAACTTCAGAGAAGATTTGTAATGCACCGGCACTAGCATTACAAATCCAAAAACAAATGAAGAAAGTGAAAATTATTTACGAATCCGGCTGAAGGACTAGTTTCCATGGCCAAGAAAAATTTACACACACATTTACATCAATCTTTATATTCTCTTTGCTTTTGGACGACTACGACGCGAGTGCAGTGGTCTCACTTAATTACTAAAAAATCATTGTAAAACCAATAAAGGAGCTTCAAACAGTCCATCTCTCTTTAATTCTGAGTTATCCAGAGCCACTAGTGTTTTTGTTATAAACTGGCTATCAATGTGACACGGAACTTATTCGGTAGCCATATGGTTAACGTTCACACATTTCCAACACTGCTAAGCACTGATTTAGTTTTCAATATTAGTCTTATCCACTGCATGAAATTCAACTCTTGCTTCATTTTCTTAAGACTGTTTATCTAATGACGAGAAGTCAAGACATAGCCAAACAAATTTCTCTTTATTTCCCATCACTTTGTTCGAAAATATGGCAGCAATAAATAGAATTAGCCTGTAAGTTGTGAGAGGCTTCCTGTTTCGGCTTTCATGTATGGAAACGTGGAAGTCGTAAATCGGCTGGTTTATTTTGTAACAGTTAACTTAAATGTGACTGTTTCAGTGTCTCCAGGACTACTGGAAACTGCTGGAACGCAGCATATTGTGATAATTTGGTGGATTGAATGTGATACCTATCGCATTAGGATAATGTAGTTGTTTTGGCTGGTTTTATGGATGATTGGACAGTAGACACATTTGCCGCTACTTGACGATACCTATACCTAGCTTTACTAGTTATAAAGTTAGATCTAGGAGGGGTGAGGAAAATAAAGTAAAATTGAGAATTTATAGTTACTATGATGAAATCTTATGCTATGTATACCCAAATATGATGTTAGTAAAAGAGAAAAAAATTAAAATTTATGCTTTTTGTCTAAACATGGCGATTTATTGAGGTGAAAAATCCCGTCTTCATGGGTTTCAAACCACCATAGTAGTATCTATAGTAATATCTAAACAACAGGCATATATTTACCACCATTAAATTTCAGTCCTATGCAGTTTTGAGAAAATTACATTTTGTGTTTTAATAAAAAAAAAATATTCTTATTTGGTAAGCCTTTTGCATTATCTCATCTTATGGCTGATGGTAAGTGACGATGACGTCGAAGATAAAAGCGGGCTTACCAAGATTCCTCAACGTAATGAGGGACTGGCTGTTTTATCTTCAAGCTGGAACACATTAATGCTGTTAACATTTATGTTTGGCGGCAAGACTTAAATAACATGGTGGTAGCTAGCCAGGCGGGCTCAGAAAATGCCTTTCCACCAATAAAATCGAGTCCTACAAAGGAAAAGTCCGCCAGGATTCGAACCCGCGACCTCCTGATGTGAAGCTAATGGATTAATCATTACGCCACGGAGGCGGAGGAATTTTCTGTTATGAACTTTTTCATCCAATCGGCAATTTGATTGGTGAAAACCACAGATTTACGCCAATAATATAGAAGTCATTGGTGAAAACATAATAAATAAAACTCCGGTGTTCATGTGTCGTTATTCTTCTCCTCCTAAACGTCTTGACCGATTTTTATAAAAGAAATTGAAAGTTGAAATTTTCACATAATGTGTATTTCTATTGCCGCTATAACAAATAATACAAAAAAATTAAAAAGTGGAAAAATCCAAACTAAAAAAAGGTGTTTTATATAAATATTTGATTTAGCTCTATCGTAAAAATGGTAAGACACACAAGCGTGAAACTTGATGTGATTAAAGTACTATTCTGAAGTAACACAAAAAATAATAAAAATCGGCTAAGTTTGAGTCATACTCTCGCTGAGGAGTCCAAACAGAATGAAAAAAAATAATTGTCGCTCGCTTTAATGTCTTTTGCTTGTAATGTGAATAGGTATCTTTGTCATTCTATTATGTAGTTGTGTGGAGAGGTATGGTGGTATGGAACCCTCGGAGTGCTAGTCCGACTCGCACTTGGCCGGTTTTTTTATTCTTTTGAGGTCACCGGGATGGTTCTTAGCTATAGTTGAACCGGGTAGGTGACACTGTTGTTGAGATCCATTAAAGCGTAAAAGAAGCTGCGGGAAAAATAAGAGTGAAATAACTAAAACCCGACTACGGAATAGTATGAAAACAAGGGCTTCCCGTCTGAAAGCATAGCCTTTATTTTTCCCTTCATCTGGGGCAATAACCGTAGTTGTAAGCCATAATAAATGTGTAAAAAAACTTAATATTAATTTATAAAAATAAATATGTTAAATTAAGTCGTTGTACTTACCTTTATAAGAAACCGCCTCCGTAGCTCAGAGGCAAAGTTCACTGGCTTTACATAGGAGGTCGCGGGTTCGATTCCCGGCGGGATCAATTGTAAGACTCGGTTTGGTTGGTGGTAGGGCATTTTCTAAGCCCGCCTGGCTAGCTACCACCATCTTATCTAAGTCTTGCCGCCAAATATCAATGTTGATATCATTGGTGTGTTCCGGCATGAAGATAAGATAGCCAGTTCCCATTGCGTTGGGGAATCTTGGTAAGCCCGCTTCCATCTTCGGCAACATCGTCACTTACCACCAGGTGAGATGTTGTCAAGGGTTTACCAATTGTGAATAAAAAAAAAAGCTTTTGTCTTGACCTCTGAAAAATAATGTAAAATTTCCAGTTTGGAAACAATTAAAATAGCGAAAGACTGCGAGGTGGCTACTTAGCCTACATTTTACCCCGCGCCCCCGCGAAGCCCCCTCTTGACCCTGCGCCTGCGCCGCATCTATAAACAACCGACGACGTCACAGTCGTGCTTTGCAACACACCACAGTAACTAGCCGCGCCGCGCAAGCTCTCGCCTTTATAAAAAAGTTGCCTTCTTTTATTTTTTTATTCGCCGTTTACCAGCACCTACCTGTATCTGGAACAGTACCTAAGATAAAAAAATGATTACGATAGGGCTTGCGACTGCGACTGTCTATTACCCCAAATGAATGGAAAAATAAAGGCTATGATTTCAGGCGAGAAGCTCTTCTTTTCATACTATTCCGTAGTCGGGTTTTAGTTTTTTTAACTTTTATTTTATTTACAATTTTTTTGTGCTCAGAGTACAATGCCACCCCACCTCGCAAGACATTGGTATATTAATACATATTTTGGGTTGTGTAATTTACCTATAAAATCCACAATGTAAATTTTTTTTAAATGCTAACGCTGGTTTTCAAACAAAAGTGTGACTATTGCCAATCCAACTACGAATATCCAACCTTATTTATCTTATCCGTGGTGGTGACAGTTGAATTAGGGTTGATATATTGGGGGTCTGGCTTTTATCAATGAATTTTCTGGTTTTTAAAAATAATTATTTAATAAATATAATTAAAAAAGTTTTGAAGTCCAAACAGAATGGGGACTTCAAAACTTGGTAGCTGAAACAAACTACAGTATTAAACCAAAGTACCTATACATATTTACTAGTACTAACGTACAGTTTGGCCACTCCCTGCCGCTCTCTAGATTCCGACCTCACCCCCTCGTTCCCCAAATTGATACAGATTGGTATTAATTTGGTTTTCAAATTTTGAGGATTTCGCTGTGATTTCGTTTGTTCCGTCATTTGTTTTTAGAAATGTCATTTCTCGCTCGTTGTATGAAGTGTCTGGGGTGTGGTTAAACTCTATATAAAGCCGGTGTCGCATTTTTCTTTTCGAACTTGGCGGACACATTTCCGTGTGTCTAGACGACGCACGCTGAAGCCGAAAAATCTGCGCCCCACCCTTATCATTCCTTATTGACTGTAATATTGCTATTTTAGTTCAGATTCTAAAACTTCTCGAGTTAGGTAAATAACTACTTGTTTACTCACAAAAATAAATCACCTGCATGCAGGATTTTGAAGGGCCAAAACGTCAAAACACACCAATAGTTTCATACAAGCACAAGTTTCCTGATTTTTATCGTCATACGCGTGTACTGGTTTATTCTGAATTCTGAGTTTAAATATTACTTACATGAAAATAGGCCATAGTTTGTAGTAACGTTTGACTCATCTGACTTGGCGGTGAACTTGAAAGCGGTAACCCTATCGCATCTCCACTTAAAAGCCGATAATGTACTTGTAGTGGCCTGTCTGGCCCGGAGAGATTGTGAACTGTGGATCCAACACACGGTCACACGGATGACTGTGGGGTTACCATCACAAAATAAAGTGTATGTATATGAAGTTGTATTGTTACCATAAATCGTCTTGCGAAGCTTAAAGGGACCGTTGGTTACTCGCTACAGTGAAATTACCGTTTTTTGGAAATTTACCTAACAAATTCTTCTTATTCTTTCTCCTGGCCATTGTCCCAATTTATTTGGGGTCGGCCCTAATAGTACTTCTGCGCCACACCGCAGTTGTCTTCTCATTTGTGTTTGTACTCTTAAGGTCATTTTTTATTGTCTGCAACCAGGTCATTGGTGGTCTGCCGCGGTCTCTCTTACTCTCTTCCATGTTTATTAGTTTTTTAGTCATATGGTCATCATCCCTTCTCATCACGTGTTCGTACCAGCACAGGCGGTTCTACCTGAGTTTTTTCCTGTACCTGTGCGAAATTCACTTAAACAATTATTGAAATATATCATCATCTATATAATTATATAAAAATGAATCCCTATTTCCCTTGGTCACGGCATCACGCGTTAACGGCTGGCCCGATTTCGCTAATTCTTTTTTTGTCGAGTTCATTAATGTCAGGAGAAGGTTTTTATGTAGGGTAGGGTAGGATAGGGTAGTGTAGTTTAGTGTAGTGTAGAGTAGGGTAGTGTGATGTAGTGTATTGAAGGGTAGTGTAGGGTAGGGTAGTGTAGTGAGTGTAAGGTGGTACGAAGTTCGCCGGGAATACTAGTATATTATAAAAATAAACGATGTTGATGCAATAGCCAAGCCTCACTGTCCCACTTACGCCCATGGTAGGACGCGAACAATCGCGCCGTACGTCAATTTGGACGATAAACTCGAGATTACAGTTCGAAACGATTACATAAAGCGACGTTATTAAGGCTCATTCGTCCCTAAAATTAGCAACTCGGTTCACGATGTTTCAAACATCGAACGAAATAGCTTGGAAATAAAGTTCTTGTCAGCTCGTACTGCTACGAGGCTGTTACGTCAATCGCTGCGGACGAATCTTGCGAAAATTGTGGTTTTTAATTCATTAATTTCATTTATAAATAAAATCATTTTGTAGGTATGGTTTTCATAAATTATTATAATGTTTCGAATAAAATTGCAGCAGTTCTATGGTTAAAACTAAAAAAAGAGTGCTTTTGATATTTTGTTCTTTAGTTGTGTATTAAAATAGAATTCGAGGAAATCAAAATCACTCCCCATATCCTGTTACTTACAAAACAGTTTGTTTTCGATAAAAAATCCTTAATTGAAGTAAAAAGTGGTTACAAAGATGGTCGTAGGCGGCGGTATAAGCTTCAAGTTTTGTTTCCAGATATCTACCTAACCACTTCCCAAAACGCATATTTCGTAACACTATGGATTTATTTATTTTATTTAGATCTTCTTCTTCTTCTCGTGTGGAAGTGTCAATTCCTTAACATAAATATACTTTTGACAGAATCGTGCCACCTCGATCGCCTCGGGTGTTGCCTTCATTAGGTCTTCTGTTGTACCTACATTAAGGGGCCTTAGAGCACGTTGAGAAATGTGAAGTAGTTTGGGGTTCGCCACACTGGCACGATATGTTGGCATGTTCAGGAAGTATTCCTTATTTTTTCAGGCTTTCCTTGGATCGGACTACTCCAGTTTGCAATCGATTCTGATTTCCAGGTTCTACCTTGAAGTTTTCTCCAGGTGGTAACTGCTCGGCCGGTTGGATGAAATACACTAGATGGCATGTGTTACTGTTCCACTTTTTCGTTCTGAATTCCGTGTAGGCATTCGTTTGAGATAAAGCGTTTCCTGGATTTAAGACGCAGTTTAACAGGAACATGGTCGTAGTATCCACTGTGAGCACAATTTTTCCAGACGATTTTACAGAAAGATTTTATTTAGATATCTATTCGCTAAGAGCGTCGGTGGCGCAGCGGCAAGGGCCGCTACCTCCTTTCCGGGAGGTCGTGGTTCGAGTCCTGCCACGTACCAATATGTTTTCGAATTTCGATCTCATATGTAGGTTTATCTAACGCTCTTACGGTGAAGGAAAACATCTTGAGGAAACCTGCAGACATCTGCGAAGAAACTCGAAGGTTGTGTGTAAAGTTGACCAACCCGCACTGGGCCCGCGTGTTCGACTAAGGCCCGATCGCCCCAATTCAGGGTAGGCTCGAGCCCCTCGGTGGGGACGTATATATGAGCTGATGTGATGATCTATTCGCTAATGAAATAAATTATGAACAGACTGGTGGGATATTGAGAAAACAATAGCGCCGCATTAACCGCGTTGTTTCACAAACAAACAATACTTTCTATGACTAATAATTTATAACCATTAATAATCTACATATCTCTATTTGGCTCTACGTGTTTCAACAGCAATTAATAAACTATAAATATCTGTGTTTCATATCGATGCGCCGGCGCCGAGTCCGCCTTTTCAAGTGTTATCGCGTTGAAATGCGGAGAGAGTTCCCACATCCCATTCAGGGTTCAAGTGCCCATTCAATCTTATGCGATAACGAGTCTATTAAGAGTAGTAAACACGTTTACGAATAAAATGTATGGGTCATAGGTTGATGCAATTAAAAAAATCTAAATAGCTTTATCTGTGTTCTGATGACGTATCTATCTACTCATAAGAAAGAAGTGTAACATGCATGAAATTTGAGTGGAGACCATGGGATAAGAAGAGACCTAGAGGAAGGCCACAAATGCGTTGGAATTATGGTATCAAAGAGGAGGCGGGCAGCAACTGGAGCCTTAAAGCCCAAAATAGGACAAAGTGGAAGGAGTTTAAGGAGGCCTACATCAAACTAATGGTCTGAAAGGCTAAAAAGTAGAAGAAGATAAAATGAAAGTGAAGGACTCTAATGACTACTATTATTATATATAATATGTATATTCTTTAATGTACACAAATATTTACATGGAAAACACTTAGAAAGTACATATACAAAGGTGGACTTATCTTCATAAGAGGTCTCTTCCAGCCCCTTACCGGGTGTGATGAGAATTCAAAGGATGTGGGGCAAACCTATGTGTATCTAAAACTATACTAAATAAAATATAACCTGATCTACTCACATAAATAATACATTTTATATTATTACTAGCTGTTTCCCGCGGTTTCACCCGCGTGGACAACGTTTCTATGACTTTTCGAGGGTACGCAGTGCGCGAGCCGCAAGCGGCTCGCGAGCGTGGTAAAAGGTAGCCTATGTCTGAATCCAGGTCCTAATCTGTCTACCTACCAAATTTCAGCCAAATCCGTTCAGTAGTTTTTGCGGGAAAGCGTAACAGACAGACAGAGTTACTTTCACATTTATAATATTAGTAGGGATTATATCAGCTCATATACGTCCCCACCGAGGGGCTCGAGCCTACCCTGAATCAGGGCGATTAGGCCTTAGTCGACCACGCGGGCCCAGTGCGGGTTGGTAAATATTACTGTTCATTAACATTTTATTTTCCTTTTCATAACACTAGTTGGCAACATTTATACATCACATCATGATAATTTCCTGCCCTGTTCGGGTGGGACGCAACATTTAATACATCACATCATGATCATTTCCTGCCCTGTTAATACATACCGATAGTAAATAAATTAATATTACACATAATACATACCTAAACATAGAATACTTACTATTGTTACTAAAATAGATATACAATAAATAACTTACACGTTTTGTAGCGAAAGAAGAACTACTACTACTACTGCCTATTAATACCTAGCGAAATTTTGTCACCTCTAAACAAAAAGTGCAAGGCGTAATTCGTAAGCTGGTCCCAATCAAGACAACACAAAATTTAAACAAACCAGATAACAATCTGTCCTGTTTTCCAGGTTTTTCATTCACTGTTCATTAACATTTTATTTTCGTTTTCATAACACTAGTTGGCAACATTTATACATCACATCATGATCATTTCCTGCCCTGTTCGGGTGGGACGCAACATTTGATACATCACATTATAATCATTTCCTGCCCTGTTCGGGTGGGGTGCAACATTTAATACATCACATCATGATCATTTCCTGCCCTGTTCGGGTGGGGCGCAACATTTAATACATCACATGATGATCATTTCCTGCCCTGTTCGGATAGGACGCAACATTTAATACATCACATCATGATCATTTCCTGCCCTGTTCGGGTGGGGCGCAACATTTAATAGATCACATCATGATCATTTCCTGCCCTGTTCGGGTGGGGTGCATTATTTAATACATCACATCATGATCATTTCCTGCCCTGTTCGGGTGGGGTGCAACATTTAATACAATCACATCAAGATCATTTCCTGTTCTGTTTGGGTGGGGCGCAACATTTAATACATCACATCATGATCATTTCCTGCCCTGTTCGGGTGGGGCGCAACATTTAATACATCACATGATGATCATTTCCTGCCCTGTTCGGATAGGACGCAACATTTAATACATCACATCATGATCATTTCCTGCCCTGTTCGGGTGGGGCGCAACATTTAATAGATCACATCATGATCATTTCCTGCCCTGTTCGGGTGGGGCGCATTATTTAATACATCACATCATGATCATTTCCTGCCCTGTTCGGGTGGGGTGCAACATTTAATACAATCACATCAAGATCATTTCCTGTTCTGTTCGGGTGGGGCGCAACATTTAATACATCACATTATGATTATTTCCTGCCCTCTTCAGGTGGGGCGCAAAATTTAATACATTACATCATGATCATTTCCTGCCCTGTTCGGGTGGGGCGCAACATTTAATACAATCACATCATGATCATTTCTTGCCCTTTTCGGGTGGGGCGCAACATTTAATAAATCACATCATGATCATTTCCTGCCCTGTTCGGGTGGGGCGCAACATTTAATACAATCACATCATGATCATTTCTTTCCCTGTTCGGGTGGGGCGCAACATTTAATACATCACATCATGATCATTTCCTGCCCTGTTCGGGTGGGGCGCAACATTTAATACATCACATCATGATCATTTCCTGCCCTGTTCGGGTGGGGTGCAACATTTAATAAATCACATCATGATCATTTCCTGCCCTGTTCGGGTGGGGTGCAACATTTAATAAATCACATCATGATCATTTCCTGCTCTGTTCGGGTGGGGCGCAACATTTCTTCTCTTCCAGTCATTTCTACATTCACTTCTTTATCACTCAGTTTCACATCACATTTAGATTTAACAGGTACATTTTGAAATACTCTTTTTCTTCCTCATATTAGCTCATATACGTCCCAATCGATAGGCTTACCCTGAATTAGGATGATCGGACCTTACAACCATGCGGGCCCAGTGCGGGTTGGTCGACTTCACACACAACCTTCGAGTTTCTTCGCAGGCGTGTGCAGGTTTTCTCACGATGTTTTCCTTCATCGCAAGATAAACATACATATGAAATCTAAATTCGAAAACACATTGGTACGTGGCAGGATTTAAAGCACGACCTCCCGGACAGGAGGTAGTGACCCTTGCGGTTACGCCACCGATGCTTTTTTTACCTTACTTATTTTCTTGATTGGAACATGGTTTAAACCTTTGAATAACCATATGTTTTCTTCTGCAGGCCGCGCACTCCTGGATCGACTAACAAGCACCACAATCAGCGAGGGCACAGTGATGAGCGGAGCGGGCACCGACTTGCCCGCTCCGCTTGACGTAGTTCCGTACTCCACAGTGTCGGCAAATGCCAGCTGTGGGTACGCTGGTGCTGACGAGTTCTGCCGGGATACTCCTGGAAAGTGAGTGCTGATTTTTTTTATCCACAATTGATAAGTCCTTGGCATTATCTCACCTGATGGTAAGTGACGAAGATGCCGAAGATAGAAGCGGGTTTACCAAGATTCCCCAACGCAATGGGGATCTGGCTATTTTATGCTGTTAACACTGATGTTTGGCGGCTAGATAAGATGGCGGGCTATGAAAATGCCCAACCACCAATCAAACCCAGTCTTACAAAGTTGACCCCGCCGGGAATCGATAGCGCGACCTCCGCGTGTGAAGCGAATGGACTAACCTTTGCGCCACGGAGGCGGATTTCTTTATCAAACTAACAAAACAATCAGTGAAAGCATGGTTATAAGCTAAGCGGATAGCGACTTGCTCGCTTCGTTTGACGTAGTTCCGTACAAATCGGCAAATGTTAGCTGTGCTAATTTGTTTCTTTATCTAACACTAGCTGTTTCCCGCGGCTTCACCCGCGTGGACAACGTTTCTATGACTCTTCGAGGTTGCAAAATTAGCTTATTTGTTAATCCAGATCCTAATCTGCCTGCCTACCAAAGTTCAGTCAGATCCGTTCAGTAGTTTTTGCGTGAAAGAGTAACAAACATACATTCTTACAAACTTTCGTAGTAGGAAGTACTAAAATCAGTGAAGGCACGGTGATGAGCGGAGCTGGTAGCAACTTAACTGTTCCGCTTGATGCAATTCCTGATAAAGATGATAAAGATATCAGCGAGGATTTTTGTGATTCAATACATCCTTGTCCAGCCTATAGCGCCGTCCATTTATTTTTGACTATAAATAGCTTTTGCAATGTAAGCACAAAAAAGTTTGTTTAGTTGCGACATTACATTAGAAACCTCTTAAATTATCAGTGTTTCTCTACTATATTATGCATGTATTATACATATAAACCTTCCTCTTGAATCACTCTATCTATTAAAAAAAACCGTATCGAAATCCGTTGCGTAGTTTTGAATATCTAAGCATACATAGGGACAGACAGACAGCGGAAAGCGACTTTGTTTTATACTATGTAGTGATATTGCTGATGGATAGAAGTGTTAACCCTGTTAGCAACTTCTTGCCTGCATGAAAGGTTCAGTAGTCAGTCAAACACAATTAATTTTGGGGGTTCCCCGTACTTAGAACTGAAACTCGAATTTTTTTTTTCATAAAACCCATACGTGTGGGGTATCTATGGATGGATAGGTCTTCAAAAATTATATTGAGGTTTCTAATATCATTTTTTTCTAGTTAGCGCGAGAGACACTTCCAAAGTGGTTAAATGTGTCTCCCCGCCCTCCTGTAACTTCTAAAATAAGAGAATGATAAAACTTAAAAAAATATATGATGCACATTATCATGCAAAATTCCACCGAAAATTGGTTTGAACGAGATCTAATAAGTAGTTTTTTTAATACGTCATTTATTAATGATAATAGTGCGGAACCCTTCGTGCGCGAGTTCGACTCGCACTTGGGCGGTTTTTAAAATGTAGATCCGGGGCTGCTTAGTGGTGACGTAATTAGTAGAAAATACCCATGCTTAAGTTGGTGGAGACGCTATGGATGGTTTGGTGATGACTCGTGACATGGGAAGAAACCCGTGGTGTTCCAGTAGTGGGGACGCCATGGATTGTTGATAATAAAGATGATTGTATAATATATGATTGTTTAATTGGACTGGATATTTGTAAAGAGACTGCCATTTTTACAGACGTGTCGTAGTCTGCGACATATGCGAAGGATTCGACGGCTCCCCGTCTCGAAGGCATCCACCTTCGCACGCCATTGATGGTGATTCGGGGACCTGGTGGCAGAGCCCCACCTTCGCGTCGGGGGAGTTCCAGCACGTCGAGTTGGTGGCCACACTGCCTGACGTAAGTATTTTCTTCAATTTCCAATCAAGTTTCTGTTGCGACCGGATTCAATTTCCAACAATGTTTTCATTGTGAAAAAGGAAGAAAAAATGTGCATGTGGGCAGCATGTGGGGCCTGCTGTAGTCGAATAGTGCACGCAAATGCAGTGTCTCGCACCAAGCCCCAAACAATGGCACCATGGTCTATGTAACCCGATTGATGTATCTTTTATCATGACCTGCGTGTCTTCTATTCAATTCGTTGTATTTATTCAAAAAAGTTGCAAATAGGGGATCGGACTGCATCAAAAATAAAATCTGAAATCATTATCATCATCATCATATCAGCCACAAATCGTCCATTGCTGGACAAAGGCCTCCCCCAAGGATTTCCACGACGACCGGTCCTGCGCTGCCCGCATCCATCGGCTTCCCGCGACCTGAAATCTGAAATATGACTTCCTAAATTGCTCTCCTCTTGAAGTTTCAAAAAACCTAACTTGTTTTGTTTTTCCATCACGTCTTCAATTTTTAGGTGATTAAATTCACACAATAAGTTCGTCAATGACGCTTATAATCTATAACGACACTTGTGGGTATTTCAAACATTTTTAGAACAAAATTTCGTTTTGGACAGATCATACTAAGTAACTCAAATGACTAGCAGTCCGATCCCCTTTTATACTCTTTCTGATAGTCACAAAATAATAATAACATAATTGCATTTGTAAAAAATCAAGAAATAAACAATCATTAGTTAATAATGTCAAAATGCAATCCTTGAAATAAACCAGATTATGTCATTACAACATGAAAACAATATAACACGAAATGTTATACATAAAAATCATTGAATGTCATTGATAAGGTATTATAGGCCAGTTCACACGGACAGCACCCGGTCACGAGTATAACGCGAGAGTCAGCCATCGCTCCCATCAACCATATTAGAGGGAAAGGAACTAACACCTGGACGTGCGAGAACCTGTAGGTATTGTATAATGCGACGGGTGACGCAGCTGTTTAGTTGTGACCGAGGGATTGTTTTTAAATAGAAATTCGTCAAAAAGCCTGATATTCTTCCTGATAAGCAAATAGTTATTGCCGTCTGTAAGCAACTGTAATACTTTGACGTGATTTGCGATACAAAAACTTATTTGAAGTTAAGTTCTTACATTTCCATACTAAAGAAGTGAAGCTTGTTAATTGTATTTCATTGCACAGCTGGATTTATCTGCTTGTTGAATCCTAAAAAAACTAAAAATTTATTTTATTTATTAGCTACGAGTATTCGGAAGATTTACAACTTAATATTATATACAGGGCAAAAATGGTTTCAACCTGAATTTTGAATATCAGCCTGATTTTGCCCGATGTACACATTTTGCGAGGTAGTAAAGTTCTTTTATGGCATGCGGCATACCGTCGAAAAGACAATAGACTAGATAACTTTTGAGGGAGTTGGAAGATCCCGATTGCTTTTAGGTTTTTTTTATACTCATATAAAATTTACTTTTAAGTTCATCTTTACCTCTTCCGAAAACTTTGAGAGTTAATAAAAAAAACAAAATGGTAACTGCCAGTTATTTTAAGTTTAGTAGCACCATACTACAGTGCACATCAAAATAAAATCTAAACTTTGCGGCTACACTCAATAGTTTTATAAATTCAAGTTAAAATGCAATTTTTTTTATGTAAAAAAATTATATAAAAAGATCCGTAGGGCATAGGAAACATTATGAGGGCAGAAGGGATAGCTAGTGACCTCTCCTATCGGCTAATTCAATTTGGCACACGATGCACCAAACACCCAGTATAATAAGTAACAAAATTAAATTTAACAAGATGCTAATTACAGACCTTCACCGTAAAAAAATAGAAAATGAACATTAGTAACACAAAAAAAACGCTAAACACGTTAAAAAATCGACTTCCACCGCAACAACTTCGTACATTTTTGCATTATTATTTTTGGTTTTTGTTCATTTTCTAATAAATTACTGCACCTATTTTGATAAAATTTATATGGGACTACAAGGGAAGCACTAGCTTTCAAATAAAAAAAAGAATCATAAAAATCGGTTCACCCAGTCAAAAGTTCTGAGGTAACATACAGACCAATTGAGAACCTCCTCCTTTTTGAAAGTCGCTTGAAAATGACGATCCTTTTCAATAAATAAATATTCAGTCTGAAAACTATTACCAATTATTTATTTTTAAAAATTCTGGGTCAAACCTATATTTTTATTTTCAAGTCTTAATAACCACCAGACTTACCCTTCTGTTGCGTATGTGTGTTGCGATGTTTCCATCGTGTGGAAACCTGCACACATCTGCGAAGAAACTCGAAGGTTGTGTGTGAAGTTGACCAACCCGCACTGGGCCCGCGTGGTCGACTAAGGCCTGATCGCCCTAATTCAGGGTAGGCTCGAGCCCCTCGGTGGGGACGTCTATATAAGCTGATGTGATTACACGTCTGTTGCGTATGTATGATAAAAGGAAATTAGTCTTGATTCTACTCGACGTGCTAACAGGCTTCACTTCTATCAGAACTACTCAATTGAAATGTTGTGTCTAACTATCTAGACACGTGATCTCAACATCTAGTGCTAACACCAAAGCCAGACTAATTAAACCTGTCAGGCAGGCAGAGAACACTGTCTAGAATGCAGATATCTACCTAAGTTGGTAACCAGTACCACATGAACAGGCCGATTACCAAAGGTTTCCTACGTCTCCACAATACCACAGGCGATAGGCTAACACAGAGAGTCCATTACTTGCAAAATGTGTGTTCGGCTACACGAAACAAACCGTTGTTCTGGTGTAACGAAATATGTAGTTGTAAGACTGACTCGTTAACTGGGGCTTCAACTTTACCATGCTGATACTGGACAACTTTTTCCAAGAAACCCATTGTCCATTCTCAAAAAAACCTGTACTGTAAGTTGATAAGGAGACCGAGTATCCTGGAGATTCCAGATGATGCTACAGCATCATGTCAAGGTTACCATGTATTGTCATCGGTCTTCAATATATAAGGTGTAACAAAATTAGCTGAAACTATTTTAACTGGTGCTTCTACCCATGAAACTGAACAATTTTCCCCATGGAACCCATAGTCAAATCGCAAAAAAAAATTTGGTTCTCCCATACTAACTCGATCAGTTGATCAGCCAACTTAGAATGGGAACTTCAAATTTTTTTTTGAGATTTTTCTATGGGTTTCATGGGAAAGTTGTTCAGTTTCATGGGTAGAAGCACCAGTTAAAATAGTTTCAGCTAATTTTGTTAGACCTTATATATATATGCAAGTTTTCAATTTAACCCGACGTTTTGAAGTTTTTTTTTAATCCACAATTGATAAGCCATTGGCATCATCTCACCTGATGGTAAGTGACGATGATGCCGAAGAGGGAAGCAGGCTTACCAAGATTCCCCAACGCAATGGGGATCTGGCTATCTTATCTTCAAACCGGAACACATCAATGCTGTTAACACTGATGTTTGGCGGCAAGACTCAAATAAGATGGTGGTAGCTAGCCAGGCGGGCTACGAAAATGCCCTGCCACCAACCAAAGCGAGTCTTACAAAATTGACCCCCGCGCCGGGAATCGACTTCGCGACCTCCTGGTGTGAGGCGAATGGACTGAAAATTATGCCACAGATGCGGTTAAAATCACGTTCAAATATTCAGTTACTTTTATACGATACATACAGATGAAGCTCATAAATGGTGTTAAAAAAGGTTAACTACGAGTGGCTGATCAATTTGTATGAAGAAAAGTCTACATTTTTGTGGATTGGCTGTGGGACTCTTGGGGAAAGTTGTACGGTATAATGTGTAGAAGCGTAGATGAGAATAATGGTAGAATAATAATATAATAAAATCATTTATTTCTCACCACAAACCAACAAATTGTACACAAATCATCATCATCATCATCATATCAGCCGAAGGAAGTCCACTGCTGGACATAGGCCTCCCCCAAGGATCTCCACGACGACCGGTTCTGCGCAAATAAAAGGAGCAATTAAAATGTCAGAATAACGATTGTTTGTGGGAGACTGGAGCCTAAGATAAAAAAATGTTGTGTTATTATAGGTCACCAGGCCCTCACTCGGAACAACGGGTTTAACAAAAGAAAAATAATAAAAATACGTACAAGCAAATTACAGGAACGTAATCAGTGAGATTAGGTTACCTAGCATGTACAAAAAAAATAAACAGAAAAAGTGTGTGTGTGTGTTTGTGTGTGTGTGTGTGTGAGAGAGAGAGAGAGAGATAGAGTCTAGGTGTGTTTGTGTGTGTGTGCATGTGTGTGAATGGATGTGTGTGAGAGTGTGTATGTGAGGTAGAAGCCCCCACAGTAAACGGTTCCTACACCAATATTACTTTAGTATTACCTACTCTTTGCCAGTATTGTTACAGCAGCATTTTCTACAACCGTAACCACCCTTTTGTACTAATATATATACTGTGACCTTACTATGTCTTCTGGCTACACTACGCAGTACGTAAAAACAGCGCTGGGCCCAGTGGTGCGGGAAGGTTGCTGCATCCTTAAAATGTTGTACGTTAGAGTTAAAATTGATTGCGCGCGTCCAACGGTCAGCGCTCTTTTTACGTGACGCGCGGTAATACTTTTAATGCCACTGGTTTAACCTGAGATCATATTGTGTACCTACTACAATCTGTGTGGTGGTCGGTGGTTCCTCTGTCTGTAGCTATCTGTGCCCTGTATGTACCGATACCGCTGTGGCTGCCTTGCCTACGCCCAACGAAACGCGCAAGATAATGTAGGCTACATTATCATACGTACTTCCGAGCGACCATGTTGGGTGCCAGACTCGCCCACGCCCCGTCTGACCCTAATGTGGGGCACTAGTAACAGCGAGTGTGTTTTCTAAATAAGTAATAAGTACGACATGTCGGTCCACGTTAATGAGCGAACGGAACTTGGCTCGGCAATTGTGCAGGCCGAGGCTGCTTCGTGCGGCAAACGTCTGAGGCTGCCGCGCGAGACTTTTCGGTCACTCGGCCAAATTATTTCCTGTGAAATTAATAATTTTGAACAAAAACAAACCGACTTCACGCAGGAAACTAAGGTTCCCCTTGATTTCTCTGAAATGCCATCACTAGATCCTGGTTTCCTTATCAAGGTACCACCCATGGGTTATCTCCTTTCCAAAAAAAAGAATCATCAAAATCGGTTCTTAAACGGCGATGTTATCCGCGAACACACATAATATATATATACGGTCAAATTATTGAGAAACTTCCTCCTTTTTAGAAGTCGGTTACAAAAAGTATATCTGTTCGACCATCGCCGTCTGCAGCTAACATAATCTTATGTTCTTGATCTCCGTAAACGATCATGAATAACATGATGCAGACAGTCTAGTGACGTCAAATAACATATTTAGATTGTGTGCAGCTAGAAAGCTTGACCATTTGCTAAATTATTGGCTGACATGATAAGCATTGAACCCGCTTCCATCTTCGGCATCATCGTCACTTACCAGGTGAGATGATGCCAAGGGCTTACCAATTGTGTATAAAAAAAATGTTGTAAGGCGCCTAGGCCGAAAAACAATGACAGCGGTCCGTTGAGAGCGTTACAAATCAGTTCATTGGTTATGCCACATGGAGGAAAATTTTATTTTACTAAAAGAAGACTTCATTTTGAATTTAAAAATAAAAAAAATATGCTTGCTTAGGCAATTGCTTGCCGGGAATCGTCGCGGCAAGATGTGAAAAATAAAATAATATTTTTTTTTTCAGAAAAGATTCATTTTAAATTAAAAAAATTAAAAAATATGCTTGCTTAGTCGATTGCTTGCCAGGAATCGGAGCGGCAAGATGTGAAAAATAAAATAATTATTTTTTTCAGAAAAGATTAAAAATATTATTAGGTTATTTTGTTTTTAAAAGCAGTAAAACTACATTCAAAGATTGTTTAAAAAAATTCAGTTCTGCTGAAAATCAAACCGGAAAAATTTAAAGATAATTATAGAATATTTAAAGTACTTTTCCTCTGTATGGCATAGCCGTGGTATAATTGTAAAAAAAGATGTTCAGTATGATGAGTAGAACCCCCAGTTAACGGGTCCTAGGTTCATTATTTTTTTACACGTAGATTTATGATTTATGAATTAAGGCGGTAATGTTACAGATTTTCGTTATTTTTGATGTCAATCGAATAGGCACTATTTGAGCTTGCGTGTTACATCCTCGGCTGCATCGGCACTTACCATCAGGTGAGGTGCACCCAAACGCACTCAAATGAAGTTTTTAGGGTTCCGTAAACCCAACGGGTCGCCAACGGGACCCTATTACTAAGCCTCCGCTGTCTTTCCGTCCGTCAGCGGGCTGTACTCGTGTCTCATGAACCGTAACAGGTAGACAGTTGAAATTTTCACAGAATGTTTATTTCTGTTACCGCTATGACAACCAATACTAAAAATTACAAAAAGTGAAAAAATAAGGACGGTCTCCATACAAAAAATATGTTTTTTAATGGTCTTTAGAAGTATTTTGGATTAAGCTCTATCGTAAAAATAGTAATGTATAAAGGCGCGGAACTTGACGTGATTATATAAATATACTGAAGTAAAACAACAAATAATAAAAATCGGCCAAGTGTGAGTCGTACTCATGCCAAAGAGTCCGAACTGAATGACAAAAAAAAGCATATTTTTCTCGTTCGCGTTGATGTCTTTTGTTTGTGATGTGAATAGTTATCAACTTCATTATACTATATGTAGTTGTGTGGAGAGTTGTGGTGGTACGGAACCCTCGGAGTGCTAGTCCGACTCGCACTTGGCCGGTTACTATACTATGTAGTTGTGTGGAGAGGTGTGGTGGTACGGAACCCTCGGAGTGCTAGTCCGACTCGCACTTGGCCGGTTACTATACTATGTAGTTGTGTGGAGAGGTGTGGTGGTACGGAACCCTCGGAGTGCTAGTCCGACTGGCACTTGGCCGGTTACTATACTATGTAGTTGTGTGGAGAGGTGTGGTGGTACGGAACCCTCGGAGTGCTAGTCCGACTGGCACTTGGCCGGTTACTATACTATGTAGTTGTGTGGAGAGGTGTGGTGGTACGGAACCCTCGGAGTGCTAGTCCCACTCGCCCTTGGCCGGTTACTATACTATGTAGTTGTGTGGAGAGGTGTGGTGGTACGGAACCCTCGGAGTGCTAGTCCGACTCGCACTTGGCCGGTTACTATACTATGTAGTTGTGTGGAGAGGTGTGGTGGTACGGAACCCTCGGAGTGCTAGTCCGACTGGCACTTGGCCGGTTACTATACTATGTAGTTGTGTGGAGAGGTGTGGTGGTACGGAACCCTCGGAGTGCTAGTCCGACTGGCACTTGGCCGGTTACTATACTATGTAGTTGTGTGGAGAGGTGTGGTGGTACGGAACCCTCGGAGTGCTAGTCCGACTCGCACTTGGCCGGTTACTATACTATGTAGTTGTGTGGAGAGGTGTGGTGGTACGGAACCCTCGGAGTGCTAGTCCGACTCGCACTTGGCCGGTTACTATACTATGTAGTTGTGTGGAGAGGTGTGGTGGTACGGAACCCTCGGAGTGCTAGTCCGACTGGCACTTGGCCGGTTACTATACTATGTAGTTGTGTGGAGAGGTGTGGTGGTACGGAACCCTCGGAGTGCTAGTCCGACTGGCACTTGGCCGGTTACAATACTATGTAGTTGTGTGGAGAGGTGTGGTGGTACGGAACCCTCGGAGTGCTAGTCCGACTCGCACTTGGCCGGTTACTATACTATGTAGTTGTGTGGAGAGGTGTGGTGGTACGGAACCCTCGGAGTGCTAGTCCCACTCGCCCTTGGCCGGTTACTATACTATGTAGTTGTGTGGAGAGGTGTGGTGGTACGGAACCCTCGGAGTGCTAGTCCGACTCGCACTTGGCCGGTTACTATACTATGTAGTTGTGTGGAGAGGTGTGGTGGTACGGAACCCTCGGAGTGCTAGTCCGACTGGCACTTGGCCGGTTACTATACTATGTAGTTGTGTGGAGAGGTGTGGTGGTACGGAACCCTCGGAGTGCTAGTCCGACTCGCACTTGGCCGGTTACTATACTATGTAGTTGTGTGGAGAGGTGTGGTGGTACGGAACCCTCGGAGTGCTAGTCCGACGGGCACTTGGCCGGTTACTATACTATGTAGTTGTGTGGAGAGGTGTGGTGGTACGGAACCCTCGGAGTGCTAGTCCGACTCGCACTTGGCCGGTTACTATACTATGTAGTTGTGTGGAGAGGTGTGGTGGTACGGAACCCTCGGAGTGCTAGTCCGACTGGCACTTGGCCGGTTACTATACTATGTAGTTGTGTGGAGAGGTGTGGTGGTACGGAACCCTCGGAGTGCTAGTCCGACTGGCACTTGGCCGGTTACTATACTATGTAGTTGTGTGGAGAGGTGTGGTGGTACGGAACCCTCGGAGTGCTAGTCCGACTGGCACTTGGCCGGTTACTATACTATGTAGTTGTGTGGAGAGGTGTGGTGGTACGGAACCCTCGGAGTGCTAGTCCCACTCGCCCTTGGCCGGTTACTATACTATGTAGTTGTGTGGAGAGGTGTGGTGGTACGGAACCCTCGGAGTGCTAGTCCGACTGGCACTTGGCCGGTTACTATACTATGTAGTTGCGGGGAGAGGTGTGGTGGTACGGAACCCTCGGAGTGCTAGTCCGACTGGCACTTGGCCGGTTACTATACTATGTAGTTGTGTGGAGAGGTGTGGTGGTACGGAACCCTTGGAGTGCTAGTCCGACTCGCACTTGGCCGGTTACTATACTATGTAGTTGTGTGGAGAGGTGTGGTGGTACGGAACCCTCGGAGTGCTAGTCCGACTCGCACTTTATTTTTTTTGATAATTTTGCATTGTACTTATTATATTTACCTATAAATTGACATTATTTAAATTTACAAAACTTTGACGTACCTATAAAATGTGTTTTTATCAATAAATGAACTGAACTAACTGAACACTTGCCCGGTTTTTTTGTCAATCCTGAGACGCTCTCACTGGAGCCTTACATTTCGCTGGATGGCGCTAGGCTGCATTGCTGTAATCTCTACAGTCTACGCCGTGTCTAACGGCCCTTACACCGAGCCACTGTCCTGCTTGCCACCTTGCCACTATGTCCAGTACACCAACCCACTAACTAAACAGAAAACGGCGTCATTCTCCCTAACTTTATTACGATTTACTTATTTGTAGAATTCAAGACGTATTTATTGTAACTGTAGTATGTTTTGCAACGTATGAGTTGTTTGTTTCTAAACTGTTCCATTTGTGACATTTTAGGTACCATCATCACATTTTCTCACATATACGTCCCCACCGAGGGGCTCAAGCCTACACTGAATTAGGGCGATCTGGCCTTAGTCGACCACGCGGGCCCAGTGCGGTTTGGTCAACTTCACACACAACTTTCGAGTTTCCTCGCAGATGTGTGCAGGTTTCCTCATGATGTTTTCCTTCACCGTAAGAGCGTCGGATAAACGTACATAAGAGATCGAAATTCAAAAACACAGGAGGACGCAGAACTCGAACCACGACCTTCCGGATAGGAGGTAGCGGCCTTTGCCGTTACGCCACCGACCCTTTAGGTAACTATACGCGGGCACAGATGAGATACTAGTTACTACGCGGAGATTAAATTGCATACAGGGTGTAACAAAATTGGTGTAGGTCCCGTTAACTGGTGCTTCTACTCATCGTACTGAACAACTTTTGTTTTACGAATATAATACGATGCTATAAATGTGATTGTAAACAATCTTTTCGAAAACTTTTTCGAAGACATTTAGAATTAATATGGGTCTATAGTTTTCTAATTTGCTTTTTATTTCTTTTTTGTGTACTGGAATAATATTGGCTTCTTTCCATTGGCCCAGAAATACTCTCTCCTTCGAAGATTTATTAAAAATAATTGTCAAAGGAAGTGTAAGAGCTGCTGGGGCACTGTTTTTTTACATAAATGGGAGGTATCCGATCAGCTCCGGCACCTTCAGTAATATCTAGATTATTGAGCAATCTATAAACTTCGTCAGGAATATGCGATATGCGCGAAATCTATATATACATATAAAAATTAATCCCTATTTCCCTTGGTCACGGCATCACGCGTGAACGGCTGGACCGATTTCGCTAATTCTTTTTTTGTCAAGTTCGTTATTGTCAGGAGAAGGTTCTTATGTAGGATAGGGTAGGGTAGGGTTGGGTAGGGTAGTGTAGTTTAGTGTAGTGTAGTGTAGGGTAGTATAGGGAAGTGTAGGGTAGTGTAGGGTAGGGTAGGGGTAGGGTAGGGTAGGGAAGGGAAGGGAAGGGTAAGGTAGTGTAGTGTAGAGTAATGTAGGGTAGTGTAGTGTAGGGTAGTGTAGTGTAGGGTAGGGTAGGGTAGGGAAGGGTAGTGTAGTGTAGTGTAGTGTAGGGTAGGGTAGGGAAGTGTAGTTTAGGGTAGAGTAGGGTAGTATAGTCTAGTGTAAGGTGGAACGTAGTTCACCGGAACAGCTATTACTCAATAAAAGTCTTCGACCATAAATATTATTTATACATAATATATAGGGTGACTTTTAATTAGTTCTTGATAACAAAGGATATAAATTTACTCGTGATTACAAACAACTTTCCCAAAGAAACTACATGTCAAATATGAAAAAAAATTTGGTCCTTCATACTATTTTGCCGATTTGATAACTTGTTATGTACCGAGGACCAAACATTTTTTTTCTGATTTGACATATAGTTTCTTTGGGAAAGTTGTTTGTAATCATGTCCTTTGCTATCAAGAACTAATTAAAAGTCACCCTATATATATATATTTCGAAAAGCTACAGCCATCTATGAATAACGCATGAACTAAGCTGCTTCCGCTACTCGCCGCTACGTGGCGTTGTGCGGCAATTCCGCCACACTCCAGTAGCTAAAAAACTCAGGGATTTAGATGGCGCTAGTGAATCAGATCAAAGGTGCCGACGCAGGAAGTGTTTTGGAAATTGGGGGGGTGACCCCAGGCCTTGTACCAGAACCAGGAATAAGTAAATACAAACGTATTATCTACTAGTTGTTTCCCGCGGCTTTACCCGCGTGGACAACGTTTCTATGACTTTTCGAGTGTGCGCAGTGCGCGAGCTGCAAGCGGCACGTGAGCGTGGAAAAAGTAGCCTATGTGTAAATCCAGGTCCTAATCTGTGTACCTTCCAAATTTCAGTGAGATCCGTTCAGTAGTTTTTGCGTGAAAGAGTAACAAACATACATCCATACATTCATTTATTTATTTATTTTTTTTTTTTGGACGCCATTACGGCAAGAACATCGACTCCGTATAATTAATTACTAAATTCATAATAATGTGCTTCTTTTTACCTAAAATGTTTTCGAAAGTAATTTTTACCACGTAACTCGGATCATAGTGATATTGTGGGTGAAATATTACTTTTATTATCAAACTAAAAAAAAAAGTGCTAAAATAATGTGTATGTTGATTTGTTTGAAACACTTTAAATATGTGTGATACAAATACACTAGACGATTTGGCAACTTAAAAATTGTGAGTGTTGAAAGTTGTATATAAAAACTGTGACTGAACTTGGATATTAATACTTTTACATTTTACTTAACCTAAAAAGCTAGGTAGAAACTTTGCTATCTGATTTATTTATTTTTTGTTTGTGTTGACTGTAACGCCATCTATAGCAACAGAAGGTGTACCGCGATAGACTAGAAATATCTGAACACTAACTACTATCAATGTCGATTTAATACAGCTGCTGACTTTAAGATGGCGCCCGTAGTATGCGCAGGATGTAAACAGAAGGTACCAAGTAGAGAATATTTAACATGCTCTCTTTGCAAATTAAAATATGATTTACAATGTGCAAACGTTTCATCACCACGCTTTCGCAACACGATGACCGCTGAACACCGAGCCAATTGGAAGTGCCCGGCTTGCTATTCTAAACTCCGTAGCCCTATAATCACGTCTGGTGTAAAACCTAATATGACTAAAGGGAATGTCTCGGTACCACCAACTAACCTACCCAGTGACAACCAGGTGCCGATTTCGAACGCTAGCATTGAATCCATCAGCGATATTTTAACTGAACTTCGTGAATTCCGACAACAGGTTACGTCTCAATTGCAAAAACAAGAGGAGAAACTGTTCGAGTTTTCGGAAATCTTCAATCTAATGCAGAAGAATTATAGTAAACTAAATGACAAATATACTGTTCTAAGAACTGACGTCGATGGATTAATTGATGCTATTGAGAAGACTGCGGATGAATGTGTGGTTCTAAAAAATGCGAGTGAAACTAGCACTAAACTAACACAAGATTTAGATATCCATAGACAGCGTATAGACCAAGAACTCACCTCACTTAAACAAAGCATTGACTCACTCAAGCAACCTACCTACAGTTGTGTCATACAGAAGGGTAAAACAAAGCAAACAGTGCTTCACAAGGATAGCGTACAGAGAAATATTCATACAAAGGATTCCATACTAGACACGCCATCAGATAAATCCTCCGGCCCCAATCTTACACCAACCACTCCCGCGCCCTCATCAGATGAAGCCTCAATAAAACAAAATACGAGCACTGGAATAGGGGACAAACATTACAGCATTCCGAACCGACAACGTTATGGTCGACCAGTAATCAGGGCTACGGGCGAAGATGATACTGAACTGAAGACCGTTGAACCGGTTAAATTTATTCATGTATGGAATTTCCATAATGATGTTTCTCAAGACATGATCCGCGCATTTTTGACCAAAAAGCGACCTAAAACTTCATTTTCGATAAAGAAACCAACTCCAGCTCACGAGAGACACAACTGTTTTATAATAGGAGTTCCCTTTCAAGACTTCCAGTTCTTCATGACACCCGAAAACTGGCCAAAACACACATCTCTCCAAGAATGGCGTACTTACAGAAACAGTCGCCAAAATGGTCCAGAAAAAAAGAAGGCGTTTTTTCGTGACCAAACAAGCACAGATTAATATATTTTACCAAAATGTCCGTGGCCTAAAGGGCAAGCTTGGCTTAACTAAGAATCTACTGAGTACATTTCCGTCGAACATTATCGCACTCACTGAAACCAGACTTGACGAGACAATCTATGATTCAGAGCTTTTTCCACCAGACTTCTCCGTACTACGAGCCGATCGTGTAGGGCGCGGCGGCGGCGGCGCGCTGCTCGCCGTGCGCCCGCCCTACCACCTGCGTAAGATCGACTGCAGCGCAGCTCCTATAGATGAATTTATTAGTGCCATCATTACAAGAGGACGTCAACGCTTTATTTGTTTTGTGATTTACCTTGCCCCTCGTGTATCCGTCAGTCGTTATTACAGCGCATTTGAGTATATTGAGAAAATTAAAAACCTATATACCCTACCCATTATTGTAATCGGTGACTTTAACTTGTACTCTGTTAGCGTAGATGTAAGAAATGATTTTAACCTTTTCTTAGGTACTTGTGATCTCATTCAACATAACAATGTAATTAATAAACTCGGAAGAACACTTGATTTGGTATTGGCTAGTTCGGAGATTTCAAACGTATCGGTTAATGAGGCTGTTGTTGAGATTGTTTCTCATGAAAAACATCATAGTCCTCTTGATATTAACGTCGAAATTCTAAATACAAAAGCTGTAACTTTTAAACATAGTTTTTCTCCTAGAATTACCCCATCAGGTGTGCATAATAGAAACTTTCGTAAAGCTGATTTCTATGCTTTGTACTCAGGATTGGGAAATATTGACTGGTCACAGCTATACATAACTGATAATCTCGATGAATCTGTAAACTTTCTCTATGCATCTGTAAACAATATAATAAGTAGTTCTGTCCCTTTAAGTAAACATTTGAACCCTCGTTTTAACTCCTATCCTGAATGGTTCTCACCTAATTTAATTCTCCTTATAAAGACCAAAAACTACTATCATAAGTTGTACAAACAAACTGGGAATGGTCTGTACTATGCTTTGTTCTCTTACTACAGAAAACTTGTTAAAACGACATCAGAATATTTTTCTTTTCCTTTACCGCCAGGTTAGAATCGAACATTAAACGAGACCCTGCTTCTTTCTGGACTTATATAAAGCGCAATCGATTTGGGCATGAGCCAGAAACATTCACCGATATGACTTCTCAAGAAGTAGCTAATTCATTTGCTGATTTCTTCAAAAGTGTGTTCTTGCCATCTGTACCACTTCTTGATATCAGACAAGCTAACTCTGATGCTGCCTCCCTGCTACATGCCTCACCCCGTATTGTAACTCTGGACCCTGTTAGTGAAGAAGACGTCAGTAAAGCCTTAAAAAGATTAAAACCTAAGTTTACCCAAGGTCCAGATGGTATACCTCAGATTATCGTAAGAGATTGCTATGAAGTTTTTATAAAACCTTTACACTATATAATAAATCTTGCAATTAAATCAAAAATTTACCCTTCTGTTTGGAAAACAACAAAGGTAATACCCATCCACAAAAACGGTTCCAAATCTGAAATCCAAAACTATAGACCCATTGCTATTCTATCTGTATTCAGTAAAATTTTTGAGTATATTGTCTATACATCTATATTTAAGCAAATTGACGGGTGGTTTTGTGATGAACAACATGGGTTTTTACCAAATCGCTCAACTACCTCAAACCTTATAAATCTCACGATGTTTTTATCAAATCACTTAGACTGCAGTGGTCAAGTAGATGTAGCCTACTTTGATTTCCATAAAGCATTTGATAGAGTTGATTGTGACATCTTGCTAAAAAAGATGTCAGTGGCAGGTTTTTGTCCCGATCTATTAAGCTTTTTCACATCTTACTTTTCTGACAGGAAGCAGTACGTTCAGTACAATAAATCATGCTCTGAAGGCTACCCAGTGACATCGGGCATTGGTCAGGGTAGCAGTCTTGGACCATTATTGTTTTTGATAATGATTAATGAATTGCCTTCCGCCGTGAGTAACTCCAAATGTCTCTTATTTGCCGATGATGTCAAGCTTGTGCACTCAGTTCGTAGCCAAGATGACTGTTTATCACTTCAATTAGACATCGATAGAATACAAACATGGGGCCTTGAAAATGGATTGGCACTTAATATCTCAAAATGTGCTATTATGTCTTTCTCGCGTTCTCCGCGTCCGATTGCTTTCAACTATACGGTCTCCGGGCAATTTCTCAACAGACTTACGGAGGTACGAGATTTGGGTACATATTTCGATTCCCACCTAACTTTTAATCCTAACATTATACAGACATGTAAACTGGCTAGTAAAAGTGCAGGCTTCGTTATCCGACAATCAAAACAATTTACCTGTCCCACAACGATCGGTGTTCTCTACAATGCATATGTCCGAAGTAGGTTAGAGTCAAATTGTATTGTGTGGTCACCTCATGAGAGTAAGTACATCCTTATGTTGGAAAGAGTCCAAAAATCATTTGTACGTTTTCTTTACAAAAAAATGTTCAAATACTACCCATATCTTTACCCCACCCTCTTCATTGTTGGAATGGTAAATTATCAAACCCTCGAGGCTCGACGAAACCTTCACCTTGTACGTTATTTTTTCCAGCTCATTCGAGGCAAACTGACGAACCCAGATCTCCTCTCTCAAATTTCATTATCGGTTCCACCTCCCCATAAGCATTATCTTCGTCCACGCTCAAGACCTATGTTTGCTCTGCCTAGTGCCCGCACCAACATACTTAAGCACTCACCAGTGTCCCGTGCTCTAAACCTTGTAAATAGTATCTCAATTAATGATTCTAAGATTGACATATTTTCTTGTTCGGAGCCGCTATTTATGAGATCCGCAAGCCAATACATCGAATCTATTGTAACTCCGAGTTTGTTGTTAGACACTAATATTATATAATGTTCTTGTGCAATAATTGTGTAATTTATATTTAAGATATTCGAATTGTTTTTTATCCTACATTCCTACTGTTATTTTTATTCATTTTTTATATGCAAATAATATGTTTTGTTTTGTAACATTCACGTTTGGCTAGACCGTAAGTGTTTGTTTATCAAATAAATAAATAAATAAATAAATAAATTCATTCATTTTTACAAACTTTCGCGTTTATAATATTAAAAGTAGGATTAACCGACGAAAAAACCGAGGAGCTTCTAAAGTCAACCCGTACATATTTTTTTATATATGACCACTCATAACTTTTTTACAGATTAGTCCGATTTCGATCATTCTTTTTTATTGTATGGAGTATACTTTGAGTTACTCTCATTTCCCTCAGGGTAGAACAATAGGGGATGTTTGATTGTCCACCTACTGAATTTTCGTCTGTGAACCGATTCTGTTGAAGCTTGGCACATATGCTGATCTGATAGAAGACAGTCGTGGGAACTCCTCAACGGTTTACAGCAGCTATTACCTCGTGTTTGGGGTTATTCATTCATCTTAATAAGAACTTTATACCTAACTTATGACTTATGCGATATGACTACCATCAACCATACCATACCATGATGGAGACGAAACGCTATTAAAAAAGGGTAATCGAAATACTTTTTGCATTTTTAAGGGTTCCGTACTCAAAGGGTAAAACGGGACCCTATTACTAAGACATCACTGTCCGTCCGTCTGTCTGTCACCAGGCTGTATTTCATGAACTGTGATAGCTAGACAGTTGAAATTTTCACAGATGATGTATTTCTGTTGCAGTAGCAACAACAAATTCTAAAAATTAGAAAAAGTTAAAAAATAAGAGGGTCTCCGTACAAATAACGTGTTTTTTTTGTAACGTGAAGAAACTAGCACCATATTCTAGTATGATGGTACGGAACCCATTGTGTGCGGTTCTGACTCGCACTTGGCTGTTTTTTTTTCTTTTTTCGAAGGGTTCTTTTTTGTTAAAATGTTTTTTTAACTTTGCAGTTTTCATCAGTTTATTTTTTTGTTATGAAATATTTATTTTTCATCTCTCCTATTCGGAAAGTTTATTTCTCATGAGTCAATAGCCAGGTGGAACATTGCTTTTCCATCCCTAGGGTGGAAGTATTTTCATCCCTAGGGTGGAAAGTATTTTTTTTTTCAATTGCCAGCCACGGAGTCGAAGATAATTGAGTTACGTCATATTATTAAATAACATTAAAATAAGAGGTTTTCATATATCTTAACTCAACTTGTTTATTACGATCTATAGGTTGATATTAAATCATTTTATAGTTTATTTTTTTCACAATTACTTACAGAAGATTAAAATTTAAAATCATACCTCTATTCTGCTGCGCGCCTTATTGCCATGACAACATGACACGTTTTTTTTTTAATTTTTGGCATGGGCACCTAGATGCACGTCGTGACCAACTCGATTAAGTACAATCTAGTCGGCCGTGTCAAGCGGCCATTGCGAAAAGGTTGGAGGTTGGATATAGGTAAACTTAATTTATTGATAGCCAACTTATATTTTATATCATATAAATAATACATTTCCTCACAGTCGAAATGAAAAGTATAGTGTTTAAGTCGGGTGAAATGACCCATTTCACCCTCGAACTATTGGCGGCTCGAACGAAATCTCGAGTGAAATCGGTCACTTTCTTCCCTTGATTAACAATCTTCTATAATAATAATAATTTTATTCACTTTAAGAAGTCTTATCATATAAGTTTCTTAAATTATTTAGGAACATCTGGGTGTGCAGATCCTAGTATCTGTACTAGGCAGCGCCTGTGTTACAGAAACTAGTCCCTTCCTATCAAAAGAACTTATTTATTACACTTGACTTGACTATACTTTCTCGCTTTAGGTTGGGTGGGTGTATCAATTGGATTCAGTGTCCATGATTCTTTCTTTCAATCTGTTGTTGTTTATTGTGCTGAATGTTCCGGCATGTCGCTATCGAAGGCCTGCATTAGCCTGCCAAACGGAGCGCATAATTGTACAGCCCATCCGAAGCCCCAGCGCCTGCGCAACAATAAAAATTAAACTCCAATAAATTGCACTCCCATCGGAATTGCAGCTATTTGGGCTCTTTAAATATAGATAAATCACAAATACCTATGATGGGATGAAGTTTATGTCTTTGTAAGGTAGGTACCTACTTTGAAACCAAGATAAAAGCATTCCTTCCATTCCAAAGACAGGCAATTTCGGTTTACGTTTTGTATTTATTTATCTCATTTTACCGCATCTATTCAATGACGATAAAAGTTATTTAATAATATACATATATATATATATATGTATATTATTAAATAACTTTTATCGTCATTGAATAGATGCGGTAAAATGAGATAAATAAATACAAAACGTAAACCGAAATTGCCTGTCTTTGGAATGGAATATATATATATAAGGTCTAACAAAATTAGCTGAAACTATTTTAACTGGTGCTAACACATGAAACTGAACAACTTTCCCAATGAAACACATAGTCGAATCTCAAAAAAAATTTCAACGTCCCATACTAAGTTGACTGATTAGCTGATCGAGTTAGTATGGAAGAGGTAATTTTTTTTTGCCATTTGACTATGGGTTTCATGGGTAGAAACACCAATTAAAATAGTTTCAGCTAATTTTGTTACACCTTATATAATGTTTTTTTTATTATTTTCAATAGGTAAGCCTTTGGCATTATCTCACCTGATGGTAAGTGATGATGATGCCGAAGATGTTAGCGAGCCTACCAAGATTCCCCAACGCAACGGGGATCTGGTTATGTTCAAGCCGGAACACATCAATGCTGTTAACACTAATGGTGGCAAGACTTAGATAAGATGGTGGTAGCTAACCAGGCGGGCTATGAAAATGCCCTACCACCAACCAAACCGAGTCTTACAAAGTTGACCCCGCCGGGAATCGAACCCGCGACCTCTTGGTGTGAAACGAATGGACTTTCCATTACGCCACGGAGGCGGTTAAGTAAAAATCGTTTCCGTTTCAATATTTTTTAAAGATAAACAAATTATTAAAAAAAAACGGTAATTTAAAAAACTAAAAAACCCGCCTGCGTTTCTGTGTAATTTGGAAATGAAAAACCCTAAAACAAGAAAGTCGTCATACCCGATTGCACTTAACTTAAGAAAAATTGTAGCAGTCGGGACCCATTCTAGAAAGTCAGCCGTCTATATAGTCAGTATATTGGAGTAATCTGCAATGTAATATAGGTATGTGCTCTGAATTCACTATGCCTCCATTTCTAGAATGGGTCCGGACTGCTACAATTTTTCTTAAGTTAAGTGCAATCGGGTATGACGACTTTCTTGTTTTAGGGTTTTTCATTTCCAAATTACACAGAAACGCAGGCGGGTTTTTTAGTTTTTTAAATTACCGTTTTTTATTTTATTCATTTTTTAAGTTTTATTATTGAATGAGTTCATTTGAATTTGGCGCCAAAAATACGCCATTTTGTTTTTTTTATTTGATATACCCAGTGTCACTCACACAGTAAATATGTATCTAACGACACCCCTCAAACTAAAATCTATCAAGCCGTTCAGGCTGCAGTGCGTGCCTAACATTGGAATTTGGCGCCAAAAATCCGCCATTTTGTTTTTTTTATTTTGATATACCCAGTGTCACTCTCACAGTAAATACGAATCTAACGACACGTCTCAAGCTAAAATCCATCTATCCGTTCAGGCTGCAGAGCGTGCCAAACAATTATACATACAAACATACATACATACATACATACTCTCGAAAAACATAACCCTCCTTCTGGCGCAGTCGGGTAAAAAAAAAGATTTAAAGTACTTACTTAAGTTATTGTGATTGGTTGATTTTACTTCATTCATTGTTACTACGTCATTCAAAAGACCCATGCCCTAACCACACCCTGGACATTTTTTATAACGGGCCAAACACGACATTTCAAAAAACTAATGACGGAACAAACAAAAGGGCGGCGAAATCCTATACGTTCGACAACCAAATTGTAACCAATCTGTATCAATCTGGGTGACGAGGGGGGTGAGGTCGGAATCTAGAGAGCGGCAGGGAGTGTCCATACTGGTATGTTAGTACTAATATTATATACTTGAGTGGTTGTTAAGTACATCATACAATGTGTTATTATGACTATTGGAGAAATATAACTGAGCATCAATTAACTCCGTTGCCTATCTCCTAACCGTGTAAGGATTAATAATTTACTATCAGATTATTTTCAAGCCACTTCCAAAAAGGAGGAGGTTCTCAATTCGACTGTATGTTTTCTTTTTGTGTGTCACCTCAGAACTTTGGACTGGGTGAGCCGATTTTGATGATTCTTTTTTTATTCGAAAGCTAGTGCTTCCCGTGTACTCCCATCCCATATAAATTTTATCAAAATCGGTGTAGTACTTTATTAGAAAATTTACAAAAACCAAAAATAATAATGCAAAAATGTACTAAGTTGTTGCGATGGAAGTCGGTTTTTAACGTGTTTAGCGTTTTTAATTATATAGTAACTCTTTCAAGTAACTCCTACAACCCGGGCACGTTACATTTGCCTCCGCAATAGAAAAAGAAACAAAAATTAAATGTAGCCGAACCACTTAGCTTTATCTGCGAGTCCCGTAGACCGGCAGGGCAGTCATAAATAACCCCTGGCCGTGGCCACCCAGGGCACAACAAACGGCTAGATATCTCTAGCCGATTTATTTGAGAGCTTTTAACAAAATATAAGTTAGTTATCAATTTGGTATTGTGCTCAAGCTAGTAATATAATATATAGGGTGACTTTTAATTAGTTCTTGATAGCAAAGGATATAAATGTACTCGTGATTACAAACAACTTTCCCAAAGAAACTATATGTCAAATCAGAAAAAAAGTTTTGGTCCTCGATACATAATGATCATCATCATATCAGCCACAAATCGTCCACTGCTGGACAAAGGCCTCCCCCAAGGATTTCCACGACGACCGGTCCTTATAACCCCTCGATATAATAAGTTATTAAATCGGCAAACATGTATGAAGGATCAAAATTTTTTTTCCATATTTGACATATAGTTTCTTTGGGAAAATTGTTTGTAATCACGCGTACATTCATATCCTTTACTATCAAGAACTAATTAAATATCACCCTTTACAGGGTGTAAAAAAATGGTGTAGGACCCGTTAACCCCCAGTTCTACTCATCATACTGAACAACTTTCCCCAAGGAACCCATAGTCAATTCTCAAAAAAAAAATCGGGACCCTCCATACTAAAATGCATACAATTGGTCGATTAGCTGATCGATTTGTATGAAGAGTAAAATTTTTTTTTCGATTTCAGCAAAGTCGTAGAACAAAAGTTAGTATGATGAGTAGAAGCCCCAGTTAACGGGACCTTAACCAATTTTGTTACACCCTGTATATACTGTGGCTGTAGTGATGGGTTATTTGCTATGATCTGAGAGTTTTGTATCATAGAGAAAAAGAGGCTCTAGAAGAATATCTACACTGTTGTATTTATGTTGTATTTTTGACTTCTTATTTAACTTTTTTTTTTACACTTTATTTTTATTGTGACATTGATTTTATGAATTTTAACGATTATGTTACACTTGGTAATATGAAATAAATAATCTAATCTAATATATGGTTTAAGGTTTTTCTATCGGTGTTTTTTAAGGCGGCATTATTACAGATTTTCGTTATTACTCCTAAACGATAGAAAACCCAAGGTTGAAAAAAACACCCTTATTGTTGATGATGTTCCTTAAAGTCAAAAGCTATTAGAAACACGATTGAGCAGTTTTGGCTCGATAGAAAAAAACCCATAAATAGGTTAATTTACACCGTTACTTTCAACTCTAGTTATGACTAATATTTGGAAGTATAAATTTTAAAAAATACACAACAACATTTATTATGATAATAAAAAGTGAGTATTGTTATATTTTTTTATACTTTCATTGTAGTTTTTGATTGAAACGAAAAACTATTGAAAAAGTGAATAAGTGGGGTTATTTTCTTTACTCTTTACACGTAAAGAAAAAGACGGAGACAACTTTTCTCATCAATACCTCGCAATAATGTAGAGATTACGGCTAATAGTAAATAATGGAAGAGAAGAACATTTTGCGCCAAATCCAAATAATAATTGGGAACAATGCAGAGAAGTGATGATCTGGACTTTCTGAACAGATGGTTGTTGGGTCAGTAAAGTTCTCGAGTGGCGATCGCGCACTGGAAAACGTAGGCGTAGGCAGGCCTCGCACTCGGTGGACCGATGACCGGGTGAAGGTCGCGGGAAGCCGCTGAATGCGGACAGAACAGGTCGTCGTGGATATCCTTGGGGGAGGCCTTTGTGCAGCAGTGGACGTCCTTCGATTGATATGATGATGATGATAACATACCTAATCAGTATAAACATATAAGGGATATGCGTAATTTCTGGTTAGGTCATATATCTCTAAAATACATAACCCACAACACTGTAAGACTATTAAAAAACTCTTAGTCTCTCAGATTATAAAACTTAAATTAAAAAAATATAATAACCAAAAGAACTAATAATAAATAATTTAAATAATCAACCCATAATCGTTCCTTGTGCAATGGTCCCCATTAGGCTCGCAGCATTGCCACGCTGTATTGCTATAGATATTGATAATATAAAATAATAATATCCTATTAGAGAATGTTTCCAACTCAAGGCTTTTATAACTTTTTTACCAAAACGCTAAACACGTTAAAAAACCGACTTCCATCGCAACAAATCAGTACATTTTTGCATTATTATTTTTGGTTTTTTATTTTTGGTACTACACCGATTTTGATAAAATTTATATGGGACCACACGGGAAGCACTAGCTTTCAAATAAAAAAAAGTATCATAAAAATCGGTTCACCCAGTCAAAAGTTCTGAGGTAACATACATAAAAAAAAACATACAGACGAATTGAGAACCTCCTCCTTTTTGGAAGTCGCTTGAAAAACAGCCATTAAATGCACTATTTTACCGTATAAATTATGGTCAAACCTGGCATGCGAACAATAGAGTGGTTGCCCTGTATAAGGGCAAATCGAAGAGTGTCGGGATAATAGGCGCCGATAGTGATCTGGTGGACGTAATGGCGCCACGGGGGACCTGATCGCCTGAGTCATTGAAGGCATAATATCTCCAGTAGTGATCAGTTCCAGTGGAAAATAAAATATTGAAGTTAATATTATCAGATACCTACCGACTTTTCCGTAATTAACTGTCAAATCGGCAACATGGAATCGCCCACCTATCGACACTTAGCAAAATACGTTTAGTTATAGTTTTAGTATCATCACAACAGCTCATATATACGTCCCCACCGAAGGGCTGAATTAGGGCGATCAGGCCCTCGGAGGAAGAAAAAAGATTAAAACGTCCTTGATCAGGCCTTAGTCGACCACGCGGGCCCAGTGCGGATTGGTCAACTTCACACACAACCTTCGAGTTTCTTCACAGATGTGTGCGTGTAGGTTTCTTCACGATGTTTTCCTTCACCGTAAGAGCGTCAGATAAACGTACATATTAGATCGAAATTAGAAGAAAAAAAATTGTACGTGGCAGGACTCGAACCACGACTTCCCGGATAAGAGGTAGCGGCCCTTACCGTTGCGCCACCGAAGCTTTAGTATAATCCGAATTAAACGCGAAAGTTTGTATGTATGGATGTTTGTTACTCTTTCACGTCACAACAGATAAACGTATCTGGATGAAATTTGGTAAGTAGACCGATTAAGACCTGAAAAAACATACTCTTTCCCACGCTCGCGAGCCGCCTGCGCTGCGGCTCGCGACTGCCCACCCTCGTACAATGTCGTAGAAACATTAGCTAGCTAGAAACAAAGCTAGTATTTTAATAAAATAGAGCTCTAATTCGGCTGGCACACACAGTGTCACACATTGTCTCCGTGGCGTAAAGGCTAATACATTCGTTTCACGCCAGGAGGTTGCGGGTTCGATTCCCGGCGGAGTCTAACTTTCTAAGACTCGGTTTGGTTGGTGGTAGGTCGTTTCTTAAGCCCGCCTGGCCAGCTACCGCCATCTTATATGTAGTCTTGCCGCCATACAACACAACAGTGTCAACAGCATTGATTTGATCCAGCTTAAACTTGAAGATAAGGTAGCGAGTTCCTCATTGGGTTGGGGAATCTTGGGAAGACCGCCTCATCTTCGGCATCATCATCGCTTACCATAATAATAATAATAATAAATATTCTTTATTGCATACCAAAAAACTTTACAGAAACTTAATTTGAAAATGTACAGTGCAAAGGCGGCCTTATCGCTTTTAGCGATTTCTTCCAAGCAACCTTAAGGTAACCGGTAGGAATTGGTAGGCAAAAGGCTAAATGCGGGTGGCTGCAAAATTTACTGAATAATACATATATACTTATATAAATATATAAAATACATATCAAAACAAATAAATATTATATAAATAAAAATAAACATAAACAGTAATTCAATAGTAATTGAGAAATAAATAAAAGTCAGGTTAGATCTAATATTAAATCTAAAAGGGCTAATCAATTGTGGATAAAAAGAAACATACCTACGGAATCATAATACTAATATTATAAAGGCGAAAGTTTGTGAGTGTGTATGTTTGTTACTTCTTCACGCAAAAACTACTAAACGGATCTGGCTGAAGTTTGGTAGGTAGACAGATTAGGACCTGGATTAACACATAGGCTACTTTTTTTCACGCACTGTGAACCCTCGAAAAGTCATAGAAACGTCCACGCGGGTGAAGCCGCGGGAAACAGCTAGTTATCTTATTTTTTTTATTATTATTATATCAGCTCATATACGTCCCCACCGAGGGGCTCGAGCCTACCCTGAATCAGGGCGATTAGGCCTTAGTCGGCCACGCGGGCCCAGTGCGGGTTGGTCGACTTCACACACAACCTTCGAGTTTCCTCGCAGGCCTGTGCAGGTTTCCTCACGATGTTTTCCTTCACCGTTATCTTATAACTATCAACAAACCTCCATTGTTGACCAGATGCTCGTTAAACGGTGTGCGTCGACCCATGCATTTGACCCTCTTCACAATAGCAATCATGGCTTCATTAAGGAGAAGACGTTCATCAATTTGTCTCTATAAACGACCATCGACCCAGTTGATTCGATTTGAGTTATTGCTTGTTGACAAGCGCAGTGATTGGGCAAGATTTATCATCACTTGTTTTGTGGATTCACGATCATAAGTTCGCACGATGAAATGACGAATCTACGCATAAGTACGGTGTGGTGGGAGGCTAGAGTGAAGAAAATCTTGAAAGTTGCAAGTTAACTAGATGTGTTCCAATGTTACATAAAATAAACATAGTGGAGAATAAGATCAAAGAAGAAGAGAACTTAAGCAGACGGAATAAGGTCTGGAATATGTTGCCGATATCAGATGGGTATATATACGTGGTAGGTCCCATTAAAAAAAGCCTAGAAATTAAGTAAAATCAGCATTACATTTCAATTTAGTCTTCTTTATTTATACAACACACGTTTTAGATCGCTGAACCAACATTTCAATACCTATAAAAAAGTAGTCCAAATTTTAGTCTACAAAGTGGCCTGAAACAGCTTATTGCAACTCGTCACCATTGGTAAATTTTCTTCCCCGTAGGTCTTTCTTCAAATTAAATAAATAAAATAAATAAATAAATATTCTGGGACAAATCACACATGGTCATCTGGCCCCAAAGTAGGATTCCCTGTGTTATGGGAACCAGAGACTGATATACGTACTTATATACGTTTAAATACATACATATATAGATATTTAACACCCAGACACAGAGCAAACAAATCTGCTCATCACACAAATGTTTGCCCTGGGTGGGGATCGAACCCACAACTCTCGGATCAGTAGTCAAGAGCACTAACCACTGAGCCACCGAGTCAGTCAAATTCGGAAATAAGAAGAGTCGCTTCGGGCCAAGTCCGGGCTGTAAGGTGGGTGTTCAAGTTCTGTAAACCCACAGTCCCGAATGGCAGACTTCGAAATAGAAGCCGTGTGCACAGGTATACATTATCATGCAACAGAAGGACACCTTTATGTAATTTACCTCTAGTTTTTTCTTTAATACTGTCCCTCAAATTATGCATAACAGTAGCATAATATGAGCCGATTACAACAGTATTTCGTTCTTTGAAATCAACCATCAGCAGACCTCGTGAATCCCAAAAAACCGTGCACATAATTTTATTAGTGGACTGTTGCCTTTCTCGGCGGCTTTTCTCCCATATAAAGCCACTTCATGGACTCGCGTCTGCTCTCAGGATCATAAAAAAGCACCATCGTTTCATCACCAGTGACCATCCGATCAATCGTTTATTCAGGGTTTTTGCCACACAGTTCCAAAAATGCAGAAGCGCATCGCACTCTTTCCTCCCTTTGAAGAGCCGAGAGAAGTTTTAGCACCCATATTACCTTACTCATATTAAGATGGTCGTGAATTACACGATGAACGGTACCTAGTCTTTGAAAACCCCAACCTAACTGCAATTTCCCTGATTTTTAATCGGCGATAACCCAACACCTCCTCCTCGATAATGGCGATTGTTTCCGGAGTAAGCACCTCCACCGATCGGTCTCCATGACCAGCGTCTTCAAGCGTCTGTCGTCGTCGATAACACAATTCCTTAAACCAGTTCTTTACAGTGTTGTGGACGAGCGTAGGCAGGAATTTACTTCAGAGTCCTCGAGTACTATATCTGGTTAATGATCAACAGTCTATGTCACTTCCCATCCCCTCAACTATTTCTATGCTAAAAAAAAACACGTTAATCCGTTGCTCCGTTACGACGCTGACGTGCGCGAGCCTGGAAATGAGTTCTCCCTAGATCTCTCGGGAACTGTTTCAGGCTATGCTAATTAGTAATTTATGTCACTTCCTATCCTATCAACCATCTCTGAGCAAAAAATCACAACGAACCATTGCTCCATAGCGATGTGTAAAAAATCAACCAAAAAAAGTATTTCCGCGGACAGACACAGATACGTCAAAACTTCGAAGGACGTTGACTTCGAAACCTTAAAAAAGCTATAACTCCACTTTTCTGTAACTGTCGGGAGGAGCTCCTCGACAGTGTCATCATGAAACCCAACGAACTAATTACCGGTAACCTGTGCGTGCAACGTTCATTCGTACCCATTTAAATAACCTTTCCCAATTGCAAATGGCTATAATAATTAAATGGCTGTAATAGTTTTTGTGTACAAATCCTCGATTGTATTTCGGCAACTTCACTTTCAGCGGCCATTTTGATTTCCGCCATTTTGATTTTTTACTATGTACACCTAAAAAAATTGCCCAGCTGAATATTTTTTTTTATCCACGACTAACAAGCTCTTGGCATCATCTCACCTGATGGTAAGTGACGATAATGCCGAAGACTGAAGCAGGCTTACCAAGATTCCCCAACGCAAAGGGGAACTGGCTATCTTATCTTCAAGCTGGAACACATCAACGCTGTTAACATTGATTCTTGGCGGCAAGACTTGATAAGATGGTGGTAGCTAGCTAGCTTACAAAATGCCCTTTCATCAAACAAACAGAGTCTTACAAGTTGACCCCACCGGAAATCGAATTTTTATCAAGAACCATCTCCATCCGTTTAGGAACTACGGTTACGAAGTAACTAGTATCTCATCTGTGACTACGGTGACATGGGCTTAATACTTAGAGCACCCCTCTTTTGCGTTGGGAGATAACTATTATTTTAATCTGTGGTCGAGGCTTAAAAAGATAATTGCGAAACTTACTTTTCAGTTCCCATAATTTGTATTACGCGTACCACGAGCAGCCTACGCTGTTCTTGTGCCGTGGCAGCACCATTAATAACATCTCTCGAAATTAGTGTTGAAGTAATTACGGCCGCGAGCAAAGATGCGTACGCGCCGGTTCATTATCAGAAGCATAAATAAGCTGCTAAATACCACGGATAAAGTTGACGAGGGACTGTTAATGGCCCTTCCTTACGCGTTAAAACTTAAATGTCAACAATGTGAAAGTTAATACAGTCGGCATAAAAAACATTCAATCTTCAGGCATCTGTTTTAAAACAGAAGAAACAGCTTTTTTAAAAGATTTTTTCAAGCAATTTTTCACTTGAATTTCCGGTAGTTACTCGTACTAGTCATCTAACTTGCTTTTTATGAATTATCAAAACCTAGATTTTGTTCTAAAAATGTTGAGATATTGTACTATTTAAAGTTTATTGCTGTATTTAAAGTTTCAACCGCACTTTACGCCGCGATTTTTTTTTTTTTTAATTTACAATTGGTATAAACCCTTGACAACATCTCACCTGGTCCTATTCGGATTTTCCGCTCAGCTGATGGCTCTTTTGCGTTGACACACAGGTTTAGTAGGTGTATTTATACGGTTGGGTTTTTAATGCTTAATTTAATTTGTTAGTTTATCATGGCTGTACTACTGGGCATTATTTTAATAAGGTTTAAAATAATCTAGACACACAGCAGTAACCTGGTCCTATTCGGATTTTCCGCTCAGCTGATGGCTCTTTTGCGTTGACACACAGGTTTAGTAGGTGTGTTTATACGGTTGGGTTTTTAATGCTTAATTTAATTTGTTAGTTTATCATGGCTGTACTACTGGGCATTATTTTAATAAGGTTTAAAATAATCTAGACACACAGCAGTGTGTCAGCCAAGTTCGAAAAGAAAAGGGCGACACCGGCAGTGGGTTATGTATATTACACGAACCATTTCGGGCCACTTTCGACCTACCTGTAACTCAAAATCTGTTTGAACTTCACAGTTGCGATTTAGTAAGATCCCTTGATCACATTCCAATTTTCATAAACATATGCCGAAAGGGAGCTAAATTCGATACAAAAAAATACAGAGATCTAAAAGAGTAGGTACCAAGTTCTATAGTGGTTTCTTAATCATAGCTACGTCACTTCAAATTGAAATATTTATCTTACACTTCTCTAAATATTAGAGAATGTACAACGGTTTTCAGTTGTTTAAAAGACAATTTGTTATGTTCTGTGCTACTTAATGGTGTAACTTGGCAAGTTTTTACTATCCAATTATATTACATATATTGGCGTTTATTTATTACGACATGGACTGTACTTTCTTGGAAGCTGTAAAAAGCGGTATTCTAATTACTCTTCACGATTGCCAGCGGTGGAAAGATCACGATTGGGCCTGCAAGATGGCCTCTGGCCTTCTTTGATTTTATCCACCAATCCACGAACGGTATGGTGTGTCTTGGCATCCTGTTTAGTTTTTTAACCCCGTACGCAAACACAGGGGTGTTAAAAGTTTAGCCTGTGGCATCATAGCTCTCAGACGGATGAACCGATTTTAATTTAGTTTTTTTGTTTGAAAGGCGCCTTGATCGAAAATGTTCAAATCTGTCAGCCGTTCATGGAGATGGAAATAATACAACACATTCTGGGCCCGCGTGGTCGACTAAGGCAGGCCCGATCGCCCTAATTCAGGGTAGGCTCGAGCCCCTCGGTGGGGACGTATATGAGCTACCAAGAGAAAAGGTGTTAAATAATGTTTTTTTATTCATAATTGGTAGGTACTCGTAAGCCCTTGAAGGTCGCAGGAAGCCGCTGGATGCGGGCAGCGCAGGACCGGCCGTCGTGGAAATCTGTGAGGGAGGCTTTTGTCCAGCAGTGGAAGTCTTCCCGCTAAAATGATGATGATGATAATGAACCTTTTGGTATCATCTCACCTGGATAGTAAGTGACGATGATGTCGAAGATTAAAGCGGGATTACCAGATTTCCTAACGCAATAGGGAACTGGCTATTTTTTTATTTTCAAGCCTGAATACATCAATGCTGTTAACATTGATGTTTGGGGGCAAGACGTAGATAAAATGGTGATAGCAAGCCAAGCGGACGTAGCTAATGCCCTTCCACCAAGCAAACAGTGACTTACAAATAAGATTCCACCGGAAATCGAACCCACGACCTCCTGATGTAAAGCTAATGGACTTAACCGTTACGCCACGGAGGCGGTTAAACACTATATATTTGTACACTTTATGTGCAATTTCCTTCATCATTGTAGGTATCTGTATTTCTTCTTATACTATTGTGCAATAAAGTGTTTTCAATCAATCAATATGTAACACCCATGCCAAATTCTAGGTGCGAAAAAGAAGCAAAATGATGGAATTGACAAAATGGCGGCCAAAAGTGAAGTTTCTCCGATTTGGCTTAAATTTAATTGGATTCTTTTTTCACACTGAAGTAATGAAATACTTATTTAGTTATTTTCAACCGACTTCCAAAAAGGAGGAGGTTCCCAATTCGACTGTATGTTTTTTTTTTGTACGTTTGTTTATACCGATATTACCGAGTGATAAATTCCCATATAAATTTTATCAAAATCAGTGTAGTACTTTATTAGTAAATAAAAAAAAATAAAAAAAATAATGCAAAGTTGTACTAAGTTGTTGCGATGGAAGTCGGTTTTTTACCCGACTGCGCCAGAAGGAGGGTTATGTTTTTCGAGAGTATGTATGTACGTATGTATGTATGTATGTTTGTATGTATAATTGTTTGGCACGCTCTGCAGCCTGAACGGCTGGATGGATTTTAGCTTGAGACGTGTCGTTAGATTCGTATTTACTGTGAGAGTGACACTGGGTATATCAAAATAAAAAAAACAAAATGGCGGATTTTTGGCGCAAAATTCAAATGTTTGACACGCTCTGCAGCCTAAACGGCTCGATGAATTATAGCTTGAGGGTTGTCGTTAGATACGTTTTTACTGTGAGAATGACACTGGGTATATCCAAATAAAAAAACAAAATGGCGGATTTTTGGCGCCAAATTCCAATGTTAGGCACGCACTGCAGCCTGAACGGCTTGATAGATTTTAGTTTGAGGGGTGTCGTTAGATACATATTTACTGTGTGAGTGACACTGGGTATATCAAATAAAAAAAACAAAATGGCGTATTTTTGGCGCCAAATTCAAATGAACTCATTCAATAATAAAACTTAAAAAATGAATAAAATAAAAAACGGTAATTTAAAAAACTAAAAAACCCGCCTGCGTTTCTGTGTAATTTGGAAATGAAAAACCCAAAAACAAGAAAGTCGTCATACCCGATTGCACCTAACTTAAGAAAAATTGTAGCAGTCGGGACCCATTCTAGAAAGTCAGCCGTCTATATAGTCAGTATATTGGAGTAATCTGCAATGTAATATAGGTATATGCTCTCAATTCACTATGCCTCCATTTCTAGAATGGGTCCCGACTGCTACAATTTTTCTTAAGTTAAGTGCAATCGGGTATGACGACTTTCTTGTTTTTGGGTTTTTCATTTCCAAATTACACAGAAACGCAGGCGGGTTTTTTAGTTTTTTAAATTACCGTTTTTAACGTGTTTAGCGTATGGTTTTTAAACCTTTATTTTTTTTAAACAGCTGATTGAGTTATACAACATACATACTTATAGCTTATCTACATTTAAATAATTTTCCAGGTGGCGCCACCACCTAGCGCTCCGACATATAAAAAAGACGTGTGGCACTCGGGGACTGCCGCGGTAAAGCTATTGCATAGCATTTTGTATCAACTTATGCAATTATAATTATTTATTTATTTTATTCATGCAGTATTTCTTTTTCTTTGATATTAATTCAAGTTACACTTTTTGAGCGTGGTGACCGATAAGAAAACAATTTTTTCTTTTATTAAATAAATAACAATATTTAGAAGTGATTATCGAATTTCGCGCGATGTACATTTAAATAGATATAATATCATATATACTTTCTCTGCGCGGCATTCATGTGCATTATCTATACACCAAAAACAAAGGTACTGAATAGTACACGTGCTTGGTTTGATGGTTTCTGTTATATACATAATGAAGAATGAATTTATTTATATATATCGCTCATTTTAATTACAAAAATTTAGGTCACCTTTATAGCAGTATTATATTTTCAATTCAAAATTAATACTGCATTTGTGATAATAATAAAATGTATGTATATAGAGTACTCACTCATTTTCTTTCACTATTTTTTCGTGACTTTCTTCATTAATAATAAATGCACTTTGTTCATTCATATTTATTATTTATTTTCGCTTAACCGCGCTTTTATTACTTTCTTCATTAATAATAAATGCACTTTGTTCATTCATATTTATTATTTATTTTCGCTTAACCGCGCTTTTTTACATCTTTGTTTTTTTTAAGCAATGGTAGTTGGAACTATACAGCCAAATATGGAATAAAATCTTTTTGTACTTTTTTTTTAAGCAATGGTAGTTGGAACTATACAGTCAAATATGGAATAAAATCTTTTTGTACCTATATCTATAAATACAAACAGCTGTGTCTTAAATAAAATCTTTTTGCATTTGATAAATAAAAAATAATCAAATCTTTTTTGTCATATGGAGGTATATACAGTTTATGAAAAGAGTTTTATTATTCTCCGAAAATGATCAAATCTTCTTATATGTTTGTTTTGACAACCGATATTGTTGCCATGGCAACCGAGCGTCAGGTTTTTCTTCGTTACGGAATTTCTGGATTCGGTCCCCGCGCTCAAAGCCTGCGATAAAATATAAGCAATAGTTTAAAAAGCCAATCTAACTGAAACTACTTAATTATGCAAGTATTCTTGTAAAGTTGATTTTATTAAATATGAAATTTGGGGGTGTGACTGAATCTCATCCGATGAACTATCAAATGCTTTATATTCATTTACTGAGAATAACTTTAGCAGGGCCGACGGAAAAGCCGCATCTCAATGTGTTATCTCGAGATAACTTGATGGATCGCGGTTATCTTGCAGCATTCTTGTCTCGATTGCAAACATACTTAGAGAATATACTTAAAACGTTTCGTTCAGATGGACTCCATAATTTTAGTAAAAATTTTGGGAATTGGAGAAAACCAGCATCCATTATCTAATATATTTATTATTGTGATTATGATTTTTCGATTCCGATGATCCGGTTGGCCGGATTTTAACCGACTTCCAAAAGGGGGAGGTTCTCAATTCGATTGTATGTTTTTAAGGGGTTTCGTCCCTCAAAAGGTAAAAACGGAACCATTATTAGGTCACTAGAAACTACGGGACTAATTATGCTTAAATTTGGTACATATACGTAAGTCGGTGACCCATAGACGGATCGTGTAACGTAAATAAATGAATTTTAAACATGGGAGCCACTTTTGGGGGGTAAATTAGAAAATAAAAAAAAAATATTTTTTCAAAATTATATTGTGTGACATATTAGATGAAAGGGCTTGTTGTGAGAATATCAAATATATTTTTAAAATAATTTTAAGATAAATATTTTTGTAGTTATTTAAGAAAATAGTCGAAAATTGACCAAGTAGGAGGGGGCCCCTATTTTCGATACTACTGGTACTAAAATTTCGAAAAAAATCACAAAATATGAGGTTGAATGCTTAAATTACAGAAAAAATCTAGGAAAAAAGTGTAAAGTCCTTTCGGTCGCACAGAAAAAAATAAATTTCTAAAGTCCAAAATAAGTAGACCCCTATTTACCTACAGCAAAGTATGTATTGAGAGGTCTTGTTCTGTTGGTAATTAAAGTTCTGGTGTGGACGGAACCTTGTTTGTGTGTGTCCGGTTTTTTTGTGTGTTTGTTACGCGATATCTTCACAGATTGTAAACGGATTTTCATGATTCTTTTTTTATTCGATGTACAATTCAACGCACGTAAAAAGAGCTCCAGTGGTCAAGTGGTGGGAATGTGTTTGCGCAGGCGGGAAACAAATGACAACTGGCGAACCAATCACGCGACAGCAAACAAAAGAGACGCGTGTTTCCCCCGTCGCGCCTCACCCCTTACCACCAATTTGGCCCGCAATTCATTCACTGCGCAGGTAGGTCGCTCGGAGCTCTTTTTACGTGCGTTGAATAGTAAGTTATATTCCATATTAATTTCATCAAAATTGGTGTAGTATACCTACTTTTTAGAAAATTAACAAAAACCATAAAACCAAAAATAAAAAATACGAGTGTGCTTCACGACTGAAGTAAAACTTCTTTAGCTCCATCTCTATGTATGTAAGTAAACACTTAATCTTCAGAAAATAATCATATCTTTTTTGTCATATGGAGGTATAGACAGATTACGAAAAAAGTTTAATTATCCTCTGAAAATGATCAAATCTTTTTTATCTTATATGTTTGTTTTGACAACCAATATTGTTGGTAAAAAAAAAGTACATCTCTTTCTATCTTCACTAATTTATATATACTTACCTCTCAACTTCCGTACGCGTCGCCCGACCACACTTCTGTAACGCTCTCGTCACGCATCCACCAGCTTACTCCCCAAGTCAAGCGCGCGTAAAGAAGTTTTACTTTAAAAATAATGCATAGTTGTTGCGATGGAAGTCGGTTTGTTGACGTGTTTAGCGTTTCTAATTATTAGGGTTCCGCACACCCGAAAGCTGAGCAACGGGACCTATTACTATGCCTCCGCTGTCCGTTTGTCTGTCCGTCCGTTTGTCTGTCAGTCAGTCAGTTTTTTTTATAAAAAATTTGAGCGTTTGGCTGCACCTCACCTGATGGTAAGTGCCGATGCAGCCAAGAATGTGACACGCAAGCTCAAATATTGTATATTCACCAGTGACTTATATATTACTGGCGTAAGGACCCGGCCAACGCGCGCGACTAATGGTCCCAGCGAATTGGTGCGAAAATCGAAAGTTTCGCACACTCGCGACTCAGTCGTCTGCGGGAAATTGTACAGTGCGGTGGAAAGATATTCCATATAAAAATGCCTTATTGTGTTGTTAGAGGCTGTAAAAATCATGAAAGAAAGGTTAAAAAGAAACATGGGATGTTGTATCATCGTTAGGTAACCTTACATTGTATTTTTTATTGAAAACAAATTAAATAAACGAATTTTAAAGCGCCAATTCTACCAAGGTTCTTTTAACGCGGCACTGACGTCAACTCTCGCCCACGCTAGTTCGTAAGAGTTATGTTAGATGGCGCTACTTTTTGCTTGTATCAAGAAAATCTGAGTCTAATATGGAGACGGGCGGATCCTTCTTTTCAAATCTGTGATATTCACTCTCGTCTTAAAGACTCCCAAATTATACGAATCGGGGAATACAGACGCCGGAAGGGAATTCCACTCGCATAATGAACAAAGACGCAAAACGCTTCGTGTGTAAAGGTGGAATATTGACGACAAAGGGGTCGAAACGCCCTCCGCGCCTGGTCGTCCGATGATGAAATGGAGAGGGGGGAATGAGGTTGTGAAGCTCCAGGGCACACTCTCCGAAATGAATCCTGTATAAAACCGACAGACAGGCGACTTTGCGGCGATGCTCGAGGCTTTGGAGCCTGTTTGATACAAGTTCATCGTCGCCGATGAGTCTCCTAGCGCGTTGGTCGATAGAATCTAAGGCATATAGCTGGTAACGAGCCGATCCGTCCCATAGGTGAGAGCAGTACTCCATACATGACCGAACTTGAGCTTGGTATAATATTAGAAGCTGCTCTGGTGTGAAGTAAAGTCTCACCTTCGAGAGTATACCAAGCTTTTTGGCAGCCGTTTTTGCCTTGGATTTAATGTATCTCCCGAAATTCAGATCGAATGTTAAATCTATGCCAAGGAGCTCAAAATGGTCGGAGATCTGGATAGATTCATCTCGGAAAGTAGGAGTCAGGGTAAATGGACTCCTTTTTGCAGTAAATAGACACGCCTGCGTTTTAGAGGCATAAAACCTAACAAGATTGACATCGCCCCAGTCAGAGAGTTGAGTGTTAGGTTAACGCGCTCAATCATGGCCTCTCTCTGAGATAGTATATCCGAAACCCTAGCTCGAGCACTAGACAAGTATCTCTCCGCAACCGTACTGTCGTCTGCATACCCAAATATACCGGGTTTCAGCAGATCGTTTATGTGCAGCAAAAACAAAGTTGCGGAGAGAACTGAGCCCTGAGGTACCCTGGCATCAATAGCCAATAGGTCAGACGAGCAGCCATCAACGACCACTCGAATGAACCGTTCCCTCAGGAAGTCAGATACCCAGTTTTACAAACCAGTAGGTATTCCGTAGGAAGTAAGCTTACCAATAAGGCTAGCATGCCAGACCCTATTAAATGCCTTAGAGACATCGAGAGATACGGCAAGAGCTTCACCGTGCTTCTCTATGGCTTCAACCCATACCTACGTAGCATACTGCCATATTGACGGTCACTCAGGAGGTCATTGTCTTCTAGGTATGCTAAGAGGCGGGTGTTCAATACACGCTCCATAGTTTTTTTGTATGGAGACTTTCACTTTTTCTAATATTTTTTGTTTTGTTGTTATAGCGGCAACATAAATACATCATCTGTGAAAATTTCAACTGTCTAGTTATCACGGTTTATGAAATACAGCCCGGAGACAGACGGACAGACGGACAGACAGCTGAGTCTTAGTAATAGGGTCCCGTTTTTACCCTTTGGGTACAGAACCCTAAAAACTATAGAAAGTGAAAAATTTTATGCTCTCGTATAATGCGTCGTTCGTACTTGTTCAATTTAATTATTGTTACATATTGTTTTCATTTACTAAATAGTTAATCTATACATAAAATTAATTTACTACTGAAAAGGAATAAAATTGTAAAATATTAGCACACCTCATCTTATGGCAATCATCGTGGCAATGTTGCAAGCCGGGGTGCAAGGAAGGTTGTTCCTTCTGCACGACCATCGGTTGGATTCGCATCTAAACAAACAGACATCTACACCTTTGCCATATCCAGTCTGGTTGTGTCTCCAAGGAATTGTCAGGTCTTCTCTTCAATTCCTTCTCTGCAGCCTGATAGCCCTTTTTGTATGCTCAAGGAGCGTAGCAGATACTGCGTATCATTTGAGTTATATTTCACAAAAAATAATTAAGCCTTATCGTATCTGGAAGAGCCCGAACTTTTTTTAAAAAAAATTCACAATTGGTAAACCCTTGACAACATCTCACCTGGTGGTAAGTGACAATGTTGCCGAAGATGGAAGCGGGCTTACCAAGATTCCCCAACGCAATGGGGAACTGGCTATCTTATCTTCATGCCGTAACACACCAATGATATCAACATTGATGTTTGGCGGCAAGACTTAGATAAGATGGTGGTAGCTAGCCAGGCGGGCTTAGAAAATGTTCTACCACCAACCAAACCGAGTCTTACAATTGACCCCGCCGGGAATCGAACCCGCGACCTCCTGTGTAAAGCCAGTGAACTTTGTCTCTGAGCTACGGAGGCGGTTAACCTAGTTAACCTTGGTATAACCTATGTTTTGAAAATGTTTTCTTTAAACTAGTAGCTGAAATCTAATGTTGGGGTCTATTTTTAGAATCGGCTTTAAAAGCCCTTTCATTTGATACCCCACACGATAGGTTTCAGTGAAAAGAAAACCGATAAAAAAAATTACGTCATAATTGATGACCTCCTAAGGGAATATTTTTAGGAACTGTTGCTCAAAATGATTTTTTTGACCTCAAGTACACGTAGTATGTTCCAAACGGCTATCGATTTGCGATTTTTCATCGATATTGAGCTCTTACGTCGGCAACAGTAATAGTCTATAATCTTGAAAACTACTGAACCGATTTTGATAAAACTTGCACTTTTCTGTTAAGTTGAACGATACTTAATCTAATAAAGTATTAATGAACTTCGATTTCTAGTTTCTGAGAAATAAGTGTACAAAATACATATATATATATACATACATAGGGTTTTTTAGGGTTCCGTAGTACAACAACCCTTATAGTTTCGTCATGTCTGTCTGTCCGTCTGTCTGTCCTCGGCCTAGCTCCTAGACTCTTAGTAGCTATGAGCTAAAATTTGGCAAAGATATGTATAATAATAACGCGGAGAGAACTGTAAAAAATTCTGGAAACAAACTTTTTAAGGGTTCCTCCCCTACAAGTAAAGTGGGGATGTTTTTTTTCTCGTCAAACTTAGCCGTGTAGGGTATCGTTGGGCAGAGCTTAATAAATAGCTGTGAGTCTTCTAACACCATTTTGTAATTAAGGGTTCCGATTTCAAAAAAATAGGCATCTAAGTGCTAAATTTTGTTGGAGTCAAGTGTCCCCAACCCCTTACCCTACAACTAAACCGCTGTATTTGGAAATTTAAAAAAAATCATGATATTAGTCTATATAATGAATTTAAAAGGATAACTAGGCTAAGTAGACTTTCTTAGTTGAAGAGAAATAGTCGACCAACTTAAGATGTGCAGTTCGATTTGTAAAATAACAAATACTAAAAATTTAAAAAAGTGAAATAGAAGGGGGCACTCCATACAAAAAATGTGTTTTTTATAGGTCTTTAGAAGTATTTTTGATATAGCTCTATCATAAAAAACGGTAACACATACATGCACGAAACTTGATTTAATTATAGTACTAACACCGTGGTAAATTAACATATACTAAAAATCGGCTAAGTGTGTGTCGCTATCGCGCTAAGGAGTCCGAACTGAATGACAAAAACAACATATCTTTGTAGGTCGCGTTGGTATCTTTTGTTTGTAATGTGAATAGATATCATTGTTATTATACATATTACTATGCAGTTGTGGGGAGAGGTGTGGCGGTACGGAATCCTCGGAGTGCTAGTTCGACTCGCACTTGGCCGGATTTTTTGAAGTACTGGCAGAGTTACTTGGTCGATAATTTTAAAATATGCACATACCTACCAATTAAAACTTTATAAGCGGATCATTAATCAGTCGGTTACATATTTGTGTTATCTTTCATAACAATATATTATTCTCGACGAAAGGTGTTCAATCAAGATTAAAAATCTTTATTTTCGTGTTTGCCAATTTTATGCGCATTTGCTTACTTAAAAAATTTGACCTTTGTAGGACTCGAAGGATGAAGAAAATTGATTACAGAAGTATATTTCACTTACATTTTTAGGGTTCCGTTTTGACTACGGAACCCCAAAAATGTAAATGAAATATACTTCTGTAGTCAATTTTCTTCATCCTTCGAGTCCTACAAAGACCAAATTTTTAACTAATTTTGCCATGTCCGTCTGTCCGTCTGCCCGCGGCTTAGCTCAGAGACTCTCAGTACTAGAAAGCTGTAATTTAGCATGGGTATACAAATTAATCACGACGACAGGGTGGTAGGTAAAATATTTTCTTGAATTTTTTTTTAAGAGTATATACCTCCCCTACATGTAAGGGGGGGGGGGGTGGAATTTTTTTTCGGTGACGTACCCTATCGCGTGGGATATCGTTGAATAGGTATTTCAAAACACTTGGGGGTTTGAAAAAAAAAGGTTTTTCGATTCAAGCATTGGTTTGCTAACGTTAAGCTTTAAAGTGATAAAGCTTTATTCAGGCTAAGTAAACTATCTTAGTTTAGGAGTAATAGTAGACCAACTTAAGCTGTGCATTTGGATTTGTAAAAAAGTTCATATATTTTCCATACAAAACGTTCTATTACCAACTGCAAATATAATTTTGTTTTTTAAAACACACATTTTTTTAAGACAATGTAAACCTACTTTGCGCGAGTCCGACTCGCACTTGGCCAGTTTTTTTAAATCTATTTTAATTGAATGGTATTTAGTGAACTAGAAAAGTCTTTTGTTTTCAAGAATCGTGCAATACAAAAACGACCTACTGAAACATCTGTAGTTACATGGTGATCTAAGTCCACACAGACTACAGACATAATAAGATTACGCTCCTCTGTCTGGAAATGCAATGTCTTTGTAAGCCCGTATTTAAATCAAAATTTTGTAAATAGTGTAAGATTCCTGAAAGGTCCGTGCTTTTTGGATCAAGTATAGCTTTATAATCAACATGTATTATATAATTTTGAACAAAAAAGAACCGACTTCAAACAGGAAACTAAGGTTTACCTCGATTCCTCTGGAATTTCATCATCAGATCCTGGTTTCCTTATCATGGTACCACTTTTGGGATATCCCCTTTCCAAAAAAAAGAAGAATCATCAAAATCGGTTCATAAACGACGAAGTTATCCGCGAACACACATAAAACAATAGAATAAATATACAGTAGAATTGGGAAACTTCCTCCATTTTTTGAAGTCGTTTAAAAAGAAAGTGTACAATTTACGAGCTGCTAAAACTCAGAAACAAGTCCCGGTACGATTAAGAAAGGTAGGTATACGGTGTGGTAGCCCTCCATCCCCCTTCCATGAAGAAGGTTCCCATTTTTACATGAAGGTGGTGCTTTTGAAGATATAATGATTGGAAGTTTCGCCCTCTAGACATTTCTAGAACAGCCCAGAACATTCGAAAGTATTCCCCAACAACATACCAGATCAACACTCTCGAATGTTGTGGAATGTTCTGGAACATTGTGGATTATTCGATACCTTTTTTGTATGGGTGGGGCAGTGGGGCTACCCATTGATAGAGGTGTATAAAGCAAGATCCGCCGTGGGTATGAACGTATCGTATCATATCAAATCCCTAAGCGAAGCCGGGTACCCCAGATAGTGTTCAATAAATTAAATAGCTTGAAATGTCATTTGTCAATTGTTTTAATTTAATCGATTCATGCATTTGCCTGTTCATATTTTGCTACAAATCGTGAATCGTAGCGTCGGTGGCGTAACGGCTAGGGCAGCCGCCTCCTGTCCGGGAGGTCGTGGTTCGAATCCTGCCACGTAACAATGTGATTTCCAATTTAATTAAGCGCGTAATTTCACGATTCTGATAGGTCAACCAAATATCAAAGTCAAAATAAATCTGAATTTTTAATAGATATTTCAAAGATTTAGAGGGGGGGATGTGGGAAAGGAATGCCACGTACCAATGTGATTTCGAATTTAGATTTTATATGTACGGTTATCCGACGCTCTTACGGTGAAGAAAACATCGTGAGGAAACATGCACACGCCTGCGGAGAAACTCGCAGGTTGTGTGTGAAGTCGACCAACCCGCACTGTGCCCTCGTGGTCTCTAAGGCCCGATTGCTCGAACCCCTGGGTAAGGACGTATATGAGCTGATACGACATGAATCGAGCCGAATCGACTAAATACGTAACAGGGTAATACGAGAGTTTAATAAATAAACAAAACAATTCAACTTATTATTTGATTTCACCAGCAAGCAAGTAATTTACAATCTTTATGAAATTACCGCTTTGTACACATTTTTACTTACTTATATAAATTATTATTATTTTTATCCTATTAATTTATAAACGTGAAAGTTTTTAAGAATGTGTGGATGTATGTTTGTTACTCTTTCACGCAAAAACTACTGAACGGATCTGGCTGAAATTTGGTAGGTACACAGATTAGGACCTGGATTAACATATAGGTTACTTTTTTTCATTTATTTTTTATTCACAATTGGTAAACCCTTGACAACATCTCACCTTTTTCCGCGCTGCGGCTCGCGCACTGCGCACCCTCGAAAAGTCGTATCTATCTATCTATCTATCTATGTATGTTTTCTTAAGTTTTTTGTTCAATAAAGAATAAGTATATAAACAAACAATGAACAATATCAATCTTTAACAACACATAAATTAACAATACCATAAAAACAATCAGATATACATTTAATTAAAACTCATATTTATGTTTCCGTGTAACAGAACGATTTATCATCCGGTGACATGCTTGAATTTAATTTTCAAGCGACTTCCAAAAAGGAGGAGGTTCTCAATTCGTATGTATGTTTTTTTTTCATGTGTGTTACCTCATAACTTTGGACTGGGTGAGTCGATTTTTATGATTCTTATTTTATTTGAAAGCTAGTGCTTCCCGTGTGGTCCCATATAAATTTTATCAGAATCGGTGTAGTACTTTATCAGAAAATTAACAAAAACCAAAAATAATAATGCAAAAATGTACTAAGTTTATGCGATGGAAGTCGGTTTTTTAACGTGTTTAGCGTTTTCAATTATATGCTCTCTATCGTTTTGATCAACCAGTTTTAAAAATTATCCGAATAAAAACCGATGGATAAATCGTATGGTTCATCTCTTCAAATTAAAACACTTTTTAAACCCTTGTGTTTTTTAAATACATCTTGTACCTTGCGTCACGTAAAAACCTGCCAAGTGTGAGTCGGACTTGCACACCGCGGTTTACAGTTGACATCTAAATAAAATAAAGTATAACAATTATTTAAGTACCTATTCATTTCAAACAAGACATCAAAGCGAGTGACAGACATTTTTTTTTGAAGTGAAAACTTCTTAAGGCGCGTTAGGCATTTTTTGAGATGGGAAAAATCCATTGAATTTGCGACACTGTTACCGTTACCGACATTGTTACGTTATCGTCACCTTACCAGGAACACTCGCAGGTTTGAAACTGACAAAACTGAAAAAAAAAAAACATCTGTCGGTTTTTAATTATTTGGTGTTTTACTGGATTCGTTCATACTCGTACTATATAATCGCACCAAGTATCTCGCTTGTACTAGTATGCAACAGTTTTTACAATTCAGAGAAAACCAAGAACCTTTAAAAAGCACTTTTCTTGTCTGTGTAAAACCTATGTCTTATGCCCAGCGCAAAGTATATATATATATATTAGTGACTGACTCGGTGGCTCAGTGGTTAGTGCTCTTGACTGCTGATCCGTGAGTTGTGGGTTCGATCCCCACCCAGGGCAAACATTTGTGTAATGAGCAGATTTGTTTGCTCTGTGTCTGAGTGTTAAATATCTATATATGTATGTATTTAATCGTATATATCAGTCTCTGGTTCCCATAACACAGGGAATCCTACTTTGGGGCCAGATGACCATGTGTGATTTGTCCCAGAATATTTATTTTTATTTATTTATTATTTATTTTATTAGTACCCCAGGGCAAACATTCGTGTGACCAACAAGTAATATGTACATTTGTATAACGTATCTAAGTATGTATATCAGTCTCTAGTTCCCAAAGAATAGGAAATCTTAGTTTGGGGCGTTGGGGCCAGATAACCGCGTGTAGTTTATCCGTCAATATTATTATAATATTATTTTATTATATGGGTCCACCGCGTTAGAGGCCTGCCTAAGCTACGTTTTTCTGTACGCGTTCGCCACTCGAGAACTTAACTACCCCAGCGGCCATCTGTTCTACGAGCCATGTGCCCTGTCTGGTGAAGATCGTGCGAAGCCGATGGATGCGAGCAGCGCAGGACCGGTCGTCGTGGAAATCCTTAGGGGTGGCCTTTGTCCAGTAGTGGACGTTTTTCGGCTGATATGATGATGTTGATTATCTGGGTATAAATATTTAACTACTACTTCACCTTTAAAAACTTATATACTTTCCTAATTATAATATTATAATTTTAACCTGTCCTATAGTACAATACAAGTTTATTTGTGATCAACTCCAAACCTCGTAGTGGCAATAGCGAATATGCTTATGAAACTATCAAGTTTGCTGAAAACTAAAAGATTGTTTACCTAGAACTGAAATAGTTATTTATGATTTGTATCATGGCAGGGCACATACCCTTGTGGGTTGTAAAAAGGTCAATAACAAACGAGTGACATTTGTGAGTCCGAGCCGCAGGCGAGGGTTTACTATCGTCACGAGTTTGTTATTTCCTTTTACACCCATGTATATCATACGAATTTATAAAAACAGTTGAGAGAAAACAGATATAATAAAAAACATAACCCTCCTTCTGTCGCAGTCGGGTAAAAAACGACCATGACAGAAAAACAAAATACATAGGCTTCAGCAACCAAAGTTCATATTACGCGACTTGTGGCTTATTTTAAATGTCCGGGGAGTAATCTCACTTTGTTTTTCTTATACATACATACACATAAGTATATTTTATTACGTATATATTAACTATTCATAATTTTATTAGTTTTCACAACTAAAACATCTCAATTTAGTTTTACGAAATTTTCGCCATATTTTAGCTAGCACACGTACGCATGCGTAAGTTTTTTTTTATTTTCATGAATAGACTACAATAAGGCTTGGGGTACTAAACCGCTTTGGAAAAAATGACCTATTCCTTGGTGTAACCGGTTCCACTTCATTGATATTTTTTCTCTTTTCTTAACAAAGATATAACCCAAAGAAAATCTAAACAGCTAGCGTTATGTACTAACCTCACGGAGGAACTACCTATCTCTTTTAAAGTCTCCTTTCAAAAGTCTTAAAGAAGATTCTGTATCTTTGGTTATTATATTTTTTATTTGCTAGAAATGTCTTGTTCATCCGAGCTAGAAATAAAAAAAAGTGGTAAAGTAAAAGCACGTGTGCGGTAAAATCAAGTTTGTGTACACTTGACTGGCATATAAAGGACCACTTTTCGAGCAACTGTATGAAATATTTATTTATAACACCGGTTATACGTCTAAAATTAAATTACAATAGTATATTAAAGGTTAAGTATTTTCAGGTACGTTTTCAATAGAATTCATAAAGAAATCTTTGTAATTGTATGCAAAATCAATGATCCTAGAACCACTTCTTTAATTTATGTTTTCATACACGTATATTCATAAATTGGTTTGTATTCAAAACAACACAATTCAGTTTATGAAAATTGCGCCATATTTAATTTAGCTAGGCACACGTACGCATGTGTAAGATTCTTTTTAATATTACCATAAATAGATTACATTAAGGCTTGGAACAATATAAATGTAAGCATTAAAAGCACCTTGGAAAAGATGACCTATTCCTTCCTGTAACCTATGCGCTTCATTCATATTTAATCTCCTTTCTTCACAAAGATATAACCCAAAGATAATCAAAACAGCTAGCGTTATGTACTAACCTCACAGAGTTACAACCAATCTCTTTTAAAATTCTCCTTTCAAGTCTTAAAGAAGATTATGTATCTTTGATTATTTTTTTTTATTTTCTAGAAATGTCTTGTTCCTCCGAGCTAGAAATTAAAAAAAGGGGTACAGTGCACGTGTCCGGTAAAATCAATTTTGCGCACACTTGACTGGCATATGAAGTACCACTTTTCGAGCAACTGTATTGAAAAGAAAATAACCAGACTTTTTTAACAGTTTTTCGTTTTAATCAAAAACTACAATCGAAGTATTAAAAATAATAACAGTACTCACTTTGTACTCTCCAAATATTGTTGTACCTATATTATTTAAAATTTATACTTCAAAATATAAGTTACAACTAGAGTTGAAAGGAACGGTGTAGACCTATCTTTGGGTTTTTTTTCTATCGAGCCTAAACTGCTCAATTGTGTTTCTAATAGCTTTTTACTTTGAGGAACATCATCAACCGTAGGGTTATTTTTTTCCACCTTGGGTTTTCTATCGTTTAGGAGTAATTGACGTCAAAAATAACCAAAATCTGTAATAATACCTCCTTAATAGACAGGGAATATGGAGCGGACCACTAGTTAAATGCGAATGTGTTTCTTTGAATCTCGAGCGGAGCAAAGGATTCTACGGTAAAGTAGAATCCAGAGCCCAGCGAGGGATTCATAGTACTTCACTCCAGTTTAAATAGGGTCGCTCCAGAGGAGAACACTCCTTTTTTACCCTCTATGAGTAAATATGTAAGTGCAACCTATATAAATAAGGATAGTAAGTTTATCTACTCCTATTTACAATAATGCAATACAATACAATATTCTTTATTGCATCACAACATAAAAAAAGGAATTAATAATAAAGAAGAAAGCCTATACAATAGGCGGCCTTATTGCTAGGTCGCAATTTCTTCCAGGCAACCTTCAATTTACATACAATTAGGAACGGTTTCTTACAGGCCTTTATTTAACTTGCAATGTATGTATGTTTGTTCGGGTGAAATCTTGCAAGTTAATTTTGACCCACTTCCCGGTTTCTGATTGAGCTGAAATTTTCCATGCACATGTATATCGCGTGAAAATGCAATATTAAAAGCATGTACCTACCTATTTTTTTTTAGATTTTTCGAAAATTATTTTATCATACATCCAGTTATTTGTTTAAACAATGTTCTTGATCGATCTCTTTAGAGAATGAAACATTTACTAACAATATCCTCATTCGAAGCCTCAGCCCTCAGGCCTAATCGCCCTGATTCAGGGTAGGCTCGAGCCCCTCGGTGGGGACGTATATGAGCTGATATAATCATATGAAAAAGAGAAAAGATATTTTTTTCATTCTTCGTCATAAATCGAAAGCTATATACATCAAAAAATAATTAAAAATCTGTTTAAGCTTGTGCCAATGAAACCCTTTCATACGATACCCCACATGAAACGGTTAACTCAATTCAAAATTTGGACCACCGCCACAGATTACTAAATAGTTACTTCCACCGCCCCGTTCCTTGCATACCCACTTTAAATAAAGACTATATTGAAGATGGTATTTCTAGCCAAATTTCATAGTTCTCGGTTAACGGGAAATACCCTATGAATTTTGATTCCCTTGAGAGTGTCGAAATATATGTTTCTTTTGCGATATAAACGCCTGTATCTTTTTTTTACCTTAACTTAGAAGTTTGATTTTTTCACAGCTTCAAGGGACTGTAGACCGAAATATATGGTTTTAATTTCAACTCGATACCTCCATGCGTTCCCGAGACAAAGGGTCTTGATAGACAGATGGACGGACGGACAACATAGTGATCCGTATTTTCCTTTTGAGGTACGGAAGCCTAAAAATCACACAAATCGACCTCTTTGTAAAAAAGAACCAAAATTTTCTGATTTTATGAAGCTCGTGGCACAAAAATTGTTCGGTGTCGTGAACTTTATCATTAACTAAGAAGGAGTTAATTTAAAATAACCATAAAGAACCGATATCAAGCAGCCAGATAGAAGAAAAACTTAACTATTTCCTAGCAAGAATGTTTTTCCTCAATAGGAATCGCAGAACTCACGACCCTCACGAATTATAACTAAAATTAGTAAAACTATAAATCATCACAAACACCATAGTCCACTCCTTAGTCTGGCGGAGCTCTTGATCTGAAGACGACGAGATCCGGTTCCAGCCTCCTTATGATCATGGTGACTGTGAGCCCTACGACCGTTCCGAAGAGGATGGCCACTAATATGGCCAGGATACGCTGCGTGCTGGGCCAGCGAGCACATGTCCAATACTGCTCTCTGATCACACTGGAAAGAAAGAGTACCATGTGATAGTGGGTCCTTTGTGCGTAGAAGATAAAGGCAAAAAAAGAAGAAGATGGTATAATGCACTGACTGGGTGTTTTGGTACTCTATTCCTGTCCCCAAGAACCGTGGGTAGGGTGAGATAGTCTGAATAACGACATAGGATCACTAGGAAACCAAAGTATATACTCGTATATTAGTATTAACATACAGTATGGACACTCCCTGCCGCTCTCTAGATTGCGACCGCACCCCCTCGTCACCCAGATTGATACAGATTGGTTACAGTTTGGTTGTCGAACGTATAGGATTTCGCCGCCATTTTGTTTGCTCCGTCATTCCTTTTTTAATATGTTATTTCTGGTCCCTTGTATGAAGTGTCCGGGGTGTGACGAAAGTTTGACAGCAGCCATTTTCCATTAAGTAGGTTAAGCGTCGAAGAAATAAATTGTATAGCCCCGCTGTGCAAACTTTCTCGCGTATTTGGGTATACACAAATCGACAATTAACTTAAAATTATTTATTTATTCAGTCGTTTGGTAGTAAAGAGAAATGTTATTTATAAAACATTACAATAATAAAAATATCAAGAACACATGATTTGATTTATTTATTGTATTGCTTAAGTACACAAATATAAATAAAAAGAGAAGAGTAGATAAACAAAAAAAAAACAATTATAAAAAGAGAAGAGTAGATAAACATAAAAAAACAAATATTTTTTTTTACCTATAAATACCTAATACTAACATCAAAGGAGTATTTTTTTAAAGAAAAAGGGAAACACAAAAGCAATACAAAAGGCAATAAAGCTCAGCGTAATTTTTACCCTAAGGCAAAACGCTGTTATTCTGCTATTGCCCGGACCGAGTTGCGAGAGATGTTGCTAAAAAAAATATATATTATGTATGTGTGCATAGTGTGAGTGATGTGTGTGTGTGTGTGTGTGTGTGAGCGTGTGAGCATATGCGTGGACTAATGTGACACGATTTTTAATAGTAAGTATGGATGTGATACGAGTGAGTGTGATACCTATGAAGATAAAGAGATACATAGAAGAATAATCCAATAGAAGAAGAAAGGAAGAAGGAAAGAGAATAGATTCCGTTACGCAACAAGCTTACATTGTGTTTGCAATAGCCACTCTTTCATATTTCTTTTAAATGCGAACTTTGACGGTAAATCACGAAAAGGCGGAGGAATATTGTTCCAGCATTTTGTTGCTGCGTAACGGAAACTACCCTCAAATGCAACAGTTTTATGTTTAATAATTATCAAGGGGCAGCGCGTGGATCTGGTGTCATATTTATTGTGAAAGGAAGAAAAAGATAATTTTGAAAACAAGTAATCCGGACTTTTGAATTTGAAGACATCAAACATGAGTGAGGCCAAATGAAGCTGCCTACGAGATTTCATATTTAACATGGACGCATTATTAATGTAGGGTGAAATATGACTCCGAGGAGGTGTATTGAAACAAAATCTACAACAGGCATTCTGGACCCTCTGAATTAATCGCTGGGTTCTAGTTAGAAGCCGTGGTCCCCACAATATGTCTCCGTAATTTAGTCTCGATAAAACTAAAGACTCACAAAGAGTAATGCGTGCATTTTCTGTTAGCAAACTGCGTATCTTGTAAAGGACTTTAAGACGATAAAAACAGTTACTGATCAGCTTTGCAATATGACTTTCGAATCTCAGTGGACCGTCAAAAATTATGCCTAAATTTTTAGCCTGTTCCACATGTTGAACGCTTTCACCAAGGATATTAAAATAGTCGGATTACAGTTCAAAATATTGTCAATTTGCTTTTTAGATCCAAGTACCATGAATTGCGATTTGGTAGGATTAAGCAGCAGTGCATTCCTACATGACCAATCAGAGATCCGCTCGAGATCCTCGTTAATTTTAGTGACGGCTTCATATACGTTATTTGGATCCACAGACGCATACAATTGTACATCGTCAGCATAACAATGGTATTGGCAGTTCTTGATTGACCTAACAAGATCGGCACTATAAATGATATAAAGAAGCGGGCCCAAAATTGAACCTTGAGGCACACCTCGTGTCAGAGGCTTCGGATCAGAAGATACATATGTACCGTCGTTATTTGGCACTTTAACTCTTTGAAATCTAGAACTTAGGTAGCTGATGAACCATTGTAATGCATTCTGATCCAGACCATAGTAAGATAGCTTAGAAATTAAAAGAGATATATTAAGACTGTCAAACGCTCGTGAATAATCCAGTAGCGTTAAAATTGTGCCAAAACCCTTATCCTGCTCGACTAGAATATTATCCGTAACATCTAATAGTGCTGTCACAGTACCTCGACCTTTACGAAAACCAGATTGAAGATTGGGTAGGATATTATTTTCATCAACATACTTATTTAACTGTATATTTACAGACTTCTCCAAAAGTTTAGACAGAAAAGGCAAGATGCTGATCGGTCTTAAATCTTTAACAGACAAAGGATTTACTACTTTTGGCAAGGGTGTGACCACAGCTATCTTCCACTGCCGGGGTACAACTCCAGAGTTAAGTGACTTATTGATCAAAGAAGTTATTATAGGGAGAGTTCGAGGCAACGTCAGTAAGATCATATCCCTACTTATCTCATCAGCACCAGTGGCATTTGATTTGATAGACATAATGTATTTATAAATATCGTTCTCAGTGATAGGTTTAAATTGAAAATTGCAATTCAATAATCGATTGTCGTTAAAAAAGGCTATTTCATTTAAGGGAAGATCATTAGATCCAGGTAAATTTAAAAAAAGAGTCAATTATTAAGGCCGGGTCATTTAAAAAATCAGGGAGACTATGATTTTTAGTCGGGTCCAACAAAATTTTATCCTTTATATTTTTCCAGAATTGTTTGCTATTAGTGGACTGACAATTCACAAGTTGATTAAAATAGGCACGCTTTTCATTATAAATACTAGAAACTACTAATTTTTTGAAGTCCTTGTAGTACTTTTTGTCCTATTCTAGTTTTGATTTACGATAAGTTTCACAATAAACTGCAAATCTTAATTATGACATCATAGCTATTTGATTCCGTCGTCATTAAGGATGATAAGGCCTTCCGGTTGACCAGGGTAGCATGTGTTAGGACACTCGGATAGTACATGTGCCACATGGATTGTACCTCGGCGCCGCAGGGACATCGATCGGGAGGATTCTATCCACCAACTTAAACTTAATGACCAGGCCAGGGTAGCATGTGTTAGGACACTCGGATAGTATGTGCCACATGGATTGTACCTCGGCGCCGCAAGGACATCGGGAGGATTCTATCCACCAACTTAAGCTTAATTAGGTTCTAGTAATGTACTTAAACTTAATTACTTACTAGTAATGAATAGAGGTATCCATCAACTTAAATTTAAGTCTAGTAATAAATTTAGGTACCGTAAACAGAGTGACTATAGTTGAACGACGAACGCTTTTCAGGAGATGAATGACCTAAACTGAACAATTGAACAATTTTTGACTAAAAAAGGGTGGACTTCTCATACAAATATGGACTACAAAAGGTGGACTTCTCATACAAATTTGTACTAAAAAGGTGGACTTCTTATACAATTTTGGACTCAAAAAGGTGGACTTCTCATGAAAATTTAGCTATTGAGCTGATTAATTTAAATGAAAAGTCCACAGTTTTTTTTGGCAGTGTAGATTTGTTAGTTTCCTCTTGTCATTGACATCCTTAGTACATCCGGCGCGGCATATAACCAGTTACCACATATTGGATCGGAAATTTTACAAATAATCTGGGTTTGTATGCGAGGTACCTTATTCAGATTTTTCTTGATTAATGAACTAACCAGTGTATGCCTTAAGTTCTAGTACCTACTTTACAAAGTTTCACTAAAACAGTTTGAACCATTTTTGTAAAAATATAACAAACCAGAAAAATGTAACCAAGGCACTTCCGAGCCTCAGTCAGAATTTTTCTGGAATAACGAAGAACCTTTTCGTATAAAGGAATAGTAACGTACATAGTTTCATCAGAATCGTTTAAGCCATTTTGGAGTAAAAAATAATAAAATAATAACAGTTTTTTTAGCTTGGGAACTTTAAATATCATTTATAAAACTGCTGAAGATATTAAAATAATACTTCTCTAATCCAAATTCTATTCAACTAAATCTGACACACACACACACAGAGAGAGAGGCACAAATTTCGTTAGATATTTTTGAGAAAAAGTAACAAATAACCTGGGTTTGTATGGGGGGTACCATATTCAGATTTTTCTTGGAATAATAAGAATATTTTATATTTTTTTATAAACTTATATAGTAAAAAAAAGAGTTTCATAAATTTCGTTAAGAGCCATTTAAAAAAATAATATTTAGTGTTGGACTAAAAAAGGTAGACTTCTCATACAAATATGGAGTAAAAAAGGTGGACTTCTCATACAAATTTAGCCATTGAGCTGATTGATTTAAAAGAAAAGTCCAGTATTTTTTGACGAGGTAGATTAGTTAGTTTCGTCTAAAAGCTGGATATAAAAAAGAGGTTTCCCTAACAAAACTTTTACCTAAATCTATTCAGTAGTTAAGGCGCTAGACACACACAAACACACACACACACACACTTTTATAGCTTTAAATATTCTGGGACAAATCACACATGGTCATCTGGCCCCAAAGTAGGATTCCCTGTGTTATGGGAACCAGAGACTGATATACATACTTATATACGTTTAAATACATACATATATAGATATTTAACACCCAGACACAGAGCAAAGAAATCTGTTCATCACACAAATGTTTGCCCTGGGTGGGGATCGAAGCCACAACTCTCGGATCAGCAGACAAGAGCACAAACCACTGAGCCACCGAGTCAGTCAATGAAATGTATTGTATAACTATGCTCTACTATTTCCAATACTTTTCATTATTCCTGAAATAGCGATTTAGCTAATAGAGGGCGGGACGGTTGACTCTAACAAAAATTGGAATTAAATAGAAAATATGTCATTTGGAATACATTGCAACAATTCACAGGTATCTACTAAGTAACAAACAATAGAAATATTGAAATAAACTAAGAAATTACCTGTACTGTGCACAATGGGAGGGCGACCGATCTTTGCTCGGAAATACGCATTTCTCAGAGATGAGACCTATCTAGATCGATTTTTCGCCCCCAAAAACCCCCGTATAACAATCGTCAAGCAAATCGTTGGAGCCGTTTCCGAGATTCAGATTACATACAGGGTGTAACAAAATTGGTGTAGGTTCCGTTAACTGGGGCTTCTACTCATCGTACTGAACAGCTTTTGTTCTACGACTTTGCTGAAAAAGTAAAATTCTTTTTTTACCTTTTATACAAATCGATCAGCTGATCGACCGATCTTGTGAATTTTAGTATGGAGGGTCCAATTTTTTTTTGAGAATTGTCTATGGGTTTCTTGGAGAAATTCGTTCAATATGACGAGTAGAAACCCCAGTTAACGGGAACTACCCCAATTTTGTTAGACCCTGTATACTATTATTATCATCTGTGCCTGTAAGTATATTTTTGTATTCGCAATTGGTAAGCCCTTGGCATCATCTCACCTGATTGTAAGTGACGATGATGCCGAAGATGGAAGCGGGCTTACCAAGATTCCCCAACGCAATGGAGAACTGGCTATCTTATCTTCATGCCGGAACACATCTATGTTTTAACACACTGATGTCTGGCGACAAGACTTAGATAAGATGGTGGTAGCTAGCCAGGCGGGCTTAGAAAATGCCTTACCACCAACCAAACAGATTCTTACAAGTTGACCGGGAATCGAACCCGCGACCTCCTGGTGTGAAGCGAATGGACTAATCATTACGCCACGGAGGTCGTCAAAAATATAGTACAAGAATTGCTCGTTTAAAGGTTTTACAAGGAAAATTATCACGGTAAAGTAGGCTTTCTTAGTAATAGGTAATAGTCGAACAAAATAAGATATGCCGTAGAATTTGTAAAAAAATCATAGATTTTCCATATAAAAATGTTTATGCCAACCGCAAAAATAACTCGTTTTAAAATGATCAAGTATTTATGTAGTAAAATGTAGTTTTGGTTTGTAGAGCAAGGATTTGTTACGTATAAGTAGTGAAAAATAGAATTATCGGTTATTGATTCTTTACTTTATCATTGCAAATACTTTTACTGTTATCTATAATCCTCTAACACTTGTCGTAAATATCTTTATAGTCTAGTTACTGTTTTTATCAATAGAACTGTAAAATGCATTGTTTTTAGATTCGCCATATCTGTCCGTTTATCCGCGGCTTCGCGCAGAGACTATTAATAATAGGTAGCTGTAATTTAGCATGGGTATACCATATTAATCACAACGATAAAATGGTACAATAAATTCTTAAAAACTATTTTTAAGGGTACCTCACCTACATTTTTTTTGATTCAGCGATTGGTTTGCGAAATGTTAAGCTTTAAGGTGCTAATTTTTGTTAGAGCTAAGTGCTAGTATAAGAGTAAACTCTTTAAGTTTTAGGAAAGTGTTTTAAATAAATTTATGAATCCACCAGCTCATATACGTCCCAACGAGGGGCCCGAGCCTACCCTGAATTAGGGCGATCGGGCCTTAGTGTGTGCAGGTTTCCTCACGATGTTTTCCTTCACCGTAAGAGCTTCCGATAAACATACATATGAAATCTAAATTTGAAATCACATTGGTACGTGGTAGGATTCGAACGACGACCTCCCGGACAGGAGGTGGCGACCCTAGCAAAATATCTAACAAAATATCTGTATGGCGAATGCTACACAGCGATGCGTACGATACAATACGAACCTCAATCAAAACAAAATACAAATTCATTTTTCTTAATTTAGTTAATCCCGAAAATCCAGGGATTTGTCATATTCAATCCTGAAATTTTCGGTAAGTACTGGAAAACTTCCAGGATCCTGGGATTAAATTCTCTAATTGTGTGTGAAGTGAAGTCGACCAACCCGCACTGCGCGCGTGGTCGACTAAGGCCCAGATGCAGGTAAGGCTCGAGCCCCTCGGTGGGGACGTATTTGAGCTGATATGCCTAATAGGTTCCTACTTATATTGGAAGCCAGGTATTTACTTTGCGATGACCCTAGATGCGGGCAGCGCAGAACCGGTCGTCGTGGAAATCCTTGGGGGAGGCCTATGTCCAGCCGTGGACGTCCTTCGGCTGATATAATGATTTACTTAGCGACAATTGATGCGCATGAACGCCATGTAGAGCGAAGATTCTGAACTTTTGTTTATCAACTTTGACCATTGATTACTCTGCTGTTTCGTGTCATGTGGCAACTATTGTCAACATAGCTATTGTTGCGCAATATTTTTTTTTGTGATTCGCAACAAGAAGTTCGAGAGGAGTATAATTATGGGGATAAATAGATTATTAGTAAAAAGCAAGTTAATTTTAAAGAAAATGAGGGGGATGTTGATTAATTGCAGAAAATAAATAAAAATTTAAGTTTAGATTTTGATGGGGATCGATTGTCAAAAACTAATTTATAGTCTAAAAAACAAAAAGAAATAAAAATGTCTGTTTGAATGTGTGTGTGTGTGTGTGTGTCTGTCTGTACGTCCGTCCGGTGCTCTAGTTCGCAACCTACTGAACGGATTTGGGTGAAATTCGGGTATAAGAGCAATGTTAATTTTCTATCTTCAGGGTTTTTTTTAATTTTCTCTATCTTTTTTTAGGGTTGCCACCATAGTAAAGATCACTTCGTATTTTTTTTCCTCAAAACCGGCTCTAAAGATTTTGATGAAACTCGGTATGTACTATAACTATATATGGCCTACAGTACGCGGTAGGCCGTTTTTCCAAGAAAAATCGGAATCAGGTACCTCCCATACAAATCCAGGTTGTTTGTTACTTTTTCTCAAAAATGGCTCTAACGACTTTGATGTTACTTTGTGAATAATTAGTACTTGATAAGGCCTACTGCACTGGGTACTTTATTATTTCAGAAAAAATCTAAGTAAGTAAGGTACCTCCCATACGAACCCAAATTATTTGTAATTTTTTCATCAAGTCTGATATACCTAGCTTTATTCTTTGCTACTAAGCAAGTGTAATGTTTATTGTTGACTTGTGTATGCCCGACTACGACAGACGGTGAAGGCTTCACGGGAAAGTATGCATAGCGTGGGTGTACATTTTATTTTATCTGATTTTTATCTGTACCATATTTTTGTCTTATAACGTAGTAGGTAATATACTACAGGCCACTGACAAGGCAATTTGCGTGGCTCGGTTTTGGGATGGGACTATCTGAGTTTGCCGTCGACTCGAAAAGAAGAAGCTCTTAATGTAACCGCCTCCGTAGCGTAATGGTTACTCCATTCGCTTCACACCAGGAGGTCGCGGGTTCGATTCCCGGTGGGGTCAACTTGAAAGACTCCGTTTGGTTGGTGGTAGGGCATTTTCTAAGCCCGCCTGGCTAGCTACCACCATCTTATGTAAGCCTTGCCGCCAAACATCAGTGTTAGTAACATTGATGTGTTCCGGCTTGAAGATAAGATAGCCAGTCCTCCATTGCGTTGGGGAATCTTGGTAAGCCCGCTTGCATCTTCGGCATCATCGTCACTTACCATCAGGTGAGATGTTGTCAAGGGTTTACTAATAGTGAATAAAAAAAAATGGGACTATCTGAGTTTGCCGTCAACTCGAAAAGAAGTAGATATTTATTCAAAATAGGTGCAAATTACACTCTTTCTGATAGTCATAAAATAATAATAACAATGTCATTTGATTTAACAGAATCAAAAATAAACAATAATTAGTTAATAACTTCAAAAATAAACCAGATTATGTCAATAGAACATGAAAACAATATTACACAAAAAGTTATACATAAAAAAAATCATTGAATGCATTTAACAAGAGTAGGCCAGTTCACACGGACAGCACCCGCGGTCACGAGTATAACGCGAGAGTCAGCCATCACTCCCATCAACCATATTAGAGGGAAAGGAACGTAATGCAATGTAATGTACTAACCTCACCGGTGGTGGTGCAGCTTCAATTTGACTCCTATTAACACTGATCATGCTTCCAACATAACCAGGGTTCACGTAGACGAACTCCCCACTCCTGGATGGCATGTTCGCGTGTCGCGCCTTTTCCGACTCTATTTTCCGGTTCCTATGCCCCTTGGTGAGGTGAACCATGGGGTCGACCTTCAACTCCTGCAAACTTGTCTTGTTATCCGACATAACTAAAAATTTAAGGTCACTTCTTCACATATTTCTGTCACATATGACCGCTTAGTCCAAAATACTGCGGTGCACTGTTATTTTAATATTTTTATCAAGTGATAAGTGATAAGACAACGAATCCTGACGGATGGATTAGCTGATGGTCGACGCTGTGTTTTCATTTCTCTGCTTTTTCACTGTGACAAGCTAGATAAGATTAACCTGTCACGTCTATATTCGTAGTGGCATGTGGGCAGATATCGAAATTATTGTGTTTCTGTTACTTTTGATTCGCGATTTAAGGGTGATTGGGTTTCCATGTGATGGACTATCCCTGCCCGGTGAAGTTGTAAAGGCCCCCCACGGCCAACAACAAGCTTGTCCTTTCGAAAAAACAGGATATAATTGGGTTGTGACCTTGTGGAATAATCTATCATCAGCTATTGTATAGTTCGAGCCGACAGCGGCGACAGTCAAACATTCCGTCAAAGGGGCCGCGCTGAGTTCAACCGCGACGCTGACAACTTTAAATTTAAACAATAGATTCAGTAGCCAATCAAATTTAAACAACAGATTCAGTAGCCAATCAAATTTAAACAATAGATTCAGTAGCCAATCAAATTTAAACAACAGATTCAGTAGCCAATCAAATTTAAACAATAGATTCAGTAGCCAATCAAATTTAAACAACAGATTCAGTAGCCAATCAAATTTAAACAATAGATTCAGTAGCCAATCAAATTTAAACAATATATTCAGTAGCCAATCAAATTTTAACAATAGATTCAGTAGACAATCAAATTTAAACAATAGATTCAGTAGCCAATCAAATTTAAAAGATAGATTCAGTAGCCAATCAAATTTAAACAATAGATTCAGTAGCCAATCAAATTTAAACAATAGATTCAGTAGCCAATCAAATTTAAACAATAGATTCGATAGCCAATCAAATTTAAACAATAGATTCAGTAGCCAATCAAATTTAAACAACAGATTCAGTAACCAATCAAATTTAAACAATAGATTCAGTAGCCAATCAAATTTAAACAATAGATTCAGTAGCCAATCAAATTTAAACAATAGATTCAGTAGCCAATCAAATTTAAACAATAGATTCAGTAGCCAATCAAATTTAAACAATAGATTCAGTAGCCAATCAAATTTAAACAAAATATTCAGTAGCCAATCAAATTTAAACAACGGATTCAGTAGCCAATCAAATTTAAACAATAGATTCAGTAGCCAATCAAATTTAAACAATAGATTCAGTAGCCAATCAAATTTAAACAATAGATTCAGTAGCCAATCAAATTTAAACAAAAGATTCAGTAGCCAATCAAATTTAAACAACGGATTCAGTAGCCAATCAAATTTAAACAATAGATTCAGTAGCCAATCAAATTATAACAATAGATTCAGTAGCCAAATAAGATGAAACAATAGATTAAGTAGCCAATCAAATTGAGGTCAATGAAAATAGATAACAGGATCGGTAACAGCGTCGGTGGCTCAACCGGTAACGATTCGGCCCCTTCTAACCAGATGTCCCGGGTTCAAATCCTTACGACTAATGTAGTTTTTCGAAACTTACGTACATATGCTTTAACGGTGAAGGAAAACATCGTGAGCAAGCCTGCACATCTGATTCCCGATGTGTATGAAGGACTCGTTGCACACTTCCGTAGGTGTAAATCTAGATGCCCTAATGGTGACCGCGGGTGATGCTAAGTGCAACACCAGGAAACCGCCGCCTGTCCCTTGGATAGCACGGTTAATTATGCCACACGATAAGACAGAGAAGAGAGCATCCAATGAAATTGAGGTAAATATAAATAAAATAGTTAACAGGATCATGTCGAAAGAAATTCTCGTACATCGTTAAGGGAACGTATGTTTATTGAATGTTGGTGTCTGACGCTTTTCTGACAGATAATTTATGTGTAAAATTCGTTCTTATCTCCTAAACTAGCACCATAAAAGTAATTAGTTAATGAAAAACTAAATTTACCTACGTGAATCACATCATTGTGTGACTCAGAATTAAACCAGCAGGCACCGTCCTAATTCAGTAGTAACTGTACTTTTGTCTGATTAACTGATAAGTAGATAAAGTGTGCAGTATGTGTTATAGTATTTTAACGCAATTGTGGTAAAAATAGTACACAAGTGCGCCTCTGCGAACATTCCCGAGGCACTGCCCCATCAGCACCCAGAATGCACTATTGCATATAATTTTTCTGGAGCAATCTGTTAATAGGTCCTTCCTATGAAATTGACGATTCAGTTTATGAAGTTGAATGCCGATTTTTATTGAAAATAAAAGTCATAGTTTTTTGTTAGTGACCTTATGTATGACACTATTTATGGTCTTTTAAAAGTAACTAGTGGCATGTCTTTCATTTTCCAATGCCCTGAGCTATATGTATACTAGTGAATGGAAAGAAGGCGTTTTCTTAGTGGTCCGATGGGGCAGTAATTTAGACTAGATAATTTTCTTGAATTTTCCTGAAAGTGACGAAATCTTATGCGGGGTATTTCCAAATATGACATTAGTAACGAAGAAACTGCTGCGATAACTCTAGAGCTTTAAAATTAATAATGTATATTTTTGGCCTCAATAAAGGCGATTGTTTTCAAGTGAAAAACCTGACTTTATGGGGTTAAAGCCACCGTGCTCTCAAAATATCTAAACCATAGGCATATGTTTACCACCATTTAATTTGTAATAGTCTAATGCTACTTTTGGAATAAATTTTGTTTTAAAAACTATTGTTGTTAATATTAATATTCATCTTTAAACTTTTATACAATTGGCAATTTCATAGGTTACCTCCTATCTGGGAATTCGAGTCCTGCCACGTACCAATGTGTTTTCGAATTTCGATCTCATATGTACGTTTATCCGACGCTCTTACGGTGAAGGAAATCATCATGAGGAAACCTGCACACGCTTTCGAAGAAACTCGAAGGTTTTGTGTGAAGTTGACCAACCCGCATTGGGCCCGCGTGGTCGACTGAGGCCCGATCTCCCTAATTCAGGGTAGGTTCGAGCCCATTGATGGTGGGGACGTATATATGAGTTAATGTGATGATGAATTTCATAGGTAAAGACCTTATATTTGCTTTTCGTTTACCAAAGAGTATTGTATCATACCGTTTTATTGTAAGCTGTTTATTACCTTTGATAAAGTAAGAAAATACCACAGGTAGCCAATTTTGGCTCTTCAGTCAACTTGTTGACCTAATGCAATGCAAGTTTTGGTCATCTGGTGTCGTAGTGAATTATTTTGATTTGTACACACGCGGAGAAAGAAGAGATTTTGACGCTCTCCAAATTTTTAAGCCCTTAGATGGGTCAAAAAAGCGTCGGTGGCTAAAAAAGCGTCGGTGGCTCAACCGGTAACGACTCGGTCCATCTAACCAGAGGTACCGGGTTCAAATCTGGACGGCCAATGTACCAATGAGTTTTTCAAAAACTTACGTACATAATATCATTACCGATTGCTTTAACGGTGAAGGAAAACATCGTGAGGAAACCTGCACAGGCCTGCGAAGAAACTCGAAGGTTGTGTGTGAAGTCGACCAACCCGCACTGGGCCCGCGTGGTCGACTAAGGCCTAATCGCCCTGATTCAGGGTAGGCTCAAGCCCCTCGGTGGGGACGTATATGAGCTGATATAATAGATGGGTCAAATGACAATATTCAATTCAAATTATTGAAAGACTGTGTAAAGCTATCACCATGGAAAAAAAATATATATTATACTTAAAGTAATGAAAAATCGATGTAATTGAATACAATTTTAAAAATATTACCAGTTTTGATGTAAAAAAATATACTGTAGACCCTGTTTTTGGCAAAATTCTCGAAAACAAATACCTAGTTAATGTTGAATGAAACCAACACACAAACATCGGTGACTTTAAGACCTTTCATTTTAATTGAACACCTTTTATTAAAATTATTTGAAAATGATGAAATGTAACAAAAACATGAAAAAATCGAGAGTTGGGCGTTCGGTTTCCACGTAACAGCCGCGTTGAAGCTCGCATTGATTTGAACTTAAAATGAATAGACTTACGTTAGATTTTATTGAAACCTGCTCGGATTGAGTGATCTTAGCGCCTTAAGTGCGGTCTGTAATTTCCGTGAATCTGGTGCATTATAGAACCTACGGATATCTACTACGTATCCACTGTTTACACTTACAGTAGAGCTCAGTCGACATGGATGTTCGATGTACATTTGATAATCATCATCATCATCATCAACTCGTTTAATTTGCCACATGTCGCGCTCTAATGTGTATGGGGAACCGTACTTCGTCTTAAAGACACAATAACTTTTTGATCGTCAATCAATCAATCAATCGATCTGTGTTTTTCCTTAGGTTCTATTAAGTTTTTTAAAATCAACTGAACCACGAGCCAGAGCGAGCAGGTATCTTAATTCTTTAGCGGAGGCTCGATGCGATCTCCGCCTTGTAATGAGTGCGCACGCGCTGATGCGCCTGGAATCCGGCTACCCGACGTTTTTCTCAACGCGCCTTTGTCTTTTGTTTTGCGGAGCTTGTCTTGTTAGCGGTTCGAGTTCTGTATTTGGTTTCTTCAAATGTTCTGGAATAGCGACAGGTGAGCGACAGTACTGAATTGAATTGTTTCGAACTTTAATATTACATAATCATTAGAATGACATACGGAACCGAGACATGGTCGCTTACTAGGGGCCTCATAAAAAGGCTCAAGGTAAAAAGCTCAAAAGGCAAAGGACAATGAAGCGTGCTATGCTCGGAGTTTCACTGTGTGAACGAATCAGAAACGAAGAGATCCGCAAGAGATCCAAAGGAACCGACATAGCTCTCAGAATTGCTAAGTGGGCAGGGCACATAGCTCGCAGAACAAATGGCCGCTGGGTCAGTAAATTTTTCGAGTAGCGCTCGCGCACTGGAAGACGTAGCGTAGGCAGGCCTCCCTTTCGGCGGACCAACGACTTGTTAAAGGTAGCAGGAAGCCGCTGGATGTGAGCAGCGTAGGACTGGTCGTTGTGGAAATCCTTCGGGGAAGCCTTTGTCCAGCTGTGGACGTGTTTTGGCTGACGTGATGATGATAATGAATCATTAGAATGTTCATTACAGGTCATTATCATTATCACGGACTGATTAATTTAATTTTTATCTACTTAGTTGGATTAATAAATGTATTTTTCCTTTGTCGTGCTCATAATATCATCATCATATCAGCCAAAAATCGTCCACTGTTGGACAAAGGTCTCCCCCAAGGATTTCTACGACGACCGGTCCTGCGCTGCCCGCATCCATAGGCTTCCCGCGATCGTCACCAGGTCGTCGGTCCATCGCGTGGGAGGCCTGCCTACGCTACGTTTTTCGGTGCGCGGCCGCCACTTGAGAACTTTACTGCCCCATCGGTCATCTGTTCTACGAGCTATGTGCCCTGCCCACTTCCACTTCAGTTTAGCGATTCTGTGAGCTATGTCGGTTACTTTAGTTCTCCTGCGGATCTCCTCGTTTCTGATTTGATCACGCAGAGAAACTCCGAGCATAGCACGCTTCATTGCCCTTTGGGTGACCTTGAGCCTTCTTATGAGGCCCATAGTAAGCGATTATGTCTCAGTTCCGTAAGTCATCACTGGCAACACACACTGGTCAAAGACCTTAGTCTTGAGACACTGCGGTATTTGGGACGTGAAGATATTGCGAAGCTTCCCGAACGCTGCCCAGCCGAGTTGGATTCGTCGATTGATCTTTTTCTTGAAGTTGGACCTGCCTAGCTGGACTGTTTGTCCCAGGTATACATATTCGTCAACAACTTCTAATGTAGAGTCTCCAACCTTTAGAGGGGTGGTATACATATTCGTCAACAACTTCTAGTGTAGAGTCTCCAACCTTTAGACGGGTGGGTACGAAACGGACATTTAACATTATTTTCGTCTTGTCCATGTTCATTCTAAGACCCACTTGTTGAGAGGCTCTACTGAGGGCATCGAGCATTGTGCTTAGGTCTTCCATAGTCTCAGCCATGACCACGATATCGTCAGCCAATCGGAGGTAATAGGATATGTACTCGCCATTGATATTGATGCCGAGTCCACCCCAGTCCAGAAGCTTAAAAACATCTTCCAGGGCGGCGGTGAACAGTTTCGGAGATATAACGTTTCCCTGTCTCACCCCTCGCTGCAACTGAATAGGTTTCGAGTTCTGATCCTGGAGGCGAACTGACATGGTGGCGTTTTCATACAGACACTTCAACAGCTCGATGTATCGATGGTCCATTTGGCACCGCTGGAGAGACTGTAGCACAGCCCAGGTTTCGACTGAATCAAAGGCCTTCTCATAGTCCACAAACGCCAAGCATAGTGGCTGATTGTACTCTTCGGTCTTCTGTATAATCTGCCGCAGCGTATGTATGTGGTCTATGGTACTAAAGCCTTTTCGGAAACCGGCTTGTTCGGGAGGCTGGAAGTCGTCAAACCTGCGTGCGAGACGATTCTTAATGACTCTCGAAAACAGCTTGTAGACATGGCTCAGAAGTGAGATGGGTCTGTAGTTCTTTAGCAGGGTGTAGTCACCCTTTTTGAAAAATAGCACGACCAAACTTCTGTGCCATGCCATAGGCGTTTGTCCCTCTAGTATAACGGAAATAAATAACTTCTGAAGAGCTTTTAGTACCCGTGATCCACCTGCTTTCAAAAGATCAGCCCTAATTCCATCATTACCCGGTGCCTTGTTGTTCTTGAGCTGTTAGAGAGCCATTCTAATCTCGTACAGGCTGACGTCCGGGATATCTTCGGTATAGTGACGGGTTAGTCTGGCTCTTGGGTCTTCAGCCAGATCGCTGATTGGCTAACGTGTGGTCTTGTACAATTGTCCACAGAACTTCTCAACTTCTTCCAGCAACTCGGTCTTAGACGATATGGTCCTGCCATCCTCAGTCTTCAGCTTGGTCAGTTGGCTTTGTCCAACAGACAGATCTCTCGCGAACACTTTTGAGCCTTTGTTGTGCTCAACCGCCTCTTTAATACAATTTGTATTATATTGGCGTAAATCGCGAGTCAGGGACTTAGAGATCTGCCTGTTTAGTTGCCGATACTGAAAAGCGTCTTCAGAGGACTTCAAAACCAATCTGCGTCTTTCTTCCATGAGGTTGCTGCTGAAGTCAGAGATTTTTTTGGTTCTGTTTGAACGGCGAGTTTTAAAAATCTTAGACCCGACCGTTTGGACAATTTCCACGAACCTGTCATTATAATCGTCCACATTCTCGCAGTCTCCTAGGCATTCGAAACGATTGTGCAACTCGAGCTGAAAGCTCTCGGGGTTTTGGAGCTGGATAGGCGCCGGTCGGAGCGTAGACTTCATCAGTCGACATCTTTCTAGCTTGGTCTTTAGATTCAATGTGCCTCTGACCATCCGGTGATCGCTTCCTGTTTTGACTGAATTGATCACGGAGACATCATTGAATATTTGCCTCCTTGTCGACAAGATGAAGTCTATTTCGTTCTTCGTTACGCCATTGGGATGCAACCACGTCCACTTCCGCTGTTTTGACCTTTTTGAAGAAGGAGTTTATCATAAATAGGCTCTTCTTCTCCATAAAGTCGGCCAGCATCTGGCCACGTGCATTTATTACCGCCATTGGGATGCAACCACGTCCACTTCCGCTGTTTTGACCTTTTTGAAGAAGGAGTTTATCATAAATAGGCTCTCCTTCTCCATAAAGTCGGCCAGCATCTGGCCACGTGCATTTCTTACTCCATATTCAAATTGGCTCACTCTCAGCTCACCATCGCTTCGTTTGCCCAGTTTCGCGTCATGCTCGTAAATTTAAAATTAATGTCGAGAGAAGGCTGCATAAAATTGTATTTCATCCTCTTGACCCTTTTGTGCATAAATTAATCCTTTTTTAAAGTTCTTCTTTTAAGACTATGGTAATTAGGCCTTACAGCCACATAGACAATACACCTTCATTTATTTAATAGACATACTTTGATCAGGGCATTAGTCGGGGGACGGAACGTAACGTACGTGTTAACATCGTCTCCTTATGTCTTTGAGATAAAAAATATTAAAAGTGACCTTTTGTTTAAATGGAAGTGAAAACTGTGTTAATAGTAATAAAAGCGACTAGGTAAGTGTAATAAAAACAAAAAACAGTGAGCAACTTTAATACAAACACGGAATAAAAATTACGTGTCAGTTCATACAAATAACTTATTTTATGAGGATATTTTAAATCAAAAACCTTGCTATGATTGTGACATATATAATGCTAACTAGCAACTTTACAGATAATTAGTGTACCAGTCGTAATTTTAAATCTAGAATAATAACGGATCTGCATAATAAGTGGGTGAGTTAACCTTTGGACTATGGACTCAGTGCTCGATCTTGTCAACAAAATCGGTGACTCACTCAAGCACACATACTGAGATCTTACGAACTAGAACCCAAGCAATAATTTCATCAAAGCGTTTATCGGTCCGTTAGCTACTTCGGTGAAGGTGTGAGAATAAAATCAAAGTTTCCGGGTTCAAACCTGTGTACTTATATATTTTTTTTTTCTCTTCTCTTTTATAAGTCAATTGTAACGATAAAAATGTCAAATAAAACTGCTAAATGTTTTAAGTGCAAGAAGCAACTTCTTAAAAAAGAATTTCTTAGATGCATAGCGTGCAAAAATGTATACTGCGCAAATGTGAATTGCGCTAAGATTCCGGGGAAAGTTTTTGATTTAATGACACCTGAGAGACGAATGAACTGGAAATGTAAATCAGGGCAATGTAAGTTAGAGGCACCGTTGGGAAACAGCTCTGTGGCTAATTTAGAAAAAGAAAAATTAAGTTCTGAGCAAAACGGAGAGATCAAGTTAAGCTCAACTGTATATGTGACTCCTACCTCAGAGAACAATATAACAAAACGTGTATATAAAGCTAACATACCCGTCAACAACTCTTTCGAACAGTTGCCAGTTGAAGACGATGAAGAATTTAATAATAATAATAAACAAGTTCTAAGTTCCACAATGCTGAACAATACGAGGGCTAGTCTACCAAATCTTTCAGTTGAGAATCAGGAGGTTATGGAATTAAAATCAGAGATAAGTGCACTGAAGAAAGAGATTGCCAAAGAAAGAGAAGATTTTGAAAATCTTTTCTTAGAAAATACAGAACTAAGTAAGCTGGTACGTAAACAGAAGAAGAGTATTGAAGTCTTAACACAACTTCTCTTAACAGAAACATATGACACACGTAGCTTGGGTAACACGCCATTATCAAACAAGAATATTGCAAAAATAACATCGACACGGAAGAAGAAGTACAAACAATTAGTTTTAAATCTTGAAAAAGAACTGCAAAATAATTATGGAGCAGACGAGAATGTTTCAGAGACGCAGGACCACACAAGTGACCGCGAAGACCAGGAAGTTTTAAAGATGCAGGACCACATATGTGATAGTAAAAGCATTAGTAAACGCTCCCAAATTTGTAAAGAAATTATGAAAGATACTTCTGTATCTAGAAAAGACTTGAAACGAAAAAATCCAATACCAGAAAGAGAACAAGTAATTGAATCTATGCAAGACCAAAAGAGTGGAAGCAAACATGGTAATAGAAAGTTATGCATAATAAGTAGTGATAACTGGTACAAGACGCTAAACACAGCTAAAAACCATTTTGATCAAGATGAGATATGTCACTATCTGATCACTGGCGGTGGAATAATACAACTTTTGCAAAACATTGACATAAAACTTAAGGAATTTACATCGAATGACTACTGTATAATACTAATTGGAAAATCAGACTTCCTAGGCACCAATAACTACTCATATTTGGTGAATTGTATTAGAAATGAGCTGCAAAAAGTACAAAATACAAATGTCATACTATGTTTGCCAACTTTTAAACAGTGCAGCAAACACACATACCTGTTTAACAACAGAGTAGAAATTTTCAATCAATTGTTGTATATTGATAACATCAAGCATGAATATGCATACTTACTGGACTCAAATAGGAATCTAGAGTATTCGCGAAAAATGTTCTCGGAAGGATCTGGATTTCTTAATGGAGTGGGTTTTAGACAAGTATTTAGTGACATTAAAAATTTATTAGATAAAATTGACATTACTTATGAAGCACTTCCCTTGAGTAGCAGTAGTTTTTTTCGTGAATAATGATTGTGTACAATGTAATAATTCAATTATAAACACTAATACCGATGATAATGTAACGGAAGTTCCAAATTCAAATATTATTATATTTCATCAAAATGTTTGTGGGATTAATAGCAAAAAAGATGACCTTCAGCTGTACTTATGCCCTAATAACAATGAAAATTTACTTAAACTGCCTCATTACGTTTGTATAACTGAACATTTTCTCAATAGTAATAACATCTCCTTGCTGTCGATAGAAAATTATATATTAGCTACTTATAATACGCGGATCGACATGGCACGGGGAGGAAGTTTAATACTGGCCAAGAATAATTGTAAGTTTGAGGCTATTCCTGTTTGTAGTCAGCTATATAAGGGACAGTACTTTGAAATTTGTGGCATCAAGGACATTGACTATAATATTAGTGTGTGTTGCTTATATCGTAATCACAAGACTAGGTTTTTTGCTGAATTCATTAAACACTTGGAAATGCTACTAGAGCACTTCTTCAACAAAAAATGCATTATCTGTGGCGATTTCAATATAGACTTATTGACTAACGATAGGTACAGAGATGAATTTTTGACATTGCTGAGATGTTATAATTTTAGATCTCTAATTACAGAAACGACATACATAAAAGGAAATGCACACTCCTGTTTAGATAATTTCCTAACAAATCTCCCCGAGGAGGTAGTACTGTCGACGAATGTAGACCACAATGCACTATCTGATGGCCATGCTGGTCTGTTTTGTAATATAGCTGTTCCCGATACTAAAGATGGACAAGGTGACTATTTCATTACACTAAAAAGGATCTTTAATCAAAATAACTCTCGACGCTTTAGACAAAATTTAATGGATCAGAATTTGTCAGGCTGTGGGATCAATAGTTTCCTACGAAAATTTAACAAAGTGTTCAAAAAAAGTTTTCCTGAAAAGAAAGTTAAAGTTAGATTAAGCAAGAGCAAACAATTAAAATGGATCACAAATGGCATTAAGACTTCAAGCAAAATGAAACGGTTTTTAGGATCAGGATGTAACACCACCTGCCATAAATCAATTATCGATTATAAAAATAACTATGTTAGATTGTACAGGCGCGTTATTAAAAGTGCGCGTAAAATCACTGTTCAACGAGACATATTTAAGGCAAGAAGTTGTTCCAAAGCTATTTGGTGTACGGTTGATAAGCATAGAAATAAAATCAGGTGTTACAGGAAACAAAACATTAGTATAAAGGTTGGAGATAGTGTAATTAATAATCCAAAAGAAATATCCGAACTATTTGCAACAACTTTTGACTTTGGTAATTTTAAATTGACGACAGATACAACTTTAGCTAAAACTATGTTAGAAGAGAACACAAATTGTGTTGAGCACACCATGAGATGGAACAGTATCACACCACCTGAACTTGTAAGGGTTGTAAAGAGCATGCAGAATAAACGTTCTAGTGGTTATGATGACATTCCTATATGTGTCATTAAAGACAACATTGATATTCTGGCAAAACCATTGTCACTTTTTTACAACTCATGTGTTGATAAAGAACTTTTTCCCGACCAATTTAAAATTGCCAAGATAGTACCTATACATAAAAAAGGTTCTAAAGGCGAATTAAAAAATTATAGGCCAATATCGCTATTACCAACCTTCTCAAAAATTTTTGAGAAACTCCTTAAGACAAGACTAGTGAACCACTTAAAATCTAAAAACATTATGAGCAATCGGCAGTTCGGATATCGAAAAGCTATTGGTACTGTTGAGGCTATAGATACGCTATTAGATGACGTTATTCTGAGCCTGAACAAGAAAGAGAGAGTTGCTGGTTTATTTCTTGATTTGTCAGCTGCTTTTGATACAATTGATCATAATATTTTAACTGACAAACTTTTTCATTATGGTATTCAGGGAAAAGTTTTAAAACTTCTTAAATCTTATTTGAGTAACAGGTATCAATTTGTTGAAGTTAAATGTGTACATAATGACAAAGAAACTATAGGTAAAAGCAAATTAACTGCCATAAAAAGGGGTGTTCCACAAGGCTCTGTTTTGGGTCCCATTTTATTTAACATATTTACAAATGATTTGAATTACTATATACAACGCAATTTGACAAAAGTGAAAATGGTTAGTTATGCGGATGACACTAATGCTATTATCTCGGCAAGAACCTGCCAGGAGCTGGAAACTGACGCAAATAATACTTTTTCTATTTTCCGTCGTTGGTTTTGTGCAAACAACCTTATTGTAAACGTAGCAAAGACTAATGTTATGCTTTTCAGAACCACATCCAAAAAGAAAGAAACCATAAATGTATTTTTGGACAACACAAAAATTGAAACTGTGGAGAGTGTTAAATTTTTGGGAGTAATCATTGACTGTTACTTAAATTGGAAAGGTGAATTAGACAGAATAGAAGCAAAAGTCAGTTCAGCATGTTACGCACTACGAAGCTTACGCGACGAGTTAAACATTGAACATCTAAAAATTGTTTACTACGCTCTAGTCGAATCACACTTGCGGTATAGTATTAAATTTTGGGGGAATAGTTACGCATATAACGTAAACAAAGCGTTCATTATGCAAAAAAGGGCCATACGAACTATGGTACGAATACCGCAGTGGGAATCTTGTAGACGTCATTTTCAGGAACTAGGAATTTTAACAGTACCAGCTCTTTATATACTGATAATATTGACGGATCTTGTAAAGAGACCTGAAAGATACGAAACACCTAATGAAAGAACCGAAAGAGAAAAAACCCGTAGGACCGACTTACCTTATGCGATTAATCCAAAATTAAATGTGGCAGCGCACAGTGTAAGGTATCAAGCAGTTAGATTATTTAATAGTCTGTCAAACGAATTTAAATTGATACATGATCATAAACAATTCAGGACTCAGCTTAAGGCTTTTTTGTTGGAGAGGTGTTTCTATAGTATAGACGAGTTTATAAACTGTAGGGATAAGTAGACGCAATAATATATTTATTTAGAATCATGAATTAGCATCATAAATAAATTTTTAAGAATGCATTTAATTTAGACTATTTTGAATTTTAACGAAGTGTAAGTAATAATTTAATTAGTGTAATTGTATTATTATTATTATTTTTTTCTCTTGTTTTCATAACCTTTTTATTTTGTAAATTTCCGACACAATTGTAAAATATTGTATGGAATAAATTAAAAAAAAAAAAAAAAGATGAAATGTAGGTTATGAGGTGCAAATTACACTCTTTCTGATAGTCATATAATAATAACAATGTCATTTGTGAAGAATCAAGAAATAAACAAATATTAGTTAATAGCGTCAAAATTAAATACTTGATATAAATCATATTATGTCATTAGAACATGAAAACAATATGACACGAAAAATCAACCAACCATACTTTGTTTAGTCTTAGTAATAGGGTCCCGTTTTTACCCTTTGGGTACGGAACCCTAAAAATGATTTGGTAGTAACTGGAAACCTATACTCGTAAAATTGTCACAGGGACATACATTGTGGCACGACAGATTGGAGTAGGTACGGTAGGCTGAGGTATGTTAGGGCGTGGGTTTGAAAACTCCGTTCGTGGACACGTAGTTAAATTTAATTATGAAAATAAGACATGGAAAGAAATATAAAAATAGTCAAAATATAATACACTTAATTTAGAAAACAAATCACAAAATATAAATAAATCTTACCCGTAATGGGTCTTTATAAGTGTGAATTAGTTAATTTATTTTTATTCATAAATATGAAGGATCAGAGTTACATTATATAATATCATTGTGACGGATGAATAGAATGCTTTGTTAGATGGATGACAGCGCATGCGTAAAAAAGAAATAGATGGAATGAAGAAGAGGTCGAATGAAAGAAGACATAACAGCGTACCGCCACACCCCGGACACTGGATACAACGGTCGTGAAATGACATTTCTAAAAAACAAATGACAGAGCAAACAAAATCACGGGGGAATCCTATACGTTCGAGAACCAAAATGTTACCAATCTGCATCAATCTGGGTGACGAGGGGGTGAGGTCGGAATCTAGAGAGCGGCAGAGAGTTCCATACTGTATGTTAGTACTAATATATACTTTGGTACCGCGTTACAACGTGAAACATTGTAAATGTGTTTTTTAACCATCTCTTTCAATATCTACATCGTTCCTCCTAGATCCCTTGATACTTATTTATGACTTTGAAAGGTTCTGTTGCTTTATTTTCCAATTCCTTCATTTCAGAAAATGGAGCTCCTACACGTAATCATCAAATCCGGTCCCTCTCCGCGCCCTTTAGCGTGGTCCCTGGAGATCTCTTCCACCGAGGCCGGCGATGACTGGCGTCTGATCCGCGCCTTCGCAGACAGAGAGCACTGCAGGAAGCTATGGGACCTGCGACCAGAGCGACGGAGACGGAAAGCGCGAGGAGTTAAGAGGAAGAGCAGAGCGGACAAGTTGACGTGCTCGACTCAGTTCGCAAGTCCTAGACCGTTGGAGAATGGAGAGGTAAGGGTGGACTACTTATTTTTTTATTCACAATTGGTAAGCCCTAGTGTCGGGGTAGTGCTCGTGCGGCCCCGCTATTCCTGGTTCCGGTAGCAGTCATGGTAACGGCGGGTTGGGGGGTGCGAAGAATCCCCGGCAGACCTGGTGAAGATCGCGGGAAGCCGATGGATGCGGGCAGCGTAGGACCGGTCGTCATGGAAATCCTTGGGGGAGGCCTTTGTCCAGCAGTGGACGATTTTCGTCTGATATTATGAAGTGCTCGTAGAACAGATGGCCGTTGGGGCAGTAAAGTTCTCGAGTGGCGACCACGCACCGGAAAACGTAGTGTAGGCAGGCCTCCAAGTCGGTGGACCGATGACCTTGTGAAGGTCGCGAGAAGCCGCTGGATGCGGGCAGCGCAGAACCGGTCGTCGTGGAAATCCTTGGGGAAGGCCTATGTCCAGCAGTGGACGTCCTTCAGCTGATACGATGATGATATGACGGTAAGCCCTTGGCATCATCTCACCTAATGGTAAGTGACGATGATGCCGAAGATGGAAGCAGGCTTACCAATATTCCCCAACGCGAGAGAGAACTGGCTATCTTATCTTCAAGCCGGAATACATCAATGTTGTTAACACTGGTGTTTGGCGGCAAGACTTAGATAAGATGGTGGTAGCTAGGCAGGCGGGCTTAGAAATGTCCTACCACCAACCAAACCGAGCTTTACAAGTTGACCCCGCCGGGAATCGAACCGGCGACCTCCTGGTGTGAACACGGAGGCGGTTTTAATTACTTTATTTTACTTATGAATAAATAGTGTATTGTCTACTTATGAATTGTTTTTAGGGTTCCTTACACCCAAAAGGGGTGACTAACGGAACCCTAGTACTTTTATAATAGCAAGGTGTTTAAATTAGTACTAACATACAGTATGGACACTCCCTGCCGCTCTCTAGATTGCGACCTCACCACCTCGTCACCCAGATTGATACAGATTGGTTACAGTTTGCTTGTCGAACGTATACGATTTCGCCGCCATTTTGTTTGTTCCATCATTCCTTTTTTGAAATGTCATTTCTGGCCCATCCATTGTATGAAGTGTCCAGGGTGTGGTGATAGTTACCCGTTGGGTGTGTGCACCGGACACTTCATACACAGAGCGAGAAATGTTATTTCTAAAAACAAATGACGGAGCAAACGAAATCACGCGCGAAGTCCTACACGTTCGAGAACCAAACTATGTATAACCAATCTGTATCAATCTGGGTGACGAGGGGGTGAGGTTGCAATCTAGAGAGCGGCAGGGAGTGTCCATACTGTATGTTAGTACTAATATACATACTTTGCTATTACTAAGTCTCCGCTGTCTGTCTGTCTGTCCGTCTGTCAGCGGGCTGTATTTCATCATATCAGCTCTTATACGTCCCCACCGAGGGGCTCGAGCCTATACTCTGAATAACGGCGATCGGGCCTTAGTCGACCACGCGGGCCCAGTGCGGGTTGGTAGACTTCACACACAACCTTGTACGTGACAGGGTTCGAACCACGACCTCCCGGACTGGAGGTAGCCGCCCTTGCCATTACGCCACCCACGCTCTCATCGGCTGTATTTCATGAACCGTAAAAGGTAGACAGTTAAATATTCACATATGTATTTTGCCGCTATAACAACATATACAAAAAAAAATTAAAAGTGTAAAAATAAGGTAACGTGGTTTTTTATAAGTCTTTAGACGTATATTTGATTAAGCTATATCGTAAAAACGGCAATATAATTGTTAAATTGATGTTAAAGTGTGTGTGAGTACTTATACTTACGTAAAACAACAAATAATAAAAAACGGCCAAGTGTGAGTCGTACTCGCGCTAAGGAATTCGACCTGAATGATAAAAAAAGCATATTTTTTGTCGCTCGCGTTGATGTCTTTTGTTTGTAGGTAATGTGAATAGGTATCATTGTTATTATGCTATTTCGTTGTGTGGAGAGGTGTGGTGGTACGGAGCCCTCGGAGTGCTAGTCCGACTCACACTTGGCCGGTTTTATCCCTTACAGGGAATCTGGTTTCTCCACTGGCTCTACTTGACGCTGCTGTTAGGTCCTATTATCTTGGGTAGAAAGTTCATTGCTACGTAAGATAGATACTTCGATTCACCAAAGTTGACTACAAATGGCGGCCGTCGCGCATATGTACATTTATGAAGAAAAGACTTAAGACAAAATAATATTTTATTGTTAGTAAAATAATGTATATGTAGGTTTTTTTATAAGCTTCGAGTGTTTTAGTCTCCCATGAAAAATATTTAAAAACGTCGTCGTACACCATCCTTCTCGACTGTCTATTTAGAGCACTGCCTTTTCCTCGGGGCATATTTATCCACCCAAGTTAAAACAAATAACTTAACAGAAACAACGAAAACTTAACAAGAAACAATTTAAAACAAATAACGAAAACAACGAAACACTTTTCTTTTCAATTGTACTCTAGAGCAGTGGGACGAATAGCGACTGAGCGGCCTGCTGCGCACCAATAGCGTCGCTCCGGTCTTCACGCATTCCGCCCGCGCCTCACCCCGCACCTCCAAGGGGACCTAAAAATGCTTTCTGCGGACTGTTCATCTTTCGTGAACCGAAGTTGTGCCAACATACTCGTACGTTTATGCCGTTGTCTTCTGTCTTCTGAAACAAATATGTTAATCTGACTTGCTTCCCTTCGATAGTATTATAAATTAGATAAGCGATAGTTTTATATTACTTTAATGACATGATGAGATCCGATTAAGTAAAAATTATGATTTTTTATGGTGACTCATTCGCACCTACCTACTCCTGCACGGCAGAAGTAATAGAACGTTGGAGGTTAATTGAAGTTTTAAAAGTTTAAAAATAGTTATTTTCCCAGATGCATGTCGGCATAGGAGAGGGAGTATCAGCTCGCCGAGTGAAGATATCGTTCCGAGCAGCTCACCCCGCGCCTCCGAGACAGCAGTACTACACTGTGCGCGCTCTCACTCTGGCAGCGCGCTGTCTGTGTCACTCGCACGCTAGGAAGTGCCGCGTGACGTCACAGGTGAGGATGTCATATAGGAGAGGGTGTATCAGCTCGCCGAGTGAAGATATCGTTCCGAGCAGCTCACCCCGCGCCTCCGAGACAGCAGTACTACACTGTGCGCGCTCTCACTCTGGCAGCGCGTTGTCTGTGCCACTCGCACGCTAGGAAGTGCCGCGTGACGTCACAGGTGAGGATGTCATATAGGAGAGGGTGTATCAGCTCGCCGATAGAAGATATCGTTCCGAGCAGCTCACCCCGCGCCTCCGAGACAACAGTAATACACTGTGCGCGCTCTCACACTGGCAGCGCGCTGATTGTGCCACTCGCACGCTAGGAAGTACCGCGTGACGTCACAGGTGAGGATTTATCAGCTCGCCGAGTGAAGATATCGGAGTAGCTCACCCCGCGCCTCCGAGACAGCAGTACTACACTGTGCACGCTCACACTCTGGCAGCGCGCTGTCTGTGCCACTCGCACGCTAGGAAGTGCCGAGTGCTGTCACAGGTGAGGATGTAATGGGCTTCTCCATAAATTTCCTCTTCTTTGTCGTTCCCTTACTGCTAAGTATAGTGACCAAATCACATGTCTATGAACCCATTTGCTGCGATTTTGGGTCTAGTAGACTGTTCGATGACAGTTACCTCAGCTTTATCCAGCGTCAATAGTCCCCTATAAATCACGCCTTGCAAATTGTTTATTATGATTAGTGTAATTTAGTCCAGTTCCTTATTCGTGAGACTAGTTTTATACTTGCATTTCATTATATCATCATCAATATTCATCAGCCAAAATACGTCCACTGCTCCACAAAGGCCTTCCCCAAGGATTTACACTACAGCTGGTCATGCATCTAGCGGGTTTCTGCAATCTTCAGAAGGTCGGCGGTCTACCGGTCGACCTGCGTACACTACGTCTTCCGCCGCGCGGTTGCCACTTGAGAACTTGCCTGCCCCAACGGCAATCTGTTTTTAGAGCTCTATTCCTCCGCCCACTGCCACTTAAGTGTATACACTTACAGGGTGCGAAATGCGAATGTCTCCACAACACATGCGGGCGGCACTGCCAGCGATGTTGCTCAGGCGCGCCTTGGTCTGCTCAGCATCCCTGCGCGAGAACAGCTGCTGACAGTAGCGCTGAAGCGAGCTGTGAATGCGCCGGGCGCGGCGCGTGCGCCTATGACGACACTGGCGCTCTGCTGTGCGTCAACTGCACCGTAAGTTATCATATCAACACCCACTATATGGGCACAAATCTCTTCACATACTTTAAGAACCCTTAAAGCCCCTACTGGAACGGGTATGGGTTTCTTTCAAACCTTGAGAAGGTTAAGACATACCAAAGTATATATATTCGTACTAACATACAGTATGGACACTCCCGATTGCGACCTCACCCCCTCGTTACCCAGATTGACACAGATTGTTTGCAGTTTGGTTGTCGAACGTATAAGATTTCGCCGCCATTTTGTTTGTTCCGTCATTTTTTTTTGAAATGTCATTTCTGGCCCGTTGTATGAAGTGTCCAGGGTGTGGCCATACTTCACACACGTGGGGCAAGTCCGGATTCGTGGAGAGGAGATGTGGGCCTAGTGGCGCATCTCACTGTCAAGTTTTTAAGCCGCTTAAAAAACGTCTGAGAAACGGCTTAACGACGGCCAGTAAGTGATAGTTACTGGCAACAATAACCTTTCCTTATGAAAAGATTAGACAATACTCTACTATCCGACTACTAATCCGACTAAGTCCGAACTTATGGACGTTAGCCAACCCTGCTATCAGATGTCTCGCCGCCAAACATCAGTGTTAACAGCATTGATGTGTTCCGGCTTGAAGATAAGATAGCCAGATCCCCATTGCGGTGGGGAATCTTGTTAAGCCCGCTTCCATCTTCGGCATTATCGTCACTTACCATCAGGTGAGATGATGCCAAAGGCTTACCAATTATGGATTAATAAAAAAAAGGTATTATCAAGCTACCTAGCTAAGGTTTCAAACCCAACCACCTAGTAACAGACGCTAATGTTTACACAAAATCTTCTTCATTTTTTACCCGATTGCAAAACAGGTATATTATGTTTTTAGTCTGTTTGTTCTCTTTGCTACAGCTGTTGTTTAATTTTCTTTTTCTATGTATACTGCAGGCAGCGCAGAACTGGTCATTCTGGAAATCCTTGGGGAGACCTTTGTCCAGCAGCAGTCCTTCGGCTGATATGATGATGTACTAAATTGTTTTAAAATATGCCAAATAATTTAAAAAAAAAATTCTTTAATGAATTATTATGTGTAAGTGGAGATTAGTTAAATTCACAAAGTTAAGATCCTATCATTATATTTAAAAAAAAATTACACGTATTATAAAGTTTTTTAACCAATTCATTGTACTTTAGTCATTAGTTAGAACACGTGGTCGTCATGCCACTACCAAAGTATAAATATATTGGTACCCACTACTTTCAAGCCGCTTCTCTCTCCATTTTGAGTGCCCTACGTGCACACCTCCTCTATCCGATAAAGTTGTAAAGGCCCAACGGCCAACAACAAGCAATCGGCTGCATCGGCACTTACCATCAGGTGAGGTGCAGCCAAACGCACTCAAATTTTTAATAAAAAAAATCCTTTAAAAAAAAGTCGACCTTTCTATTTGTCGATTCAACCTTCGTCGGCGCGGCAACATCGTGCTGCCATGCTATCGTCTCGTAACAGGGCTTCTGTCCATGATTCTGAACAACTTTTCCCAAAGAGTCTACATAGTCTAATCGCAAAAAAATTGACTTCCTATACTAACTTAAGTTGTTTAAGTTGGCTGATTAGCTGATCCGTTTTTTGATAGGTCCCGATCAGCTAATCCACTTGTTTGATAGGTCCAAATTTTTTTTTGCGGTTAGATTGGCAAAGATGTTGAGAATCATGAGCAGAAGCTCTGTACAAAATATCCGTACTAATAAACTTGCACCTTATATACAGAGTGTAAAAAAATGGTGTAGGACCCGATAACTGGGGGTTCTATTCATCATACTGAACAACTTTCCCCCGGGAACCCATAGTGAGTTCTTAAAAACAAATTTGGACCCTTCATACTAAAATGTACAAATTGGCCTAACGGCTGATTGATATGTACAAAGAATATTTTTTGCGATTTCAGCAAAGTCGTAGAACAAAATTAGTTCAGTATGATGAGTAGAAGCCCCAGTTGACGGGACCTACACCAATTTTGTTACATCTGTATACTACTTGGTAATTATTTTTTCAATACAGTTGCACGAAAAGTGGCACTTTATATGCCAGTCAAGTGTGCGCAAAATTGATTTTACCGCACACGTGCTTTTACTTTACCACTTTTTTTAAATTTCTACTTTGGAGGAACAAGACATTTCTAGCAAATAAAAATATAATAACCAAAGATACATAATTTTCTTTAAGACTTTTAAGGAGAATTTTCAAAGAGATTGGTACTTCGTGAGGTTAGCACATAACGCTAGCTGATTAGATTCTTTTTGGGTTATATCTTTGTGAAGAAAGGAGAATAAATATGAATGAAGCGCATAGGTTACAGGAAGGAATAGGTCATCTATTCCAAGGAGGCTTTAATGCTTACATTAATATTGTTCCAAGCCATATTGTAATCTATTTATGGTAATATTAAAAAAAACTTACGTATGCGTACCTGTGCCTAGCTAATATAAATATTGTGTTGTTTTGAATACAAATAAAATTATGAAAATATCGTGTAATAAAAACTTATGTGTATGTATAAGAAAAAACAAAGTGAGATTACTCTCTGGACATTTATAACCTAACCTTGATAGGTATGTATTTTATTTTTCTGTCACGGTCGTTTTGTATTTTAACAGTTTTCTCACAAATGTTTTGAAAAATGTTGTATGTTACATGGGTGTAAAAGAAAATAACAAACTCGTGACGATGGTAAACCCTTGCCTGCAGCTCGGGTTCACAAATGTCACTCGTTTGTTATTGACATTTTTACTACACTTGTAAATAACTATTCACGTTGTATAATTTTGAGAGGATAAGATTGTGTTTTGTATGGTAAAGTAAAACTATTATAATTAAAGAAATCATTTTTGTCAAAGGTATATAAAAGTACCACGCCTATTTTTGCTATGAATAAAATAAGTTAAACGAAATGTTTAAAATAGTTATTTTAAATATTTAGTTTTTGCCCCACATGTATTTCCAGGATAACCGGGCCGGACCCCTGTGCGATCGGTGTTTAGATGGCTTCTATAGCGAGGTGCCAGATGGGCCCTGCTCACCCTGCAATTGTCACCCCGATGGTTCTGACGGTAAGCTCCCAATTAAGACATACAAAATAGGTAATGCCTCTAGAATCTAGAACCTAAATACGTTGTATAATGGTTTTCTGAAGTGAAATTAGGATTTTTTTATGTCACGAAAAAGCGTTACGGCCGCGTGGAGGGGGGTAGACAGAGAAAGGCTGGCGGAGAGAAGGCAATGGCTGTATACGTAGATAGAGAAAAGTTGAGATGGAAATATACAGCAGGTACTTAGCCTGGGTTGCCCTTTCCACTTATCCGTTGAAGTTTCACTTCTACTATGTGTCCCAGCACACATTTCTATTTTATTATTTATGGTCGAAGACTGATGCAAATAGCCTTTATTATAAGTAAAATTTTTGGCCCCCCCTTAACGCCCGAATACCAATTTTCAAGCAAATCTTTAGAGCCGTTTCCCAGAAACCTAAATACAAACAAGATATATGTCGCAGCCAACTGGTTAAATTAGCCATTCAATTAACTGCCTAGTCGGTTCATTGAATGGCGACATTTAATTAAATGAGTAGGCCGAACGTTGATTGAACAAGCGTCACTCTACGTTCACCTAGTTGACTGTTTGTAAGCTGGGCCGAACTTTGATTGAACAAGCGTCACTCAACGTTCTACTAGTTGGCTGATTGTAGCTCTTTGAACACGGCGGACGTAAAATCCCATACAACGAAAAGAGAGTTTAAAACTGTAAATGAGCGAAACCGATATTAGATTCGGTCAGATTTTACAGTCCTTCCCATGGGTAGCAGAATGCTTCGCAGAAGAAGAAATCATCAGTTTTATATTCGGAGTATATTCGGAATATCCCATTCAAATGACGTTCAGCAAAGACGTTGAACGTTACATTCAACGACTTGGCCAGTTGTCCTTCAGTTATTCAATTTAAGGTCGCCATTCAATCAACGGACTAGCCTTTCAATCAAATGGCAGTTTTAACCAGATGGCTGCGACATATATACAAGCATTGCTGTAGGGACACGCTATACCGAAGTGACGCGGCTGAAGTTCCGTTACGTTTCAGCGTATTCGGTTGACAGGCATGCATGTTGTTCACCAAAGTGCGCGCATTTTTCATGTAAATTGCACTGAATGAGTACGCCGATTTATCTACCTGCCCGAAGTTCGATTGTAGCCTAAATCGCGACGTCATTTTCGGTTTATGTGTCGCCGAAGATATGATTTCATGGAAAAAGCGTTTCTGCCGAATTTACGTGGCGTAAGTTCGGCATAGTGTGTCTCTTTATTTGGCCTTAACACGTACCATTTGTAGGGCATTTTCGTAAAACATGACACCAGTGTATTGCACATCCTATACTTCAATGAGCATTTATGTAAAATTGTTTCTCGGAAACGGCTCTAACGAATTGGGACGAATATTTTTTAAAATTGTTTTATTTTCCAAGTCTATCTATATAGTCATATCCGCTCTATACGTTCCCACCGAGGGGCTCGAGCCTACCTTGAATTAGGACAATCTAGCCTTAGTCGACCATGTGAGCAAAGTTCGGATTGGTCGACTTCACACACAAACTTCGAGTTTCTTCGCAGGCGTGTGCAGGTTTCCTCACTATGTTTTCCTTCACCGTGAGAGCGTCGGATAAACGTACATATGAAATCGAAACTCGAAAACACATTGGTACGTGGCAGGATTCGAACCACGACCTCCCGGATAAGAGGTAGCGGCCCTAGCCTTTACGCCACTGACGCTCGTCTTAGCTAGATAGGTGTCATCCCTAAGAAAATGAGTTTACACGCAAACCATATTTTTAGTTTGCTGTTAGCTACTCAACAACAGATGGCGCTAAATCACCGACCCAGGTACTTCATCATATCAGCTCATATACGTCCCCACCGAGGGGCTCGAGCCTACCCTGAGTTAGGGCGATCGGGCCTTAGTCGACCACGCGGGCTCAGTGCTGGTTGGTCGACTTCACTGTCACCCAGGTACTTACTTCTTAAGAATTAAGCTAAAGCAATGACAGGACCAGGACAGAGGGGTTTAGAGCTTTGTTATGTTTTGCTGGGACCTGGGGCCTGTCATACATAATATCAGGCACCTGTCAACCTGTTGTATGGAAACTCGAGCCTCCTGAGGACCCATCTAAATTCAATTGTATTTATAACCTTTTCAGGGACCTGCACGTATGACCCACGCCATCGCACTACCACATGCAACTGTTACGCCGGGTATACCGGTGCTCGCTGCGACGTGTGCGAAGGCGAAGGCGCCTCGCTACCGGACTGCCGCCCCGTTGACACCACTCCGGCCTGCAAGTGCGATCCAAGGGGAATCGTTGACGCTAGCAGAGTGTGTGATGACGTGTGTCAGTGTAAGGTAAGTCATATTTAAACTTTTACATCTAATATGGTGAGTCAAGTATAAGGGGGCTCGCTGCGATTCGTGCGAATGATAAGACACCTCGTTACCGGATTGTCGGTCGCCTCGTTGACACCACTCCACTCATGTTCAACCGTCTCCGTGGCGTATTGGTAAAGTCTAGTAGCTTCACATCAGGAGGTCGCGGGGTTGATTCCCGGCGAAGTCTAACTTTCTATGACTCGGTTTGGTTGGTGGAAGGGCATTTTCTAAGCTCACCCGGCTAGCTACCACCATCTTATCAAAGTCTTGCCGCCTAGCATCAATGTTAACAGCATTGATGTGTTCCAAAGATAAGAAGCCAGTTTCCCATTGCATTGGGAAATCTTGATAAGCCCGCTTCCATCTTCGGCATCATCGTCACAGGTGAGATAATGTCAAGGGCTTATTACTAATTGTGGATAAAAATAAAAAAAAATAAAAAATAAAATTAAAATTTCACGCTGCTGTTTCTATCCAGTACCTACACATGTCAGTATTAAAGAGTCTGTCATTCAATTCCTTTATAATTGTATTACAAGACCTGTCAACTCTGGCCAGGAAGGATGCTATGCAATAAAAAAAGATCATTTTTTGCGTGAGATAGATAAGCTTGCAATAAAACAACACGTTATCTTTTTCTTCCAGACAAACGTAGTAGGCGAACGTTGCGACACGTGCCTGGCGGGCCACTTCGGCCTAGATGCAGCCTCCGAAGCGGGCTGCACCCGTTGCTATTGCTCCCACGTCACGGATGCCTGCACCGCTGCACCGATCGCTGCGAGCGCTCCTGTGAGTCCTACGATCATCACAAAATGCTATATCAATGGAATATCATCATCAGCCTCATTTGGTTGGTGGTAGGGCATTTTCTAAGCCCGCCTGCCTAGCTACCACCATCCTATCTAAGTCTTGCCTCCAAACATCAGTGTTAACAACATTGATGTGCTCCGGCTTGAAGATAAGATGGTTTGTACCTACACGTTTGTACCTACCCTCTCGGGCATTGGTATCGTTTTTGAGTCAGTGCGTACTTATAAATTCTGTTTAAAGTAATAATGGCACCTATTAGTTTAGATTCAATTGAAAAACTTATAACTAAGTGTCTTGTACCAGTTATGACAAAAATTTGTGCCCTGGAGTTAACTGTGAAGACGCTAGAAGAGAAAATTGACAAAATTAGTGACCTACCATTTGACAATATGGCCGACCATCAACAGACCGTAGACTCGAAACCGCAAGGTAAGCCAGACATGAAACCCACTCGCGCTCGTCTATCAGCATCCGTGACGCCGACGGCAGCCCAGAGAACCGGAGCAAGTGCGAGAGACCAGCGAGCCGAAGCCAGGTACCAACGAAGGCCAATACGGGGAAGTGTAGATAATAAAGTATGTGCACCACCCAAGACATATGCCGTAGCAACGACGAGTTCAGAGGACGTGCATAATAAAAACGGAAAAAAAAGTGTAACCAAGCAGCTAGAACACACAAATTTTTCTGATGATGCTAAACTACCGAACAAAGAGACGACACCGCAAATGAGGGTAGACCGAAGCTCATCGCTATCCAAAACCGTGCCTCATGATGACTCACAAGAACAGTGGCATACTGTGCAGTACGGCCGTCAGCGGAAACAGCGATCGAGACAAGTAATAAAAGGTACTGGCTCTGAAGACACTGAATTACTGGCAGTCGAACGAATAAAAAAAATTCACGTATGTTTTCTCAAACCGGACACAACTACCGAGTCACTTGTAGCATACATGGCCAAAAAGAACCCTTCAAACAAATACCACGCACTTAAATTAAACTTAAAACATAGCCATTACGCGTCATTCGTCATCACAGTTCCGTCCAGTACATATGACTTCTTCATGCGCGCCGACAACTGGCCGCCGCGCATAGAAGTCAGTGAATGGTTTCACGGCGGCGCCGGACGGGCGGGAGTCCCGTCCTCATACCAACACACGAGCCGAGAACCTCGTGACGCCCCTCACTCCGCCATCACCTCTGTTGGCGCCCGGAGAGATCGTCAAGCTCGTGAGACCAACGCGAGCGACCGGTCAAGCAGCCCCCACCACACCAGCAGCGCTGTCCCCACCACCGCCACCGCCACCGCGCCCGCGCCTGCGCCTGCGCCGAGACCAGCCGACTCGCTCGAACAGCCGTCGCAGCCGCAGTAGATTCGACCCGCCGACGACGACATGTACCACGTTAACAACGTATGACTCACATGACGAGCATGCCTCACGCACGCGTAAGTTAGTTGTTTGTCACCAAAATATGCAATCCATAAATAATAAAACACATAAAATTGAGGTTCTACTCAAAACTGAATTAAAATGTGATATTTTAGCTGTTACTGAACACTGGCTGACAAGCGACCAGCTTAAGAGCATTCACCTAGACGGATACACTTTGTTATCGTGTTTCTGTCGTAAACAGCATATTCATGGTGGCTCAGGTATATTCGTGAAAAACAATCACAAAGCTATTGAACTGATTGATTTGTGTAATTTATCCAATGAATTATTTTTTGAAATTTCAGCAATTGAACTCATTGACTTTAATTTAATAATCGTATGTGTTTATAGGACGAACTTGGTTAGTGCTACCGATTTTTTGACTCACCTAGAGGGTGTGCTCGAAAAAGTCAGCGAGAGTGAAAAAGACTGTGTTGTAGTAGGTGACATGAATATAAACGTATTAATAGACAGTCCTGATTCAAAAAAGTTATTAGATATTTTGACAACTTATGACTTCAGCAATAAAGTTGATTTTCCCACGCGAATCACCCCGGACACGAAGTCTAGCTTAGATCATGTATATACCAACGCAGAGGAGGGAACGGTGTGTGCATCCCCAGTCAGAACCAACCTCTCTGATCATATTGCGGTGCGCACAGAAGTTGCCCGTCCGAGAATCGAACCTACACCAGCCCGCGTTGTGCGCGACTACTCTAAAAGTAATCGCGCCAATTTCGCGATATCAATTGACAGTATCAATTGGGTTGATGTATGGGAAAGAAGTGGCGGCTCTGCTTTAAATATGACGATATCTATGATAAATGTAATTTGCAATAAATTTGACATATGTTTTCCCCTTAAAAAGAAGCCTACTTCAAAAAATAACTCATGGGTAACTGATGAGATTATTAATACAAAATTTATATTATTTGATATGATAAAATTAAGCAATGTATTTCCTTATGATGACGACTTAAAGAGTAAAATAAACGACATGAATTCATTGTACAATAAATTAATATCGCATCAAAAATTCGATTACTATTCCAAGTTAATATTAGGCAGTCAAAATAAAAGTAAAATCATGTGGCAAATTGTGAACAAGGAGAGAGGTAGATCTACTCACCCTCTAACCCAGTTTACAGATATCGTTACAACAAACGGAGAAAAATTTACTTCTAAATCGGACGCTGCGAACGCTATGAACGCTAGATTTGTAGGAGCCGCTGCCTTGTGCGGTGCCCCGCGCGCCGACACAGCGGTGGCCTGTGCTGCACTGCGCGCCGCCCGCGCGCCCGCGGACCGCTCGCTGCGCCTGATGCCTTTCAGCGCGCGAGAAGTTTTCAACATCATCAGCACTCGTATACCGCATAAGCCCACTAAAGATATCTATGATGTATCGATGGAGCTACTCCACTCAGTTGCAACAACGATATCGCCGGCATTGGCAGCACTGTACAATCAATGTCTCAAAGAAGGAACCTATCCTACACCCCTGAAGGTCAGTAAGATATCTCCTCTGTATAAGGGAAAAGGAAATAGGGAAGAATTAGATTGCTATAGACCAGTGTCTATAATACCGGCGATAGCAAAAGTTCTAGAGAATGGGTTATGCTCTCGTCTTACTGAACATCTTGACGCGACGGGCTCTCTGTCGGAGCGGCAGTTCGCGTACCGCGCGGGCCGCTCAACGAGCTCGCTGGCGCGGCGAGTGGTCCGGCGCGTGCTGGAGGCGCGTGAGCAGCGCCTGCAGGTGGCCGTACTGTGCTGCGACCTGTCTAAGGCGTTTGACGTAGCGGATCACACTGTACTCGCCGCCAAGATGCACCACTATGGAATCGGCGGTCGTGCTGCTGACCTATTCGCTGACATCCTTAGTAACCGGTCACAGGTCGTGGTGAGTGACGGGGGAGAAGTAAAGTCAGACCCTTTGACTACTGCGATGGGTGTAGCCCAAGGGTCATCAGTATCGAACATTTTATTCTCGTTACTTTTAAACGATTTACCTGAAGCGGTACCAGCTGGCGATATCTACATGTACGCTGATGACGTGGCCAGTATCGTCTGCGCACCGACTGTGGAAAAACTGGAGCGACAACTTAACGACGCCATGACGCAGCTCTCGCAGTGGTTTCGGTGCAATGGTTTAGCCCTTAATTTAAAAAAGACGCATTTTCTTCACTTTCACCTGGGAGGAAAGCGTATGAGGGATCTGTCGCTGAGCGTGAATGGAGTACGTGTTGAGCAGGTGAACAGCACCACCTTTCTCGGATTCGAACTGGACCGCGGCCTTACTTGGGAATCTCACATATCTAAGCTGTGTGGGAAACTTGGCGGAGTAAGCTTCGCTCTCCGACGGCTGGCTCGGGTAGTCCCAAGAGAGGTGGTGCGGTCCAGCTATTTTGCGACAGCACAGTCGCTCTTGCAATACGGAGTAGAGCTGTGGGGGTGCGCTGCCGAATGGGAGCGCGCCTTCCGCATGCAGAAAAAAACCGTACGAGCGATTGTGCAGGCGTCGCGTCGTACATCCGCGAAGCCGTTATTTAAAAGCCTGGGCATCCTCACACTACCGTCCTTACTAATCTTTCAGCTGGCTACATATGTATATAACCATCGCGAAGAGTACGTGACGCCAAAAGATATACATAGTCGAAACCACCGCAATATGGACAGACTCCTGCCTGTGCGATGCAGACTCGCCAAGTCAGGTAAGCTGACACATGTGCTGGGACCGGCAATTTATAACAAAATACCGGTAGAAATCACTGAAGCTCCCTCAATAATGACTTTTAAGACGAAACTCAGACGCTGGCTTATCGAGCACACCTTCTACAGTTTACATGACTTCTTAAATTTACACAACGTGTAACTATTTTTAGTTTTATCTTTCGTAATATTTTTATGATTATGTATACTTATTATTTTTAATTTTGTGCATTATTGACATTTTTTTTACAATTTCATTATTTTATATTCTTATTTTGGATTCATCCTGTAAAATGACGTGTAAAATATTTTTTTACCAATAAAGTGATTATGATTATTATTATGATTATGATTATTATGAAATCTTGGTAAGCCCGCTTCCATCTTCGGCATCATCGTCACTTACCATCAGGTGAGATGATGCCAAGGGCTTACCAATTGTGAATAAAAAAAAGCCTCATCTTTCACTAGGTTCCCATAAAAATAAGTTACAATCTTTATTTCCAGCAAAAAAATCGCACAAAATGCAATATGATAATATATGTAAGGCTGTGTCGTGCTTTAAAAAAAAAGATTCATACAGTCCCTTGCAGGGAGCGGGATTCTTCCAAATCAATGGAATAGTATGGAAAGGTAATTTAAAAGAATGGTGCTCGAAACGTTGATTTTTTCAAAATTTCTAGAAATAGGGCAGGTACGAAGAGCGGTATGAGTGACGCAGCTCGGTAGATGATGCCTCATATGACTGGATCTTATAGATTTAGGATTCTTGTATTATATTTTATGTTGGGGAGAGGGGTTTCGAGTATTTGTCTGCGACCCATACTTGTACGATCCTATTTGCACGAAAAGGGTCTCCGTTAGCCTCAAATGGGGTTCAACAAAAATTCGATGGTCTGCTGCAGCCGACATGGCTTCACACGTATTGACTCGCCCTTCCAGCGAGTTAGCCAGTTAGGCTGAGAGGGAGACGCAGGTCCAGGGCTGACATCAAGGTGGGATAGTGGGCGTCGTATCCCCCCCCCCATATTATCAGCTCATACACGTCCCCACCGTGGGGTTCGAGCCTACCCTGAATTAGGGCGATCGGGTCTGAGTCGACCACGCGGGCCCAGTGCGGGTTGGTCGACTTCACACACAACTTGCGAGTTTCTTCGCAGGCGTGTGCAGGTTTCCTCACGACGTTTTCCATCACCGTAAGAGCGTCGGATAAACGTACATATAAAATCTAAATTCGAAATCACATTGGTACGTGGCATTCCTTTCCCACATCCCCCCCTCTAAATCTTTGAAATATCTATTAAAAATTCAGATGTATTTTGACATTGATATTTGGTTGACCTATCAGAATCGTGAAATAGCGCGCTCGCTCGGCTCGCATTGGTGTTGAAGACACTGCTTACGTATGGGTATCGCGAAATGTCGCAACAATCGCAACCTCTTACCCTCGGGCTGGCACTGTTGATCCCCCCCTCTAAATATAAATCCTGGCTACGCCGATTCCGTATTCTATTAGGCGGCGCAGTGTCTGTAAGAGGACAATCCTTTCGCAACACATATAGACGTATTCTATTAGACGGCGCAGTGTCTGTAAGAGGACAATCCTTTCGCAACACATATAGACGTATTCTATTAGGCGGCGCAGTGTCTGTAAGAGGACAATCCTTTCGCAACACATATAGACTTAGAGCATTAAACCAACCGGAGATGGCATTATGAGCATACCCCTCTGTCAAAGGTACAAGCCCGGCAGGCATACCGTTTATATAAAACTAGTTGACGCGCATCCTGCGCCAGTCGTCCCAATACAGTGCGCGTGGAATAAGCTCCGATAAAAATGCCGACTTGCAGTGTGTTTTGGTGTAAAAAAAATCAGGAACGTCTAGTTTACAAAAGGACAACACTTCTTTCCACCTGTAAGTATTTTTTAAATTAAATAATATCAAATAATGTACTAAATTAGGAAAAAAATGAAAAAATATTGTCAAGTGAAAGTGTTGCCACTAAAATATACAAGGCCTAATTTTGGGATATTCTGATGTAGATTAAACCTACTCACTAAACTTTTAATATAATATACTTTATAATATAATTTAGTATTGTAGCTTCCTGTTATTTTAACTGTTTGCATTTTTATTTTTTTATCACTCATATTTTCAATCGTGATCAAAACAAATAATATATGTATTATTACTTACATAACTAACTCGTTGAAATAAAGAATATCGAGGCGAAAAGGTACGTTCAAGTTTGGTTTACTTTATAATTAATAACTTATGTTGACAAATAAAATTGATTTGATTGGATTAATAAAAACCGGCCAAGTGCGTGTCGGACCACGCGCAATGTAGGGTTACGTAGTTGAATTATTCTAAAATGCGCTAGTAACATTTTTTACTTTTTTGATCAACTAAGGCTCGTCAACTAGAAAAGCTTTATTAGCTTTGATAGTTTTGATAGTATTTATTAGAAAATCTGTACGTATTTATTTTAGAACTTGGCCACACCGGAACAAAATTAGTGTTGTTCCGCAATCCCAGTCCCGAATATATCGATATTTTTAGTATGTATGTACTGTTTAAGATTATATTTGTTTTGTAGATTTCCAAAAGAACCAGCGATTCGGGTTGTCTGGATCCAAGCTTGTGGGAATCATATTACGTGGGTTCCTAAACGTACTAGCACAATTTGTTCACAACATTTTGAAACTTCCTGTTTCATATTACAATCAAATAATAAAAGGAGATTGAAACAGAATGCCGTGCCAACTTTGAAACTATCTGAGGTGAGTTTCATTATTTATTAGTAGAGATGGGCTAACTAGTCTGCATTCTGTCTTTAGCTTTCTAAAACCAAAAATCTCGTACCTATAACGTGCATACAACAAATTTTACAATCGATAACAGGTAGCAAACCCCAATAAACACCACGATGTAATGGCGAATTCCGAGTAGAGAGTAATTAGTCCATTTTTTGACAGCTTGTAAAATTTGTTGTATGCACGTTAGAGGTACGAAATTTTTGGTTTTAGAAAGCTAAAGACTTGTAGAATTCAAATAATTAATAAAAAATAACATTTGATAGGACTTTATTTTGAGATTTTTAGTTTTTCTTTTAAAAAATCAGTTTTTTCTAAATCAATCTCTTATTTTTCGTAGATAATGATGTTTTTTGTATAAAAATACTACTTAATTATCTCCGCCAGTGTTTTAAGATGACATTAGTCTTTATTTGAGCCTACCTCACTTAGAACTAAAGTTATAAGAATTTCTTTACACGGGGTAGCCACTTCCGACTTAAAAATTTAAAAATTCATAGAAACCCCAAAAATGTTTTTTTAATTTTTGAAATATTTTTTTTGTCGATAAAAATAAGCCTAGTTTTTGCCTTTTTCATATGTGCACTTTATAAAGAATCACACTGTATACGCGAGGCCCGTGTATATTGGTTTTGTATAGCTTGATGTGACACTGTACATTGATATCACACTGTACTTTTACAGATTGAAGTGCCTGGTTGTGAAGAACAAACGTCTAAACCTAAAAAGAGAAAAGTTGAAGATGTTCAATCAGATCAAACTCAAGGATGCGAATCTATACTTAAACGAAGAAAAGTTAATGAGCCTTTACTACTTCCAAGTCAAGAATGTGAAACTAGAGAAGTTCAGCCTCGTTCCTCGGAGCATGCCTCAACATCTTTCACACCACAATTAGAAGATACACCAAGAAAAAAGAAATTGAAGAGGCTACTACAAATGAAAAATAAACAAATAAAAAGACTTCAGTCGCATAAAAGATACTTGAAGAAAAAAGTTGCAGGTCTACAAGAAATATTAAGCACTCTCACAGAAAAATCTCTGATCGATAAAGAGGAACGCCTCCTTTTAGACAATATTGGTGTAGAAGAAAAAGAGCTTCTTTAGACAGTTACTGAAAAGTAAAACTGGAAAAATCCCGAGAACTAAATACTCTGCTGAGCTTAGGTGTTTTGCTCTGACACTGCATTTTTATTCCCCGAAAGCATATAGATTTGTACGAAAGACTTTTGGAACGTGTTTACCAGCACCAAGGACACTTACAAAATGGTACAGTTCCATTGATGGGCGACCAGGGTTTACGAAAGAAGCGTTAACTGCATTAAAATTGAAAGCTGAAAGCAACACTGACAAGAAAATTTATTGCACTTTGGTCATGGATGAAATGAAAATTAAACAATTAACGGAGTATGTGCCAAACACTCAAAGGCATTACGGGTACGTGGACTATGGATTTGATTTTCCATCTGATAATTCTGAAGAAGCAACTGACACTCTTGTATTTTTGTTGGTAGGAATAAATACTACTTGGAAATTGCCCATTGGATACTTTTTAGTAAAGGGAGTAAAAGCAGTGTAGCAGATGCATTGATACTGTGTAATGATGTGATGAAATTTCCTATGTTCAAAAACGCCGGACCAACAGCTAATTTTCTGAAACTAATTAATGATGTTTTTGACATTCTGGACTCCAAAACTTGGAGCGATGGACTTAAGCAAGCTATGAATTTAAAAAACTTTGAAAGTGCATTTGAAAAGTTAAATGAAGCGAAAACAGTTCTTTTAAATCTAGAGACCGACGTGAAAAATCTCCAAAATGTGACTAAGAGGGTGAATCTTCTGAAATCACCTCGGTATACAGGATTTCTCGGGTTTCTAGTGTGCATCGAAAGTGCAAAACGCCTGTTTGAAAATTTGGTACTGGCTCCAGATGCACAACTCACATATTTACCCTTACACAAAATCAGCCAAGATCATATTGAAATATTTTTTTCAATAGTTAGAAGCCACGGCGGTTATTCTGACAATCCGTCTGCTCGTCAATTAGAAGCTATTTATAAAAAACTTTTAGTTCACACAGAGCTAAACCGAAATGAAAGGGGCATAAACTGTGTGCCATTAGAAAAAATATCTATACTCAACTGCACATCAGCAATTGAAAAAATTAATTGCACCTCACAACAAAAAGAAACGGAAAAGTTTTCGAAAATCCCTCTGAGGAAAGTGACATGATTTCAGAAATAGAGTCCCAAACATACTTGTCACCCTTTGGAGAGAAAGTGGTAGAATACATAGCGGGTTTCGTTGTATTTTCTATCGGAAAAAAAATTAAATGCAGTACATGCATTAAAGGTTTGTGTGGTCAACCTAACAAAGGAAGTCTAGCATACCAGAAAAGCAGAGGCGGCCTAAGATATGCATCCAAAGAAGTTATTGATCTATGTCGCCTGTGTGAAGTGGAGATTCGCAAAAATCTAACTGCTGATAAAAAAGTTAAACGCTCTTGTTCGACACAATGGGTAACAAATAAAGTGATACAAAGTTTTATTTCCAGGCCATTGTTTCCTAACATAGATAGTCATTATTTTGATAATGATTTTACTGTGCACAATATAGAACTCGCAAAAATAGTAATAGAAAAATATACCAATACCAGAATAAGTTATTTATCTAAAAAGACTGACCCCAAAAAATGCATCAGGCATATTTATACAAAATTAATACATTTTAAAAATCAATAAGACCCATTATAAGACCTAATTGTAGCAGATTCACAGATTCCACATTACAACTACACGCATTTTTTCTCTTTCACTCCTATCAAATATGTGATCAAATATTGTATTGTATTCCGTTGTTATAGTGTAAGTTTATGCATATTTTCCCTTGTTATTATAGTGTTATATATAAGTATTAAAGTAGTCATGCAAGTCTTCTAGCATAGATATCGTTAATCTTAAGTTATTATTAGGCATAAGACTACTGAGCCACTAAGACATAGATTTAAATAAACAAATAAATAAATAGTTTTTAGTAACTTTTTTATATTTGATGTTTCCTACACCCTTAACTAAGAGTAAATAAAATACACAGCATCCAACAACTGCATTTCATCCCACGCAGTCGATAAAGCCTACAGTGATTATATTGTGTAGGTTATAGGCTATTAAGTTAAGTCGATAGGGTAACATCTTGTAACAAATTTGAACTATTTCAAATTAATATTTGTTAAGAGTTCTTTCTCCAACTAACCTATTCATTTGGAATAGTCGACATTATTTGAACTGGTCAATAACGTCATCGATATTTCAACATCGACACTGTCAAGCACTAACTCGTTTACGTAACTGACGCCATTTAGTCGTGTACAGATAGACGTCCATTTGTGTGTGAATATGAATGTGTGCGTAGAGTTTAAGCTAGTGGTTGTTATTTCATCGTGTGCGTGCATAGCGATGTGACAGAGAAATGTGTTAGTAGTTTGCATTTGATTTGTGTGCATTCCCTCTCCCCCCGCTAAAAGTGACAGACTGTTTTGTTTAGACAAGTACGCTCAAGGCGTCTCCGGTTGGTTTAATGCTCTAAGCATATAGACGTATTCTATTAGGCGGCGCAGTGTCTGTAAGAGGACAATCCTTTCGCAACACATATAGACGTATTCTATTAGGCGGCGCAGTGTCTGTAAGAGGACAATCCTTTCGCAACACATATAGACGTATTCTATAAGGCGGCGCAGTGTCTGTAAGAGGACAATCCTTTCGCAACACATATAGACGTATTCTATTAGGCGGCGCAGTGTCTGTAAGAGGACAATCCTTTCGCAACACATATAGACGTATTCTATTAGGCGGCGCAGTGTCTGTAAGAGGACAATCCTTTCGCAACACATATAGACGTATTCTATTAGGCGGCGCAGTGTCTGTAAGAGGACAATCCTTTCACAACACATATAGACGCAAAAGGCCAGTGAGGATAATTACATTTTTGTTAAGAGGACTCTATTTCTAGCGCGATTCATACAAAAGTGGTTTGGTTCTTTTTTAACATTAATAGATCGAAGTTATTGATAAAAAGACGATGGGCAAATTAATGTGCAGCCTGGTCCAAGTACTACCATACATTTGTGGTGTATAATTACAAAAAATAAGGACACTTATGTGGCAACAGGTCGAAGGTGATTCTATCAATATCGGTATATAATTTTCTCGTTTGACGCACACCACGTGGCTATAAACTCCGCCTATCGAACCTCACGTGATTTGTGAACCAGCTCTAAGTAGTATTTCTTGCAGATGGTGTTTCCCCTGACCGTCGGATGGGAAGTGACGGACGATATGGGCAACGAAACGGTTGAGCCTTCAGTAGATGATCAGGGAAGACTGTACCTTATCAGTTATGAGGTGAAGTATACTTTCCTTTTATGTGCTTTTCATCCATCACTTCTGTCTCTCTCTCTCTCTCTCTCTCTCTCTCTCTCTCTCTCCCTTATCGTGAGGTACAATTAAGCGCTTTATCCAACTGACAGACGGCGGTTTCCTGATGTTTCACAACTGCATAAAACATATTGAGACTTTTAAGACCTCTAACACAGTTTTAAATCTTACAACAAACACTAAAAGCGAAGCATGGACTTCATTTATTGTTTTCAAACGACGACCGGTCCTGCGCTGCCCGCATTCAGCGGTTTCCCACGACCTTCACCAGGTCATCGGTCCGAGTGGAAGAACTGCCTACGCTGCGTTTTCCAGTGCGCGGTCACCATTCGAGAACTTTACTGCCCCAACGGCCATTCTACGAGCTAAGTATCCCGCCCACTGCCACTTAAGTTTAGCAATTCTGAAATAAGTATATTCTTTAAAATAAAAAGGCTAAACATATTTTTTTTTATTTTAGCATTGACATGAGTAGTGCATGCTCGCTTAAATGTTCATACGGATGGCGGCGCATCGAGAGCCGGGTCATTCCTTTCCTTCAAATATGGTGTGAGGGGAGCGATGGCTGACTCTCGCGTTATACTCGTGACCGGGTGCTGTCCGTGTGAACTGGCCTACTTTTATCAAAGGCATTACTGACATTCAATGATTTTAATGTATAACTCTCGTGTCATGTTGTTTTCATGTTCTAGTGATATAATTTGTTTTATAACAATGATTGTATTTTGACGTTATTAACTAATTACTGTTTATTTCTTTATTTTTCACAAATGACAAGTAATGATTGTTTTATGACTATCAGAAAGAGTGTAATGCACGTTTTTTAAATAAATATCTTGAATCTTTAATCAAAATTATTTTTAAGATACAAGATAGATAGATAGATATACCGTTTATTCACTGACCAGGCACAAAAAAAACAATAAGTAAAAGTTTGGTAACAATAAAGTAAAAAAAAGAAGATTACACCACTAAGAGTAACTTATAGCTACTTAATAAATACAATAATATACAATGAAATTGCAGATAGTGCCAGGCCAGTGAAAAGGTCCTGGCTCAGCATATGTTATAGGTGAATGCCCATAACGCTGATATTCTGCCAGGGCCCTCACCAGTCTGTGTACCGCGACAGTATACTAATACACAAATAATAAATCATAAAAGCGTCAGAGCTGCTGCGTGCATGTAATGTAAATGACGCTAAATGGAAATCAATGGGGAGGCTTGCCCACATTTAGCGTCCTGTGGCTGAAATACTGATGACAATGAATACTAAATGATGTGGTATTTGTGCTTCTTGGCTCATGCATGATTGTGGGATGAAAACTTCTGGCTGTGGGGCTCCGCACTGGTCCTGCAACTTCGACCTATCCACACTTGCTCTCCACATTCGAAATACGGGTTGCTACAGTGGAGGATGCCACGATTAATCTTCTTCTTCTTATCGTGTGGCACAATTAACCGTGCTATCCAAGGGGTAGACGGTGGTTGCCTGGTCACACCCCGGACACTCCATACAAACGAGCGAGAAATGATATACATATATATAACTGACGTATCTATAGGCAAGAATGCAGGTAGGGTTGAATCACACCGGCGGTATTGGTCACGAATGTTTGTTAGTTATTTACTGCATGCACACTGCAAGATATATATACTGTGCTGCAAGCAACAATCAACAGTTATCTTACATGATTAAGTAACTTACATGGATAACATTGTTCATTTGTTCTTCAAACACAGGAGCTTTTGTCCGTGAAACAATCTCATTTAGCAACCTACAATAATAGTCAATCTCAATCTATAATTCCGAGATCACATTTTATAATATTACACCACTAGTTATTTCTATACAACTCATACTTTCACACCATCTAATCAAATTATTACAAACAATAAATAAAACGAACAAAATATCTCACAAGCCACAATAACAAACTGATATCTGACATATGAAAAACATAAAGGAACTACATTTCTAAAAAAAAAGATACAGCTAGTATGAAGATTCATAGGAACTGATTGTTCTTAGATTTGGTCGTATAATATTGGTGGTCAGCCAATCATGATACGAGGCATCTCAGCGCCGCGGCCGCCTATTGGCGTCGAGCGGTGAGCGGCGCGCAAAGTAAATATAAGTGACGTTAATCGCGCATGCGTAGTTCGTCCTTTACGTTCGGTAACTAGTTGCTTTTTATTTCGGTGTACGAAATCACAGCGGCGCGCAAAGTGAATATAAGTGACGTTTATCGCGCTTGCGTAGCTCGTCCTTTACGTTTGGTACCCAATCTACATCCAATCTGAGTGACGGGGGGGTGAGGTCGAATTTAGAGAGCGGCAGGGAGTGTCCATACTGTACGTTAGTACTAATATATATACTGTGGCCTGGTGGTGCACTTAGCATCACCCGCGGTCACGTGTAGGGTATTTAGATTATTACCTACGGACGTGTGCAACGCGACCTTCATACAACATCTGGAATCAGATGTGGAGGTTTCCTTACGATGTTTTCCTTCACTGTTAAAGCAATCGGTAAGTTTCGAAAAACTCATTGGTACATTGGCCGTCCGGATTTGAACCCGGGACCTCTGGTTAGGAGGATCGAGTCGTTACCGGTTGAGCCACCGACGCTTGCCACGATTAATAATAATTGGAAACGCTAAGCAAAATAACTTGCTTAGCGTTTCCAATTATTATTAATCGTGGCAAGCGTCGGTGGCTCAACCGGTAACGACTCGATCCTCCTAACCAGAGGTCCCGTTAAAAAACCGACTTCCATCGCAACTACTTAGTACAATTTTTGAATAATTTAATTCTTTACCGATTTTGATAAAATTTATATGGGACCAACCTGGCAGCATACCCATTGAACAAAAAAAGTATAATTTAAATCGGTTCACAATCTGTGAAGATATCGCGTAACAAACATACAAAAAAAACGGCCAATTGTGAGTCAGAACCGCACACATGGGGTTCCGTACTATCAATACTGGTTAGTTTCTTCGTGTTTAAAAAAACACGCTTATTTTTTCACTTTTTAATTTTTTTTGTATTATTATTTTTAGTTATAGGGGCAACAGAAATACATCACCTGTGAAAATGTCAACTGTCTAGCTATCACGGTTCATGAAATACAGCCTGGTGACAGACGAACAGGCGGACGGACGGACAGCGAAGTCTTAGTAATAGGGTAATAGGTAGGTTTCACAGAATATGTGTTATTACTGTCGCTCTTGTTGATGACTTAATTAAAATGAATAGGTTTCATTTTGTACTCGTTGATGTTCTTAAGGTTCCTTATCGAGAGGTAGGTGGTACGGAACCCTCGGTGCGCTAGTCCGACTCGCACTTAACCGGTTTTTTAGTACTTTCATTACGCGATTTGAAACATTCCCTTCCTCCCCAGGTAGAAGGGTGGGAGCAGTTCTACTGGCGAACACGGGCCGTCGCTGGCGAACAACTGAATCTTTACGGCAGCGAGATAAGGGCGACATTGTTTTTAGTACTTTCGATACGCGAGTTGAAACAATCCCTTCTTCCCCAGGTAGAAGGGTGGGAGCAGTTCTACTGGCGAACACGGGCCATCGCTGGCGAACAACTGGATCTTTACGTTAGCGAGATAAGGGCGAAATTGTTTTTAGTACTTTCAGTACGCGAGTTGAAACAATCCCTTCCTCCCCAGGTAGAAGGGTGGGAGCAGTTCTACTGGCGAACACGGGTTGTCGCTGGCGAACAAATGGATCTTTACGGCAGCGAGATACGAGTGACATTGTTTTTAGTACTTTCAATACGCGAGTTGAAACAATCCCTTCCTCCCCAGGTAGAAGGGTGGGAGCAGTTCTACTGGCGAACACGGGCCGTAGCTGGCGAACAACTGGATCTTTACGGCAGCAAGATAAGGGCGAAATTGTTTTGGGGCATTGTGCGAGGCGATACTGGAGGGAATCCTACGGTGCAGCCTGACGTCATGTTAGTGGCAGCAGGTAATTTGTTTTTGAGTCTGGTCAGAAAAGAAGCTGTTCAGGAATTATCTTGAGATATGTACAGCATCATCAAACACTGGCTGCTAGATTGCGTAACATTTTTACGGTCTCATCATCATATCAGCCGAAAAACGTCCACTGCTGGACAAAGGCCTCCCCCAAGTATTTCCACGACGACCGGTCCTTCGCCACCCATATCCATCGGGCTCCCGCGATCCTAACCAGGTCGTCGGTCCACCGCGTGGGAGGCCCGCCTACGCTACGTTTTCCGGCGCGCGGTCGCCATTCGAGAACTTTACCAGCCCAAAGGCCATCTGGTCCATAGACCATAAGCTCATAAGCTATGTGCCCTGCCCACTGCCACTTCAGCTTAGCGATTCTGTGAGCTATGTCGGTTACTTTAGTTCTGCTGGGGATCTCATCGTTTCTGATTCGATCACGCAGAGAAACTCCAAGCATAGCACGCTCCATTGCCTTTTGGGTGACCTTGAGCCTTCTTATGAGGCCCATAGTAAGCGACCATGTGTCAGTTCCGTAAGTCATCCATCACTGGCAACACACACTGTTCAAAGACCTTAGTCTTGAGACACCGCGGACACTGTTATTTCAGTTTACTTTCTGTCCATGCGTAATTATTACATGACATGAAATGTACCATTGGACTTATAATGACGAAATTTCTAATCACTTTGGGACAGTAAAAGTGTTAAATTGTTGATAAAAAGCATGATAAAAAATAACATTCGTATGCCTGATCAGTGATCATCGACGTGACTACGATGACGCTGTAATACTTTGTAAAATAGTAAATGACTCAGTAGATCTTCGTGTTTCTCGCCGAAAAGAGAGAAACAACAGTAACAAGGCTTTATTTTCTATTCCACATGCTGCGCTAGTAGGTAATAGCTTTTTCAATACAGTTGCTTGAAAAGTGGTCCATTATAGGTCAGTCAAGTGTGCGCAAAATTGATTTTACCGCACACGTGCTTTCAATTTGCCACTTTTTTTTATTTTCTAGCTCGGCTCACAAATGTCACTAGTTCGTTATTGACCTTTTACCACCCTTGTACCATAAATAACTATTAAGACGTGCTTGCAAGCTGTACAATGATCAACTGAGTAATGTTGACATTATTAATTGCACTCCATCTAATCTTAGAGGGTTGGTCATTTCATGTCTGTGTTGCCTGCTGGTGGTGATTGTAGTGGCTGATGGCCGTGGATGGTAATGGAATCTTAGCTACCTACTTAGTTAGTTGAGGTTTTGTTGCTATATGCGTCTGGTTGCTGTCGCCACTTCAGTTATTTTTACTTTTAATATATACTAGCTGTCCCGGCGAACTTCGTACCACCCTACCCTACCCTAACCAACACTACACTACACTACCCTACCCGTCCCTACCCTAATTATTGTTGTTAGTTTTATATATGTAGATGACTGTTTGTCTGTAATAAAAAAAAACATCTGAGTTTCTGAGGCACCTAGGTACTAAGGGCCATATTGTAATTCTGTGTACTAACTAAGTAAGGATGACCAGACTTCCGTTCTGCGTGACCGCAAAAAACTGTCAAAGCTATCACTTACAATTACTTAGTTATATTCATAGTCCTACACGCAATGAAATTTCCTTTTCAGATGGCACACAAATATTCTACGGCAGCGGAAGTCACAACACACCAGGGCAGCTAGATCTCTCCGTGCCCATAGTGGAAGGCGACTGGTACTTGCAAGCTGAAGACCAGAGCATACTGGCCACGCGAACAGAGATCATGGATGTTTTATTTGATCTGAATGCAATGATGATAAGAGCGCATTTCCACGGTGATCAGGACGAGGTTCGTAAAGTTTTCAAACCATTAAAGTGTCTTGTTTAGACCAGTGAAGTTTGAGCTTTCTGTGCCGAAGGGCGACTTGGTACTTGCAAGCTGATGTCTTTGCCTAAAGACCAGATTAAGCCGGATATTATGGATATTATGGAGGTTCCCTTGACATTAATTTTTAATTTCTTGTGGCATCTAAAGTCGATTTTTTTTATTTACATTTGGTAAACCCTTGACAACATCTCACCAGTAAAAAAAATAAGGGGGGTCTCCATACAAAAAACATGTTTTTTGAAACATGAAGAAACTAGGGCCATCCAGTATGATGGTACGGAACCCTATGTGCTCAGTTCTGACTCGCACTTGGCCGGTTTTTTTTCTAATATTTACTTATTGTAGGCTAGTCTATGATAGTATGAAATAAATTAATTTAATCAGTTTATACTACAAACATGGCGATTGGCTGAAGAATTTATGAGTAAAAGTGAAACTTACAATCACATTTGTAAAATGGTGTTCGATCTGCCTAGGTTCGCCTAGAATCCATCGAGCTGCACCCCGATCTGAGCCTCCCACGGGAAACCTGCGCGTGCCCAACTGGGTACACCGGCGCGCACTGCCAGCGCTGCGACGCCACGCACGCGCGCGCACTAGCTGATGGGTATGCGCAGTGCGTGCCGTGCGCGCTGTGCAACGGCCATGCGCGCTGCGACACTGGTAAGTATATCACTCGAAAATTCTCATGTATTCATTACTCATCATCATTATCATATAAATAAGCCGTAAAACGACCACTGAACAAAGGCAACACAACTACCGGTTCTGCGCTGCCCACATCCAACGGCTTCCTGCTATTTTTTTTTTTTTTTTAATTTACAATTGGTAAGCCCTTGGCATCATCTCACCTGATAGTAAGTGACGATGATGCCTGGTCGTTGGTCCACTGAGTCGGAGGCCTGCCTACGGTTCGTCTTCCGGTTCGCGGTCGCCACTCCAGAATTTTATCACCCCAATGGCCATCTGTTCTACGTACTATGTGCCCCACTGTCACATTGGTTACCTTGGTTCTCCTACGGATTTCTTTCATAAGAACGGTCAGCAAATACTCGAACGTGCTGATCTTACTCTAAAATTTATTGTTACCAAAACTCGTGGATGAACTTAATATACTCGTATTATAATTTATAGTGGAAAGTAGTAGGGGTGGTCAATAAAAAGTGATAATGAGTGATAACGCTATTATCTTTCAATAAATAGTATTTTATTTTTCGTCGTAGTCACCTTTCAGGTTTTAACGCTTTGTATATCTTTATAATTTTTGTAATTGTGTACAATAAAGCATATTTGATTGATTGATTGATTGATCTTTTTTCTAAACATAAAATTCCCTTTCTAAAAAAATATCCTTCCTGATCCGGCGGCGACTACTGCCTCATCATGTTCAAATTTCTGGCCCCTCAGATGTTCCTTTAACCGCGGAAATAGTTAGAAATCACTAGGAGCAAGATCCGGTGAATATGGATGATGTTCCATCAATTCGAAGCCAGCTTCTTGAATGGCAGCCATCGCAACTCTGGACTTGTGCGCGCGGGCGTTATCTTGGTGAAACAAAACAACTTTAGCGATATTGCCTCGCTGTTTCTTGCGTATTTCCTCACGCAACTTTATTATTTGTCCCCGTAATAGTGGTTCCATGGTTAAGGTACTCGATCATTGCCACCCCTTGGATGTCCCACAAAAGAGAGCCAATGATCTTACCGGCGGATGGAATCGCCTTAAATTTCTTCGGAGTTGGAGATCGGTCTCTTCCAAGTCATGGACTGTTTTTTTTTTCATTTCCGGGTCATAATGGTGGAGCCACGTTGTTTCGTAGTTATGAATCGAGCCAAAACTCGGTCAGGATCTACTTGTAAGAAATCCAAACATCTTTGTGAAATTCTCAGTCTCGTTTGTTTCTGCGCGTCAGAAAGCATACTGGGCACCCAGCGTGCTGACGCTTTTTTCATACCTACCCAAATGGTCGTGTATAATATTACGGATAATTCCTATCGAAATCTTCACTTCTTTGATATAAAACGAACAGTAACTCGACGATCCGCCAAGACAATGTTTTCAATTTTTTTAATCATTTGTTTAGTCACCGCCGATGTAGGGCGTCCCGTGCGTGGGTCGTCGTTAGTGGAAGTTCTTCCTCGCTTGAACTCAGCACGCCAACGCGCAACCGTAGAACATGGAGGAGCATGTACCCCTAATGATGCTCTCAAGTCTTGATTTACCTGCTCCGTAGTGAAATTTTTCAAGCAGAGATATTTTATTACCGTGCGAATTTTAATTTTATCCATTTTTAAGACGTGTCACGTTTAGCTGACGATATCCTGGTCATGGTTGAGACTATGGAAGACCTAAGCACAATGCTCGATGGCCTCAGTAAAGTCTCTCAACAAGTGGGTCTTGAAATGAACATGGACAAGACGAAAATAATGTTAAATGTCCGTGTCGTACCCATCCCTCTAAAGGTTGGAGACTCTACATTCGAAGTTGTTGAAGAATATGTATACCTGGGACAAACAGTCCAGCTAGGTAGGTCCAACTTCACAAAAGATTATGAATCCAACTCGGCTGGGCAGCGTTCGGGAAGCTTCGCAATATCTTCACGTCCCAAATACTGCATTGTCTCAAGACTAAGGTCTTTGACCAGTGTGTTGACATACGAAACTGAGACATGGTCGCTTACTATGGGCCTCATAAGAAGGCTCAAGGTCGCCTAAAGGGCACTGGAGCGAGCTATAGGTACTCGGAATTTCCCTACGCGATCGAATCAGAAATGAGGATATTCGCAGGAGAATCAAAGTAACCGACATAGCTCACAGAATCGTTAAACTGAAGTGGCAGTGGGCAGAACACATAGGGTAGAGTAGTAAAGTTCTCGAGTCGTAACTGCGCACCGGAAAACTTAATGTAGGCAGACCTCCCACCCGGTGGACCGACGACCTGGTGATGATCGTGGGAAGCCACTGGATGCGGGCAGTGCAGGACCGGTCGTCGTGGAAATCCTTGCGGGAGGCCTTTTGTCCAGCAGTGGACGTCTTTCGGCTAATATAATGATGATGACGAAGAACAGGTTCCGACACGACGCAAACAAATTACTTCTGTTTTAAAAAAAACAAAAGAGAATTGATTGCTTTTTTATTTTCATCATATCAAATGTCTGGGCTATGCCTGCCAGTATTTTTTTTTCTTTCCAAGGAGAATGTATCGCGTTATCACTATTTTATGAACTAACGTTTTTCCCAACAGTGGACGGTCCATGCGGGCCGTGTCAACACAACACGACGGGTCCGCGGTGCGAGAGGTGTCTGCCCGGCCACTACGGAAACCCAGTCACGGTAATCTCAAGGATTGATATTTTTTTTTTCATTTTTTCACAACTGGTAAGCCCTTCATACGAGGTCTGTTTGATAAGTCCTTTTAAAAAGTAAAAAATATTTTTTTTTATACATTTTACATTTATTTTTTAACTTAGTCTCCTTTAAGGGCCAAACACTTATTCCAGCGAGTTTCCATTTTTTTCATCCCCTCCAAAAAATACGATTTGTGGAGGTCTGCAAAATAGCCGTTTACACCTGCGATGCAGTCCTCATTTATCAAAAATTTTTGTCCTTCAAGCCATCTTTTCAAATTTGGGAATAAATAGTAATCACACAGAGTAATTCACGGAACCAGCTCGAAGCACAACTCGTGTATTTTAGCCATTGCAATGGTTGACGTGTGCACTGGGGCATTGTCTTGATAACAAAAAGACTTTCTTGGGGGACAATTTTGGTCGTTTTTCCAACAATTCGGCACTAAAACGGTTCAATAACTCTGTGTAATAACGGCCAGTAATAGTCTTCCCCTTTTCCAAGTAGTCAATCATGATGATAACTTCGCCATCCCAGAAAACTGTCGTCATCACTTTCCCAGCCGAAAAAACAGTCTTAGACTTCTTTGGGGCACGTTCACCAGTAGCCATCCAATGTTTGGATTGCTGTTTTGACTCGGGTGTATAATGGTGGACCCATGTTTCGTCCACAGTGACAAATTGACTCAAAAAATTCCGAGGATTACATACGCTTCATCATATCCAAACACAGCTTTGAAATTCGCTTTCGTTCGCGTTTTTGTTCGATCGTTAACAAACGTGGCACCCATCGTGCAGACAGCTTTGTCATAGCCAAATTTTCGTGAAGTATTTTATGTACTTGCTCAGTGAAGATGCCTACGATCTCAGCTATTTCACGCAACTTCACTCGGCGGTCGAAGAGTACAATATTATGGACTTCTTCAACAAAATCCTCAGTAGGTAGTGACTTCGATTGGGCGACCAGAGCGCGGAGCAGATGTGCCTGACCGACCGTTTAAAATCATTTAACCAGTTATAAACAGTCTGCAACGTTGGTGCGTTAGTGCCATGAACCAGAATCAAGATCAGTTTTTATTGTGGCAGCACTGCAACCCTTCATAAAAAAATGTTTTATAAAGGCACGAAATTCCGATTTTTCCATATTTGTGAAAAATTTAGAAGTGAGCACATTTAAGCAATGGTTAAAGTGTCAATTTCTTGGTTTTAAAAAAAAACAGTCTTTATTTGAAAGATTGTGCCTGCCAGTGTTAATGCCATTTACCAAAAAATCGTTACAAATAAGTTTTTAAAAGGACTTATCAAACAGCCCTCGTATCATCTCACTTGATGGTGACGCGCTGATGCCGAAGATTGAAGCGGCTTAACAAGATTCCCCAACGCAACGAGGAACTGTTTATTTTATATTTAAGCCGGAACACATAAATGCTGTTAGCATTGATGCTTGGCGGCAAGACTTAGGTAAGATGGTGGCAGCTAACCAGGCGAGCTTCGAAAATGCCTTTCCACCAACCAAACCGAGTCATACAAAATTAAATTTAGCCAGAAATCGAACCCACTACCTCCTGATGTGAAGCTAAGTTAAAATTATCTTTTATTTATTTATAATAGTTTTATTTGTCCTGACGTCGTCGTCTTAAAAACTGCCTTGTAGCCTAATACATTTTTTTTAAATAGTAATATTTCTCTTGAGTATTGTTTGAGCCCATAAACTTTCGAGTTTATAAATCCGAAAGTGTGTTATTGTTACTCTTTTACGCTAAAACTATTGCACTGATTTCGGTGAAATTTGGCGTATAGGGCAAAGAACATTGATACCTAATTCTCAAGAGATCTGGGAAATCTTAAGTATGTATGTTTATCTTTCACATTTCGCTGTTTGGCATAGCGATTGTACAGTAAAGGGTGGAGAACTTAATAGGATACTTTTATTCCGGCAAAATCGGATATGGGAAAACTTATTCATACGTTCGCAAGTTGCTTGTGGCTCGCACACCGTGCATCCTCGAATACAGCCATAAAATCCACATTCATTCGAGGGAAGCCGCGGGCAAAAGCTAGTCTTAATACAGAGTGCTAAAATACCGACTGTTGTGTATTTCCTTATGAAAAAGCCGCTGAAATGAAAAAAATAAAATTGATGAAATTTTAGGCATGTTTTCATTTTGTGTTCATCATCATATCAGCTCATATACGTCCCCACCGAGGGGCTCGAGCCTACCCTGAATTAGGGCGATCGGGCCTTAGTCGACCACGCGGGCTCAGTGCGGGTTGGTCGACTTCACACACAACCTTCGAGTTTCTCCGCAAGCGTGTGCAGGTTTCCTCACGATGTTTTCCTTCATTTTTTTGGTTCGTGATAATGTTGGGGTTCCACAGGGCCCCTGCAAACCATGCGCCTGCCCGCTGTTCCTGCCGTCGAACAACTTCAGTCCAAACTGCGCACTGGCTTCGGCGGAGGGCGACGAGTTCGTGTGCACGCAGTGTCCGGACGGCTATGCGGGCGACCACTGCGAAATGTGAGTAGGTATTAGATATACAGGGTGACTGGTTGAACGACGGACGCATTTAAGGAGGTAAACTAGTAACCCATGTACATTCCCTCTAGTTAAAAAAAAATGGTTGTCTGTAAAGTCGGTTTACGGACGATAGTTTAACGTGATAACGTCATAACGTAACGGGACAATGAGCGTAACGGGACAATCTGTCATCCTTTTTCGTGCGTGCAGCCGGCGTCCATAGATTTATTAGACGCTTTCACGTCAAAAATAAAAGTTATTTTAAAATACTTGTGTGATTTACACATTTTTTGAAATGTGATATTTCTGTAATTTTGCTTATACTGTGCGGAGCGCATGTTATGTTCCTATCTGAGTCGTTGTCAGCTGTTGCGTACGCGTCACAGCGGGCGTAGTAAACGGTAAAAAAGAAGATGGACCTTTTAAAAATAAAAAAAAAATATTAATAAATAGGTGTTGGTTTTTTTATGCTTAATGGAAAGGGTAAAGGCTTCTTATATACAGGAGGTGTGTCCGATGGGTCCGATGTTCAATCAGTTACCCTGTATAATTCATTATTTTATTGAGTACTAGATTTTGCCAGCGGCTTCGCTCGCTTGAACATAGTTTCTATGACTGTCTTCGAGGGTGCGCAGTGCGTGAACGTGGAAAAAATCACGCCAATCAAGCACGTCAATCCTTCGCTTCATTGCGACGTGACAAATTAACAAAGAAGAGAGAGTTAATAGCTATCCCACGGGAACCACTTAAGAAATCGGGATAAAAAGTAGCCTATATGGTTATCCAGGACCTAACCTATATGTGTGCCAATTTTCATCCCGATCCGTCCATCAGTGGTTGAAGCGCGAAAGAGTAACAAACATCCATCCATACATACGACCTTTGACATTTGTTATATTAGTAGGATGATAGCTTATCACTAATTAGTAAGATTTTGACCGTCTGAAGCCCTAACCCTGCTTATTACTAACGTGGTCCTTTTTTATTACAACACGTGGGCACACTCTGGACACTTCATACAACGGGCCAGAAATGACATTTCAAAAAAGGAATGACGGAACAAACAACCAAACCAAGTTTCATCCCGATCCGTCCAGTGGTTGAAGCGTGAAAGAGTAACAAACATCCATCCATACATACGAACTTTCACATTTATAATATTAGTAGGATGATAGCTTATCACTAATTAGTAAGATTTTGACCGCCTGAAGCCCTAACCCTGCTTATTACTAACGTGGTCTTTTTATGGCAACACGTGGGCACACCCTGGACACTTCATACAACGGGCCAGAAATGACATTTCAAAAAAGGAATGACGGACCAAACAACCAAACTGTAACCAATCTGTATCAATCTGGGTGACGAGGGGGTGAGGTTGCAATCTAGAGAGCGGCAGGGAGTGTCCATACTGTGTGTTAATACTAATATATTATTATACTTTGACGTGGGATAATATTTGACAGTGGCTCGGTGGGGATGTTGGCTGACCCTGTGCTGCCTATCGATCTGGCTAAGGCGATAATATTACAGATTTTAGTTATTTTTGACGTCAACGATAGAAAACCCAAGGTCGTAAAAAATAACCTTATTGTTGATAATGTTCCTTAAAGTCAAAAGCTATTAGAAACACAATTGAGCAGTTTTCGCTCGATAGAAAAAAATCCCAAAGATAGGTCTACATCGTTACTTCTAGATATGACTAATATTTTGAAGTTTAAATTAAAAAAATATACAACAATACTTGTTGTGATTAAATACATATTGTGAGGGCGAATATTCTGAGATCAGCCGGGCCCTCACTCTGCTGTGCTCTAAGTACGCTTTTTACTTTTTATCAACTGTCAAAAACTACATTTTTTTTAAATGATTGTAATACCTAAGCGTGACGTTATAACATTCGTGCTACGAACATGTTTGTTTGATCTGTACCTAGATTTTTATATGTATTATGGTATATATTTAAATCGATTAGTATGTAGGTATATCAGTCTCTGGTTCCCTTAATTCAGTGACTCCTAGTTTGGGCTCTTTGGTTTGGGGTTAGAAAACGGTGTATATTTATTACAGTCAAACCTGGATAAGCGAGAGAACAAGGGAGCACAATCTCATTTTCGCTTATAGAGGTTTCTCACTAACCCGAGTTTCTCGCTAATGCAGGTACATGGGTAGCGTTTCTCTATTAGAGGTACGCAGCAATAACCAGTCACAGCAAGTACGAATGTAGTTAATATGTAATATGATAAAATTATGTACATGATATGGGAAATTCAGAAACTCTAGTCCTCTTAATATTTCCATGTCCATTAGAGCACTCAGACTTTATAGAGTCTTTTGATTTTATAATTTTATAATAGGTGGACTCTGGTAAATTAAACTCCCTCTGAATTTCATTTCGCGATTTTCCGGATTCAAACGCATTCACTATTTTAAGTTTATCACTTAATGAGAGTACTTTAATTTTCCGTTTTGACATGATGCAGATGCAGAACAGAACTTTCCTTCGCAATTATAACTATAAACTGAACAGGACGGTACACAGGCACACGTGTCCATTCTAAAAGAATGCGATAGAATAACAACATTATTTAGTTCCACGAAATAGAAGAGGTACAATATTGACGAGAAAACAATACAAAAACAATGGTAGGAAGTTCCACGAAAGTTAAGAATGAGTCATACATAAAATAGCAGATGTTAAATTTGTAAATAAAGCTCGACTGTCGCTTATAGAGGTATAGATAAGTAGCAGTCTCACTTACCGAGGTTTCTGTTTCTCGCCAATAGAGGTTTTGGGAGCTTAAAATGACGGGTCCTGGCTATTCCTCTCACTTATAGAGTTTTCTCACTTAACCAGTTTTCACTTATCCAGGTTTGACTGTATATGTACGAGTATGTACTAGCCGTCCGCCCGCGGCTACGCCCGCGTTCTTTTCGATTTTCCCATGGGAATAAGACGTTTTCCCGCGGTAAAAAGTAGCCTAAGTTTTATTCCAGGACCTAAACTATATGTGTGCCAAGTTTCATCCCGATCCGTCCAGCGGTTGAAGCGTGATTGAGTCACGAACATCCATACATACAAACTTTCGCGTTTATAATATTAGTATGTACGAGTATAATTGTTTAATAGACCACATTGTTGTAGATGCGACTTCGGGTACTGGGGCTCACCCACCACTCCCGGCAGCTCGTGCCAGCCCTGCGCGTGCGATGGCGCGCCCTGCGACCCCGACACGGGCGAGTGCCGCACGTGCGCGCCGCACGCTGAGGGCACTCGCTGCGACCAGTGCCAGGTGACTCTTTCATACGTCACATTTTAAACAGGATTCCACGGACCTTTATGTAAGATATGACTGGGCGTGTACCACTGCTCACTATTGTACCTCCCGCCAAGCAACTTGCTGTGTTCCGGCGGGTGGGTGGGGCGAGATAGTCAGCGCGATTATTGACATGCGAGGCTGCAGCCTCGACGTACCCTCTAACCGCGTCTAAGCTCGCACTATAAAAAATAACATAAATACACATTATGAGTCTAAGAACCCTACCGCAGCTAACAAAAGAGCTGATGACCTTGAAACGGCTGAACCGATTTTGATAAAACGTATCTAAGAACCATCGCCAAAAAACCTGCTTGTAAATAAAAAAAAACGCATCCAAATCGGTTCACCCGTTTGAGAGCTACGGTGCCACAGACAGACACACAGACACACAGATACACAGACACACAGACACACACACACACACATAGCGGTCAAACTTATAACACCCCTCTTTTTTGCGTCGGGGGTTAAAAATGGAGAGCGGGGACAGGATTCAATTAAGTAAAATAATATTTATTTATTTACACTTATAGTACACCAAAAACAATTTCGTAAAGCTAATACATAAGTAAGTATATTATATATAGTGTACAGTAGGCGGTCTAATTGCTAATAGCAATCTCTTCCATACAATACTTCAATTTAATACTCATACAATTTATAATACCACCAAAACTAAATTTATTTTAAATAAGAAAAATAAAAAAACCCATAAAAGAACAGAATAGTAGGCAAAGAAAAATTGAAGAAGACGGAATCGACAAAAAAAAATTAAAAAAATTTAAATAAAAGCAAATAAAAAGAAGATAACATCAACACAGATCGAAAGTAAAATAAAAAGGTTGACTTCGTCACAAGGCATGGCACACTAGTCCTCGAACACCCGCTGCCTTGGTTCGGTATTAAGACTCCAAACAGAATGCGTGCCCTTACGTGGAAACGCGGTGTAAAGAATAGGTCAGGTATTTGAATAAAATGTATCTTTTACTCCCCCTCAAACCTCTCCGTGTACTTATATATAGCTAAAAAGGAAGAATTACAGCGGCGCAGTAATAGACACTAAAATTGACCTAAACAGCATATCGTAGTCCCCTATTTCCTCCTCCAAAACTTTGGTTATAATATTTTTTTGGAAAATAATTTAAAAATCGCTTTACCTATGCCTCTATGTTTTCATTCTATTGTTAATATGCGTATTATTTTTTTGGTGGGTGTCTGAAAATGACGTTTCAATTGGACAATTTTCTATGTTTTTGAAGTCTCCTACTTTCTATTATCGTTAGAATATGGAAAAAAACTTCTTAAGGGTCCTCAGCAGGCTCGAGCTTCCATACAAACGTAGTTCCGCGTTAATACAAAAACTACATGCCGGATTGAATCCAAAGTTTGCGAATATATTGAGTAGACACATATCGATTTTAGTAATTAGTTTTCATCGGGTACTAATTAAACAAGCTTCTTTTTAATAGCATTATTCGCCTCAGAAAATATAAGTTACCTTCTAAATTACTAAGTCGGCCACAACCAACGCGCGTCTGAATAATAGTATCTCAGCCACTAGTTATCTTCTATGTAAGCCACTGTAAATATAACTCAGCATGATGGTTATTTTTTAGCATCTAAATTTGTGGCATGCATTCAAATAGCAAACTTTTAAAATAATAATATATGACACCAAAATAGTAATTCTATTAGCTTCTAATTGTATAATTTAGTATGTTTAAAAAGTAAGTCATCCTACATTAATTGACGAACCTAACCTAACGGAACCGAACCTAACGGATCCGAGTCGGGGTGCTCCGCAAGTCCTAGCTCGCTTCGCTCGCTCCCGCTTCCATTTAGAACTCCCCGTACCACACTCTTTCTACAGTGTTGAGTTGTCGACGGGAGCCCCGACGGGGCTCCTACTTCTGTGTTCTCATGTTAAACCTAACACTACGACTGTGCGGGGAGGCGAGCTAAGCTCGCCTCCCCGCACAGTCTCCGAACCTAACGGATCCGAGTCGGGGTGCTCCGCAAGTCCGAGCTCGCTTCGCTCGCTCCCGCTTCCATTTAGAACTCCCCGTACTACACTATTCCTACAGTGTTGAGTGGTCGACGGATTAGTGGCCGAGTCAGTAAATTAGTTGGCAATGTATAAATCAGAAGGACAAGTAAAAATAATTGTTGATCTTGAGTCGACGCTTTCTTTAACATTTTTAGTTGGCGTTGTAAAGAAGATGACTTAGTTTATTAGAGGCTATCTCATTTTCCCGATGCTTAGTTATTAAATGAGAAGGTTGACCACGTGGCCAAAAAAAAATTATGTGGCCGAATTTATTATTTCTCGTTTTCATCGTAGTAAATTTAAACATAACTAAACGAAGGCTTAAGTTAGTTTTGTACTGAAAATTTGAAAGTACTTTTATTGTTTCCGATTTCATATTAGTACATCGAAAACTAATTACAAGATATTTGTCTACTCAATAAATTTGCAAATTTTGGATTCAATCCGGCATGTAGATTTTGTAATTAAGCGGAACTACATTTGTATGGAATCTCGAGCCTCCTGGGGACCCTTAATTCCACAACGTAAAACATAATATCACAGTCTACGAATCCATATTAGACTGTGATAATATATGCAACGCTAGTTATAGTTTTTTAAAACGTGCTCGCAAGCTGCACAAGTGTACAATATTCAACTGAGTAATGTTGACATTTTTAATAGCACTCCAACTGATATTAGAGGGTTGGTCATGTCTGCATTGTCTGGTGGTGGTGATTGTGGTGGCTGATGGCCGTGGATTGGAACCTTAGCTACGAGTACCTACATAGTCGAAGTTCTGTTGCTGTCTGCTTCTGGTTGCTGCCGCCACTTCTGTAGCGGTGCAGTCGTGCGTGACCATCATATTCATAGTGTTTTATTATACTTATACAGGGTCTACGGCAGATGGTTGAAAATACGAAAATGGGGGATAGGTGGGGTCGCCTCCCACCTATTTTGAGAATTAAAAAAAATCTAGGACTTGTAATTTTTTTTACAGGATTTTTTTTCCTTTTTTTAGAAATTTGGCCATTTTTATACCTTTGAACACATGTAACTTTTTGTTTTTTAAAGCTAGTGCCAAAATCTTTTTTTTAATAGACTTTTATAAGATTGTCGGCTCTAAAAAAAGTTATGTTTGTTTCAAGTTATTGCTAAAAACAAAAATGTGGGCCCCCGAACTTAAAAAAAAAGTTGAACAAAAATTTAAAACTCAACTTTGCGATGCATTTAAAAAAAAAATGGGGCTGGAAGGCTTCTGATTTTTTTAAAACATCTCTAAAGCTTAGGCTTTTGAATGGTATGTAATTTGTTTCGGTATCTTTTTTGTAACCGGAGTTGTTAATTTTTTTTACTCAATTGGACCATGTTGACGAAATTCCACTAGTTACATGTTTTGTGAAATGTATCAAATGCAAAGTTGAAAATAATGTAAATACTTACTGTTGGGACGGTTACAAAGAGCAGGTACGTTTTTTTACATTCTTGCACACACATAATGGCTATCTTTTGTCATTTATTGGCATATTGGAGTTAGCACTTCCATATGCCAATAAAATGTCCGCATATTCCCCATTGGTAAATTGAGCCATTTTAAACCACAAGAAAGTCTTAACAAAACGTCTGATAATAACAAAAAGTGACAAACACCAAAAAAACTTAACAAAATCACAAACGTTAATAACGTTAACGTTTTTTTTTTGTTTTCGTTAATTTCACTTTGCTGTGTTTGTGATTTTGTTAAGTTTTGTTGTTGTTTGTCACTTTTTGTTATTATCAGACGTTTTGTTAAGACTTTCTTGTGGTTTAAAATGGCTCAATTTACCAATGCGGAATATGCGGACATTTTATTGGCATATGGAAGTGCTAACTCCAATATGCCAATAAATGACAAAAGATAGCCATTATGTGTGTGCAAGAATGTAAAAAAACGTACCTGCTCTTTGTAACCGTCCCAACAGTAAGTATTTACATTATTTTCAACTTTGCATTTGATACATTTCACAAAACATGTAACTAGTGGAATTTCGTCAACATGGTCCAATTGAGTAAAAAAAATTAACAACTCCGGTTACAAAAAAGATACCGAAACAAATTACATACCATTCAAAAGCCTAAGCTTTAGAGATGTTTTAAAAAAATCAGAAGCCTTCCAGCCCCATTATTTTTTTTTTTAAATGCATCGCAAAGTTGAGTTTTAAATTTTTGTTCAACTTTTTTTTTAAGTTTGGGGGCCCACATTTTTGTTTTTAGCAATAACTTGAAACAAACATAATTTTTTTTAGAGCCGACAATCTTATAAAGGTCTATTAAAAAAAAGATTTTGGAGCTAGCTTTAAAAAACAAAAAGTTACATGTGTTCAAAGGTATAAAAATGGCAAAATTTCTAAAAAAAGGAAAAAAAATCCTGTAAAAAAAATTACAAGTCCTAGATTTTTTTTAATTCTCAAAATAGGTGGGAGGCGACCCCACCTATCCTCCATTTTCGTATTTTCAACCATCTGCCGAAGACCCTGTATAATAATGATGAACCACTATACTTAAGACAGGGGATTACAGGTCTTTATGTACACTCATCATCATCATCTTCCGAGCCTTATTAATCTAATCTTTAAGTACACTATTGGTGTTAATTTTATATCTGTAAATGACTGTCTCTAATAAAATAAATAAATAATTAAAAAAAACTGGCAAAGTGCGAGTCAGAACCGCACACATAGGGTTCTGTACCATCATACTAGATGGCGCTAGTTTCTTCACGTTTAAAAAAAAAAATTTAGACCCCACACGACACCACACTTCTCCACACGAGTACTTCTTTTTTCAGTTCGGTATCTTTACCAACTCACACTTTGCTATTTTTTATATTATATTTGTTTAACTTTAATAAAGGCAAAAAAGCTTTAATAAAAACAAAGAAACTTTAGGAATCTTACGAGTAGTGTCCACTTTGAAGGAAAAACAGTTAGAGAAATTGCGGTTACAAAATTTTTAGGCCTTCAGATTGACAATAATCTGAAATGGAGCTCACACATTAATCAAGTTTGTTCAAAAGTCAACCAGTTTTCTTATGCCCTCTATATGTTGGGAAAAACTGTCAATAGTAAAGCAGTGCTCGCTGCTTATCATGGCTATGTGGTACCGACCTTGAAATACGGATTAATATTTTGGGGTAATGCTACTGGTAAGGAGGCGGTACTGAGATCTCAAAAAAGATGCATTAGGGCCATCTGTAGGCTACAAAAAACAGACACTTGTGTGCCTTACTTCAAAGAACTAAAGCTACTCACAGTACCAGCTTTATACATATTTGAAACTGCAGTTTTTGTTCGATCACATCCGGAGTATTTTCACTATGGAACACGAGCCCGACTTCGTGATCGTCTGTACCTCGTAAAATGCAAAACTTCACTTTTTCACAGCAGTATATTTGCGATGGCTCCAAAGATATACAATAAAATTCCTAAAGTTATACGTGACTACAATACCATGACAGATTTCAAAAGACAACTTAAAACTTTCTTGACAAATAAAGCGTACTACTCTATTAATGATTTTTTAAATGATAAATCTAATTGAAATATTTGTTTATAATAGAATTTGATATCATTAATTATAATTAATTCATCAGTATGTATAAGGTAATGGACATATTTTGCTTATTTAAAAAAATAATTACTTCTCATCTTTTATTTTGACATTATGTTGAATGACACGTTGTTTTTAGTTATAATGTAATATTGTGACAATTTAGTTATGTAATTATATTTATATTTTTTTTTTTTTTTTTTTATTTATTTTGAGGACTGTATTGATATGCTTTTATTACTGTATTATTGTTATTTTAAATTTGTACGTCAAATGACAGATTATATATTAGGACATAATTTTCACTTAACATCTTTTGTAACATATAATCACAAATAAATGAAATTTGATTTGATTTTGATTTGATTGCTCAGGAGTGGAACTTCTTGCCTGCGTCAGTGTTTCCCGATTCCTATAATTTGGGGATCTTCAAGGCAAGAGTTAATAGGCATTATTTGAGTTTGCGTGTACCATCCTCGACTGCATCATCACTTACCATCAGGTGAGTTGCAGTCAAACGCACGCAAAAAAAGCGATTTTTACTTTCTTTAAAAAATATTTTTTTTATATATTTTATACGTAAATAATATTATGCGACAATGGAGTTCATTTCCCATCAAGGATGGGTGCGAAAGGTTTTGTTTTTGTTTTTGCTATATCATAAAAACAGTTACATGAACAAGCGTCAAATGATGATTATGGTTCAAACCTTAAAATAAAATCATAAAAAACACAAATTTTAATTAAAAAAAGTAGATGGTATAAGTTATTTGTAGATTAAGTGTAATACATTTGAGTATATAATAGGGTTCAGAATTCTTTGAACGCACGATAGTATTATTGAGTTCCGAAAGGGACAAACAACGTACGCTTAGTAATAGGAACCCCTTGGCACCCTTTGTGTACGGAACCCTAAAAATGTACATTCAGCAGTTTCCTGTAAGTCTATGTAGCCATTCCACCTGGGTGTGAAGCTCTACACGTGCTATCGTGATAATGGCAAATGTCACACTTGTGTGTTACACATGTTTTAGTTTTGCGCTTTTAATTGTTTGAAATCCTAATTTCTCTGTTTGGTACAGGAAGGCTACTGGCCAGGTCCTGGCGGTTGGTCACTCTCTGGCGGTTGCATCGCTTGCGAGTGTGGTCTAGGCGCTCTGTCTGCTGCTTGTGACCGTGAAGGCGCCTGCGTGTGTCGCGAGGGCTGGGGCGGCGCCAAGTGCACCGTGTGCGCCGCTGGGCACGGCGGTGAGTCACTGTTGTTACTGTGATGTAGCCACTGTATTGGCACGTACATCCCTTCTGAGAGTGGTCCAGGAGCTCGGTATACTGCTTGTGACCATGAAGGCGCTTGCGTGTGTCGCTAGGGCTGGGGCGGCGCCAAGTGCACCGTGTGCGCCGCGGGGCACGGCGGTGAGTCACTGTTGTTACTATGATGAAGCCACTGTACTGGCACGTACATCCCTTGTGAGAGCGGTCTAGGCGCTCTGTCTGCTGCTTGTGACCGTGAAGGCCTCTGCGTGTGTCGTGAGGGCTGGGGCGGCGCCAAGTGCACCGTGTGCGCCGCGGGACACGGCGGTGAGTCACTGTTGTTACTATGATGAAGCCACTGTACTGGCACGTACATCCCTTGTGAGAGTGGTCTAGGCGCTCTGTCTGCTGCTTGTGACCGTGAAGGCGCCTGCGTGTGTCGCGAGGGCTGGGGCGGCGCCAAGTGCACCGTGCGCGCCGCGGGGCATGGCGGTGAGTCACTGTTGTTACTATAATGAAGCCACTGTACTGGCACGTACATTCCTTGTGAGAGTGGTCTAGGCGCTCTGTCTGCTGCTTGTGACCGTGAAGGCGCCTGCGTGTGTCGCGAGGGCTGGGGCGGCGCCAAGTGCACCGTGCGCGCCGCGGGGCATGGCGGTGAGTCACTGTTGTTACTATAATGAAGCCACTGTACTGGCACGTACATTCCTTGTGAGAGTGGTCTAGGCGCTCTGTCTGCTGCTTGTGACCGTGAAGGCGCCTGCGTGTGTCGCGAGGGATGGGGGGCGGGCGACGCCAAGGGCACGGCGGTTAGTCACTGTTGTTACTATGATGTTGCCACGGTACTGGCACGTACATCCCTTGGGACGGTTAGGTCTTTTAGCTCCTGAACACTCATCACCCAACCCAGCTACGCCAAAGATCATGGACTCGCACACTTTTCAGCGCCACTTCTTGTCCATTGGTTATTTGGAAGGCGCTTTGATTTTACGTTAGTTAGTTTGGGACAAATCTCGGAAGCTAAATTAGAATCTCTTTCCAGTTTCCGATTGAGCTGAAATTTTGTAAATACGTTAAGTTTGAAGAACAATGCATGTTTATTCTAAATCCAACATGGCGGACTACAAAAGACAGCAAACCAGTTATTTTTAATGCACCCCCATGATATAGGTATTGAAGGAAACAGTTGGACCTAAAAGTGTTTGGATTTTTCGAAAACTATTTTGGTTCTAATTATTCACTACAATCACCAACTTGTGAACGAGTTTATTTGTTGGTAACATGAAATGAAGCAAAGAAACACGGCAATACGTTCAAAGGTCCGTTCAAAGGGCGAGTGTCAGGCAGTATGCATCTGACTAACATAGGTACATTAACATATAACTAGCTATACTATAGACGCACAATGCGCGCGCCAATGACTTATATATTACTGGCGTAAATCTGTGGCGCGCGCGCTCACCATAACACCATCCTTAATTTCATTTGTGAATGAATCCTCGTCTCTCGCGCAGACATCACGGCCAACTGCCCCAAGTGCCACTGCGGCACCGCGGCGCTCGACAACAACTGCGAGAACACCACCGGCGCCTGCGACTGTGCGCCGGGCGCCGCGCCGCCGTACTGCCAAGATTGTTTGCAGGAGTACTACGGGCTGGATGTCACTGGCTGCGTGGGTAAGTGATAGAATAAGATAAGATAAATACTCTTTATTGTACACACTAGCTATAAAAAAAATATTGAAATTATAAAAACTTAACTCAAAAAATATAAAAAAAAAACAAACACAATATAAAAAAGAAACTTTACTAGTTACTATAGCGGTACAATTTGGGCGCTCTTATCGCTCAAAACGATTTCTTCCAGACAACCCGGTGTTTGGAGACATAAGCATAAAAACAGTTAGTGCACGAGTATCTTAGTAACACAATACTTATGTAATTAGAGTTCAACAAGTTAAAAGTTTTTAGTCTCAATAGCACTGTGGGAAGACGTGTGTTTCCAGACTTCGGAGCAAAGGAAGATATCTTCGCCAGGTGAGGTGGTATGCCTGGGGAGCAGCTGTTGGTCCAATCGTAGATAATGGTTGAGTTTAAGCCTCTTATAAGGACTGTGAACCCACGGGGAAAATTCGACTTTTCATACAAATGGCGATAACGATTTTCACCTCTTCAATGTTAACCGATTTGTACCAATTTTTGACAGGTTGTCAGTGAGAACAACGGCTAGGCTTATACGTTTAGTTTTTTAAATTACTGATTATAATTTTTAAAACATGACCAAAATTAGTTTTGTATGAAAACACGTGAACGACAATAAAATTAAACTGTTTAAGTTTATCGAAAAAACAAAAACGTATAAACTTAGCTTTTGTTCTGACTGGCAAGGCAACCTATCAAAAATTGGTCCCAATCGGTTAACATTTAAGAGGTGAAAATCGTTATCGCCGTTTGTATAAAAAGTCGCAGTTTCACACTCCTCTTAAATGCTGATTCTACTCATTAAACTGAAATGCAAAAATATAAAAAACCAGCCAAGCGCGAGTCGAACTCGCGCACTAAGGCTTCCTTACCAAAACACTAATTTTCATCTACAGCGCCATCTGTAGATATATCTATAGGTAAAAGGAAACTAATTGGTGTTGTCGTATTATTACGTTAATTAACTATGTATAAGGTATACTACTTGATTCCACTAGGTGTCGCTAGTTTCTAAACAATCTGACTTTAGAAACTTCATTCTTACTATAATAACGGAAAAAACTTTAGATTTTCCTGTTATCTATGCATTTAACCTCATATACTGTGATTTTTCAAAATTTTAGGACCAATAATTTCAGATATAGGTAGGGGGGGGGGGATTTAATGTTAAATTTTTGCCTATTTTCTTAAATAACTTCAAACCTATTTATCTTAAAATTATGAAAAAAACATACTTGAGAATCTCACAAGAAATTATAAAAAAAGTTTTGCAAACTATACATATATCGGACATTTGATATATCACACAATATAATACAATATAGTTTGCCATTTTTTTTATATTTTCAACTTAATTTGCTTACGTTATATGTCCTTCTTTTGAGCGGCAGCACCCGGTCGCGCCTTACTCGCATTTATTATTTTATTGTGTAAAAATTTTATGGTCATAAACTCAGCAGTGTAGTTGTGCAGTGATTAGAATTTCGCGCGTTTTTTACTTTTTCACAAACACGTAGGTACACTAAAGTAGGTAGGTACTAATATACAAGGTCTAACACAATTAGCTGAAACTATTTTAACTGGTGATTCAACCCATGAAACTGAACAACATTCCCGATGAAACCAATAGTCGAATCTCAAAAAAAATTTTAACTTCTCATACTAAGTTGGCTGATCAGCTGTTCGAGTTACTATGGCGTTGAGGGCCAAATTTTTTTTTGCTATTTGAGTATGGGTTCCATGGGGAAAGTTGTTCAGTTTCGTGGGTAGAAGCACCAGTTAAAATAGTTTCAACTAATTTTGTTACACCTTATACACATACACTCTAAAAACGTAGGAGTAAAGAAGTAAAGAAGTAAAGAAGGTATCTTCTGGTATCTTATCCTCTATCTTCTGTACTCTTCTCATTTTTCTGTATATTATTACAATTTTCCTATCCTGTTTGCCATGGCCTAGCGGGGCTCATGTACCATGCTATATTTACATTATTATAAGACCTTATTTTTGTACATGATTGCAAACGATAAATAAATGAAATGAAGGTATGATGGCAAAAAAATCGAAGTTGAGATTTTGATGGCGATCGATTGTCTTACACTAATAGAGTGTAAAAAGCAAAAAATAAAAAAATGTGTGTGTCAGTGTGTGTGTGTGTGTCTCTGTCTGTCTTTACGGCCGTCCGGTGCTCCAGTTCCAAAACTACTGGACGGATTTTCATTAAATTTGGGCTAGGGCAATATATATAATATTTTTCTCCAAGCACTTTTTTTTAAATTCCCCTAGTTTTGGCTTTTTAGGGTTACCACCATAGTAAAACATCACTTATGATACTACTCAAAAATGGCCCTAATGATTTTGATGAAACTCTGTTGTAGTAACTGTGTATGACCTACAGTACGCGGTAGTTTTTTGTTCCAAGAAAAATCGGAATAAGGTATTTCCCATACAAATCCAGGTTATTTGTTACTATTTCTCAAAAATGGCTCTAACCATTTTAATGAAACTTTATGAATAATTAGGACTTAATAAGGCCTACTGCACCGGATACTTCATTATTGTAGGAAAAATCTGAGTAAGGTACCTCCCATATAAACCCAAATTATTTGTAAATTTTTCATAAAGTCTGCGATATACTTAGCTTTATTCTTTGCTACTAAGTAACTGTAATGTTTAATGTAGACTAGCTTTTGCCCGCGGCTTCGCCCGCATGGACATCGTTTTTGTGACTGACTTAGAGGGTGCGCGGTGCGCGAGCCGCAAGCGGCTCGCGAGCGTGGACGTGAATTTTCTCCAGATCGCTCGGGAACTTGACAGGATATGCTTATTAGTAAATCGTTTCATTTCCCACCACCTCAACTATCTCGGTGCAAAAAATCACACAATCCATTGTTCCGTTGCGATGTTAAAGAAATTAACCAAAAAAGAGTATATTTTCATTTCCCTCGGGAATCGCAACGGGCTGTGCTTATTTCACGGGATAAAAAGTAGCCTATGTCCTTCCTTGTGACACGGGCTACCTACATGCCAAATTTCATTAAGATTGGTCAAGGCGTTTAAGCGTGAAAAGGTAACAAACAAACACATTTTCACATTTATAATATTATAGTAAGGATTTGTGTATGCCCGACCACGACAGGCGGTGAAGGCTTCGTGAGAAAGTATGCACACCGTGGCTGTACCGTTTACTTTTTATTTGGTCCGCGTCAGGAGCGTATTTACCCTATGTCCAGGGGGCACTTGGTCCGGGGCGGTAAGAGGTGAGGGGCGGCTGGTATTTCGGTTGTTCTTTTGCCAGTCGCCGTAGAAAAAATTAGAGCAAAATTTTATTTACGTTGTCGAAAATTTCTTATAGATTTTCTTGTAAACAGAAGGTGATGTTTATCGTGTGGCAGTACGGAACTCTAAGCGCGCAATTTCGACTCGCACTTGGCCGGTTTTTTGTCACTTAGAGGGGCGGATTTTTTTCGTGCCCCGGGCGACGGATTCTTAAATACGCCTCCGGTCCGCGTGTGGTTTCTTTTATCATACAAACGGTTACTTGTTCATACAATGTTCGTGATCGACCTCTTTAGTTATTAGGACATTAACTAACAATATCCACATTCTAAATTCAAATCACTTTTAGTCCCCAGGGATTAAAGAGCTATTAAGGTCCCTGTTTGCGGAGATCTAACAAGCTGTTTTTGAATAGATGTGATTAAAAAAACATATCTTGCCATTGAGGCGAGGCATCGATTGGAACAGTTGTCTCTGTTTTTTTTTTACGTGCAAAGAGTAAAGAAAATAACTACACTTTTGCACTTTTTCAATGTTTTATTCGTTTAGTTTCAATTTTCAATAATTACATTTCTCACATTGTATTATCATAAAACATATTTTTGTATACTTTTTAAAATTTTTACTTTAAAATATTTGTTATATAATTAGAGTTGAAAGTAACGGTGTAGACCTTTCTTTGGGATTTTTTTCTATCGAGCCAAAACTGCTCAATCGTGTTTCTAATAGCAACATCATCAACAATAAGGGTGTTTTTTTTTCAACCTTGGCTTTTCTATCATTTAGAAGTAACTGACGTCAAGAATGTCGAAAATCTGTAATATTACCGCCTTAAAAAACATAATATTTGGCCACAGATGAGAAAAGAGTACCTATATAATGATATTTATTCTATGGTTCCTTATATCATGCACGACTGCACAAGTCATTTTAAACTTAATAGCGTTATATTTTACACATCATTTCCAGTTGAGTTCATTAATATATTGGCAGGGCCAATGGTTCAAAACATTGTAAGCGTCGGTGACTCAACCGGTAACGACTCGGTCCTCCTAACCAGAGGTGCCGGGTTCAAATCCGAACCGCCAATGTACCAATGGGCCTAATCGCCCTAATTCAGGGTAGGCTCGAGCCCCTCGGTGGGGACGTATATGAGCTGATATGATTTATTGCAATGATAATATATGTGTCATTGCATTAATTTTTTTGAATCATGAACATGCACAGATAATGACGAACTCAACTGTATTACGTTACGAATATATTGCAAGTAACATGCATTACTGGAACATGCTATTTATGGATAGTTTTCCGCATCCATAGCCTTTAACTTCCATAGAACACAGGTACTTTTTAACTGTGTCTAAACCTATCACTAATAAACTATGGCCTAGACCAAAGTTGCCTAGACTATGCCCTAGGCCTCTACGCCTTGTTTCTTGGAACAAGCTCATAACAGCAGTTATGTGTTTTAATATAGTGGGAGATCAAGTTTAAGAAACATGGAGTTTTCATTAATACCTATTATTATTTTATTAATACTTCGCGGGAAGCAGCTGGATGCGGGCAGCGCCAGGAACGGTCGTCGTGGAAATCCTTGGGGGAGGCCTATGTCCAGCAGTGGACGTTTTCCATATATGTGTTCCGGCTTAAAGATAAGATAGCTAGTTCCCCATTGCGTTGGGGAATCTTGGTAAGCCCGCTTCCATCTACGGCATCATCGTCACTTTCAATCAGGTGAGATGATGCCAAGGATGTACCAATTGTGAATAAAAAAAGAGAACAATACTTATGGTCTTTTATTTGTGACCAGTGTGATGTATTTATTTTTCCAATCGAGCTACGACCATTAATGAAACAAAGACGTTTTCGTAGTGCTCAGATGGGGCAATTTTTTGATTGATAAATTTTCATGAATTTTCCTGAAAGTGTCAAAATTTTGTGCGGGGTATTTCCAAATATGACATTAATAACAAAAAACTGCTGCGCTATATAATAGGTATTTACCTATGAAATTGCCGATTCAGTTTTTGATGTTAAATGCCAATTTTGATTGAAGATACTTGTGGTCTTTTATTCGTAACTAGTGGCATGTCCTTAACGTTTCAATCTCCTGAGCTATGTACCATTAAATGGAAAAAAGGCGTTTTCTTAGTGTTGTCAGATGGGGCAATTTTTAAGACTAGTTAATTTTCTTGAATTTTCCTGAAAGTGACGAAATCTTATGCGGGGTATTCCCTAATATGAAATTAGTAACGAAGAAACTGCTGCGATAACTGTAGAGCTTTAAAATTAAAAATGTGTATTTTTTGCCTCAATAAAGGTGATTTTTTCAGGTGAAAAAACCCGACTTCATGGGACCGTGCTCTCAAAATATCTAAACAATAGGCATATGTTTACCGCCATTTAATTTCTAATAATCTAATGCTATTTTGAGAATATTTTTTTTTAATAACTATTGTTCTTAATATTAATTTTTATCTTTAAATCTTTTTACACAATCGGCAATTTCATAGGTAAAGACTTAATAACTCTAAAGCTTTGAAAATATAAATACGTAATTCTGAAAAAAAAATCGGCGATTTATTCAGGTGAGGAAACCCTTCTACATGGGTTTAAATTAAAACCACAGTAGAATAAAAAAATGGTTTATACAATAAGTAAACTGTAGCGCATCGAAGTTGACACGCACACTTAAAAAAAATCATTCAATCAACAATTTCATAGGTAAGGACCTTATACTTTGTGACATGTTAATCATAGCGTAGACTTGTGACAATTTTTTTATACACAATTGGTAAGCCCTTGGCATCATCTCACCTGATGGTAAGTGACGATGATGCCGAAGATGGTAGAGGGCGGAACAAGATTCCCCAACGCAATGGAGAACTGGCTATCTTATCTTCAAGCCGGAACACATCAATGTTGTTAACACTGATATTTGGCGGCAACATGTAGATAATATCGTGGTAGCTAGCCAGGCGGGCTTAGAAAATGGCCTACCACCAACCAAACCGAGTCTTACAAGTTGAACCCACCGGCAATCGAACTCGCGACCTCCCGGAGTGAAGCCAATGGACTAACCATTACGCCACGGAGGCGGGTTAAATATAGTGGTTACAATACAGGCCTACCACCGCTACCAACCCTGACTTTGCCCTTAAGGCCTAACTCTAGCACACCCTGGACACTTCATACAACGGACCAGAAATTACATTTCAAAAAAGGAATGACGGAACAAACAAAATGGCGGCGAAACATATACGTTTGATAACCAAACTGTAACCAATTTGTATCAACCTGGGTGACGAGGGGGTGAGGTCGCAATCTAGAGAGCTGCAGGGAGTGTCCATACTGTACTGTGTCAATACCATATAATATACTTTGACTCTAGTTTGGGAAGTACCTACCCGTGTTTCAGCAGCGTGTGAGTAGTCATACAAATAACACCAGAATACTGTCTAAGGTCATTGTAAGGTCTTTTTATTATATTTTTCGGTATTTCTACGAAAATAGCATTGTTTACCATGATGATCGGTCAGAGAGAGAGACAGAGAGGGGTCGTATCGAGCGGGAATAGACTTAAAACTATTAAGTTATTTACATAAGTGTAGAAGCTTAGTTAGACTAAGTTACTAACTTAGTTAGCTTAGTTAGCTAAGTTACCGACATAGCTCTCAGAATTGCTAAACTTAAGTGGGCGGGGCACATTGCTCGTAGAACAGATGGCAGTTGTGGCAGTAAAGTTCTCGAGTGTCGACCACGCACCGGAAAACGTAGTGTAGGCAGGCCTCCCACTCGGTGGACGATGACCTGGTGAAGGTCGCGGGAAGCCGCTGGATGCGGGCAGCGCAGAACCTGTCGTCGTGGAGATCCTTGGGGGAGGCCTATGTCCTGCAGAGGACGTGCTTCGGCTGATATGATAAAGCTTAGTTAGACTAAAAAAGTTCTGTTTATTTTTCGCTTTTTAGTTCCTTTTTTCGTCGGTTTAATTCTTTGTTATAAAGTTTTTTTATATTTTTTTGTGAAATTTTGTGGCTTAAATATTATTAACTTATTTATTGATGGCTTACTTTGAACAGCCTTCCGTCTCCATCATGAGACCTTCGATGGTTATCGTAACCCACAAATCAAAAGTTAGGTATAAAGTTCTCATTAAGATGAGTGAATAATCTCAGTCATAAGCCTTATAGTGTCATTAGAACTTACTATGTGTGCCAAGTTCGGTTCATACATGTAACTTCAGTGGGTGAACAATTAATCATTACCTATTTTTCTACTTTAGGGACAAAACTTTGATTTCAAAATTTAATGGGACCGACTTCGAAGTGTACCTACCCTATCCAACATAAAAAGAATTATCAAAATATGACTACTCTGTAAAAAGACATGCGTGATCCTACATAAAAAAAAACAATTATAAAATACGGGTCTCCTTGAGAGCCTCCGTTTTTTCGCCGGTTTTTTGTGTGAGGACGCCACTTAATTTTTCACTATTACTAATATTTATTATTTTCTGACAAAGCGGCAATATAAAATACACACTCTGTGAAAATTCCAACTGTTTACCTATTACGGTTCATAATACAGCTCGCTCAAAGACAGACAGACGGACGGACAGCGGCCGCATAGTAATAGGGTCCCGTTGGTCATCCTTTGAGAGTAACGGAACCCTAAAAATGAGTTTTCTTATAATTAGTTTTAATAAACATTGATTCAAATCCACATGTGGTTTTGTTCATATTTATTATGTTCTACACTTAGCTTAATTAAATAGCAGACTATTATCCGATCTGGTCATTCTATCGAACATTACTCTATACATTTTAAGTTCAAATCAATGCGGGCTTCAACGCGGAACAAACGCCCGATTCCCGGTTTACACATGTTTTTATTACTTCTGTTTCAGATTCAAATATTTTTTAGTTTTGCAAGGTGTTAAAGTCGCCGATTTTTGTGTGCTAGTTTCATTCAACTGTTTGTATTTGAGAAATTTTGCAATTAATGTCAAAAACAGGGTATACACATGACTTATATATTAATAAATCTGTGGGTAAACAAGATATTATTTATTTTACATCAAAAGTGGTACTATTTTTTACAGTGTTATTACTTCAAGTACATTATATATTTTTCCATAGTGATTTTCCTTTACGCAGTCTTTCAATAATTTGAATTGAATATTGTGATTTGACCCATGTTAGGGCCTTCAAGCGGTAATATTACAGATTTTCGTTATTTTTGATGTCAATTACTCCTAAACGATGGAAAACCCAAGGTTGAAAAAAAAAGCTCTTATTGTTGATGATGTTGCATAGAGTCAAAAGCTATTAAAACACGATTGAGCAGTTTTGACTCGATAGAACAAAATTCCAAAGATAGTTCTACACCGTTACTTTCAAATCTAGTTATCACTAATATTTTGAAGTATAAATAAAAAAAAATATACAACGATATTTGTTATGATAATACAAAGTGACTTATGTTATTATTTTTTATACTTTCATTGTAGTTTTTGATGGAAACGAAAAGCCATTGAAAAAGTCAAAAAAGTGTGGTTATTTTCTTTACTCTATACCTACACTTAAAGAAAAAGACAGAGACGACTGTTCCAATCAATAACTCGCCTTAAGTGCTATGAGATGGGGGTGCTAAATCAATCCATTAGGCACGCATCATGCCGTGAAACTGCCTATGATACGAAAACCCATAAAAGAAGTTCGTAGGAACCCGATAGGTTTAAACAACAGGTTCACCATCAAATCCACACCTACATTGTGAATATACACGCAATGACCTAAGGCAGCATCCACACTAGTTTGCGTACGTAATATCGAATTTTGTTACATCGAAAAGCCGCTTCCTCTATAGTATACACACATCATATTTTTTTTTTAAAAAGGCATGAAAGTTTAAAAATCATTTGGAGATAATTCGATTTTATAATGCAAAAAGTAAATCAAAAATAATTAATAACTAAATTTATTTCGTAATTATCAATATAAATTAAAGCTGAGCCTTTTTTTATTTTTTTTTATTAGTCCATACCAAATAACGGGACCCTATTACCTGTATACTATTACTAAGCCTACGCTGTCCGACCGTCTGTCCGACTTTTAAAATTAGACCGTACGAGTATGTTTTGAACCGTGATACCGCCAGCTGAAATTTTCATAGAATATACGTGTTATAATGGAGTATTTTTTTATATTGTTAATATGTATATGTGAAAATCCACTACCAAAGAGTTATCTAATTCACTCGTGACTGCATCAAACCTTTATAATTTTTCTCTACTAAAAAGTATAACAGCAAAAATAAAGAATTCTAGAGGAAAATCCAACAAGCGTCATAGCGGGCTGGCCAAATTGCCTCTCTTTGTTTTATTGAAGCTGTGTTTCATCGTTGCAGTGATCATCAGAAACAGCATAAGTATTATCTACGGATAAGGTAAATAAGGTTGGATTGGCAATAGTCACACTTTTGTTTGAAAACCAACATCGCCGCCTGTCTCCCACCCATCAACTCTACTACACAAGCAATAATAAAAATAATACATACACGAATTGCGCACACTAATAAACAAAACACACTTAGGACACAGGTCTGCAATTGTGTCTCACACCATTTCGAGAGTCTGTACGTTACACACAACCACACGCAAATAAAAAGTTTAAACGCGTGCTTTGTTTAAGTATGATTATCTAATCACACTTGTGGCGCGCCTGCTCAGCGCACATTTCCAATCCAACCTTATTTATTTGATCCGTGGTATTATCGTTACCGCAACATTCGAAATACAACCATTCGACACAACGTTGGGATCCCGCACACTCGTACATCACCGGCCAGCAATTTGCGTAATGTAAGGCGCCTTTACAACTTGCGCGCGCGCAGACCCACCGCAGCCTCCACATGCCTTAGGACAGCAGCTATAGTTTGTGATTATTTGCTCTTTGTTTATGTTAGTAGGGCTAAACTAAATTACTTCCTTGCTAGAGATTGTATACTATCGCTTCTCAGCTTAACTATTCGAAATACATTTAAAAAAAATATAATCCGGCGAATGGAGACCTCCTCCTTTTTTTTAAAGTCGGTTAAAAAAACGAAAATCGGCTACATTTTATATGTTTTATCTACCTGTACCTTTCGCAGCTTATCATTATATAAACTGAAGGACGTCCACTGATGGACATAGGCCTCCCCCAAGGATTTCCACGACGACCTTTTTCTGCGGTTCGCAGATTTTTGGGAATTTTACTTCCATCATTATATTGATCTTGACTGTATTGTATCCTAGTTAAAACACGATTAGAGATGTTTTTTCATTATAGCCACTGTCTGTTTTTAGCAAACCTATTTTTGACTAGATTTTCCAAACTAGCGCTATTTATGACACTGTCAGAGAGAGGCCTCGATAGAGCGCATGGACCTATCGCTTCAGGCAGTGTCTGATTGGGGTGATTCCAACCTCGTAAGGTTCAACGCCTCTAAATCACAGGCGTGTTTCTTTTCCACTAAAAGGAATCCTTTTACCTTGACTGCAACTTCCCAGGCGTGGAACACCTAATCTCAATTCTGGTGTATACATTGAGTCCAAGGTAAAGGTTGCTGCAATGAAGCTGGGAATTCTCTCTAAGGTGAGGCGGTGCTTCATATTTGGAAAGCTTAAATTCTCACTTTATTTCACACAAGCACAGGTCCGATTATATAAGGTCTAACAAAATTAGCTGAAACTATTTTAACTGGTGCTTCTATCCATGAAACTGAACAACTTTTCCCATGAAACCCATAGTCAAATCGCAAAAAAATTTTTGGACTTCCGATACTAAGTTGGCTGATCAGCTGATCGAGTTAGTATGGGAGAGCAAAATTTTTTTTTGCGATTTCACTATGGCTTCCATAGGGAAAGTTTCAGTTTCATGGGTAGAAGCACGAGTTAAAATAGTTTCAACTAATTTAGTTACACCATAAATATTATGGAGTATTGTTCACTGGATTGTTGATAAATAGATAGAAATCAATTATCTATACAAAGTACCAAATCTGTTACAAGCACATTGTACGTAGGCGTTTCGGGTCAAAGCGCTGGTTAAAATCGCCAATTACTCATTGTAACATGGTCATGTTCATAAATAGCCATGGAAAAAGCCGTAAACCATTAAACATGGCAGAGGTTGTAGGTGTCGGGTATGATGTGATTCGTGTGGTACGGGTATGGGAAGTCACACTATCACGTTGCAAAGTTAGAACTAATAGCTAGCCCGTGCTCTTCTTTGTATACGATTGTTGCATTGCAGGAGGTGAGCGGGGGGGTTCCTGCCCAAAACACCAATACCAACTGCTCTTGCGGCCAAGTGCAAAGCACTGAACACCTAACACAAAGGTATACATTGGGCCCCTATGTCTGTACCAAGGAGGATCTAGAAAACGCGACTCCCCGGGCAGTGGAACTGGCAAGGCATTTATGTAAAATACTAGCTGTTTCCCGCGGCTGCACCCGCGTGGACAACGTTTCTATGACTTTACGAGGGTGCGCAGTGCGCGAGCCGTAAGCGGCTCGCGAGCGTGAAAAAAAAGAAGCCTATGTTTTAATCCAGGTCCTAATCTGTCTACCTACCAAATTTCAGCCAGATACGTTAAGTACTTTTTGCGTGAAGAAGTAACAAACATACACACTCACACATACACACTCACAAACTTTCGCCTTTATAATATTTGGCAAGTAATACCGTCATATACTACAAGTATGTGTAGGGAAAAATCTTAAAACCATACATCATCATATCAGCTCATATATACGTCTCCACCGAGAGGCTCGAACCTACCCTGAATTAGGGTGAGCGGGCCTTAGTTATAACCGCCTCCGTAGCGTAATAGTTAGTCCGTTGGCTTCACACCAGGAGGTCGCGGGTTCGATTTCCGGTGGTGTCAATTTGTAAGAGTCAGTTTGGTTGGTGGTAGGGCATTTTGTAAGCCCGCCTAGCTAGCTAATACCATCTTATCTAAGTCTTGCCGCGAAACATCAATGTTAACAACATTGATGTATTCTGGCTTGAAGATAAGATAGCCAGCTCTCAATCACGTTAGGGAATCTTCGTAAGCCCGCTTCCATCTTCGGCGTCATCGTCACTTACCATCAGGTGAGATGATGCCATCATCATCATATCAGCCGAAGGACGTCCACTGCTAGACATAGGACTCCCCCAAGGATCGCCACGACGACCGGTTCTGCGCTGCCCGCCTCCAGCGGCTTCCCTCGACCTTCACCAGGTCATCGGTCCACCGAGTGGGAGCCTACACTACGCTTTCCGGTGCGTGGTAGCCACTCGAGAACTTTACTGCTCCAACGGCCATCTGTTCTACGAGCAATGTGCCCCGCCCACTGCCACTTAAGTTTAGCAATTCTGAGAGCTATGTCGGTTACTTTGATGGCAATGGCTTTGTAAAAAAATCAATTGTAAAAAAAGTAAAGTGATAGACAGACTGATCGCACACAGTCACAGGTGGTCAGTATTTGTAAATACAGAACTAAGATTTTTTTTTATTCACAATTGGTAAACCCTTGACAACATCTCACCTGGTGGTAAGTGACGATGTTGCCGAAGATGGAAGCGGGCTTACCAAGATTCCCCAACGCAATGGGGAACTGGCTATCTTATCTTCATGCCGGAACACACTGTAGGGCATCATCCTAAAAGCTGCCGAGCTTCAGTGAAATGTCTCATTTGTTTGAGGAGACACTCGACAATTTTATGTCCAGAACAGAAGACAGAAGAGCCTAAGAAGGAAACATCCACTTCATTATCTTCTATGAATTCAAAGGAAACACTTCTTCAAACTGTAATTGTTACGGTGCAACATAAAGAAGAGAAGCAACAAGTACGAGCTCTGCTAGACTCGGGCTCACAACGGACATACATCAGACAAGATATTGTGGAAAAATTGAAGATCCCGTCAACAGGAAAATAACAATTGACTCACGTCCTGTTTGGTGGTGTAGAGACAAATACTAAAGATTTCACTATTTATGATGTAAATAAAAATCTAGCAGATTGTGCAACTCTTCAGCTACATCCTTTCCCAAAATTCGATTTCTCTCCCATACTCGCTGTATATCTTCTGGCAACGCAGATTCTACCATGGGAAGTAAGAATGCAGCATATTTCTCTTTAGTTACACTGAGTACCTCTAAAGCTCTTAAATGACCATTCAATTGGTCATAAAGAGATGTTAGGCATTGATTCGAACAGTTGTCTCTGTGTTTTTCTTTACGTGTAAAGAATAAAGAAAATAACCCCACTTTTGAACTTTTTCGATGTTTTTTCGTTTCAATTTAAAACTACAATTTATATTAAAAAATATTTATACTAATCGACTAAGAAAATTTTGAGGTTTAAATCGGTCTGGTTTGACTGTGGAATGCAAATCTCTGTAATAGAAGAGGTTTTTTTTGGTATGTTTTTTTTGTTTTATGAAAAGTAACGAATTGTTCTTCTGCAACTGATAAAATGAAGAAAATCAAATGAAGAATTAGGTTTTAAAATATAACTTTTTGTTATTGCTGAGAAAAATCGGGATCCCTGCGACCAAAGTTTCCAATGCGTCGCCAGTGTATGTATGCACATATAGGGTGTAACCAGGTATCTCCTACATTAACAAACAGACCGCTAAACATATCGAACGCTCCAAATACATCGTCCTCTAATAATACTTCGTACACTGGCGGACATGGAAACAGGAAGTAGCAAAGAATAGAGAACTTGCAGTACGATTATATTCCCTTTGGAAATAGGGTATTGTATTGTTAGGGTTCAGTACCCAAAGGGTACAAACGGGACCCTATTACTGAGAGTTCGCTGCCCGTCTGTCTGTCCGTCTGTCACCAGGCTGTATTTCACGAACCGTGATAGCTAGACAATTGAAATTTTCACAGATGATGTATTTCTGTAGCCGCTATACCACCAAATACTAAAAAACAGAATAAAATAAATATTTAAGGGTGCTCCCATACAACAAACGTAGTTTTTTTGCTCGTTTTTGCTCGATATTAATAACGGCAACAGGTAGACGCTTGAAACTTTCACAGAATATTGAGTTATATTATTCACTTTAAAAATAAATAATTATGTACTTAAATTTAAATAAAATTAATATTTAAGGGGGGCTTCCATAGAACAAACGTGATTTTTATAGATAATGGTACGGAACCCTGCGTGTGCGAGTCCGACTCGCACTGGCCGGTTTTTAATTTTTTGACTGTTAGATGAGTAGATTTTTTTTTTAATGATAAAGAAAAACTCTCTATATTTAATATAAGAGAAAATCTTACATATGAAGAGTACGTTTGTTTGTCTGGCTTTCGTTACACAATTCACACCTATATACCTAATTATTTACCTCTTTATTTTATTTTTATTTATTTTTATTTAATATTATTTTTAGCACTGGTCTGAAACCCGATGGAGAAGGAACATATCAAATCAAATCAAATCAGTTTAACCGCCTCCGTAGCTCAGAGGCAAAGTTCACTGGCTTTACACAGGAGGTCGCGGGGCAGTAAAGTTATCGAGTGGTGACCGCGCACCGGAAAACGTAGCGTAGGCAGGCCTCCTACGCGGTGGACCGATGACCTGGTGAAGATCGCGGGAAGCCGATGGATACGGGCAGCGCAGGACCGGTCGTCGTGGAAATCCTTGGGGGAGGCCTTTGCCCAGCAGTGGACGATTTGTGGCTGATATGATGATGATAAGGAAAACAAGGTCACATTATATAATTAAATATCAATTATATAGAACACTAAAAAGTTTTTGCCTTTAGGTTAGAGATAAGCAAGCTTGAAGTACGCCATGTGGATACAGTTACGAACAGTAACAATACAACATTAATATGAAATATAATAGTACAACAAACATGAAGAAAAAAAACCGAATTAAAAAAAGTTAAATCAGTTCTTAGAAACAATAAAACAGACAAAAAATCAATTATATCCTAAGATTAATTACGTTGTTTGAGATACCAACTTCTACGTTACATGACCTGATTCACTGATGACTCGAAACTTTATTAATAAACATTCGTTATATTGCACAATACAATGTATTAAAAAACTATGTAGATTAATCTGCAGGTAGCTTATAGGTTTTTTTATGATTTATTATTTCTGTAATAGTATACTGTCGCGGTACACAGACTGGTTGAGGGCCCTGGCAGAATATCAGCGTTATGGGCATTCACCTATAACATATGCTGAGCCAGGACCTTTTCACTGGCCTGGCACTAACTGCAATTTAATTTTATTTTATTGTATTTATTTAGTAGCTATAAGTTAGTCTTAGTGGTGTAATCTTCTTTTTTTTTACTTTATTGTTACCAACCTTTTACATAGTGTTTTTTTTGTGCCTGGTCGGTGAATAAACGGTTTATCTTTCTATTTAGAAAAAAATAAAAAAAAAATAAAAAATATTCTGGGACAAATCACACATGGTCATCTGGCCCCAAAGTAGGATTTAGAAGAAAATGTAAAACAAATTACCAAAGGCAGCCTTTTTGTCCGTCACTGTAAGCCCCGCTGCTGTTTATTTTCAAGCGCGCGATGTGTACCAAATAGGTGCGCACGCGTCGCAGTGCGTGCGACGGCGCGGCAGCGTGTGCGGCGGTAGCCACACTTCAAAAGGTCCACTTTTGTACCGATTAGCTATCAATCTGCATTAGCCTGTTTAAGATAAAACACCTTGCTCTATATTATAAACATAATAAGCAGGGCGTGCTGCAATCAGTAGTATATATTATCTTCTGTTGTATGTAAAGTCGGCCGAGAAAATAGCAAGAACATCTTGATAATCCTTACGAATATTATAAATGTGAAAATGTGTTTGCTTGTTACCTTTTCACGCTTCAACACCTTAACCAATCTTGATAAAATTTGGCAGGCAGGTAGCCTGTGTCACGGGAAGGACATAGGCTACTTTTTATCCCGTGAAAATAGCAAAGTCCAATGCAGTTCTTTAGGGGAACTGAAAAAATAGTCTTTTTTGGTTCTTTTTTTTAACATTGCACCGGAACAATGGATTGCTGTGATTTTTTGCACAGAGATGGCTGAGGTGGTGGGAAATGACATAATTTACTAATTAGCATATCCTGACATGGTTCCCGAGGGATCTGGGGAAAACTCATTTCCGCGCTCGCGCACGTGAGCGTCGCATCGGAGCCACGGACTGAAGTGGTTTTTAGTAAGAATTGGTTGAGGGGGTGGGAAGTGACATAGACTTCTAATCAGAATCTAGCTCGATATCGTTCTTGAGTGATCTGAGGATAACTCATGTCCGCGCTCGCGAGCCGCTTGCGGCTAGCGCACCACTCACCCTAAAAGACAGTCATAAAAACGATGTCCACGCGGGCTAAGCTGCGGGCAGAAGCTAGTTTAGCATAAGCAAAGACAAGTAACTCATCGTTCACGTCATCATATCAGTCCCCACCGAGGGGCTCGAGTCTACCCTGAATTAGGACGATCGGGCTTTAGTCGACTTCACACACAACCTGCGAGTTTCTCCGCAGCCGTGTGCAGGTTTCCTCACGATGCTTTCCTTCACCGTTAAAGCAACGTCACGTCAAGAAATCTTTCACGTAAATTTAGCAAAATTGTACAGAGGCCAGCACATCAAGCTATACACTCGTAGTGCGATTCTGATCCATACGCCTGTGTACGAAGATATTACCCTGCTCCTTTAATTCATCTTCTGGGCAGGTCCGTACCAGGGCCGCTAGGATTTTGATGATTGCCCTTCAAGCTCAAATAATAAAAAAAAAATTAAACAAGTTAAGTGCGAGTTAGACGACCAGAACTCTCTACACGAGTAAAAATTAAAATAATGATACCGATTCGTTCATAGGCATTTGGTGAAGTATTTTTAACTGACTTCAAAAAAGGAGGAGTTTCTATGTTCGACTGCATATATTTTTTTTATTTTACTAACAAGGTTAAGACAATTGTTACTAACGTCATATGGGTTTGCTGGAAGAACTCAAACTCAAGTAACTTTTTATTGAACAACAGAATTCACAAATGCATGTATACAAAACAAAATTTATATACAGGGTGACTTTTAATTAGTTCTTGTTAATTAGAGATATGCATGTACTCGTGATTACAAACAACTTTCCCAAAGAAATTATATGTCAAATCAGAAAAAAAAAATCGAGCGAGACCTACAGTACTCGCATATGATGTGTAACATGTGACAAAATACTTTATAAAAGGACAGCAAAGATACGGCAGACTAGGCTGTATGGTCATAGATACCTTTGCCTTTTCCGCGCTTTTAAAGCCTGAAAAAACGCGACTCCCTGGGACACATTTCCGTCCCATGGGGCACTTTTCCGTCCCATTTCACGAAATCACTCCCACAAATTGCAGGAAAGCGAGAGCAAAGATGTTACACATCAAAAATGTTGGTCCTCGATCGATACATTATAATAAGTTACAAAATCGGCAAAAATGTATGAAGGACCAAAATGTTTTATTTTTTATTTTTTTACATAGTTTTTTTGGGAAAGTTGTTTGTAATCACGCGTACATGCATATCCTTTGCTATCAAGAACTAATTATAAGTCACCCGATATAACTAACAGACGTACAATATTGGAGGAATTGGTCTTAGGGGGAAGAAATTTCTTATTAAAAAGAAGTATTACCCATAGTATCATTTTTTTGTCTGTTTGTTTGCTTTGTATCTGTACACAATACCTAAACTGTTAAAAATTGATAAAACAAAGAAATAAAATGATTCATCATCATCATATCAGCTCATATACGTCCCCACCGAGGGGCTCGAGCCTACCCTGAATTAGGGCGATCAGGCCTTAGTCGACCACGCGGGCCCAGTGCTGGTTGGTCAACTTCACACACAACCTTCGAGTTTCATCGCAGGCGTGTGCAGGTTTCCTTACGATGTTTTCCTTCACCGTTAAAGCAATCGGTAAGTATGTACGTAAGTTTCAAAAAACTCATTGGTACATTGGCCGTCCAGATTTGAACCCGGTACCTCTGGTTAGAAGAACCGAGTCGTTACCGGCTGAGCCACCGACGCTTTTTTTTGTTTGATTAATAATTATAATAATGGAGGTGCTCCTGCCTTAACAATAAAATTGATTTCAATCAAAATACTTCAAGGACAACGATAGCTTTTTTAGGGTTCCGTACACCCATCCAACGGGTGACCAATGGGACCCTATTACTAAGCCTCTGCTGTATGTCCGTCTGTCCGTCTGTCAGCGGACTGGATTTTATGAGTCGTAATAGGTAGACAGTAGAAATCACATTCCATTCTGAGATTCCACATTAATTGTACTTTTAGGTAGCTAAGTAAATTTTTGTACTTTTCTACGGTACTTCATATCTGTGTAAGATCTATTTTTAAATTCTCTTTTTGTTTTACATTTTATTCGTTAAGGAACGTCATATTATTCTTTCTTCCGGAGATGGGCGTTAGTAACTGCGACACAGTCCTCGACTAATGCAGTTGCTATCGTACACATTAAATTTGTACCGCTAGTTTAAGTTCCAAATAAAATAATTTTAATTATTTTTTTTATTTTAATTTTTAATTTCTTTTGACGCTATAACACTAAGTACAAAAAAAAGTGAAAAGATAAGGGGTGAGCGACAGTCACGACACATCAAAGTTGGCACTCTCTTTCTATAGCCTGAAAATTATTACAATAGTCAGTGCGAACCGGAACTTTAGCGAACATGCACCAGCAGCACATAAAAAATATCACATTGAAATCTCTAAAAAAATCTTTCAATCTTTCGTTTCGTTAAATAACTCAGATTCTGGTGTTCACCACGTGGCCTACACCCAGCTATGGCTAGAGGCCCCCAGATTAGATTACACAGGCCGCTCCCGACACCATTGTTTGCGAATAACTCAGCCTGGAAAATGCTTGTGTGTAGTTTTATATTGTTCTTCGGCAACTATGACTAACAATGGTGCTTTGGAGTAGGTGGAGCGAGATAAAACGACTACTGAGCCACAGTTGAAGCAAATTACTGGTTGAAGTGATGAAGTGCTTGTGTCTAGCTTATATGACTCAACTCGCTATCCTAGTCTTATCGAGTCGATAAAACTCTGCGATGATCTCAGCAACTTCGGTCAAGTAGCTGCAATAATATAAGAAAAGATCCAGACAACCTGGAAAAGCTCATTGTAGTTTAAAAAAATGGAAGGCAAATTACAAAAGGAGTGAGGACCACACGCAATCCACTGGACCGACTAAGGATAACCGGCACAGGACTGACTGCTGCTTTTATGGAGCAAGCCGAGAACAGGAATTCATGGCCAAAGATTTGGACACACTATAAGATGGACAGGACCTTCAGAAATGAAGAATACGTGGGTCCGATTCTCGGTGAAGTCTAACTTTGTATGACACGATTTGGTTGGTGGAGGGCACTTTCTAAGCCCGCCTGGATAGCTATACCATCATCTTATTGCTTATTAGTCTTGCCGCCAAGCATCAATGTTATCAACATTTGATGTGTTCCGGCTAGAAGATAAAATAGCCAGTTCTTTATTGCGTTGGGAAATTTTGGTAAGCCCGCTTCCATCTTTGGCATCACCGTCACTTACCATCAGGTGAGGTGATGTCAAGGACTTACCAATTGTGGATAAAAAATATAAATGTAACTGGATTTACTGATGTAAACTTGTATTCTAAAATCCAGTCAAGCAAATAAAGTTAAAAAGTTTACTTAGATTGGTATAGGCTCACTTACATCGATGACATGACCTTTTCACAGATTGCTAGACGGAAACGTGCACCACTATTTTCTGCGATCCCACATTCTTCTAGAAGATGAAACCACTTATTGATATTTCTTATTAACACACTTATTTCCTTTGTAACGCCTTTTCCAGGTAAGATTACATCCACCTACATGTCACAACACTTCAAATTCGACAGTTATTTGCTGTCGGCTCCTATCATTCCATATCTCTAGAACTAACCCAGTGCGTCGGCGTCGGTTTCTCAATCGCGGCCTAGTTGTCATTCAGCATTCATACGCTCATTCATACTGACCCCAGGGTTATCGGAGTACGCTAGTTTCTAAAGAAACCGGCTTCTTAGAATTGCAATGTTTGTATTTAGCTTCTAACATAGTCACAAATTAAGTGTTGCTAATGTTTTGGTCACGAATTTTGTAATTTCAACGTTGAAACACGCCTCAGTTTGGGAAGGCGTTATTTCTTGAGTTATTATGCCAGTCAAATGATTTATATGTTAATGTTTTACAGAATTTAATGCAGTTTAATGTTGTTATAGACAGTTTTCTTTTATATATAATACTTTAAAAAAAAATTGGAAAAAACCGCAAATCGGGACAAACTTTCGGGAAAAAGGGAGGAAGAGAGCGGGGGAGGGGTTGACACCGGGCAGAATCGTTTTCAGCAGGGTCGAATTAGTAAAAAAAAACCCGATGGCAAATAGTTTCACCAAATGCCGTTAACCGGCTTCTGTAAAAACAAACCGTTAATCTTAAAGTATCGCTCCCCATTACCCTAACATGACGTTAAAATTAAGATGAAAACTTGCAAAACTTACAATCACCTTAAACCCGAAATGACTATACTTAGTGATATACTTAAATGAAATAATTTCAGATACGGGATACATTAGTAAGCCCTTGGCATCATCTCACCTGATGGCAAGTGACGATGATGTCGAAGATTTAAGCGGGCTTACCAAGATTTCCCAACGCAATGGAGAACTGCCTATCTTATCTTCAAGCCAGAATACAGTTGACACTGATGTTTGGCGGCAGGACTTAGATAAGATGGTGGTAGCTAGCCCAGGCGGGCTTAGAAAATGCCCTACCACCAACCAAACCGAGTCTAACTAGTTGACCCCATCGGGAATCGAACCCGCGACCTCCTGGTGTTAAGGAATGGGCTAACCATTACGCCCGGAGGCAGTTAAAATATACAAAACAAATAGCCTAACCTCGACGTACCTTAATATGACCTTAATTGCGTATTAGGCGGTCGATGTAGGTTTGAATCTCATTTGTAGTATTCCATTTTTCTACAGTTTTATTTGGTTCCATTCCGTTGATTACCTACACTAGAAAAGATTGAAATACTTCTTGAAACTAGAACTCTGCGAATTCCTCAACTGTTATCACACTGTGTCACCAAAACAGCACCTTTCTTGACGACTCATTGTTTCTACAATACGGTCACGATACGGTCCTTACCTATATAGGATGAATAAAAAAAAAATCGAGCGAGACCTACAGTACTCGCATATGATGTGTAACATGTGACAAAATACTTTATAAAAGGACGGCAAAGATACGGTAGACTAGGCTGTATGGTCATAGATACCTTTTCCTTTTCAGCGCTTTTAAAGCCTGAAAAAAGGACGGCAAAGATACGGCAGACTAGGCTGTATGGTCATAGATACCTTTGCCTTTTCCGCGCTTATAAAGCCTGAAAAAACGCGACTCCCTGTTACACATTTCCGTCACATGGGACACTTTTCCGTCCCATTTCACGAAATCACTCCCACAAATTGCAGGAAAGCGAGAGCAAAGATGTTACACATCAAAAATGCTCTTCATACAAATCCACCGTTTCTTATGATTGTATGTTGCTAGGTCTCTTAATTGTTCAGTATGATGAGTAGAAGCCCCAGTTAACGAGTCCTACAATAATCTCGTTACACGCTGTAGAATTCTTTTGGTTTTGTGTTTAGAATCCATACCATAAACACACCCCAGACTCTTCATACAACGGGCGCGAAATGGCATTTCTAAAAACAAATGACGAAACAAATGAAATCACGGCGGAATTCTATACGTTCGAGAACCAAACTATAACCAATCTGTATCGTTCTGGGTGACGAGGGGGTAGGTCGGAATCTAGAGAGCGGCAGGGAGCGTCCATACTGTATGTTAGTACTAATATGTATCATCATCATATCAGCCACAAATCGTCCACTGCTGGACAAAGGCCTCCCCCAAGGATTTCCACGACGACCGGTCCTGCGCTGCCCGCATCCATCGGCTTCCCGCGACCTTCACCAGGTCATCGGTCCACCGTGTGGGAGGCCTGCCTACGCTACGTTTTCCGGTGCGCGGTCGCCACTCGAGAACTTTACTGCCCCATCGGCCATCTGTTCTACGAGCTATGTGCCCTGCCCACTGCCACTTCAGTTTAGCGATTCTGTGAGCTATGTCGGTTACTTTAGTTCTCCTGCGGATCTCCTCGTTTCTGATTCGATCACGCAGAGAAACTCCGAGTATGTAATGTATGCTTTGCCATAAAGGTCCATGCTCCATCCATACTTCACCGACGATTTGACGTTCGCATCTTATTAGGTATGCCATCCTCTCTGTGGTCGAACGTGCGTGAAATCACGAACAGACGCCCATGCGTTAACAATGAGCTCAGTATTCGTGTCTTTTGGAATTCTGTTGTCCCGGTCATGCATTCTGGTTTACGTTTACACTAAAAGTGTAATTCTACTGGACTTACTCGTCTAGTAAGAGGTCCAAACTACAAATTTAAATTAAGTACAACAGTAATGAAGTTGCAACCCATCTAGTTATATGCCAATCTGATCTTTCACCTTTCTCTCTTATCGTGTAGCACAATTAACCGTGCTATCCAAGGGATAGACGGCGGCGGTTGCTTGGTGTTGTACTTAGCATAACCCACGGTCACGTGTAGGGCATTTAGATTTACAATTTACACCTACGGATGTGTGCAACGAGTCCTTCATACACATCTGGAATCAGATGTGCAGGTGTCGACCGATGTTTTCCTTCACCGTTAAAGCAATCGGTTGGTGAGTTTCGAAAAACTCATTGGTACATTGGCGGTCTGGGTTTGAACCGGGACCTCGGTTAGGAGGACCGAATCGTTACCGGTTAGGCCACTTGTTTATCGTTCATCTCGAAGTAAATAATTAATTTGTAACCTCGGTGTCAAAGCTAAACGCTTCAGACATACCCCTCCGGCCCACCGGAGCCAATTCATAATTGCGAACTACACGTTTATTACGGGAAAGGCTTAATTGGAAAACGCCTTTTGGTGTTCACCTCCCGATAGAGATGTGGAAATGACTTCACATTAAATTTTCGCGTCGTTGGAATTTTTACGCAAGATCAGACCGGGTGGGTGCCAGTTTTTGCTGTATAGCAGGCAGCCTGCTGCGTTCTTGCGGGTTGGAGGAGGAGTTGGGGGGGGGGGGGGGGGCGCGAGAGATTACTGGCATACGTGGAATTCTATCTTAGTCCTCGAGAGTCGGCAAAAATCTCAAAACTCTATATGTTTGTTCAAAATAGTAGGACATGAAAACAATATGACACGAGAATTTAAAATTAGACATATAAGTTTTTGTGTATTAATGCCTTTGACAAGAGTAAGACAGTTCACACGGACAGCACCCGGTCACGGTTATTACGCGAGAGTCAGCCATCGCTCTCCTTGCCCATATTAGAGGGAAAGAGACGACCCGGCTCCCGATGCGCCTGTTTTATATCCCGCAAAGTCCTGTGATGTCTTCCTGACACAGTATTAAAGACTACGAAATAGGAATAGCCGTATATTACCGTGCCACTGGTTATTTATAACCGGCGCGGCGGTAGCCACTATCCATCAGGTGGGCCGTCACTTCTATACGTATACCTATATCAAATAACAGTGACATGTCATCGACTAATCAATAACAGATCGATAACAATGTTTGGATACCTTTGAAAGCTATTGACCGACGCGCACAAAGATTCATTGGAGATGATGAGCTTGACAAAAATAAGCTTCAAAACCTTGAGCATCGCCGCAAATTTGCCTATCTTTCGGTATTCTATCGAATTAACTTCGGAGAATGCACGCAAGAACTATACATGATCACAGTTCCCCAGCTCCATTCCACTGTCAATGCGACATAGGGGGGTTCTATCCCTTTGTATTTAATGTTCTATTTATGCTCTACGTTTGATGCGTTACGCTTTTAAGGCGAGAGTGAATAGGTATTTGATTATTTGAGGTGAGATGTTGGCAATCGCAGTAAAATATTCAAAAATAATAAAATTAACTGTACAGCCACTCTGTGCATACTTTATCGCACTATATACTTTATTTATGCTTTACGAGGGTGGCATACTTAAATGCACTCAGTGCGCGAGGAGTTTCGCTGCGAAGATTGGCTACATTCGAGCGCACGCGCGGCAAACCGACTAGGAGTCGAAGTGGTCGCCATGACCGAAATCGGTCGGATAGATCATCATCATCATCATCATCATCATCATCACTTTATCGCAAAGCTTTCACTCTCTGGCGTAGTCGCAATATTTAACAATAAATATTGCGCTTATTTAGTAGCAAAGAATAAAGGTATGTCAGACTTGTCAAATTTACAAATAATTTGCGTTAGTATGGGAGGTACTTTATTTTATTTTATAAATTTAGGAAATAAACAGTCTTATATATAGAATTACATATATTTTTTTTATTAAAAACGACCTGGAGTTCCGCTTAATAAAAATAAAACATGAAATATACGAGCCCTTGAGACAATATTAATTTTACAACAAGTTTTACTTTAACAGTTCATTTTATTTCTAATCGCAATTTTAAGGGCATTCAAAGGAGTATAAAAAATGTCTACACCAGAAAAGTCATTATTGAAATAGCGTGTCGATCGTCTGAAGAAACTATTTTTGGCAGAATTTGTCGAAAAAGGAGAAATTGAAAAGGTTGTTTTTGTGCGAGAGGATATGCGGGGTGGTATCCTAAAGTTAATTTCAGCCAATAGTGCACGAGAGTAAATAATGTTATTTATTATTTTGAATAAGCGCACTTGATCGTGATAAACCCCTACTAGACTTTAGAGACGCGATATTATATCTTTTGGCAGCTGTTTTATAGAGTTACGTTTTTATACAGTGACTTTATATCTTATACCTTCGTTTTATACTTATAAATAACGTTTTTATTCAGATTTTTCCCGGAAAAAATTATGAACTACCCAGTGTAGTAGGCTTTACCACAGATGAGATACTAGTTACTTCCTAATTCCTGCGGCCTGGAAACGTGCCCTCTCCACGCCGATACCTGCACGTTGAAAAGGAAGGTTGAAGTGTAGATGGGAGGGAGAGGGTCCAATTGAATAAAATGAAAGGATTGATGATGTAAGAATAAAGAGACTTGTTTTAATTGATTCACTTATAACTGTATTTTTTTAAGTACCTATATATATAAAAAAACACAGAAAATTAAAAAAATAAAAGGTATGCTTCACAGGGGAACGGACGGTGAGAATTGAACATACTATTATTACTTTTATATTTATATTTTAAGTTATTATTTTTGACGTAATAATGCTTCAAAAAAAACATAAAAAACGAAAAAGGCACAAATTTTGAATAGAAAGACGAAATCAAATTTAAAAAAGACGATATAAAACAGGTTGAAAATAAACTAAAATGTATGATTTCGTCACAGTCTTATTGTTAGCCATTTTTAAATAACAAACAAACAACCTGAGTGTGTATCCTCATTCCAATTTTTCCTGGAATAACGAACTACAGCATGTGGATATAAAGTCATATAATAATAATAATAATAAGGTACAGAGTTTTATCAAAATCGTTAACGCTGTTTTTAAGAAAAAAAAATTACTTTCACCTAATATAAGTCATAAGTGTATTAATGATGCCTATTCTTTACAAACAAATTCACTCCTGAGTAACAGAAAAATGCTTTTTTAATTTATTTCAGACTTCTTACCGCCAGTACGACTCATACTTGGCCCGGTTTTATTATTTGTTGTTAACATAAAAAAACTTACCTATGAAAAACACGTTACTTATTGGGAAGATTCTCTCGATTTCTCTGGGATTCCATCATCCCATCTTGACTTGGTGATTATGAGACCACCTCAGGAGTATAGTTTTCGAATAAAAAAAGAATTTTGAAAATCGGTCCACAAGTGACAGAGTAATCGGTGAACATACATAAAAAAATACATACAGTGGAACATAGAACCTCTTTCATTTTGAAGAAGTCGGTGAAACATATTAGGGTGTTTTATTGTTTGTTGTTTGTGTATAGGAAACTATCAAGCTGTCGCTATTAAAACCACAAGGGCTAAAGCACAGATGACAATAATCAAATAAGATCAAAATAATTTATTTTAAATAGGAGTTTACACACACTTTTAAATAGTCAAAAAAACTTATTGAATATTACAAATAACGTCATGATTCATATTACAGTCTCAGGTAATGGTATTTGTTATAGAATCAACATATATATCTTTGTCATTTACATAATCTATTATTTTATAATATCCTCTAGAGCACAAGCATCTTTTGACATGATAATAGTACAAGCTAAAGGCAACATGAACTGAAGAATCTATCCCGCGAGATCAATTAAAAAAGGAAAATAATATGAGTGTCATCCATCAGTTGTTTAGGCTGGCTGGTATTAATCAACTGTCTAGCTACAAGACCGACTGAGGTCGCTAAGTACAGTGCGACTGGTACTTAAATGCAAATCTCTTAATGCCCTAACATGGATGAAATCACAACATTCAATGCAACTAATAATTATTGAATGACTGCGGTAAGCTATCACTATGGAAAAAATATATAATACTAGCTCTTGCCCGCGGCTTCGCCCGCGTGGATATCGTTTTTATGACTGTCTTAGAGGGTGCGGAGCGTGGACATACATTTTCTCCAGATCCCTCGGTAACTATGTCAGGATATGCTTAATAGTAAATCATGTCATTTCCCACCCCCTCAACCATCTCTGTGCAAAAATCACACAATCCATTGTTCCGTTGCGATGTTAAAGAAATTAGGTAACCAAAAAATAGTCTATTTATTAGTGGACATCGTTTTAATGACTGTCTTTAAGGGTGATTAGTAAATTATGTCGTTTCCCACCTACTCAACCATCTCTGTGCAAAAAATGAAAAAATCGAGTATTTTTTTAGTTCCCTCAGGAACTGCATCAGATTATGCTATTTTCCCGGGATAAAAATTAGCCTATGTCCTTTCCCGTGACACAGGCTACCTGCATGCCAAATTTCATAAAGATAGGTCAAGGCGTTGAAGCGTGAAAAGGTAACCAACAAACACATTTTCACATTTATAATATTAGTAAGGATAGTTAAAGTAACAAAAAATCTATTTAATTGAATACAATTTTAAAAATATTACCTTTTCTGATTACATTCCCCATTGCGTTGGGGAATCTTGGTAAGCCCGCTTTCATCTTCGGCAACATCGTCACTTACCACCAGGTGAGATGTAGTCAAGGGTTTAGTAATTGTGAATAAAAAAAAAATCAAATATCTTGGAAACCCTGTTTTTGGCACTAATGGTTAAATTTAACAAAAACAAATCGTTTATGTTGAAGGAAACCAACACACAAAAATCAGTGACCTTAACACATTTCATTTGTATTGAAAATATTTTTTGAAATGTATTTAAAAGTGATGAAAAGCAATAAAAACATGTAGAAATTGAGAATTGGGCATTCGGTTTCAACGTAACTGCCGCGATGAAGCCCGCATTGATTTGAACTTAAACCGAATAGACTTACGTTCAATATTATTTTATCACGGATCGACCTGCTCGGATTAAGTCGTTTTAAAGCCCTAAGCGTTATTCTTTCTACTCATGAAACTAAAAAACTTTTATTTTACATCTTTTACAACATCAGTGTTAACAGCATTGATGTGTTCCGGCTTGAAGATAAGATAGCCAGTTCTCCATTGCGTTGGGGAATCTTGGTAAGCCCGCTTCCATCTTCGGCATCATTGTCACTTACCATCAGGTGAGATGATGCCAAGGGCTTACCAATTATGAATAAAAAAATGAACTTTTCATACAGATCGATCAGCTTGTTATAAGAGGCCCCCGTCACTCAGTCAAGCAGGCGAGATAAGTACCTACACATTGGCGCGGCCTACAGGCCGCGCTCCGCTCGTCGGCGCTAGGACGCCGTACAGTCGCCGGCGCAATTCGCGCGCCGCTCGAGTACGCAGATAACCGCTAAGTCGAGCGCCTTAATGCCCATGTTTCCGTGTATTGTGTGACAATGGGAAGGAGTAGGTGAACAAATGCGTAGGTATTTTCGTTTTGGAAGTGAAATATATGTTACGAAGTAACTAGTATCTCATCTGTGGTAATAAAAATAACCCAAGTTTGTATAAAGTCCGAAAAAATAATTTTTTTTTTGAGAAAATAAATTGTTCTGTTTCGGAATAGAATCACCAAATAACAAGTTGGCACTTTGCAGTCATTTACCAGTCACCTTGTATTTATGACATCTGACACGACACGTCATTCAAAAAGATATTCGACATAGAACTGAACTCATATCGCTAATTATCGTCACCTAGTTATCATGCAAATTGAATCTCTGATGAAGTTGTCACATCACCGTATATCGAATGCCCAAGGCGTGGCGTGGCGTGGGTAAGCAACCGGTACGCGTGCGCGCGCGACCACCCGCATGCCTTATCGCTGTTATCGCGCGATCTGTGCATCTTGCCCTAATTAGTGCTGGACCTGTGTGAGGTTGAGATGCCGCTGATTGCAGGTGCAGGAACTAGGAAAATGGGAGAGGCCAGGGAATGGGGCTATAATTTATTATACATCTATATATATATATATATATATATATATATATATATATATATATATATATATATATATATATATATATATATATATGGTCTAGCAAAATTAGCTGAAACTATTTTAACTTGTGCTTCTACCCATGAAACTGAACAATATTCCCCCTGAAACCCATAGTCTAGATCTCAAAAAAAAAAATTGATCTTCCTATACTAAGATGGCTGATCAGCTGATCGAGTTAGTATGGGAGAGCCAATTTTTTTTGCGATTTAACTATGGGTTCCATGGGGAAAGTTGTAAAGTTGCATGGGTAGAATTGCACCAATTAAAATAGTTTCAGCTAATTTTGTTACACCTTTATATATAAAAGAAAGTCGTGTTAGTTACACCATTTATAACTCAAGAACGGCTGGACTGATTTTTATGATTTTAGTTTTGTTGCATTTGTCTTCGTCGGGAATAGGATAATAAGTATTAAAATATGATATTCATCAATAAAAAAAATTATCAGTCAAAAAATAATTGGTTAATAATTGGTTTATAGTTGGTTAGGGTAGTGTAGTGTAGGTGTAGTGTAGTTAGGGTATGGTAGTGTAGTTAGGGTATGGTAGTGTAGGGTAGGGTAGTGTAGTGTAGTGTATGTAGGTTAGGGTAGGGTAGTTTAGGGTAGGGTAGTGTAGTGTAGTATAAGGGGGAACGAAATTCGCCGGGACAGCTAGTATATTATAGATTTATGTTGAAGTAGAATAACAATAGTTTCGAAAAGACCAGAAGGCGTTTAAAAGCTTGTTTTTGAAGTGGATGAAACTACATCATATCAGCTCATATATGTCCCCACCCACCGAAGGGCTAGAGCCTACCCTGAATTAGGGCGATCGGGCCTTAGTCGACCACGCGGACCCAGTGTGGGTTGGTCGACTTCACACACAACCTGCGAGTTTTTTCGTAGGCGTGTGCAGGTTTCCTCACAGTGTTTTCCTTCACCGAAAGAGCGTCGGATAAACGTGCATATGAAATCTAAATTGAAAACACATTGGTACGTGTGGCAGGATTCGAACCCCGACCGTCCCGAACAGGAGGCGGCGGCCCTAGCCGTTACGCCACCGACGCTCTTAGGTAAATGAACGATAAAACTTAAGGAGCAATAAATGAAATAGGTAAATATTACTATATAGTTATAATAATTATAATTATGATATTATTTTTACTAATATTATAAATGTGAAAATGTATTTGTTTGTTACCTTTTCACGCTTCAACACTTTGACCATGCTTCATGAAATTTGGCATGCAGATAGCATGTATCACGGGGTAGGACATAGGCTACTTTTTATCTCGTTAAAATAGCATAGTCCGATGCAGTTCCTGAGGGAATTGGAAAAATTGTCTTTTTTTTGGTTCATTTCTTTAACATCGCAACGGAACAATGGATTGTTGTAATTTTTTGCACAGAGATAGTTGAGGGAGTGGGAAATGACATAGACTGCTAATCGGACCTAATATAGGTCAGGCTTCGAGCCTATTTTATTTAAGAATCAGCTGATCAAAGTTTCATGTATCAGCCAACGTTGTATTATTACGCGAAATAAACAATTTAAAAAAAATACGAAAACAAGGCACAAATTATCATAGGAACATCATAAATAGCTTCCGTATTCGTCGAGATAAATTAAAACTAATTACTAATTAATCAACGTTAAATTAATGAGGAAACAAAAAGCTAAAGCTCAACTTTAATCATATCTCGTTTATGAGAGATCAAAATAAAAAAGGGTAACTCAAATGAATCAGAGATCCACGCCCACAACGAAACTAGAAGTGATATCTTAGCGGTTTGGGTCGAACCTGTGTACACAGCCAGCACATCAAGCTGCACACTTTGGACTTGTACCGTTCTTATGCTGAATGCATATGGATCAAAATCGCACAATGAGTGTATAGCTTGATGTGCTGGCCTCTGTATATCGATCGAAGACGCAAGCTGACCAGCCGGCAGCACCCAGAGCAGTGTTGCCAAACCCACTCGATCAAATTACGGTGTTAGTAGGTTCAAATTACGGTGTCCGTCATACAAAATGATCAAAACATTAAAAAATATCGTGCTTCGAAACCGATAATGCCCAAATTACGCTGTTTTTATGAAATTGCTTAAAATTCATTACAGTAGAAGACACTGAACCACACGTAAATATGGTATATCTACCGTAATTACGGTGTAGTTGGCAACACTGACCCAGAGTTAGTCAGTCACCGCACGCACAGCACCGGGGCCGGACACTGCGCATGTCTGTTGTTTCTGCCGATCGAGTAGAGAGCAACGCGTGCTTCAATACGATCACGATACGAAGTTGCTTGTGAAAAGTTGAATTTTTTTTAATTATACCATTCAGGAAATTTACTAGTGCAATTTTTATAAGTTATTTGAAAATCTCCTAAGTGACTTATTTTATATCATCGTAAAACAAGTTCATAAATCAGTCGCGATACGAATTTACGGAGGAAAAGTTACCATTTATGAGTTTAATTATCAGAAATGACTTGAAAAGCTCCAATGATTCCTGAAAGAGATTAGATCATCGTAAAATAAGATGATAAAGTTTTATTCTTTACGCTCCTATTTTGGGAAACTGGTTGTATTTTATAGCAAGTGTAATTAATACGAAGTGATGACACAGATTTCCAGTAAGTGTCTTGTTGTGACTTAGTTAGAGAAAACTCAGGTGTTGTGTGACAATAACATCGTAAAAATATGAGGATGACAAGTTAGCGGGGATGACAAGAAATGTTATCAGTGTTTTATCCTACTTAATCAACTGAAGGATTCATAATCTGATATTTCTTCTTATCTGTGCCTAGTTTGGAATTCATTTACCATATGAATCCTTTTGTCCAATATCCTAATCTGAAAAATTTTAAATGTCGACGAAACAGAAGGCACTTCACACGCTGTCATACTACTTTGAAATGTGTGAAAATCTTAATCTAATGATATAAGGATCAAAAGAACTACCAATGACACAGAAGAAGAAAAATCCAAAACTTTTGCAATGAGATGAGAACCAGTGAAAATGCGTTGGTGGATTCTATCATGCATGATAGTGGAACTCCTGGCTACTACTAGCCCGCGGCGCTGTTCGGGCCGTCTTGCCCGGGAGCGGCTGAAAGCCGCCGAAAAGATCCGAGATAAGAGGTACTTCCTCGTCTGCTGTGCTCCGCTGTGTTCAACCACGGATAGGCGGCATCGGCCGCCTGTGGCTAACAGGAGATACCAGCCCTTCCACAAGACCTGGTTCGGACTTAAATATGGTACGTGCTAACTTTATTTTAATAACTGATTCGCGTGCCACTGCTGTGTAAAGGCTTCTTCCACGTATCGTTAATCCAAGACACTTTATTTCCATCCTTGCGGTCTCATTCATTCAAAACCCAAGTGTCTTAAGTCTAACCCCTGAAAGTGCGGATCGCAGTTCTAATGGTCTTTCATTTGATTGATTTGCACTTAATTAGCCTTTCAACTTTTTATGAGTCGTAATTGCATAGAATATGAACAGGAGTTCAAAATCTCAAGAGGCCAATGTTAACTGGTCAATGTTTGTTTCTAAACCTCAAATTTTGTTATTAATTATTACTTGCAAGATTTGATCTGATAACTTAGTGTAGTGACCTACTTTACTATTCCACAAACAAACAACAAAACAAAGTATAATAAGGGGCCTTAACTGAAACTAGTTTTCCATACAAATTTAAGATAACAATTTCCTGAAATTAGATGAGCCGATTCTAAAAAAACTTTATACACATAAGAAAATTAATCTACATAATCATATCCTTACTAATATTATAAATGTAAAAATGTGTTTGTATGTTACCTTTTTAGGCTTCAACGCCTCGACCAATCTTAAAGAAAATTGGCATGCAGGTAGCCTGTGTCACGAGGAAGGACATAGACTACTTTTGGTCCTGTGAAAATAGCACAGCCCGATGCAGTTCCTGAGGGAACTGAAAAAAATCTCTTTTATGGTTAATTTCTTTAACATCGCAACGGAACAATGGATTATTTGATTTTTTGCACAGAGATGGTTGAGAGAGTTGGAAATGACATGATTTACTAATTAGCATATCCTGACATAGTTCCCGAGGGATCTGGAGAAAACTCATGTCCACGCTCGCCAGCCGCGCGGCTCGCGCACCGCACACCCTCTACGACAGTCATAAAAACGATGTCCACGCGGGTAAAGACGCGGGCAAAAGCTACTTTATATTTATTTTTTAAAGTAGACACGATATCCACGCGGGCAAAGCCGCGAGCATCAGCTAGTTATATTTATTGTATTGATAACTTTTTCAAAAAATAGTGTTGTCAGTATAGTATACAAATTTTGAATTTAAAATCTTTTTGTAAATAAAAAAATGAAAACTAAATACACTGAGCAATTTCCTGTCTTGCTTATGAATATAAAATTTTAATATAGGTAGGTTTATCTGTGTTGTAGATGTTCCACCTTTTCGCACGAATCGTTACGCTTCTTCATTAATTATGCGTACAGTGCAGGAGTGGAACTCCTTGCCTGTGTCAGCGTTTCCCGATTTTTACGATTTGGGGATCTTCAAGGCAAGAGTGAATAGGCATCATTTAAGTTTTCGTGTACCATCCTTGACTGCATCATCACTTAGCATTAGGTGAGTTGCAGTCAAACACACTCAAATTTTTAATAAGAAAAAAAAAATTTCAAGAAATTGTTCAATTTCAATGTTGATATCATTGGTGTGTTCCGGCATGAAAATAAGATAGCCAGTTCCCCATTACGTTGGGGAATCTGGGTAAGCCCGCTTCCATCTTCGGCAACATCGTCACTTACTATCAGGTGAGATGTTGTCAAGGGTTTACCAATTGTATAAAAAAAAATGATATTTTTAGTTTTTATGGAAAACGAGTTTGGTTAGGCGTCTTAAGCTACCCTATCTGTACATCATTCACCTGCTAAATCAGTGGAAGTAAATAATCACAATCGGTTACGCTAACCGTATCTCGCACCAAACCACAGATTACTAAATAGTTACTTCGTAAACCAAACCATTTGATCCGCTGACCTGACAGCGGTTGATAATTTCGTGAAACACTACATTTACAGCTTGCTGCTGTAACACATTGCTAATCTTTCCACCAGCTGTAATATGAACTTTAAACATATCGTAAATATAAGGTGCTTGATAGACTGTTGATGAAAAGTCATCTTTCACGCTTGTTTTATTTTAATTTTTATAACACATTTCCAAACGAAATAAACCGAACTCCTTACGGTGAACATAGGTAATGTAGAGATCGTATGTCTCTCCATATATGCACTTCCAACTCCTTTGCTTAGTTTCTTGCCAGCGCGAATCGAAGTTAGAATATTAATTTAAATTTGAATTGATAAGTCATTCGAAAGCTTTTCGAAACAAGAGATATTCATTCTATGGCGGACTGTGAGCCAGGACAGAGGTCCATTTTCAATAAGTATATTTTCATTATCCGCGCGTCTGGGCAGAGGTCCCTAAAGTTATGGCAAGAAAGTGAGAGGAATCAATGAAGCTATAATAATCAGTCAGCCGACAGAGCCTTCTACCTTTTTTTACGTGTTAAATATATTATCATCTCTGATGATTCTTTAATACGTATCTTTCATTTTGAGCTACAGACCCCAGCGTCCCGTAGACGACGTCACAGTACCTTCTTGCAATAGCATCTAACATTTTTCAAATTGACGAGAGGTGCCTCTCTTAGCGCACTGTAGGCTATCATTGAATTGGTATTTTTTAATGAAGCAGTGTTTTCTATAAACATATTTTTGACAGGGTTAGTCCATTCGCTTAATACCCGGAGGTCGCGGGTTCAACTTGTTGGTTGGTGGTAGGGCATTTTCTAAGCCCACCTGGCTAGCTACCACCATCTTATCTAAGTCTTGCCGCCAAACATAAGTGTTAACAACATTGATGTGTTCCGGCTTGAAGATAAGATAGCCAGTCCTCCATTGCGTTGGATAATCTTGGTAAGCCCGCTTCCATCTTCGGCGTCATCGTCACTTACCATCAGGTGAGATGATGCCAAGGGCTTACCAATTGTAAAAAAAAGCAGTGCCGCCGCTCCCAAGATGTAGATCGTCAAAGTAGTTAAAAACGTGTCCCTGGTGTTTCTAAACTATTGGAACTAGGCACAGTGCTAATATATATACTTTGACCTAGGTAAAGGGTTTAGGATACCCTGAGATACCTAAACAGTTTTGAGTAATGACTCCGAAACCCGGACCCACATATAGGCACTGGGCGGATTTTTAAAGTTTTCATGTATTATAGGGTGTTATTAATTAATTATGCGTCGTATTTTTTTAGAAAAAGATATGGTTTTTTTGTGTGGGTGATCTGATAATTTTGATATGATAGAAAAAAAAATCCAAAAGAAGGTACCCCTGGCCAATAATTTTAAACATCTATGTATAATTAAAATCAGCCAATATTTTTTTCTGCAAATCCAGGATAAGACATACACGCTCAAATACACACAGACACTCACATACACACATACTTCATATTTCTTGAATATTTTTTTACCGTCTTAAAGCAATATTAAGAGTGCATTTTCATTAAAATCTCGAAGTCGTTTTTTGGGACGAACACATGCGTGCTCCTATTTTCTCCTCCGTCATTCCAGGTTGAAAATCTCGAAGTTGGTTTTTGTGACTATCACGTAACCGTTTTTTGCTCCTTCGTTGCTCGAAAGTAAATGGTAAAATTAAAAGCAAAAATTTTAATAAATTTTACGTAAAATTCTGACTCGATGCATTTCTCACTCCTTTTTTTTTAAAAAAAAAAGGTCATCAAACAGCAAGCGGGTTGATGATATCTAATTGCTAATAAAAACCAAATCCTTGGTTATGAAACTGATACGAGTATATAGCACACACTTAACTTTATCCCATCGGTTATTTCCCATGATGAATTTGTCTCTACCATCTCTCGAGCAGTGGATGGATTTGCCAAAGCCTGACTCAGACACACTTCAAAACTTTAACATTTGATCAAGCAAGAGCAACTTAAAATTGTCATTTAAAATACCTGGTACTTAAAATATTTGATGATGGACTTTCACGGACGGATACGCTGCGCCACCATCGCCAGGCATACAAGAAAATCCGTAAAAAAACTGTCATCATCGTCATATCAGTTGAAAGACGTCAGCTGCTGAAATACCTTTAGAAATTCATTAAAAACCGGTAAAGTGCGAGTCAGAACCGCGCACAAAGGGTTCCGTACCATCATACTATTAGCACTAGTTTCTTCACATCAAAAAAACAGGTTTTTTGTATGGAGACTCACTTTTTCTAATTTTTTGTATTTGTTGTTAAAGCGGCAATAGAAATACATCATCTGTGATTTCAACTGTCTAGCTATCACGGTTCATGAAATACAGCCTGGTGACAGACAGACAGACGGACGGACAACGGAGTCTTAGTAATAGGGTCCCGTTTTTACCCTTTGGGTACGGAACCTTAAAAACCGGTAAAGTGTTTAATTAAGATACTTGAAACGTGATTTTTTAATAGATAATGGTACGGAACCCTTCGCGCGCGAGTGCGACTCGCACTTGGCCAGTTTTTTTTCTATTGAGTTCATTTTATGCAGTAAATTTATCCTTTTCTTTACGTTCATCACTTGTTGCTATTTCATGTTTGAGACACGTGAATCGCTGAGTCTCGGAATTGCTTTTGTCTGAGGTCAGCCTTAGATTTTTATCGCATTTTTATCCTAAAATGTTGAAGACATTACATACCTAGGACGCCTCGACATGGCAAGAAGTATCATTAAACGTAATCTTTTATCTCTACCAGCAGTTACTACCCACGCCATTTTTGTCAACAACATCATAAAGTTGTAATGATATCATCGATTCTCCATTAATATTTAATACTCGAAAATACGAAAAATGTGACTACTATTTGTTGTATTTTATTTACAAAACTTTTGAGCGTCGGTGGCGCAACGGCCAGGGCCGCCACCTCCTATCCGGGAGGTCGTTGTTCGATTCCTGCCACGTACTAATATGTTTTCGAATTTCGAACTCGTATGTACGTTTATCCGACGCTCTTACGGTGAAGGAAAACATTGTTAGGAAACCTAGCTGCACACATCTGCGAAGAAACTCGAAAGTTGTGTTTGAAGTTGACCAATCCACACTGGGCCCGCGTGGTCGACTAAGGTTCGATCGCCCCAATTCAGGGTAAGCTCGAGCCCCTCAATGGGGACGTATATATGAGCCGATGTGATGATTTACAAAACTACTATTTTCAATGATTATGATGAATCCTATCCTACTAATATTATAAACGCGAAAGTTTGTAAGAATGTATGGATGTAAGTTTGTTACTCTTTCACCCAAAAACTACTGAACGGATCTGACTGAAATTTGGTAGGTAGACAGATTAGGACCTGGATTAACACATATGCTACTTTTTTTCCACGCTCTGACTGACAACCAGTCAAAAATTGGTCCAAATCGGTTAACATTTAAGAGGCGAAAATCGTTATCGCCGTTTGTAAGAAAAGTCGCAGCTTCACAATTCTCTTAAGGTTGCCTGGTAGAAATCACTAAAAGCGGTAAGGCTGCCTTTGCACTGTACATATTTTAATTAAGTTTTTGTAAAGATTTGTTTTGGTGTGCAATAAATGATATTTACTTACTTATAAAAAAAATTTGAGTCCTGTTTTGCCAACTTTCCCATTAAATGCTGCATAATTTCATATATTATATTGGCAGTCAAATTAGGGCGGTAATATTACAGATTTTCGTTATTTTTGACATCAATTACTCCTAAATGATAGAAAACCCAAAGGTTGAAAAAAATACCCTTATTGTTGAATATGTTCCTTATAGTCAAAAGCTATTAGAAACACGATTGAACAGTTTTGGCTCGATAGAAAAATATCCCAAATATAGGTTTACACCGTTACTTTCAACTCTAGTTATGACATGAAATTAAAAAAAAATATACAACAATATTTGTTATGATAATACAAAGTGAGTAATGTTATTATTTTTTATACTTTCATTGTAGTTTTTGATTGAAACGAAAAACCATTGAAAAAGTGTGGTTATTTTCTATACTCTTTACACGTTAAGAAAAAGATAGAGACAACTGGTTCAGTCAATAGCTTGCCTTAGGAATTCCGGTTTCTGGCGTCTGTCGACACTGACTGCGAACTCCAGGGAACAATGAAGATGAAACGATTTTACTTGGTCTTCGACCAGTGTGTGTTGCTAGTGATGACATACAGAACTGCGACATGGTCGCTTACTATGGGCCTAAGAAGGCTCAATGCCACCCAAAGGGCACTAGAGCGTGCTAGGCTCGGAGTTTCCATGCGTGATCGAATCAGAAACCAAACCAAAGTAACCGACATATAGCTGTCAGAATTGCTAAACTTCAGTGGCACTGTGGCAGTGGGCTCGTAGAACGGATGGCCGTTGGGGCAGTAAAGTTCCCGAAAACGTAGCGTAGGCAGGCCTCCCACTCGAAGGACCAATGACCTGGTGAAGGTCGCGGGAAGCCGTTGGATGCGGGTAGCGCAGAACCGGTCGTCGTAGAAATCCTTGGGGTAGGCTTATGTCCAGCTGTGGACGTCCTTCGGCTGATATGATGATATGATGATTTTACTTGATCATACTCGTAATTTGAGATCACGTTCTGCCACACAATGAAAACTGTGAAATCAATTTCATTTTAAATGATTCAGGGAACGGTAGCAATAATTTTGTCTGCAAATTGAGTTGGGGAATCTTGGTAAGCCCGCTTACATCTTGAGCAACATCGTCACTTACCACCAGGTGAGATGTTGTCAAGGGTTTACCAATTGTGAATAAAAAAAAATATGACTACTTACTTACCTGTAATTTCGTTCATCATATCAGCTCATACATTTCCCCACCGAGGGGCTCGAGCCTATCCTGAATTAGGACGATCGGGGCTTAGTCGACCACGCGGGCCCAGTGCGGTTTGGTCGACTTCACACACAACCTGCGAGTTTCTTCGCAAGTGTGTGCACGTTTCCTCACGATGTTTTTCCTTCACCGTTAAATCAATCGGTGAGTATATGTACGTAAGTTTCGAAAAACTCATTGGTACATTGGCCGTCCGGATTTGAACCCGGCACCTCTGGTTAGAAGGACCGAGTCGTTACCGGTTGAGTCACCGACGCTTAATTTCTTTAGTCATGTCATTTCCCTTATAATGTTGTTCGCCAAGAAAGTACGTGAGTCGGCGCGGGCGCACGCAGGCGGTACAAATTATAGGGTGGGTGAAACGGTACGGACTCCAAATATCCGGAGCATGACCTTTGCGATCTGGGTTGTGTCGGCGCGCGCACTGTCTGCGGACATTTGATTCGTGCTGTGTTTATGCTTATCTACGGTACCCAACCTACCAAAACAAAAAAACAGAATGAAAGAAATTTAATATCGAACCTGATCGAACAATAAATTTTTATATTAAGGAATCCCACAAAAATGTTTAATTAAGATATGTTTTTGACTTACTGAGCTGAGCCTGGTCATTTTCCTAGCCTACCTTATATCTAATAGTTATTAAGATTTTAACATAAGTAGTTTAAATTATTTTTTTCTTGCATTGTATTACCTGTTTTGTTTTTGCTTGTGTGGACTCTGAATAAATGCTTATCTTATCTTATTAAAGAACATTTAAAATCTTAAATAACAGTTACCTACGATAACACCAATCAAGTACTTAACGCATCACCGCCATTTACAGAATGCGTGTTATATCCGGTCAGACTGTTTTAGTGCAAAAGTGTAAAAAAAAACGCATCAAAATCGGTCCATCCGTTCGAGAGCTACGATGCCACAGACAGATACACACACACACACACACACAGATATTGGCATCAAACTTATCACACCCCTATTTTTGAGTAGGGGTTAAAAGTAGAGGTGCCGCAAATAGTCGCTATTATTCGGTATTCGGCATTACTAGACATTTTTTTGCTTTTCGTCGAATACCGAATAATAATGTCTATTATTCGACATTCTGAGAATAGTTGTCTAAAATGAACTTTTAATGAAAAAACTATAGGCTTAAATAATCAGTTTATTTTTTCTTAAAAAACAAAACACACTTAGTTTAGTATTAATTCTTATCATTACTTAATATTAAATGTCATACAAAAATCAGTCATCTTAAAGTTAGGCTTTTTAATTAATATTAAAAATCCAAAAGGGGCAGATTGTGGTGTAAAAAAACTAGTTTTTCTGCACGATTGGGATCAAGTCGGTTGCGTTTTTTTTCATACATCAAACCTGCCTCAGAAAATAGTACCTATTTCTGAATAAACAGAATTCAGCGATATCAGTTGTGCGGGAAATCCCCTAAAGTATTAAATGCTGAGTTACACAAAAGGAGGTATTCCCCGTGAAATAGGTAGGTAAATTATCAGACTGTGAGACTGATTTCCTAACTTCATTTTCTTTTCTCGTAACCTTCGAAAAAATTTAGATTACAGTAGGTAACAAATAAATGATTCTACAAGCGTGATGGTACATTCAATAACAAATAATCTATTTTATATATTCCTTTGTTAATGTCGAATAATAATAGCGAATTATTCGACTATTCGTCATAGGGAATGGCAATTAATCGATATTCGACTATTCGCTATTACAACTATTCGCAGCAACTCTGGTTAAAAGGGGGTTCCAAACAATGGCAAAGGAACGAGAAAAACAAGTGATAATACTGAAATCCAGTTCCGTACAATCACCATTCATAACACATAGCAACTAAATCTAATTTGCCTAGTTCCATCCGAAATCATCCCAATTAATCCAGAACTAAATCGCAGCGCTCATAAAACTAAATAAACACGATCAGTTACTTATCTTGGCAGTCGCACGCGCAGGTTATGTGCCGGTCTGCGCCGGTCGTTGACTCGCGTATTCGCGACCAATCTGTCCATTCATGAACTGATTAACTATATTTATATAGGGGTGTACAAATTGTATAATATATATAACACGATTATTTATAATGACAAATTGAAAGCGGGACTTGACGTGATTCTATATAATATATGAGCAGGTATTGATGTCGTTTTTACCTAAACGTTTCGACTATGCTTCTTTACTGCCCCAACGGCCATCTGTTGTACGAGCTATGTGCCCTATCTACCCACTGCCACTTCAGTTTAGCGATTCTGTGAGATATGTCGATTACTTTGGTTCTCCTGCGGATCTCCTCGTTTCTGATTCGATCACGCAGAGAAACTCCGAGCATAGCACGTTCCATTGCCCTTTGGGTGACCTTGAGTCTTCTTATGAGGCCCATAGTAAGCGACCATGTCTCAGTTCCGTAAGTCATCACTGGCAACACACACTGGTCAAAGACCTTAGTATTAACCTTAGTTTTGCTATAAACGGCCTCGAAAACTACGGGTGGTATGTAAAATGCGTGCGAGTAAAGATGAGACTTGCTTGACATACGTACGACGTGAAATATAAAAAAAAATAAAGTAGGAAGTTTACGAAATAGTTATCCATAATGTATGTTACCCATAATCCTTTGCTTCTTTTGACATTAAAGTTTACAGTTTGTAACAAAATTGGTGTAGGTCCTGTTAACTGGGGCTTCTACTCATCATACTGAACAACATATTTTGTTCTACGACTTTGCTGAAATCGCAAAAAAAAAAATTTTTTTTTCATACAAATCGATTAGCTGATCGACCAATTTTGTGCATTTTAGTATGGAGGGTCAATATTTTTTTTTTGGGTTTTGACTATGCGTTCCTTGGGAAACGTTGTTCAGTATGATGAGTAAAACCCTCAATTAACGGGCCCTACACCAATTTTGTTACACTCTGTATACATCTTGAAGCATCTTCCTACTTTGTATTTTAATGTTTTACGTGGTGTATCAAGTCTCATCTTTAGTGGCACGCACTGTACACGCAGCGTCACAAAGGTAACTAAGCATGTGTAAGGAAATAGAATAAAGTACATAGTCATAATTTATTTGTATAATTGGAACGCAACTGTAAAAGATGACCTAATTTGGTGTGTGTAATAAAACGATAGTCTAAAATGTCGTCCTGAGTTTCAATGTACACCTTACAATTGTAAGGTTGATATGCCCTTAGTTTTTTGTGATAAATATTGCAAATTTTTATACAAAAAACTCAATATTTCCTTACACATGTATAGGGTACCTATACGACCGGAGAAGCTCAAAAGCCGAAAATAACCAGGACGCCCCAAAGTCTGCTTGTTTATTTTATACACTATCGGCCCAGAGTATATAAATACTGCCGTTTGTTAGCGTTTGGCATAGTATGATCTGATAGTCTCACCTGACGGTATAGATCGCGGCACAGTGCGCAGTATCTTATTTTTAGGTCTCAATCGAAGTTAACAAATAACATTACCTGAGACTGTAATCTGAATCATGACATTATTTTTATTATTCAATATTTTTTTGACTATTTAAAATTGTGTGTAAACATCTTTTTAAAATAAATCATTTAGATTTTTGATTTTGTTCGGGAAACGGGGGTCCCGCGAACTAATGGACGACAGCCGCCCGCGTTACTCAAGCTACACCCGCGCGCTGTCTACCTGCGCGAACGACTGCCATTTGTGTTATACATATATGAACGACTTATACGCCGCTGACTGTACCCAACAAATCTGCCAGCACATAAAATCAAAAACGGACTGTTAAAAAGCGTATGCGTGGGATTATCTGTATGAATGAGAGAGTGAACTGTGCTATTGATGCTATTGTTATGTCTACTAATGCCGCGACTTCCGGTCAATTTGGGCCGCAAATCGAGGGCAGTAAGGCAGATTTTTGATAAGACGTCGTCGCCATGACGTTACCATCAGCCAAGCGAGGAAATGGTTCCGCGCGATAAAGCTTAGATAGGATTCGATATTGTACAGGTTCTCGCGCGCACATGTACATGTAGCAAGAAAACTGGTAAATAAAAAAAATCATTATTAGTCTCAGAATACAGCACCTGAAGCAAAAACAACGTCGTGAGGAAACCTGCACATCTGATTCCAGATGTGTATGAAGGTCGCGTCCCACACGTCCATAGATGTAAATCTAAATGCCCTACACGTGACCGCGGGTGACGCTAAGTGCAACACCAGGCAACCGCCGTCTATCCCTTGGATAGCACGGTTAATTGTACAGTGAGAATAGTATGAGGCGCGCTAAAGTCGAAAACTCTGCGCGTATGCTACTTCCCTTGGCTGTAATATTGCTATTTTAGGTCGGTTTTTAAAGCTTTTTGAGTAGATAAGTTAGAATTAAAGAACCACTGCTTGTTTACTCACAAAAATAAATCGCCTGCATGCAGGATTTAGAAAGAACAAAACGTCAAAACTATACCAATTAGGAGTAGTTTCGTACAAGCACAAGTTGCCACACTGTTATCGTCGTACGCGTGTTCTGATTTATTATGTATTCTGAGTTATTATTAGTTTCCTCAGAAATAAAGAGATTGAACATCACAAGGTCTAGCTCGATATTTCTAGCTTCATCTATGACCTGTACTTGTAAATCATCAATGTCAAATCAAGTTCAAGTTAAAGTCATTTAATGTGCAGGAATGTAAGTTTATATAGATCGAACATATATTAATAGATAAAGTACAGTAAATTCTACCTGAATCAGGTGTACACAATAATTAGGTATTAATACATTAAGCTATCATAATGTCATACATTATCCGAAAATAAATGAATTATTATTAATATGTATATAGACTAGCGTCGGTGGTTCAACCGGTAACGACTCGGTCCTTCGAACCACAGTTACCGGGTTCAAATCTGGACGGCCAATGTACCAATGAGTTTTTCAAAAACTTACGTACATATAATTACCGATTGCTTTAACGGTGAAGGAAAACATCGTGAGGAAACCTGCACACGCCTGCGAAGAAACTCGAAGGTTGTGTGTGAAGTCGACTGACTAACTGACTGACTAAAAAACAAAATAAGCACAAATACCAACAAAAAAAAAAATGTAAATCTTATTATATTAAAAATGTAATCATCATATTTCTTTATCACGTAAATACTCATCAATCGAATAGTAACATTTGTTTAATAGCCATAAGTTTATCCGACGCTCTTACGGTGAAGGAAAACATCGTGAGGAAACCTGCACACGCCTGCGAAGAAACTCGAAGGTTGTGTGTGAAGTCGACTGACCCGCACTGGGCGCGCGTGGTCGACTAAGGCCTGATCGCCCTTATTCAGGGTAGGCTTAAGCCCCTCGGTGGGGACGTATATGACCCGATAAGAAGAATAGCCACTCTGTAATTTTCAGCTTAAACAAACGCTAATGCTGCATATGTAAACACGTATATGTTTACAGTCTTAAGAGGGTTCATATTTTCTAGATGGCAGGTTACGAGGATGAATAACAATGAGTGTAATGTTGTGCCAGGTTGAGATGCCAAGAGCAAGACATAATGATGGCGAACAGTGATTTCTTCGACATAGACAAAGCTTAGATCACTTTCAGAAGGGTCAGTCAGAAACACATTAAGATTACTGTCATTCTATCTAGCTAGAGAATCACTTTAGTGTCCCGTATATCAGTTTTTGTCTAGTTTTTTGTCCATCAGATGAAGTGCAACCAAACGCACCTTAAATTAAAAAATAATAATAAGAAAAACCGTACACTATACATGCAAAGTGTTACGGGTCCCCAGGAGGCTCGAGTTTCCATACAAACGTAGTTCCGCTTAAAAACAATAACTACATGCCGGATTGAATTCAAACTTTGCAAATATATTGAGTAGTTACATATCGATGTCTATAATTAGTTTTCGATGTAATAAATAATATAAAACAGATAAATAAGAGCAGTTTTAAACTTTCAATACAAAACTAATTTAAGCCTTCGTTTAGTTATGTTATTATTTACGAAAAACGATAAAAACTAATTACAAACATCCATATGTGTCTACTTAATATATGTATTTGCAAAGTTTGGATTCAATCCGGCATGTAGTTTTTTTATTAAAGCGAAACTACGTTTGTATGGAAACTCGAGCCTCCTGGAAGGAAGGAAATCAAACAATCAATATTTCATTCACATTAAATCAATATCAGCGCGATCAGCCACTGAATGTGAATATTTTTTTGTTATTTACTAATTTTTACCGCTAAACGTTATTTTTTTCTTTAAATCACAGTTTACTACTAAAAAATTCTTTTTCCAAATGTATATCGTTCATTTATAATGTCCTATATTTTACTAGTTCATAGTTCATAGTTCATTTATTCATAAACAATTTACAAATTGTGTTTGAAATAACCTAAGCTAACATTAAACTTTGTTAAGCTATTTTAATTTTTTTTTCTTATGAACAAAATACCCTATCTATCTTAGATTTTTAAGATTTTAAGAGGCTCCTGAAGGCTAAGTGGCCTCCATTAGTAAAAAAAAATATAATTCGCTGAGTACAAAGTGTGCCGAAAATATAACTCGCTGAGTACAAAGTGTGCCGCAAATATAACTCGCTGAGTACAAAGTGTGCCGCAAATATAACTCGCTGAGTACAAATTTTGCCGAAAATATAACTCGCTGAGTACAAAGTTGGGCGAAAATAAACTCGCTGAGTACAGAGTCTGCCGAAAATATAACTCGCTGAGTACAAAGTGTGCCGAAAATATAACTCGCTGAGTACAAAGTGTGCCGAAAATATAACTCGTTGAGTACAAAGTGTGCCCAAAATAAACTCGTTGAGTACAAAGTGTGCCGAAAATAAACTCGCTTAGTACAAAGTGTGCCGAAAATATAACTCGCTGAGTACAAAGTGTGCCGCAGATATAACTCGCTGAGTACAAAGTGTGCCGCAAATATAACTCGCTGAGTACAAAGTTTGCCGAAAATATAACTCGCTGAGTACAAAGTTGGGTGAAAATATAACTCGCTGAGTACAAAGTTGAGCGAAAATAAACTCGCCGAGTACAGAGTCTGCCGAAAATCAAAGTTGGGCGAAAATAAACTCGCCGAGTACAGAGTCTGCCGAAAATATAACTCGCTGAGTACAAAGTGTGCCGAAAATATAACTCGCTGAGTACAAAGTGTGCCGAAAATATAACTCGTTGAGTACAAAGTGTGCCGAAAATAAACTCGCTGAGTACAAAGTGTGTTGAAAATATAACTCGATGAGTACAAAGTGTGCCGAAAATAAACTCGCTGAGTACAAAGTGTGCCGAAAATAAACTCGCTGAGTACAAAGTGTAGGTACCGAAAATAAACTCGCTGAATACAAAGTGTGCCGAAAATATAACTCGCTGAGCACAAGGTGTGCCGAAAATATAACTCTATGAGTACAAAGTGTGCCGAAAATAAATTCGCTGAGTACAAAGTGTACCGAAAATAAACTCGCTGAATACAAAGTGTGCCGAAAATATAACTCGCTGAGCACAAGGTGTGCCGAAAATATAACTCAATGAGTACAAAGTGTGCCAAAAATAAACTCGATGAGTACAAAGTGTACCGAAAATAAACTCGCTGAATACAAACTGTGCCGAAAATAAACTCGCTGAATACAAAGTGTGCCGAAAATATAACTCGCTGAGTACAAAGTGTGCCGAAAATATAACTCGATGAGTATAACGTGTACCGAAAATAAACTCGCTGAGTACAAAGTGTGCCGCAAATATAACACGCTGAGTACAAAGGGTGCCGCAAATATAACTCGCTGAGTACAAAGTTTGCCGAAAATATAACTCACTGAGTACAAAGTTTGCCAAAAATAAACTCGCTGAGTACAAAGTGTGCCGAAAATATAACTCGCTGAGTACAAAGTGTAGCAAAAATATAACTCGCTGCGTACAAAGATTTCCGAAAATAAACTAGCTGAGTACAAAGTGTGCCGAAAATATAACTTGTTGACTACAAAGTGTGTCGAAAATATAACTCGCTGAGTACAAAGTTTGCCAAAAATAAGCTCGCTGATTACAAAGTGCGCCGAAAATATAACTCTCTGAGAATAAGGTGTGTCGAAAATATAACTCGATAAGTACAAAGTGTGCCGAAAATAAACTCCCTGAGTACAAAGTGTGCCGAAAATAAACTCGCTGAGTACAAAGTGTACCGAAAATATACTCGCTAAATACAAAGTGTGCCGAAAATATAACTCGCTGAGCACAAGGTGTGCCGAAAATATAACTCAATGAGTACAAAGTGTGCCGAAAATAAACTTGCTGAGTACAAAGGGTGCCGAAAATATAACTCGCTGAGTACAAACAAAGTGTGTCGAAAACATAACTCGCTGCGTACAAAGATTGCCGAAAATAAACTCGCTGAGTACAAAGTGTGCTAAAGATATTACCGGCTGAGTACAAAGTGTGCCGAAAATATAACTCGCTGAGTAAAATCGGCCGGAGACGATTGAAGTACGTGTAAGTTTTCTAGTTTACTTAGAAACAAGCTATTTGTTGGGCCCCATCGCCATAATTGAGAGTAGGCGTCGGTGGTTCAACCAGTAACGACTCGGTCCTCCTAATCAGAGGTCCAGGGTTTAAATCCGAACGACCAATGAGTTTTTCGAAACTTACGTACATTATACTTAGCGACTGCTTTAACGGTGAAGGAAAACACCGTGAGGAAACCTGCACATCTGATTACAGACGTGTAAGTACGACGGTCGCGTTGCACACGTCCGTAGATGTAAATCTAAATGCCCTACACGTGACCGCGGGTGATGCTAAGTGCAACACCAAGCAACCGCCGTCTATCCCTTGGATAGCACGGTTAATTGAATCACACGATAAAAAAAAGAAGTAGGCTCAAGCGACGTATATGAGCGGATATGATGAATCTATGGTAACAATCAGAAATTTTCTCAGGAATATCGATTCTACATCAAACGAATCTTTCGTAGTCTTTAGTCTGGGTGCCTTTTCTCGCAGGTGGGTACGTGTCCCAATCGATCACGGCAACGGGACAATCCATCTCGCTGAGATGCAAATACGCCGAACAATGCAACGAGGCCACTCGATGATATCGGGCGGTCCCACAAGGGCCTTGCACTTGCCGGTTTCGTAACACCATGTTTTGACGAAGGCGCAAAGAATTAAGTTACTGAGTTGAATATATTAGGGACGTTTCAACTCCAGAAGAGCAGAATTCTTAATACGGAATACATTCCAAAATGTATATTGTAGATATACAGTTGAATTGCGAAAAAACGTTTTTTGTTTGTGGTGTAAGATAATTTTGATAAGTACTCGAAACATACATGCATATGTCATCATCATTACAGCTCATATACGTCCCCACCGAGGGGCTCGAGCCTACCCTGAATCAGGGCGATTAGGCCTTAGTCGACCACGCGGGCCCAGTGCGGGTTGGTCGACTTCACACACAACCTTCGAGTTTCTTCGCAAGGCGTGTGCAGGTTTCCTCACGATGTTTTCCTTCACCGTTAAAGCAATCGGTAAGTACGTACGTAAGTTTTTGAAAAACTCATTGGTACATTGGCCGTCCAGATTTGAACCCGGTACCTCTGGTTAGATGGACCGAGTCGTTACCGGTTGAGCCACCGACGCTTTTGCATATGTATGATTAGAAAACTGATTACAAAATAGGGAAATGGTTCACTATCACCATACGAGTATTGTAGAGGAATTATTCTTTAGATGATTACCAATTTTAATTTATTTTATTGTCTATTGATGTAATATTTTCCATTCATAAAGATCATTAATTAGTGAGCCGATATTTTGATGAATGTGTATCTCATGTTGATCTTTCATTCACTTCGTTGCTCTATTCACAGCCGACATTCGGAATGGTATCAACCTTTCACTAGGGTCTTAAACATACAGTGAAATAATAATTTGTTTGATTTGCTGCGGCCCTGCGGAAACATACGAGGTATGCAGCCCTTGAGGCAACGTATGTTTTTGCGTCGCCTGTGAAACGGCCAGTCCCTGGGGCTAAAGAGGCTTAGGTTTTTATTGCTGAGATCAGGAGTTTGAGAGACAGTGGTGGAGATTCGCGCTCTAGATTCTTCCCGGTCCAACGCCTCTCGGTGGCTATCCAACGTGGCAACGCCACCAGTGTTATGGCACACCCTGAACACTTCATACAACGGGCGAGAAATAAAATTTCAAAAAACGAATGAGGAAACAAACAAAATGGCGGCGAAATCCTATACGTTCGAAAACCAAACTGTAACCAATCTGTATCAATATGGGTGACGAGGGGGTGAGGTCGCAATCTAGAGAGCGGCAGGGAGTGTCCATACTGTATGTTAGTACTAATATATATAATTTGGTTTTGGGGTCGTTCGGATCAGGAAGGAATTAGTTACATTTCTTTTAAATATTTGCTGTAAAATTATTATTTTTTATTTATTTCTGTGTATTTTTGTGTTACAAATTAAATGTTTCATTAAATTTAAGATTTATTTTTATCTATAAGCTATTCGTACCATTTGCTTTATTTATGTAAATCGATCCCTCTATTATCTTTAAGCGTAGCTCCCATAGGTGGATTACAAACGAATACCAATCGATCATTAGAATGGGACAATCAATCTCATGTACATGCAAATACGCTGAACGATGCACCGGTCTCGGTCGATGATATCAGCCGGTACCACCAAGGGCCCTGCTCTTGTTTTCGTAATATCTTGGTTGATTGATTTGGGGCGAAAAACGGTTTTTGACGCATCGTTGAATATTTTTTTTACATTGACTGTTTAATGTGTTTCCCATTGCATTGGGGATTCTAGGTAAACCCACTTCTAATCCTTTATCGTTTCTTGCACAACTGAAATCCTTATAATAGCCTCCTGCAGTTCCACAAATCTAACGGTTTCAATGTTTTATTCACAATTCACATGACTGTTCGTTTCTAAACAACCCATAAACTTCCCCACTACGGGGGCACGGGGATCTTCCCAAACTCTGGAAGGTTTGACCATACTTCACACGCGGGGGCCAAGTCAATGAGTTTCAATGTATTCACAATTCACATGACTGTTGGTTTCTAAACAACCCATAAACTTCCCCACTACTGGGACACGGAGCTCTTCCCAAACTCTGGAAGGTTTGACCGTACTCCACACACGAGTACCAAGCCTCAGGAGCTTCCTAGATAGGCCAGGGTTAGTTGTTGGCAGGGCCAACCTAAAATCCCTATAATGTGATGTAAGGCTTGTCAATAATTACAATCTGTCAAAAAACCGACTCCCGCTGACATCCATGTAGACCGCCTCTTATTATGAATGTATTTAGCTATAGTTTGCTATTAGATGAAGACATCCTTTTTATGGTCTGATCGCATCAGATATTGATCTAGTATCCATGACGACCACGATAGCGGCGCAAGGGCAACCGTCGCGTCGCTTTAGTTTCATGTCGTTGATAAGCGATATCGCGGTGATTAAGCTCTTCTAGTCCATCAATCTAGATATACACTTGTATTGCAAATGTACACTGATTAGACATTTTCGATTCACTAATCAAACGGTAATCAAAGCGAAATTTAAAAGATGTAATTCTAGAAAATGTTTAGGCCTTTTAGAGGTAAGACAGATCTTATCCATTCTTACATCGTTAGAAATGTTATTACCTAAAACTGTGTCCCTATTTCACAAGCATCCTCCTGTCCTGAAATAAGAGAGCTGTGATCCAAATACACTTAAGGTGAGGCATTGATTGGAACAGTTGACACTATTTTTACAAGCTATTATTTAGTTCCGACTGTCCCGGTGTCTGTAATGAAATCTTGCAATTTAAATTTGACCCACTTCCCCGTTTCCGATTGAGCTGAAATTTAAGTATGCATATGTATATCGCGTGACACTGAAAGCTTGTACCAAAAAGCTTTTAGGTTTTTTTGAAAACTATGATATTTTCTTTACGTGTAAAGAGTTAAGGAAATTATCACACTTTTGCACATTTTCAATGTTTTTTCGTTTCATTTAGGAACTACAATTAATTTTAAAAAATCCAACTGACATATCGAATAGATTTTAGACTAATCGACTAAGAAAATTTAGAATTTTAAATCGGTCTTGTTTGCCTGTAGAATGCAAATCTTTGTTTTAAAAGAGGTTCCTTTGATATATTTTTTCTGTTTTAAAAGTTAACTTAAGAATCAGGTCACATAAAATCACTTTCATATGATTTGTAATTGGTAAAAAAAATCGCGTCGGTGGCTCAACCGGTAACGGCTCGGTTCTTCTATCCAGAGGTACCGGGTTCAAATCTGGACGGCCAATGTACCAATGAGTTTTTTAAAACTTACGTACATACTTACCGATTGCTTTAACGGTGAAGGAAAACATCGTAAGGAAACCTGCACACGCCTGCGATGAAACTCGAAGGTTGTGTGTGAAATTGACCAACCCGCACTGGGCCCGCGTGGTCGACTAAGGCCTGATCGCCCTAGTTCAGGGTAGGCTCGAGCCCCTCGGTGGGGACGTATATGAGCTGATATGATAAAAAAAAATCGAGAACCCTACGACCAAAGTTTCCAATGCGTCGCCTTAAGGGCCGCCAGTAGGCTCGAGTTTCCATACAAACGTAGTTCCGCTTTAATACAAAAACTACATGCCAGATTGAATCCAAACTTTGCAAATATATTAAGGAGACACTTATTGATGTTTGTAATAAGTTTTCGATGTACTAATATAAAACGGAAAAAAATAAGAGCAGTTTCAAACTTTCAATACAAAACTAATTTATGCCTCCGTTTAGTTACGTTAAAATTTACTACGATCAAAACTAATTACAAACATTGATATGTGTCTACTCAATATATTTACAAAGTTTTAATTAAATCCTGCATGTAGTTTTTGTATTAAAACGGAACTACGTTTGTATGGAAACTCGAGTCTCCTGGAAGTCAGCAAAAACTCACGAGTAAGTACAAGAAAATCCATATAATGTGATGTAAGGCCAGTAATATAATCTGTCAAAAAACTGACTCCCGCTGACATCCCTGTAGACTGGTAGAGGCTGTAGACCGGTGGTACCGGCGCGGTGCGCGCATGTGCGACCCAAAATTCATCGATGCTCGTCAATATGTCGCATTAATATTGATGAGTCTCCATCTGTCTTCAATCTCCGATTGACGATGGTACGGCATTTTCTCTGTAGTATTTAGGTAGGAACTAAAGATGCAGGTAGGCAGTAGGTAACGTATGAGTTCTAGTGATTTAATCCACAGTTGATAAGCCCTTAACATCATTTATCTGATGGTAAGTGACAGTGGAAAAAGCGTCGGTGGCTCAACCGGTAACGACTCGGTCCTCCTAACCAGAGGTGCTGCGTTCAAATCCGGATGGTCAATGTACCAATGAGTTTTTCGAAACTTACGTACATTATACTCACCGATTGCTTTAACGGTGAAGGAGAACATCGTGAGGAAACCTGCACACAACTGCGAAGAAATTGGAAGGCTGTGTGTGAAGTCGACCAATCCGCACTGGGCCCGCGTGGTCGACTAAGGCCCGATCGCCCTAATTCAGGGTAGGCTCGAGCCCCTCGGTGGGGACGTATATGAGCTCAAATGATGAAGTGATGATGATGCCGAAGATGGAAGCGGGCTTACCATGAAGAATTAATTTTCGAAAATGTCTGAGGCCTATGTCTAGCAGTGGACGTCCGTCGGCTGATATGATAAGTAGTAAGTCTTACCTGGTAATAATAAAAGTATCATCGTACTATATTAAATACAACGTGGATGCTGTTCTTCTTAGGTACTTGCCTTTCCCATTAAACTCGTAACTTAAGTATAATGATGTCTAAAACGTACCGTTCCAACTTTCGTCTTAGCATTATTTGTTCGTCGCAAAATCCTTGGCTACAAACTGCACACTTTTGAACTTTAATTCATTAATCTCGGTTTACACTGACTCACCATTCAATCTTTTCGGATTTGACAATACGTCATCGTACAAAGATGTCATTTTATATGTTGGATTTTTAGAAAATAAAGCTTTTAAATAGCAGCTTAAAGAACCCAATCGTTTTAATATATTGTATCTACCTATGTGTTCCAAATGCGTTTACATTCTCTTTTTTATTCACAATTCATCAGCCCTTGACATCATCTCACCTGGTAAATGACGATGATGCCGAATATGGAAGCGGGCTTACCAAGTTTCCCCAACGCAATGGTGAACTCGCTATCTTATCTTCAAGCCGGAACACATCATTGCTGTTAACATAAGATGGGGTAGCTAGCCAGGTGGGCTTAGAAAACGTCCTCCCACCGACCAAACCGACTTATACAAAGTTAAACTCCGCCGAAAACGGAATCCGCGACCTCCTGATGTAGCTAATGGACTTATTACGCCACGGAGGCGGTTAAAAATTCTCCCGTAAATTCATAGATACTGATTTTGCTATCTCTACGGATCGGCGAAGCGTACTTTTTTCCCTTTCATTCAAACTGTTAGCAGAAAGACGCAAAAAGACATCCGTATATATCTAGTGAATAATTTATCACTTGTCTCTATCAAGCTGTCCACGCGCACTGATATTTGCTTAACAAATTATGCTAATTATATCGGAGCCACTTATAGAGGCACGAGGACATAGAAAATTACTCTCCCATCTGTGCCCGGTAGGGTTGGCGAGATGATTCTACGATTAGTGCTTGTTTTTTAAGGGGTCCCATACACCCAATGGGTGTCCAACGGGACCCTCTATTACTAAGCCTCCGGTGTCTGTCCGTCCATCTGTTAGCGGGCTGTATTTCATGAACCGTAACAGGTAGACAGTTAAAATTTTCACATAATGAGTATTTCTACTGCCGCTATAAAAATTTGAAAAAGTGAAAAAATAAGGGAGGTCTCCATAGAAAAAAAACGTGTTTTTATAGAACTTTAGATTTATTTTAAATTTAGCTGTATCGTAAAAACGGTAATACATATAAGCGTGAAACTTGTAGCTGAAGGGTTTTTTTTAGCGTTTTCATCAAACATTGGTAAGCACGTGGCATTCCCTGCTTCAAAAAAGTGAGGTTGATACCCAACATACAGAGCGCGAAGAGGTCAGTACTAAATACTTAATTCTCACATAGACTGAGAAATAATCTCCTCTGCTCTTAAAAATCAGCGGATAAGGTAGCTGTGTTTTAAGAATTTCTAGAAAACATTGTGAAATATTTTTGTTTAAAATTTTGTTTAATTTATTAGTGCCTTCCAATCAGGTTGTATTTTCCTTATTTACTGAAACATTAGCGGGTAAAGTAGCTGTGTTTTGAATGTTTTCTAGAAAATACAGTGAAACATTTTTATTTAAAATGCTGTTTAATTATCTGGCGCCTTGCATTGCAACAAAGTTGTATTTTATTGACCGCATTCACTTTAAAGCTACCTTCTTTGTTTTACTTTGCCTCGTGTTGCTATTTTGTCGAACATTGTCAACTGGAGTTTCCGTCGTTATGTAGACATCCCTGGAACCCTTGGTTCAATCCACACACCGTTGGTTCCGCGAAGCCCGCACACTATGCTCGCCCCCTGGCTACGCCTAGATTCGGAGTGCGACCGCGACCGGTCCTGTATCATAGCCTGGACGAAGATGGACATCCACTCGTTAAATGATATAATACGGTGTATTGAGTTATTACTTATTATACGTCATGTGGAGATAATTCAATGGTGGTAAGACGAGAGATCAGGTACTATTACGGATACAATCTATTTCTGTGATCTGATCAAATATTTGTAAAGACGATAACATTGCAATGTGGGCCTAAGGAAGTAACTAGTATTTCATCTGTGCCTAAGGGTTTATTTTGGGGATGTTTATTTTATGACTAGAGACTTTTAATTATGTTTTTTTTTAAAGCCGTTGCAATTTTCTACTTTAGACGTACAAAATTCATGTCGCAAAAAAGTCGCTGATCGAATTAATACATCGGACTCAAGACTGTATTAAAATCGTTTCCTATATTAATTGAAAATTGCTACTTCTTAAATGGATGGATCGATTCTCACGAAACTTTTGACACATAAGCAAGTTAAGAAAATCTAGTTTTTGGATAGATTACATTTTCGTAATACTTAATTTTTAAAAATTGTATCGAATTTTAAGATTACTATGAAACATTAAATCACTATTATTTAGTGACAGCACTACTTTTTAACGATGTTATATATCTACAAACTTGAATTTCGTGACTTGCTAATGTGTATAAAGTTTCATTAGAATCGGCCTATCAATTTTCAAGAAGTAGTAATTTTAAGTTTGTGAACCGATTTTATGAATACGCTCTTATCAGCATTGATTAAATATCTAAATGCCCTGCACGTGACAACGGGTGATGCTAAATGCCCTGCACGTGACAGCGGGTGATGCTAAGTGCAACACCAGGCAACCGCCGTCTATCTCTTGGATAGCACTGTTAATTGTGCCACACGATAATAAAGAAAGAAGCATTGATGGTATTCCAGAGTTCCGTCATGAAGTTTATCCAGTTCCCACTGCGTTAAGGAATATTAGGCTTTCAATTGTTAATAAAAAAAAACCAAGAGTAGACTCTTTTAACACCTCATGTTGCAAGTGCTACCAAAGTGCTTAGTAGAGTGTGTTTTAATTTAAGACTGTTCAGTTACTCGTCTGTCTCACAGATATGCTTAAAATGTCTGCTGACCGGAAACGGACGTGTCGGCCGCGTATTTTGTTCAGAATGTCAGTTATGAAACTTTCGTCGCTTATATTTTTTAATTGAGTGAGAATAAGCACACAAATCCGTTCCAAATACAGACGCGAATCTCTGCATGTAGCTTGCATGCGATATTTTTGTGCAACTCTTTTTAATTGTGGCGTAGTCTCATATAATTAATAAATTTACCCTAATTTTATGTTAACAAAAGAAAAATAAGTAACTTTGCAAAAAAAAATGCGGACTTGTTATTTTTTTTTTGTGATGATTATGGTTTCTTTAGAAAATCTCAAATTATGAAAAACCTTTTTTATCGCCCTGTATAGGCACTCTAATTCGAAAATAAATAGGTGTCATTAGTTTCTCATACTTTTCTTAAACAGCATAGGATAAAACCAGGATAGTTGCCCCAGGGGTATATAGTTGCCCCAATTGTAATTACTCTAGTTTCGCGGATGAATCGCATGCTTTTTTATTAATTTATCAAAAGACTCTCCAACTTCCACTAAGTTGACAATGTCTCTGTGCGATTGCATGGAAATTCAAAATGCGATCAAAGTTTTAGCGTCAAAGATCAAAGTCCTGTTTCTTGCCGGCACACATCTATCCTAAACTTAATTTACGTGGATTAGGCAACTATCTTCTGTGTGGAATAGATGTCACAAAATAGAGGTATCGGTTCGCAAAAATCGCTAATACTCTGGAAATATTAAAGATAATGTTTATTACTCTTTATAAATTTATAGATAAAGAACCGACCAGTTTACTAATAAAGTATTTTACTTTTTTTTCTGAGAGATAGAGTGATTTTAAAAAGTGTGGCAACCATCTGGGTTTTACCCTACTTATTTATTAGCTCAAGTAGTTAGTTTTGGTCCGTTAATAAAGACATAAAAAGTTTAATAAAGACATTGCCCTCCAATCATCCCATCCGTGAACCCTGCAGTCCTGCAGTGCATCGACCCAGGAGCCAGGAGGTGGTCCTGTCAGATCCACTGCCATTCGTGTAGGTATCTCACCTCCGTATCATTGTTGTGTAATTATCTTCATATAAAAAACTGTGTTACACCACCCGATCCGATATTGCCCAACTCATCACCGATGTTCCGAGCCGACTTCAGCCGATTTCGGTCATAGCGACTACTTTAAGTGTTAGGGGTTTGCTGGTCCTTTCCTGTGCCCTCAGATGGCTGCAGTAGCCATCTTGTAATAAATAAATCACCGATTATGTGGTTCCGTACCAAGTAACAGTACCCAATTACTAAGACTTCACTGTCCGTCCGTCTGTTTATCTTAGTCCGACTCTCCGACTAGTTAAAGACTGTATATTTTAAACCGTGATAAATAGCAGGCTGAACTTTTCAAAGAATATGTGTCATTATGGGTAAATTATAACTTAGTGTCAAATGATGAAAATTAAAAAAGAATAATAAAGAGAGGTATCCCACACAAAAAAAGTGTTTTTCTGTCGCTTGCGTTAAAGACTTTTTTTTTAAACGAATCGGTATAATTGTAATACTTTTGCAGCAGCATGTCCAGCATGGCCTATGTCCAGCAGTGGACGTCCTTCGGCTAATATGATGATGATGATGAAAATGTAATACTTTTAGGGAGAGGTGTGGTGGTACGAAACCCTCGGTGTGCGATTCCGACTCGCACTTGGCTTGTTTTTTATATGTTAGAATCTAGAATCCCTTTAATTAAATTCTCCCCCTGTTATGTCTAGTCGTGGAGCCATCATGTTTTAAGTATAATGTCTTGCGGCATCAATGTTTATTAGCAACGATAACGTATACTCACCGTGTCTTCCTTGCGTCAGTATTGAAAAGCTCCTGATACAGACCCGAGACCAAAGAATACATATATATTAGTACTAACATACAGTATGGACATTCCCTGCCGCTCTCTAGATTGCAACCTCACCCCCTCGTCACCCAGATTGATACAGATATGTTACAGTTTGGTTGTCAAACGTATAGGATTTCGCCGCCATTTTGTTTGTCCAGTCATTCCTGTTTTAAAATGTCATTTCTGGCCCGTTGTGTGAAGTGTCCAGGATGTGCCGAGACTGTCCGTCCGACGTGGGATGGTTATCGGATAGTGTAAAGGCCCCAGCTTTGCAGACGGATGGTAACGCCAACCTATTGGAGTTGGAAGCCAGTTGGGATGTTCATTCAGTCGGACAAGTTATTTACGGCTCCGCATTGGAGGTGATGGATTAAACGTTTGTATATTGCCACAAAAACTGTGCTACTAATCGTGTTGGCTTTTGTAAAAGTTATGACCTGTTAAAGCGTTGTAAAATCATGATTTACAAGTTGATTGGAGACAACAGGAGCCCTAGAATTGATAGGTACTTATATTTTGTGACAAAGAATTTATTATATAGTATTGCCAGAGGGAAATTTTATGTGTCACGGAAATGACCCCACGTTTGAGACACCGCGCCGTGGAATATAAAAAAAGAAAAAAATAGAAAATCATTTATATGCCTTAAAAATTATATACCTACAGAGACCTTTAAAGTTATAGTTATAGCACTCATGTTTAACTATTAAAAACAGCATGCAAATATTAAAAAAAACTCATTACAATAATACATAGGTCAGTGATATTAATGTATGTACATCTTCTTTATCTTCTTTACATAGTATAAAATGAAGTTGCTTTCGCTGTCTGTTCGCTTAGATCTTTTAAACTACTCAACGGATTTAAATGCAGTTTCCATCAATAGATAGAGTGATTAAAGAGGAAGGTTTATATGTATAATACGTATATATTATGGTACAGAAAAACTGAAAAATTCAGAGACTTGTTATATTTTCTTCTTCTTTTCTTAACAGTATAAAATGAAGGCGCTTTCTCCGCCTGTTCGTTTAGATTTTCTAAACTACTGAACGAATGTTAATGCAGTTTTCAGCAATAGGTAGAGTCATCCAAAAGGAAGATATATATGTATAATACATACATAGTACAGAAAAGCCGAAAAATTCAAAGATTAGTAATGTGATGTAGTGACAAACATATTTTAGTGCGCTTAAATCGGAAACGCTGGCTAAACCTTAAGAGATGGATCAAATTAATGTAATACGGAATTGTATAACTTAAAAAGATCGATAAAAAAGTCCGCAATGGCATTTATATTTATTAACCCACAGCACAGTATATGTTTTAGTACTAACGTACCCACAGTTACCATTTATATCTTTAAAAATAAAAATATGTGTGATTTACCGAGCTATTTTATTCAATACAGTATCTATTCTTAATTCAATTAAATACATTACATAGGTGTACATTTCATGTAGATCAAAACTGTCCTTAACAGCATTTCATTCAAGATTAAATGGATAATTATCTTAGAAGCAGAGATTTAAAAATACGGAGGCACAGCGCGGCGGCTGGCGGGCCGTACGTTTCGCCCCGGTTGGCAGCGGTTGGCGGTAATATTGTATACAAAGATATCCCGTAGTATAGACTAATCATAAAATTATTAATCACTCCACACTGTCCCATATAATATCTACATTGCACCCGTGCGAAGCACCGAAAGTTGATTAATGGCACAAAAAGATGAAAATGAAAATTCACTCCAGGAGGAGTGACCGGAGAAGTAAGATTTGTTGCGGGCAGAAGGAGAAATCCGGATCTGTATATCAGGATATCATTGCATCGTTTTTTTTTAATTTTTTTTTATTCACAATTGGTAAACCCTTGACAACATCTCACCTGGTGGTAAGTGACGATGTTGCCGAAGCTGGAAGCGGGCTTACCAAGATTCCCCAACGTAATGAGGAACTGGCTATCTTATCTTCATGCCGGAACACACCAATGATATCAACATTGATATTTGGCGACAAGACTTAGATATGATGGTGGTAGGTAGCCGGCGGGCTTAGAAAATGCCCTACCACCAATCAAACCGAGTCTTACAATTGACCCCGCCGGGAATCGAACCCGCGACCTCCTGTGTAAAGCCAGTGAACTTTGCCTCTGAGCTATGGAGGCGGTTGGCCCTGTTTGGGCACGGAGAAAGCAGGTTCAGTACTTAAAAGCGTCTCATATTATAATTGGAACCTTTAAAACGGTATCACAAAATGTCGGAATCCTTGAACTCAAATATAGACTCTTCTTATAAACTTATGGTTCTCGTTATTGTAGAACACGGTTGGCTGATCGATCACACGGGATGAGCGCTTCACCGCCACCCTGGATCATCTGATATCCGTTGAACCGCCGGTCCAGGACCAGGAGGTCATGGGTCACTGCAAGTCACTCAGTAGGCTTCAACTTTGAAGTTTATAACTTTAGATTGGAAACCAAGTGTAATAGATGAAGGGAAAAAAGATGTATTCAAATGGCCCCGCCTGTTCGAAGTTTGGTTTAATTTAAATTTGTATGATTATTAGGTAGGTACAAGCTTTTGCCCGTGGCTCCGCCATCGATGTTGTGCGGTTTGCGAGAATTAGCGCAAGCTCTGTGCATTAATACCTTTTATTTTAAAAAATAGCAAATAGGTTGGATAAAATGGCCGCACGGACTCGCATTAGATTTCACATCTATTTTTCATATACAGTCACAACATGTCACTAAAACATGTAATCTAAAATATAATAATCTAAAATTGGCGTAGGACCCGTAAAAGGGGGCTGGGGGGGGGGGTTTCTACTCATCATACTGAACAACTTTTCCCAAGGAACCCATAGTCAATTCTCAAATTGACTATGGGTTCCTTGGGGAAAGTTGTAAAATAAAAACTGGGCCCTCCATACAAAAAGTACACAAAACTGGTCAATCAGCTGATCGATTTTGACTTGACAACGTCTAATAAATCGATGGACACCGGCTGCATGCACGAAAAAAGATGACTCATTGTCCCGTTACGCTCATTGTCCCGTTACGCTCCTTGTCCTGTTACGTTGTCACGTTAAACTATCGTCCGTAAACCGACTTTACAGACAACCAATTTTTTATGAGTTTTTTTTTGTTTTGCGATTTCAGCAAATTCTTGGTGTTCGGTAGAAGAAGCCGCGGTCAACGGGACCTACACCAATTTTAGATTATTATATTTTAGATTACATGTTTTAGTGACATTATGTTCAACTCTGACTTTCCTGCACGCTTTTTGCTTTTCAGTTAAGTAAATTATACCGCAGTTAGGTTTTTTTAAGTTTATTAAAGTGTGCAGGTTTCCTCACGATTTTTTCCTTCACCGTTAAAGCAATCGGTAAGTATATGTACGTAAGTTTTTGAAAAACTCATTGGTACATTGGCCGTCCAGATTTGAACCCGGTACCTCTGGTTAGATGGACCGAGTCGTTACCGGTTGAGCCACCGACGCTTTTTATTTTTAAATTATAATAATAATAATTTGAGTAAGGCATTTAACAATCATAACTAACCTAAAAAAATTCAAAATTAAAAGTCTATAGAAAATTAATGAAAAAAAAAGTGTGGCACTCGGGGACTGCCACGGTAAAGCTATTGCATAGCATTTTTTATGAACATAATGCAATTATAATTATTTATTTATTTTTTATTTATGCAGTATTTACCAGTACCATAATATAGTCCTTGGGGCGCGGGATGTTTATGTAATAAATTAACACTAAGAAAGTTACACCAGTAAAATTGACTAAGTCCTTTTAGTACCGCAAATCGCTAATAGATGGCACTGTAAGTTTTTTAGAACTCTGCCGAGCGTGGGGTGTTAGGTTTTATTTTCGTTACGGAATTTCTTGATTCGGTCGCCGCGCTCAAAGCCCGCGATAAAAGCTATGCGATAGCTTAAAAAACCCTGCTACTAAACTACTATTTAAAATGAAAACAAAGATAAAAAAACAAATCATATACATTACAGTAAAACACTGATTCAAAATTCGAAGGATCATCGGCGCACGCGCCGGTCGGCACGATTGAGACGTCAACGTTACAATACGTTGTTCGTCGCCACGTCTCACTGCGTTGAGGGGACTATTATAATCATTTATCATGCATTGTGATCTATAGTAGCTAGAAAGTGTGCTTTCTATATACGGTTACCTGATCTTGTACACTGCTTTGTAAAATTAGGCATTTGTTTTACTGAGACAAAAAAAACAAAAACGTAATAAGCCTAGCTTTTGTTCTGACATCTTATCAAAAATTGGTCCAAATTGGTTAACATTTAAGAGGTGAAAATTGTTATCGCCGTTTGTATGAAAAGTCGCAGCTTGACAATCCTCTTAAGGATTTCGTCAAATCCCTGCTACCTAGTAAACTTTCTATGTGCCAATCGTTATCGTTACCTCCTAGTCTAAAAGAGTCCGATAGTCATTTCACAAAAACAATGTTGAATTATATTTTTTTATCAGCTGATTGGCCAATTTTGTGCATTTTAGTATGGAGTGGAGGGTCCAATTATTTTTTTTGTAAATTAAGGTAAATTTTCTCAGTATGTTAATAAGAATCCCAAGTTAAAATCGCCCGAACCAATTTTGTAAATTTATTTTTATTAAATTTTATCTATCTGCGCTGTATGTTTTTCGAGTGTATGTAAATAAGGTGTAACAAAATTAGCTGAAACTATTTTAACTGGTGCTTCTACCCATGATACTGAACAACTTTCCCCATGGAACACATAGTCAAATCGCAAAAAAAAATTTGGCTCTCCCATACTAACTCGATCAGCTGATCAGTCAACTTAGTATGGGAAGTTCAAAATTTTTTTTGAGATTTGACTATGGGTTTCATGGGGAAAGTTGTTCAGTTTCATGGATTGAAGCACCAGTTAAAATAGTTTCAGCTAATTTTGTTAGACCTTATATATGTATAATTTATTTCTTTGGTACGCCCTGTACCCTAAACGGCTTGATGGATTTTGGATTGCGAGGCGCGTCGTTAGATTTGTCTTGATCCCGTGAGTGCATAGGCTACATTTTTACCCGACTAGCTAAAAAAAAGGATTACGTTTTCATGCAGTTGGGTTTTTAATTTTTAATTAAGTCGTGTAGTTAGATACCACCTAGTTAATTAAAATTGATTGTTATTATTAAATTAACTGACAAAAGCCTAGTCAAAAAGCCCTCCCCACAGTCAGCATGACGCTTGCTGCGTCCCTCGCTGGATAGCTAGCGAAATGCGTTGGGTCAAAAAGGAGCTCAATCTCGGGTGCGCATTCCCTCATACGACGCCCCAAATCGTCTACAAAGGACTTGGCCTCAGTGCACCACAGCCCCGTTGTCTCGAGAGCAATCGGAACGAATTCATAATTAGGCACCAGACAGACATATTTTGTGTGTTCATGGGCAGCTGCTGTCTCGGCCGTTGATTCGAGTGTCCGCTGTGTGCTTCTCAGGTGAAAGAGCGCGAATGTGCTCACGCAGGTGACGTCCCAAAGCAGGCATCGACCTTTTTGCCAAGGGATCAGTTTCCCGTCAGTGCGATACAAGTTTTATCTTATTTAATTTATTTAATAGGTGTTTATTGGTTTGAGCATAAACATATTTAATTTGTTAGAATACATAGACATATCAACGACTCTCATAATCTCACATGCAAAAATTACAGTATACTTACTTACTTCGCTGGCTCAGCGCCCCGAAGTGGATCTTGGCCTCCGACATTAAAGTAAGCAACTCTATCCTATTTTGTGTCAAGTGTGACCATTCGGGCACTCCAAACTCTTTGAGGTCTTTGGCGACTTCATCTTTCCAGTATAGATTTGATATCAGCTCATATACGTCCCCATCGAGGGGCTCGAGCCTACCGTGAATTAGAGCGATCGTACCTTGGTTGACTACGCGGGGCCAGTGCGGGTTGGTCGACTTCACACACAACCTGCGTGTTTCTCCGCAGGCATGTGCAGGTTTCCTCACGATGTTTTCCTTCACCGTAAGAGCGTCGGATAAACGTACATATGAAAACTAAATTCGAAATCACATTGGTACGTGGCAGGATTTGAACCACGACCTCCCGGTCAGGAGGTGGCGGCCCTAGCCGTTATGCCACCGACGCTCTATAGGTTATTATTATTTTTATTTTATTTATATAGAAAACTAACAGCTACTTAATTACATAGCTTACTTACTTAATAAACATTTACTTAATTAATTGAACTGTCACAGCGTACGTACACACACACTATTAGTAGTAATACAAATATTGTTTACAATTTCAATAATATTTACACAATGTATATTTCGGATTATCAGAAGGGTTTTGGTCGTATCTAAGAAATAAACTCGTCTTTGAGAAGTTTTGGAGTGTACAATCAATATTCACACACGTTTGCAACACGAGGCTTCACGATGATTCGGATGAAAACCGATTATTTTATAGACTGCGATGAGTTCGGCACGGGGCTGGCTTCCCAAGTTGACAGTTCAGCTGCTCGATCAAAAGTGCTCGTAAAATAATTGGCGCCTCTGTCGTAGCCTCTGTAGGTTGGCTGCATTGTCTTTGATGGTTCGATAATCACAACGATTCTGGTTGGCTAACAAACAAGTACCAACACTACCAACTTCCGGGTTCCGGTCTCGCACAGACCACGCCTTGGCCAAAGATGACTATTATTACTACCCTAGCTAACCGTTTGACGTTTCAAGATAAAACACACGGTGCTTCGACGGATGCATAGATGGCGCCACGTCCTTGCGCTCCGACATATATTATCATATAATAATTTTTTCAGCCATGCTGTTTATACTTTCTCGCGAAGCCTTCACCGTGTGGCGTAATCGAGCAATTTAAAAATTAACAAAAAAAAAGCAGCGGGTTGTGTTCGAGACACAACCGTAAATTATTTAAGTGGATATTTTTTATCCGGTCTCTCTCAAATTTTTTATCACACTTAATATTATAAAGGCGAAAATTTGTGAGGGTGTATGTTTGTTACTTCTTCACGCAAAAACTACTGAACGGATCTGGCTGAAATTTGGTAGGTAGACAGATTAGGACCTGAATTTACACAAAAAGCGACACGCGCACTGCGCACCCTCGAAAAGTCATAGAAACGTTTTCCACGCAGGTGAAGCCGCGGGAAACAGCTAGTTATAAATAATTGAGATGGTGAGTGAGTTTGTGTACCTCGGAGCCATGCTAACCGACCAGGGGGGATCTGAAACTGTGAGAGCTATACAGTTGAAATTTTCACAGATAATGTATTTTTGTTGCCGCTATAACAACAGATACCAAAAATTAGAAAAAGTAAAAAAATAAGGGGGTCTACATACAAAAAACGTTTTTTTTTTAATTCGACGAAACTAGCACCATCTAGTATGATGGTACGGAACCCTTTGTGTGCGGTCCTGACTCGCGCTTGGCCCGTTTTTATATTGATTCCATGGTTCCGGTTTTGCTTTTGCCTTATCTTTCGTCCGATTACTATAGAGTGTAATACCATCAATAAACGTTACAGTTTCCAATGGGCCCAAAAATCTACTTCTTTAAACATGTTTGTAAACGAAATAAAAATCGACTCCTTTAAACATGGTTGTAAAGTAAATAAAAATCGACTCCTTTAAACATGTTTGTGAATTAAATAAAAATCAACTAATTTAAACATGTTATTAGACCAATAAAAATTACTCCTTTAAACATGTTTGTAAAGTAAATAATAATCGACTTCTTTAAACATGTTTGTAAACTAAATAAAAATCTACTCCTACATATTTGTGAACTAAATAAAAATAGACTCATTTAAACATGTTTGTGAACTAAATAAAAATCAACTCCTTTAAAAATGTTTGTAAACTAAATAAAAATCGACTCCTTTAAACATATTTGTAAACTAAATAAAAAAATTGTCCTACTACATAAAATCACAGCTTTATAGCACTAAGAATTTCAGAGCTAAGTTGCGAACAGACGGCAGGCAGACAGACGGATATAGTGAAACTATTAGAGTTCCTTGTTGTCTACGAATCCCTAAAAACCACTGAGATTGGCGTTATCGCACACTCTATGACATACGCTATGCCACAGAGGAGAAAAGGGTACGTATCGATGGACCGATGACCTGGTGAAGGTTGCGGGAAGCCGCTGGATGCGGGCAGCGCAGAACCGGTCGTCGTGGAAATGCAGCAGGGGACGTCCTTACGCTGATATGATTATGATATTAGGTTGAGTAAATCCGTCGCTGGACATGTCGTCTGGCTGGCACGACTGTCAAGCCATCAGTTCAAACGCACTTTCTCCGCGTGATGAATTACGACCAAAACAAAGCCCATGAATGAGGCCCAGCGAAAACATTGTCGTTGAACCAGTTAGTCGGTTTGTTACAGAAAGAGATTCAGTGAATTAGTGGCCTAGTGAATGTCGTACTACGCGCAAAGTAGTATTCCGTATAAGTACTTCACGAGCTCATTCCCCCAGCTCCATTCCCCCTACAGTCAACGAGACGCAGGGGGAGGTTCCACGTCTTTGTTGTTAATATTCAGCCTATACGCACGAAGCGTTACGCTTCCTCATTTATTATGCGGACAGTGATGCAGTGGAACTCCTTGCCTGCGTCTGTGTTATATTTGAGTTTGCGTTTACCATCCTCGACTACATCGTCACTTACCATCAGGTGAGATATAGTCAAACGCACTTAAAATTTTAATAAAATAAAAAAAAAATTCGAGCGAGACTTTCAGTACTCGCATATGATGTGTAACATGTGACAAAATACTTTAGGTTAGTTAGATTTGATGACGATATTGTACCTGGGTGGCGGATCTGACAGTAACGAAAAAAACCGACCAAGTGCGAGTCGGACTCTCGTAAAGTAGAATTCCGCGCTTTCGCGACTTCCTGTTACACATTTCCGTTCCATGTTACACATTTCCGTCCCATTTCACGAAATCACTCCCACAAATTGCAGGAAAGCGAGAGCAAAGATGTTACACATCAAAAAAGATAAAAGCACGGCAAAGATACGGCAGACTAGGCTGTATGGTCATAGATACCTTTGCCTTTTCCGCGCTTTTAAAGCCTGAAAAAACGCGACTTCCTGTTACACATTTCCGTCCCATTTCACGAAATCACTCCCACAAATTGCAGGAAAGCGAGAGCAAAGATGTAACACATCAAAAATGTTTTAAAAAACCCCTACAATCTTTAGATGTAAGGGAGGTAATCGTCAATAAAAAAATAACAACTCCAGGAGTGCCAACAGAAGTGAAAACATTTCACAGTTTTGACCCTGCGATTGTTCCTGGTAAGGTATCGGTGTCGATGTCGGGTGTCGCGATTTAATGTTTTTTTCCCATCTTTAAAAAAGTTTTAAAAGTATTGACCCTGCGAGTGTTCCTGGTATGGTGTCGGTGTCGGTATCGATCACGGCGTCGCGAGTCCAACGGTTTTTTCCCATCTCAAAAATGCCCAACGCGCCTAAAGAAGTTTTCACTTCAAAAATATAGATTTTAAAGTGAAACTTTTATTACATCGTCTCAAATTTTTTCTTCTGTGTGTTGCATGTCGCGTGGCGGTCGCTTTCGTCTGACGGTGTGATCGTTACGTCCTCTGTACAGTAACGAGAGCAGCCATGATCGTTTCGTCCTCTGTAAAGTTTCACTTTTACCGTGGTTTCATAAAACCACACACTTACTTTTTTTTTATTCTTTAGTAACCTTTTGTATAGGTACCTACAAGTATTATAAAATCATCTTCGAATAAATTTAAAACTTTATTTTGCAATCATCAAACTGAGATCACTGCGCAAATCGGAACGCTAAAAACTACGCTCCGTGTAATCCCAGATTCTTTTTACATCTAATTTATAGTTTAATAACCGAGTTCAAAAAAGGAGGTTATCGATTCGACCCGTTGTTGGAATTGCACAATATTTGTACATATAGACTATGTGGGCAGAAGCTTATATTATGTTTAGAAAAACGAGTGTGCCAAATTTCCTAAGTGTAGGGTGTAACAAAATTCGTGTAGGTTAACTTTGGCTTCTACTCATCAAACAGAACAATTTTTGTTCTACAACTGTGCTAAAATCGCAAAAAAAATTTTTGTACTCTTCGTTAACCCTCTTTTAACTACTGTTGTTTTAAAAGAACATTTTTCCAAACAAAGAAAAATTTTCATTGCATAGTTTTTATTGCTATTATTTTTTAGTCGCATATACGTTTCAAATACAAAATTTTGCCCCCTTTTTTTAGTATAAAGTGGGTTAAAAGCCATCATAATATGACTAATTTTCTGCATTTTTGTATGGAGCGTCGAATTTTTTTTAGAAGCTCCAGTTAACGGATCCTACACGATTTTCTTCACATCCTGTATGTGTTTGTATGTATTGTGTGTTTGTCTACGTATTTGTCAGAACATAGATATATTGTATAGCCTATTGTATACTGTATAGGCTTTCTTCAATATTGTCAATTTTTTTTTATGTTGTGATGCAATAAAGAATATTGTATTGTATTGTATAGAAATCGAAATGATTTTTTTTTTAAATTTGATTAATTTATCTTTTTCTCCAACATGCTTGGAAATTTAAGCATTTGTATGAAAATCCATATCTGTCGTGTTATTTAAAAATGAAACTATATTTTATAAATTAACTTATAAAAGGTTTTACTTAAATTTAGAACTGACTTGCAAATAGAACGCTGTTTATTGAAAAAAAAAACAATTGAACACATAGGCGCGTGAAAAATTACTGTTGTTCGTCATTGATTTTGAAAAGTAATTATTGAAGTTTTAATTTCCGAAAAGAGTTTTATTTGAGAAAAGTAGTTATACAAGCCTTGGCCACAACTAGGCTTTGATGGACTTACTAACACGTTACTTTAAACGTTCGTCCATCGATGCCTCTTTTGCTGCCCGCTGCAGTAATGTATTAAACCGTAATGTAATGTAATGTAAGTAATGTAGTAACCGTCTCCGTGGCGTAATGGTTAGTTCATTCGCTTCACACTAGGAGGTCGCGGGTTCGATTCCGGCGGGGTCAACTTGTAAGACTCGGTTTGGTTGGTGGTAGGGCATTTTTTAAGCCCGCCTGGCTAGCTACCACCATATTATCTAAGATAAGATAGTCAGTTCTCCATTGCATTGGGGAATCTTGGTAAGCCCGCTTCCATCTTCGGTAACATCGTCACTTACCATCAGGTGAGATGATGCCAAGGGCTTACCAATTGTGGATAAAAAAATAAAAATAAATAAAAATTTATCAAAATGTGTACTATGGAAAATAACTTCATCGGTTTAATGCCGCAATTTTGTTTTATTGAAGTTGGTTTGGTTGTTTTTAACTTAATCAATTAAATTCGTAAATCTATGCAAATAGTGTACTGATCGATTTTTTAATTTACTTAATATTTATACATATTATGCATGCATGCAGTCCTCGAGTCACGACATTGATCGTGTGAGAACATTCAAAATTTACTAAGAAGAAGAAGAAGGTCTGAAATGTTCGATGGACATCACGAGTGGCATGCAGTCACTAACATGATAGCGGGTTTTGGGAGACTATCAGCGCCATCTAGTAATAACGGGTAATAATAACTACTTATATTCAACACAAGAAAATTTCGTTGAATTGGGTGGAAAGAATACCTACAGATTTATTTATTTATTTATTTTTATTTACAATTGGTAAATACTTGACAACATCTCACTTGGTGGTAAGTGACGATGTTGCCGAAGATGGAAGCGGGCTTACCAAGATTCCCCAACGCAATGGGGCACTGGCTATCTTATCTTCATGCCGGAACACACCAATGATATCAACATTGATATTTGGCGGCAAGATTTAGATAAGATGGTGGTAGCTAGCCAGGCGGGCTTAGAAAATGCCCTACCACCAACCAAACCGAGTCTTACAATTGACCCCGCCGGGAATCGAACCCGCGACCTCCTGTGTTAAGCCAGTGAACTTTGCCTCTGAGCTATGGAGGCGGTTAAAGCAGCTTGTACAGCTGATTTAAATGCAGCTTAGTGGCATGCTTTCTAATTAATAATAATATTGAAGGACAAAAAAAAATGAAGGGAACTATAATACCTTACGTTTAAAAACGAACATAATATACCTATATGTACCTACATAGATATTGGATCCCTAGATAGATACACAGCAAACAAATCTGTTAGTGTTACACTAGTGTTTGCCCTTGGTCGGGATCGAACCCACGACCCTTAGGCCCAGTAGCCAGTAGCGCTGACTACTGGACCATCAGGTCAGTCATATGTTCATTTGTACATTAGTAATTTTATTTTACATTTATGTTCATTTGGGTTATTTCCAACTTTCCAAAAGTCCGATGTAGGTAGGTACACTCTATAATGTCCACTATGAGTATAAAAAAATTGGGACAAATCACACATAGTCATCTGGCCCCAAAGTGGGATTCCCTGTGTTATGAGAACCAGAGACAGATATACATACTTATATACGTTTAAATACATACTTAAATAGATATTTAACACCCAGACACAGAGCAAACAAATCTGCTCGTCACATAAATGGATCGAACCCACAACCCTCGGATCAATAGTCAAGAGCACTAACCACTGAGCTACCGAGTCTAGACTAAATGATTGTTATTTATAGGTACAGTTTATTTTCTTAGTTTATTTTCGTTTTGATTTCATGGCTTCTCGTAGATGGTAGCCAGTAGGAGTTTTTAGCTATTCTACGGAAAAAGAAACTTAGTGTTAGGTAATCTGGTTTTTTATTTGTAGGGCTCCGCACCCAAAGGGTGCCACCGGGAACCCTTTACCAAGACTTTGCTGTTCGTCCGTCCGTGTATCCATTTGTCTGTCTTTCCTATTTTTAGGGGATTTAAGTTATGAATCGTAATATAATAGGTAGTTGCTTGGAATTGTCACAGTACCTATATGTGTTATTATTATGGATAATTTCCTGAAAAATAATAAAAAATAGGTGTCCCCATACAAGAAACTTTTTAAGTTTTTATTCACATATTGCCCCCTTTACATATTGCAAAAGAATTTAAATTAAATATTTTATAAAATCTAAATAGAGATCTTATAAACTATTTTTGTTTCAAACTTCATGTAATTCAATGCAACAGTAATGACATGACTGACGGCAATGACGTTAGAAAGGAGGACAAAAAATAGAAAATAACTACAACCAGCACTGTTGTCCCCAATTGAAGTAATAAATACATACAGAGAGGACAAAAAATAGAAAATAACTACAACCAGCACTGTTGTCCCCAATTGAAGTAATAAATACATACAGAGAGGACAAAAAATAGAAAATAACTACAACCAGCACTGTTGTCCCCAATTGAAGTAATAAATACATACAGAGAAGACAAAAAATAGAAAATTAAAACGGAAAATTTGTTATCCAACATGACGGACAGATCTTGGGTATCAAGTTCGGTCAACGCTTCTGTGATAAAGCTTTTGCAATTATAAAATTCCAGTGTGAGAATTGTTCAAATGTTTGGAAGGTAAAGTTATGAGGTAGGCACCAAGATATGTATGGCAACTGGTGATTTCACCAATCCCAAGACTGCATAGCGTTACCAGGCGTCCGGATAAAGCCGGACAGGGTTAGGCTTCTTGCATGTGTGTCCGGCCAAATTAGATGGTATGCGGCCTGTAAGGCTTTTTAGATTTCAAGATTTAAACAGTTATCTGGACATTCTGGCGAGCGCGCCGCCGTCGAATAAGCGACTATGACGGCGCTTCGTTGTCTGATTAAGACCTCGTTTAAAGGCCATTAAACAAGACTGAATGACTAACTAATGCACAAAATTTTGTGATGTCTAAAGCGGACTTAAATAATTTAGGGAGTCCGGCTTTTTTACCTAAAAGTCCGGCTAAACTGGCTGGTGCGTCCGGCTATTTAGTTTTAAGATCTGGCAACCCCAAGCCCTGCATGAGGCTATAGTGCTCGTTGTGAGTACGATGGTATGGCTCACATAAGACAATAGCCATCAAGCAGTGGGAGGGGCCATCACCTCCCACGCTGATGAGAGCCTCGCCAAGGGGATTTGACATTATACAAAAACGTCATTTGAGCCGGTCGTTTTTGTTACACCGTGGTCTGAGCTCGCGTGGCGGGCAGGCCCAAGTGGAAGGCAGACAAGTTGTCAACCACCATCGTTAGACCTCGATATGATCACTGGTGTACCTACGAGAAGAATATAATGGAATGAAATGGAATGGAGTGGAGTGGAGTATAATGGAATGGAATTGAATTGAATTGAATATAACAGAATGGAATGGAATCGAATCGAATGGAATGGAATGGAGTGGAGTGGGACGGAATGGAGTGGAACGTAGTGGAGTGGAATGGAATGGAATGGAATAGGATAGAATGGAATAGAAAATCTTTTATTTAAAACACAATACAACAATTATGAGCTAAAACAACAATTATGTTTGCAGACAGGTAAATTAATCTTCTTTCATTAATACAAAAGCACTATTTCAGAAAAAGAAATACGTAAAAAAATAATATTACCACTAAATAATGTAAAACCACCTCATCGGTAACTACAAATTAGGGGCCCGTAATGCGACACGCGTGAACCCTGTAATATTATCATCCGCGGCCCGTTTAGCGCGTGCGTGGGCTGAGTTCCGCGTGCTTGCCATACTTTACTTCCTGCTGGAATATTCGCTTGAAACTTTAGGAACAAACTTGTCTGCGAATAAAGTTTTTTTTTTGAGAAAACACAAAAAAAAAATATCTCTGGAATTTAGGTAATTTCCTCAAATGGTCACACTGTATTAAAGATTAGTATCACCTCAACACTGAAAGGCTCGACCGTATAATCCGATGACCTAAGGTCAGATGGAAATCTCGACTCACGTTCGCCGACCAGTAATTTTCAATTTTCGTAACTGACAAAGTTTTGGTGAATTAATTTTTATTGATGATAGTGATCTTTCTGATCAGGCTTCACTAAATCGCTTATTAAGTTTTACCGCCGAGATCGATGTGTCGGTTTGCTCAAAGGAAAATATTTAAATACACTTGTGTCGAATTTAATACCTACCATGTGTAAAATGTGAAATTTTTAAATTTGCCTAAAAGCTGCTCTGAAACGAAGCGAACTGTTACATAAAGAAAAATAAATACATTAACATACATTACATTCGCAAAACTGCGAATCGGACTAGCACTCCGAGGGCACACCCTGGACACTTGGGCCAGAAATGTCGTAACAAAAAATGAATGACGGAACAAACAAAATGGCGGCGAAATCCTATACGTTCGACAACCAAACTGTAACCAATCTGTATCAATCTGGGTGACGAGGGGGTGAGGTCGCAATCTAGAGAGCGGCAGGGAGTGTCCATACTGTATGTTAGTACTAATATGTATACTTTGCCGAGGGTTCCACCACCACAACTACATAGTGTAATGACAATGATACCTATTCACATTACAAACAAAAGACACCAACGCGAGCAAAAAAAAAATGCTTTTTTTTTTGTCATTCAGTTCCAAATCCTTAGTACGAGTAGGACTCACACTTGACCGATTTTTATTTTTTTTGTTTTATTTTAGTATTATTACTATAATCCCATCAAGTTTTACGATTGTATGTATTATCGTTTTTACGATAGAGCTAAATCAAAAATACTTCTAAAGCCCTAAAAAAACAAGTTTTTGTATGGAGATTATTTTTCACTTTTTCTAGTTTTTAGTATTTGTTGTAAAAGCGGCAACAGAAATACACATTCTGTGAAAATTTTAATTGTCTACCTATTACGGTTCATAAGATACAGCCCGCTGACAGACGGACAGACAGCGGAGGCTTATTGTAAGGGTCCCGTTGGTCACCCGTTGGGAGTACGGAGCCCTAAATAGCACTAGAAAATTTAAGAACTTTACTACTGTAACTTTAGATACAACGTTAACCAATGATAGTTTTATACGTTTTAAAACACAGACGAAAAATGAAGCATATTGTTCAACAAAATTGCTGATTTCGCAATAATATTGAACTCTTGTAAAACTCGGGTCGGTTGCTTAGCGAGCTTTGTATGGGATATCCAGTTTTTTTAATATTTCAGCAAAGTTGTACAGTTTCAGGAGTAGAATCGCCTTTCTTTTAATTAAAAAAGAGTATTTTTTTCAGTTCCCTCATGAAAGTTGCTATTTTCAGCGGGATGATAAGTGGCCTATGTCCTTCTCCATGATACAGACGGTTGAGTTGTTCGACAGTGCCTCGCTTCATTGCGACGTGTGCGAGCGTGGAAATGAGTTTTTCCCTGATCTCTCGGCAACTTTGTCAGGCTATGCCAACTAGTAGTCTATGACACTCACCACCCCCTCAACCATCTCTGTGCAAAAAAATCAGAACAATCCGTTGCTTTGATGCGATGTTAAGGTAAGGTAATCAAACAAAAAAAGTATTTTTCAGTTACCTTAGGAACTGTATCGGACTATGCTATTTTCGTGGGATAAAAAGTAGGTAGCCCATGTCCTTCTCCATGATACAGGCTACCCGCATGCCAAATTTCGTCAAGATTGGTTGAGTAGTTGAAGCGTGAAGAAGAAAGAAACAAACAAAACACATTTCCACATTTGTAATACCTATTAGTGAGGACCACAAACTGATACACAATCGGTGAAGAAATTGCGTACCATACATATACAAAATTACATACAATCGAATTGAGAACCTCTTCTTTTTTTACAAGCTTTAATTTAGTTTCATTTAATAGTACATAGTAATGAAATGCAAATTAAATTTGAGCCACTTCCCGGTTTCCGATTGAGCTGAAATTTTGCATGCATATGTATATCGCGTGACAGTGCTATATTAAAAACTTTTACTGAAAAGTTTTTAGGTTTTCGAAATTATTTTTAAGTTCGGTTAAAAATATTTAGCTTGGTCCGCTTTATGCAACGCTTGGCGTCTGAGAGTGAATTGATAAACTACATTTGAGTGACTGGAATGCATTAGAATCTGTAATATATATATATATTTTTTAATTCACAATTGGTAAGCCCTTGGCATCATCTCACCTGATGGTAAGTGAAGATGATGCCGAAGATAGAAGCGGGCTTACCAAGATTCCCCAACGCAATAGAGAACTGGCTATCTTATCTTCAAGCCGGAACACATCAATGTTGTTGGTAGCTAGCCTGGCGGGCTTAGAAAATGCCCTACCACCAACCAAACCAAGTCGTACAAGTTGACCCCACCGGGAATCGAACCCGCGACCGGGTGTAAAGCGAATCGGGTGTAAAGCGAATGGACAATCCATTACGCCACGGAGGCGCTTAAAAATCGGCGGGAATCGATCGCTCTTGGAGCCTGAGTGAATTGATAAACTACATTTGCGTGACTGGAATGCATTAGAATCAGTAATATAATTGATTTAATTGTTCCCCAAATAAATAATCTGCAAGGCATAACCAATTGACCTTTCCAACTGCCCGTGTAAGTACGCGAAAGTCTTGTGCCAAGTCCAGCTTAGCCTCGTTTCAACTGCGGTGGCCGAATCACGATCGCCATGGATTACATTTTATAAATAGCCAGCCCTTTTACTAAGACCTACCTAGGGTTTCAGGAGATCCATGTAAGCTGACTATTATTATTTTTTACTTATGCACGGCCATTACCAGCATTCGTTTGACTGATCGGCATTTTTAGGGTTCCATACACCCAACGGGGACCCTGTCTGTCCGTCTGTCCATCCGTCAGCGGGCTGTATTTGATGAACCGATTACGGTTAAGGTAGACAGTTGATTTTTTCACAGAATGTGTATTTCTTTTGCCGCTATACAAACAAATACTAAAAATTTTTTAAAAAATACGGGGGTTTCCATACAAAAAACGTGTTTTTTTTATTGGTCTTTAGAAATATTTTTTATTTAGCTGTAATACATAGAAAAGTGAATATTAGTGTGATTATACACACATCAAAAAAGTCTAAGCAACATGTACTTATTTAAATTTTAGGATGGTTCTTCACATTATAACGTTTGTATTTTATTATTTAAATATTTTTTTAGGGTCTGGATTTGTAGTAAATCCTTCAGCTGTTGGGTTGTTGTCACTCTGTCCAAGTCCCTCAAAACACGTCTCTGGAGCATGTCCCATGCGTGCTCGATGGGGTTGAGGTCTGGCGCGATTGTGCAGGCCAGGGCATTACCCGAATGTTCTTCGTTGCCAAGTATTCACTGGTTCGCTGAGCTGTATGCGAACGCGCATTGTCATGCATTAACGTAAAATCGGAGCCAAAGGTTTGTGCAAATAGATGGACATAAGGTCTAAGAATATCCTCAACGTAGCTTTCAGCGTTCATGTTTCCATTTACAAAAACGAGCTCAATTCGCCTGTTCTTTATAATACCCGCCCAAACCATAACTTTCAGTATTTCCGGGCCGACGGTACACTCTCACCCTTCTTGTATCAGGCCTAAACCCGAATCGCGACTCATCGGAAAACATAATTTTATCCCATTGCTCCTGGGTCCGTGTTATGCGTTCTCTACACCATACATTTCGACGAGCGCGATCCCCGTGACGTATCGGCGGTCACCTGGTTGGGCGTCGAGCTCGTAGGCCGTACTCATGCAGTCGATTTCGCAGAGTTTGGGGACTGACAACAACATCACTTGAATTGTGTAGCCTCAAACTTATCTCTCGAGCGGTTAACATCGGCTGACGTCTTGCAGTCAGTTGTATGTACCGGTCTTGCCGAGTGGTTGTACTCCTTACACGGCCTGGATGCTGTTCAGCGGGGTCTCCTGTATTATTGTAGTGCTGCCAAAGACGACAAATAACGCTTTTATGAATACCAAAATGCCGAAATACCTGAGATTGATTTCTTTCCGCATGCAACATCCCTACAGTTATTTGCATTTGATCTGCCGTCAAATGACGTCGCTCCATGACGTTAATAATATCTTACAATCCAATTTTGTCGCTAACTTTATTCAAATTGTTGGTAAAATTTTAAAATGTAGACTAAACGTAGCAATAAAAAAGCACTTAAATTCAAACAAATTCGCATCCGTTTAAATTTCATGAAAAAAAAATCATAAAAGAAAAGTTTTTTTTTACAACCAGCCAGCTTGTCATCACTCATCAAAAACAAAAAAGTTTACATACCTACGTACCTTGAGTAAGTAAAGAATTAAAAATTGATTAATATAATTGGTAACATTTGTGAAATGATGTATGTTGCCTTTATGTTGCTTAGACTTTTTTGATGTGTGTAGTACTAATACTGAAGTAAAACAAAAAATAATAAAAATTGGTCAAGTGTGAGTCGTACTCGCGCTAATGAGTCTGAACTGAATGACAAAAAAGCATATTTTTCTCGCTCGCGTTGATGTCTTCATCATCATATCAGCTCATGTACGTCCCCACCGAGGGGCTCGAGCCTACCCTGAATTAGGGCGATAATGATGTATATTGATGTATTTTATTTAAAATGTCAATAGATAGCATTGTCATTGTACTATTTAGTTGTGTGGAGAGGTGTGGTGGTTAGCTTATAGGCGCCTTGAAGAATTCTGACAGTGGGGTGTGCCACTAGCTCTAAAACCTCCACCAATCTGGACTTCGCCTCGGTGTGTGGAGTATGGCCTTACCTTACCCTCAAGTCTGGGTAGAAAGAGACCTGTGGCGATCCGTAGAAGACATACAGGAGCAGGCCTCGCTTGCAGACATAATCTATAACCGTTAGAAAGAAAGGTTCTCTAGGGGAGACTACGTACTGTAAGACTTTGGTCTCAGACGTTTCCCCGACAAACTAATAAGACCACATGAAGTCTTTGGATCTGTCCGCTGGATACAATTTCGTTCGCGCTAAGCAGAGGTGAATGGCTAAGGTCTATGTTCAAAAGTAAATGTCTTCCGGCTAAAATGATGATAGCAGAGGTGAATGCGGAAGGTCTATGTTCAAAAGTAAATATCTCCCGGCTATAATGGTGATAGCAGAGGTGAATGGGGAAGGTCTATGTTCAAAAGTAAAAGTCTCCCGTCTAAAGTGGTGATAACAGAGGTGAATGGGGAAGGTCTATGTTCAAAATTAAATGTCTTCCGGCTAAAATGGTGATAGCAGTGGTGAATAGGGAAGGTCTTTGGTCAAAAGTAAATGTCTCCCAGCTAACATGGTCATAGAAGAGATGAATGGGGAAGGTCTATGTTCAAAAGTAAATGTCATCCGGCTAAAATGGTGATAGCAGAAGTGAATGGGGAAGGTCTATGTTCAAAATATTGTCGTCAGGCTAAAATAGTGTTAGTTTTGTGGTATTGTTATACGATTTCGGGTAAAGAAAGAGAAATCTTGGTGAACTGCAGAGCTGCTGCTCTCTTATCAAATAAATCCTCGATTTGAACGGAACTTTATACCAACGCATAGGAGCGCTTGCTTGAACGATTTCTTACACCGATACCGTTGAATCCCCTCGCTTGATTGATCGCGGCAATCATACGCAAACAAATTCATTTTTATATAAAGCGCATGCGTCATCTCTCTCGATCCATTCATAAGCTCCCATAATAATGCCATTACTCGCTATCTTGACCACTTCTGATACCTATATTTAGATTGTTTTTTTATCAATATCTTTGCTCTGATGTTGATTTGCATACCGTTTCGTTTTGTGTATCAAAATACGGTTTGAGTGCTTTGTTTACCGGTCCATTTTCAATTGGAATTTGCATTTGAATCTATTTGTTCAATACATTCAACCTTTTTCTGACAAGTATTTTACCCCATTACAAGATTGGCTCGCAGACCTGAGGACATGAACGCTTCCCAAATTGTATGGAATCATCTATCTCCGACTTCAGAAGTAATGTAGATGTTGAGATTCATATAACATTCAATACAAAATGTGGGGTAACGCTTGTTCTATTATATATACGTATGCATATATCAAGCGTCGGTGGCCCAACCGGTAACGACTCGGTTCTTCTAACCAAAGGTATCGGGTTCAAATCTGGACGGCCAATTACCAATGAGTTTTTCAATAACTTACGTACATATAATTACCGATTGCTTTAACGGTGAAGGAAAAAATCGTGAGGAAACCTGCACACGCCTGCGAAGAAACTCGCAGGTTGTGTGTGAAGTCGACCAACCCGCACTGGGCCCGCGTGGTCGACTAAGGCCTGATCGCCCTAATTCAGGGTAGGCTCGAGCCCCTCGGTGGGGACGTATATGAGCTGACATGATGATGATGATGATGATGATGCATATTTACCTTAAGTGCTGACCTCGAATAATGTTTCGACATGTAATTCACTGTAATTGAGACAGGTGCATTTGAGATATGTCACAGAAAGTTTTGGCATGTTGACGGTAAGTCTGCCAGCGCGTGACTAAAAGCTAAACTCTGCTCCGTCTTGATTGGAGCAGAGTTTGATATACCCTTCAAAGCGCTAACACTACATCTACATTTTATTTTTGATCTGAGTCTCCGCCCACTAATTTGCATTGTAATGAATAATAATTAATAGTTCATACTAGATCTGATTGGAATGGAAGTACCTATTACAGAAATTTCTATTGGTTTTGAATAGTTTTAAGAAACCTTGTTTTCTAAACTTTTATTTTAGCAACTCACATTTACTATTGTTCCTCTCCAAAGATGAGATGAGATGAGATGATACCAAGGGCTTACCAATTGAGAAAAAAAATCATACTAATACTCTAGTTCATTAAATTATTAAACAATCAAACCATAAACATCTATCGATATTTAAACGCATATCCATTAGATTACATCATCAATGTCCTAAATCGATTCGTCCAGAAAGGCGAATGGAATCGATTCGACACGGGACCAAGCCGACCACAGATTAAATTTAAATAATATTAGAGCTGGCACTAGAGCTTGTGCCTAATCGCGTAAGCCAGCTGTCAAACTAATTATGACTATCATGGAGAATTAGCGGTTTGATTGAACTTCGCTCAGACCTATTAGTAAAGTGATTATGTTTGTAGCAAAACCTCTGGCCGCGACATGTTCCGCAACCAGAAAATGTTTCGCATTTAGCCGTCACTTTTTTTCCAAAACTATCCTGTGTCCTTCTCACATACAACATATCATACGACCTTTCTTATCTTTATTATCTCTTTTCGCGTGTCACAATCAATCTGTAGTCAATTAGTCTGTTAGGAAATAGAACCGCCGTGGCGTAAAATGGAACTTTTGGAAATTTTATTAAGTCGATTCATCATCATCATCATATCAGCCGAAAAACATTCACTGCTGGACAAAGGCGTCCCCTAAGGATTTTCACGACGACCGGATCCTGCGCTGCCCGCATCCAGAGGCTTCGTCGTCGGTCGTCAGTCCACCGCGTGGGAGGCCTGCCTTCGCTACGTTTCAATTAATAATTCAGATTCTGAAAACATTATATTCTAACATTATCAATTTTCAAAAAACCTAAAAGCTTTTAGTTACAAGATTTTATTTGAAAAGAGTTTTCATACTCAAAAGCCGAATGCCCAATTTTTTTTTTTTATTCACAATTGGTAAACCCTTGACAACATCTCACCTGGTGGTAAGTAACGATGTTGCCGAAGATGGAAGCGGGCTTACCATTGAATATAAATACACGGTTCAAAATTTAAAAAAGGCTGTATTTCTTACGATTCTATTGAAAATAAAAGACAACTTTAGGACCATGATCCCACCTCCAAATTTCATCATCACATCAACTTCAAAATACCAAAGGATCGACTGTCACCGGAAATATGGCTTCATTCCAAATTTCATCATCACATCAACTTCAAAATACCAAAGGATAGACTGTCACCGGAAATATGGCTTCATTCCAAATTTCATCATCACATCAACTTCAAAATACCAAAGGATAGACTGTCACCGGAAATACGGCTTCATTCCAAATTTGAGATCCATCGGACCCCTGAACAAACAAACAAACATACATACATACGTACAAACATTGCAAGTTAAATAAAAGCTTTTAAAATATTATAATTCTATTATTTCAAGATGTTACAGTCATACTATAATGACGTAACAGTTGTACCAATATTATGACAAATAAGCACAGCATAGCATACCTCAAATATTACGACGGTTCTCTTTCCGCACAGACTAAAGATTTTTATGTGAACATTACAGTGGATTTAGATAGGTAGCATAAGATCTCCAAAAAGGTATATTTATTACAGCTCCACATCGACCTATCGCCTAAAATATCTTAGTTATCAACATTTACGAACCAACTACAAACAACCTATAAATTCCTCATGACAATAAAATTACGAACCTGTTGCTTTTTGTTGGCGCTTTCTTCGTGCCCGTTATTCTATCACTGTCCAATGACCCATTATCTGATAAGATCTACCATCACGCTATGACCGTGCCATGGCTATGCTAGGGTGTATTTTATCTGTGCATCTCATTGAGCTTGCGCAAGAGTTGACGAAAATCGTTTAGACCAAACTTGAAAGTCATTGATCAGATTTTTTTTGTTTTAAAATTAGATTTGGTTTGATATTACCCGCCTCCGGGGCATAAAGGTTAAGTCCATAACGATCACATCAGGAGGTCCCGGGTTCGGTTCCCGCTTGTGGAAAGGCATTTCCTTCGCCCGTCTGGCTAGCTACCAGCATCTTATTTAAGTCTTGCCGCCAAACATCAATGTTAACAGCATTGATGTGTTCCGGCTTGAAAATGAGATAGCCAGATCCCCATTGCGTTGGGGAATCTTGGTAAGCCCGCTTCCATCTTCGGTATTATTGTTACTTAATTACCATCAGGTGAGATGATGGCTTTTTCGAGAGTCATTACGAATCGTCTCGCACGCAGGTTTGACGAATTCCATCCTCCCGAACAAGCCGGTTTCCGGAAGGCTTTGCGGCAGATTATACAGAAGACCGAAGAGTATAATCAGCCACCATGCTTGGCGTTTGTGGACTATGAGAAGGCCTTTGATTCAGTCGAAACCTTGGCTGTGCTACAGTCTCTCCAGCGGTGCCAAATTTACCATCGATACATCGAGGTGTTGAAGTGTGAAGTGAAAACGCCACCATGTCGGTTCGCCTCCAGGACCAGAACTCGAAACCTATCCAGTTGCAGCTAGGGGTGAGACTGGGAGACGTTATATCTCCGAAACTGTTAAGATGTTTTTAATCTTCTGGACTGGGGTGGACTCGGCATCTATAGCAACGGCGAGTACATATCCCACCTCCGATTCGCTGACGATATCGTGGTCATGGCTGAGACTATGGGAGACCTAAGCACAATGATCGATGGCCTCAGTAAAGTCTCTCAACAAGTGGGTCTTAAAATGAACATGGACAAGACGAAAATAATGTTAAATGTCCGTGTCGCACCCACTCCTCTAAAGGTCGGAGACTCTACACTGGAAGTTGTTGACGAATATGTATACCTGGGACAAACAGTCCAGCTAGGTAGTTCCAACTTCAAGAAAGAGATCAATCGACGAATCCAACTCGGCTGGACAGCGTTCGGGAAGCTTCGCAATATCTTCACGTCCCAAATACCGCAGTGTCTCAAGACTTAGGTCTTTGACCAGTGTGTGTTGCCAGTGATGACTTACGGAACTGAGACATGGTCGCTTACTATGGGCCTCATAAGAATGCTCAAGGTCACCCAAAGGGCAATGGAGCGTGCTATGCTCGGAGTTTCTCTGCTTGATCGAATCAGAAACGAGGAGATCCGCAAGAGAACTAAAGTAACCGACATAGCTCACAGAATCGCTAAACTGAAGTGGCAGTGGACAGGGCACATAGCTCGTAGAACAGATGGTCGATGGGGCAGTAAAGTTCTCGAGTGGCGACCGCGCACCGGAAAACGTAGCGTAGGCAGGCCTCCCACGCGGTGGACCGATGACCTGGTGAAGATCGCGGGCAGCCGATGGATGCGGAAATCCTTGGGGGAGGCCTTTGTCCAGCAGTGGACGATTTGATGGCTGATATGATGATGATGATGATGAGATGATGGCTAGGGCTAACCAATTGTAGTTTTTTTTTATCCACAATTGATAAGCCCTTGGCATCATCTCAACTGTCGGTAAGTGAAGATGATGCCGAAGATGGAAGCGGGCTTAACAAGATTCCCCAACGCAATGGGGATCTGGCTATCTCATATTCAAGCCGGAACACATCAATGCTGTTAAGAGTGCGCCCAATGCAAAAAATTAGATAAACGGTCTACTTTTAAACACATAGGTTAATGGGAAAGAAACGAATAATTCAGATTTAAAAAATACTAAAGGCTGGCAAAAAACATGTAGAAGCCGAGTATCCGAATAAAATTTTGGAAAACAATCTGGTATTCTTTCAAAAAAATACAAACTTCGCACCAAAAAAAATAACAGTTTTAAATCAAATGCTCTAAATTATCAGCGACGACACCACATTATTTTGTACGAATTACATAGCTAGACTAATGTTCTAGTAAAGTAACCGACTACATTTCTTATTTTATGCCTATATTTTGAACAAATAAATAAAATTACAACTAAAATTATAACCCGGAGCTCAAAGCCAACTCATCATTGACTGTATCATACGATTTTCGACTATAAACAAAGCGGGGTAGAAACTGAATATACTGTGCGTCAGTTGTCGGGCAGAGCTCGACGTGTTCAGTTGTCTCCGGACGCTCTGTATGACAATCCATTCCGGCGGAAAGCGTAATTTATTTTATTATTTATAAAATTCTAGTGTAAATAAATATTGTAAATTAGACTGTTTTACGTTTATATAGGTACTTACCTAATGGTTTAGTGGTTATTAGTGGTAATATTATAAATATTTAGCTGTTTCCCGCGGCTTCAACCCGCGTGGACAACGTTTCTATGACTTTTCGAGGGTGCAAACGTCCCGCCGCCCGCACAGTATATGTAAAATCATTGTTAGTTAGACGACAAACATTTGTAACCACTTTTTGATGAAAATAAATCAATAAATGTCAGCTATCAGGTTTCTATAGTAGGTAAAAGCTAGGAGGCGCTGTGTGAAATGAGTTGATATTTTATTATTTTGTATACTCGCATATTACTTATATTTACCTGTACAAACATAACTTCAGGTGTTGCAGTTATAGTATTTTTAGGGTTCCGTAGCTGTATCCGAATTGTGAATATAACACAATTTCAAAAACTGCGATTGTTACTTTTGAATTCATGTCATCACCACCTACCAAACCGATTCTTACAAAGTTGACCCCGCCAGGAATTGAACCCGCGACCCCGATGTCTGGCGGCAAGACTTAGATTAGATGGTGGTAGTTAGCCAGGCGGGCTATAAAAATGACCCACCACCAACCAAACCGAGTCTTACAAAGTTGACCTCGCCGGGAATCGAACCCGCGGCCTCGATGTTTGGCGGCATGACTTAGATAAGATGGTGGTAGCTAGCCAGGCGGGCTATAAAAAGTCACAACTTTGTAAGACTCGTAGGTAATGGGGACTTTTTATAGCCCGCCTGGCTAGCTACCACCATCTTATCTAAGTCTTGCCGCCAAACATCGAGGTCGCGGGTTCGATTCCCGGCGGAGTCAACTTTGTAAGACTCGGTTTGGTTGGTGGTGGAGAATTTTTAAAGCCCGCCTGGCTAGCTACCACCATCTTATCTAAGTCTTGCCGCCAAACATCGAGGTCGCGGGTTCGATTCCCGGCGGAGTCAACTTTGTAAGAATCGGTTTGGTAGGTGGTGGGGAATTTTTATAGCCCGCCTGGCTAGCTACCACCATCTTATCTAAGTCTTGCCGCCAAACATCGAGGCCGTGGGTTCGATTCCCGGCGGGGTCAACTTTGTAAGACTCGGTTTGGTTGGTGGTGGGGCATTTTTATAGCCCGCCTGGCTAGCTACCACCATCTTATCTAAGTCTTGCCGCCAAACATCGAGGTCGCGGGTTCGATTCCCGGCGGAGTCAACTTTGTAAGACTCGGTTTGGTTGGTGGTGGAGAATTTTTATAGCCCGCCTGGCTAGCTACCACCATCTTATCTAAGTCTTGCCGCCAAACATCGAGGTCGCGGGTTCGATTCCCGGCGGAGTCAACTTTGTAAGAATCGGTTTGTTAGGTGGTGGGGAATTTTTATAGCCCGCCTGGCTAGCTACCACCATCTTATCTAAGTCATGCCGCCAAACATCGAGGCCGTGGGTTCGATTCCCGGCGAGGTCAACTTTGTAAGACTCGGTTTGGTTGGTGGTGGGGCATTTTTATAGCCCGCCTGGCTAGCTACCACCATCTTATCTAAGTCTTGCCGCCAAACATCGAGGTCGCGGGTTCGATTCCCGGCGGAGTCAACTTAGTAAGACTCGGTTTGGTTGGTGGTGGGGAATTTTATAGCCCGCCTGGCTAGCTACCACCATCTTATCTAAGTCTTGCCGCCAAACATCGAGGTCGCGGGTTCGATTCCCGGCGGAGTCAACTTTGTAAGACTCGGTTTGGTTGGTGGGGACTTTTTATAGCCCGCCTGGCTAGCTACCACCATCTTATCTAAGTCTTGCCGCCAAACATCGAGGTCGCGGGTTCGATTCCCGGCGGAGTCAACTTTGTAAGACTCGGTTTGGTTGGTGGTGGAGAATTTTTAAAGCCCGCCTGGCTAGCTACCACCATCTTATCTAAGTCTTGCCGCCAAACATCGAGGTCGCGGGTTCGATTCCCGGCGGAGTCAACTTTGTAAGAATCGGTTTGGTAGGTGGTGGGGAATTTTTATAGCCCGCCTGGCTAGCTACCACCATCTTATCTAAGTCTTGCCGCCAAACATCGAGGCCGTGGGTTCGATTCCCGGCGGGGTCAACTTTGTAAGACTCGGTTTGGTTGGTGGTGGGGCATTTTTATAGCCCGCCTGGCTAGCTACCACCATCTTATCTAAGTCTTGCCGCCAAACATCGAGGTCGCGGGTTCGATTCCCGGCGGAGTCAACTTTGTAAGACTCGGTTTGGTTGGTGGTGGGGAATTTTTATAGCCCGCCTGGCTAGCTACCACCATCTTATCTAAGTCATGCCGCCAAACATCGAGGTCGCGGGTTCGATTCCCGGCGGAGTCAACTTTGTAAGTCTCGGTTTGGTTGGTGGTGGGGCATTTTTATAGCCCGCCTGGCTAGCTACCACCATCTTATCTAAGTCTTGCCGCCAAACATCGAGGTCGCGGGTTCGATTCCCGGCGGAGTCAACTTAGTAAGACTCGGTTTGGTTGGTGGTGGGGAATTTTATAGCCCGCCTGGCTAGCTACCACCATCTTATCTAAGTCTTGCCGCCAAACATCGAGGTCGCGGGTTCGATTCCCGGCGGAGTCAACTTTGTAAGACTCGGTTTGGTTGGTGGTGGGGAATTTTTATAACCCGCCTGGCTAGCTACCACCATCTTATCTAAGTCATGCCGCCAAACATCGAGGCCGTGGGTTCGATTCCCGGCGGGGTCAACTTTGTAAGAATCGGTTTGGTAGGTGGTGGGGACTTTTTATAGTCCGCCTGGCTAGCTACTACCATCTTATCCAAGTACCACCAACCAAACCGAGACTTACAAAGTTGACCCCGCCGGGAATCGAACCCTCGGCCTCGATGTTTGGCGGCAAGACTTAGATAAGATGGTGATAGCTAGCCAGGCGGGCTATAAAAATTCCCCACCACCAACTAAACCGAGTCTTACAAAGTTGACTCCGCCGGGAATCGAACCCGCGACCTCGATGTTTGGCGGCAAGACTTAGATAAGATAGTGGTAGCTAGCCAGGCGAGCTATAAAAATGCCCCACCACCAACCAAACTGAGTCTTACAAAGTTGACCCCACCGGGAATCGAACCCGCTATCTCGATGTTTGGCGGCAAGACTTAGATAAGATGGTGGTAGCTAGCCAGGCGGGCTATAAAAATTCCCCACCACCTACTAAACCGAGTCTTACAAAGTTGACTCCGCCGGGAATCGAACCCGCGACCTCGATGTTTGGCGGCAAGACTTAGATAAGATGGTTGTAGCTAGCCAGGCGGGCTATAAAAAGTCCCCACCACCTACCAAACCGATTCTTACAAAGTTGACCCCGCCAGGAATCGAACCCGCGACCCCGATGTCTGGCGGCAAGACTTAGATTAGATGGTGGTAGCTAGCCAGGCGGGCTATAAAAATTCCCCACCACCAACCAAACTGAGTCTTACAAAGTTCACTCCGCCGGGAATCGAACCCGCGACCTCGATGTTTGGCGGCAAGACTTAGATAAGATGGTTGTAGCTAGCCAGGCGGGCTATAAAAAGTCCCCACCACCTACCAAACCTATTCTTACAAAGTTGACCCCGCCAGGAATCGAACCCGCGACCCCGATGTCTGGCGGCAAGACTTAGATTAGATGGTGGTAGCTAGCCGCGTTGGGGAATCTTGGTATGCCTACTTCTATCTTCGGCATCATCATCACTAACCATCAGGTGAGATGATCCTAAGTAAGGGCTTATCAATTTTGGATTACAAAAATACTATCGGGTCGATTTATAAAAATAAATATTTGATTAAAAATACATATTCGATTTTTCTGACTGTATTGCATATACTGTGCTCTAGCTCCACTCACGACTCACGTTCTCGATGGCGGCTGCCGGCTGGCCGCTGGCGATCGTAGGTATTCGCAGCGCCGCCGCGTGTTTGGTTTTAGAACTAGAGCGGGGGGCGATGCAAGACGCGCGGGTGAAATCTGATTTTTTCACGGCATTAGGCGCGTTCTTAACATTGATGTTTGGCGGCAAGACTTAGATGAGATGCTGGTAGCTAGCCAGGCGGGCTTAGATAATGCCCTTCCACAAGCGGGAACCAAATCCGGGACCTCCTGATGTGAAGCTAATGGACTTAACCTTTATGCCACGGAGGCGGTTAAAATCAAACCAAATCTAATTTTAAAACATCTGACTATCTTATCTTCAAGCCGGAACACCAATGCTGTTAACACTGATGTTTGGAGGCAATACTTATTTAAGATAGTGTGAGCTAGCCAGGCAGTCTATGAATATGCCCTATTACCAACCAAACCGATTCTTACGGAGTTGACCCCGCCGGGAATCGAACCCGCGACTTCCTGGTGTGTAGCGAACGGACTAACAATTACGCTACGGAAGCGGTAAAAAAATTACATGAAGTACATCTTTACGAAAAGATAAGAAATATGGCCTACTTTTTAGATTAATCACATGCACTCTTTGATTTTGCCATTTTTAAAAGTCTTCATTTGTACAAGTCGATTTACAATTATCATTTCAAAACGAGTAAACTGTATTACAATGATACTTTTTTAAAATATTTTTATGGCTTTGGCTTCAAAAATTCAATTTATGATTACGACAAAATTTAAATGTAGATATTTTATTTATTTCATAGTCGTTGAAAAAATACTGTATGCCACTGCACTTGTAACACTCAGCTTCGCTTCGTGGCACAAACTCGCACTCATGTTACAAAGGCTAATTGCGTTACAAAGGCTCTCATTAATTGGCAGTGGCATAAATAACTATTCTCATTTGCGACTGAACAGAACAGTCTACGCAGTTCTATTGCTGAATAGCTTTTCAGTTTAATTTAGTTTATCTTCTTTAACCCAAAGACTATCCCCATTCACAAATCAGAAAGCCAACAAAATAAATTCCCCGTTATCAAAGGAAACCTTAAATCCCGATTGGTGGGCGAGATAACCAGCGCAGCAGTCTCGGCGCAGGTAGTGCGCTTGCGCGTGGGCAGCCGCGCAGACACCCACGCGTCTAGCCTCCGTGTCTGGTGGTTCTAGCTAGGTTACCTTAGAATACTAATTCTGGTTCAATATAAACGACAAAGTCCGTTGTTAGGGTTCAGAAGTCAAGCCTAGCAGGTTAGAACTCGTTACTTATGGAACAAACTGTGTATTCATGTCAGGGATTGGATGCTTGATAACCGAGTGCAAGAAAATGCTAGAGACGAATGCGATGAAAAGCACTATTTGATACAATTTTTTTTTATTCAACGAATTGGTATACTACTGCTGTTATGTTGTATTCTTATTGACAAGAAATTCGAATAAGTTCTTTCCGGAGTTTTAGATTAAATGATAAATAAATTAAATTAATATATTTTAAGAACGTAAATAAATAAATAACTTAATATATTTGTTTAAAAAATATTAAATATTAACATAGGTCTTTTATTAATTTATTTTCATAGATATCAGTTTTTAATAGTATATGATACAATCAATTTTTTTTTATTCATTACTAGCTGTTTCCCGCGGCTTCACCCGCGTGGACAACGTTTCTATGACTTTTCGAGGGTGCGCAGTGCGCGAGCCGCGAGCGGCTTGCGAGCGTGAAAAAAAGTAGCATATGTGTTAATCCAGGTTCTAATCTGTCTACCTACCATATTTCAGCCAGATCCGTTCAGTAGTTTCTGCGTGAAGAAGTAACAAACATCACACTCACACACTCACAAACTTTCACCTTTATAATATTAGCAAAGTATACAGGGTAGGAAGGAGTATACCGACAGATTTTAACCATGGATTCCTGGTGGTATTACAAGTAAATAATGTTATGTTGACATGGGTCCAAAACTGCCTCATTAACTTACTTAATTTCGGGAACAAAAAATCAATTAACGATAGTAGTCCCTTATGAACGAAACCTTAGTCTAAAGAATGAAAAATGTTGTACGATGTCAGTATGACACTTGATTAAAATCTCAAGATAACAAACGTCAGATAAACATCTGATATTATTAGGGCGTGTTACCCTTGAGATTTTTTGAACTTGTGAATTATTTAAAAAATTAATATCTCGAAAATTAGGCTTTACTGGCCCATGTTTATATTACTTTTTTTTTGTCTAAATAGGCATTAGAATCTTTGGTTAAAATCTGTCGGTATACTCCTTCCCACCCTGTATATATGTTATAGGCAATGTGTGTGTATATTAGTACTAACGTTATATTAGTTTGATACAAATATTTTATTAGATAATACATTCAAGTCCTTCTCTGTCCTAATACTTTTATGCCTAAACTGGGTCTATGATATATACTCTTATACTTTTATCCCCGACTGCGCCAGAAGGATAGTTATATTTTTTGAGTGTATGTATGTATTGCTTTAACGGTGAAGGAAAACATCGTGAGGAAACCTGCACACACCTGCGAAGAAACTCGAAGGTTGTGTGTGAAGTCGACCAACCCGCACTGGGCCCGCGTGGTCGACTAAGGCCTAATCGCCCTGATTCAGGGTAGGCTCGAGCCCCCTCGGTGGGGACGTATATGAGCTGATATGATGATTGAGTATGGAGTATTGCTTGAAAGTTTCTTGAGTTTATTAGATACTTTATGGTAGAATCTATTCTCTTCTTTACTGAATAGGGATGACGAATGCTAGTCATCTGATTTACTTTTTATCATCTGTCAAAAACGAAATTTTGTTCTAAAAATGTTTGAAATACCTAAGCGTGAAGTTTTAGTTTTGCAGCGTCATTTATGTACTTACTCATTTTGTGATTTTGATGAATTAAAAATCAAAGACTTGATGGAAAACAAAACGATAAAGGTTTTCCGAAGGAGGACAATTTAGTGATCAAGAGTTCATAATTTATTTCTGATGCTTTCGTCATCCCTATTGGAGTTTGCTATAGGTAACTGATCAATATTAACGCGAACAGTTCCGTATATAGTGGCATACTAACGTCTATTTTACGGGACAGTTCAACTAATTGAGGTTTATCGCAATTTATAGTGATCCAAACTTAGCGCATACAAACTTAGCGCATACAAACTTAGCGCATATAAACTCGAGAGAAGCTTAAATTTATTTGCGTCGTTTGGTGCAAATGCCTCATTAAGAGTTCCGTACACCCAACAGAACAGAACAGTACACTTGCTCGTAGAACAGATGGCCGTTGGGGCAGTAAAGTTCTCGAGTACTCGGAAAACGTAGTGTAGGCAGGCCTCCAACTCGGTGGACCGATGACCTGGTGAAGGTCGCGGGAAGCCGCTGGATGCGGGCAGCGCAGAACCGGTCGTCGTGGAGATCCTTGGGGGAGGCCTATGTCCAGCAGTGGACGTCCTTCGGCTGATATGATGATGATGATAACACCCAACAGGTGATCAACGGGACCCTATTACTAAGCCTCTGCTGACTGTCCGTCTGTCCGTCTGTCCGCGGGCTGTATTTCATGAACCGTAATAGGTAGACAGTTGAAAATTTCACAGAATGTGTATTTCTATTGCCGCTATAACACCAAATACTAAAAATTAGAAAAAGTGAAAAAATAAGAGGGGCTCCATACAAAAAAACGTGTTTATTATAGGTCTTTAGAAGTATGTATTTTAGATTTAAAAACAGCAATACATACAAGCTTGAAACTTGATGTGATTATAGTACTTACACTGAGGTAAAACAACAAACACTATAAATCGGCCAAGTGTGAGTCGTACGTAACCATTACGCTACGGAGCCGGAGGCGGCCCTATCTAGTTATTTAAGGCGAGGCACCGGTGGAGAAGCGGAGAAACCCTTTTGCTAGATCAAATGTTTTGGGTAATTACTACTAAATATCGGTCTTGTAAAAAATGTATATTAGCACATTTTTTACAAGATAGTGTGTACTTTACTCGATCATAAAAATCCCAAAAACAGGTCTAAAACTTCTAAAAAAAGTCTAAAACGAATTGTTTATTAATAAAATTTCTAAATTTGCACATAGTTTTTATATGAAGATATTTATTTTTAAGTACTGAACGGAACTGAGACGTGGTCGCTTAGTATTAGCCTCTTATGAAGGCTCAAGGTCACCCAAAGGGCGATGGAGCGAGCTATGCTTAGTAATGAGGATTAAGGTAATACTAACAACATATTTTTGTCAAATGTGCCGTTTCCAAGATATATCTTATCAAGTGTTCCTAGTGCTTCTAAACTCTTGGACCTAGGGAAACGATTTAGGATGTTCTGAAACAAACAGTTTCAGATAATAACTCCGGAACCCTTCATAAATATATAAATAAACATTATATTATGTTAATATGTTTTAATTATATTTTTTTTTAGTCTTCATTGTTGACGGCCTGGTTAATATCGAAAACATGATATTAGCCTCATAAGCTCAGAGTAATCATTTGTAGATAAGATTAAGTTGTTGTAGTTACTCTTTGTGAGAGGCTTCGTTTCAACTTGCGTTGATGAACGGAAATAAACACGTTTCAACATGCGTTGATGAACGGAAATAAACACGTTTCAACATGCGTTGATGAACGGAAATAAACACGTTTCAACATGCGTTGATGAACGGAAATAAACATGACGCCGGATTACCTATTGCCAATTTCATAGTTAAACTGACCTACTTTGTTTGAAGACATCAAGGTTTTTGATGATTTCATACACTCATTATTAGCAAGTCGTTTTTAATCTGGTGGTAAAAAATAAGCTGTTTTATCAATTGAATGTTTCTGTATTCGCCAAAGAAACGGAGATTTTTACTTTTTATTACGCTTTTATTAGCTTCACCTGTATGTTTGTATGTATGTAACCGACTCTTTTGGACTCAATTTTGACCCACTTTAAACGGACAGATTTAACTCAAACTTTGTAGACTTATCAAGAATCAGCGACAATATAATAATTTCATAAGTTTGAACTAAAAAATAAAAAATAAATAGAGTTTAAAAAAACTACAAATCACGCTTTTAAAGTACATCAGACTAAAAAGTAGAAAATAATAATTAACAAAAAATACTAGTATTATTGTGAAAAGGTGTGGGTTGCTCGATAGACGAAAAATATGGCACAGAGCGCCCCACGATTTTTCACAATAATACTAGTGTTTTTTGTTAATTATTATTTTCTACTGTTTAGTCTGATGTACTTTAAAAGCGTGTTTTTTGGTTTTTTTTAACTCTATTTATTATGATAATATTGGATGTGTGCGTCTAGTTACCTCTCCCTCCCCTCCATGTTTACATCGGAAACACACCTCAAACAAAAGCTTCTCATACCACTAACAGTTAGTCTATCGTGCAAATCTTTGAGCTAATCGATTGCGGCACGCGCACCTTCCTCAGTATGAATTGCACAATACATCACATTGTATGGACTAGGCGGGCCAGTGCCGCCATACCGCGCAGTACAGTGCCCATTCACGAACGCTTGCGCACAGGCCTGCGATAGCATCGCCTGCGCGCGCACGCGATCCTAACTATGTCTACAGAGCGCGATGGGAGATTTCCGATACATGGCTAAGGGCAACCTGAGACCCTGAATACTATTTAACACTTTATTTATTTATTTATTTTATTTTATTCAATTTGGAAAACATACAGCTTTAACAACATAAGTATTTAAGAGAATGGTAGGTATCTAAGAAGCCATTATTAAGTTTTCGCAAAATAGATTCACACATGCAGTTAAAGATTATAAAACAAATAGAAAAAGAAAGAACTCAAAAAGTAACGAAACTCGAAACAAAAAATCGAAACAGCTCGACAATACTCAAAAATGGTAAAATATGTAGTCTGTGATGAAGAATACAAATTGTGTTCTTGAAAACTTCTTCAATTTTGACTATTTGTTAGTGTTTTCTACGGTCTACGAAGACCGAAGAAAAACTAACATTTTCATTTTTTTATATTTTTCTTTATTCACAACTCACCTGATGGTAAGTGATGATGATCCCGAAGATGGAAGCTGGCTTACCAAGATTCCCCAACGCAATAGTGATCTGGTTATCTTACCTTCAAGCCGGAACACATCAATGCTGTTAACACTAATATTTTGGCGGCAAGACTTAGATAAGATGGTAGTAGTTAGCCAGGCGGGCTTAGAAAATGCCCTACCACCAACCAAACCGAGTCTTACAAAGTTGACCCCGCCGGGAATCGAACCCGCGACCTCATAGTGTGAAGCGAATGGACTAATCATTTAGCCACGGAGGCGGTAGAATAGTTCCTACAAAAGATTTCACACTTACAGTTGACCTACAGACCATTGCTCCAGTGTTTGGGAAACTATTTAAATGCAAGACGAAAATTTGTTTTAAATATATGTTAAGATCAAAGTCAACAACCAATAAACATCCAGGTTGAAGCACAGGTTTCTTCCTAAACTCGGGAAGGTTAAAGTTCTGAACTACATACGCGGGCCAAGTCCAGGTTGGTGGAGGTCTACTACTACTACTAGTCCTACAGTAAACCCCACAGTTCCACAGTCATAAGTTTTTCCAGCCTCCTAAAAGGCATCTGACGTGACTTAACGACTGCCATCTACTGATAGGAACCGGCAACAACGGCTGAACGTGCCTTGCGTAGCATGGACACGATCGAGAAAAATGCCTCTAACAGTAAAACCCATCGAAGTAATAATCGTGCTTCAGGTGGGGTTACCTGTGTGATCGACCTAACAAGGCAAGGCTCAGTGAACAGACGGTGTTGTTGAAGCGAATGTAGCTCAGCAGAAGAGGTCACATACCATATCATCATTATCATCATTTCAGCAGAAAAACGTCCACCTTCCAATCACAATCCTATATCACATGCAAGCAATGGCTTCCTGAGAGCTTCACTAATCTAATGGTCTGCCTTGCGGGGGACATTTTCCGGCTCGCGGTCACCACTTGAAAGATTTTCTTCGTCGTCCATCTTCTAGAGATCCTAAAGTAATAAAATCCTTACATTATGGAAATTAGATCCTAAAATCTTCGACCAATATAACAGCTATGGACCGGCCCTATCCATACATCAATCTCATAAAAAAAGAGTTAAATGATCATGAAACTATGCGAACTTTTTATTAGTAATTTTAGGAAATACAATTAGAATTGTATTACAAAATGTTTAAAAATGAAAAGTGATGCCTAAACCTTTATTCGTGTGATTGTCTAAGCATACGAGCGTATGACCTCTTGGCCTCCGAAAGACCGACTGCAATGAAATCAGTGAATGCACAAATTCTGTAGGCATCAAAACCGTTGTCCGCGTGGGCCGGTCCATAACTGTTAATTGGTCGAAGCCTACAATCATCATAGTACAATTTCATAAACGCAAAATATCCGTTCAGCTATTCGTATGATACGTCTGTAATCTGTGGGTGTAATAATGACGTTAAATAAATATAAAGGTATATAAGTCTCGCAGAAGGAAGTCGTTTGATAATAAACTGCGTTCGTTGGCAGATTTCGATGAATATGGAATCAAAGGGGATAGGTTCTAAGCTTGTAAAATAGATGCGATTGAGCCTAGGACTCCTATGGCTATAGCTAACTTATGGCTACGTCTTTATTGCTTCATTCTAAGAAACTTCGTTTAAAGGCTGGAATGGAAAATGTAACTAGTCTATACGTATACAAGTAAACCTAACAATTGGGTATGCTAAAAAAAAATATGTATTTTTTTAATTTTTTTTCTGATGGTTTAGACCATTTTTAAAAACTAATTTGAATATTTCATTTTTTAAGCCTCTAGATATTTTTAAATATTTTTTTAAATTTTGAAACCTTGATGACGTCATCGGTTCACATTACTATGAAACGAACAGCCCTATTTCTATGACGATGAAGGGTACGTTCCACTTAACGCCCGCAACGCCATCGACCGCGACCGCTGAAACTGCCGTTCCACTAACGGAAAAGGGCCGCGGGCGTTGTAGGCGAATGTTTTAGGTGGAACGTACATCTTGAGCGCTGTGTGCTCGCAATATGGCGGCATGGTGAAAGTTTTCTGTTTTCTCGTATAAATAGTTCAATAAATAATCGATATTAAATCTAAATACTATAGATTTTTTTAACTGCGTATGAAAACTTACGCACGAGTTAAGTGTACCCAAACCCCTTCATTTAGCTTTGCCAGCAAATCTAGCCGACCCCATTAAGCACCCTCCGTGCGTCACTAGCCGATTTGCTGACTTAGTAATAAATTAGTATATAAGTTTGTCGTTTGCCTAAAACCTTTGTATTACTACCTCATTCTAAGAACATACTGTTATGCTGTCCATTTGTTTAATTAAATAAATAGTTTTTTTTAAACAATACCTGGCGTCGAATACTTGATTGGCGCAGCCGGTAGGATCTCTGACGTTGGGATCTGTCAGCTTTGAATAACATTTTCAAATCCTGTCTGAGTTCCGACGTACGTTTCAACGTTTAATCAGAGATCCTCGAACAAACAAATTCATCAAGCAACCAGCACCCAGAGGACGAGCAACTGCACAGATCCAGAGGGAATACCAGGCAACCAGGACATGAGTATAGCGACGGGACTGTGAGTAGATCTTTTCACCTTCCTTTCACTGTATTTTCCTATTGCCTTATTTTAAATATATGTGTGTATTATTAGGGATTGGACAACGCCGTGATAATACTGTTTAGTAATTAGTACGATCAAATTTCGTAATAGCGTGTAGATTATAGAGATAGGTATTTAGAACCGTTTATTTTATTGTGTGTTTCTAATTTTTGAGTAATTTTTTTCTCTATCAAAAATGGAAGGAATTGTTAGGGTTCCGATGGAGATGGTTAAAATCATCCCAGTATTTGAGGGGGATTCAAGACAACTACCCCTGTACATAAAAAAATGCGAGTATATTTTGCAAACATTTTACCAAAACAATGAACAACAGAACGTATATTTGTTTCATGTAGTTACAAGTAGATTAGCAGGGGAAGCAGCTAAGTTAATAGGCGAAAGGGACCAGATAACTACATGGGATGAGTTGAAGTTGTTACTGACCCAGCACTTCGGTGATCCTAGGACAGAGGAGTGTCTAGTTCTTGAATTAGAATCATTAAAAATAAACAGAGCCGAAAGTTACGTAGATTTCTGTCACAGAATTCAACATTTGAGAAGTGTGTTAATTGCTAAGGTCAATGAAACGGTAGCCGATGCGAATATTAGACAGGCTAAGATGCATATATATAATAACACAACACTTAACGTGTTCTTGTACAACCTGCCAGCCTATTTAGTGAGATTAGTGCGTTTAAGGAATGTAGAATCTTTGGAAGATGCCCTGAAAGTCGTATTGGAAGAACAAAATTTCCAAAATGTGTACGATATAAAGAACAATTCGCGTAATAACTTCAGAAAACCAAACAATTTCAGTAACGACTCCCAAAGGCAAGGCATGTCCCAAAGACTATCAAGTGCATATGTACCGAATAATAACTTCTCACAGCAACATGGTCAAGTGTTTCCACAAAATAGTAACACGCAAACGAGAAATTCCGGGCGACAGTCATTGTCTTATAATAATTTTCGCAACCAGTGGCCACAAACTAGGTCACCGCTGCCGCTGCCGTCACAATCGCACGGTCAGCACTCCGCGGACAATGCACCGCCGGCCGCACCACGTATGCCACATCATACCTACAATTCACCGCGCGGATCGTATTCCAACGCTAATACTGACGTAACGATGCGAACAGCAAGCTCAAGACGGGTTAATTACACCGATAACGAACAGCTGATTCCGGGATCGATAGAAAATCATATTGAGCCGTACCCTAGTACGTCTCGCGACACTAATAGGGTCGAAAATTTTTTCATAGGGGCCTCGAAGCAAGAGAACGAATAACCTTAAACTGTAACAAGTTAAATCTACCGCACATACGTATACCGGAGTTAGAGTCAGTTTTTATGATTGATACCGGCAGTACCAGGTCTTTTATAAGTCCTCAGAAAGCAGAAAGGTATTTTAAAACTTTTAAACAACGCGAACCGTTCGAGGTAGTCAGTACTCATGCTTCGAGCACCCACAGCGAAATCGTAAATATTCCATTACCGAGAGTTTTTCGCAGCAATCAGCAACATAAGTTTTACGTATATAGTGTAGATAATCGGTATGATGGCCTGATAGGTAGTGATTTATTGAAACAGTTAGATGCTAATATTGATATGAAGTCTCAAACGCTTTTTACGCGAAATACAAGCATTCCAATCATATATACCCCACCTATGAGAGAGAGCTACACATTGCCTCCTCGTAGCGAACTGAGAGTTAAGTTACCTGTTAATTTATTACATGGGGATGCTATCTTAGGTTTTAAGGAGTTCACTGAAGGAATAAGGATGCCCACAGCCTTAGTTCATTGCATAGATGGCTTTGCGAGTACAGTTATACAAAACTGTAAATCTGAAGAAATGACATTAGTAGTAACAAGTCCTTTTGAAGTAGAACCTTACAGTCAAAATTCTGCAGAGGTAAACTACATGGATAACATGAGTAGTGATGTAGATATTGATAGCCTGCTTACCGAAAATCTCTCAAAATTGAGATTTGATCATATGAATAGCGAAGAAAAGAAGGCTATAGAAGAAATATGTAGGTAATATAAGGATATTTTCTACTGTGAGGATATTCCTTTATCATTTACGAACCAAGTAAAACACCAAATTCGCACAAAGAACGAGGATCCAATACATGTTAGAGCCCATAGGTTACCTCCCGTACAAACAGCCGAAATAAAGAATCAAGTAGAGAAGATGTTAAAGGACGACGTAATCCAAGAGTCACATTCTCCTTGGAGTGCCCCAGTACACCTGGTCCCCAAGAAAGTAGATATGTCAGGAAAACAAAAGTGGAGAATGGTAGTAGATTATAGGCGACTAAACGAGATCACTGTGGATGATAAGTACCCCTTGCCTAATATATCCGATCTTTTTGATAAACTAGGTAAGAGCATGTACTTTACAACACTCGATTTAGCTAGCGGTTACCATCAGATCGAAGTTCTAGAAGAAGATAGACCGAAAACAGCCTTTAGTACTCCATTCGGACATTACGAGTTCAATAGGATGCCGTTTGGTTTGAAGACAGCTCCTGCAACCTTCCAACGAGCAATGGATAACGTTTTGAGAGGTCTACAAGGCATACATTGCCTAGTGTATCTCGATGACGTCATCATTTACTCTAAAAGCCTGCAAGAGCACATACAAAAACTTAGAGCTGTTTTCGATAGGTTCAGACAGACTAACTTAAAGATCCAGTTAGATAAGTCACATTTCCTTAGGAAGGAAGTCTTACACCTCGGACACACTATAACTAATGAGGGACTAAAGCCCAATGATGATAAAATAAAAGCTATTTTAAAATACCCTCTACCAAGGACGGCAATTGAAATAAAGACTTTCCTAGGACTGATAGGTTATTATAGGAAATTTATTAAAGATTGTGCCAAAATAACAAAACCTCTTTCAACATGTCTAAAAAAGGGACATAAGATCGTAATAACTGATGAATATAAAGAAGCTTTCGAAACTTGTATGAAAATATTAACTAACGCCCCATTGCTTCAGTACCCAGATTATTCGAAGCCATTTATACTGACCACTGATGCATCCAACTTTGCAATAGGAGCAGTACTATCACAAGGTACTATAGGTTCAGACAAACCGGTAGCTTATGCTAGCAGAACCCTGAGCGATACTGAGACTAGGTACAGCGTGATAGAAAAAGAGCTTTTAGCAGTAAAATGGGCAGTAATCCATTTCAGACCTTATTTGTATGGAAAGAAATTTTTCATATATACAGACCATAGGCCATTACATTGGTTATATTCATTGAAAGAGCCTAACAATAAATTAACTCGCTGGAGACTAAGGTTAGAGGAATACGATTTTGAGATCTGTTACAAAAAAGGCCGCCAAAACACTAATGCAGATGCATTGTCTCGTATAAAACTCAATATAACAGACGAAGACAATGAATCCATGGTAGTAAACGTAGATGAGAAAGAAAAAGAACTACAGAAGTATGTCGAGAATCTTACAGAAGAAATAGTCAAGTTATCCAAAACAGACTCAGAAAAGGAACAGGAAATAGAAACGATCGATCTTCTTGATTCGGATAAAGAATCTATAACTGATAGATTAACAGATAAATTAGAAAATGTAGAAGAAATAACAGAATCTGACGATGGAGCCACCGCTCACTCAGTATCCAATAGAGAACATGAAGGTATACCGATTTTAAACGAAGCAATTGACACAAAACCAAAGCAAATACTCGTTTATGTTTGGTCAAGGGATAAGTTTAGTGTTAAAGATATTTCAAATAAAAAACAACGCATACTAGAAGTACATATGCCAAAAAACAACGAAAAGTTAGTAAAAGATTTTATGAAAGAGTATATTGATTTTAAGCATAAATACTTCATCTATTTCGAAAATACTGCCTTCAGGAAAACTTTTTCAGCAATAGTAACACAACTCTATAAGAAAGGTAGTTTAAACCTAATCGAATGTACAGAACGTACAGTGAATCTAACAGGAGACGAGACCGATCAGGTAGAGTTAGTTAAAAAGTACCATCAAGGCAAAACTTGCCATAGGGGGATTAGGAAAACCTTAGCCAAACTCAAAAGAAATTACTGGTGGTCAAACATGAAAGAAACCGTAACAGCCCTTATAAATAATTGTGAGCAGTGTAAAAAAATGAAATACGAAAGAAAACCCATTAAACCTCATATTCAACTTACACAGACACAAAGCTTACCATTTGAAGAAGCGTTTATGGACTTGCTATTCATTGAAGGAAAGTACTACCTGACCATTGTAGATGCCTTTAGTAAATTAGGACAGGCTATACCTATTCCCAATAGAAGTACACCAGAAGTAGTTAGAGCTCTGATAAAATACTTCAGCATGTATGGGTTACCAAAGAAGATAAACTGTGATTCAGGAGCAGAGTTTAACAATGAACTTCTTAAAGAATTGCTAACCCTTTACAAAATAGACATTCACATAGGGACACCCAATAATCCTAATTCAATGGCACTTATAGAGAGATTCCATTCAACTATTATAGAAATCTATCGCCTTGCTAAGTACGAAAAGAACGAACTAGACGCCGCGTCAGTTATGACATACGCTATTATGGCGTATAACAACACTATACACTCTGCAACTGACTTTACGCCGTTCGAGATAGCTCTAGGACAAACCGATGCTGGTAATGTCTTTGATATCGATAGGGAACGTAACCTCTTACAGAAGTTACTACAAGATCACAGAAAACGACTTAAAGTCCTTTATGACCATATATCTGAAAAATTACAAAGGGAAAAGATAAAGGTAAGAGAAAAGAAAGGGGGGGAAGAGCCACCAGTTATTAAACCAGGTGATGAAATTTTTATGAAGAACACTAGAACTAGAAAAGCTAAAGATTTACCTAGGTACGAAAAAGCAAAAGTAACAGGTGAAGTCAGTAGGAATATAGTTCCTGTAATACTAAAGAAACGTAATACGCGAGTCGCACTTAAAAATGTAAAACGACCTCCACAGGTGGTGTGTGACGCTAATGCTGGCCCAAGTGGATCAGGGACTCAGCCTGAACGTACAGAATCTCGGGCAGAACCCTGGAATTATTCCGATGAAGATAGGTACAGCAGTGGTGAGGAGTAGTCAATGGAGTATAATTAAGATATTAGATTTAGAATCATTAGACATACAGTTAGAAAATAATATTAAAGAATATTTTAAGATTAAGAACATCGTTAACAAGCTTTCAGATTCAAGAAGAGAATTACTAGGATTAGAGGTTCAAGTAGAATCTTTTCTAGAACTAACTAAAGATAGGTTACATCAAATTTTTCCGACATCCAGAGTTAAAAGAGGAATTATTAACCCATTAGGTTCTTTAGTTAAGTTAATAACAGGTAATTTAGATAACGAAGACGCCTTAAAATATAATAGAGAAATCAGTAAGTTAAAAAGTAAGGAACATTCTGTTGAACATAAGATGTCTATAATGCAAAAAGCTTTTGATAAATTAGTGAACATTTCTGACGATATTAATTTTAATGTTAATATCATTCGCCATAAAAACTTGCAAATAGAAAATGTCATTCGTGAAGAAGCTAAAATATCGAATTTTATGACTTTATTTAGTAGCTTAAACCAAATTCTAAATAACTTTCGGACCATTTACAGTATAATTCAAGAAATAGAAACAGCCATTGCATTTAGTAAACTAGCAACCTTACATCAGTCAGTAGTAAACTCTACCGAGTTGTATAATATTTTGAAACAAGTAGAAAATCATGCTAGGTTAATTTTTCCAGTAAGTAAAGATAATTTAGTTAAACTAGAACGTAATATCATTCTTAAATCTTATTTACATGATAGAACTTTAGTGTTTATATTAGAAGTACCACTAGTAGAGGAAAACACATATATCTATTATAAGGTCATCCCAGTTCCTATTTATAACCCTACAGAACTTAAAACCTTCATAATTACCCCTGAATTTCCCTTCCTACTGGTGAATAGATTGAAATACAGGTCCTTAGTAAGCTCATGCGAAGAAATAGAAGACCAAAACTTCCTATGCTCGGAAAACACTGTTGTCCCGTACCACACTGATACCTGCATAGAACAGCTGATGCTTTTTAAAGGAAATTTCACTAAATGTCGACAGATTTCTATCCTTCTAGAAGACACCAAGGCGTGGCAGATTGTCGATAGTTCCTGGTTACTTTTTTCAAAAAAGGACACAATGATTACAGAAAATTGCAACGACGAAGTTCGCAGACAAGTTTTACGCGGCACATACATAGTATCACCAAACCTAAACTGTGAAATGACTATTGGAAATTTTTCAATTGGCTCAACTACTAATGCATCCACTATAAGAATCCCAGCACCTGAAGTCCAACTACCAGAACTACGAGAAGTCAACAGAGAAGATAAACAGCTGGATCTACGAAAAGTCGATTTTAGTGATGTGAAAGAAATTCTTAACCACGTTAAATACCACAATAGTGATAGTGATGAAACAACCGACGAGGAAGGTGTTATAAGTAATAAAATTAGTTTATGGACCATTATACTATATATAATAATAACTATTTTTGTAATAATTTCAATTGTAAAACTTAATTTATATAGTACACTAATAACGCGAAATTCTGTGAAGTCAAAACCGCCTTCAGAGAATTTCACTCTTGAGGAGGGAGGAGTTAAGTGTACCCAAACCCCTTCATTTAGCTTTGCCAGCAAATCTAGCCGACCCCATTAAGCACCCTCCGTGCGTCACTAGCCGATTTGCTGACTTAGTAATAAATTAGTATATAAGTTTGTCGTTTGCCTAAAACCTTTGTATTACTACCTCATTCTAAGAACATACTGTTATGCTGTCCATTTGTTTAATTAAATACATAGTTTTTTTTAAACAATACCTGGCGTCGAATACTTGATTCACGCGCTTCTTCCTCTTCTGATTTTTGCCGGAGTCTCTTCTTCAATAGGGAGGCCACATTCTCTTTGGTGAAAGCCCACTCTGACCCACCAATATTTTGTGGGCGAAGTGGGCGCGATGTGGTCGCGAACAGTGACGTCATCTATGACGTCAAGCGATCGCTCGCGACGACCACGGGCCTTAGGTGGAACGATACAGAGGGTGTTACAATCGTTGCGGGCGTTTAGTGGAACGTACCCGAAATGAATAGGCCTTGACGTCAACTGTCAAGTCACTCAAGTCAATCATTCCCAAAGGTTTTTTGGCGGGATTTGTGGTAGACGCATTCGTAGTTTTATTTTGTTGTTTTTTCATTGCACCGGCACTAGCATTACAAATCCAACAGCTAAGGAAGCCTAAATACGTCAGACCTGGCTGTATGGTCTTAGTAACCTTTGCCTTTTCCGAAACGAAACTATCACAAAGCCAACAACGAAACGTCAAAGTCAAAATTTACTTGTCATCAAACATCATAATCTATGTATGGACAAGGCCTTTAGAGTTTAAATGTTTTTTAGAACCACAATAAAAATTGGACCTCTAATGAATATCTTACCCATTTAAGTATTTAATTTGAATGACGTTCTAATAATATTTGATTGTTTCATACGTAGTTTTTGGTGGATGATAAATAAATAGTGCCTTTTTCAGTGCTCGACGAAAGCTCGTCCTCAAATGCAAGGTCCGTAATTGATATGACAAGTAAGAGTGCACGTTCCGTTCAGTGGTGAAATAAGGTTTTATTGTAAACTCGTGACGTCAAAGGGGTGAAATGAAGGTTATTGTCCTTTTCCGATTTTTTTACGCAATCTTTTACTTTTTCGAGTGGAAAATGAAAAAATATGGCTTTAAATAAAAATATCTCGAAATGGTTTTTTTATTTTCATGGCTTATAAAAAATTTAGCATACCCAATTAAGATAAAGAAAACTTGCCTGACTTAGATTTTCCCTGTATCGATCGTAATGGTTAAAAAAATATTTAATAACAGGCATCTTTTATAACATTATTTTATATATATAGATTTATCTACTCTCATCTTGTTAAATTTTAATTATTAACTTCAAAAGGATTTATATTGACTTACTTTATAAACACCTTTACTTTAACAAAATAATGTTATAAAAGATGCCTGTTATTAAAGATTTTTTTAACCATTACGATCGATACAGGGAAAATCTAAGTCTAAATATATATATAAAAGAAAGTCGTGTTAGTTACACCATTTATAACTCAAGAACGGCTGGACCGATTATTATGATTTTTGTGTTTTGAAAATATGATATTCATCAATATAAAGAAAAATATCAGTCAAAAAATAATTGGTTTTAGTGTAGGATAGGGTAGTGTAGTGTAGTTAGGGTAGGGTAGTGTAGGGTAGGGTAATGTAGGGTAGGGTAGGGTAGTGTGATGTAGTGTAGGATAGGGTAGTTTAGTGTAGTGTAGGGTAGGGTAGTGTAGTGTAGTGTAAGGTGGATCGAAGTTCGCCGGGACAGCTAGTATTTAATAAATAAGATAAATACTGTAGAAATCGTATAGCTCTGCGCTCACGCACTTGTAACTCCTTTGCAGTCTTGCTATCCGCGCATTAAAAAGCTAAGTTTAAATAGTTACTAAATTCAAACTAGTAGGTCGTTTTAAAGCTTTTCTGAAACATTTGAGTCGCATTCTATTCGTGACCGCGAGCCAGCACAGAGGTCCCTTATCCGTGGTCGAATTTATAACAAGAGTGCAATATTAGCTTAGTCAGTTCAATAACCAGCCAGCCGGCGGAGCCCTATTTTATTTTTGATGTGAATAAAGATTGCTCTACGTCTTTCTTCACAACCTAGAAACTGCATTTTGAATCAACGACGTGATCCCACTGAGCTTTATCCCCCTGACGACTCGTTGGTGTATCATAATACTTATAAAAATTCAGAGGATAAATCCCACAATAGCCGCAAACTGAGATTCTCCTTCCCCCCATATAGGTCTCGTCGCGTAAACCGACCGCTGCGCAGTGTTGCCGATGTAGCGACTTGGTAGCTAGATCTAACGTATTTTCGGAGCAGTCTAGCGTCAAAAAAAATTGACGCTTCATACATTTTAGCGACTTTTTAAGCACAGTAACACCATACATCTAGCGACAGAATTACCATTTTTATAATGTTCTAGTGACTTTTTAAACATTATTTAGCTACAATTAACAAAAGTCATCTGGCTACACTGCTGCTGCGCTGAGCTGAGCGACAGTGGTGATGTGTTTGCGCACGAGTACAGTCACGCCAGCCATTTTCAAAGTACTAGTAATATTTAGTATTCTTTGGAAGTACCTATTATTCTTCTACAATAAGCATTACAATATTATAAAATAATAGCCAAGTACTTTCGGGCGCGACAGTACCCTTGCGCAAATCTATCCCCCCTACTGCCACTCAGCGGGGTTTTTATGTGACGGGAACTATGGTAAGGTAATTTTGATCACTATTACCTTCAACTCAGAAGTGCCAATGCCTCTGAAAGAAAGTATATAAACCATCGTATTTGCCATTTTATGCAACTCTCAAAGAATAACAAGTGTTACACAATCTTATAGGTATTTAGAAACAATGGTACGTGACCTATCGGTCGCTATTGAGTTTATAATTGCAAGTTGAAAGCACAGCAGAGCTTCCGGCTGCGGTCACGACTCAGCTTACTGCATTCCGGCGATAGTGTAGGGCTAGCTGCATATTACTTGTGGAACTTTTGCTCACAAGTTTAGTAAATAGTCTTTATTCTTTAACAAGGACAAATGTAGCCATCAGAGGGCGAGAGGGTAAATTAGCGAAGGTGTTGGGGGAACATCTTGTTGAAAATTTGAAATAGTCGCTGTAGCCGAAACCGGCTTGAGCAGATGATGATGTTTTTGAAGACTTGTGGGACGTTTGAACTTTGAAAAACAGGCTCATGCTTACTTTACATCATTGCAGGCTTAAATTTTCTTAGTTTTCTTTGTAGGCTCCTTCCATTAAGTATAATAATATGTTACTGGTTTTAATCAGAAGTGTAAGCTTTTATAAAATGTTTAGATCAAAAATGCCATGTAATACACACCTTTTTAGGTTCTAACGAAATTATCTATTTTTTCCTATAGGATAGAAGTGGTTTGTGCTTCTTTTTGTACTGAAAATTATTCAGGGTGTAAAAAATTGGTTTAGGTCTACGAGTTTGCTGAAATTGCAAAAAAAATCTTCGTACAAAAACGATCAACTGATTGATCAATTTTGTGCATTTTTGTATGGAGCGTCGAATATATTTTTTTGCGAATGGTCTATGGGTTCTTTTGGGAAAGTTGGGTGTCTATCTTGGTTTCGTTCGAATCGCGTAATTTGTCTCCGGTAATCTGATCCATGATCTCACACACCACCTTAAACTTTAAGAGGTAACTGAAAGAGTCAGGTTGTATGAGCAAAATAGGTGGACCACAGGAAAGTCTCGGTAGAGTCAAATGTAGGCATAAACATTTGTTAATATTTCAGCCGAATAGAACAACCCACTGTTGGAAAAAGGCCTCCCCCAAAGAGTTCCACATCAAGCGGTTCTTACTTTGGTTCTTCTAATATTTGTATAAATGTACAATTCGTTATAATTTGTCTGATCATCATATTCCCCGATTCGTATAATTTAGGAGTTTTCAAGACGAGAGAGAATAGGCACTATTTGAGCTTGCGTGTTACATTATCGGCTGCATCGGCACTTACCATCAGGTGAGGTGCAGCCAAACGCACTCAAATTTTTAATTAAAAAAAGTTATAATTTTGAAAATGATGTCGGTGACCCTAACTATACGCAAGTTATCCGGCACTTATAGTCGTGCAAATACTGTAAATATCGCTGGTTAATGTTCGTATTCGTAACTAAACGTTTATAACGCGGGGTGAAAAATTCTCGAGGATAATGGTTACTAATCAAACCTACAATAGATAGTAATTTTTTGGCCTCCAAAATATATATGGATGGATTTTGTGAAACCCCACCTTAGTATGTGTCTGTGTTACCTATAAAAGGAACCCTTTTAGTTTTAAGTTTCTATACCCAGGAGTTTAGCCTGTGCGTTGCCATACAAACTCCAAGTATCTTTCAGCCCCCTCATGGGATGATATTTAAAAAATCTTGTGTATACCAACGTCTGTTTGTTCTGAAGATCACTTATCCCAAGTTAAGTTACACACGGAAAATCTTAATTTTTTCATACAAAATTCAACCCCCACTTTCATAGATTTACATAATGAGAACAAATTGTGTGAATAGAATTTGATAATAGATATAATACTGATGAGTAAGGATTCGTCGTCCTTATTTCCAATTCTAGCAACTGCACTAAACTCTATTAAACTGCTAGTAATTAGAAGCCTATAAATACTAAGTTGCGCACGCGTCGAAACCCGCCGCCGGAGCTATATTTCACGCCCCACCTCCCTCTTTGTGCCTCGCAAATAGCTTTACACGAATTTATGGCCATCGACCAGCTAAGTGGAGGTTAATTCTGTTTGCTTTGTGTCGTTACCATAATATTATTATCGTCAGACTTTGATGGTTCTTTATTACCCTACTACGAAAAAAGATGTTTTTAACCGTCTTCAAAAAAAGGAGGAGGTTTCTCAATTCGACCGTATATATTTTTTCATTTTTTTTATGTGTGTTTGCGGATAACTTCGTCGTTTATGAACCGATTTTGATGATTCTTTTTTTGTTGGAAAGGAGATATTCCAAAGATGACACCACGATAAGAAAACCAGGATCTTATGATGGCATCCCAGAGAAATCGAGGGGAACCTTAGTTTCCTGCATAAAGTCGGTCTTTTTTTGTTCAAAATAATGACGGTCTGTGTATGTATGTTTGTATGTATTTTTCCAAAATGCAATGCATTCCGATGACAGGAAATGGTATAATGGCAACCTTATTTACTTTGTATATGAATAGTCATGAGTTCATCATATCAGCCACAAATCGTCCACTGCTGGACAAAGGCCTCCCCCAAGGATTTCCACGACGACCGGTCCTGCGCTGCCCGCATCCATCGGCTTCCCGCGACCTTCACCAGGTCATCGGTCCACCGCGTGGGAGGCCTGCCTACGCTACGTTTTCCGGTGCGCGGTCGCCACTCGAGAACTTTACTGCCCCATCGGCCATCTGTTCTACGAGCTATGTGCCCTGCCCACTGCCACTTCAGTTTAGCGATTCTGTGAGCTATGTCGGTTACTTTAGTTCTCCTGCGGATCTCCTCGTTTCTGATTCGATCACGCAGAGAAACTCCGAGCATAGCACGCTCCATTGCCCTTTGGGTGACCTTGAGCTTTCTTATGAGGCCCATAGTAAGCGACCATGTCTCAGTTCCGTCATGAGTTATGAGTGGATAATTCATCCACAGCAAAGTAAACAAAGGTTACATATTCAATCAGGTTGCAGCTGTAACAATCGGGTATGCACCCTCTATCCACTGTTTTAAGAACAGACTTAAAGAGTGGCTTCTAGAAAAACAGTTTTATGAAATAAAATAATTCTTGCAGACAAAGCTCCAGCTCACGTAGGGTCTGCAGTTATTTTAGTACATTAATAATAAGTTTTACTTAACATATATCAATTATCATGTATTGTATCAAAATTCCTGACATTTATTTTTATTGTTCTTGCATTAGCATTTGTGTGTATTTTGTGTAGTATTGACTACATTGAGTGTAGCAGTAGACTTGCAACAAATGTTGTTAAAAATTAATTTAATTTACTTTCAATCTCTTTACGTAACTAGTTCCCAACCAGCCCGGCCACTTACGTTCTATCGCTACCTATATCCACTATCCAGACATTAGCTGTGTCTCTATCATTGGGTGTGACAGTTCCGATACAAAACTGAAGTTCTGATAACCGGCAGTGTCTCATGAATATCTATTACAGAAAGTACATGTTGGTTTTAGCTAATTGAAGGTTTGTTATTTCCAATTTTAGCCCATTTTTTTTATCAGGTGAGATGATGCCAAGGGCTCACCAATTGTGAATAAAAAAAAAATATATAAAAAAAGCAGGTCTTGTTCCAGCAGTCCGGTCTTTGCATATGTTCATTGCGGCATGACTTGAAGTGGAAGTTACAAATTTTTGGGAAAATCATAAGGGTTCCTAGTTTGACTACGGAACCCTAAAAATCATCAATAAAATCTCAGGTTCTCAGAAAGGTTTTCTCGGATGCGATGTTAAGATCGGTGTCAAAGTTAATTCAATTAGTTTATTTATTTTTCTCACCACCTACTTGTCTCTAATTTATACATTTATCGTTCTTAATATTATATAATAGTTTGTGGGAGACTAGAGCCTAAACTAGGAAAATAAAATTTCCTGTATTTTAGGTCTCCAGGCCCCCTCATCGGCTTATATGTAAATAATATATTAGTGGTTCGATGTAGCAGACGTCGAGACATTAAAACACATATTTAGTAAAAATAAAACCGGTGAGGTATAGTTCTTATCTGCACGTTGTTAAAAATAAAGTAATGTTAAAAAAAATATGTGTGTATGTGCGTGTGTGTGTCGTACTTTTTGATTATGATACTGCTTGTAATAGTTTTTCGGTTTATTCATAGTCACGAGTCATTAACCATTCAAAGACAGCTTTTTTACATTTAGATGTTCTTAATGATCGTAGGTCAATATCTCTTGATACTCTATTGTAGATGAAATTTCCCAGGAAATGATCAAATCTTTGTGCAAAGGTAGTTCTAACCAAAGTACTTCGAAAAATTATATCACACCGTCTTTTATTTATATTTGTATAATAAGCTGTGAGTTTAAGTATAAAGAGAAGTATTAAGTATTAAATAAAAAGTTTAAAGAAAAGACGAACGGTTATAGATTTAAAAAAAAATGTGTGCTGGGACACATAGTAGAAGTGAAACTTTAACGGACAAGTGGAAAAACGAATGGCAACAAAAAATACTCAAAAAAAAATGTTTAAAAAAATATTAAAAAATATATATTTTAAAACATCATTCCAAAAAAAATATTTCAAAAAAATATCACTCCGCCACTGCCGCCTCTTACCACGCGATATATTGTCTACCTCCTCCACGCGGCCGTAACGCTTTTTGTGACTGAAAAAATCCTAATACCCCCCGTCTATAAGTATAGAAGTTTCACTTCCAAAAATCCTAATACCCCCCGTCTATATAGAAGTTTCACTTCAAAAAATCCTAATACCCCCCGTCTATATAGAAGTTTCACTTCCAAAAATTCTAATACCCCCCGTCTATATAGAAGTTTCACTTCAAAAAATCCTAATACCCCCCGTCTATATAGAAGTTTCACTTCCAAAAATCCTAATAACCCCCTTCTATATAGAAGTTTCACTTCAAAAAATACTATTACCCCATGTCTATATAGAAGTTTCACTTCAAAAAATCCTAATACCCCCCGTCTATATAGAAGTTTCACTTCAAAAAATCCTCATTCAGTAAATAATAACTACCAGTAACAGGTTTTACAGTTTTTCAATTTAATCAAATAAATTATTAGTAAGGAAAGGCAATAAATCGTTGAACCGTTATTAACTAAAGAGGCATTGCTAGACAGACAGGCAACAGGACAGACAGACGGAGTTGCCGGACCACTTACCGATATAATTGCTGCTGGCACAGCCCTTAGCACGTCAGATGTAACAATTACTGCTAGGATGACACTGTAATATCAAGGATACCACCATCATTATCTAAGTCTTGCCGCCAAATATCAATGTTAACAGCATTAATGTGTTAAGAGCCTGCTGGAGTTCATAAATCCTATACAAACGTAGTATTTGATTCATTTGTTAACCAAACAACCGATTTTGAAATAATTTTGTATCGATCGATAATCGGATGACGTGTATCTGTGTCTGTACCGCATTACTCTTTTTGAAAAACGTAACAGGAATCCGTTATTAATCAATAAACTTGTTTTTAAGGTAAAAGACGGAAAACAAGTTTATTGGTATTAAATGGATTCCTGTTTCGTTTTTCCAAAAAGTAATGCGGTACAGACACAGATATACGTCATTCGATTATCGATACAAAATTATTTCAAAATCGGTTGTTTGGTTAACAAATGAATCAAATACTACGTTTGTATGGGATTAATGAACTCCAGCGGGCTCTTAAGGCATGAAGTTGAGATCCCACCAAAAACTTTCATGTAAAATTTGCTTGCTAAGACTCACAAGCTCATAATGCTTTTACTGTTATAAAGTTATGAGATCTCTAGTAGAGCCAAGTCTCTAGCTAAGCTCCGATTAGTGCTGCGCATCATGGCCCACGAGGCCTGTCTCAAGGCCAAAGTCTACTTGACTCTACAACATTCATTCCAATTAATAACAAAAACTCTACTTATAAGATCTGACTCTTCAAACTCTACTAGTTGGTGAAAAGGTGTAGTTTTGCCGTTTCGTGATTGTCGCACAAACTATTCCATAAATGGTCTTTAATCCATCTACCCTCACTTCATTTTGTGATGGTCACGCCACATTTAACGTGAAAATTTAGGGTCACGAGTTGATATCAGACGTGGTCTTTTCGAGTGATGATCCTTACTAAGATTATTTTTGTATTAAATTTGTATTTTTGTCGTAAACAAAATTAGATTCAGTCAAAATATGTTTTATTATATTTGCCCTAAATTCTTGTAACCCAAGATCGGGATGTCTGGCTAAATACATTCATTCGATTTGCAACATTACATTAGTCAAACAGTCAGCTGACCGGTGTGTTGGAAGGTATTTTGGTTAATTAATAGCCACGTGAAATTCATTTTGATTTATCATCTACCGGGAGACGACACTTGATTGCTTTCATTTGAAATTGATAATTAAAAATGTTGCACAATCTACTTTACTGTAGTTCTAGCATTGCGTTGATCAGATACGTACGAGTACTCATATACGTCCCCACCGAGGGGCTAGAGCATAATATCCAGAATAAGGACGATCGAACCTTAGTACGGGTCTAGTACGGGTTGGTCGACTTTACACATAACCTTCGAGTTTCTTGGTATGCGTGTGTAGGTTTCCTCGCGATGTTTTCCTTTACTGTTAGAAGCGTCAGATAAACGTACATTATGAAATCTAAATTCGAAAACACATTGGTACGATGCAGGGTCCGAACCACGACCTCCCGGACAGGAGGTAGCGGCCCAAGCCGTTACGCCACCGAAGCTCTTTACGCCACCGACGCTCGTACAAGTGCCTCATCATTTATAGCTAAAAGAATGTACATAATTAATACAGTCTGACAACTAATCAAGTCATACTAATTGAGGACTTAATGTAATATTCAAATTACACTAATTTATTAACGTATGCTTCCTCTGTTCAATATTTATGATCAAATATTAAGAGTTAGTTATGACTTAAGTTTATGACTTCTCGAATGTAAGGCACGGAATAATGATCATCACGGATCAGATAAATAAGGTTGGATTGGATATGTGCGCTGGGCAGGCGCGCCACAAGTATGATTAGACAATCATACTTAACCGAAGCACGCGTTTATACTTTTTATTTGCGTGTTGTTGTTTGTAACGTACTGACTCTCGAAATTGTGTGATACTCAATTGCAACACTGTGTTCTAAGTGTGTTATGTTTATTAGTGCGCGCAATTCGTGTATGTATTATTATACCTTGGTGGGTGGGAGACAGGCGGCGACGCTGGTTTTTTAATTTTTTTTTATTCACTATTGGTAAACCCTTGACAACATCTCACCTGGTGTTAAATGACGATGTTGCCGAAGATGGAAGCGGGCTTACCAAGATTCCCTAACGCAATGAGGAATTGGCTATCTTATCTTCATGCCGGAACACACCAATGATATCAACATTGATATTCGGAGACAAGACTTAGATAAGATGGTGGTAGCTAGCCAGACGGGCTTAGAAAATGCCCTTCCACCAACCAAACCGAGTCTTACAATTGACCCCGCCGGGAATCGAACCCGCGACCTCCTGTGTAAAGCCAGTGAACTTTGTTTTTAGGCTACGGCGGCGGTTTACAAACAAAATTGTGACTATTGCCAATCTAACCTTATTTATCTTATCTGTGATGATCATTATGCATTAGTCATTCCACATCGATCACATGCAAGCACAGCTCGCAGGTTAATTAGAGATGATTGCTCTGTGACGGGTGGACGACAAAATGGTCGTCGTGAAGGCGAAGCATTGATTGGAACAGTTGTCTCTGTTTTTTTCTTAACGTGTAAAGAGTAAAGAAAATAACCACACTTTTGCACTTTTTCAATGTTTTTTCGTTTTTATTAAAAACTGCAATTAATTTTAAAGAATCCAACTGGCATATTGAAGTTTGTGTTTAGACTAATCGAATAAGAAAATTTAGAGGTACTAAATCGGTCTGGTTTGCCTATAGAATGCAAATCTCTATTTTAAAAGAGGTTTCTTTGATAATTTTTTTTCTGATAAAAAAGTTAACAAATCGTGTTTAGTTTTCAATGCGTCGCCTGAAGTCGTTGTGGGCGACTGGATTGATGGAATTTTGTTTTGTATATGGTCAATAGAAAGCTCGATTGACGTCATAAAATTTTATTACGGCTTTTGTAATTAAGTACGCGAATCAACAGATGATGAAAACTTACTTAAACTGCGGCCGTCCAGAGAATGCTGATTTGACATATGCTAGTTTGACGTAACTAGTAGTGTGCCCATAGACATCCATAAATACTTTGTACCTATCATGTAGATGTAACATATTATAACGAAATAAAATAACCATTACCAAAACAGTGTTGCAAAACCCGAGGCTAAAGTGTACTTTGTGGATTTTAGGGGTGGTAATAGGTGAAGGGGTGGAAAATAAGAAAAATTGTGTGGCGGGAAACTAATTATTCGTCACAAATTAGCCAAATTTGTTGTATTGCGGTTGAATATTTATTATTTCCTTGCAATCGAAGTGAAAAGCAGAGTGTAAAACTCGAGCATGAAACGACGTACCGGCTCGGTGTGCTAAATGAACGTATCGTGTAAAATAGCTTGTTTCATTCTCTTGTTGTACAATCTACTATTGCTTTATTACTCAAACTTATCATTTTTATGCCTGAAACTTATATGGTTGGTTGATTAACGCAACAAGAAATAATTATTTGTGTGGTTATGTATGAATTATTCATAATATATTCATAACAGTTACAAATACGTTATCAATGGTTAGATGTAGTAACATTACTATTATTAAGAAGACATGACCTTAAAACGCAAACGTTTTATTAACGTTTCATGTAATTACAAAATACACATTCTGCTGTCTTTATACTTAAACATAAAACTAAATATGTGTTCCGTTACTATTGTTTAGTACAAAAAGAAAATGTTTTTTGAGCTTAGAAACTAAAGATTAATTAGTTTACAATTTCGGAGATTAATCGAATGTTACATTCTATCGCTGTCTTGAAGTGTCAAATCAGCATTCTCTGGACGGCCGCACATTAACTGCAATACTATTACAATAGTACATTTCACTACCACACTTTTTTTAAATCGACAATTGGTAAGCCCTTGGCATTATCTCACCTAATGGTGAGTGACAATGATACTGAAGATAAAAATGGGCTTACCAAGATTCCCCAACACAATAGGTTATCTTATATCCAAGCCGGAACACATCGGTGCTGTTAACGTTGATGTTTGGCGCCCAAACCGAATCTTCCAAATTTAGACTTCGCTGGGAATCGAACCCGTTACCTCCGGATTTGAAGCTACTGGTCTTATTCATTATTACGCCTTGGAGGCGATTAAACCCTGTCCTGAACCTGAATAAATTTTAATTACTTATAGTAAGGCTGGAAAATGGTAGGTTAAATCATAACTTGTGTTATTTTATTTTATTTTATTATTTAAGGAAAACTAGGTTACATTATATGATCAAACATCAATTAGTTATGGAACATTGAGAAGTTTTCGCCTTTAGGTTAGAGAATAAGCTAGCTTGACGTATGCCATATGGATACAGTTTCGAACAGTAACAGTACAAGTTATCCTTTTTAACCGACTTCAAAAAAAGGAGGAGGTTTCTCAATTCGACCGTATATATATATATACAGTGGTGGACATATAATTAGAAAAACTTCATATGAATTATGGAAGTATAAAATCAACTGGCCATAATATGAAAAATATGTAGATTCAATAACTAATAATCATGCAAGAGTATAGCCACACAGTTAAATTACTCATAATATATTTTTTTAAATACCTATTTAACCTTTAATCACAAAAAGAATTTAAACCTTATTTAGGTCTATTTTCAATTACTGGCCGCTTGGACGCCTAATTAGAAACACTTTAGAAAAGCATCCATGACTCGTTCCATTTTTGAAATTGAAAGAAAAATCTTCTTTCTTCGCCTTTTATACCGCTTTGGCGGCAATTAAACATCAATTTCGAATTTTGTGGTTAATAAGTTTTGTTGAAAATGGGTAAAAATAAAAGTTGTGACGCGTCAACTAGGCAAATAATTGTTAATTTGCATTTCGATGAAAAGTGGACATATAAAACAATAGCTGACCATTTGAAATGTTCTGTAAAGAAAGTTTTTAATGCTATTGACCATTATAAAAGACACAGAACCATTGAAAATGTTCTGAGAAAGGCTCGACCGAGGAAAACATCGCCCAGAGAAGATATATGAATCGTACGTGTTGCTAAACAAGACCCATTTAAAGGTTCCAACCAGATTAGAAATAAAGTTTTTTCGCCTGATGACCCTAGAAACGTCTCGTCAAAACTATTACGCCGAAGATTAGTGGAAGCTAAATTGTTTGAGAGGGTTTCTCGAAAAGTACCGCTTCTTACCAAGCAACACCGAGAGAAGAGGTTGTTATTCGCGAAAAAAATGTTAACTGGACGGTACGAGAATGGAAAAAAGTGTTATTCTCAGATGTAACAAAAATAAACATGGTAAATTCAGACGGAAAGCGCTATGTTAGAGTCCAATAAACCATGCTTTCGATTATAAATACAAAGGAGCATAGTCAAGCACGGCGGTGGAAATGTCAAAGAATGGGGATGTTTTTCCGCATGTGGTGTTGGACCCGTTCGAAAGATTGAAGGTACAATGGATCAGTATCAGTACAAAAACATCTTAGAGGAGACTATGATTCCCTACTCTGACGACCATTTGCCTGTAACCTGGATCTTTCAGCAAGACAATGACCCTAAACACACGGCCAACAGTGTCAAATATTTTCTTAGGGAACAGCATATTTCCGTTTTAGACTGGCCTGCAAATAGCCCGGATTTAAATCCTATAGAAAAACTGTGGTATATCGTTAAAAAAAAGTCTCAAACAAACGCAACACTAGTCAAAATGAACTTTACGGATCTTTTGTCGAAGCATGGAACTCAATCCCACTCGAAGAATGTCTGAAATTGCTTGAATCAATGCCACGTTGTTGCAGAGCTGTCATTGACAACAAAGGCTACGCAACTAAATATTAATTATAACTATATTTAGTAGCCTGCGAATAATATCACGTAAATAATATAATTCTGATTACATATACTCATAAACTATTTAAATTTTCACGGTATTTTTCTGTTGTTTCTAATTAGTTGTCCATTATTGTTGATTCCTTAGAAGTCGTTTGGTTGTTTGTACGAAACTAATATTTAACCGGCAGTTGTTTAGTCGGATTTTTTGTGTTTTTCTAGTAAATTATAAGTCATTGAACATATTTAATGCTATTTGTGGTTTCATTTCTAAATTAAAAGTGTTACAGAAAAGTACATTGTGTAATGTTAAGATCCGTTGGAAGTGTTTCTAATTATATGTCCACCACTGTATATATATATATTTAAATGTGTGTTCGCGGATAGCTTCGTCGTTTATGGACCGATTTTGATGATTCTTTTTTTTGTTGCAAAGAAGATATCCCAAGGGTGGTACGGAAACCAGGATCTGATGATGGCATCCCAGAGAAATCGAGGAGACCCTTAGTTTCCTGTTTAAAGTCGGTTATTTTTTGTTCAAAATTATGATTGATCAAACCGGGTTCGCCCCTGACTGACACGTTGGTCCAGTGGCAGTGCTGCTGCCTGCTAGGCCAACGGTCGTGGGCCGATCCCCACTATGCCCCACCTAGGGCAAACATTGGTGTAAAGAGCAGGTTTGTGTGGTCTAAATATCTGTGTGTATGTTTCTAAACTTATTTTTAAGTATGTACGAGTATATCAGTTTCTATAGTACCCATATAAGGAATCCTAGTTTGGGGCGCGTGTGATTTGTTCCTGAAAAAAAGACTAACGATACAGGTATATTTTATTGTGGGATCACTGCTATTGTGCTCTAGATAATGTTTTTTTCTTCCTCTTTTTTTTATTCACAATTGGTAAGCCCATTTCTGGAATACATTTGAAATATTTTTTTCCTCACACCTACCTATTCGAAAAACGATAATAAAATTGGTCCGTCAGTAAGTGCGAACAAAATTTTACTTTGCTCCCTGTTGGTAGTTTTGTTTCTCTCTTTCGATTGGTCCGCGTTCATGAAGTTTGAATGTAAAAAAAAGTAAGTATCACAAACCAACAATAGGGATGACGAATCCTAATAGTCATCTGAGTTACTTTTTATCATCTGTCAAAAACGATATTTTGTTCTAAAAATGTTTGAAATACCTAGGCGTGACGTCACAGTTTAGCAGCGCCATTTAAGTACTCATTTTGTGATTTTGGTGAATTAAAAATCGAAGACTTGATGGAAAACAAAACGAGTAAGGTTTTCCGAAGTTTAAGTAGGAGGGCAATTTAGTGATCAAGAGTTCATAATTTATTTCTGATGTTGTCGTCATCCCTATTCTCTATGGTGATAAAGTCACTTTTGTGATTGGTTAGCAAGGAATTTGTATTAAAATACTAACTCTTTGTTGGTTGGTATGTGAAGTTTACCAAAGAGGTCGAACGCATAATCTATGAAGAAGTTACTAGTCGGTTAGGTTTTGGCGGCAATGCGCGCTGGAAAAAAAAGAACGGTCATGTGCCTTATTATGTCTTTTCATTTCTTTTTCTCATAGGTTGTGATAAAAAATTGTGTGTCACTCAGGGCCAAAATATTTTGTTCTTCGGTGACGTATATTGAATTCGTCGTTAAGCTTAGAGTTCGAAGTAACGCCATCGGAACAAAATATTACTTTGTCCCTTTGTTACATAAATCACTTATTATTATACATTTTGTGTTTTTTCTACTAAATTGTCTTGAGAAGACAATTACATATTTATTTTTAAATGAAGGCTCTACTTAAATTTAAAGTAGGTATATTTTTATTAACTTATACGTATTTGTTATTAGTAACATATTACGTTTCACCCCTTTGTCGTCAATGTTCCACCTTTTCGCACGAAGCGTTTTGCTTCTTCGTTCATGATGCGAACGGCCAAGGAGTGGAATTCCCTTCCGGCCTCTGTATTCCCCGATTCGTATAATTTAGGAATCTTCAAGACGAGAGTGAATAGGCACTATTTGAGCTTGCGTGTTACATCCTCGGCTGCATTGACACTTACACCAAACGCACTCAAATTTTACATTCTTACATTTTTTAAAACAATTTTTCTACACGCCTCTACACGTTCTTATTTCATTTTTTCCCACTAACAGGTTTGTTGGCAGAAAACTCTTACAGAGTTAGGCATACCAATTGTAAATTTAATCTTTTTTAATTAAGTATTTCTCATTTACTGTGTACAATAAAATAAAATAATTATCCTGCCTTTCAAGTCTTAGTTAAGATTCTTGATTGTTATAAAGCTTGAGTTATTCCACGATTATTGTGTTTCTACTGACGTTAGGTCTGGCTACTTGTAGTTATTGCATTGCATAGGTGTGAGTTTCACAACTGGAAGGCATTATGCTTAATTATCGGCGGGAGTAGGCCGCTACCTCTATTGCATTGCAGACTCGTAGATCAAAGAGGACCGCTCGCTCTACTGTCGTGTCGACGGGTACAACACTTTTATGTTGCTTCTTACTTAACGTTCCATACACCCAAATTCACCCAATGGATGACCAACGGGACCCTATTTCCACACCCTGGGGCCCTGGACACTTCATACAACGGCCAGAAATGGGATTTATAAAAAGGAATGACGGAACAAACAAAATGGCGGCGAAATCCTATACGTTCGACAGCCAAACTATAAACAATCTATATCAATCTGGGTGACGAGGGGGTGAGGTCGCAATCTAGAGAGCGGCAGGGAGTGTCCATGCTGTATGTTAGTACTATATATTATATACTTTGCTATTACTAAGCCTCCGCGGGCTGTATTTCATGAACCGTAATAGGTAGACAGTTAAAAGTTTTACAGAATGTGTATTTGTGTTGCCTCTATAAAAACAAATACTTACTAAAAATTAAAAGAGTGAAAAAAAAGTTGGGTTCTCCATACAAATAACCTATTTTTTTACAGATCTTTAGAAGTATTTTTGATTTAGCTCTATCGTAAAAATGGTAATACATTAAGCATCAATATACAGGGTGTAATAAAATTGGTGTAGGTCCCATTTACTGGGGGTTCTACTCATCATTCTGAACAACTTTTGTTCTACGTCTTTGCTGAAAACGTAAAAATTTTTTTTTACTCTTCATACAAATCGATTGTTACAAAATTGGTGTAGGTCTCGTTAACTGGGGCTTCTACTCATCATACTGAACAACTTTTGTTCTACAACTTTGCTGAAAACGTAAAAAAATTTTTTTACTCTTCATACAAATCGATCAGCTGATTGACCGATTTTGTACATTTTAGTATGGAGGGTCCAAATTTTTTTTGAGAATTGACTGTGCGTTCCTTGGAGAAAGTTGTTCAGTATGACGAGTAGAATCCCCAGTTAAAGGGACGTACACAAACTTTGTTACATACTGTATATGTACAAATGTCTTTTACATATAGTGAAACCTTGGATAGCACGGTTAATTGTGCCACACGATAAGAAGAACTACCACAGTGCACTCTGCAGTCGCCAACCCACCTGCCAATCGTGGCGGTTACGTCAAAACCCCTCGAGGCCTATGCCCAGAAGTGGATGTCTTTTGGCTGATTTGATGTGTGACATACATTTATAGATATTAAACACCCAGATACGGAGCAAATGAACCTGTTTGTCACAAGAATGTTTATCGAACCCACGACTCTCGACTCAGCAGGCAGGAGGGCTGACTGTGCACCAACGGGTCAGTCAAAACTTAGGTATACACTTTCTCGTGATAACTATGAAAATTGTCTGAATAAAACCAGCTAAATAGTGAACAAATAATAAGAGCTATAACGATGTGATAATTAACACGCATTCGGCGCGTACGCACTTCGATCAAATATAACCCGTACGCAGGTAGGTACTATGCTGTATCGATATAGGTACGTCAGATATAATATATAGGTGTATATATTATGTACATATATAGAATACAATTATTATATTTATGTATCTACTCATATTTATATTTAAAAAATATCTATTTATATTTATAGTTTATTCTCTTAAGAAGGCTCAAGGTCACCCAAAAGGCAATGGAGCGTGCTATGCTCGGAGTTTCTCTGCGTGATCGAATCAGAAACGAGGAGATCCGTAGGAGAACCAAAGTAACCGACATAGCTCTTAGAATTGCTAAACTTATAAGTGGCAGTGGGCGGGGCACATTGCTCGTAGAACAGATAGCCGTTGGGGCAGTAAAGTTCTTGAGTGGCGACCACGCACCGGAAAGCGTAGTGTAGGCAGGCCTCCCACTCGGTGGACCGATGACCTGGTGAAGGTCGCGGGAAGCCGCTGGATGCGGGCAGCGCAGAAACGGTCGTCGTGGAGATCCTTGGGGGAGGCCTATTATGTCCAGCAGTGGACTTCCTTCGCTAATATGATAATGATAAAGTTTAGACCGTGGATTATTTTTTCTTTGGCTTTTGGAAAATACCTTGCTATCAGATTTTTGCACTATCGTTGTGTTACTTATTATATTTGAATATATCTCATCTGCCAAGGGTTGTTTGGAAGAGATCGCTTTTAGCGATAAGACCGCCTTTGTACACTTAAGTCTGATATAACCATGTTGTAATTATTCCTTGCGTGCAATAAAGCATTTATACATACATACATACATGCGTCGTTAGTTATATAATAATTTTCACTCTTTACAAATTACACGCTTGATAAATAATTATAATACACAGAGGTAATACTCTGTAGGTATCCTAGGGTTCAGGGTAGGCTCGAGCCCCTCGATGGGGACGTATATGAGCTGATATGATGATGAGATATCCTAGAAGTATAACTATTTGTTTTTAAATGGTCAAAAATCATTGTAATTATTACAATATTATGTAAATAAAAAACCTCTAGTTTAATTGAACCCATTCTTTTCGTCTATCCCCAATTTAGGCCAGGTAACGGCTGAAAATCAGAGCCATGGCTTTTTGATAAAACGCAAAGCATTATGCTGAGTCGATGCCTTTCTGGCTCCACATCAATATAGGGTGTAACAAAATTAGTGTAGGTCCCGTTAACTGGGGCTTCTACTCATCATACTGAACAACTTTTCCCAAGAAACCCATAGTCAATTCGCAAAAAAAAAAATTTGACTCTCCATACAAAAATGCATAAAATTGGTCGATTAGCTGATCGATATTCGATATGTATGAAGAGTGAATTTTTTTTTTGCGATTTAAGCAAAGTCGTAGAGCAAAAGTTGTTCATTATGACAAGTAGAAGCCCCAGTTTACGGGACCTACACCAATTTTTTTACACCCTAGTATAGGTACATAATTAAAATATTATTTTCAGTCGAAAAAATGTATGTCTTTCTTTATTTTCTTCTAGAAGAGCACAGTTTTGTTAAATCTATCACACAATGTATTACAACACGACGTACCCATATCTGGGACAGTACCTCGTTGGTCGAGTCGATGGCTAACTGGGTCACTCCCGTCTGTCCGTCTGTCTGTCATTCTGACCGCTGTGTTGTTGTTGTTCTGTTATGTACGGACGACTATTTTACATTTCTCACTTCCCGCCACACAGAATCTATAGTGAGACCACACAATTCGTGTGAGGTCATTCAGAAATACCTTTAAAAAATATTGGGGCTTCGACTCATGAAACTAAATAACAAAACTTTTTAATTTTTTTTTCGGAAATAGGGCTTCTCAGTGGTCAATTTTGCATGGAAAACCCATTTTTGATAAAAATAAATGGAAATCTTAACGACTACAAATCTGGGGTTTTTAATTCAGAATAAGCATGATTTTTATCCTTTTTATTATAAACTTTTATTTAGTTTCACCTGTCCCGGTGTCTGTAATGAAATCTTGCAAGTTAAATTTGACCCACTTCCCGATTTCCGATTGAGCTGAAATTTTGCATGCATATGCATATCGCTTGTAAAAGCTTGTAATAAAAAGTTTTTAGGTTTTTTTTGAAAATTATTACTACGAACGACAAAGGAGTGAATTAGGTATTTAGTGATGGCAAAAAAATCAAAGTTGGCATTTTGATGAGGATCGTGATTGTCTTACTTGCACTAATAGAGTCTAAAAAACTAAAATTAAAAAAAATGTATGTGTGTCTATGCGTATTGCGTCCGTTCGGTGCTCTAGTGCCCAAACTACTGGACAGATTTTGGTAACATTTGGGTCAGGGCACACCACAGTACAAAATAACTTTTACGACACTCAATACTTAACTCATTTTTTTTTTAAATTAGAGTGCGTTTGACTGCAACTCACCTTATGGTAAGTGATGATGCAGTCGAGGATGGTACACGCAAACTCAAATAATGCCTATTCACTCTTGCCTTGAAAATCCCCAAATTATAGGAATCGGGAAACACTGACTCAGGCAAGGAGTTCCACTCCTGCGCTGTACGCATAATAAATGAAGAAGCGTAACGATTCGTGCGAAAAGGTGGAACATCAACAACAAAGGGGTGCAACCCCTCCCTGCGTCTCGTTGTCCCACGGTGGAATGGAGCACGGGGAATGAGGTCGTGAAGTTCTTGCGCGTACTCTCCGAAATGAATTCGATAGAATACCGATAGACAGGCGACTTTGGAGCTTTTCATTGACTATCTCGTCGTCACCAATGAGTCTCCATGCGCGTCGGTCGATGGCGTCCAAGGTATCCAGCTGATAGCGGGCTGATCCATCCCATAAGTGTGAACAGTACTCCATACATGAGCGGACTTGTTCTTGATATAAGGTAAGCAGCTGTCCAGGTGTGAAGTACCGTCTCACCTTAGAGAGAATGCCCAGCTTCATTGCAGCAACTTTTGCCTTGGACTCAATGTAACGACCGAAGTTAAGATTGGGTATTAAATCCACGCCGAGGAGTTCCAGGTGGTCAGATATCTGAATCGGTTCATTCCGGAGAGTTGGAGCCAAGGTGAATGGACTCCTTTTGGCGGAAAAAAGACACGCCTGTGTTTTAGAGGCATTAAACCTTACGAGGTTGGAATCACCCCATTCAGACACTGCCTGAAGTGATAGGTTTATGCGCTCTATCATGGCCTCTCTCAGAAACAGCGTATCAGCGCTGTTAGCTCGTACACTGGACAGGTATCTTTCTACAACCGTGCTTTTGTCTACATAACTAATTATACCGGGTTTCAGCAGATCGTTTATGTGAAGCAGAAATAGTGTTGCGGAAAGAACAGATCCCTGAGGTACCCCGGCATCAATCACCAATAGGTCTGAGGAAATGCCATCAACGACCACTCGAATAGACCGTTCCCTCAGGAAATCAGCTACCCAGTTACACAATCCTAAATTAAGACCATAAGAAGGAAGCTTGCCAATAAGGCTAGCGTGCCAGACCCTATCAAAAGCCTTCGATATTTATTGCATCCATGAGTTTTTCAGGGTAATAAAAGCAGCCCGACTTCGCTGGCTAAGACATTTAGAAAGAATGGGAGAGGACCGAGCTGCCAAAAGAGCATATCTTGGAAAACCCTCCGGGCGTCGCCCGGTGGGTCGACCAAGGTATAGCTGGAAAGATGAAGTCGCCAAAGACCTCAAAGAGTTGGGAGTGCTCGAATGGTCATCTTATCTAAGTCTTGCCGCCAAACATCAGTGTTAACAACATTAATGTGTTCTGGCGTGAAGATAAGATAGCCAGTTCTCCATTGCGTTAGGGAATGTTGGTAAGGCCGCTTCCATCTTCGGCATCATCATCACTTACCATTAGTTGAGATGATGCCAAGGGCTTACCAAGTGTGAATAAAAAAAATGACAAACTTGGCACAAAATAGGATAGAGAGGCGCACTTTAATGTAGGAGGCTTAGATCCACTTCGGGTCGCTGAGCCAGGTATTAGAGAGAACAAAAGTACTTCATGGACCCAGTATGGGCACAAATGGCACAATATTTGAAGAGAGGAGGACTTAAGTACCGACTTTAAAAAAAGGAGGAGATTCGACCATGTATATTTTTTATATGTGTTCGCGGATAAATTAGTCGTTTATAAACCGATTTTGATGATTCTTTTTTTGTTGGAAAGGAGATATCCCAAGGATGGTTCCATGACAAGGAAACCAAGATCTGATAATGGCATCCCAGAGAAATCGAGAGGAACCTTAATTTCCTGTTTGAAGTCGGTTTTTTTGTTCAAAATTATTTATTGGTACGTAGTCTTATTCATGTTAACCCTATCGTCTAGTTGTGTGCTTTTTGTTGCACAATCATAACACCAGACAACACTTACTCCACCATTAGTTTTATTACACTTTAAATGAGCACATTTTCCCTATGTTCGTCACATCTATAAAATCTATTAGTTACCAGTTCTTCGTGTGAAACTGCTTTATATCCGTTCATAAATATTTATGTTTCCAATGTAAGTTACTCACGGTATTTATGTGTTTATTTTATTAGTGTTTTATGGGCAGCTTACGGCAACTAGAGTGGTCTCGGCTCAGATCTGCCGAAGAGGTGTACCATTAAGTGACCATTGGCGAATGTCTAATATTTTGTGGTTGAAAAGTGCATGACTGTTTTATAGCATATGGCACTATCGACCGACACAGATCACAGAATCGCTAAACTGAAGTGGCAGTGGGCAGGGCACATAGCTCGTAGAACCGATGGCCGTTGGGACAGTAAAGTTCTCGAGTGGCGACCGTGCAGCGGAAAACGTAGCGTAGGCAGGCCTCCCACGCGGTGGACTGACGACCTTGTGAAGAGCGCGGGAAGCCGATGGATGCGGGCAGCGCAGGAACGGTCGTCGTGGAAATCCTTGGAGAATGCCTTTGTCCAGCTGTGGACGTTTTTCGGCTGATATGATGTTAATGATGAGTATTTATGTGTCGACATTTTATAGCATGGCACTATTTATGTGTCGACATTTTATAGCATGGCACTATTTATGTGTCGACGTTTTATAGCATGGCACTATTTATGTGTCGACGTTTTATAGCATGGCACTATTTATGTGTCGACGTTTTATAGCATGGCACTATTTATGTGTCGACGTTTCTTTAAACTGTAATTTAAATCCTGGATATGTATAGGCACGTTTGTGCGGTGAGTTTTTAAGGCTTCGTATATCCGATGAAAAAGGAACCCTTATTATGTGTTTTATATTGTGTCGCTCCGTCCCAAAAAAATATTTAAGGACTAAAATCTGGACGAACAAAGATAAAATTAATTCAGCACTACCGAAGTGGGCAAATAAATGAATTCAGTGTTTAATTTTTGATTTTAGGAGGGCAAAGTACCTATAAATTAAAAAGTTAAAGATTTTCCAAATATATGGTGTGATATGTCAAATGAAAGGGATTATATGAACACTAAAAATATAGTTTATCATAATTTTAAAGTGTACATTTCAAATTATAAACACAGATTATAGAACTTCACTTAATGATTACCGGAAAACCTAGATGATATCAGATAAATCATGTGTCTGTCCGTCGGTCTGAAAGTAAAAAAAAGTTTTTCCAAGTACATATATGGTGTGAAAAAATGAAACAACTTGTTGTGAGGACAACCTTATATTCTTTTTAAACAGATAGTAAGGAACGAAAATTTATTATTCCTCCCCTTCCCACTATCTCCGAAACTACTTAGCTATTAAAAAAAACCGGCCAAGTGCGAGACAAAACCACATACCTAGGGTTCCGTACCATCATACTAGGTGGCGCTAGTTTCTTCAGTTCCGTACTATCATACTAGATGGCGCTAGTTTTTTCACGTTTAAAAAACACGTTGTTTGTATGGAGACTTTCACTTTTTGTAATTTTTAGTATTTGTTTTTATAGCGGCAACAGAAATAAATCATCTGTGAAAATGTCAACTGTCTAGGTATCACGGTTCATGAAATACAGCCTGGTGACAGACGAACAGACGGACGGACAGCGTTTCCGTTGTTACAAAGGCCCTAAATACCAATAGAGCCTCACTGATTATTGGAAAACCTAAATGAAATCATATAAATCATTTTTTCTGTTAGGTTAGACCGTCCGTCTGCAAGTAGAAAATTATAAAAAAGATTTTCAAAATATTTAGTGTGAATACCAAATGAAAGGGCTCGTTGTGTGGATTACTATTTATTATTTTTTTTAACTTTAAAAAGTTTAGTTGAAAAGATGTATTTTCCCTCAGCATTCCCTCTCTTATTTCCAGAACTACAAAGACAAAAATTTAAAATAAGGACATTTTTTTAAAGACCGAAACAAATATACCAAGACTTAATGTTCATGCGAAAAACTGAATGTTACGAAACCTTCTCCACGCGAGTTCGACTTGCACTTCGCTGGTTTTCTTTTTTTCAATTTGTAGTGCACTATCAAAAAAAAATATTTATGGATTTAAAGACTTCTTTAGTACGAACAATATGACTTAGTTGGAAGGGAAACCCCATGTTCACGTTTGCTGCCATGTTCATCTTCATCATACATCTTTCATGCATCAAAGTAAAATGTTAAACGTAGGTAACAATCAATAGTACATTGTTATACAAGGGTTGAAAGTAGGTTATTGAGAATATGTTATTGTCATTACCAAGCCCGAGCCGAACCTACCTAATACACCCGTGTATCACACGACGTTTTTCAATACAGTTGTGGAACAAAGTAAAAACAAATCAAAGAATTAAATATGTTTAATTCAACATACGTACATAGGTAAACTTTTATATGATAAGCATATTGACAGCATTGTCACTAAAGCAAATAAAACCTTAGGTTTTATTATGAGGTGTAGCTCTCAATTTACTAATATAAAAGCCATCAAAGTGCTCTACTGTTCATATGTGCGTAGTACTCTTGAGTACTGTTCCGAGGTTTGGAATCCTCAATACTATGTTTACATTGACAGAATAGAATCTATCCAAAAACGTTTCATGCGGTTTCTTCAGTATAAGTGCAGGCAAAACGACGCGTGCTACGAAGCGAGATGTAAGAGACACCACATACTTCCATTGCAAGTCAGACGTACAATAGCTGATATTGCTTTATGAGAAATAATAAATTCGGCCACAGAATTTTTTTTTGGCCACGTGGTCAACCTTCTCATTTAATAACTAAGCATCGGGAAAATGAGATAGCCTCTAATAAACTAAGTCATCTTCTTTACAACGCCAACTAAAAATGTTAAAGAAAGCGTCGACTCAAGATCAACAATTATTTTTACTTGTCCTTCTGATTTATACATTGCCAACTAATTTACTGACTCGGCCACTAATCCGTCGACCACTCAACACTGTAGGAATAGTGTAGTACGGGGAGTTCTAAATGGAAGCGGGAGCGAGCGAAGCGAGCTCGGACTTGCGGAGCACCCCGACTCGGATCCGTTAGGTTCGGAGTGTTAGGTTTAACATGAGAACACAGAAGTAGGAGCCCCGTCGGGGCTCCCGTCGACAACTCAACACTGTAGGAAGAGTGTGGTACGGGGAGTTCTAAATGGAAGCGGGAGCGAGCGAAGCGAGCTCGGACTTGCGGAGCACCCCGACTCGGATCCGTTAGGTTCGGAGTTCAACAAATTAACAGGTTTAACATGAGAACACAGAAGTAGGAGCCCCGTCGGGGCTCCCGTCGACAACTCAACACTGTAGGAAGAGTGTGGTACGGGGAGTTCTAAATGGAAGCGGGAGCGAGCGAAGCGAGCTAGGACTTGCGGAGCACCCCGACTCGGATCCGTTAGGTTCGGTTGCGTTAGGTTAGGTTCGTCAATTAATGTAGGATGACTTACATTTTAAACATACTAAATTATACAATTAGAAGCTAATAGAATTACTATTTTGGTGTCATATATTATTATTTTAAAAGTTTGCTATTTGAATGCATGCCACAAATTTAGATGCTAAAAAATAACCATCATGCTGAGTTATATTTACAGTGGCTTACATAGAAGATAACTAGTGGCTGAGATACTATTATTCAGACGCGCGTTGGTTGTGGCCGACTTAGTAATTTAGAAGGTAACTTATATTTTCTGAGGCGAATAATGCTATTAAAAAGAAGCTTGTTTAATTAGTACCCTTGCTTTATTAGTAAAGATTTCACAAAATTTGGTTGATTCCTCCGAGCTTCTATCTAAAGTTAATATTCGCGTCCCATCAAGATTAACTATCCGACACCCGATCTATCTATCGACACCTACAACAAACACAAATTACAGACGCAACTCCTTTTTGATACGTGCTCTTATTGAATTCAACAAATTAACAGATTTTCCCCAAATTGATTGGTTGAATTTAATGCTAAGAATCATTCATTTTTCCTCATATAAAATCTTTCCAATTTTATTCTATGTATGAAAACTCCTTGCCACAAAATTGACTTATAAATTTAAAACTAAACTTCAAATGTAATTATCGAGCTCGTAAAAGAAACTCACGACCGCGTACATGTAAGATGACTATGCAAAATATTTAATTTTCGAATCATAATTATAGCCTCTGCAAGTGCGCCATGTTTAAGAGGAAACGCGGTCTAAAGAATAGGTATTTAAATAAAATGTTTCCTATTCCCTCCACCAAACCTCTCCGTATACAACAAGAAAGGGAGAACTGCAGCGCAGACCGATAATAGGCACTGAAATTGACTAAAAAATAATTTCGTAGTTTTACTATTTTCTCCTCCAAAACTTGAGAAATAATAATATTTTTTTCAAAAATAATATAACAAAAGCTTTCCCTATGCCCCTATGTTTTCATATTATTGTTAATATGCTTTTGATTTTTTGGTGGGTGTCTAAAAATGACGTTTCAATTGGGCAATTGTCTCAATTTTTGAAGGCTCCACTTCCTATTATAATTAGAATATGGAAAAAAAACATAGGGGCATGGCCATGGTGGATATAGGTTTGATGAAAAAAACGTTTTTGCTCTATTGTCATTATCCTGGGAGGAAACAGGGGACTACGTTTGTATGGAAAAAGTGGCGCCTGCGTTTCCTCTTAAGATCTGTATTGAAAAATAACCTAACTACTTAATCAACTTCGTCAACCTCTCAAACATTTCTTGTTGTTGCAATAAATATGCTTAGACCTTATACTTTTGATGTGGGCAGTGTGGGCTTCGTCAGCATTGGTCTACTCCACTTAGAAGAAGGAAAATTCCAAAATCACACCCGGCATGGAATCTCCTTGGGGCGAAAGTTGGGTTCAATCTGAAAACGGTCTCATTTTCAGATTAAATGATTTCTCTGGATCCACATTGTAGACTCGTCGTTCAGTTCTGCGTTTCTTTGTGTCTTTCGCGGCGCAGTCGCATATTTTACGCGACACTCAGTAAACCGTCTGTTAGACAATGTATATCTTGTATGTGCTATTATAACAACAGTCCGAAGGTTGCTGGCTTTTGAATTCTTTAATAGTTAATGAAACCGCCTTTTAATGTTGTAGTTTTACATACTTTTTATTCTCTTTTTTTATATTTTTTAATATTCATATGTGTTCGCTCCTACCTATGTACCTATCGGCGGAGACTTATATATAGCACCGTATTTATTTATAAGTTTTATATACTGTTTAATATTTTGCTGTTAGTCTTCCTAAAATAAATAAATAATAATAAAATAACTACTGTTTGGGCCATATTTGAATTGAGAGCAGAGAAATAACGAATGGAACCAATGCGGCAGTTTAACATTCGCACAATGAAGAATGCACTTAATTAGTACCAAAAGCGGCGCCACTGTCAACAAAACCCTCCAATTGCATCTCGGCGGCGAACGGTCGTATTTTGTCTTTGGATCTCGGAATATAATATTTTTTGGCGGATAAACCTATTATTTTCGGCGGATACTCTTGTGATACTACAAACTTTAGTCACACATAACAAACATTTTAAATTAAGCAGGCCTGCTAGTGCTAATTAAGAAATACCTGTAACAACATGGTCGGCGAGCCTTCTTTTCGGGGAACGTAAGTTTTTTGCTGTTAAGTTTCATTTATGGCTATAAAATTACATAACCCAAAAGGATCAGCGACCAAATAAAATACAGTCCACTACATCACCATCACAACTACATGTCAGGCGACCGGTTAACCTAAAATTGAAAATTCATTACCGCAATCCCTTTTATCCGTGCTGTATCCAAATTATTCCAAATATAGCTTTATGCCGACCACTTAGTGTCGTGTCGTTTAGTATAATTCCGCGAATAGTAAACAATGTTGGTTAAATCGACGATATTGCTTGTTCGTGCATTAAAGACAAGATAAGGAGCTACATGCATTAGTGTACACCTTAAGTTCTCAAACTGTGTTCCTCTGTTGAAAAAATCTGATTATCTCATTAACTTATTATTATAGTTCCAACGATTGCCTACATAGTCATGTTTCAGTCTATTGTATGGTCAAAAGAAGATCAAACTAGACTCTCGTAGTGCGATTCTGACCCATACGTGCACGGCATAAGAACAATACACAGTTGTTGATCTAAACTTGATTGTACCACCAAAAATCGAGTAATTTATCTCCCCTTTATATTTTTTTTCCTTTTAGAACCTAATTCCTTAATATTCGTTCATCACTTTCATCACAAATATCCTGTCTACAAAATTATTGTACGTTCACTAATCGTTTTCTACCAGTATGTCTGCTTCTCGGAGTGTGTAGGTGTAAAAGTTTGAGAACCGCTGGTCTACACTCTGGAGATAACTACTAAATGTTATGGAACTGGACTCGTAACGGTATTGAAATTGCGCTTGTTAGCATAGAGATTGTGTGATTGAGTCGCGAAACTCTCCCCTAGGGCTCTCAAAACATATAAATATTGTAACCATCTTTTACATTTAACTTGTGCTGGAGCATCGATTAAGTTGAGGTCTTTGAGAGGAATCATATAAGATTGGAATATTTTCTTGGACACTTCACTGCCACCGGTGTAAACTTAAGTTTACCTTTATTGTTAAGAGTTTGTTTACCTTTATTGTTAAGAGTTTGGCTGTATTAGCAATTGTTACCATAGAAGGTAACACTAGAGCCATCTAGATGGTACGACCCGAATTTGCAACATTAGGATCTACGAATATGCAATACAGAGTCTCATGAAGGCTACATTAGGTATATAGTAATTAATTAATACACTCATAGATGGCACAACTTAGCATTAATATAAATAGGAACACCACCGTTGTAAAGCTCTCTTTTTCCAAAATAAAATATCGATATAGACTCGCAAACACCTTTCTATTTTTCCTCCAATTTAAGTAGTTTGGGTCTTCCTATATATATTGGTGACCCCGACGTGATCTGAACACGCAACCTTCTGATCTGGAGTCAGTGATTATTTATGTAGTTATTATTCGTATATTATGTTTTGTTCTGCTGTGTTAGTGTGTAAATGTGTTAAGGAGATAGGTACTCAAATCGATATTAATAAACATAGAAAGCGAAGAATGTCTAAAAGACTTCGCATGTCTTAAACAACATAAATATACTTCGGGAAAACTAGTTTCACAACAGTAGTCCTTCTTTGTTACAGGATGCAACTGCTCTTCTCTTGGCGCTGAAAGCAACGTCTGTGATATCCGCACCGGGCAGTGTCGGTGCAAACCTCACGTCACGGGCAGAGCGTGTGACACTTGCGAGGTAGAGTCCAAATTATCCAATCCACCCATACTCGCCACAGGATAAACACCAAGCTTTGCTAAACCGCTATTTGTAACTTGGCGCTGAGAGCAACGTCTGTGATATCCGCATAAAGCAGTGTCGGTGCAAATATCACGTGCAGAGCTTGTGAAGTTTCAGCATCAGAGCTATCATCATCCGTCGATCTATACCTAAATGTTTTTATACCTACATCACTTCATCAAGAGCGTCGGTGGCGTAATGGCAAGAGCTGCTTCCTCCTGTCCGGGAGGTTGTGGTTCGAACCCTTCCACGTACGTGTTTTTGAATTTCGATTTCATATGTACGTTTATCCGATGCTCTTACGGTGAAGGAAAACATCGTGAGGAAACTTGCACACACCTGCGAAGAAAATCGAAGGTTGTGTGTGAAGCCGACCAACCCGCACTGGGCCCGCGTGGTTGACTGAGTTTCGTTCGCCCTAATCCAGGGTAGGCTCGAGCCCCTCGATGGGGGCGTACTATAAGAGTTGATATGATTATACCTACATCAACAGCCTTTCGTAGTTAGGTTCATAGGCCACCCCAGTCACCAAAGCGCGCTAAGTATTATATTCATCGCCTCACATCAAATGTAGGTATAGTAAATAGTTCGTAGAAAGATGGCCGTTGGGACATTAAAGTTCTCGAGAGGCGACGAGGCACTGGAAAACCTGGGAAAGGTCGCGGGAAGCCGTGCTATGCGGGCACCGTAGGACTGGTTGTTTTGGAAATACTCGTGGGTGGGTGGGTGGCTTTTGTCCAGCAGTGGACGTTTTTTAAATAATTAATGTGATGACATAAAATATTTAGAGTTTATTACAAATTCGGGTCGTACCATCTAGATGGCTCTAGTGTTACCTTTTATGGTAACAGTTGCTAATACAGCCAAACTCTTAAAAATAAAGGTAAACTTAAGTTTACACCGGTGTAAGTGAAGTGTCAAAAAAAATTCCAATCTTTTATGATTCCACTCAAAGATCACTTAATTGATTCTCCAGCATTCGTCATCATATCAGCCGATAAGGCCTCCCCAAAGGATTTCCAGGACGACCAGTCTTGCGCTGCCGGCATCCAGCGGCTTCCCGCGACTTTCACCAGTTCGTCGGTCCATCGTGTGGGAGGCCTGTCTACGCTACGTATTTCGATGAGCGGTAGCCGCTCGAGAACTTTACTGCCCCAACGGCCATCTGTTGTACGAGCTATGTGCCCTGCCCACTGCCACTTCAGTTTACGATTCTGTGTGTTAATCGGTTACTTTGGTTCTCCTACGGTTTTTAACGAGACGGAGTCTAGTGTTAATAATGTTTATATGAGATCTTATACCCGATAATATAATGTTTGTGTGGATAGATCACCGAAGATCCTCGGTAGCCAACAGTTACTCAAAGATTCATCATCATCATATCAGCTCATACACATCCCCACTGAGGGGCTCGAGCCCTTAGTCGACCACGCGCGCCCAGTGCGACTTCGACTCAAAGTTTAGCTAATGTAATATCGTAAAATGAGGATTTATGCCAAGAAAACAGGGCAACGATATGTACTGTGTATTATTTATAAAATACTAGCTGTCCCGGCGAACTTCGTTCCACCTAACACTACACTACTATACCACCCTACCCTACTCTACCCTACCCTACACTACCCTACCCTACCCTACCTTACACTAACCTATCCTAACCTACCCTACCCTACCCTACCCTACCCTACACTACCCTATCCTACCCTACCTTACACTAACCTACCCTAACCTACCCTACATACACTACCCTACCCTACACTACACTACCCTACCCTACCCTACACTACACTACCCTACCCTAAAACCAATTATTTTTTGACCGTTATTTTTTTTATTGATGAATATCCTATTTTAACCTAATACTTATTATCCTATTCCCGACGAAGACAAAATGCAAAAAGACAAAAATCATAAAAATTGCTCCAGCTGTTCTTGAGTTATAAATGGTGTAACTAACACGAATTTCTTTCAAATATATAAAATACTTAGATGTAAAGTGAATTCACCTTTCGTGACAACCTTTCAAAACAATCATACATATACATCTAGAAACACCTTTATATGAAAATTAAATGTCTGCTCGCCATTTTCCTAGTAATAAAATCATAACCAGAATACACAGTAGTAAAGTAACTGGAGCGAAAGATTGCTAAAAGAGCACCAGCGTTAGATGATCCCGAGCTTCCAGTATTCCAAAGAAAAAGAACTCCCCGTAGATCGGATTCAGCGAGTCAGCTTATGTTGGTCATGACATTTAATACTGTTGGACTAGTAAAGGAAAACAGACACACGATTATCTCTAAATGTTATTAGGACAACAGATTTGCAGTTTGATAGAAATATGAGTTGTGCTACCGGTATCTGTTATACATTTTGTTGCTACTTACTTGCTTTCCAAGAATTATGTTGTATGTTTATCTGAGATCTGAGCTATTGTGTGTTCATAGTTAGGTACATGCTATTGTGTGCTCATAGTTAGGTACATGCTATTTTCATCACTATGGCTTGGCAATATGAACTTTAGTCGTAGGTACAAAAATGTATTGAGAAAACTTTGTAGCATTCTATTTATTCTGCATTTTAGGAAATTGAGACTGAAATGTTTTATTAATTTCTATCAACGTGGGCCCTGCAAAACCATTTATTATCAGAAACTTTGAGCAAATCAATGTTCCACCTATCAGTTCCACCACGGGCGTTTTTTCTCACTTTATTTTGCCTCATTGCGGTTATTAGGACTATTACAACTTTGCGCAAATCATTGTTCTACCTAGTCGTTTCACCAGGAACGTTTTTATCTCACGTTATTTTGCCTCGCTGCGGTTATTAGGACTATCATAACTTTGCGCAAATCATACCTTTACTTATCAGTTCCACCATGGGCGTTTTTCTCTCATATTATTTTGCCTCGCTGCGGTTATCAGGACTAGGTACATTACAGTTTTGCGCAAATCATAGTTCCAACTAGCAGTTCCACTACGGGCATTTTTTCCCACTTTATTTTGCCTCACTGCAGTTATCAGGACCATTACGGTTTTGCGCAAATCATTGTTCCACCAAGTGCTTCCATCAGGGGCGTTTTTCTCACATATTATTTTGCCTCGCTGCTGTCATCAGGACTATTATTACAGTTTTGCGCAAATCATTGTTCCACCTAGTAGTTCCACCAGGTGCGTTTTTCTCTCACATTATTTTGCCTCGCTGCGGTTGTCAGGACAATTACAACTTTGCGCAAATCATTGTTTCACCTAGTAGTTCCACCAGGGGCGTTTTTCTCTTACGTTATTTTGTCATGCTGTGGTTATAAAGACTATTACAACTTTGCGCAAATAATTTTTTCACCTAGTAGTTCCACCAGGGGCGTTTTTCTCACATATTATTTTGCCTCGCTGTGGTCATCAGGACTATTATTACAGTTTTGCGCAAATCATTGTTCCACCTAGTAGTTCCACCAGGTGCGTTTTTCTCTCACATTATTTTGCCTCGCTGCGGTTATCAGGACAATTACATCTTTGCGCAAATCATTGTTTCACCTAGTAGTTCCACCAGGGGCGTTTTTCTCCCATGTTATTTTGTCTTGCTGTGGTTATCAGGACTATTACAACTTTGCGCAAATCATTATTTCACCTAGTAGTTCCACCAGGGGCGTTTTTCTCTTACGTTATTTTGTCATGCTGTGGTTATCAAGACTATTACAACTTTGCGCAAATATTTTTTTCACCTAGTAGTTCCACCAGGGGCGTTTTTCTCACATATTATTTTGCCTCGCTGCGGTCATCAGGACTATTATTACAGTTTTGTGCAAATCATTGTTCCACCTAGCAGTTCCACCAGGTGCGTTTTTCTCTCACATTATTTTGCCTCGCTGCGGTTATCAGGACAATTACAACTTTGCACAAATTATTGTTTCACCTAGTAGTTCCACCAGGAGCGTTTTTCTCCCATGTTATTTTGTCTTGCTGTGGTTATCAGGACTATTACAACTTTGCGCAAATCCTTATTTCACCAAGTAGTTCCACCAGGAGCGTTTTTCTCTTACGTTATTTTGTCATGCTGTGGTTATCAAGACTAATACAACTTTGCTCAAATCATTGTTTCACCTAGTAGTTCCACCACGGGCATTTTTCTCTTACTTTATTTTGTCATGCTGTGGTTATCAAGACTATTACAACTTTGCGCAAATCATTGTTTCACCTAGTAGTTCCACCAGGGGCGTTTTTCTCTTACGTTATTTTGTCTTGCTGTGGTTATCAAGACTATTACAACTTTGCGCAAATTATTATTTCACCTAGTAGTTCCACCAGGGGCGTTTTCCTCCCACGTTATTTTGTCTTGCTGTGGTTATCAGGACTATTACAACTTTGCGCAAATCATTGTTTCACCTAGTAGTTCCACCAGGGGCGTTTTTCTCTCACGTTATTTTGCCTCGCTGCGGTTATCAAGACTATTACAACTTTGCGCAAATCATTGTTTCGCCTAGTAGTTCCACCAGGGGCGTTTTTCTCTTACGTTATTTTGCCTCGCAGCGGTCATCAGGACTATAATTACAGTTTTGCGCAAATCATTGTTCCACCTAGTAGTTCCATCAAGGGCGTTTTTCTCTTACGTTATTTTGCCTCGCTGCGATTATTAGGACTATTGCAAACGAAGCTTTGTTAAGGTTATTTAGAAATGAGAAATGCTACACAAACTGTTACTAATTATTTTTCTCTTTTCAAAAACATTGTCATCTTTTGAAAATGTTAACTATATCACCGCCAGGCAGAGATTTGTTACCATAGATGGGATGTGCACTAACAAATTGACGTTTGAAAATCGAACCTATTTACACACACAATAATATGGGTAGTTTGCTTCCGTTGCACCGAACGCTACTAAGAAAAGAGATGCCAATTGGCATCTTTTTATTTGCTTCACTTTTTGGACGCATGTAACCTATGTACCTCCCCTTATATATAGCATATCTCTGCCGCCAGGAAGGTTACTGGGGTCTGCGTTTGGGCGGGTGCCGGCGATGTTCGTGCGGCGCGGGCGCGGCGGCGTGCGACCCGGTGACAGGAGCTTGCGCGTGCGCGCCGGGCGTCGGTGGCGCCGCGTGCGACGTCTGCGTGCCGGGGTTCTACGGGTTCGGCCCGGCTGGTTGTTTGCGTGAGTGTTGTTTTAGGGCCCTACCTCACTGAGACGCCATGGCTACGTCGCCGGCTACGTAGCCATGGTTACCTCTGGCTACCTTCGGTTGCCAAATGGAGTAGCCAGTGGCGACCATCTGTCAGTTCATTTAATGCGCTATCCCATAAAAATGGTCGATTTTGCATTTCTACAATGAATCTTTCTGTATCGAAACTCATTATGCGTCTGTTTTGGCGGCCGGTTGGACACTGAGTGAGTGAGACGCAGCTTGCTCGTGTACATTTTACTGGCGACGTCGCCAGGTCGCCACGGTCTCCAGACTCCACACAGCGAGCCGACAGTCGTGGCTACGCTTCCAAATTGGCGACGTTGCCAAACCGTCACCAAGTGAGTTAGCTGCCATACATTCCAATACGACTTGCTTGGATACGTGGCCGTCGACGTCGCCGTGGCGTCTCGGTAAGTTAGGGCCCTTACGATAGGATTATCTGTCAGAAGCTTGCTGATGTGTAGAGATATAAATCCGGTTGCAAGTGGTACCGTGTGTGTTGTTGGCGCATGTCAACAAATTTATCATACTATAATTGATGAGTCCTCTCCAAAAAACAACTGGGGCCTGACCTGTACGCAATTACAGGACGAAGATGAGGCCTTAAGTAAAGTATAATATATATATCTAGATGGCGACCTCACCCCCTCGTCACCCAGATTGATGCAGATTGGTTACCGTTTGGTTCTCGAATTTCACCGTAATTTTGTTTGTTCCGTCATTCGACTTTTTAAATGTCATTTCTCGACCGTTGTATGAAGTGTTGTCCCAGAATATTTATTATTATTATTAAAGTGATTGCTGCACACCCCTCCAGAAGAACAGAAGAGTGAAGCAAACACCACCCTTTCAATTGTGTTGTGTTCATTTAAAAGCTACTGTAACAAAATTTGGTTTAAAATGTGAAAAGAAGCCACGCTCAGGTATACTGTATGGGGCGCGCTCCTGAAGACGCCGGTGGGCCGGACGTAGAAACGGACATTGAAGCCCGTTGGTGCTCACGGTGCCGGGCAAGAGGTGGCTCTCCGCATTGTTGTGAGATTATGAAAAAACCCTTAAACGTAAAAGTATCGGTATTTTCATCACCACGCGACGAAAAGGTAAAACGATAAAAGAAATAAATAAAAATGCTTACCTCTAAAAAAGAATCGGAGAGGGGACCGAAGTTAATTATTTAAAACATCTTATAGTGGGAAAAAGGCACGAACAAATAAATTTCTAGAGGATTTCCAGTAATAAACATCATAATAACACTCGCGATGGCAAATCCTGTGTGAAAAAACACTACACGACAGTTTGACAAAACATTCAAATTTAAAATCCTTACGATAAAGAGAACGTAGTCACGCACGACATGTTAAGAGTTAAGACCGAACGGCAAGGAGATCCATTAAGTAGCAAAAAATTTGCTACAGTATCTACTTTTTTCTTTGGCAAAAAGGTGGCGAAAGGCTGACAACCAAAGATAAAAAAAAATGGCTTACATCCCATATATAAAGTCACATACTTGGTTTGTTCCGGGACAGGTGGTCGCCTGGTGAGGGGAGGGTGGGGGGCGGGGGGTGAAGTAGGTGAAGATGGGAGCATATGTTTTTCAAATATGAGCCTTAAAAAAGACAAATACATATACAACAAAAAGTTGACACATTTTGGACACTGTTTAGGCACGACATTTTGATAATTTGTAGTATTTATAATGCCATGCCAGGGGGACTCATCGGTTCTTTGTCGACCCTCGAGGACTAAGGAGGAACGTGTGCCGGTTATCTCGACGGCTATCACGCCTCACTCGACCACTACCCACGCCCAGTCAGAACTAGCATGACAGATCATGCCACTAGTCAGTATTGAGACGAGTATATCACCAGCGCTAAGACCCAAAGTTATTTAAAATTTAGTAAACACGTTCTAGAAGCTTTTCTAGTTCTATGTCTGTGGTTTGTTAGATTTCCGTAAAAAAATCGGCTTCAAAAAGATTTACGGAATGAAAAAAAGACAAACATTTACGAAAATCTGACTAACCACGGATACATCTAACAGTTTCTAATAAGTGTTTACAAAATTTCAGTAACTTCGATTGATTAATATTCAAATAAGTTCCAAGCTACGTTAGTACGCAGCGCGTGAGGGCGGTCCATTCACAGCTTCGTACAGACTTGTAGCACACCCCGTACACTTCATACAAAGGGCAACAAATGACTTTTCTAAAAACAAACGACGGAGCAAACAGAATCACGGCAAAATCCTATACTTTCGCGAACCAAACTATAACCAAACGGTATCAATCTGGGTAACGAGGGGGTGAGGTCGCAATGTAGTGGCGCATCGGGAGCCGGGTCGTTCCTTTCCCTCTAATATGGTTGATGGGATCGATGGCTGACTCTCGCGTTATACTCGTGACCGGGTGCTGTCCGTGTGAAATGGTCTACTCTTGTTAAATGCATTCAATGATTTTTATGTTTTTTTTTTTCCTCTCATATTGTTTTCATGTTTTAATGACATAATCTAGTTTATATCAAGCATTTAAATCTGATGTTATTAACTAATTATTTTTAATTCTTGATTCTTCACAAATGACATTGTTATTATTATTTTACGACTATCAGAAAGAGTGTAATTTGCACCTATTTTGAATTAATATAATTTAATTGAATTTAATAGAGAGCGGCAGGGAGTGTCCATACTGTATATTAGTACTAATATGCTTATAGCTTGTTTCAGCTTCTTACAGACTTGTAACTTGTTTCAGCCTGCCCGCCCTGCTCGGACGGGAAAGTGTGCTCACCGGAGAGTGGCAGATGCGTGTGTCCAGCGCATGCGCGAGGCCCCGGCTGCCAACAGTGCGCCCCGGGGTACTTCACCAGCCACGGTGTTTGTGAGCCCTGTGTTTGTGGGCCTGGCGCCTTGACCAGTGAGTAACTTAACTATTGTCCACTTCTTCTTCTTCTCTCGTGTCGAGGTTCCTCCTCATATGCATGATCACGTATAAGATAAATAAGGTTGGTTTGGCAATAGTTACACTTTTGTTTGAAAACCAGCGTCACCGCCTGTCTCCCACACATTAACTCCACTACATAATCAATAATAATACATACACGAATTGCGCACACTAATAAACAAAACACACTTAGAACACAGAGCTGCAATTGTGTTTCACACCATTTCGAGAGTCTGTACGTTACACACAACCACACGCAAATAAAAAGTTTGAACGCGTGCTTCGATTAAGTATGATTGTCTAATCATACTTGTGGCGCGCCTGCCCAGCGCACATATCCAATCCAAGCTTATTTATCTGATGGAGTGCATGATGCCCAGTAGGCAGCGGTGTTGACGGCCCTGGCCGTCGCCACAGATTACTAATTAGTTACCCGTCGCGTCTCTCAGATCGCGTCACGAGAAGGAGTGCGGGCATGCGGGGCACGCCAGCAGGTGTGACATTGTCTGTGTTGTTATGTCGCAGACGTATTGTGTTGAACCGCGGAGAAAACACCATCTGGCCATGTTTTGTTTGCAGCGGTCAACCTGGGACCTGAGCCTGTTTAGTGCCTTCCATATGGGCAATGATTCTTTTTGACCAACTTACCAAACTTCAGCCCATAAACGTCCCCACGGATTCTTCCCAAACTCGGAAAGGTTAGAACATACTCCCCATTTGGGGGCCAAGTCCGGGTTAGAGGAGATCGTAAAGCTAGTACCTAGCGAACCCCACAATCAGAAGTTTTTCAAGCCGCCTAAAACGCATCTAACACGGCTTAACGACAGCCATCCAGTAATAGCAACTGGCACCAACGCAACTGCAACCGTCGAGCAAAACGCCACTAACAGTCAAACCCATCCGAGTAATGGCCGTGCTTCAGGTTAGTTAACTTGCATGATCAACCCAACCACCCTGTTCCACTGATCTACGACCGCTTCTCAAGCGCTGTTCTTGAAGTGAACATAGCTCAGTGAAAGAAGATCAAACATACCTATCATCATTAACAGCATAAAAACGTCCACCTTCCAATTGATATCCCCATAGCACGATCCTGCACGAATTGGCTTCCTGAGAGCTTCACTAGTCCTTTGGTCCTCCTTGCAGGCAGGGGAAATTTCCCGGCTCGCTGTCGGCACTTTGAAAAAAAATGTTCGTCATCTATTGGTTATCTCGGTTCTACGAGCTATGGCCTTCATATTTCTACTACAGCTATTTAATTTTATGAATTACCGTTAATGAATAATGCATTTAAGTTGTTAGATCACATGTAAAACAATCAGATTGACAATCTGCGGTCAAAAGTGTCTTAACATAAAGACACGCTTTTTATTCACGGAGATGTACTTTTGTGATTCTCCTTCTCTGTCTAACATAATATGAATATTTCTTTCTATACATATCCCTATCTTCTATCAATCAATTGTACGGACGTTTTCTGAGGTTTGTTTTGTATGAAACCTGAATCTAGTTTTTTGACGTGATAAAGTCTTATAAATTGATGATACGGGCTGCCTACACGAAAAAGTGTTTCGTCATTGTCACGTTACGCCAGTGTTACGTCATTGTCACGTTACACCTGAGCCGAGCGTGCAAGCGAGAGTTGTACTTGTACTTGGACTTGAAGGGATGGACGGACAGTCTAACCGTCAAACAAGTGTGTCAATGGATTAAAAGTACTAGGCTTCCAGGAGCTTACAAGGGGTGTTCCAATGCGGTGGATTCTCTGTGAGAAAAACCGTCAAACTAAAAAGAGGCTTTTCTTATACCTAACATCAGTGTGTCAATGGATTAAAAGTACTAGGCTTCCATGAGCTTACAATTGGTGTTCCAATGCGATCGATTCCCTGTGAGGAAACACAAAAGGGGACTTGGACGGGTAGTTGTTATCACGTAAAATTATCGTCCGTAAACCGAATTTACAGGGAACCGGGTTTTTTTAATGTTAATCTAAGTTTACGCCTAACATACCCTAACTTGTATTCGTCTAATATTTACTTTCTTCTTGTAGATACCTGCGACGCAACAACAGGGCAATGCAAGTGCCGGCCCGGCTGGGCGGGAATAGCATGCAGTACCTGTGACTTCGGCCACTTTGGCCCACGTTGCCGCCCCTGCCACTGTGACCCCGCCGGCTCTAAGGATTGTGTCAACGAAACGTGCCCTTGTGATGAGAACGGAAGGTGTTTGTGCAAGGTATTATGTCACACCCTGGACACTTCATACAACACAAATGACATTTTAAAAAAACGAATGACGCAACAAACAAAATTGAATCAACAAACAAAATGGCGGCGAAATCCTATACATTCGACGACCAAACTGTAACTAATCTTTATCAAACTGGGTGACGAGGGGGTGAGGTCGCTATCTAGAGAGCGGCAGGGAGTGTCCATACTGTATGTTAGTAGTAATATATATACTTTGGTATTTTATTGCTTGGTTGGGTTTTTATATTCCGTTGGGTTGAATCTTATTGACGTAGGTACCCAAATATCCCGTAAAAAGACAGAGATGACTACCTATAGTATGAGTCTTCATTTCATGTAGATTTTGGACCAAGCTGCTGTCACTGTCAAGGCCTGTTGCTTGCGTAACGGATTTTGTGAATTAAATATTACGAAAACGTGTGCTGTTATTGCTAAGTCAGTTAATAGCAGGCTCCCATCACGGTACTGGCGAACAACCTGATACTTAACCGAATTCGGTTTACAGTTGAATTTCGCGTGAGTATCTTAACGTTACTTACGTCCTTTACTTCGGACGTAAATGCACATTTTCGTTTATTGCGAGATTTACTTCATGCGCCTAACTTATGTTAAAAACAACCTAATAATCTCTCAAAACTACATGGTTTTACAGAATAACAAGTAGTAATATCGAGCGAATAGCAAAAAATCGTGTTATTGTTTTAGCCATTACCAAAGAAAAATGTTCAAAGAATCGGATGTGTAGTTTTCACGTTCAGCAAGGTTCCGACCGACTCAACATATTCTAGCAAAAATGCACTTATTTTGGGAGCGTGCTCTGAAGAAAATACTCTTCTAAGTCCAAGAATAGTAAAGAAAAGAAAATGTTAATTTCTTTGTTTACAGGAAAACGTAGTGGACAACAAATGCGACACGTGTCTCGACGGCACCTTCGGCCTGTCCGCCGACAACCCCACCGGATGTACCGCCTGCTTCTGCTTCGGCCGAAGCGCGCACTGTACTCAAGCTTCGCTGACGAGAGCAGCGTTGCACGCTCCGTCTACGGCGCATGTTACATTGCTGCAAGGAGATAGTGTTACTCAGGTAAACATAATGTCTTTCCTTTGCCAAAAACTTATAAACGTTGATCTTTTCTTTTTTATCGTGATCCAAGGGACAAACGGCGGTTGCCTGGTGTTGCACTTAGCATCACTCGCGTTCAAGTGTAAGGCGTTTAGATTTACACCTACGGTCGTGGGTAACGCGACCTACATATACACCTCGAAATAAAATGTGTTGGATTCCTCACGATGGTTTTCCCGTTGGGTTATGGTGACCAAATGAAGACGCATTTACAGTATTCAACAGTGACAAATCCTACTAATATAAACGCGAAAGTTTTTAAGAATGTATGGAGGTTTAGATGTATGTTTGTTACTCTTTCACGCAAAAACTACTAAACGGATCTGGCTGAAATTTGGTAGGTAGATATATTAGGACCTGGATTAACACATAGGTTACTTTTTTCCACGCACTGCGCACCCTCTAAAAGTCATAGAAACGTTGGCCACGCGGGTGAAGCTGCGGGAAACAGCTAGTTAATAATATTTCTTGCATTGTTAACCAGGAATGGTGTGTATGTATGTCTTCTCTACTCAACGCCACGATAGCAAGTACAGGACCGAAATCCTACAGAGAAACTGAAACGTAGCTTTACAGTACATAATCAAATTAGAACAAAGGTCTCTTGTTTTCAACTAGTACATATACATGTGTGACAAAGAAATATTTCTCTACCTTTAGTTGGAGAGAGACACATTTATTTTTGTTGATATTCCAACATTAAATTTCCTGCACCGTTAAAGCAATCTGTAAGTAAATGCATGCAATATTCGAACACGGAACCTCTGGTTAGAAGGAGACCAGTCCGAATACGAACGGCCAATGTACCAATGCTCCGAGTATGAATGAGTTTTTGGCAACTTACGTGCACTTACTTCCTACAATTTGGGGATCTTCAAGGCGAGAGTGAATAGGTATTATTTAAGTTTTCGTGTACCATCCTCGACTACGCGGGTTCGATTTCCTGCTAGGTCAACTTTGTAAGACACCATTTGGTTGGTGATAGGGCCTTTTCATAGCCTGCCTGGCGAGCTACCACCATCTTATTTAATTCTTGCCGCCAAACATCAGTGTTAATAGCATTGATGTGTTCCGGCTTAAAGATATGATCCCCATTGCGTTGGGGAATCTTGGTAAACCCGCTTCTTTCTTCGGCATCATAGTCACTTACCATCAGGCGAGATGATGCCAAGGGTTTATCAATTGTGGATTAAAAAATTTAGGTACTGCTCGTCTCTGCTTCGGAGAATTTCACACTGTTCTCAAGCAGGCACCATCTAAGGCTCGTGTTATCTTGTTACAAGAAGGTGTTCTCACTTAATAAAAAAAAGAAGGTAGATAGATAGATAGCACGTTTATTTGTCACTGCAATCACACACATTTTATTATACTCGTACATACTTATTATAAAAAAAAACATAAATTAAAAAGAGCAAAAACTGAAACAATACTCTTTTTTGGTTAATTTCTTTAACATCGCAACTGAACAATCGATTGTGTGATTTTTTGCAGAGATGGTTGAGGGGGTGGGAAATGACACGATTTACTAATAAGCATTTCCTGACATAGTTCCCGAGGGATCTGGAGAAATGCGGCTCGCGCACCGCGCACCCTCTAAGACAGTCATAAAAACGATGTCCACGCGGGCGAAGCCGCGGGCAAAAGCTAGTACACTGATAATTCTGCCAGAGCCCGAGGACTGCAAGTCTTTAGCAGAATTTTATTAAATAAGAATAACAGGTTGTCAGTACTGCAAGAACGACGAAGTGCAAAAACTAATCTTGATATTTCCCTTCCACAGGTTGACCAGAACTCCCTTCTCGCGATCCGACCTCATCCCTCTGACGTCACCCTCACCCTCCCGCACCCTCCGGTACCCGTCTACATCCAACTCGGCGATCGCTTTCTGGGCGACCGCGTGACGTCATACGGGGGAGCGCTGCGGTTCAGAGTAGAGGAAGAGGGGGGTTTGGAGTTGCCAAGAGAAACTTTAAGGAGGTTTCCACTGGTCAGGCTGTTCGGGAAAAATGGGATAACTTTGGACTATATGGAGGTAAGTAATTGTCAGTCCATCTAAAGTGTCGTCATCATTCCTGTCAGAAGGTGTTAATTGTTAAATATAACGCCTCTTTTGTTGACCACTTCTTAGTGCGAACTCGATCCACATGTCAATACCGGTTTTCTGAGAGCTTCATCAGAGCGCGTCCAGTTGGCAGGTACAATTTCAAGTTCGTCTATTACTGAATCAAGCGTCTCGTAAAAAAATATAAAGGTCCCCGTTCCTCATCTTCATCAATATACACGTCTTTTGTAATCAAGAGACTCCTATCTCCATTTTGAATAAAGATAAATACAGGATGAAACTCATGAAACTAATCCACTTTCCCCCAAGAAACCTATACAAAGCAGCATAGTTCAAGATTTCACATTTACAAAGCAAATACACTATAGACAATTAGAATGGCAGTAAAGTTCTCGAGCGGCGACCGCACACCGGAAAACGTAGCGTAGGAAGGCCTCCCACTTGGTGGACCGATGACCTGGTAAAGGTCGCGGGAAGCCGCTGGATGCGAGTAGCGCAGAACCGGTAGTCGTGGAAATCCTTGGGGGAGGCCTATGTCTATCAGTGGACGTCCTTCGGCTGATATGATGGATGATGAATTAGAATGGTCATTCAATCATTATTTATGCGCCGATGTAAGGTGCCTTGAGTAAAGTTGTTTTGTTTTTGATTTCGAACCACCGTTCATCAAATAAAACTTCTTGTGTATAAATAAAAAATCAATTATAAATAAAATTTCAATTTTTTTAATACTTTCTTATAACGAAGTTTTCCTTCCTTTTTTAGCGAATGCCACCAATAAACGGCACACACGCTGTCCACCTCCACGAATCCCTGTGGTCCGTTGAAACCGAAGACAGCGCGCGAGGGGTCCAAGCGTCTCGCAGCGCGCTGATGTTCGTGCTGAGAAACGTGACCGCCATCATGCTGCGACTGACCACCAGAGCGGCCACTTACGACGACGACCCAGTGCATGCTCTGTAAGTTCCAATGATTGTATGCATGAGCGCGAGAGGTCCAAGCGTCTCGCAGCGTGCTGATGTTAATGCTGAGAAACGTGACCGCCATCATGCTGCGAATGACCACCACAACGGCTACTTACGACTCCTTTATTTACTTACGATCTGGGTATGTCGCAGAGTAAGAGATCACGAGGCAGTGGTGAATATTAAACAACAAACAAACCTGTTAGTCATGAGAATGTTGAGGATTGAACCCACGACGCTCGCTTCTTAATCGCTGAGCACTGGACCATCGGGTCAGTCATAAAAATATAGGTTACCATTGGATTAACTGTCCGTAAGGCGCAATGAACAAACAAATTCAATTTCACAATTTATCGTTATTACGACAGGTTTTTTATCCAATCCTTTGTAATCCTTTATAATTTAAGTCTCACGTATATGACATCGCTTTTTACAGGCTTCTAAATGTGTCCCTGGACACCGCCATACCGGGCCTCAGCCGGTCTCAGCCAGCTCTCGGAGTAGAACGCTGCTCGTGCCCGCGAGGGTATGACGCATCGTCGTGCCAGCGGGCCGCCGCCGGCTTCTGGTTGCACGACTCGCCGCGCGCTACCCGCGTGCACGGAACCATCGTCATCAAGTGAGTCACCACACCACCATCCTACTAGCTACTAGTGTGTACGGTGTACATACGCATATGTATGTATTTATTTTGTAGATTTGGAAGCAGTCGCGCTCTAACATTGCACTTTCCCGCGATCTAGTTAAGACTGCATTGACGCACGACTTTAAAGCATATTTTTTTTTAGTTTTATATTTAGTAGAGATCAATCTGATAAGACCATTTTATTTTGGACCAACCAGGACACTCACTGATATTATTATTGCATTGACATTTGCACATCGTTTGTTTGCTTGTTTGTTTGTGGCTTTATTGCATTTAAAACAAATACATTAAATATTTAGACAAAAGAATATACATTTAGCACAGGTGGACTTATCCCTTTCGGGATCACTTCCAGTCTACCTTGGAATGCTGAAAGGACTTCAGAGAAATTATTTAATGGATAAATAACGTAAAAACAATTTATAGTAACTCCAGCAATGTTACTATCATCATCAAGTGAGTCATGATCATAATTTCAACGGGAAGACGTCCATTGCTGAACGTAGCCTTCCCGTAAGGCTTGAGCACAAGTGCCCGAAAGAATCCGCATTTCCACTTTGCTCTGTCTCTTTCTTTTTCTCAGATTAGTCACTCTATAATCAAGAAGACCGATCGCATTCGCAAGCATCAGCAGTGCGATCAGTTCCACTGTGTGCGACCCTGAGCCACACCTATCATATGTATCCAACGACTTCCTGCGATCTTCACTAAAGTGGAGCCGTCAAATGTCTCATCTAATAATCATTACCATTTATTTCAGTGTGGAGGGCGAAGCTCAGCCTTGCGACTGTCACGGCAGATCAGAGACCTGTGACCCGAGGACTGGACATTGTTTGGTGAGTTCAAAATTTAAACCCTTAGTAAATAGTAAATGGGTAGTAATTAAAGGAGTGACTGTAAAATAATGAATGTGGGTCATTGAAATACTAAGTGAGCGACTGACCATACAGCTACTTTTAACCGACTCCCAAAAAGGAGGAAGTTCTCCATTTGACTGCAGGTTTTTTTTTGTATGTTTCTTACGCGATATCTTCGCGGATTGTTAACCGATTTTCATGATTCTTTTAAGCTATTATATAGCTTTTATCGCGGGCTTTGAGGGGACCGAATCAAGACATTTCGTAACGAAAATAAACCCTGACACCCCAAAAAAATTATGTATTGAGTTCTAAAAAACGTACAGTGACATTTATCTATACTCTATACATCATGATGATGATGATGGCGATGGCGATGGCGATTGATGATGGTGGATGATGATGATGAACTTTCTTAGTGTTAATTTATTAAATAAACATCCCGCGCCCCAAGGACTATGTGGTACTGGTAAATACTGCATAATTAAATAATTATAATTGCATAAGTTGATAAAAAATGCTATGCAATAGCTTTACCGCGGCAGTCCCCGAGTGCCACACGACTTTTTTTTATTCGATAGGATATGCTGCCGAGTTAGTCCCATATAAATTTTATCAAAATCGGTGCAGTACTTTACTAGAAAATTAACAATAACGAAGTTGTTGTACTAAGTTGTTGCGTTTTTAATAATTTTTTCGTAACTGTCAGATTCGCCTCGCCACTCAACTCTAGTCCAGTCGCTCACTCAGTATTTCTGTTGCCTGATTTATAATTTCCCATTGTAAATGATAGCAATAAATTGTAATTAGTATAGATTGTAAGTAGTAGTATATATGACCATGTGTGATTTGTCCCAGAATATTTATTTATTTAATATTTATATATGTATTAATTGTATATTGTATTAGTAATACAGAGTGTCGACAAAAGAAAGTTATCGTCACTAGGTATATATTAGATTAAATAAAGTAGCAATAACTGGGCTTTCCTGAAAATTAGCTCTACACTGTGCCACCACAGTCGCAGCATTTCCTGACACTTAGACCAGTTTTCGGCAAATAATCTAGTTTAAGTCAAAAATAAATACTTATTTATCATCTCAGCCGGAACTTCCGCTTCCTCTATTGAGCTCAACTCACCAAAATTTTGCTTGACCCATTTGCATCGAGTTTCTTGCGAGCTTTTCTAGATCACCAGTTCAGCTGGTCAAAACGCACCATGCGTACGTTTTTTTGATCCGTGGTTGCCACCAAGGACCTCTATAGTAAATAGTGATTTTTTTTGGTCTCTGAAGGGCTGAGATAAAAGCTCCAAAGAACTGGAATTAAAAATAGAATTTGTTGTTATTTCCAGAACTGCCGAGAAGGCACAGCGGGCGCTCAATGCCATATCTGTGCGGAGGGCCACTACGGGGATCCGCAATTCGCGAGAGGCTGTCTCCCGTGCCCCTGCCCCACTCCTTACAATAACCATGCCGCCTCCTGCCATGTCAGCGAGATCAGTGTGAGGTGCTTCTGTCAGCCAGGTATGTCCAAAATTTGTAATGAGCTGATGATGCCCCTTCGAAAAACGGCAAATGTACAAAAATAATGCCAGAAAAACAAAACTTTGTATATCTTCCTCATCTTATTAGCTCATATACGTCCCCACCGAGGGGCTCGAGCCTACCCTGAATTAGGGCGATCGGGCCTTAGTCGACCACGCGGGCCCAGTGCGGTTTGGTCGACTTCACACACAACCTTCGAGTTTCTTCGCAGGTGTGTGCAGGTTTCCTCGCGATGTTTTCCTTCACCGTAAAAGCGTCGGATAAACGCACATATGAAATCTAAATTCGAAATCACATTGGTACATATCTTCCTATATCTAGATAAATTTTTAATCTTCCGTTTTACCAAATAGATTAGTAAATCTAGAATGTGTACAGAAATAACCAAATCTGAACATTAACAATACTGCTTTAACACTTACCTCCATGGCGTAATGTTAACGACCATTAGCCTCACATCAGGAGGTCGCGGGTTCGATTCCCAGAGGAGTCGAACTTTTTATGACTCGGTTCGGTTGGTGGGAGGGGCATTTTTCTAAGCCCGCCTGGCTAGCTACCACCATCTTATCTAAGTCTTGCCGCCAAGCATCATTGTTGACAGCACTAATGTGTTCTGGCTTGTTGATAAGATATAGCCAGTTCCCATTGCGTTGGGGAATATTGGAAAGCCCGCTTCCATCTTCGGCATCATCGTCACCAAATAATACCAAAGTATATATATTATTACTAACATACAGTATGGACACTCCCTGCCGCTTTCTTGATTCCAACCTCACCCACTCGTCACCCAGATTGATAGGGATTGGTCACAGTTTGGTTGTCGAACGTATAGGATTACGCCGCCATTTTGTTTGTTCCATCGTTCCTTTTTTGAAATGTCGTATCTGGACCTTTGTATGAAGTGTCCAGAGTGTGGTACCTACTAGTATGGACCATGCGGGGTTCCTTCCTTTTACTTTCACAGTGCACAGATCTTTTAAATCATCTGATTATTCATTGATTAATTCATTCAACAATTAATTCATTAAACATTAAATTCATTCCACAATTTCCAGGTTACACCGGCCCCCAATGCGATGCTTGCGCTCCAACCTACTACCGCACATCCAACGACAGCTGCATCCCCTGCGATTGCGACGAAGTCGGCTCCATTTCACCGCACTGTGACGTCACCGGGCGATGCCGCTGCCGGCAGTTCGCGGCGGGAGAAAAGTGTGACCAGTGTGTGGCTAGTCGGGCGTTTATGAGCGAGGCCGGGTGCATGCGTGAGTGTTTTTGACTGTTGTAGCAAAGTATATATATTAGTACTAACATACAGTATGGACACTCCCTGCCGCTCTCTAGATTGCGACCTCACCCCCTTGTCACCCAGATTGATACAGATTGGTTACAGTTTGGTTGTCGAACGTATGGGATTTTGCCATGATTTTGTTGCTCAGCCATTTTTTTTTTAGAAATGTCATTTCACGACCGTTGTATGCAGTGTTTTGGGTGTGGTTGTAGTATCTTACAAACGCCGTACAATCGAGTCTATCCTTGACGAGCTTAACATCAAGACGAGGCTCTTCATCATCTGAATGCAACGTGTCCTGAAATTCTTCAGGCACACGGTCAGGAGTGGATCAGACAGCTTGGAAAACTCACTGGCCGCATGGAATCAAAGAGGAGTAGAGGATGCATGCCTATTGAATGGGTTGACGTAGTCAAGAAAATGAGCAGCATGTTACTGTATTCACCGTACTCAAGATCGAGTGGCCTGGAGAGCTGTGGCAGCAGAAGCTACCCACTATGGTCACGTCTCTCAGACATGAGGACACGACAGAAAATAAGTAGCTAACTTCCCCGCCTCATACACCTACTTCAGGTTATTCAAAATCGCTTCATGCGTAGAGCCACGGGCTTCCCGTGGTTTTATGGAATGAAAATCTCCATTGCGATTTAGCGCTCCCAACCATAGCCCAATACCTGAATCGGCCATCCGCTACTTTAAGTCTGCCTAACACCACCCAACCCCCTACTCGTAAATGCCGCCGTTTACGAGCTACCTGCGAACCCCATTCGCGTAATCCGACGCCCCAGACATGTACTCACTGACCGCGACGACACGACCACGCTAGCCGTAGCTGCCCTGATCCCGCCCCCCAACCCACAGAGAAACATATTGCACCGATATTCTGCTTACCAGCGCTACCGGCACGTGCTAGGCCGCTTGTCTCCGATCCTCCACCGTCCAAGCAACGACCTAAGCCGAGGTCCGTGCCCACATGGGCGCCCTTAGGCAGTTGCATGTTTTTGCTTTGCATTAGGTCGAGTGCCCTCCGCGCTCGCCTCCCCTGTCCGGTGAAGTTATAAAGGCCCCCACGGCCAACAACAAGCTTGTCCTTTCGAAAAAAATATAAAATAATAATTTGCCAACTAAAGACGTGGTCTCGACGCACATTGAAATCTCCTTGCCGCTGCCAAAAGTTTGCGCCGGGAGAAAAATGTCGAGCGTTTATGAGTGAGGCCGGTTGCATGGGTAAGTATCTAATGTAAAAAAAACTTGAAAATGGGATGGTTCTTCAAAAGTAGTCAGTGGAAAGTTGAAAACGAGGGATATCAATAAGCTGTACCTTCTGTGTGTCACTACTTTGTAAAATGTGTAATTAATGTATCCTGTGTACACTTAAGACCACATCAGGTTAGACATTTTGTATTTTGTACCGTTCTTATGCCGTGCGCGTTGGCTCAGAATCGCACTACGAGTGTCTAGCTTGATGGGTTCTTGACTGTACAACAGAAACGAATGACGAAGGAGTAAAAAGTTATTGTTATAGCAAAATACTAATGTGTGTATGCGTGTGCGCGTGTCTGTCTGTGCGTGTGCTTGTGCGTGCGCGTGCGCGAGCTACTGCTCTTTGGGTGACCTTGAGCCTTCTTATGGGGCCCATAGTAAGCGACCATGTCTCAGTTCCGTATGTCATCACTGGCAACACACACTGGCTAAAGACGGACGGACGGAAGTGTCGGACAGTTCAAACTAAAGGCCAACGCTAGCTACCATCATCGTGAAGGTGCTTGACAGTGTGCTTAACTCACATCTTACTAGGCATATTAAATTGCATGACGGCCAGTTCGGTTTTCGACCTGGTCTATCAACTGAGACTGCCATTCTCAGTTTAAAGCACACTGTCAAGTACTACACATATAGAAAAACGCCTATTTATGCCTGTTTTTTGGACTTGTCCAAGGCCTTCGATTTGGTAACGTATGACATACTTTGGAAGAAATTGAAAGAGACGTCGGTGCCGCCAGGGTTTGTATCCTTGCTCAGGTACTGGTACCTCAACCAGGAAAATCGGGTGCGGTGGGCTGGGGAGCTGTCGGAATCGTCCAGGCTAGAATGAGGGGTGAGACAGGGTGGTTTGAGTTCACCCGTGCTCTTCAGCTTGTACATGAATGCGCTGATCGAGAGGCTTAGCAGCATGCGTGTCGGCTGCGTTATTGACAGGGTATGTGTCAACAACATTAGCTACGCAGACGACATGGTGCTGCTGGCTCCCTCGGTCGGTGCCCTCCGGGAGCTGCTCACGGTCTGCGAGTCTTACGCGGCTTCACATGGCCTTTCTAAGAAGTCGGAGTACATGGTCTTCAAGGCTGGTACCAGGTGCCCATCTACCGTTCCTCCTATCTTTCTTAACGGTCTCCCTCTTAACAGGGTTTACCAATTTAAATATCTGGGACACTTGGTAACAGACGACTTGAGAGACGATGAAGATTTGGAAAGGGAACGCAGGGCATTGTCAGTCCGGGCGAACATGCTAGCCCGCCGGTTTTCCCGATGTACAGCCGCAGTCAAAATAACGCTGTTTAAAGCATACTGCACATCGCTGTATTCGGGGGCCCTGTGGTTCAGATACACCCAGAAGGCTTACAATGCTCTGCGAATCCAGTTTAACAACTCGTTTAGGGCTTTGTTGCGGCTGCCGCGCTTCTGCAGCGCCTCGTCGATGTTCGCGGAAGCGCACACCAATGGGTTCGACGCCGTCTGGCGCAAAAAATCTGCCTCGCTACTTCGCAGGTTGCGTGACAGCCCCAACACAATCTTCTAGTTTATTATAAGTTACTAACATAGGTTAAGCTTATTTGTTTACTAACATACCTGGATCTTGTTGTCTGTAAGATAAATTAAAATAAAAAAATAAAAATAAAAAAAAGATGTTAGTCTTGAAACACTGCGGTATTTGGGACGTGACGATATTGCGAAGCTTCCCGAGCGATGTTTGCTTACCAGAGTACCAAGACATGCGTCTTGACAGCAAGACCTACCGCAACTGGTCCTTGCTTTCGCATTATGGTGCTGGCAGGAATAGCAGCCCTCACTATATGACCTAGCTGTCGATGAGTGGGGACGCTATATCATAAACCTGGTAGTTTAGCGTATCGAGAGGTACGAGATATACGAGAGGGCATTTAAATATTTATAATTAATTCGCAAACTAGTAACGAAAACCTTTATTGAACTGAAAACTAGTCAGAAGGCAAAATCTTTATCCTCATTCCGTAAATATGCTTATTAAATTCCTTTTCTTTTCATCAGCATGCGACAACTGCACCCAAACTCTGTTAGACTCCATAGAAGGACTCACCTCCGAACTCAAACGTCGCGCAAACCTCAACGAAATGAGCCGAATCCCGAAACCATACCCAGCGTTATTGGAATTCGCCCACAACGCCACCACCATGAGGAACAACCTACATCATTTGAGAAGAGATTCAGAACATCACAGAAAAGTGGAGCCCCTAATAAGCGCTTTAGAAGAAAGAGAACATAAAATTTTTACCAAAGCGAACCAGCTAAATACGAAAGCTAGACAGAGGGAGAAAGAGGCACAATTTCTAAGTTTAGAAAGCATGAGTGATCTAGAGCAAGTGTTGAAACAAAGAAGGAAAATTGGAGAGTTAGTGGCGACGCTAGAAGAATTTGCGAGGGGGGAGAGGCACACGACGGCGCATAAAGCTTTGAAGGAGGCTAGGCACTTGTTGAGGAAGATAAAAGGGATTAAGCTGATGGATTACGTTGCTGGTGCTAATGATGTATCTGATACCGTAAGTGTTATTTTGTTTTCGAATATGTTTGATTTCTTTATACCGAAATCCAAAGATGATGTAAAAGTTTATTTATAGAGCCAAACAGAATCTGGCTGACCAAGCGTTGCTTGGAGTCTCGTAGGCATGTAAACTGAAAATATTTGTGTGAAACCGGATTTTCTCAGGAATACACCTATCTAGGTAGACTTGAATGTAAAAGTTACCTAAATACAAAATTTTATCAAAATAGTTAGAGCCGTTTTCGAGAAACCAATTATAACCGCCTCCGTGGCGTCATGGTTTAGTCCATATGCTTCACACCAGGAGATCGCGGGTTCGATTCCCGGCGAAGTCTAACTTTGTATGACTCGGTTTGGTTGGTGGAAGGGCATTTTCTAAGCCCGCCTGGCTAGCTACCACCTCTTATCTAATTCTTGCCGCGAAGAATCAATGTTAGCATTGGATGTGTTCCGGCTTGAAGATAGTATAGCCAGTTCCCTATTGCGTCGGGTATTCTTAGTTGGCATCATCGTTACTTACCATCAGGTGAGATGATGCCAAGAGCTTACCAATGCAGATAAAAAAAAAATTATACAGGTGTAAGAAAACGGTGTAAAACCCGTTAAGAGGGGGGTTCTACTCATCAAACTGAACAAATTTCAACAAGGGACCCATAGTCAATTCTAAAAAAATGGACCCTCCATACAAAAATGCACAAAATTAGTCGATCAGCTAATTGATTTGTATAAAGATTTTAATTATTTTTGCCATTTCAGCGATAGAACAAAAGTTGTTCAGTATGATGAGTAGAAGCCCCAGTTTACGGGATCTACAACAATTTTGTTACACCCTGTGTATATTAGGTGAGTTTTAATTATTTCTTAATTGCAAAGGATATGAATGTACTCGTGATTACAAACAACTTTCCCAAAGAAGCTATATGAAAAAAAAATGTTGGTCCTTTATACATTTTTGCCGATTCGGTAACTTATTACGAGTATGTATCAAGGAACAAAAGTTTTTTTTTCTGATTTGACGTAAAGTTTCTTTGGGAAAGTTGTTTGTAATCACGAGTATATGCATACCTTTTGGTATCAAGAATTAAAAGTCAACCTGTATACAAGAATTGTTAACTTAGGCATACATAACAAGATAAGATATTCATGTCGTGTTTATTTGATATTTACACTATATTTCCTATAAAAAAAAATCCCGGCCATTTCGGTGTTGATGAAATGATTTCTAACTGTACCCAGGCTAATCTCCAATCAACGGCCGTCCAAGAGTACATGTACCGTATCGAGGACACGCTCCGTCGCATTGCCCGACTACGCTCCGAAGTGGACTCCTGGGAAACGCGCGCTGACGACATTCCCATATTGGCTGCTAAAGTGTTTAGTGTGGGGGATGTACTAGCGACTTCGCAACTGCCACAGCGGCTGAAGGCTGCTAAGAATATGGCGCTACGATGTCGAATGGTACTAGAAGTAAGTATGGTATGCGTTAAAACTAACTGATATCATTAATTAGCTACGTGATTAGCTACTAAAGTGTTACGCGAGAAAGTGCTTCAAAAATACCCAGTGGGTCCTATTGTGCAAGCTTTGACCAGATTGGGTTGAGTTGGGGAGGCTTTTCTGCTAAGGCAGATGATAGACGCTGTTAACGATGTGGCGTTACGATATCGAAAGTTATTACGTGATCTAAGCTGCTATAAAAGAAGGCTTGTGTTCGTATTACTCTTCTTGCAAGCGTCTTATCTCGACACTTTCATTTGGCTTCAAATGAATAAAGGTGTCATTTTTGTTTGCTGTATATGCCAGCTGAGCTAACTTCATCTTCATATCAGCCGAAAGACGTCCACAGCTGGACAAAGGCTTACTCCATGTTTTTCCATAACAACCGATCCTGCAGGATCACCAGGTTGTCGGTCCACCCACTGGGAGGTCTTCTTACGCTAGCGTCTTCCGGTGCAGCGCGGTCGCCACTCGGAACTTTACTGTCTCAATGGCTATCGGTTCTACGAGCTATGTGCCCCGCCATTTTAAAGTTTAGCGATGTTAACTTGGGTCTCCTGCGGATCTTCTCATTTCTAATTCAATCACGTAGGGAAACTCCGAGTGTAGCTCGCTCCACAATAAACTAATAATTATTTTCTCTTTACCAGGAAATAACTAACCTCACACCCCACAACTATACTAACGAAGCAGCCTACTCCCTCGCTGTCGCCCGAAATATGTTCCTCCGCCTTCCGACCTTGGAAGCCGAGCTGGTGGACCTCACAGCCAAGGCCGAGGAGAAGGAAGGTATCCTGTATAACCTGACGCCGGAGTACAGAAAGAGATACTTGGAGCCGGTGGAGAAACATGTACAGATGTTGGGAAGGAAAGCTAAGGAGTATAAAAGGTAAGTTATCCTTGGGTAGTGCCAAAACCGCCTCCGTAGTCCAGAGGCAAAGTTCAGTGGCTTTACACAGGAGGTCGCGGGTTTGATTTCCGGCGGGGTCAATTGTAAGACTCGGTTTGGTTGGTGCTTGGGCATTTTCTAAGCCCGCCTGGCTAGCTACCACCATCTTATCTAAGTCTTGCCGCCAAACATCAATGTTGATATCATTGGTGTGTTCCGGCATGAAGATTAAGATAGCCAGTTCCCCATTGCGTTGGGGAATCTTGGTAAGCCCGCTTCCATCTTCGGCAACATCGTCACTTACCACAAGGTGAGATGTTGTCAAGGGTTTACCAATTGTGAATTTAAAAAAAATTGCTTGTGACAGCTGTGTGAATAGGTAGAACCTGGTGCTCTTCTTTCTGACCTTGGAAACTGAGCTGGTTGGTAAACCTCACGGCCAAGAACATTTGTGACATCTGTATTGTAGCTGAAAATACGTAGATAAATTAGTCAGTAATAAAAAAAAAAAGTTAAATGCCTCATTTTATAACTCGGTCGTTTATATTTTTGTGAAGGACGTTTAGCAGAATTAATAAATTACTTCAGCATCTTTTTCTTCTCTGTTAAACTAAACAATTTGGTAGACAATTTTCTTTACTAACATTCAATGCCTTACAGCGTCTTCGCTGGGACCCGAGCATTCGCCTCCGAGGGCATGACAGCGGCTACAGCCTGGCGGGAAGTGGCTGACGCAGTCCGAAACGCGTCCACAGCAGCCAACGAAGCGGCCCAAGCTGCCCATAGCGCTACCAACATGGCGAGAGGGCCTGTGCCCATGACCAATACTGCTGAGGCAACTATGGCGGCTTCTGAGGAGCTGAAGAAACGGGGAGCGGCTGTACTAGCTAAAGCTGAAGGTATTTTAGTTCATAGTCGAGTGTTTACCTTTATAGTGTGACATAAAGGACACAATTCAGCTAACCAAGCAGCTTAAATCGCCCATAATGCCGCTAACATCATGGCACGAGGACGTGTGCCCATACCTAATACTAACTGAAGCTACTATGGCGGTTTCTGAGCACTTCAAGTGACGGGATGGCCGAAAGCTGAGAGTGTCTTAGTAGGAGCAGCTGTATTGTCAAACGTCTAATGTTGATACTCGTAATTGAAGCCCTTAACGGTGCCGACGGAAACCCTCAAGCCACCTACGGCGTTGTTGAAAAATGCTATGTCAATACTGTCGTCATGTAGTGGTTTTTTCTATGAAATTATCAGAGAAGCTAAATAGATGTCAATTAGTTAATTGAGTTATCCCACAATATTATAAAATTGTTGAAAGATGTTTAGTAGGTATAGGTTTGCCCCCCGTCTTTTGAATTCTCATAACACCCGGTAAGGTTGGCTGGAATAGATCTCTTATAGAGATAAGTCCACCTTTGTGTATGTCCTTTCTAAGTGTTTTTCTTGTAAATATTTGTGTGCAATACATGATATATAAAATTGTAACCTACACAATTTTGTCTACAAAAACTGAAACAATCCTGTGTATATTCTCCAGAACTATCAAGCCAACTGGAGCATCTCCGTCGCGGCGCGGACCTGGTGTCGGTGGTTCTCCGCGGGCTGGGGTGGCAGGAGCGCGAGCTGGCCGCGCGGCCCCGCGCCGACGTCGCTCAGACCCTCGCCACCGCCAACGAGCAAGCCGACAGGCTCTTCGGAGTGACCAGGGCGCTGTATGACGAGGCCAGCGAAGTAAGAAGAAGGGTGCGTTATCACTTGAGAAGACAATTGGCGGACTTGCAGAAGAGTGGAGATACTGCGTTAGGAGCGGCGCAAGAGCATGGTAAGTCGTTCAATACGCCAATTTTTTTATCGTAATACTAGCTTATGCCCGCGGCTTAGGCCGCATGGACATCGTTTTTATAACTGTCTTGGAGGTAAGTCGTGCGCGAGACGCAAGCGGCTCGCGAGCGTGGACGTGGGTTTTCTCCAGCTCCCTCAGGAACTATATAGGACTATTCTGATTTAGCAGTCTATTTCAATTTCAATTTATTCAATAAAATATCTAACAGGCTAAGAGCAGTTGACCCAAATCGCCTGCAAGTTAAAATAACGCAAGGAAACGGTCATATCTAATTTTAAACGTTAGTCAAAATTAAATTATTACTACAATTTAAATCTAAGTAAATTTCGGTCATTTTTACATACAGTGCCAAAGCTGTCAGCGAATATTTCGACATCGTATCTCAACAATACGTAAATGTCACCGACCAACGTGAGCACTCGCGCGACCGGTCGCCTAAGCAAGCCCGGACGCCGCGCCGGCGCGGAGCCACTGCACCTGCCTCGTATCTCACTATCCGAATAGGCACCTGGAGACCAAGCCTCCCCAATATTGTTGCGATGTCCATTCTATTATGTATAATACGCAGATAGTGGACCAAAAGCAATAATGTCCGTCTATAAGCTAGCGTTTCTAACGCAACCATTCCCGAAACGAACAATGACGGATACATATATGGGTAAAATCCATATGGTCTTTTGTAGATGAAACGTGCAAATTTCCGCTGGATTCTTGCTATCATTGTTTTCACAAGAATCTCACATAATAACACCAAATTGCAATTTGTTCCGAACATAGGCATTGAATAAGAGCCTAGTAACCCCAGTATCAAATGGACCAGAGGCTCTCATTATAAACCCTAGAGTCCTATTGGCCTGCTTGCACACCGTTGTCACATAATTGTGAAAGTCCAATTTACTGTCCAATGTCAGTCCAAGTCACGGATATCATCGTCTCTGTTCAGTGGAACGTTATCTAGATGGTAATTTGTGAGTTTAGGAGAGCGGATGCGAGCAAAGGTTACGATTTTGCATTAAGATGCATTGAAAGAGAGACGATTTGATTTGCTGCACTCCTAAGTGGCACTGATATTCCGTTGCAGTGCCTCTATATCCGCTTGATCTTTGATACCAAGATATAGCTTAAAATCATCTACAAACAACAAACATTCGGCGCCATTGACGACCTCTGGTAGATCATTGATCATAAGAAAAGAGTGGGCCCTAAGGTACTGCCTTGGCTTGCTCCGGATCGCGTGTTGTACTCATCGGACTCGAAGCCACAAACTCTTACATATTACTGCCAGTTATATCTTATATGTTATATCTTGCAAAACAATTCAGTGGTTTTGGCGTTAAACCTATCAAGGCTAGCTTTCTCAGCAAGATCTCGTTGTCCACAAGGTCAAACGCCTTCTTAAAATCAAAGTATGCGGCGTCAATCTGCCTACCAGAAAGCCGAAAGCACAGCAGTTGGTCTAACAAACAAACAAACTCATTTTCATATTTACAATATTAGAAGGATACTAGGTAGACACTGTTTAAAAATCGGGCAAGTGGGAGTCGTATTCGCGCTCCGAGGGTTCTGCACCACACCTCTCCACACAAGTGTAAAAATTATATAGGTATTATTACAAATAAAAGACGTCAAACGCGAGCGACAAAAAATACGACTCGCACTTGGTTTACCGATTTTTATTATTTGCTGTTTTCCTTCAAGATTATCTTATTTATTACTATAAGCGAGTTTTAACTAATACAACATAAAATACAATACTAATACAAATAAAAGCGTCGGTGGCTCAACCGGTAACGACTCGGTCCCCCTAACCAGAGGTGCCGGGTTCAAATCCGGACGGCCAATGTACCAATGAGTTTTTCGAAACTTACGTACATATACTCACCGATTGCTTTAACGGTGAAGGAAAACATCGTGAGGAAACCTGCACACACCTGCGAAGAAACTCGAAGGGTGTGTGTGAAGTCGACCAACCCGCACTGGACCCGCGTGGTCGACTAAGGCCTGATCGCCCTAATTCAGGGTAGGCTCGAGCCCCTCGGTGGGGACGTGTATGAGTTGATATGACAACTAATACAACTGCTAGTTGTAAAAGGGGTGTCACCTGTAAAGGCTACTCTAGTCCAAGACTTTATTATGTTGTAAGCACACTAGAGACAATAATTTTGACAAAAACAAAGCTAGCTGAAAACGATTTTTCTCTGTCACAATCAATCCTACTAATATTATAAACGCGAAAGTGTTTAAGAATGTATGGATGTATGTTTGTTACTCTTTCACGCAAAAACTACTGAACGGATCTGGCTGAAACTTGGTAGGTAGACAGATTAACACATAGTCTACTGCGCACCCTCGCAAAGTCGTAGAAACGTTATCAACGCGGGTAAAGCCGCGGGATACAGCTAGTTTTAAAATATGAAAATTCTTCGCGACATTTCAAGAACTTGCAGCTTTGTCCCCACAGTTTCGCAAATCCGCAGCAACACAGTGCGGGGCGCGGAAGTGGCGCAGGCTTTGGCGGACGCCGCGTCTGCCAGAACGAAGGAGCACGAGGCCGCCTCGACGACTTTGAGCCCTAACATCGCCGCGCTAAGGGACAAAATCGCACGGGCCAGACATGCTGCTAACTCTGTAAGGATTATCAATAAGTCGGCTGATAACGGCATGTTCGCCGATTTTTTTTTATTTCACAATAGATAAGCCCTTGGCATCATCTCACCTGATGGTAAGTGACGATGATGCCGAAGATGGTTGTGGGCTTACCAAGATTCCCCAACGCAATGGAGATCTGGCTATCTTGACTTTAAGCCGAAACACATCGATGATGTTAACACTGATGTTTAGCGGCAAGACTTAGATACGATGGTGGTAGCTAGCTAAGCGGGCTATGAAAATGTCCTACCACCAACCAAACCGAGTCTTACAAAGTTGACCCCGCCGGGAATCGAACCCACGACCACCTGGTGTGAAGCAAATGGACTAACCATTACGCCAAGGAGGCGGATCATTGTACGGAGAAATAAACACTACAAGTCGCTATATTGTAATACTGTGCCAATGCTAAGGAGCAGATCACTACGATTAATTTTAATGGACGAATTGCATCCTCAATTTTAAGTACTTGATGATTATTAACTATTAAAATTATCCTCCGATACTTAAGGTTGTGTTTTATAGTTGTAATCATGTTGTAATTATAATAGCTACTCCAAAAAAATTTGGAACAATTTAGGTCCATATCGCTGTGTATTTATTTACATAAGTGTCGTTTTGTTCCATGGCTTCTTTCCTTTTCGCCCTATAATAATAATATCTAAAATAAACTCAGCACCGGCGCTATAGTCGTTGATGTTTTTTTGTTGTAAATCTTTTCTGAAGTTCTTGACAGCATTTGCAGCAGCTGCATTCTGAGGTGGAACACCCAGTTGCTGTTGGGCGTCTATAAAACTGCACCCAGAGCAAGTTGGGTTCTCACGTCCTCCTTCGTTTTATTTTCTTGTTCTCCACATTGCTCACGTGCACTAGACGATTTTCTCCAAAATGCACCACTTCTTGAACAAAATCCCAGCAGAAAACAATGAAAAAACAACTAAATAAAACTACGAATGCGTCCACCACAAATCCCGCCAAAAAACTCTCTATAGTCGTTGATCAGTTAGGGTTACCAGTTGAAAGTGTTAAAAAATTATGATTTCTGTAAAAAAATCGGTCTTTGGTCGAAAATAAAACTATTCGATTATATCAGTCGATTATAACTACGTTTTATTAATATTTATTATAATATCATGTGTACTATTTGTTCTTATAATTCTGTCCACTAGCAACTGCTTTAAAAAAATCTTTTTTGTAGAAATTTCACTGTAGAATTCTTCACGTTCGCGCAGGCGGTACCTGTTATTTATTAGCATGACAAAAAATCCGTTCTCGAATGAAATCTGGGCGGAGTCCGGTCTATTGTCTTAAAATCAGCTCTAGACCGGATTTATCCGGTCAGATTGTAACACTAATCAGGGTACAGAAAAATTGTCTTTCAGCGCCCTTTGATCAACGCTTTCACTTCACGTAAATTGTACTTCGGTAAACCGAATTGTAAGCAAGAAATGCGGTCTATGGACTGAGTTCAAGGCTAGTCGAGCCGCCCAAAACAGATAGATTTAGCTATTAAAAAACTCATATTGAACTTTTATAAAAGTATGTAAGATTTAGGTAATCTATGTACGGAAATCTACGTATTTTTCAGCGTCACCCTACGGATTTTAAAATATCTGATCTGGCAACAATGCCCCCGTACCTCATTGGCTTTTTGGGCACCCCTGGTTGTCGGGACCTTTGAGAGATAGCTAAATTAGTTTATTAGGGATGTAACTCTTAATATAATATCTCTCTCCAGTCACCAGACAAAACTGATTTGATATGTCTTTTAGAATGGAATTGACTCACCAGATTTATACTTGTGTGGTGTTCATAAGGACGCCTGTGTAAGTCCACTCAATCAGACCAGGTATCTCTGTCTGTTAATATAAAATATAGCACTGATTCTACTTGTTTCATATCTAAGTACGGAGCGTAGAAACAATGATCTTTTATCTTGATAACCGTAACATTTAGTAAAGGACAGTCATTAATCATTAGTCGGTCTCTCATAATTGGCCACTACTAGCTGGCCACATAGTTTGCCATACAGGCTTCTTTATAGACCACAATAGGTTTCCATTAACACTGGACACACAGTTGTCCATTTATATACACTTGTTCATGGATCACAGAAGACCCTTTAATAGGCCATCATCATGCCATACAGGCTTCACACTGACTGCGCAGTTGTCCATTTATATACACTTGTTCATGGATCACACAAGACCCTTTAATAGGCCATCATCATGCCATACAGGCTTCACACTGACTGCGCAGTTGTCCATTTATATACACTTGTTCATGGATCACACAAGACCCTTGCCATACAGGCTTTACACTGGCCACACAGTTGTCCATTGATATGGACTTTTCATGGATCCTTTATAGGCCTTAAATGGGCCATCATCACGCCATACAGGCTTCAAACTGGCCACACAGTTGTCCATTGATATGGACTTTTCATGGATCCTTTATAGGCCTTTAATGGGCCATCGTCACACCATACAACACACAATCATTCAACAATGTATTGTGTGTTCACAAATCATTTGCAAGTATAAAGGCTTTCAAACATGAGTAGACATTTAGGCATGGAACATTTAGGTTTTATGTTGTTATAAATGCAACACCCACAATAGGGCAGGTCACTTTAATAGCAGGTATGTAGAAATAAGTCATTTGTACAAGGACCGTCCTCAGACACGAAGTCAGTAAAATCCCCAAGCACCCAAGGTACTTAGCTTTCGTTCTGATGATCCAATGAGACGCAAATTCCCGCAGACACGTGGTGTCAGGCCACGCCATTATCTCGTGCATCTCCAACTTCGATGTGCACACAAATTCACAGTCTTGAGTCTAATGACACTTACAGAAAGAAGCGGTCATTTTTCTTACCATAGCCAAATCAATGTACTTTTTATTTCCACAGATATTATTCTGACCATAAACAATTAAGTTGTCTAAGCAGTGTTACCATATGCGCTTTATACACGTACCTCGCGACGTGTGTGTTCACTCGTCGCGACACTCCCGAGAGCCTCAAAAGATTCTTAACTTCTGGTTCATTTACATGCTTCGTGACGTGTATGACGCTCGTCACGACACTGGTTCCATCTGGCACTTAGAGCAACCTCTACTCTCGCTCTATCCCAGAGCCGGCGCTGAATAAACTTTATAGCTTCCAAAATCTTGAGCACGGGTCTTTCCATATGGGGCGACATATATTTCGCACACTAGAATATACTCGTATCTACATAATGTTTGGAATTGTGGACATTGTATGAATAACATGTTTACTTTATCACGGCATCAATTTCACAGATATCAGTATCAGTAACATCAGCCACCGGTGGATCTGGCTGCGCACGCGCGTACTTACTACCTTCCACTTCAGCGGCCATCACACGCGTCGCTATAGCAGTCTCCTTCGATACTACTGTCAGGGACGGGCCACTATTGTTCCTGCTTGATGACGCTCAGGTATGAAACTTACTTACCTACTCTAGTAATAGCATCTTGATGTGCAACGTCCAACTGGGTGGGTACCACTGCTGGCTCTATACTTGCGGCTGCGCTCCGGCCGGTGGGGCGAGATGGCCGGCACGATTACGAGGCATTCTAGGATCGGCAAAGCAGTGATAACTCCCCTAGTAGTATACGTGTGTAGCCGGGATTTTGTCAAAACCGCGATATTACAATCTCACTACACTAAATTCAGTTAGATTATATTGTTAATCGGCTTACAATTTCACAGCCTTGAATCTCCGAATAAAACCGATGATTTCTTCTTCTGCGAAGCATTCTGCTACCCAGGGGGGGAGAGCCTCACAATCAAACCTGATCGAACCTAACATCGCTCGCTTCGCTAGCTCATTAGTTTAATGTTATTCACTTCGCTTAGTGTTATTGTAATGTCACTATTGAGATTATCATGACACTAGTGAAATTGTATGCAGTATTTTACGGTTCACAATCTTTCGACAGTTCACAATCTCGCTAGATAGATCCCGTTAGATGTTATAGCTAATTAATACTTTCCATAAGTTTGGCCGTATACTGTCAAAATATTTATAGTATAAATAGGATTTTTTTTTCGCCTTGACCAAGTCCTAATAATTATCAGCGTCTTTTATTTCTTTGTAATATTGTGTAGAATGCAAATTAATGGATTTTGTTACACGCAATTAATTATATCATTTTTGGAATAGATGACTGCAACAGAAGAGTTTTCTGATTTTTGTATTGTGTTTAGATTTTTTTCTGAGTCCTATGACCTTTTTATGTTTTTTTAAATCATATTAGTATCTAGAACCGGGGCGATCGAACTTTGCTCGGGATATAGTACTCAGAGCCGTTAAAACATTTGAAAATACGCTACCTATTGCGCGGCATATTTCGTTTCGCGCCCGACTCCAGTGCGAAAATCTCGGAAAATAACGTTTTCCCAGAGGTGAGAACTAACTAAATAAATTTTTTGCCCCCAAAAATCCACGTATACTAATTTTCAAGCAAATCGTTGGAGCCGTTTCTGAGATTCAGATTATACATATACAGGGTGTACAAAAAATTGGTGTAGGACCCGCTAACTGGGACTTTTACTCATCATACTGAGCAACTTTCCCCGGGGAACCTATAGTAAATTCGCAAAAAAATATATTCGACGCTCCGTACAAAAATGCACAAAATTGGTCTATCAGCTTATCGTTTTGTATGATGAGTTCAAATTCTTTTTTGCGATTTCAGCAAACTTGTAGAACAAATTATAGATATTATTTATTTTCTTTTTGTTATATAATCTGCATTTTTGTTTTTTGCAATAAATAATTTCTTTATTTCTTTCTGGTAAGCTTTTCCTACTTGAGTTGCGAATTCGCAGTAAAAACTTCGCAGTAACAAGCCATATCTACGTATCTTCAGTCTTGAAAAATAAAATGTAACGAAAGGTTGTCTAAAAGAGATTGCTCTAAGCAATAAGACCGCCTAATGTACATCATATACACTTTCCCTGAGAATTAGCTTTAAGAAATGGTATTTTGGTGTACTATCATCATCATATCAGCCGACGGACGTCCACTGCTGGACATAGGCCTCTCCCAAGGATTTCCATGAAGACCGGTTCTGCACTGCTCGCATCCATCGGCTTCCCGCAACCCTCACCAGGTCATCGGTCCACCGAGTGGGAGGCCTACCTACGCTACATTTTCCGGTGCGCGGTCGCCACTCGAAAACTGCCACTTAAGTTTAGCAATTGTGAGACCTATGTCGGTTGCTTTGATTCTCCTATGGAACTCCTGGTTTCTGATTCGATCACGCAGACAAACTCCTACTATATTATAAGGCTAAATAAATAAATATAAGTGTTTATCTTGACCAGGAAACAAAAAACTTCATGAAGCTGTCAGTGGAGAAGAAACAACTAAAGTTATGGTGGGACCTCGGCAGTGGAGAGGGGCTGATCATACACCCTGGAGTGCTGCAGCCGGCGCACGACGACGGAGACCACACTTCTTACAGGATCGAGGTGGAAAGGTAACAAACTGTAGACAAACTCAATAAATGCGGTGTGGGAAGGGGGGGGGGGGGGGGGATGCGTGACGTGTCATTTTGCTGCGCAACAGTGCTGTCACTGCATCTGTCTCTCTCCCGCACAACCATCTACCTGTGTCGTCTCACTCTAATGTAGCTACCCAATTATTAAGTTTTAGTGCAAAACTAATGTAAGCCTTTAGTTCTGTTTTAATTTATTAAGATCAATACAAACTACAGACATCGTCGTGCCTTTTAAAATTTTGAAAGACCGTTTATTTGCAAAATGTGAACTCACCTTGCATTTCGTTTGTATGGAAACTCGAGCCTCCTGGCAAACCTGCAGGAATAAAAGTTCCAAAAAAATGTTTGTTAAAATCTCATGTATCTGGTCGTCTGGTTGTATTACATGCAGAATGTCAACTGCTAAGCGATTCGTAAATCACTTCTTACATAAAAGATTTTTTTTTAAAATTTTACCTGTTTGATCTCTGTCTGATATTAATTTCTTATGAATCATCAAGATAATCATTACGTAGCAATTTCTTAATGGTTGTGTAAATACACGATCTTTCTTTTCTTCCCAAATTGTATTCACAAAAGACTTCTTCGTGACCAATCTCTCAACTCCTATAATAAGCGACTTTCAAAAAGGAGGAGGTTCTCAATTCGTCTGTATGTTTTTTTATGAGTGTTACCTCAGAACTTTTGACTGGGTGAACTGATTTTTATGATTCTTTTTTTATTTGAAAGCTAGTGCTTCCCGTGTGGTCTGATATAAATTTTATCAAAATCGGTGTAGTGCTTTAGTAGAAAATTAACAATAACCAAAAATAATAATGCAAAAATGTACTTATTCGTTGCGATGGCGTTTTTAGCGTTTTTATCATTTACTTGCACTTCAGGGTATGGAATAACGTCCACCTAACCGTGGAAAAGGCCGGCGGCACTCCGCTCACCGCCACCAACAGTTCGGCCATTACTTCCGTCTCACTGCGCGCGCGCCGTCTGTGGCTGGGCGCGCCTGATGACGTCACGGGGCTGCCTGGCTGCGTGCACGCCCTCTATAGTGATGACGTTACTGTGGGGCTGTGGAACTTTGCAGCGCAGCCACCGGCGGCCAAGTGTACGGGATGCACGCAAAGGTAAGAATAAGATCAAGACGATTTTCAAAGGTAAGTTACTTTGTGTTGTTTAGTAGTTTGAACTTATTGCGAAATGACAGGCTGTAATCAACGGTAAAGATTATAGTTACTCAGTATTAGTGTTCCTTGGACTGCAGTAGTCTTATGGAGGGGTGGATTATGATCTAATTTAATATATTAAAACACTCTTGACAGACTAACAGAAAATCCAAAGCGCCGTTGATGAGCGTGCGTGTATTGTTTGTTGACAAATTGGGATACTCGAAGAAAAGAAAACTCAAAAAAATATTCTTTGGGTCGCATATAAAACGGGTCGGTTATAAAAAATGCTATATATCTTTTAAAATATTTGAGCAATCCTTTCAAAATAAAAACTACTTTTTTTTCATTACGAATAAAGGAAGAAGTAAAACCTATTTATTTCTTTTTGGTGATTGTATTAAAAACCAGAAATAAAAAATAAAGACGATTTTCAAAATTTGCACTAGAGATTTGTTACCATATGCACTAACAAACAACATTTGAAAATCGAGGCCGTTTGCGCATACAATATTATAGGCCTTAAATTTACACCGAATGCTACCAAGAGATGCCAATTGGCATCATTTTATTTGATTTACTTTTTGGACGCATTTAACCTATCTGCCTCCCCTTATATATAAAGGTTACTGGGGTCTGCGTTTGGGCGGGTGCCGGCGATGTTCGTGCCGAGCGGGAGGGAGTCTTACCTACGCTACGTTTTCCGATGAGCGGTCGCCAGTCGAGAACTTTACTACCCCAACGACCATCTGTTCTACGAGCTATGTGCCCCGCCCCCTGCCACTTAAGTTTAGCAATTCTGAGAGCTATGTCGGTTACTAAATAACTACTTGAAGAATAGGGGACCAAGAGATAGAAAACACGTCTTGATAATGCAGATACGTTTTCTATTTTGTTCGGTAGGTGCAGATTGAGAATGAACGAAACAACTCAGTAAAGTGTTTTTATATACTAATGTTAATCAGGCGCCCTCTGTGGTAATTTTGTAGAAGACAAATGAACTTAACTTACTGTACATCGATAGTAAGGTAGGCGTTACGAGACTAACATAGAAAAGGAGTTACAGGTTAGATGGCGCTGTAACACTACTAATAAAATACTCGCTTACTCCACTAAATGACTAGCCTAGCCTAGTCCGAACAGTCTTAAGAACACTGAAAGTCACTACAAAGGGCGCGAGTTACGCTCGGAGTTTCCCTACGTGATCCAATCAGAAATGAAGAAATCCGTAGTAGTACTAAAGTAACAGTCGTAGTTTAAAGAATCGCAAATTAGACCGAGTAAATGACCGTCTCTCTCTCTCTTATCGTGTGGCACAATTAATCGTGCTATCCAAGGGAAAGACAGCAGTTGCCTGGTGCTGCACTTAGCATCACCCGCGATCACGTGTAGGGCATTTAAGTTTACACCTAGGGACGTGTGCAACGCGACCTTCATACATATCTGGAATCAGATGTGCAGGTTTCCTCACGATGTTTTCCTTCACTGTTAAAGCAATCGTTAAGTATACGTACGTAAGATTTTTGAAAAACCCATTGGTACTTTGGCTGTCCGGATTTGAACCCAGGACTTCTAGTTAGGAGGACCGAGTCGTTACCGGTTGAGCCACCGACGCTTTTTTTGGCCGCTGGGATAGTAAAGTCCTCGAGTGGCAGCCGCGCTCTGGAAGACATAGCGTAGGAAGGAACGCCTCCCACTTGGTGAACCAACCCAAGGGCCCATCCCTTTCCCTACACCACCGGTCTCGCGCTGCCCGCATCCAGCAGCTTTCCAGGTCGACCAGGTCGACGACCAGGTCGTCGGTCTAACAGGGGGGGCTGTGGAAGGTTTCTGTTCAGCAGTGGACTTCTTTCGACTGGTATGATGATATACTTGTAACTCGTTTTTCCTCAGATGGTACAACGCGGCGCGCGGCGACACTTTAGTCTGGCTGAACGGCGGCGGCTACGCGGAGCTGAGGCGCTCCGCGCTGAGACCCGCCGACCCGCGACAGTTCAGCGTCGCGTTCACGGTGCGCACGCGGGACAGGGACGCCCTGCTGTTCCTCGCCTTGGACACAGTCAATGTAAGTCCCTCTTCAACCGACTTCCAAAAAGGAGGAGGTTCTCAATTCGACTGTATGTTTTTTAAAGTGAAACTTTTATTACATCGTCTCAAGCTTTTTCGTCTGTGTGTTGCGTGACGGCAAAGAGATAATTACATCGTCTCAAACTTTTTCGCCAGAGCAGCCATGATCGTTTCGTCCTCTATACCGTAGCTCCAAGACGAGAGCAGCTATGATCGTTTCGTTCTCTGTACCGTAGCTCCAAGAGGAGTGAAACTTTTATTACATGATTGTTTCGTCCTCTGTACCGCAGCTCCAAGACGAGAGCAGCCATGATCGTTTCGTGCTCTGTAAATGTCTATAATGTGAAAAAAGTTTCACTTTTACCATGTTTTCATAAAACCACACACTCTTTTTTTTATGTGTGTGTTACCTCAGAACTTTTAACTGGGTGAACCGATTTTTATATTTATTTTTTTTATTTGAAAGCTAGTGCTTTCCGTGTGGTCCCATATAAATTTTATCAAAATCGGTGTAGTACTTTATAATAAAATTAACAAAAACCAAAAATAATAATGCATGGAAGTCGGTTTTTAACGTGTTTAGCGTTTTTTACAAGCTGTTATTTAGTTTCACCTGTCCCGGTGTCTGTAATGAAATCTTGCAAGTCAAATTTGAACCACTTTCCGGTTTCTGATTGAGCTGAAATGTTGCATGCAAATTTATATCGCGTGACGATGCAATATAATGATAACTTGGAGCTGATCTGATGCTGGAGCTGGAAGGTGGTCATAGGAACTCGGCAATAAAAAGACAACCCCATCGAGTTTGGGCTCTTTTGATTCGTATTGACGAGTACTTTGATTCTATTTTTGATATTCATTTGAACATTCAGCTTTTTGAGCATAAAAACTCTTTCAAATAAAAAAGCAAAAAAAAACTTTTAGGTTTTTTGAAAATTAAATTATTTAGTTAGACTTAATTAAATGCGTCGAATTGTAGGAATATTAAATGTGGCGCATTTTAATAGTTCCGTACCTCAAAAGGTAAAAACGAAACCCTTATAGGATCACTCGTGTGTCTGTCTGTCTGTCGGTCTGTCACAGGCAATTTTTTCTGAAACTACTGGACCTATTGAGTAGAAATTTGGTTCACATATGTAAGTTGGTAATCCAAAGACGGACGTGTAACGTAAATAAATGTATTTTAAACATGGGGGCCACTTTTGTGGATAAATAAGATTAAAAAAAAAGTGTTTCAAAATATATTCTGTGACATATCCAATGAAAAGGCTTATTGTGAGAATCTCGAATATATGTTTTTATAATTTTAAGTTAAATAGTTTTAAAGTTATTTAATGAAATAGGCGAAAATTCACCATTCCCCCCTCATCTCCAAAACTACTAGACCTAAAGTCTTGAAAAAATCACAGTATAGATATGCGGTTAAATGCATAATGTTAACCACCTCCGTGGCGTAATGGTTAGCCCATTCGCTTAACACCAGGAGGTCGCGGGTTCTATTCCCGGTGGGGTCAACTGGTAAGACTCGGTTTGGTTGGTGGTAGGGCATTTTCTATGCCCGCCTGGCTAGCTACCACCATCTTATCTAATTCTTGCCGCCAAACATCAGTGTTAACAACATTGAAGTGTTCCGGCTTGAAGATAAGATAGCCATTTCTCCATTGCGTTGGGGAATATTGGTAAGCCCGCTTCTATCATCGGCATCATCGTCACTTACCATCAGGTGAGATGATGCCAAGGGCTTACCAATTGTGAATAAAAAAAAAAGTTGATTACAAGAAAATATCTGAGAAATCTAAAGTCCTTCCGTTTTCGTAATTATTTCTTGTGAAAAAGCGTGCCTTGGTACAGTTCCTAAAATATATAGGTACCCTCAGAAACAGTCATAAAAACGGTACCAGGAAAAGGGATCATTCAACAATTACGTGATCACCGGAAGGGGGGGGGGGGTCAGATGCTTGTATATACATCTGGATTATTTGGGGGGGGGGAGGGAGAATCCATGATTACGTTATCATTTTATAAACTAAATATTTAAAATATTTACGTCCAATTTTGAAGTCTACTACTGGTAACACTAACTATTAGATAGATGGAACGGGATTTCCCCTGCTATAGACAAACTGTGGAACAGTGTGACCAGATTCAGTATTTTTATACTTTTTCGGCATATATTATCGACTTCGGAGGAAGTAAGTATTTTGGGTATATATTAGGTAAACAGTTATCAAAACGTCCTCCCGACGACTCCGGATCAGAAGAGGATCCCGAGGATGACCTACCTCTTATTCATCTCATCAAGGATGTAGCTGAATGGTCTGCGTCTCTATTTAGTCAGGAATAGTCTGTATTTACTTAATAATTTTATTTAAAAATGACAGTATATTAATATTAAAATGTGTAGTTACATGTTGCATTTTGACAAACACACCCTCTTCCCAAATTTAGGTCATTTAAGACTCATAGAAACATGACATACGTGTCAGTGTTAATAAACAGCAAACATTTTAAGCACGGACGAAGATTACGTAATCAAGGCGAGGGGGGGGGGGGTTAAAAAACAAAAGATTACGCTGTGATCACAAAGGGGGGGGGGGGGGGTTAAAAAAACGGCCAAAAATGATCACGTAATTGTTGAACGATCCCAAAGCTAGATTCTAGTTCTACCAGACATCTCCCGTCTGAATATTTGCCTTCACATTGATTGACCAGAGGCATACCATAATAGGGATGACGACAGCATCAGAAATAAATTATGAACTCTTGATCACTAAATTGCCCTTCTGCTAAAACTTCGATAAACCTCACTCGTTTTGTTTTCCATCAAGTCTTCGATTTTTAAATCACCAAAATCACAAAATGAGTACATAAATGACGCTCCAAAACTATGACGACACGCTTAGGTATCTCAAACATTTTTAGAACAAAATGTCGTTTTTGACAGATGATAAAAAGTAACTCTGATGACTAGCATTCGTCATGCCTATTACACAATTTAAAGCCCCGTGGTACTTAAAAATCTGTCTTTGTCTTTTTCTTAACGTGTAAAGAGGGAAGAAAATAACCACACTTTTGCACTTTTTTGGATGTTTTCGTTTTTATTTTCATCATATTTATCTTAAATAAAAATCCAATCGATGTTTTCCCTTCAGACACATATGAACTTTATTTTAGTAAATAGATCATATTATCAAATTACTTATTTTAAGAATAAAACCAAAAATAGACGATAAAATGGCTCATAAAGAGGTACCTTTGCGAAATTATTCTATCGACACAACTTTATTACATCGTGTTTCCATTCGATAGGGTTAGTCACAGGAAGAATAAAATAATTATGTACTCCAAATAAAATCTCTGTCGCTCTGCTAACAATAAAAAAAAACGGTAATTTAAAAAACTAAAAAACCCGACTGCGTTTCTGTGTAGTTTGGAAATGAAAAATTTTTTATTTTATTCATTTTTTAGTTTTATTATTGAATGAGTTTGTATAGTAACCTATATACACAATGACACACATTAAATTTACGCAGATTATTAACTTATCAGTTGATAGAAAATCCATCGAGCCGTTCTGGCTGCAGAGCGTGCCAAACACTTGAATTTGGCGCCAAAAATCCGCCATTTTGTTTTTTTTTTATTTTGATATACCAAGTGTCACTCACACAGTAAATACATATCTAACGACACCCCTCAAACTAAAATCTATCGAGCCGTTCAGGCTGCAGTGCGTGCCTAACATTGGAATTTGGCGCCAAAAATCCGCCATTTTGTTTTTTTTTATTTTGATATACCCAGTGTCACTCTCACAGTAAATACGAATCTAACGACACCTCTCAAGCCAAAATCCATCCAGCCGTTCAGGCTGCAGAGCGTGCCAAACAATTATACATACATACATACTCTCGAAAAACATAACCCTCCTTCTGGCGCAGTCGGGTAATAAGAACTAACATAGATAATAAGCCAATATTGTTACTAATACACTAATATACTATGGATATTATTTTTCCGAAATAAAGCTTATTTATTATTATTATTTATTATTATTATAGTCCCTCGTAACTATTCTCAATAATACCAATATGTTTTCCTAGATTTTAAATTTACTGTTAACTACTTCAAAAATGAATTCTAAAAACCTGTTTAAGTGGATTTTTAGGTACCGCTGCGCCTTAATATGTGTTATCTTTAATTTCCAGAACCGTTCGGTATCGGTCGTGATGCGTCAGTGCCGTGTGGTGTTTGAAGTGGAGTACGGCGACGGCGCTCGTTTGTCCGTCGCGTCGGGAGGGCGCCACTGCGGAGGCACCGCGCGCATCCAGGCTATACGGGCCTTCAGCCATCAGCTTGAGAGAGGTTGGTACTGACTACGCATCATCTTTATTTTCATCATCATATCCGCCGAAAAATGTCCACCGCTGGTAGTGATATAAATAAATAATAAATATTCTGGGACAAATCACACATGGTCATCTTGCCCCAAAGTAGGATTCCCTTTGTTATGGGAACCAGAGACTGATATATATGTCGGATCAGGTTCAGGTGGAGTTCCTTCATCAGACATCGTGTGGGCCTAGTTGGGTAAGTCGAGTAAAGAGACAACAATGAACTTGTACAATCGTAGATTTATTGAAACACAATCACTTAGTTAACTTCACTTTAGGTATGCTCTTGTAACGAGGATAGTTCCTAGGCAGGCAAGTCACGACCAGCCCTCGTCGAAGCCTTCTTTGGAATGGCGTGGCCTGCGTGCTCTCGCGCCTAGGCTCCGTCCTAGCGCATGGCGGCGGAACCAGTCATCTCAGGTACCAACATACCGATCTGACAGGTTAGCCAATATGGCCGCTCGTGCGCTGCGCTACAACTGAGCAACCGTAATCATGACCGTCTCCGACACGGCCATCCTGAGCATACACACGTCCTCGTGTGTCTAATCTGAAACAAGGAAGACACAGCACAGTACACCGCTCGGTCTTTCCTGACTTAACTAATGCTAAGGGTCTATCTCAACTAAACTGCTTTTTCCATAATTAATCTTCACTTTATTGAAACTAAGTTTAAATAATTTTTATCTCTACCATATTCAGTGTATTCACTTCAGTTCACAAGTCTCTCATGTAAGGAAATTCATAAAGCCCTTAACTGACGACTATCTTCAACAAGGGATTTTTCTTAAATTAAGAAAAGATTATTTTCCATACTTCCATAAAATAACTAAAAACATCTTTAACCCTGAATCAGGGGACTCAATCCAATTACAAGTAAATTTTACACGGAAAATACGAGAGCAACCAAGTACCATATTGAAAGTATTATTCATTTCATTAAAACATCCAGTAAACCATTTAACAAACCGGGTATCGAATTCGTGGCCATAGGGCTATTACATAGCCACCCACATACGCGCACCCCCACATGGGGTCGCCGAGTCAACCATATGACTCTACGGTCTTTCCAGACCCGACCTCCGCCAGAGCTCACCGCGCACCGCGTATCCACGGACTACTCAGAGTAGACACCGACTTCTACCGGACTACGGCTACGGTAAAGCCTCTGGTACGGTCTGACCAGCCGAATCGAACCCAAACAAAACTTGACCTATGTCATTATCTTCCTCTACTTCGCATGGTACTTGAATCTCCGGCATTTCCCTCAACCTGTCTCGACTTCGTAGCCCAGGAACTTCACACGCGTTTTTTTAAAAAGAACATTTCTTCAAGTTTAGCGACATACGCTTACTACCATCCGATTTTTCCTTCAACAGTGCGGGGCTAGCGAACGGAGACTTACTCGGTCTTATTATTTCTGCTTCTAACAGTTCATTGTTACTTGACATTCCGCGGGTTGTATGTACGATCGTTTTTGAACGGTACGGATTTTTTTTTTATTCACAATTGTTAAGCCCTTGGCATCATCATCTCACCTGATGCCGAAGATGGAATCGGGCTTACTAAGATTCCCCAACGCAATGGAGAACTGGCTATCTTCATGCCGCAACACATCAATGTTGTTAATACTGATGTTCGGCGGTAAGACTTAGATTAGATGGTGGCAGCTAGCCAGGCGGGCCTACAAAATGCCCCACCATCAACCAAACCGAGTTTTACAAGTTGACCCCACCGGGAATCGAACCCGCGACCTCCTGGTGTGAAGCGAATGGACTAACCATTACGCCATGGAGGCGGTTAAAATCAACTTCGGCTCGGGTCTATCAAACGAATCTCGCACTCACCGGTGGTAACGCGAGTAGTTGGGAATCCCCGAGTAAATTTATCGGAGTATTTTTCTAACAACATAAGTACTTGCCTACTCTCGATCGAAACGTGCGTATCTACCTCCTGGAAATGAATAATTTGTTTGTTTTGGTTCTCCGTCGTGACGCACGTATTTACTGCACACGACTTAGTTAACGAAAACTCACTGACACCAATGTTTGCAAGACTTAAACTCAAGACTCGAAAGATACACGTCCGGCAAAACATGAAATAATATTTCGGTCGGATAGTCACAAATATCAACTAGACAACACTTGTTAGGTACAGTTAACTCTCGTTTTACCTATGCCTAATAACGACACTACATTTTTTATGCGTTTCCCGGACTATCGGCAAGCTACACTCTCTTTTACTAAGGAACACTCGGCACCGGAACCGAAGTGCACTGAACTGCTTACCAAGGTGTTTCAAGTGTTCCAACAGGGGCGTCCACCTCACACAGGTTGACGCGTCGCTCGGCGCGTGCCGCGCTGGTAGTGGCGGCTGCAGGGCCGGGGCAGCGGCTCGCGATGTGGCCGCGCTCGCCGCACTTGAAGCAGACTACCGCTCCACTCCACTAGTGGACGGGAGGGTCACGCGTGACGCGGCAGTCGGGGAATTACCGGCCACGTTAGTCATCCTAACGTCCTTTGTTCTCTGTCGACACTCTGATTGTTTATGTCCGAGTCCGAGTGTAGTGGGTGGTCTTGTGCGTTTTGCAGTATCAAGGCCGGTGTCTTTTGTGTCCACGTTGGACGCCTTTCGTTTCAAATAAGAAAAGGCTTGCAGCTCCTTTTGTAGTTGTTGGCGTGTAGTAATTTCCGTTGTGAATGCTAGGCGCTCTAACCGTGGGTCAATCTGTGCTAGGTGAGCGAGCACGACTGATACGACGATGTGTTCGGCGTTCACGTTTTTGAAGCGGTTCATTAACGACGAAAAAATGCGACTAGCGTAAGCTCCATATGTTTCCTTCTCACTTGGTTTATCGGTTCCAAGGTTAGCTAGGGTAGCGGCCACGGTTTCGACCGGGGCGTATCTGGTGGTAAACAGGCCTTTAAATTCAGTCCACGTCATACCTTGGTAGGTTATTTGCGATAACCATGTCGATGCAGATCCCTTCAGGGCCTTGCTGATTGCGACGACGAGTTGTCCACCTTCTAACGGGCCGTCAGCCATGCATACGTCAGCAGTAGTGCACCAAGACAGCGCGTCTACTTCTCGCTTGTCAGGGTCAAACTCCGGAAAGACGACGTGTTTGTTTGCGGCTGGCGGGTTCGTCAGGGTCTGGATCAGCGCGCGCATTTGTTCATTTTGCGCCTCGAGAATTTGTCGCCATTGTCTGTCGCTTCCAGTATCACCACTTTGCGTCTCATTTACTCGACCGGATCCCAATTCTGATGTCGGATCAGGTTCAGGTGGAGTTCCTTCATCAGACATCGTGTGGGCCTAGTTGGGTAAGTCGAGTAAAGAGACAACAATGAACTTGTACAATCGTAGATTTATTGAAACACAATCACTTAGTTAACTTCACTTTAGGTATGCTCTTGTAACGAGGATAGTTCCTAGGCAGGCAAGTCACGACCAGCCCTCGTCGAAGCCTTCTTTGGAATGGCGTGGCCTGCGTGCTCTCGCGCCTAGGCTCCGTCCTAGCGCATGGCGGCGGAACCAGTCATCTCAGGTACCAACATACCGATCTGACAGGTTAGCCAATATGGCCGCTCGTGCGCTGCGCTACAACTGAGCAACCGTAATCATGACCGTCTCCGACATATATATATACTTATATACGTTTAAATACATACATATATAAATAATTACACCCAAACACAGAGCAAACAAATCTGTTCATCACGCAAATGTTTGCCCTGGGTGGGGGGATCAAACCCACAACTCTCGGATCAGCAGAGCCTAGAGCACTAACCACTGAACCACCGAGTCAGTCATACGACTAGCACTTTAAATTTTAGTATTGAATACAGGTGGGATCGTCGGTGGCGTAACGGTTAATTCCGGAACCTCCTGTCCGGGAGGCCGTGGTTCGAATCCTGCCACGTACCAATGTGTTTTCGAATTACGATTTCATATGTACGTTTATCCGACGCTCTTACGATGAAGGAAAACATCGTGAGGAAACCTGCACACGCCTGTGAAGAAACCCGAAGGTTGTGTGTGAAGTCGACCAACCCGCACTGGGCCCGCGTGGTCGACTAAGGCCCGATCGCCCGAATTCAGGGTAGGCTCGAGACCCTCGGTGGTGATGTATATGAGCTGATAATATGAAGAAGATACAAATGGCAGAACAGTCTATATGAGTTCATACAGTCACTCGACTAGACTCAAGAATATTGTTCAAGAGTCCAAAGGTCATCTGTGATTTAAATCTGGTAACGGTCAGTGTTTAAAGTCACTGTTAATTTTGGGAATTTTTTATCGTTATGACACTTAAAAAAAGTCGTTTACATCAAATATAAAAAAAAGGTTTTAAAATGCATAGATAGTTTTGTAGTACTATCAACACTCACAGTTGTTAGTTGTTGCTGATTGAATTTCTCAAAGAAAACACTAGAGCACAGCACTTCACTGATTCCTAATGTGTTAGTGTCCAATAATTATAGAGGGAACAACTTCATTCAATTTAAATAAGTAAAAATAGTTACACGGAGAGCAGTGAATCGTGACAATACGTTTTCGTACTTACATGGGTGGCACTGAAAATTTCGGGAATCAAGGAAGTTATACAACATTATTAGTGAAAAAGATATTTATTGTTTTTCCAAGTATTCTCCTTTAAACTTGACACATTTTTCCATTCGATGGAACCAATTATTAAAGCATTCATTCCATTCTGAAGTTGGGGTATTCAAAATGGCCGTTTTGTAGGCGTATAAACAACTTCTTCAGGTGGCGAAAATCGTTGACTACGCAATTTGTTCTTAATTTTGGGGAAAGTATAAAAATCATTCGGGCTTAGGTCAGGGCTGTACGGCGGCGGATGGTCTAATATTTCAATGTTTTCTTGCTCCAAAAATTATTTTGTTCTGTAGGCGGTAAGAGAGCTCACATTTTCGTGATGGAGGATGATGCGGCGTTTGCAGTTCTCTTAACGGAGTTCAGAGACGACCTGCGGCAAACAAATGCTAGCGTACCATTCTGTACTGACCGTTCTTTGTCCCTCAAGAGGAATAGTCGCAACATGGCCGGTTTTGGAGGCAAACGTGGCCACTATTTTTTTTAAACGCTCCGTGAACGAACAACTTTTGTTGGCTTTAACTCATTTTCGAACACCCAAACTTGACTGACTGGTTTTTTGTTTCGGGTTCTTATGCGTGTATCCAGGATTCGTCACCTGATATGAACGCTGTATACAGCATTTGCAGATCCTCCGTGAAATCTCTCGAGAGTTCTGACGCACCAAGTAACGCGAGCTGCTTTTTGCTCCTCACAGAGCGAATGCGGGATCCATCGGGAAAAACAACTGTTTTTACACTTAATTGTTCATTCAAGATTATTTGTATTTGACTCATGCCAATGTCTTAAGTTGTCTGAATTTAGCGATATGTCACATGTCGATCTTCCTCAATCAGCTTACGCACGGCATCAACGTTATCTTGGGTGATTGCAGTTTTTGGGCGACTTTGACGGGGATCGTCACAGAGCTTGACACGTCCACGTTGAAATTCCGCAACCCAGCGATAAATTGTGGTTTTAGATGGGGCTTCATCACCAAATGCAGAAAGCATCCGATCAACACACTGTTTTTGTGTTAAACCATAATAAATGATTGCTCTTAAATTTTCTGGAGTCAATTCCATTTTCACACCGAACTTTACAAATTCGAAAAAATCTTGTGACAAGACCGCGTTCTTTTTTAAAAAATAAATTAACGTATTCGATTAATAAAACCAAGGAGTTTTCGATTATAAAGACTTTATTATGCCAGGAACAATGGAAACATTCCATTTCCGATACTTTTAGTTTATACGTATACCTCCCATTATATAGTAGGTTCAGCATGTTCGAGTATTTACTGATCGTTTTTATGAAAGAGATCCGTAGGAGAACGAAAGTGTTTTACAGGCTATTATTTAGTTTCACCTGTCCCGGTGTCTGTAATGAAATCGTGAACTTCCCGGTTTCTGATTGAGCTGAAATTTTTCATGCATATGTATATCGCGTGAAAATGCAATATTAACATTTTTTACAAGGTATTTGAAAATTACTTTTAATCATCGTTGGTCAGCCCTTGGCATCTGCTCACCTAGTAGTAAGTGACGATGCCGATGATGGAGTGGGCTTACCAAAAGGGGGAACCACGCAATGAGGATCTGGCTATTTTATCTTCAAGCCAAACATTGATGTTTGAAGTTTAAGAAGCCAAGCATTGATTTGATGTTGCGACCTCCTGAGTATTGTGAAGCTATTGGAATAACCATTACGTCACGGAGGAGGTCTTTTCTCTGCTACTAGGTAAGCATAGGTGTTTTTAATATTGATTTATCTATGCCTATGTCCAGCAGTGGACGTCCTTTGGCTGATATGATGATTCATTCAAATACAATAATATTATTGTTTATGAATATATAAAATAAAAAAAAAGATGAAGATCTATGCCAGACGGTAAAGGCTACGCGAGAGAGTAGGTTCAAACTAACAAATTTTAAGTACAGTTTTATTTGTGTTATGTGGAATTGTTGAAAATACATACCAAAAAATTTGCCAAGTGTGAGTCGGACTAGCACTCCGAAGGTTCCGTACCAGCACGAATCTAAAAAATATAAATAAGGACAATGATACCTATTCACATAAAAAAAACAAAAAACATCAACGCGAGCGGCAAAAATATCCTTTTTTTGTCATTCAGGTCGGACTCCTTAGCGCGAGCACTACTCACACTTGGCCGATTTTTATAATTTGCTGTGTTACTTCAGTATTAGCACTATAATCACACTAAGTGTCGCGCTTGTGTGTATTACCATTTTTACGATAGAGCTAAATCAAAAATACTTCTAAAGACCTATATTTTTTTTTGTATGGAGACCCCCCTTATTTTTTCACTTTTTCTATTTTTAGTATTTTTTGTTATAGCAGAAACAGAAATACACATTCTGTGAAAATTTCAACTGTGTACCTATTACAGTTAATGAAATACAGCCCGCTGACAGACGGATAGACAGACAGCGGAGGCTTAGTTATAGGGTCCCGTTGATCACACACCCAACGTGTGATCGGAACCCTAAAAATGAAAGTACCTACTCACAGTTCCACTGTACATTTTTTTTATCGTCAGGCAGTCTACGAGTAAATGGTGAGGAGACCCTCGGATCGCCATCACCCCCTGTCCACAGCACGGCCGCTCTCCCCGACCTCTCACAGTCCTCCTACTGGGTGGCGGGAACACCCCCTGGGGCCCCTTCACATGTGGCTTCTATAGCACCACCGCTGATGGGATGTATAGGGGCCATGACGGTGGATAGGGAGGGATATGATCTGATGGATACCCCCACGAGGCATGGGATTGAACCGCGATGTGGTTCCAGGGTAAGTCACATTTGACATCATCATAATATATATTCTCTCTCTCTCTTTCTAAAAATTGGCATAATTAATCTTGCTATCCAAGGGATACTCATTTGTTTTATTAGAATATTAATATTTAGAAAAAAAAAACTAAATAAAAAAGCAAATAATAAACAACTAATAATAATAATAATTGTAGGTATAGATAAATACCTTTAATGTGTACCAATAATCAGCAATAAAATATTTGAGTTTGAAAACCTAGTGTTAATAAGTAGCTGTTGATTTTCTTTAAATGTAAAAAGTTCTGAATCACTCACTCACTCACTGCACTGACTGACTGACCGACTTATCAACGCCCAGCCCTAACCCTTAGACCTAGAAAGCTGAAATTTTGCACAGAGATTCCCTTAATGATTTTTCGAAACTATTATACGATAGAGGACAAAGAGGGAGCAAAGTTGCGGGCAAAAGCGATGTCCACGCCGGCGCAGCTGCGGGCAAATGCTAGTAAATAATAAACACTCATACGGCATATGATATCATATCAGCTCATATACGTCCCCACCGAGGGGCTCGAGCCTACCCTGAATTAAGGCGATCGGGCCTTAGTCGACCACGCGGGGCCAGTGCGGGTTGGTCGACTTCACACACAACCTTCGAGTTTCTTCGCAGGCGTGTGGAGGTTCCCTCACGATGTTTTCCTTCACCGTAAGAGCGTCGGATAAACTTACATATGAAATCGAAATTCGAAAACACATTGGTACGTGGCAGGATTCGAACCACGAGTCACGACCCCCCGGGCAGGAGGTATCGGCCCTTGCCATTACGCCACCGATGCTCCGATGATGATATGATACGGCATTATCAAAGCTTTCATTTACAATGAGCCTATAAAAATACAGTGTAAACTCTATATCAACGGTTTTCAAAGTGGGGGGCGCGCCCCCCAGGGGGGGGGGGGCGCAGTTTAAGTGGGAAAAATTGATGGGCGTCTGCACAGATGGCGCTTCTGCAATGCTTGGCTCTCGCTCAGGCTTCATACAACTGGTTAAGGAAACATTTAATTATTTAATTTAGTAACTAAAATTATCTAGGTAGAAGGGGGGGCGCGAAAATATTTTTTGGTAGAAAGGGGGCGCGGCCTAAATAAGTTAGGGAACCCCTGCTCTATATAGTGACACTCAAGGGACGGGGCATTTTGTGACGTTATTGAGAGTTTTCGTTATACAGAGAGAAATTAGCGTCAAAGTAAACCAACTGAAGCCAGAAATTTTTGACGTTTCAAAGAGTGAATCGTTATATCGAGTGACGTTTTACAGAGTTCACACTGTAATAATTTTGAACGAAACGAGGAGATCCGTAGGAGAACAAAAGTAACCGACATAGCTCTTAGAATTGCCAAACTTAAGTGGCAGTGGGCGGGGCACATTGCTCGTAGAACAGATGTTCGTTGGGGCAGTAAAGTTCTCGAGTGGTGACCACGCACCGGAAAGCGTAGTTAGTGTAGGCAGGCCTCCTACTCGGTGGACCGATGACCTGGTGAAGGTCGCGGGAAGCCGCTGGATGCGGGCAGCGCAGAACCGGTCGTCGTGGAGATCCTTGGGGAGGTCTATGTCCAGCAGTGGTCGTCCTTCGGCTGATATGATGATGATGAATTTTGAACTTGTAAAGGGAAAAGAGTTTATACTGTGGCGGGACTGGCGACGGCTCAGTTCTGGGCAGCGCAGCTCGAGGCGTGCGACACGAGAGTCCTGTCACAGTCTAAAGAATTACAGTCGGCTAACCGAGACATCTAGACGAGTGCCACGTACGGAGGCTGAGGGGCGAGATGGCGGAGGCCGATCCCAAACTGCCGTAGTCACCGTTTAAGACCATTAATTCAAAGTGGGAGGAATAGGACAGCAAGATCCCCAAAGTGTAAAAGTAGGGAAATACCCACAGACTTTCAAGCAAGGAGTTTCATTCCATTTGAAAAAATAACTCGATTTTGGTTCTTTTACAGTGAAACTTTTATTACATCGTCTTAATTTTTCTCGTCTGTGTATCGCGTGACGGTCGGTATGATCGTTTCGTCCTGTGTACCGTAGCTCCAAGACGAGAGCAGCCATGATCGTTTCGTGCTCTGTCTATAATGTAAAAAAAAGTTTCACTTTTACCATGGTTTCATAAAACCACACACTCTTTTATTTCATTTCTTATGTCATGGAGCAAATTACTTAGTCTATTTGCTCCATGCTTATGTTCAATATTTTAAAGTAAACAACTGAGACAATGGGGAATATGCATGTTTTAAAGGAAACAACTGAGACAATGAGGAATATGCATGTTTTTTTTGCTTTAATAAAAGCTCATTCATATAAGAAATGGTATACAGAAAACATTTTTGAATTACTATAAAATTAACCATTATATAAGATATTAAAGATTTATCTCTATCTCTTTCTAGCATAACAGAATGTAGTATAGAGTTTATATGGACCGTGTTTTTAATGTCGTCACATTTACATATCGGATCTCTCTGTCTAATTAGTAGTTGAAAATGCTTTTATCTTCCGTATTTCTTGGCCCTTCGGCCGTCTACAGAACCGGAGTTTCGGAACTGGTTCCGTACGAGGCTTTTAAATTACTTGTATGGAACTGGTTCCCTACGAGGCTTTTTTTTATCGGCCTATTTAAATTTTCATTTCTCTTTTTGACATTATTTTTACATAATTTTAATATTTTGTTAAGAAATGCAATAAAAAAAAATCATGCATATACCCTATTGAACTGTTGGGACAAAAACTTCCCACTAGTTCAGTTAGTTGAACTACTGGGCACAGACATTCTTACACTGTAGTCATGTGCTGCATAACACAACAGTGCCGTCACTACATCTGCCACTAGGGGATGCAGTACCGGTTCCGTCTCAAGAACCGGGACTGGATTTTCGATACTGTACTTGGAACCGGGATTTACCGGGAAATTCGGTACTTTCGGTACTTGCTTAAATGTTGCTATTAATTTATTGTGTAAAAGGCACGAGTGCATGCAGTGAGCATATAGTTAAGTAAACTGTAGTAAATGGGCTCATTAGAAATGGGTTGGTGTTTTATTTTTTTTCTATTCTGTGTCTTTTATTGACATTAATCATTAAAACACAATCAGTATCATTAAACATACAAGTTTTGAGATCAAAATAGTAACAAATAATCAAATAGAACTTAATTCGAGTTACATTTTGAATTAGAATAGTCTTTGTTTCTTCCACTATAAACTATAATCTCACTAAACAAACATATTGAGCAAAGCAAAACTGAAACGCTTCTTCAAGATCAAAATATTAGAAAATATTAAAAATCAACAAAATTAGAGGTACCTACACACGGTGGCATTTCAATCTATACAAAACCAGTATTTTTTTTATTTATTTTTTTCTGGGACAAATCACACATCGTCATAAAACAGAATAAATATTTGGTCAGTTTTTGCATAATTGTCATGAGTACAACTAGTACTTTCATTTTATATCTTACTCAGCCATTTCCCTTATCGTTTTTTTTTTGTCACGATAACTAGTTTTTCAGGCGCTATAATAAGTACATAACACAACCACTTTGCGCAGACAGACTGACATATTTAACATCAGAGGGTTGCTTTTTATCCTCTCAGGCTAAGTTTATCCATTTCCGTTATCGTGACCAGATTTGTCATGACCTCCTAGTCTATAAGTAATATCAAATATCTTGTTCCAGACGCTGCGCTCAGCAACACTGGAAGGTCACGGCTACATAGAGCTCCCCTCCCCCCTACTCCGGCGCAAGGCAGCCGTCGGTCTGTCCTTCCGCGCTCGCTCCCCTAACGGCTTACTGCTCTTCAGGACGCCATCTGCGCGACTGGACAATGAAGTGGACGATGAGGATGATGGCGACGACAAGCATTACTTGGCGCTCGTTATGGTTCAAGGTAAGATGTGAGGAAAACTAATTCAGTATTTGACCTGTCTCTCCGTGGCTCATGTTTCTTTGTACCTACCTGCTTAAGTGTTTTGTGTTTCCAGGTGAACTGCAGGTGTTCGCTGCAGCGGGCAAATTGGAATTGACCCTGAAAACGAACGGTACAAGGTTCGATGACGGGAGACTGCATACTGTGCGAATTATTCGAGCTCACAAACAGGTAAGGCTTCTCAAGGGCGTTGTAAAGTGATAATCAAATGAAGGATTTCGTGCGCCACCGTGGCGTATTGGTTAGTCCTTTTGCTTCACACCAGGAGGTCGCGGTTCCAACTTTGTAAGACTCGGTTTGGCTGGAAGGGCATTTTCTAAGCCCACCTGGCTAGCTACCACCATCTTATCTAAGTTTTGTCACCTAAAGTCAATGTAAACGGTACTGATGTGTTCCGGCTTAAAGATAAGACAGCCAGATCTCAATTGTATAGGGGAATCTTGGTAAGTTCACTTCCATCTTCGGCATCGTCGAAAAACTGCTTAAATTATAAGTAATCCCTAAAATCCCTTCCGTAATATTCCGTATGTGCCGCATTCAATGCACGTGAGCCTCCGTTGCACAACGGCGTAGCCGTCCTGCGCACCTGACTGCGTCCACAAAACAGATCACCTGCCTGCGTCTGACTGCTTGCGCCCGACGCCTGGGCGCTTCCACACGTGGCCGCTATTAGCGCAGCCCCCTAAGCACACGCGCCCGACACATCCGCCCGCGTGGACGTCGTTTTTATGACTGTCTTTATGGGCGATTAGAAAATATGTCGTTTCCCACCTACTCAACCATCTCTGTGCAAAAAATCACAACAATCGAGTATTTTGTTAGTTCCCTCAGGAACTGCATCAGATTATGCTATTTTCCCGGGATAAAAAGTAGCCTATGTCCTTCCAAACTAATTAGTAATCTGTGGTCCTTCCCCGTGACACAGGCTACCTGCATACCAAATTTTATAAAGATTGGTCAAGGCGTTGAAGCGTGAAAAGGTAACAAACAAACAAACACATTTTTGTGTTCCTTAGCAAGCCCGGTTTTGCGCGCGGCCGGTAACTCGTATAGTCTAAAAATAGCTTATCGCATCATCGCGTGCCAACGAATGCGATTCTAACAGATCGAGTTAACTGCGTGCGTTTCGCCTCGATGCGATTTTAACAGATAAGAACTGTTCGATTATTTTGCCTTCGATCGAAACCAAACATATTGGTAATTAAAATTATGGACTGATGTATTGTTCCAGCTAGAGCTGTGGGTGAACGAGGAACTCGTCGCTTCTGGTGCGTTGCCAGGCAATGCGTACCCAGCGCGCAGTGGCGGTCTCTTCGTTGGCGGCGTGCATAGCTGGGAAACGGGCCGGTTGCCGCATGTAGCTGCAGCTGGGTTCACTGGCACGGTGGCCGATCTCATTGTAGACTCCTCGTGAGTTCCTATAATATTTTAGTTGATAAAATATTAAGGCCCAGTGGTACTTAAAAATCTGTCTTTTGTCTTTTTCTTTACTTGTAAAGAGGGAAGAAAATAACCACACTTTTGCACTTTTTCGATCTTTTCGTTTTTATTTTCATCACATTTTTCTTAAATAAAAATCCATTCGATGTTTTCCCTTCAGTCGCCTATGATCTTTATTTTAGTAAATAAATCACATTGAGTATCAAATTACTTATTAACCAAAAATAGATGATAAAATGGCTCGAAAAGAGGTACTTACCTTTGCGAAATTATTCTATCGAGCCAACTTTATTAAATCGTGTTTCCATTCGATATAGTCCTTCGTAACTATTCTCAATAATACCGATATGTTTTCCTAGATTTAAAATTTATTGTAAACTACTTCAAAAACGAATTCTAAAAACCTGTTTAAGTGGATTTTTAGGTCCAGTGGTCCTTGATAATTTCACAATATGGGGATTTTTCATTTCTTACACATTTTTGAATGATCCGCGACAAAAAAAAACGCCGCAATTACACATTTTTACTCTTATAAATACTCATTTGTGGCGTTGTTAACAAATTTGTCCCATCTCAGCTTTTTAAAAGGTAGCTTTTCATTTAGTTCGACAAATATTTTCTTTAAATAAAAAATAAAAAAATATCGTAAATAATCCACCATTAAGTTTTACCACTTCCGTGGCGTAATGGTAAGTCACATCAGGAGGTCTTGGGTTCGATTCTCGACAGAGTGTAACTTTGTGTGACTCGGTTTAGTTGGTCGTAGGGCATTTTTCAAGCCAGCCTGGCTAGCAATCACCATGTAATGTAAGTCTTGCCACTAATCATCAATATTAACAGCATTGAAGTCTCCGGTTGTAGATAAGATATCCAGTTCGCAATTGCGTTGGGGGATTTTGGTAAGACCACTTCCACCTTCGGCATCATCGTCACTTACCATCAGGTGAGATAATGCCAAGGGCTTAACAATAGGGATGATGACAGCATCAGAAATAAATTATGAACTCTTGATCACTAAATTGCCCTCCTACTTAAACTTCGAAAAACCTTGCTCGTTTTGTTTTCCATCAAGTCTTCGATTTTCAATTCACCAAAATCACAAAATGAGTATGTAAATGAAGGTGCAAAACTATGACGTCACTCCTAGGTATTTCAAACATTTTTGAAACTAAGTGTCGTTTTTGACAGATGATAAAAGGTAACTCAGATGACTAGCATTCGTCATCCCTATTGTGGATTTTAAAAAGTAGTTACAAAGATATTTGATACCTCCTCCTCCGGCACAGCAGACAGTGAACTCAAAATTATAAGATAAGATAAATACCCTTTATTGTATGTGATCATTAATTGACTGGTGTTTTTTTAACAGGCTGATAGGATTCGACAATGCAATCGAATGGGATGGCTGCTTGCTGGGGCGAGCGGACTCGGAGCCGCAGGGCACTCAACGCAGCGAGCCGCGCGCGTTGCAAGCCGAGCCGCCAGACAGCGGTCAATGCGTCAAGGTAAATTGCTCGTCTAGATTCACCATTAGTGGTGTATGGTCGGTCCGTGGTGGTAATATCTCGGGAGCCGGGTCGTTCCTTACCCTCTAATATGGTTGAGAGGAGCGATGGCTGACTCTCGCTTTAAATACTCGTGACCGGGTGCTGTCCGTGTGAACCGGCCTACACTTGTCAAAGGCGTTCATGACATTCAATAGTTTTAATGTAATAACTTCTCGTGTCATATTGTTTTCATGTTCTAATGACATTATTTGTTTTTTTTTATATCACGGATTGGATTTTGACGTTATTAAGTAATGGTTGATTATTTCTTGATTTTTTACAAATGAAATTATGTAATCACTATTTCATGACTATCAGAAAGAGTGTAATTTGCACCTATTTTGAATGAATATCTTGAATCTAGGCTTGTGTAGGCACTTGTGTTGTGCGTACAGGAGAGTGATGATGCAGTTGCCAAAGTTGAAAGTTGTTGCGCGACACGTCATTGATGCGCTGCCCAACAGTAAATGACGTGGGCAGCGGCATGGCGTCGCACTGATTGCTTTACAGGGTGAACTCATGCGACTTGCGTGGTTTCTTCGATCACGTAGGTTAACCGACCTGAAACCCTGAAGGTAGGGTTTTTGATTCATTAATTTCAGGCGTTTCTTGGATTAGTGGCATTTTTCTAGACCGTTCCCGTGTCTCGCTTGGTACGTTAAGCCGTTGGTGGCGGTTGCTATAACTAGACTATATGGTAGTTGTTACGGACGACGTGCAAGAAGGACGCAGCGATTAGTTTATATACCTTTCTCTTTCTAGCATGGCCTCACTAGGAAGCCTACTAGTTGCGAGGTGTAAATTTTATATGTAAATAGGCACAATTTGTATGTTAGTTCGTAGTTTGGTAGTTTATTTAGCTCGATAGCTCGGAACAGTTAAGAAGATTTGCGAATAAAGAAAACTGGAAGCGATCCTTCCCTTCGACCTGCAACCTGCGAGTTTCATTCAACAATACAGTCCACGCATAGAACCCCCACATTTTGGTCCATCGACGCCGGATTGCAGCCGAAGAAAGAAGAATTCAGCAAATCGAAGAGCCGTACTGCTGCCTGCCGAAGATCTGCGCAGCCGCTGGTGACACCTGGCCGGATACCGGTGTCACTGAAGCTTGAAGTCTGCCCACGGAGGCGAAGCTGTACAAGATGCCGACTACCAGGAGCATGAAGGGCAGAAATGAGACAGCGAATGGAAGCGCGCTACCGTCACGCGTTTTCCTTTCGCCCCCTGCGTCTCCGTCCATGACGACATCAATCATGCCACCCACGAGTGTGCAGATCACGGAAGACCTGGGCTTTGCGTCCGCTTCTGCACAAGCCACCACCGCCTCGCGAATGGAGGCAACCGCAGCCGGGCTGCCCGCACCGACACCGCCGATAGTATCTACGGCTGGAGGAGCACCACCGCGCCGCAGCCCGCACCCGTCGCTCTCTGGCTCAGTGCGGACCGCCGCCAGCATCACCGCCCGGCGTCGTCTCGCCGAGTTTGAAGCTGAGAAGAGGCTCACCGAGCTAAAGAAGAGAGAACTTGAAATGGAGGCCGCGTTGATTCAGAAGCAACTCGCTCTGGACGTCGCATTGTTGGAAGATGAAGAAGAGGAGCGTCGCAGCCTACCAAGTAACGAACGGCGCGTTGAAGATTGGCTTCACCGAAGCAGTCAACACTTGCCGCCGCCGGCCGATGAACTGCCTGGCGTGGACCCCCGTGAATTGCGAGGCGCATCCATGCCTGACGATCGCCGACGTGAAATACCTTCGTATGGCGCAGTCACCCACGAGTTGCGAGGTGCATCGATGCCTACCGGACACCAGCGGGAAGTACCCTCGTATGGTGCAGACACCCACGAGTTGCGAGGCGCATCGAGGCCTACCGGACCCCAGCTTAACCGGCCTGCAGATGCAACTGAGTTGGAGGCTACATTTGGAGGAGCGACTCTCGGATATCAGAACGACAAGGCCCAGCAAGAAGCGCACATTGTCAGAACAAGGCAGAGGACGCCATCGCCGCACTACAGGGAGGAACAAAGAAGGCGATCGACCACACCAGCAAGATCGAAGGACCGTGGCATCGAGCGACTAGCCGAAGCTTTGGAGTCAATGGTGAAAAGGAGACCACCGCCGCGTCAAGCCCAAGAGCTGCCACTCTTCCATGGGGAAGCGGTGGAGTGGATGCCCTTCAAAGCTGCTCTACGGGATTCGACTGACCTGTTCCAGTTTACACCGGCAGAAAACCTCGCGCGGCTACGGAGCTGCCTGCGTGGTGAAGCGAGGAACGCAGTTGCCGCGCTGCTGTACACGGCGACCGACCCAGAAGTGATCATGCGAACACTCGAGCAACGCTTCGGTCGCCCCGAAGCCATCATGGACAAGACACTTGAAGAGATACGAAGGCTTCCGCGCGTTGGTACCAGCGCTGAAGAACTGAATAACTTCGCAGTCAAGCTGCAGAACCTTGTATGCGTGCTGTACAACATTGACCGGAGGAGATATCTGTTCAACCCGATGTTGACCAGAGAGGTGCTGGACAAGCTGAGCCCACACATCAGAGCGAGATGGTGCGATTTCGCAGACGAGTACGAGGCGTCCTGCGTCAACCCGAGCAACAAGGAAGCAGAAATAGAAACCTTGTCAAGATTCCTTATGCGGGAGGCAGATCGAATGCTTCGCTACGCGTATTCACACTGTACAACAACTGGAGGGAAAGAGGCACCAGCAAAGAAGCCAGCACCGCGGCCAGTACAGCAAACTAGAAGAGAAGAAGCGAAGAGGGTCTACACCGCCACAGCCGCTCAAGAAGAAAAGAAATGCTTGTGCTGCGGGAAAGAGCACGGCATATACGCATGCCCGACGTTAACAGCAATGAACACAGACGACCGTTGGACCTGGGTGAAAGACAAGAAAGTCTGCTTCAACTGCCTGCACGGGGATCACCGAAAGTTCCGCTGTAAGGCGAAGCGATGTGGCATCGGAGAGTGCCGGATGAGACACCACGCACTCCTGCACACGGAACAGGCACCAGCAAAGGAGCCAGCACCACAGAAGACGGAGAACAAGGAAGAGCTGGTGATGTCTGCAACAACCATGCAAGCCAGAGGACCGGTGCTCCTGAAAGTATGCCCGGTGACAGTACGAGGACCCGGAGGTTTGCAAGTGGAAACATATGCGCTGCTGGACGAGGGGGCAACGATATCGCTCATCGACGAAGAGCTGGCACGAATGCTACACGCCGAAGGCCCGACACTTCCGCTGCACATACACGGTGTCACCTCATCACAGCGGGAAATGAGCCAACGAGTACGGCTCATCCTGCGAGGACAAGGCGGCAACAAGGAGTATGACATCGAGGCTTACACCATGAAGAACTTCAAAGCCGGTTCACAGACTGTGGACAGAGAGAGCCTCACCTACGCACATCTGAAAGGACTGCCGGTACAAGACATGGTCTACGAGCAAGCGACGTGTAACACCCCACCCGGCCTATACATACAATTATATATAAATATAAATATATAAATATAACTAACTAAACCTACCTATAATAATACATACGTGCATACAACATACAACCTACCGCTATCTACCTATAAGAAGTATGTAAACTATACTTGATTTTTATTGCATTTTAAAATACGATTAAACGTTTGGCCAGATCGTCTAGAGAACCCTAAATTGTGATCGCAGTAACTCAGAGTCTTTTTGAAGGTGAATGACAAGTTATTTTTAAGAGATTAATCTATCACGTTGTGTTTGGACGAACGATGTAGTCTAACCCGTAATTTTGAAGTATTTCGCGCGGAACCCTAGTTTCCCTACTGTGATTGGTCCCTATTTTGGGCCCCCCCAAATTGGGAAGGGTAGCTAGCCCCCAGTGCTCGGAATAACGTAATACTTGACTGACGTCAGTACTGCATTATTTTGGTGATTAAAACAATGTACATCTAACTCAAAGTAATTGAACGAGCGATTTTAGCTCTAAACAGATAATTACTACTACGTGAGCCCCGCTAGCTACTGTCTCTGGCAGGCCACTAAGGTACATGATCAGAGTCCACCACCCTTCAAGTGTAATTTAATTAAGCTACACGACAATGTAAAGTGTACTATGCCATGTTCCACCCGAATCCCAAAGCTAGTGTATATAAAACGCTTGTGAGGCGCCTTATTATACGTGTATAGTGTGAACTATAGCTGAGTCTTTACAGCCATAGCTTGTCCATCCCTATTCGTCAGGTAGGATTAATACCTTCGAACAGTGATTGTTCGCAAATACATGTTAGCACTAGGTACTAAAATAAAGTATATATTCCGACTTGTATGTCGCTCATCCTGTGAGAAGAGCACTACGGAATGTGAAATAAGTAGTTAATCTACTAATATGGTTCTTAGACCTGGAACTGTGCCATACAGTTGTATATAATGATATAAAGACCTGCGGTCTATATAACTAAAGCGAAATGGACACGATATCCATCGTGCCGCCGGCTCCAAAATAATACATAGTGTTAAAGCTCTGTCTTTAGACGTAGCAAACCCTTGATAAAGGGCGAAAGTAATGTCAGTTTAATAGGTTGGCTGAACGTGAAGAACAACGAACCAACACAGTCGCAACCCACCGTGAGACCCACGCGAATCATAGTCGCGGCATCACAATCAGGTCAAAGCGAGAAGGCGTGTAAGCCAAGTGTTTGGTCGAGGCGCTAGTTCAGGACGCAATAGGAGCCGACAGGACCCGGACACCGTGAACACTGCCCATAATATCCGAAAACCGTAGAATAGATTTAGTTTCTAAATCTAGCGCATATTAACTGACCCTGGCTACGGTTACCATCAGGATGGGTCGGCTACCTTCATCATAATCGGTCTTACTTAATCACTATTAGTAAGGCGCGAACGCCCAAATCATTTGTTTGTTTGCCCAATACTTTCCTAAACGCTCGGTCCGATTCAGGTGAAATTCTGCCAAGGCATGCTTGTGATAAGCTACAGATAGGACCTACCTATCTATAATTACATTAGTATCAGAATAGGCGAAGCTCGAACGCCTATAGTTTGTTTGTTAGTCCATTACATTTATCCCATAAAAGTGTGGACAGATTTAGCTAAAATTTGGTAAAATTAGGAGTTGTTCATATCTATGAACCACTGAGCTACATATCTAGCCCATATAGCATGGAGCTTGGTAAGCAGCCATCTCAAGTATGACATAGGCCTTCCCCTGCGACAGCATAGCGCCGCACTATCTCGAATGAGATTAGTGAACTGAGTGGACCTCGTGTTCACGGAACCCTAAAACTTATAATGCCGTGTGGCACTTGCAGTGAAGGCAGTTCGATAAAATAAGCCTTCCTTTCGGCAGCATAGCGCCGTATTATCCCGAATGAGATTAGTGAACTGAGTGGACCTCGTGCTCACGGAACCCTAAAGCTTTGGCCGCACACGTGGCCTCAGTGATTTCATCATATCAGCCGCTGCAGAATAGATATCATCTCTCCCCAGCAGTGGACTCAGCACTTCCCACTTCCTGCGCACGTGGCTACAGCAGTTATATCATCAGTCTCTGTTGGACAAATGTCCCAGCAGTGGACAGTCTCTTCCCACATCCTACAAACGTTGCTACAGCAGTTATACCATCAGTCTCTGTTGGACAGATACCCCAGCAGTGGACATACTCTTCCCACATCCTACAAACGTGGCTACGGTTATCATATCCCTTGTCCAACTGCGGGCCTACATACTACCTATCCTAATCAAATAAATATAAAACCCTGAAATAAATGCATTAAAACCTATTAAATATAGACTGGAAATTAACACACATTTAAATAAGCTATGAAACCTGGAAAACAAACAATAATTACCTATAAATTTAAAGCGACTGAACACTATTAAACACTCACGTGCCTCGTAGAATGAAGATTTCCTATTTCTGTGTCATCTGACTTACTTAGCTGGCAGGTCATGGACACGGCCCATGTGTGGGGTCGTCGGGCAGCGTGGCGTCCTCGCAGTTGTCCTTTGAATACGTGTTTCCCCTGTGGTGGTCTGTTCGAATGAATCCCCAGCGTCCGTGCGTCCGTGGTTTTATAAGCTTTCACACAGATGCAGCCTCGGCGGCGCGCGGGCAGTCGCACGCACACCTATAGACATGGCGTGATCCAAGCCACCCGACATCGAGGCGCCCGCGCAAGCGTCGGTCGCTGCCAGCAGCCAGACAGACTGGCGCCAATATCGCTCCGGCCTCAGTTTTCGCGGCAACACTTACTGTTATAGCGTGCGCACCGCGTGGTTCGAATGACGGCCGACAGGCGGCAGCCTGGCTTCTCGGAAATAGTCCCTGAGCTAATTTGTTCCAATAACTGTCTATTCACTCGACTCGAGGTTAATCCTCACCCGACTGAATAAAACTTAGTTATGTTTTTCCCAATAGACAGATTCCTTTTAGTCTATCAAGACTTACTGTAATACCTATAGATATTTATTTATACATATGGATCCGTTACAATCCAACCCCCTGAAAATTTTTAAAAATAGAATTCAGAGAATTGTCTTTTTAAAGTTTTCAAAATAGCTAATAACTATTAAAATTTCCTGTTGGCACATTCTCCCCTAAGTGTGGTGTGTATTTAAACCAGGCATGTCATTTATTGTCCCTTGATTGATACGCTCAACCATAAACAAAACCAGATTAGCACAGGACCAGCTCCTGCCATCACAGAGGAGTTCGAACGGGCATTTCGGTTGTGAGTCGAAGCCACTGCTACGTTTCGCGCATAGGCGTATACATTGAGTGGACCACTAGCTTCCAATTCCCCACGCACCAGGAAACTCTACTGGCATAAGCGCATTAGTAAATTGTCAATCTAGTTTACCTCTCCAAACTGTCTGTGATATAACACAAGCGTCTCCCGCGACAATCAGTCAAGTTCTCCGAATAGAGCTTCCCCCAAGTGACAATAGAATCTTACCTTGGAGTATGTATAGTGTATAAGTCCAGTTCTTAGCTTCTGGTAGAGTAATTAGCCCAAACCAACGTAATGTAAGACTCAAAAGAACAAATTGTTGGTTCGTACTATTATTGTATTCATGAAGTAGGACAGCGTGTGCCAACAGCTGACTCAGATATCCAGTATTTGTTGACTCTCCTTCAAGACCACACTTTCCCTTAATTTACCCCCAAAATATCAAAGCAACTCACTCAAAACCACTTTTCACATCACTCTCAAACAGCCTTTTGTGGTATTCCAATCCTGGAAAGGTCAACAAATCCTTATCTTCAGCCAGGATATTTATTGTAGTCAACACAAGAGATAATGTAGACCTATTTTCAAGTATTTAAACACAATTCTCACTTTAGTTTATAACCAAAACCCTCATCTTGCAAAAGAAAATAATATTTACTTCCAATGACAGACCGTGACTTCGTTCTAAAATCAGATCTGAAAGTTGAAAATAAATGAGCGCTAATATTTAACGCACCAAAGATGACCCACTTTCACCACAACCCGGCACAAACTATATACAGTGTGTCCCTTGATAAAGTGCACATACGAAAAACCGTCGAAGTAGATCGAAAATTATCGACAAAAAAAATATTAAAAAAAATTACAATTAATTTGTTTAATTTTTATTGATTTTTTTTGTTTCATTTTTTAATGACGACCCCCGGAAAGTGAAAATTTACATATCTTTTGAACAAAAAGGTGTATTCATTTGAAATAAACGCGGTAGTACTTAGTAATGTATAGACTATGCATGGAAAGTCATAACGATATGATTAAAATAGCCATGTGCTTATAAGTAAGCATTTAATCACAAAAAAATGATATTTTTATGCTATTTTTTATTTTATTTTAGATTTTTTTTAAATAATAGCCTCTTTACCATACTTTTTTATTATTTTTAATTAAACCTCATCGTATTCCCTCCCTAACAACAAAAATTGTAACACCCTATCCCAAACACAACTTTTACTATGAGCTGCTAAAGCAAGGCATTGTGTAGGGTCTGGTCGTTATTGTTCATGAATCACTCAGGTAGCGAAACCCTTTGTGCAATGAATGTTGTACCTGTATCGCGCGGGTAATGCGGGGGTGACAGGCGGGGAAGGCAATGCGGGGTTAACGGGCGGGGTAAGCCTGCCCGGCCCGCACAAACAAACTAGTTCAGTTGGCAGACATAGCCTTAATTACAAGAAGGCATATGTATGTCCAGATGGATGGTTGTCCCGCCCACTATGCCTCAGCTGTGAGAAATTATCTTAACGAAACTTATCCCAATACAATAGGTGGGTTGACCGACAGTGACCAGTTGGATGGCCTGCGCGCTCGCCAGACATGACACCCTTAGATTACTTTTTATGGGGTGTCATGAAGCAACGTGTATACCGTACAACGGTAAACACAGAGGCCGAACTTGCCGATAGAATAATGGAAACTTCAAACGAAATAAAAAGCGACCCAGACATGATTCGTAGGGCTACCCGGGAAATAGCATTCCATGCAACAATGTGTCTTCAACAGCGAGGTGGTCATTTTGAACACTTAATACATTAAAAAACACTAAACTTTATCTTAGATAAGGACAAATTGTATTGACAAGCATTTGATTTTGATTTTATGGCGCTTGGTGTAAATAATAAACGTCCAACATTCAAATTTGTTTCATTTTTGTTTATGCGTTGAACCAACAAACTTTGGTACAATCACGTTAATGACGCTTCCACAGTCACTTGAATTAATCATAGTAAAAGTTGTGTTTGGGATAGGGTGTTACAATTTTTGTTGTAAGGGAGGGAATACGATGAGGTTTAATTAAAAATAATAAAAAAGTATGGTAAAGAGGCTATTATTTTAAGAAAATCTAAAATAAAATAATAAATAGCATAAAAATATCATTTTTTTTGTGATTAAATGCTTATTTATAAGCACATGGCTATTTTCATCATATCGTTATGACTTTCCATGCATAGTCTATACATTACTAAGTACTACCGCGTTTATTTCAAATCAATACACCTTTTTGTTCAAAAGATATGTAAATTTTCACTTTCCGGGGGTCGTCATTTAAAAATAAAACAAAAAAATCAATAAAAAATAAACAAATTAATTTTAATTTTTTTTAATATTTTTTTTGTCGATAATTTTCGATCTACTTCGACGACTTTTCGTATGTGCACTTTATCGAGGGACACACTGTATAAGAGTAATAAATAATTGAAGCAGCATGCATCATTGCAAACTTAAAATAAAACTAACCGCAACCTTATAAAACTAATACCGACTCCCTACCTTTCCTATTCATGCGTAAATTCACTACATTTAGCAAGATTATAATACTTTTATTATAATCCTACTGTACCTTCTAATTTGATTACTAAAATCAGCCATTCACCAAAAGCGTAGATATGCTAATGTTGAAATAACATAGCTTCGCTGTACCTGTTATTCAAACATACCTTTACACATTTTACCGGGTTATCAAAATAAAAGACAAGTGAGTTTTTTTTTTTTTCATTTTCATTTTAAACTAGGTAATAAAACTCAATCGATATTAAAACATTTAATTCAAAAATATCACAATTGTTATTCCGATCGCGTCTCCTTTTAACTTAAACTTATAAAACCTAACCCCCTTTTTTTTCTTCGTGCGTTAAGTCCTCGACTGCAAATAATTCCTGAACGCACGCGACCCCTGAACTACGCTAGCGCCATTACTTATAAGCGGCAAGTCGACAGACTTTTATATCTGTGACAAACTCACTGTGCAAACTCAAATGGTCAGCGACACCTTGTGAAAACAGGCCGAACTACAAGAAATTTGTCTTGCATCAATACTCGATCGGATTGAACTAAAATATCTCTATCCTATTGAATAAATTCTATTATCACCTAGTAAGTTTGAAATTCTATGAAACATTGTTTTAAATAAAACCGTAAAAATGTTTTGAACAAAATGTATGACCCGTGGCGCCACCTATTGAAAAAAGGACAAACTAACTCCTTACTTTCCCTGTGGCGAAAGGTCACACCTATACCTATAGTAGCTGCCTATGTCACTCGTAACAGCGCCACAATCAAAACATTCGAAGGAAATAGTAGTTACTAGCACGCCCTACCTATTTACCTGCTTTTTTTTATAATATTATACAAATAACAAATTATTGGTACAGCATAATTAAAAGTAATTAGAATGCTCTAGCCGAAATTTCCGCTGTTGTAAGATTGATTTACAAAACTATTGCGATAAACAAATAAAATCAAAACTGAAGTGTGTAGGTACTCCCTATGTATCTAATAATGTGACTATGTGTTTGTCTCAACTTCACTCCAAATCTCCTGAACTACGTGCGTCTATACTATTTGAGTTTCTTTTATAAATTCGTGAGGACTTCCTTAAAAAATAAACCTTTGAGTATAGAATTCGGACCGACCAACCTATAGATTCTCCAACTTACCTACGTACCGAATAATACCCTATGCTTTTTTTTATGTACTCTGCCCGAATAATCCGAATAATTACCTACTTGTCCGAATAATACGAATAACTAGCTATCTACTAGTAATAAAAGTTTCGTACTGAATGATCCTTAAGATTGAACTAATGATAAGACCTTATTTATTAGTTTGGAATGATATTTTAAATTACTTAAAATGTATATACCTATTTTAGAATTTTATCTCATCTACCTATTTTACACTGAAATGTGAAATGGTTGGAAATAATTTATTTTTACCGTTAAAAGGTTTTTCTAATTTAAATTGATATGCAAGTTTAAGGTACCTACACCTTTAGAATAATTTACCTATTTAAGTACCTTATATACTTATCCTAGGCGCTATTTCCTAGATATCTTTATCAAAACAAATTTTTTTTTTTCCCAAAATGCATCCATATCCAACATTTACATAAGGTAAATGTAGGTAGGTAATTAAACCAGAGACAACCTTAAGTTTTCTTTTCTACCCACCTAACCTACTTAAATCATTACTAATATTACACACGCGAAACCTTACATGTACGGATGTATGTATGTTTGTTACTCCTTCACACAAAGCTACCTAACGTAAGCTGAATGAACTCCGGCAGGCAAAATAGCTAAGGATCCGAATTTACTCATCGGCTACCCTTCTCTCCACACCCGCGATCAGCTTACGTCTCGCGCACCCCCGGAACCTGCTCCCGCTAGCGATGCCTTTTAACCAACTAGTCCTACGAGATACGTTAAAAGGAATCAAGTACACTACTATTGTTCACTTTTAAAAATACTACTTAATAATGCGTAAAGAGTACCTATATATATGAAACCTAAAACTTATCTATAAAATGTTTTTAACCAAAGTTTAAAGTTAACCTACTTATGTATTTATTGTCATCTACCATAATTGTCGTTTCAATTTATTTATCTACAACGTGGACGCGGCTTAGTCTAATGAAGGCATTATTTATAGGTAAAACTAGATTTCCTACTAGTCACCTACACTTACAGTGAAACGATATTAAACTTAAAATAAGTTACATAGATATATGTAAGTAACCCAATTCCAGTAGAATACCGCAGCTTAGATACATGAATAAAAGAATTATATTAGATTGAAATGAGCTAAATCAAATAAGTACCTACTTCATTTAAAATTATCTTTAACTGGTTTTTCGAAACATCCTATTTTTGAATAAGTTTATATTATTTGATCCCATAGTTATTTTTGCTATGTGTACTCTACCTTATCATTTTTAACACGACGACAACAAAATGCTACCAATTTTAAAATACGCCTACAAATTATTCTCAGCGCATACTGACATACTCATTCATTTTAGCACCATAAGGTTACCTAACTACCGCGTATATACAGTGGCCCTATAAAAATATTATATTCGTCTAGCATACCACGCAAGCCGATTTTATTTTGATTCCTAGTAGAAGACTCGTCAACCCCCCGACCTTAAAGATTTTAAAATAAAACCCAGGTTTAATTTTCTATCTTTGAAATAGGATAAGATAAATATTCTCTATTGTACGCACAAAAGGAAACACATATGATCTATCAAAACACGCAACTAGATGCAAGGCGGCCTTATCGCTCCAAACGACCTCTTTCGGCATCCTTTGTCGATCGGAAGAGACAAAAGTGAAACTATATGCGGGCACTCAAGCAACTAATAAAGGCTGAGCAAAATAAAGTATACGAAAACTAATACTGAACAAGGATAAATTACAAATACTAAATTAAATATTTATTATTTCATATGTGTATTGTCTTATATTATTATTTCCACACTCATATACTTATATCTATCTTTTATTAAGACTATCCCTTAATTAGTCAGATTGAGTGACTACCGTGGACCTCACTAATTTTATTATTGATTTTAAATATTTAAATTCCGAGATACTAATTTAAAATAATTTCCTCGTATCTTAACTATCCTACAAGCGACTGCGGTTCGCTTCCGCGATAGTGCTATGTAAAATACTAAGTTCAGGCGCCTATATTACCTACACAACCCCCCGTATAGTAGACTTATAAGACCAAAGTTGCCCTAATAGGACCTAGAATAAAATTTCCGAAATATTAAATATTGTCTACCATATCACTGACTAACCCCAGTATAATAGATAATATGTAACACTAAGTCCATTTATTCTACCTACCCACCTTAATAAATTGTAAGTTGGAACGTCAAAGACAGGAGTCTTCGCATGAACCGCCAGCTACCAGTTACATTCTACCCAAGTATACCACTCGATCGCAGCCAAAACGTACTCACGCACCTTATGAAAATTTGCCTATTTACCTTGAAGGTATTTTTTTTTTTATTCAAAACGAATTATTTCTTAGAATAACCCACCATATGAACTAATCCGTTCCTAAAGACCCAATTCACTTACTGAAAGTTATTACCTAACAGCTGTATCTGTCTTAAAGTACCTATAATAAAATTCAGAGCAGTACCTATTCCTGTTTACTCTGAAATTCCCAACATCCGAACATAAAGCTCGTATACGGCGACCATACCTCATTATACCTCAAGGTCACTGGTAGATATTTAAAACTAAATCTTTATTATGTACCCTATCTCGCATCCAATGGCCCTAGGTGCACTTAATATACTTTTGGAAATCTTGACCTACTACGAAACAAGCCAAACTAAACAAAAATTATTATCATTCATTTTTTTTTCTTAACCGCAACGGGAACCGAACCTGCGATCCTAGTATGCGAAGCTACTAGGTGTTCCTAATATACAACGTAAATAAATTAAAACTAAAAAATTTTTTTTCAACCGCAACAGGAATCGAACCTGCGACCCTAGTATGCGAAGCTACTAGGTACTCCTAATATGTAACGTAAATAAATTAAAATTAAAAAGATATTATTTTTTTCACCCGCAACAGGAATCGAACCTGCGATCCTAGTATGCGAAGATACTAGGTATTCCTAATATATAATGTAAATAAATTAAAACTAAAAAATATTTTTTTCCACCGCAACAGGAATCGAACCTGCGATCCTAGTATGCGAAGCTACTAGGTACTCCTAATATGTAACGTAAATAAATTAAAATTAAAAAGATATTATTTTTTTCACCCGCAACAGGAATCGAACCTGCGATCCTAGTATGCGAAGATACTAACTATTTCTAGTTTACAACCTAGATATATTAAGAACTAAAATAATATTTTTTTTTCTAAATTTGCCTCCCTCGGGACTCGAACTGGCGACACCAAGTTACGAGGCTAATACTCCTAATATACAATCTTAACAGAAATAAAATTAAAATTTATCTTTAAAACAAATTACCTCTAACAGGATCGAACTTGCGACTGTAAATTGCAAGGCTACAGATATATTATTGTGCCATAGCGCACTAGCTTGAAGTTCCTACGACAATATCAAAAGCAAATCGCATGTCCTTCACAGACCTTTTGCGATTCCAACGACAGTAGGCATTCAATGTAACAACTGCTTCTTTTACGAAATGTAAATAACTTAAATATTACTATATTTCGATACAAAATAGTATATAACCTACCTAAAATTTACTTAGATTACCTAACCTATTAAATAAGTGCAACTTCACAGCCCCGTCTGCCTACATAGGTACACGCTATTCGTAACGCTCAACTACCTTATTTATCAATTATTATGAGAGACCTTTTTCTCTGAATTAAATCGTTAACTACCCATCTTATACACCAACTAGAAAATGTACCTACCAAATATTTCTTTCGAACAAATAACTTATTTAATTATTGAAATCCGGAATTTTACCAACGGAGTATTGAGAAGAAATTATATTATCAATGCCTACTTCAAATACGCTGTCATATAAAAGAATTCAACGGGAGCACTCACTCACTCGTCGACTCCTGTATTCAACCCCCCGGATATAAGACAATAGCTGGGGTTTAAATTAACCTATAAACTATAAAACTACATAGGATAAAAATAATAATTCTCTTTGTTTGATAGATTAATCATTCAGTTATAATTGTCATTCGCACTTCATTCCATTTCACGAACATCAAATTGTGGCATAAACCGAAGCCAACTAAAGTTATTTATCTATGTTTATCACAAATAACTGAACACAAAGTTTTATTATACAAAACGACTACCTACAAGATTCAGTCTACGAACGCGAAAATCAGATGTCAGACATCCAAGTTCTTTGGTAGCACTGTAACCGTTCCCGCCTCCGAATCCTGATTTTGGCTATCCAAATGTAATATTTTGAACCCTCTTCTTATCCTGATCACGGCTTATCAAATTGTAACACCCCACCCGCCTATTTAAAATATATAAATATATAAATATAAATATATAAATATAACTAACTAAACCTACCTATAATAATACATACGTGCATACAACATACAACCTACCGCTATCTACCTATAAGAAGTATGTAAACTATACTTGATTTTTATTGCATTTTAAAATACGATTAAACGTTTGGCCAGATCGTCTAGAGAACCCTAAATTGTGATCGCAGTAACTCAGAGTCTTTTTGAAGGTGAATGACAAGTTATTTTTAAGAGATTAATCTATCACGTTGTGTTTGGACGAACGATGTAGTCTAACCCGTAATTTTGAAGTATTTCGCGCGGAACCCTAGTTTCCCTACTGTGATTGGTCCCTATTTTGGGCCCCCCCAAATTGGGAAGGGTAGCTAGCCCCCAGTGCTCGGAATAACGTAATACTTGACTGACGTCAGTACTGCATTATTTTGGTGATTAAAACAATGTACATCTAACTCAAAGTAATTGAACGAGCGATTTTAGCTCTAAACAGATAATTACTACTACGTGAGCCCCGCTAGCTACTGTCTCTGGCAGGCCACTAAGGTACATGATCAGAGTCCACCACCCTTCAAGTGTAATTTAATTAAGCTACACGACAATGTAAAGTGTACTATGCCATGTTCCACCCGAATCCCAAAGCTAGTGTATATAAAACGCTTGTGAGGCGCCTTATTATACGTGTATAGTGTGAACTATAGCTGAGTCTTTACAGCCATAGCTTGTCCATCCCTATTCGTCAGGTAGGATTAATACCTTCGAACAGTGATTGTTCGCAAATACATGTTAGCACTAGGTACTAAAATAAAGTATATATTCCGACTTGTATGTCGCTCATCCTGTGAGAAGAGCACTACGGAATGTGAAATAAGTAGTTAATCTACTAATATGGTTCTTAGACCTGGAACTGTGCCATACAGTTGTATATAATGATATAAAGACCTGCGGTCTATATAACTAAAGCGAAATGGACACGATATCCATCGTGCCGCCGGCTCCAAAATAATACATAGTGTTAAAGCTCTGTCTTTAGACGTAGCAAACCCTTGATAAAGGGCGAAAGTAATGTCAGTTTAATAGGTTGGCTGAACGTGAAGAACAACGAACCAACACAGTCGCAACCCACCGTGAGACCCACGCGAATCATAGTCGCGGCATCACAATCAGGTCAAAGCGAGAAGGCGTGTAAGCCAAGTGTTTGGTCGAGGCGCTAGTTCAGGACGCAATAGGAGCCGACAGGACCCGGACACCGTGAACACTGCCCATAATATCCGAAAACCGTAGAATAGATTTAGTTTCTAAATCTAGCGCATATTAACTGACCCTGGCTACGGTTACCATCAGGATGGGTCGGCTACCTTCATCATAATCGGTCTTACTTAATCACTATTAGTAAGGCGCGAACGCCCAAATCATTTGTTTGTTTGCCCAATACTTTCCTAAACGCTCGGTCCGATTCAGGTGAAATTCTGCCAAGGCATGCTTGTGATAAGCTACAGATAGGACCTACCTATCTATAATTACATTAGTATCAGAATAGGCGAAGCTCGAACGCCTATAGTTTGTTTGTTAGTCCATTACATTTATCCCATAAAAGTGTGGACAGATTTAGCTAAAATTTGGTAAAATTAGGAGTTGTTCATATCTATGAACCACTGAGCTACATATCTAGCCCATATAGCATGGAGCTTGGTAAGCAGCCATCTCAAGTATGACATAGGCCTTCCCCTGCGACAGCATAGCGCCGCACTATCTCGAATGAGATTAGTGAACTGAGTGGACCTCGTGTTCACGGAACCCTAAAACTTATAATGCCGTGTGGCACTTGCAGTGAAGGCAGTTCGATAAAATAAGCCTTCCTTTCGGCAGCATAGCGCCGTATTATCCCGAATGAGATTAGTGAACTGAGTGGACCTCGTGCTCACGGAACCCTAAAGCTTTGGCCGCACACGTGGCCTCAGTGATTTCATCATATCAGCCGCTGCAGAATAGATATCATCTCTCCCCAGCAGTGGACTCAGCACTTCCCACTTCCTGCGCACGTGGCTACAGCAGTTATATCATCAGTCTCTGTTGGACAAATGTCCCAGCAGTGGACAGTCTCTTCCCACATCCTACAAACGTTGCTACAGCAGTTATACCATCAGTCTCTGTTGGACAGATACCCCAGCAGTGGACATACTCTTCCCACATCCTACAAACGTGGCTACGGTTATCATATCCCTTGTCCAACTGCGGGCCTACATACTACCTATCCTAATCAAATAAATATAAAACCCTGAAATAAATGCATTAAAACCTATTAAATATAGACTGGAAATTAACACACATTTAAATAAGCTATGAAACCTGGAAAACAAACAATAATTACCTATAAATTTAAAGCGACTGAACACTATTAAACACTCACGTGCCTCGTAGAATGAAGATTTCCTATTTCTGTGTCATCTGACTTACTTAGCTGGCAGGTCATGGACACGGCCCATGTGTGGGGTCGTCGGGCAGCGTGGCGTCCTCGCAGTTGTCCTTTGAATACGTGTTTCCCCTGTGGTGGTCTGTTCGAATGAATCCCCAGCGTCCGTGCGTCCGTGGTTTTATAAGCTTTCACACAGATGCAGCCTCGGCGGCGCGCGGGCAGTCGCACGCACACCTATAGACATGGCGTGATCCAAGCCACCCGACATCGAGGCGCCCGCGCAAGCGTCGGTCGCTGCCAGCAGCCAGACAGACTGGCGCCAATATCGCTCCGGCCTCAGTTTTCGCGGCAACACTTACTGTTATAGCGTGCGCACCGCGTGGTTCGAATGACGGCCGACAGGCGGCAGCCTGGCTTCTCGGAAATAGTCCCTGAGCTAATTTGTTCCAATAACTGTCTATTCACTCGACTCGAGGTTAATCCTCACCCGACTGAATAAAACTTAGTTATGTTTTTCCCAATAGACAGATTCCTTTTAGTCTATCAAGACTTACTGTAATACCTATAGATATTTATTTATACATATGGATCCGTTACAGACGCCTAGACTGCTCATCGGGGCTGACAACTGGCACCTCATAGTGTCACGGAAGCTACTCACTGGGAAAAGAAACGAGCCAGTGGCTTCACTCACGCTGCTTGGATGGACACTTCATGGCACTCTTCCTAAAGGGCGAGCTGATGAAGACGGCACGGTCCTCCACTTAAGGACAACACGAAGAAAAGAAGAGACAGTCTTCACAAACGAAAATGAGAAGATAGAGGACCTACTGAAGTCCCACTACGAGATAGACTCCCTTGGGATATCCATCACAACGCGACCAAGGAAGTCTGATGAACGCGCGAAACAGATCTTCGCAACCACCGTAAAGCAAGTCGGTGGAAGATACGAAGTTGGACTGCCGTGGATCCAAGACGATACGAAGATGCCACCCAGTTACGACATGGCAAAGAAGCGGCTGAGTCACATAGAGAGGAAGATGCAAAGGTCGGAAGCGTTCAAGACGGCTTACTCGGCGCAAGTCAAGAACCTACTGGACAAAGGGTATGCGGAGTTGGCGAAGGGACATGATAGGAACAGCAACTTAAACTGGTACCTGCCACACTTCGGCGTCGTTAACCCCAACAAGCCAGGGAAACTACGGCTGGTCTTCGACGCTGCGGCTCGCGCCAACGGGGTCAGCCTCAACGACCGGCTTCTGGATGGACCTGATCTGTTGAGATCGTTGCCTGGGATCCTGTACAGATTTCGAGAGGAGAGAATAGCGGTCACAGCAGACATCCGCGAAATGTTCCTGCAAGTGAAGATAAGACCAGACGACCAGCCAGCACAAATGTTCCTGTGGCGCGACAACCCTGAAGAAGACATCCGGGAGTACATAATGACTTCCATGATTTTCGGAGCAAGGAGTTCGCCGTTCTTAGCGCATAGCGTGCGCGACCACAACGCACGAAAACATGGTCCAGAATGTCCACTGGCGCTGAAGGCCATCACTACGAACCACTATATGGACGACTACGTAGATAGCTACGCGACCGAAACCGAGGCCATCGCGACCATAGCCGAAGTACGCCATGTACACCAGCAAGCGGGTTTCGTCATCGCCGGTTGGGACTCCAACGCAGAAGAAGTACTCAGAGATGTACCAAGGGACCTGCGCGCAAGAGCACCAAAGGAGATGGGAAAAGCCGCTCAAAATGGCAGAACACTGGGCCTGATATGGGCGGCCGACACCGATGAACTGCTCTTCAACACCGACATGCCGCGTGTGCCACATGAAGTGAAGATCCTGGCGCGACCACCGACCAAGAGAGAAGCACTCAGCGCGGTGATGTCTATCTTCGACCCCTTAGGATTGCTGAGTTATCTCACCATCACGGCGAAGATTCTCCTTCAGGATCTATGGAGACAAAAGAAGATCGGTTGGGACGACGCGCTGCCAGAGGAAGCCGCCAAGGAGTTCGCTACCTGGATGCGAACGATACACGAAGCGAGGCACCTGCGACTCCGGAGACGCTACTCCTGCACGGGGGGAGTGCGAGAACGACAACTGCACATCTTCAACGACGCAAGTGAGCAAGCGTACGCGACCGCGGCGTATTGGCGGTTCGAATACGAAGACGGCTCCGTCGAGGTGACCCTGGCTGCGGCAAAGGCAAAGGTAGCGCCTATTAAGACGCAAAGCATCCCACGTCTGGAGCTACAAGCCAACCTGATAGGAGCAAGACTGGCGGACGACATCACGAGAGAACACCGGATAAAACCAGACCGGACGGTGTTTTGGTCAGACTCAACTACGGCGCTGCAATGGATCCGCAACGACGAAGTGCGATACTCTCCCTACGTCGCGCACAGATTGGGAGAAATCTCGGAGAGAACCACACGAGACCAATGGCGCTGGGCACCTACCGAAGAAAATGTAGCGGATGAAGCAACAAGAGCGAACTTCGTCTCTAAGACCCGTGAAGACCGATGGTTCACCGGACCTGCGTTCTTATACGAGGAAGAAAAAGCCTGGCCGAGAGAATGCAAAGCCAGCCAGATAATGCACACGAGAGAAGAGGAAACAGAGCAAGGGGATGCAAACCAGAAGGACCACTGGCTCCCGGACCTAGCCCGCTTCTCATCATTCGAACGACTTATAAGGGCTACAGCAAGGGCTCTTGCCTTCATGGACATCTGTCGGCGGCGGGCAACCAGGATGGAGTTACGTCATCTAGAGGAAGCGGAACGTCACTGGTGGAAGAAGATGCAGAACGACGCATTCGCCGAAGAAGTCAAGAAGCTCGAGAAGGGGCAATCCATAAACCCCTCCAGCAGGATAGCGAAGTTGGATCCCATCTTAGTCGACGGAGTACTGCGCGTCCGTGGGAGAACCGAAGCCACTGAAGTAAAAGAGCACACAGCGAGGCCAATCATCGTGGAAGGACGACACCCCATCGCGAAGCTGCTGGCGATGGATTACCACAAGAAGGCGTTACACGCGAACAAGGAACGTGTAGTCAACGACTTAAGGCAAACGTACTGGATAACCCGCCTGCGACCAACAGTACGAGCCGTAGAGAAGGACTGCCGATTGTGCCAGCTGCGAAAGAAGAGGCCGAAGACACCAGTTACGGGGAACCTACCACCGGAACGACTAGGGGCCTACTCAAGGCCGTTCACCTACTGCGGCGTAGACTACTTCGGCCCTATCATGGTGACAGTGGGCAGACGACACGAGAAAAGGTGGTGCGCGCTATTTACCTGCTTGACCGTGCGCGCCGTCCACCTGGAGTTAGTCCACAGCTTGACAACGGACAGCGCCATCATGGCGCTCAGGAGAATGGCTGCCAGAAGGGGATGGCCGAGGACCGTCTACAGCGACAATGCCACCAATTTTCGTGGCTCAGATACGGAACTGAAGAAAGCCATGGAGGAATGGACACCAACCCTGAGGGACTACGCGCTTCAGAAGAGGATGGAGTGGAAGTTTATAGCACCCGGAGCACCCAACCAAGGCGGCGCATGGGAAAGACTGGTGCGATCGGTCAAAACTGGACTCATGACCGTCCTAAAAGAGAAGTTTCCGAAAGAAGAGGTACTCCTGACTCTTCTTGCAGAAGTAGAAAATTGCGTCAACTCTCGCCCTCTGACACACGTTTCAGTCGACGTGAACGACCCTGAGGCCCTGACACCGAACCACCTTCTACTGGGGAGTTCAGCTGGATTACCAACTACCGGCCCCTGCAGTGCCGCCGATCGACGCACATGGAGAGCGGTACAAGGATTGGCCGATGAATTTTGGAGAAGATGGGTCAGAGAGTACCTGACGTCCCTGCTGCCGCGAGGGGAGAGCCGCGGCAGCCAAGAGGAGGAAATAAAAGAAGGCACGCTGGTTATCATCGCGGACGAAACACTGCCGCGCAACACATGGCCCCGCGGAGTGGTGACACGCGTCTTCCCTGGACCAGACGGAATCGTACGGAATACCGAGGTCCGCACCCGAGGAGGACTTCTACGGCGGCCGGTGAGGAAGCTCGTCGTCCTCCACGTCGATGATGGAGTCTCCGAAGATCTGCGACGGGGGGAGGATGTTACGGACGACGTGCAAGAAGGACGCAGCGATTAGTTTATATACCTTTCTCTTTCTAGCATGGCCTCACTAGGAAGCCTACTAGTTGCGAGGTGTAAATTTTATATGTAAATAGGCACAATTTGTATGTTAGTTCGTAGTTTGGTAGTTTATTTAGCTCGATAGCTCGGAACAGTTAAGAAGATTTGCGAATAAAGAAAACTGGAAGCGATCCTTCCCTTCGACCTGCAACCTGCGAGTTTCATTCAACAATACAGTCCACGCATAGAACCCCCACAGTAGTCTTCAAGCCGTACGGGCGGCTTGAAATACTTCTGACATTGGGGTTCGCCATAAGCCCAACAACCTCCACCAACTCGGACTTGTGAAGTATGGCCAACTTTTACGAGTTTGGGAAGAGAGCCGTTCCCCAGCTGTGGGGATGTTTATGGGGTGCTGGATGGATCTATGGTTTCCTTGGGAAAGTTGTTCAGTATGGTGACTAGGGGCCTTAGTTATGGCAGTTTCATTAGCACACTAGCGCCGCCAATATAAATAAATAATTCACTCATTCTTATGGATTTTAATCGAAATTATTGAGTATTTTGCGCAAATGGGGGGAGGGGGGCACTAACTATTGTAAAATGTTATTTTAACTGTAAATATTAGCAACAAGTTATTTTCTGCAAAACTGACCACTTTTAGCAGTTTTGCAAAAAATAACTTGTTCCCAATATTAACAGTTATAAAACAACAATTAAACAATAGTTGTTGCCTCCCTATATGGGCAAAATACTCAATGATATCGATTAAAGTCCATATGAATGAGAAAATTATTTATTTCTAATGGCAGCGCTAGTGCGCTAATAAAACCACCTTGACGGGTTTTACGCTTTAGGTAGAGGGCTCTACGGTTAAGGAAATCTGACTAGTGTCGAAAAAATGTAGATGTTTTATTACATATAATGAAGTTACGAAATATTATTACAAGTTACAATCGGAATCGCGTGTACCCTGCCGCCTGGACTCTGTAAAGACTGCCGTGAGGTGGGGGGACCTCACTGTTCTAGCGTTATGCGCTGTGTCAGCAATCGGCACCTACAACGCCAATTACATGCACAAGACAACTTATTAAAAGATAAAAAATCTCGAAGAAGATGGTAGTTACAACAAACTCGCTCTGATCCGCAGACATCATCGTACACAGTGGAAGCTGGCGCAGTGAAGTTCGGCGACAGTCCGTGGAGTCACGCAGCTGTGAGGATGCCCTCCAAGCCGGGGCTCAAGCACTTCTCAGTGTCACTGCAGATCAGGACCTACGCTTCTGATGGACTGATACTATTGACACCGGTAAGTTTAGTACTAATCTAGCCTAAGATTGTCTACACCATGTCGAGATAATTTTAAAAATTCTCGAAAGGACGCACAGTCATAGTAAAAATAAAGATAGCAAGTTATCTTCATATATTGGTACATCAAGCGGCTAGTATGTGTGCGCGTCAGTAGGCACGCACGCATACTACAATAATAAAAACGAGTTCTTTAGAAAGGAAAGAAGTCGTTTTTATTTTACTATGGCACAGTGTGGTGACAGTCCGTGGTATCAATCAGCCGTGAGGCAGTGGTGGTCCAAGGGGGGAGGTCATAGGGGTCATCCCCCCACCCCAGTTGTTTCGTTACGACAATTTAAGAAAATCTGCTTATTATTATAATCTCATATTACTGTTAATAGTCTGGATGCGACCGCAACTGCTGTGAGGATGTCTTCCAAGCTGAGGCTGAAGCATTTCTCAGTGTCCCTGCAGATGCATGAGCTAATATGCTTCTGATGGACTAAAAGGCGCGGATAAGACTCATACTATGTCATTTATTTTATTTTGTTTTATTAAGAAAATAAACAGTATTTTTATTACTAGGTACTTAAAAAGCTAATTAATACTTAAACTAAGTACTATTTATATGTTTGCACATGTATAAATGTACATGCTAGCTATCTATCGGGTGTCTACAGCAATGGTACGTCCATCTTCTGTTATCCTAATTCTTTACTAATATTATAAATATGAAAATATGTTTGTTTGTTACCTTTTCACGCTTCAACACCTTGACTAATCTTGATGAAACTTGATATGTAGGTAGCCTGTGTTACGGGGAAGGACACAGGCTACTTTTTATAGTCCGATGCAGTTCTTGAGGAAACCGGAAAAAATATCTTTTTTGGTTCATTTCTTTAACATCGCAACGGAACAATGCATTGTTGTGATTTTTTTGAACCGAGATGTTGAGGAAGTGGTAAATTACATAGACTGGTAATCAGAGTAGCCCGGTCTGGAATAGGGATCTGGAGAAAAGTAATGTCTACGCTCGCGAGCCGCTTGCGGCGTGCGCACCACTCACCCTCAAAGACAGTCATAAAAACGATGTCCACGCCGGCGAAGTCGCGGGCAAAGCTAGTATATATATAAAAGGAACAGGTGACTGACTAGTATATCAACGCACAGCCAAAACCACTAAACGGATTTCGCTTAAATTTGGAATACAGTCAGTTATGAAGACGTCGGCAACAGCTAAGAAAGGTTTTCGGGAAATCCCCACGGGCACGGCAAAAAACTGGAGCTGCGCGGGCGAAGCTGCGGACAACAGCTAGTCTTTCTAGGTGTTGCAAGAGATATTTAGGTCATGTTTAAATAGCTACCACTGTAGTAAGGCTATTCTATGTTGACCGCTATGATATTAATTTTTTCATTATTTTTGTACACTAGGTTTTTTTTGTTGCAACTCACCCTTTAAACAATTCGAGTGTATTAAAATAGTGAATTAGTATCATGACAGCGGTCATCATACAACGGCCCTACACCTACAGTAGTCTGATGTTATATCTGACACAGTCTTACTTTCAAGCACACTTCATCACATCAGCTCATATACGTCCCCACCGAGGGGCTCGAGCCTACCCTGAATTAGGGCGATCAGGCCTTAGTCGACCACGCGGGCCCAGTGCGGGTTGGCCGACTTCACACACAACCTTGGAGTTTCTTCGCAGGTGTGTGCAGGTTTCCTCACAATGTTTTCCTTCACCGTTAAAGAAATCGGTGAGTATATGTACGTAAGTTTCGAAAAACTCATTAGTACATTGGCCGTCCGGATTTGAACCCGGTACCTCTGCTTAGGAGGACCAAGTCGTTACCGGTTGAGCCACCGACGCTTTAGAGCCACCGACGCTTTCAAGCACACTTACTTCCTTCTAAATCAAATCTGTCTCAAAAATGGTTTTTTTGAGTTTCATTTTTTATTTTTTTCAGGGCTCCAAAGCGAAACCGAAACACTACATAGCTTTAATGGTGAAGGATGGAAAACTGAGGCTGGTCGTGCGCGGAAGGAGAAGAAAAGAAGTGACCCTTCCCACAGTGGTCTCTGACGGCGTCTGGCGATCGGTGAGACACGCACATTTTTGTTACTAACTAGAAAGCATTGTAGCACGACTTGTGTAGGCAGGCTTGCCAGGTGTTCGGTTTTTCACCGAACTGTTCAATACTGTGTGCGATATTATTGAACTTTTATTATATTATTAATTGCGCCTAGTTACCGCTGAGTGTCGAACATGGGTATTTCAATCCCGTTTCGGTATAAAGAAAATACCGAACTATGGGTGACTATTTGTTAATGTTCTAAGTGTTTTACTAGTAATATTTACTATTCTTTTGGTTTTACTGTGCTCCCCCTTAGCAATTCCCTTCGTTAGATAATTTTCAGTAATCTTCTCAGTTTGATCTGGCAAAATCATCCTTTGATTTCGACAAATTGTACCAAAAATCATAGGGGAGACCCTTTGATAAGAAATGTTCGGTTTTTTTTATCTGGACCACCTGGCAACCCTGCTTGTAGGTATGGGTTGTAAGTATGATAAGGGCGTGGGTTAAAGCTGCGTGCTCACATAAAGTATTTACATAATGGTAAAATAAAGACCCGAAAAGGGTCATAATCATAAGAAAGCAGCAGAAATAATTATTTATAATAAAAGTTTAATGATTGAGTAGAACTGTTGGATGGTAGAATTTTTATTTTTATAATATATGTATTGTCATATAGATGACAGCGCATGCGTGGAAAATAAATAGATGGAATGAAAAGAAGATCGGATGAAAGAAGAATGAATAACAGCGCATGGGTTTAAAAAAATAACCTACCTACACTGGAAGTGCCGGCAGAAGTGAATTTTATTACATTTTTATAAGTTTTGACCCTGCGAGTGTCCCTGGTATGTAACCAGGTTACATTACAGTGTCGCGAGTTCAATAGTTTTTTCCTATCTCATAAATTCCCAACTCGCCTAAAGAAGTTTTCGCTTCAAAAATATGGTTTTAGCGGGGTAATTAGATCAGCTAAATTCAAAAACGTAACGGCTAGGGCTGCCGCCTCCTGTCCGGGAGGTCGTGGTTCGAATCCTGTCACGTACCAATGTGACTTCGAATTTAGATTTCATATGTACGTTTATCCAACGCTTACGGTGAAGGAAAAACATCGTAAGGAAACCTGCACACGCCTGCGAAGGAACTCGAAGGTTGTGTGTGAAGTCGACCAACCCGCACTGGGCCCGCGTGGTCGTCTAAGGCCCGATCGTCCTATTTCAGGGTAGGCTCGAACCCCTCGGTGGGGACGAATATAAGTTGATATAATATAATAAAATTCAAAAAATTGTTTGCGAATTGACAACACAGCAAAGCAGACTTCCCAAACTTTTTTTGTTCGTGGCGCACTTTCAGGTGGTAACTTTCCACGGCGCGGCGCTCTCTAGCCCTGTGCGGAGCTTTATTTATTTATTTTATTTATTTACACTTATAGTACACCAAAACAATTTTTGTTTTTGGATGGAGCAAATCAAAAACCAACTAAATTTATTCGGTGGGCGCTTGTAAGAGAGAGTTATACAAACAGTAACATCACTGTTACGCAGCCAATGACAGACTTTTTAGGGCGTTGGTAATAGGGATGACGAATGCTAGTCATCTGATTTACTTTTTATCATCTGCCAAAAACGACATTTGGTTCTAAAAATGTTCGAAATACAGGCTTGACGTCATAGTTTAGCAGCGTCATTAATGTACTCATTTTGTGATTTTGGTGAATTAAAAATTGAAGACTTGTTGGAAAACAAAACGAGTAAGGTTTTCCGAAGTTTAAGTAGGAGGGCAATTAGTGATCAAGAGTTCATAATTTATTTCTGATGCTGTCGTCATCCCTATTATAGCAAAAGAAAAAGTTGAAATTTTGATGGGGATCGACTGTTTTACACTAATTAAGTACAAAAAACAAAAATAAATAAATTTCTAGGGTGTTACAAAATTGGTGTAGGATCCGTTAACTAGGGGTTCTACTCATCATACTGAACAAGGAACCTATAGAAAATTTTCAAAAAATAATTTGGACCTAGCCGATCGATTTGTATGAAGAATTGAATTTTTTTTTGCGTTTTCAGCAGTCATAGAATATTTAGGTATCACTTAAATTGTTACTCTTTCACGCGAAAACTACTGAACGTATTTGGATGAAATTTGGTAGGTAGACAGGTTAGGACCTGGATTAATATATAGGCTACTTTTTTCCACGCTCGCGAGCCGCAAGAGAAGACAGTCATAGAAACGTTGTCCACGCGCGCGGGTGAGAAGCCGCGGGAAATAGCTAGTATTAAATAATGTTTAATACTATACAAATGCGTCGGTGGCGCAACGGCAAGGGCTGCTACCTCCTATCCGGGAGGTCGTGGTTCGAGTCCTGCCACGTACCAATGTGTTTTCGAATTTCGATCTCATATGTACGTTTATCCGACACTCTTTACGGTGAAGGAAAACGTTCGTGAGGAAACCTGCACACGCCTGCGAAGAAACTCGAAGGTTGTGTGTAAAGTGGACCGCACTGATGGGCCCGCGTGGTCGACTAAGGCCCGATCGCCCTAATTCAGTGTCGGCTCGAATGCCCTTAGTGCGGGCGTATATATATGAGCTGATGTGACTATACAAGACTCGGCCGGAACGCCATTCGTTGGATTCGTATTATTAAAGACCTCACCAGCGGTTCGTCCTTCAAACTCTACTCATCCAGCAATTCCTTATCTCTCCTAGCCTCTCCAGTAATGTACTATTGTGACGTTCTACAGGTGACAGTGCGAATAGCAGGCACGCGCATAGTGTTAGCAAGCGAAGGCAAAGCAGGCACGGCGCGCGCGCCGCCCGCGGCCGTGGCGCAGCGCCTGTATGTGGGGGGCATGCCGCCGCCGCCCACGCTGCCCAACGTACCCGCCGCGGTGAGTAACTGTTTGCAGGTCCACAGGTACAGGTAACGGCCAAGCTTGCCAGGTGTTCGGTTTTCCACCGAACTGTGCGGTATTTTAGCTCCGTGTTCGGTGTTCGGTATGAAGAAAATACCTAAGTATGGATGATTCAGTGTTTGCGAAAGTCCTTAACTAGGTATTTGTTAATATTTACTAGGTGTTTTATTATGTTCACCCTCAGCAATTCCCTTCGTCAGGTAATTTTCTCACTTTGATTTTGCCAAAAACACCCTTTGATTTTTCGAGTGTGTTACCTCAGAACTGTTGTCTGGGTGAACCGATTTTTATGGTACCTTTTTTATTTAAAAGCTAGTGCTTCCCGTGTGGTCTCATATAAATTTTATTAAAATCGGTGTAGTACTTTATTAGAAAATTAACAAAAACTAAAAATAATAATACAAAAATGTTCTAAGTTGTTGCGATGGAAGTCGGTCTTTTAACGTGTTTAGCGTTTTCAATTATTATCTATAGTTAAACTTTAAAATCACATACGTGGGACTCCTTGATAGAAACTGCCCGGTATTTTTGTATCTGGACCACCTGGCAACCCTAGTGCCAGGTAGTCCAGATAAAAAAACCTAGTGCTGGCATGAGATTAGAGTGGGTAAGGTCTGCGCTAAATCTATTTAGCTCTACTGTAAACAAAACTACAAGTTTTACAGATATCGGTTTTGTGGTGGTAGGGAATTTCCTATGCCCGTCTGGCTAACTCTGGCTAACTACCACCATCTTATCTAAGTCTTGTCGCCAAACATCACTGTTAACTGCACTGATGTGTCCCGTCATGAAGATAAGATAGTCAGTTTCCCATGGTATCGTTGGGGAATAGGCCACCCGCCTATTGTTTTTTTCTCATGGCAATAAAATATTTTGTATATTGGTGAGCCCACTACCACCTTCGGTATCATCGTCACTTACCATCATGTAATGCCAAGAGCTTATCATTTGTTAATAAAAAAATGTATTAAATTTTCCCTACCACAGCACCTAGCGCCCATTACTCTAAGAGTGTTGATTTTACACTTAGCATGATTGCTGACAGCACGGTACGTTAAAATAATTAAGTTTTCCTAGTATCGTTTACAAATTCATTAAATTATCTCTGATGAAATGTTTGCCTAAATGCGTTCTTCGCTCTAGATTAGCTCGAACGGAAAATGACTTAGGTCTAACTCAGATCATGGCCAATGGCCCTAAAGTTTGCAGAACCGATAGCCGATGGAAAAGGTTCTCGAATGGCGATCGCGAACCGATAGTGTTGGCCGGCTCCCAGCCCCACCAAGCATGACCTACAGGACACGCCACCATCCGCACTAACATTTATGCGAGCATGCACCACTCATGCCAAGATTAAAAATTGTATGGGTCAGATAACCCTCATAGTTACTTTCCTAGAAATCGCTTTTGAGCGATAAGACCGCCCAAATTGTACCGCTATAGTAATTATATGAGTTTATTTTTTATATTGTGTTTGTTTTTTTATATTTTTTAAGTTAGGTACGTTTTTTAAGTTTTTATAAATTGTTTATATTTTTTTGAAACTAGTGTATACAAAAAAGAGTATTTATCTTATCTACGTAAACCATTTGATGCATCTTAATTAAATTACCTAGATAATTTAAATAATCAACACTTCCTAGGAGTGTGTAAGTTTTAATTTTATTAACGAAACTTGCGCTAGGTAGCCGCTGGATGCGTGCAGTTGAGAATCACGCTTTGTGGACGGCAATGAGTTATTAGACTGTTAGAGCATACATTTTACAGAACGCTAACCGATGTAGATAGTAGATACACCGCGGGCCCACAGACGCGTTACACGACCCTGATAATCAAACTACAGTATACGGCCACTCCCTGCCCCTCTCTATATTTCACCTGATGGCCCAAAAAGAAGTGTAATGTTTTATGCAGTGAAGTTATTAATTTTTAATTGAATTTTTAGGTTTATTACCAGACTATCCAATAAGAAGGTCAATGTTTCGTTTCGGGTGTATGTATATATGTCTGGTTTTTTTTTGGCTGACCTTCTAATAGCCTAAACGGCTTTATGGATTTTGAAGTGCGAGGTGTCGTAAGATTCGTTTTAAACCCCTGAGTGATAAGGATACATTTTATAACAGTCAAGCCCTTGTTAATTTTTAATTGAATTGGTTAGTATTTTTATCCACAATTGGTTATCCTGTGGCATCATTTCACATGATAGTAAGTTACAATAATTCCATATATTATGAATGTGGGCTTACCAAGTTTCCTCAACGAAAAGGGGAACTGGAAGTGTGATTTTGTAATCATCGATGCTGTTAACTTACTTCGGCTTAAAATGATGTTTATTTAGTTGACTTTTCATCCCCTCAGCTGGTGCGTCTAGGGGGGCTGGTGGGGTGCGTGCGTCGCGTGCGCGTGGGTGGACGCGCCACAGATCTTGTGCGCGTGCACCACCGCGCGCGGCAGTGCTTCCCACGCGTCGAGCGCGGTGCACATTTAGCAGGTCAGTAACATTTCTACAACCATTCGCTATAGGATTACATTTGTTGTATACTCCTTTCAATTTTTTGGACTATGTCTTAAACGATGATGATGATGATGTTTTAAACACACTACGTGTGTACAATACAATACAGCGTGGACAGATGCTTGTGTTTCAGGTTTTTTATAGGTAACATTTCGGAGTGTGTTTAACCGCCTCCGTAGCTCAGAGACAAAGTTCACTGGCTTTACACACAGGAGGTCGCGGTGGTAGGGCATTTTCTAAGCCCGCCTGGCTAGCTACCACCATCTTATCTAAGTCTTGCCGCCAAACATCAATGTTGATATCATTGGTGTGTTACGGTATGAAGATAAGATAGCCAGTTCCCCATTGCGTTGGGGAATCTTGGTAAGCCCGCTTCCATCTTCGGCAACATTGTCACTTTCCACCAGGTGAGATGTTGTCAAGGGTTTACCAATTGTGAATTTAAAAAAAAAAGTGTGTGCTGAAATGCAAGAACTTATTCCACCAGCCCTGTTCCACCTTCAGTCAACCAGACGCAGGACGGGCTTCCACCTTATCGTGGTGTTCCACATTTGCGCACAAAGCGCTTCACTTCTAAGTACATAAATTATGTGAACTAGTAGATAAGGAAGGAGTAAAATTCTTTGCCAGCGTCTGCGTTTCCCAAGGCTTTTATTATCTATTATAGGGATTTTTCAAGGCAAGACTCAGGTATTATTTGTGACAGATAATCACATAATCATCATTGGAGAGAGATTGAATTCAAACACACCTAAATCAGTATATGAAAAAGACAGCCATATGCACAAAAATACACAGATAACCAGTATATATAGCATATCTCTGCAGTTAACACAATTCACTGCGCGCTCGCATTCCGCTAGTACTTAAATGCTTAAAGAAGCATTTAGGTTGAGTGCCTACAACCACTAGGTTGAGTGCCTTTCACTAGGTTGAGTGCCTCCCACTAGGTTGAGTGCCTTACACTAGGTTGAGTGCCTTCCGTACTCGCCTCCCCTGCCCGGTGAAGTTGTAAAGGCCCCACCCAACGGCCAATAACAAGCTTGTCCTTTCGAAAAAAAAAATTAATTTACTCTTAAGAGGATTGTGAAGCTGCGACTTTTCATATAAACGGCGTTAACGATGTTCACCTCTTAAATTTTAACCGATTTGGACCAATTTTTGATAGATTGTCAGTCAGAACAAAAGCTAGGCTTAAACGTTTCGTTTTTTAAGTTACTAAATAAAAATAAACAAAAAATGGCCGAAATTACTTTTGTATGAAAACACGTCAACGACACTAAAATTAAACTTATTAGGTACTTTTATCGACAATACAAAAACGTATAAGCTTAGCTTTTGTTCTGACTGACAACCTATCAAAAATTGGTCCAAATCGGTTAACATTTATGAGGTGAAAATCGTTAACGCCTTTTGTATGAAAAGTCGTAGCTTCACAATCCTCTTTAGGTGCGTACGCATTAGAAACAGCCGTACCTATGCACACAACCTCGGGTTGAGGCCGCCAAAATCTCAGTCAATCATACTCGCACTAATACAAGCCTACAAGGCACACATAAATACGCATTTTTCTTCTACCTACTAACTAGTTTTCTACTTAGTTACTACTAGTTAATTTATGCCAAGCGACTTAATTATAGTACAATCATATCAGAATTCTGAATAAGAGTAAATCGCTGATCTTCATAGGTACTGAGCAGCGGAGCGTAGTCCCTAAATATTGTCCTATTGTTTTAATCGCTCTGACGCATTTCAGGTCGATTAACACTAGATGGAACTAGTAATTAATTAGTTTTTGCTTAAAACTCTTTATTTATAGTCGAAGATAAAACTTATTAATTTCGCCTCAAAACTATGTAAAAGACACTTATCATCAAAAACGAATTTGAATGTGATTAAAATTATGTTCCTGAATTCGCCACTAGATGTCGCTAACCAAGCGAATTGCTTTAAGTTGTTATTGACTGTCTTCTTGTAAATAATATTTGCTAATATTCTTACCCAATTCTTGCCATATCCACAGGTGACGCGCACGCAGTGTGGTCGAGCACGTGGCGAGGGCCCAGTTCCGGAACCAGCATATCGTTGCAGTTCCGCACCGCTTCTCCTAGAGGCGTTTTACTTGCCGCTACGGATTTCCTACTCGAACTAAAAGATGGCGCTGTGAGTATAAGTTTAACCATCTATAGACTATACATTTGTACGATATGTACTTTGACAACCATCATCCCGATCGTTTGTCAAGGTAGTGGGAAACAGATGGCTAGTTTTATCATCTATTACACATTTTACATGTTGCGCAAGAATCTCAGGGTCACGTTATGGCTCCTACTTCCCTAAAATTGGCAACTCGATTCACGACGTTACAAACATCGAAAGAAATAGTTTGGAAGTTCTTGTAAGCTCGTACTGCAACGTTGCGGAAGAATCGTGCGAAAATTGTGGTTTTCAATTCATTATAAATGGAATAAGCAGCATTTCCAAAAAGTAATAACTAAATCATTTTATCTTGTTTTGTTAAAAAGTTCATGAATAAGATAAGATAAATCTTTATTCAGAAAAAAGTTACGCTACGAATGCATAAAGTGGCATAATGTTTCGATGAAAAAATTGCAGCAGTTCTTTCTATGGTTACAACTAGAAAAAAAGGGGTATTTTAATTAAAAAAGGGCATTAGGATATTTTTTTCTTTAGTTCTGTGTATTCAAATAGAATTCTAGGAAATCAAAATCACTCCTCATATCCTGTAAGTTACAAAAAAAAATTTTTTTCGATAAAAAACATCCTTAATTGAAGTAAAAAGTGGCTACAAATATGGTCGTTGGCGGCGGTAAAAAAATGCCCTACAACCAACCAAACCGAGTCTTACCAGGCAGGCCCAGTTGATATATCCACTTAAATGTCCGAAATTTGTTTTTGTTGAACTGCCTGCAATTGCAGGAATTTGTCAAATTGTTCGCTGTTCATTTTGTCTTTTAATCCTCGTCGCCACTGATATAAATAAACATTATCGTTTAAAATTTGGGGTATATTATATTTCCTAGACATTGACAGGAGACTATATGATAGACAGAATTTATGGTAGAATAGAAACTATGCGAAATGCGAAATGAGTTTGTAACAGTTTGGTTGGTGGTAGGGCATTTTCTAAGCCCGCCTGGCTAGCTACCACCATCTTATCTAAGTCTTGCCGCCAAATATCAATGTTGATATCATTGGTGTGTTCCGGCATGAAAATAAGATAGCCAGTTCCCCATTGCGTTGGGGAATCTTGGTAAGCCCGCTTCCATCTTCGGCAACATCGTCACTTACCACCAGATGAGATATTGTCAAGGATTTACCAATTGTAAAAAAAGGTAGGTAGTTTCTTGATAAGTATGAGAATTTCGCTTCTTTAAATATCAATTTTGTGGTGGAATTTGGGTCATCTTTTATAATAATGTTAGCCTAATGTTAAAATTATGTGTTGATTGACAATGATTGCAAGTAATAGACAATAATGAAACAAAAAAAAATCACACAAAAATTTGCTATCAATTAAAAAGTTACCTTTTTTGTTAAAATATCCTTGTATTTTTTCAATAAATGTCACAATTCTCAAAGCAACGCCCTGCCCACCCTACACTTTTAATATTTAATTAAAACTACATGCCATTTTCTTTTAAACAAAAAATACCACGTTTTTAAACCAGATACAGTATCGATTGCTATAAGGAGTTAAACAAAGGCAATGGCGTAATGGTTAAGTCAATTCACTCATCAGGAGGTTGAGGTTCGATTCCCGGCGGAGTCGAACTTTGTAAGACTCGGTGTGGTTGGTTTAAGGGCATTTTCTAAGCCCGCCTGGCTAACTACCACCATTTTGTATAAGTCTTGCCGCCAAACATCAATATTAACAGTATTGATGTGTTCTGGCTTGAAGATAAGATAGCCAGTAGTCAGTACCCCATTGCGTTGAGGAATATTGGTAAGCCCGCTTTCATCTTTGGCAACATTGTCACTCACCATCAGTGGAGATGATGCCAGGGTTTACTATTTTGGATAAAAAAAGCTCTGATGTTTTTAGGGTTCCGTAATACTCAAAGGAGTGGTGTGGTGGTACGGAACCCTCAGAATGCGAATCCATCTTGCACTTGGCTGAACTTTTTTATCAATTATTTGAGTGCTTTTGACTACTTCTCACATGATGGAACGTGAGGATGATACCCGCAAACTCAAATAATGATTGATTGATTGATTGAAAACACTTTATATACATTATTACATATAGGCGGTCTTATCGCTAACAAGCGATCTCTTCCAGACAACCTTTAGGTGAAGGAAATATGAGAAATCATTATTGTGGGGTAGTAGTGGGCAATAAACAAATTCATAGAGAAAAAAAAAAATATCCAATCTTAAACTACGTAATACACGTAAATATATAAGTAGATAATCATCATCATTACAGCTCATATACGTCCCCACCGAGGGGCTCGAGCCTACCCTGAATCAGGGCGATTAGGCCTTAGTCGACCACGCGGGCCCAGTGCGGGTTGGTCGACTTCACACACAACCTTCGAGTTTCTTCGCAGGCGTGTGCAGGTTTCCTCACGATGTTTCCTTCACCGTTAATCTCCTACATATTATCTCTAGTTGTTCTCATCATCATCATTAATGTGGTTATGTATGTACTTACTATACTATATATGTTATGTATGTAATATGTTTTATGTATATTATGTATTTTTTATGTATATGTATTTTAGTTTATATCATAATATAAACTAAAATACATATACATAAAAAATACACAATATACAATATACATATCATATGATATAAACTAAAATACATATACATAAAACATATTACATACATAACATATATAGTATAGTAAGTACATACATAACCACATTAATGATGATGATGAGAACAACTAGAGATAATATGTAGGAGATTAAACAGATAGCGCTAGAAAGTGATCTTTAACTTTAGATTTAAATATATTAAGGGAAGGGGAATTACGAATGGAATCAGGGAGAGAGTTCCACAGGCTTATGGAACGTATAGTGAAGGAATAAGAGCAGAAATTGGTAGAATGAGTAGGTACAACAAGGCGAAGTGAATTTTCAGATCGTAGAGGTCGACTATGAGAGGAGGAGAGGTATTGGAAACGGTTTTTAAGATAAAAGGGAGTACGAGGGTCAAAAAGCACTGAATAGAGAAGAGCAAGAGAATGGGCGTCCCTTCGACAACGTACTGAAAGCCACTGTAGCTCCCTTCGGTACTCGGATACATGGTCATATTTGCGCAGTCCATAAATAAACCGAATGGCTAGATTTTGTAATCGTTCTAGCTTATTTAGGAGATCAACATTGAGATCAAGATAACACGTGTCAGCGTAATCTAGAATGGGAAGAAGAATGGATTGGGCTATAGCAATTTTGGTGGCTGTTGGAAGAAAATTGCGCAGTCGATTGAGAGAACGGGTTGAAGCAAACATCTTCCTACTAACCTCAGCAATCTGGGGGACCCAAGACAGGGTTTGGTCAACGAAAACTCCTAGATTTTTTACTTTTGTACTGAAAGGAACAGTAACACCGTCGAAAGTAATAGGAGGCAAATTAAAATAATCTATCCTAGAGACAAAATACGAACTGCCAATCAGGATACATTTCGTCTTCAATGGATTGACTTTTAAGCCGTAAGATTTGCTCCACTCTGATATGACGTTAAGATTAGCATTAGTAGTCTTAATGGCAGATGAAAGGTCATCTAAAGGTGCCTGTGTGTAAATTTGTAGATCATCTGCATATAGATGATAGGAAGAGGAGATCTGAAGGGAAACAGAATTAATAAAAATAGCAAATAGAAGAGGGGAGAGAACGCCACCCTGCGGCACGCCAGCACTAGTGGATAACCAAGATGAAAAGGAATCTTCAATGCGTATGCGTTGTCGGCGTCCTTGCAGGTAACTGCGGAACCAATCAATTACCGGCGGCGACATGTTGAGGGAACTCAACAACCCAAGCAGTATGTCATGATCAATAGTATTAAATGAGTTTCTGAAGTCCAACAAAGTTAGTACTGTGAGTTGTTGATTCTCCATACCAAATCTAATGTCGTCAGTGATTTTGATAAGTGCAGTATTCGTACTATGGCCAGGACGGAAACCAGATTGGAACGGGTTCAGAAGACTATTTTTGACCAGGAAATGACTAAGTTGGCAGTGGATAAGGCGTTCAAGGACGGTAATCGGACAGACTTGATGGTTTAATCCATATACCTGCCTACCCATTTACCCAGGTTAAAACCCATGATTTATGGATGGGAAATTTGGAATTAATCAGAAAATAAACCCGGCCTTTAACTGTTAGGTATTTGGTATAAACCCATGAGCTTGCCTATCTGCGCTACGTCGAGTCGTGTTTCGGCCTAAGTTGACCTTAGAGCAGGCTCCCAGCGTGGCACTGGCGAACAACCTGATATTTAACGTTATGGAATCAGCTTTACAGTTGAATTTCGCGTGAGTGTCTTAACGCGACTAACGTTCATTTACTTCGGGCGTAAATGCACATTTTCGTTTATTGCGAGCTTGGTAAACATTCTAGAAAAAGTTTGTCTTAGCCGTTTTATCAATGCCTTTATTCTCTTACTGTCGGTGTTTATTTCATGCGCCTAACTTAAGGAAAAAAATGAAAAAAAATTTAAAAACTACATTAATTGTGTTTTTGTTTTAGCGACACCAAAGAAAAAGGTTAAAATAAAAATAATCTTATGTGTAGTTTTCACGTTTAGCAAGCTTGCGGCTGACTCAATAATAAATAATAAATTCTAGCAAAAATGCACTTATTTTGGGAGCCGGCTAAGAAAGAAAGCACTAATATAAATATACTTTGATGAACCAAAGACTACAATTTTATGAGATTTATGAACGGCGGCAGAATTAGGTATTTTATTAATTAACTATTAAGAAAGATGTATTAGTAGGAATTTGTACATAGATGTGAAATTTTTCTCCAGGTGATGCTGTCGCGTCACGCAGGCGCGGGCGGCTCAGAAGTGGCCCGCACGGAAGCGCGCGGCTCAATATGCGACAACCAGTGGCATTCCGTCGTGGCTCGAGTGGCGCACACTTCATTGTCATTGAGTTTGGACGCCGGCCCCGAGATGAGGGAAGGACCTGGCTCGTTGCTGGATGAAAATGTTGAGGCTGTCGCGGCTCCGTTGTATATTGGAGGATTACCAGGTGAATAGCGCTGCGTATATTCTCATCATATCAGCTCATATACGTCCCCACCGAGGGGCTCGAGCCTAGCCTGAATTGGGGTGCTCGGGCCTTAGTCGACCACGCGGGCCCAGTGCGGGTTGGTCGACTTCACACACAACCCGCGAGTTTCTTCGCAGGCATATGCAGGTTTCCTCACGACGTTCTCCTTCACCGTAAGAGCGTCGGATAAACGTACATATGAAATCTTAATTCGAAATCACATTGGTACGTGGCAGGATACGAACCACGGCCCTAGCCGTTACGCCACCGACGTATAGACTAACTTACTTTTATACAGGGTGATAATTACTAACATTTTTGAAGAGGGCTGATTTTACAATCATTTAATTTATTTACCATAACAAAAGTTGGCATATTGTATGAAAAGTCGAACGTTTTTTGCGGTTTCAGCAAAAGTTGTAGAAACATACGTTGTTTAGTTTTATGATGAGCAGCCCTCCACAGAAATATTTCCTATTTGTCCTTGTACTCAACACCCACCTTGTATTGAACCCTGAGATGAGAGAAGGCCCTATGTCATTCATTAGGTCGGTGGCGGCTCCGTTGTACATTGAAGGTGCTCCAGGTGAGAGAACTTAATCTCAGCATTGGATAGATAAGATAAGGTTTCAAAGATAAATTCTGAGCCTGAGATAAAGGAAGGTACAGAACATCGCTAATAAACCTGTGGCAGCCCAGTTATACGCTGGGGGCTCGCCAGGTAAGAAGCATAGCATTTTTTAGAAGCTGGGAGTTTACACACTTTTTTTAAAAGATGGCAAAAAGCTGAGCAGTTTAAGTGTACTTCATGACAACAAGATTGGTGTATGGCGCGTAACTGGGGCGTCTGCTCGTAATACTGAACAGTTGCTAATAGAGACCTGAAGTTGATTCGCAAAATAAATTGAACCCTATATACAAATTATCGATCAAATTACTGATCAATTTAGTGCATTTTTGTATGAGAGAAATGCCTATGGGTTCCTTGAAGAAAATTTTTCAGTATGATGATTACTCACCCTACAATTTAGTTACTGCTGACAACAATCTGCAATACCAGGCAAGACATGGTGTCACAGACTTGGTGTATCTGCAAAACCAGCGATGTTAGGGCTTGTGCACAAATCACGTGAGGTTCGATAGGGGGGGGGGGGGGGGGGGGGGGGGGGGGTCACGAAAAAATCACGACAGATCACGTTGGGGGAGTGAACAATGAACGAACAAAGAAAAAAATCTACTACTAAGTAGTTTTTCACGGTTTCATTAAAAATAAATTTTCACTTGTTAAATACTTGAAAATAGCGAGTTTATTTTACGAAACGCTTGACCCCGCATGCTATATTCAATGGGTATTATTAATCTTAAAATTAGGTTGAATTTAAAAAAAAACACGTGAGGTTGTGAGGGGTAGGGGGGTAGCCGAGAACCTCACCAACTCTGAGCTCACCAAATATCACCAGGGGGCATGAGGGGGTAAAAAATTAGCCGAAAAAATCTCGCGTTATTTGTGCACAAGCCCTTATACAAGGTGTAACAAACTTGGTATGTCTGCAACACCAGGGATGTTATACAAGGTCTAGTTTCTTTTTTGCAGATTACTTGAGTGGAGATACATAACTATTAACCTTAAAACATATTTGATTCACAGAAGGCGTAATAGACTCTACCGAAGGAGCGGGCTCTCGGGAAAACTTTAAGGGCTGCATCCGTGACGTCACCATCGCCGGCCAGAAGAAGACCTGGACACAGATGGAGTCTTTGACCAACGTGCTCATCGACTCCTGTCCCGTTGAAGAGTGAAATGTTCCTGAATATGAGAGATGAAGGCGTAAAGAACTGTTTACTGCCAAAGCGGTGATCGTAGTAGAGTGTACTGTACTGTAGGTATTCCCGACAAACCTTTCATCACAAGAATACAACAGAAGCGAATTCACTTCACATCCACCTCAGATTGACCGTTATTTCTAGGTTGGCCATCATGCATACTAATATATGCGTGCGTTAAATGCGTGCCACTAAAGATGAGACTTGAAACACCACGTAAAACATTAAAAAGACAAAGTATCATCATTCATCATCGTCATATCAGTCCAAGGTAACAAATACCTCCAAGGTCTTCCACAATGACTGGTCCTGCACTGCCGAGTGGGAGGCCTGCCTACGCTAAGTCTTTCGGTACGCGGAACATAATTCTGAACAGATTGCCCAGAGAATCTATGGTCAATTGTCAAAAAAAGCTAGCTGGGCTTTCCGTCGGCTTTTGTTTGAAAAGTTTCGATTCCTCTTTTAAAAGTTGACCATTGTGGTCCCTTGGAGAAAGTGGTACAGAAAGACGGGTGGAAACCCTTATTAAAATAATGACATCCAATAAGTGAGGACCTTCTAATAGCGGTGTCTCGTGTCGCTCGAGAGCTAAACCATCGCGCACCACGTTGACCAAATGTGTGGATGTAACGAAATTAAGTGTTGATCAGGATTCCGCTTCCGCATTTTTTGGAGTTCCTCAAACGTAACCCTCCGCATGCCATTGGACCCGATACAAAATCTGTCATAACTTAACAAATACAAAGTTAAATGACCTGTGACTCTTGGTAGCTTCCGTAAATGAACCGTACGTGCTAATAATCCCCTCTCCGCAGTCTTAAGCCGGCTTTCTTCCAAAGTAGACGCGATCAAAGTGATCAAAGTGTGGTAATTGTCTCCAAAACGTCGGTCAAGAACATGATGAAGAATAATTTTGCAGTTTTGAAGGTTTTTTCTTAAAGTTAATAAATATGCTAATTTGGTAATATTTGATTAGTTTTGACTCATTCATATAAATAGATATCACATTTATCGTAGCTAATTAAAAAAATATATTATTTGTATATTTTTCTACTTAAAAACGACATTCTAATTGGGGTCCAATGGGCCTCACCAGGCACGACGTGTGATTTTCATCCACCAGGCATGCGGAGGGTTAACGCTTCCTAAAAGAAAGTTTAAAAACCCTCCTCCGCTTTCGCTTCCTTTTAGATCAAGACGAATTTTTATCGTGCATACGCTTAACCATAAGGCGCTTTGCACACGACGGGGTGGGGCGGGCCGGTCAAATTCGCCGCCAACGATAGCACAAAGGGAATCCTACACTACGCACATGGAGGACAAATAGACCGCGCCACCTCCATGTGCGTTGGTAGTATAGAATTCCCTTTGTGCTATCGTTGGCGGCGAATTTGACCGGACCGCCCCGCCCCGTCGTGTGCAAAAGCGCCAAACGGTGCCGCGACCGGCCACAGCGAGCGAGCCACCCCCTCCCGGGCACCGGCGCTGTTCTATTTATATCACTTTGACTCTCTCTTTCTCTTCTTCAACCGCTTTTTCTTCCTCACAAACATATCCTCATAATATCCGCATCCTTTAACTTTGTGCTCGACATTTTCTCTTCCTCATCAACCCTTAGCCCTTAACGAAATAGAGTTTCTCTCAAAACACAGGCCTGCCGACTGTCGGTTTCCGATGCGCTATTAAAGACAAATAACAAATTGAGAGTGAAATATTTTTTTAACTCTGTGACTGTAATTTAATTTATCGTAGGATTTTCCTTTATTCACTGTTTTGGCTTTAGTAATCCTGAATTATAGTATTGACAATTTCTAAAATTTTCTGCACTACTTAGTCGCAACAAATGCTACGTGGTTTAGTACCAAGAAGGGTTGCATTTTTATTGATACTACTACCAAATATAATAATATACCTATGTATATTAGTACTAACATACAGTATGGACACTCCCTGCCGCTCTCTAGATTGCGACCTCACCCTCTCGTCACCCAGATTGATACAGATTGGTTACGGTTTCGTAGTCAAACGTATAGGATTTCGCCGCCCTTTTGTTTTTTCCGTCATTCGTTTTTTGAAATGTCATTTCTGGCCTGTTGTACGAAGTGTCCAGGGTGTGTTACTACATTAGCAAAGCATTATGCGAGGGCTTTAGAGTAACGCGTCGATCCTCCCTTTTTGGGATTGGTAAGGTCACTCTATTACGTGCTTTTTAAATAATTGGATGATTACCAATATGTGCCATTGAAAATGTATGTATGTAAGCACTTTATCAAGTAATCACAGGCTTGATTTGAATTTTAAGAAATATTGGTAAAATCTAGAATGATTGTTCAAAATATGCATGAATTAGCTAGCCACGCAGAGAACGCGGACAGTGTATTAAATCTACGTTTTTATGGGTAAGTTCTTAATAATGAGGCTATTGAAGAGGCTTTTATAACTTTAGCTAATGTGAAAAAATACTCAACATAGATTGAAGTACTTAATACATCTTAAACAGTATTCATATGTTAACTGTACATAAATAATGATTGTATGTAATATTTAATTAATAAAACTACAACTAGCATAATATGTTATTTTGTGATTTCTGTAAGTGTACCGCGGATGCTCTCATCAGCAATGAGTTTCTATATTTCCAGAGAGATAAATTGTCATGTAAATTTTGCCCCACGTCCCTCTACATTGGTAACTGTAGTGCGAGTGAAACAAATATAGTGGACTAGTTGATGCCCGCGGCTCCGCTCGCGTGGACATCAATGTAAGACTGTCTCCGAGAGTGCACAGTGCGCGTGCCCCATGCGGCTAGCGAGCGTAGAAAAGAGTAGCCTATATTTAATCCAGGTCCTAATCTGTTTACCTACCAAATTTCATCCCGATATGTTCAGTAGTTTTTGCGTGAGAATAACAAACATCCATACATACAAACTTTCACATTTTTAATATTACTAGGATACTTCATAGTTTATTTTTCTCAGCTACGTCTTAGAAGCGCGAGTTTCCCGTGGAACTGTTACTTGACTCCACTTTTCCGTCGAGCCCTTTAAGACATTGCTTCTCTATTATAGAATACAGAACCTCGTTGGAATGACGTGTCTTAGAAGCGCGAGTTTCCCGTGGCACATGGTACTTGACTCCACTTTTCCGTCGATTCGTTAAGACATTGCTTCTCTATTATAGAATACAGAACCTCATTGGAATGAGTGTCTTAGAAGCGCGAGTTTCCCGTGGCACCTAGTACTTGACTCCACTTTTCCGTCGAGTCCGTTAATACATTGCTTCTCTATTTGAGAATACAGAACCTCATTGGAATGACGTGTCTTAGAAGCGCGAGTTTCCCGTGGCACCTGGTACTTGACTCCACTTTTACGTCGATTCGTTAAAACGTTGCTTCTCTATTATAGAATACAGAACCTCATTGGAATGACGTGTCTTAGAAGCGCGAGTTTCCCGTGGCACTTACTTGATTCCACTTTTCCGTCAAATCCGTTAAGACATTGCTTCTCTACTATAAGATATAGAACCTCATTGGAATGACGTGGCGCGCCTTCCGACTGGCAAATTCTTAGTCGGGCGGTACACGTACAATTTAGATGAAAAAAAAATATTTTTAGTAAATTTACTTTTAGTTTTTTTAATGACATTGTTGCATTTATCAGTAGTCACTTGTGATGCCAATAAATAATTCAAATAGAATTCAGGTAAAGCTATAATTAGGTATTTCCTACCAAGGACCCTCAATATGTAAAGGATGTGGTCAAAGCATTCCCCAGGGCACCGGCTTATGACAATGGATTAGAAGGGACTTTGACAGGTGGAAGTCTGCAGCCTTTTACACATTTACAACTAAGTCGAATTAGGCATTTGTAAAGTTATAATTATAAGTACCTATACTTTGTAAATAAGAAATTAGTGATCAGCTTTAACTTATAAAGCATACAATTAAGAGTCCCCAGGAGGCTCGAGTTTCCATACACAAAAACTCCGCTTTAACACAAAAACTACATGCCGGATTGAATGATAACTTTACAAATAATATATTTAGTCACTTATCGATGTTTGTATTTAGTTTTCGATGTACTAATATAAAACAGAAAAAAATAGAGTAGTTTCAAACTTTCAGTACAAAATTCGTTTAGTTATGTTTAAATTCACTACGATTAAAACTAATTACAAACATCGATATGTGTCTACTCAATAAAAGGTGACTTTTGTTTAGTTCTTGATAACAAAAGGTATGCATGTACTCGTGATTACAAATAACTTTCCCAAAGAAACTATATTTCAAATCAGAACAAAAAATTTTTAACCCTCGATACTTAATAATAAGTCATCAAATCGGCAAAAATGTATAAAGGACCAAAAAATGTTTTCATATTTGACATATAGTTTCTTTGGAAAAGTTGTTTGTAATCACGCGTACATTCATATCCTTTGCTATCAAGAATTAATTAAAAATCACCCTACACAGGTGTAACAAAATTGGTGTAGGACCCGTTAACTGGGGGTTCTACTCATCATACTGAACAACTTTCCCCAAGGAACCCATAGTCAAATCTTTAAAAAAAAATTGGACCCTTCATACAAAAGCTCACAAAATTGGTCGATCAGCTGATCGATTTGTATGAAGAGCTAAAATTTTTTTTTGCGATTTCAGCAAAGTCGTAGAACAAAAGTTGTTCAGTATGATGAGTAGAAGCCCCAGTTAACGGGACCTACACCAATTTTGTTACACCCTGTATATATTCGCAAAGCTTGGATTCAATCCGGCATGTAGTTTTTGTATTTAAGCGGAAGTACGTTTGTATAGAAACTCGAGCCTCTTGTTTAATTGTGAAACATAATGTTATGCCTCTGGCACATCAGTAAAATAAAAAATAAATAAATGAGAACCTTAAAGTCAATGTACTTAGCTTACAAATACGTGTTCAGTAGTCATACACCTGTACATATATTTTAATTTACATATACCTAGTAAAAAAACTGTAAATATTCAATTATAAGTAATATTTATTTGTAGCTGCTTTTTACGGAATAAAACGCAACTGTGGCAATAAAAAACATTTATTTTCTTTATCAGTAATTACAATGTCAATTACTTTCTTGCTACGGAACCATTTTTTGACAAACCGGAATCTTGTTGGACGAACAGATAGCGCGGGTCGTGTGAGCGGCATAGAAACAAAAATTTCCGGATTGCCACAAAACTGCTCCAAACTTATCCTACTCCCCACTTATCCTATTAACCTTTCTTATACCCGATTGTCTATCTCATTTACACGGCAATTTATTGATAAATTGAAATAATAATATTGCAATAACAAACACATATTGTCTGTCTGAAGTTTAATGTTCGCAAAGGACTTAAGTAAAATTAGACCAATCCATTTTAATCCAATAATTCGGTCAAAACAAAGAAATGTTGCCAACAAAAACCTTACTATGTGCTCCCACAGCTTAAGGCCTTAAGAAACCGCACAGGGGGTGGTCCAACGCCTTTCATGTTGCGTCAAAGCCGACTTCACTAGATATAGACACTGGTCAATGTTGTTGCCCTTTCGGAGTGTATGACCAAGATGTTAAAATGTCCATGGTGCTGAAATGTCCATAGTGCAAAAATTACCAAGATGCTAAAATATCCATGGTGCTGAAATGTCCATGGTGCTAAAATGACCGAATATCTTAATGACCAATTTATACAATATATCGTCGACGATACCAAAGTCCAAAATTACTAATAACCCAACTAAATTAAAAATCGACCCTCAGCGTTTTATGGGTTTTTTGCGTCAAAGCCGACTTCCCTTGACATAGACACTGGTCACCTTTCCTTGAATGAACTGTCCCAAACGGCTGAACAACGGTAACTGTGGAAGTTTGGGAGCGGCCTCCCTCGTCTCGTCCCTCAGGATTGTCCTGTCTAGATGTCTCCTTTAGCCGACCGTAAGGATTCGTTAGACCGTGGTAATTAGCTAACTAATTCACAGTTCCTACAGAGAGGCGCGCGGTAGCGGTGGCGGTCGATCTGCGGTGGTCTACAACACATCTAAGGAGATATAGAACTGTCAAAAATTTTGGAACACAGACACAAAGATACATAAGAAATTACTTTATTGTACAATAATCAGTTATTTCGCTGTCCTGCAACAACTTTTTTTCTCTTACAGTTCTCGACAACTACGTTCGTATTGAAACGTAAATTTGCATGTCTCATACATAATTAATTAAACCTTTCAATTAGTATTCTCTATTTCTTTAAAATTAATGAAATTAGTAATAATTGTGAGGTTAACGGAACGACGTATTTTTCATAATAAAAAATGCGACTACCTTAAAAATTGATACAACTAAAAATTACATCAAATTGATCTGGATAAAATAAAAAAGAAATATAATTATACAAGCTTAAACATAATCAGATGAACTACTATTAATGGAGACAAATCGGATAATTATTAATTAGACCATGTGCCTACCTAGCCGATTGTATAATTATTTTGTTTGACACGGCCGGTGTATCTACAATAGTTATGAAACAATTGTAATACTTAAATTTCTTATTGGAAATTATTATTCAAAAAAATTATATTCTTCTTTAAAAATAATTATATATTTTAAAATACATAAATCAAGATTTTAATTCCCATATATAAATTAATTGACTGCTTCTTAATATCGTGTAGCCAGATTTAAAAAAAAAGTATTTAATTGAGCAATTTCTACAATACCTACCCTCTATAGTCTAAAAACTGAATTTATTTATATGAAGTGGAATATTGACACAAATTTGACGCCAAAATGTTGACAGTCATTTAGTTGAAGTGGCAGATATTGAGGGTATGTTAAAATAACTTGGCTATTGTGTGTATCCTGTTCCGACTAATCACTTTAATGGACCCGCTTCCACGCTGAAATAAAGAAAACCCGGTTATTGTAACATTTTAAAATACTATGTCAGACAGGGCAACGCAAGTATCCAGTAGAATTGGATGTACAGTCAGCATCAAATTCATATAAACCGAGCATAAAAATCCCTACTAATGCCTACTAATATTATAAATGCGAAAGTAACTCTGTCTGTCCGTCTGTTACGCTTTCCCGCTTAAAACTCTCAACCGATTTCGATGAAATTTGGCACAGACAATCTTTAGACCCTTAAAAAAGAACATAGGCTACCAGAGTTTCCACGCTCGCGAGCAGCTTGCGGCTCGCGCACTGCGCACCTTCGAAAAGTTATAGAAACGTTGTCCACGCGGGTGAAGCCGCGGGAAACAGCTAGTTCCTTATAAATAGCTCATTTATACTTTCGAGCGACGATGGAGTGAAGAAGCCTACATAAAACTGAAAATTCGTTTGTAAGATATATTGACACTTGACTAATAACAGAGATCGTGTCAAGTTTTGTTAAATTTTCGGAGCTTACTAGTAGCAATAGTATCTCACCGTTTACATGGAGAGGTAGCCCCGAGCGGCGGACCGCCGACGGCCCACCAGGTAGGCGATCAGCACGACCACGACCAGCCCCCCGAGCGCGCAGCCCACCGCTATGGGCACCGCGTCGGGCACGTCGCCCCCGCCGCACTCGCGCGCTGCAACAATACACAATCATATCAGCCAAAACACTTCCCATTATCTACTGCTGGACAAAAGGGCTTCGACCATTACCATTCCCCAAATGACCACTTCCCTAAAGATTGCGATTGTTTTTTGATGGTCGAAGGTAATGCGTGATTGTTTAGATTTATGTGAGACGACGTATGAATGTGCTACTACAATCCCTATGTAATGACTTATGTTATATGTATGACTTAATGATAAATGTTAATTAAATCTTATTTTATTATATTACTGTAATTGGGTTAATTACCCGTTGTAATTATTAAATAAATAAATTTCCACAACAATCGGTCCTGCGCTGCCCGCATATGGCGGCTTCCGGCGACTTTCACCGGGTCGTCGGTCAACCAAGCCTTGGCTTCGCTACGTTTTTTTTATTCACAACTGGTAAGCCCTTGGCATCATCTAACTAACTTGATGGTAAGTAATGATGATGTCGAAGATGAAAGCGGTCTTAACAAGAATCCCCAACGCAATGGGGAACTGGCTATTTTATCTTCTAGCCGGAACACATTAACATTGATGTTTGGCGGCAACACTTAGATAAGATGACAGTAGCTGGCCAGGGGGGCTAGGAAAATGCCCTTCCACCAACCCAACCGAGTCTTATAAAAAATAAAAGTTTAAAAAACTTAAAAACCGACTTTTTTTGAGGTCGGTATCAGCATACAGCTACTTACGTATCAAATGTTTTAGATTCGATGGCATTGCTGACACCGACCTCAAAAAATATTTTAGGCCCCTAATTTAATTCCTAGCCACCTTTGATTTCGTTATTGTTGGTTAATATCGTGTATCTAAGTAAAATGATATTATTTCATACTTTTGAGTGAATTTCATTTTGAAGTCGGTTTTTAAGTTTTTTAAACTTTTATTTTTATTGATAATGCTATCTATCTACAACGTTATACCCAATCACCCACTCGCCAATAGGAACCATCAAATCACAATTCATAATGCATGTGTTTCATTAACAGATACAGATTCCTGTGGCTTCCATCATTATCATCTCAACAGCATGAAAGTCAAGGAGTTAAATCTTCCATCATCAGCTCATTAGAATAACCTGAAAGAATACAACTATCGGTCTACGTGAAATTTTTAAAGAATTATCCTCCAACTCCTAACCGTTAAGGAGTTGTACCTTCCTTCATCAGCTCATCTGATGATGATGATTATGATGATGATGATGACTACCAGACGCCAAAACTTCGATAGTTTTAGGAAATACATGAAACACGTAGTATGTGCCTATAAATTTGAGGGTTGTTCTCGATTTCCCTGGGATCCCATAATCAGATCCTGACTTGGTGACAATGGGACCCCCTCGGGAGTATACTCTTTGAAATAAAAAAGGAATTTTGAAAAACATTCACAATCGGCGGAGATATCGCGTAACAAATATACAAAAAAAACACATACAGTCGAATTGAGAACCTCCTCCTTTTTGAAGTCGGTTGAAAATTACACTCCGCCGGGAATCGAACCCGCGACCTCCTGATGTAAATGATTCGACAGAACCATTACGCCACGGAGGCGGTCTCTAATTGACCACTACTTATAATTAATAAAATAATGCCAAGTTGCCGTGCGTCAATGCAAAAAGCTTTTACAGATATTCTTTGGATTGGATAAAAAGCAACACGAAAAGCCAGTTAATTATTCGTATTTTGTTAATTTTGTTATTCGTCCAAGGTCAATGCACTCTTATCTAGGTCGCGACAAAAGTACAATAAATATTGATGCGCGCGCGACTGCTTGCCAATCAAAATAAGAATATTGAAAAATTAAATACATCTAAGAATTACGTACGCACTGATGTATCTTAATGCCACCCTTGCAATGTTGACAAAAATGTTTTATATACAGGCTGTCCCAAGAAGTACAGTCAAGCGGAAGTCCAGAGATAGAACACCTCTAGAGTTATCCGAATCACCCCCATGTATGATTCGCGATAGTCTACGGTTTTCGAGATATTCGCATTTTTATTTTTAGATTTTGTATGAAAATCATCTTTATGGGACTTTGACGTCAGTTTGTGCAAAAAAAAACATCATACAACTAAGCCAGCCAGATACAAGAAAAACTTTCTCTTATTATCAGCTTTCCAAAAAGGAAATAAGAGTTTAAAAAATTCCCAACTAATAAGACTAAAATCAATGATTTCTGTAAAATGGATACATCAGGTCCCATACTAATTTCATCATCATATCGGCCGAAGGACGTCCACTGTTGGACATAGGCCTCCCTCCCCCAAGGATTTCCACGACGACTAGTTCTGCACTGCCCGCATCCAGCGGCTTTACGCGACCTTCACCATGTTATACATAGGTCTACCAAGTGGGAGGCCTGCCACTAATTTACAATAAAATAATTTTTAATTTCCAAGTTTTATCATGCCTTTCCTATCATCAGACATTTGTGACTCTAGTGTCATTTTAGTATCCTTGATTATATGGTTATTAAAAAAAATAAGAGGCTTTTTTCATACAAAATTGTTGGACAAAATGTATGAGACTCGATACACTCGTCTGGTTATTTCCCAATTTTTATAATGATTTTTTCTTTTATTTTTACTTTTACACTTTTTTGGAAAGCTGTTAAAATGAGAAAGTGTTTCTTGTATCTGACTGGCTTAATTGCATGATGATTATTTGTCACAAGACTGACAACAAAGTCCAGCAGAGATGTTTTCATACAAAATCTTAAAACAAATATGTGAATATCTCGAAAACCGTAGACTTTCGCGGAACATACATAGGGGTAATTTGGATACCCCTAGAGGTGTTCTATATCTGGACTTCCACTTAACTGTACTTCTTGGGACACCCTTATATATACATCCTTATTTTCACACCTTCACATGGAGCGTGTGGATATGGTATGTATGTATGTCTGACATTGCGAATGCTAGCAAAATATGTTGGAATGAAAAATGCGAATGCGTAGGGGTAACTCTCAAACCTATAAATACCCATTTCATCATACACATTCGAAAAACAACGATTGGTTTCTCAAAAAGTGCGAACAAAATTCTACTTTGCTCCCTTAAGAGAGTTTTTGTCCGCGTTCGTATCAGAGCACGAACGCGGATTAATCAGTAGACAGACCGCTCAAACCAATGTCTATTTTCTTTTACTAGTTTCTTTTTCTCAAAGGTTGTGATGAAAAATTGTGTGTCACTCGTAGCCAAAATATTTTATTCTCGGACGACGTATATTGAATTCCTCGCTAAGCTCACAATTCAAAGTAACGCCCTCGAAAAAAATTTTACTTTGCCCTTGTTACACAAATAACTATTCTTTATTGATAATGACGAAAGCATCAGAAATAATTATGAACTCTTGATCACTAAGTTGCCGCCCTCCTACTTAAACTTCGGAAAATCTTACTCGTTTTGTTTTCCATTAAGTCCTCGATTTTTAATTCACCAAAATCAAAAAATAAGTACATATATGACTGCTGCTGCTAAACTATGACGTCACGCCTAGGTATTTTAAACATTTTTAGAACAGAATGTCGTTTGACAGATGATAAAAGTAACTCAGATGACTAGCATTCGTCATCCCTATTCAAACTAACGCCTTCGAAAAAAAAAATTACTTTGTTCCTTGTTACACAAATAACTATTCTTTATTGATAATTGTAATCTAACACGGGGCCCAGGGTCAAGAGATTTCAAAGAATATTTCGTATTGTTTCGGAAAGGTCGTGTCATATGTACGTGTTATCGCAGCGCGGCCGCCCAACAGGCGCGCGCGCACGTACAGTACAGCTTATTATTGCAGTATCGCATGCGCGCGCGCGGCTGATAACACACGTATGGATTGTTTGACAACTCTGTGCAAATAAAGCCATTATACAGAACTTCATGAATTCGTTTAATAGGCAAAAGGTTCAGTTATGATCATTAATATGTACCACTCAAAACAAAACAAGGGCCACCAAAGTTTTCTCAGTACATGTTCATACAGAGAGGTGGTCCAAACAGCCACGATTGTTCTTTTTAATTAAGAAAAGTAAGGAAACTACGAAGTGCAGTCATTAGGTTAGATCCCTGGCTACAAATGTGTCGAAGATCACAACATTCTGCATACCCTCGGAAACTTTGTGGGCTACTCGAAATAATAAATAAATTTAATAATTTTATTTTTTTATTCAAGTCATAAATAATAATAAAAAATATTTAAGTACATAGCTGATAAAATAAAACAATGGGTGAAGATTTTACCTCCTAAAAAAGGGAAAAACCCTGTGTTATAGGATAGCTAATAATGCTCATCCCACCAAATCATTGACACAAAAAGAACCAAGTAACAAGTCACTATAGCACAAAAATTGAAATAACAATTTAAAACCAAATTAACACTTAAGGACTCGCTACTGGGTCTAGTGGACCCAGTCCCTTGTATTTTGTTGAATTACTTAAAAATTATGAAGTTTGCGACGTTGCTGTTCTTAGTACCTTTCGACCATAGTATAAGACGGTAGATTACCATCTAAGGCTTAGATTCTAAGCTGTCAGTTAGCGCGCATAATAAAAAAGGAAAAATAATAATAATTATTATTATAAAAAAGAAAGTATATAATAATAATAATAAAAATATATAGTGTATATATATATATAGTATAATAATAGTAGATAATAAGTATAGAAGATTTTGTTTGAAATAGATAGTTACAGAATTTATAACTATTAGTTTATGTTTAGTTAAAAAACTATGCCCAAATTCCTTCAATTTTTGTAATGACTATTTGATTCAGTAAAAACAATAAATATTTGTTCTTTATTTAATATTTGTTTACTTTTTGCACATTATTAACTATATCAAAAATACCAACCACTTTTATTGAGCAGTTTTGAAATAAACACGTGATATTGTAGTGGGTCCGATGTACCCGGTAGCGAGGGTTTGTGTTACAAATTTAAGCGCGGGTCCCTAAGTGTTAAAACAATGTTTAATCTACGAAGCTACTGAAACTACGAAGTGCAGTCATTAGGTTAGATCCCTGGCTACAAATGTGTCGAAGATCACAACATTCTGCATAGCCTCGGAAACTCTGTAGGCTACTATTAACAAAACGCATTATTTTTGTCCCCCGAAACGTATGAAAAATTTGCCAATTTACCGTGTGCTCTCCTCTGAGCCCCCTACTGCGTTACCGAGGATCAGCAGAATGTAGTGATCTCAAACACATTACTAGCCAGGGATCTAACCTAAAGCACACCCTGGACACTTCAAACAACGGGCCAGAATTGACATTTCGAAAAATGAATAACGGAACAAACAAAATGGCGGCGAAATCCTAAACGTTCTATAACCAAACTGTAACCAATCTGTATCAATCTGGGTGACGAAGGGGTGAGGTCACAATCTAGAGAGCGGCAGGGTGTGTCCATAATATATGTTACTACTAATATATATATACTTTTCCTAATGACTGCACTTTGTAGTTTTCTTAAATTTCTTGATTTAAAAAAAATAATCATGGCTGTTTGGAACACCTCTCTGTATGAAAATGTACTGAGAAAATTTCATCATATCAGCCGAAGGACGTCCACTGTTGTACATAGGCCTCCCCCAAGGATCTCCACGACGACCGGTTCTGCGCTGCCCGCATCCAGCGGCTTCCCGCGACCTTCACCAGGTCATCGGCCATCTGTTCTACGAGCAATGTGCCCCGCCCACTGCCACTTAAGTTTAGCAATTCTGAGAGCTATGTCGGTTACTTTGGTTCTCCTACGGATCTCCTCGTTTCTGATTCGATCACGCAGAGAAACTTTGAGCATAGCACGCTCCATTGCCCTTTGGGTGACCTTGAGCCTTCTTATGAGGCCCATAGTAAGCGACCATGTCTCAGTTCTGTATGTAATCACTGGCAACACACACTGGTCGAAGACCTTGGTCTTAAGACACTACGGTATCTGGGACGTAAAGATATTGCGAAGCTTCCCGAACGCTGCCCAGCCGAGTTGGATTCGACGATTGATCTCTTTCTCAAAGTTAGACCTACCTAACTGAACTGTTTGTCCCAGGTATACATATTCGGTAACAACTTCGAGTTAAGAGCCTCCAACCTTCAGAGGAGTAGGTATGACACGGACGTTTGACATAATTTTCGTCTTGTCCATGTTCATTCTAAGGCCCACTTTTTGAGAGGCTCTACTGAGGCCATCGAGCATTGTGTCTAAGTCGTCAATAGTCTCAACCATGACCACGATATCGTCAGCGAATCGAAGGTGGGTGATGTACTCGCCGTTGATATTGATGCAGAGTCCACCCCAGTCCAAAAGCTTAAAAACACTTCCAGGGCGGCGGTGAACAGTTTCGGAGATATAACGTCTCCCTGTCTCACCCCTTGCTGCAACTGGATAGGTTCCGAGTTTTGATCCTGGAGGCGAACCGACATGGTGGCGTTTTCATACAAAAACTTCGGCACTTCGATATATCGATAGTCAATTTGGCACCTCTGGAGAGACTGTAACACAGCCCAAGTTTCGACCGAATCGAAGGCTTTCTCATATTGAGAAAACTTAGGTGACCCTTATTTTGTTATGAGTACCTAGTTTAGTATTTGTCTCCTAGGAAATCGGTGACAAGAACTCTCCACTTTATTTTGTAACAATTTTATTGAAAGTACCGGCATATGCGTTACTTGCCTAGACACTTTTTAACAGCTGATCCCTTAGATTGATCTGAGGCCGACCCTGATTCTACTTGACGTTGTTAACCCTAAACTAAAGTGGCAGTGGGCAGGGCACATGACGGCCGTTGGGGCAGTAAAGTTCTCGAGTGGCGATCGCGCACCGGAAAACGTAGCGTAGGCAGGCCTCCCACGCGGTAGAGCGACGACCTGGTGAAGATCGCGGGAAGCCGCTGGATGCGGACAGCGCAGGACCGGTCGTCGTGGAAATCCTTGGGAGAGGCCTTTGTCCAGCAGTGGATGTTTTTCGGCTGATATGATGATGGTGATGTTAACCCATAAATGTTAGGGACATGGGTCTCTTCCAAACTGGGTAAAGTCACCGCCTAACTTTTATATAGCTACTCCACACACAGGGACCAGTCCGGGTTCATAGAGGTTGTAGGGCTAGTGGCAAATCACACAGTCAGAAGTTTTTCAAGCCGCTTAGAAGGCATCCGACACGGCTTAAAGATTCTACTTGATGAACCTATAAGTATAACTAATTCTTTGGGTAGGTTGTGGAGTACTGCAGACCTGCACAGCAGTCCTTTAAGGTTGTCTTAGGTCGCCTAGAAAGCCAATGTTATGGCAATATCATCGCCTATATTATAACACCTTCCAACGCTACGCTTTCCGGTGCGCGGTCGCCACTCGAGAACTTTACTGCCCCAACGGCTATCCGTTCTACGAGCTATGTGCCCCGCCCACTGCCACTTAAGTTTAGCAATTCTGAGAGCTATGTCGGTTACTTTGGTTCTCCTACGGATCTCCTCGTTTCTGATTCGATCACGCAGAGAAACTACGAGCATAGCACGCTCCATTGCCCTTTAGGTGACCTTGAGCCTTCTTATGAGGCCCATAGTAAGCGACCTCCCACTCGGTGGACTGATGACCTGGTGAAGGTCGCGGGAACCCAATAGATGTGAGCAGCGCAGAACCGGTCGCCGTTGAAATCCTATTAGTGGAAGTCCTATGTCAATGTCCAGCAGTGGACGACTTTCGGCTGAAATGGTGAATGATGATGATGATGATGATATTTAGTATTTAGGCTTTATATGCGAAAACATATAAGTGGTTTATGGTTATTTTAAATAGTCGTCACTAACTGTTATGTAATAACCGTTTGTTTTCCAAATAAAACAAAACAAAATAAAATAAAATATTATAATACACGCTATCTGTGTTCCAGCTACCAAAAATTTTAAAAAGCGATGTTATTTTCAGGAATCAGTGTTGTGAGTTCATTCTTATCAATCAGTTCATGTTTTATCGTCATTCATTTTGTAACTACATTAAAAATATAATCATCACGATACATAAATTACTGAACTCGAATTAATCATGCTATTTTTTGCAAAACACATTTTTGCACATAGAAATTTAATTTTATACTTCTCGTCTAGTGATTAAAATAACAATGAACTATTTTTTTGGAGTTGCCAACCTACGCACCTCATGCATTTTGAACACTCCCAGCGCCGCAAATGCAGTTCAAAGTGTTAAAAGTGGCCACTTGTAACAGTTTTACAAAGTTGTTAACCACTTACGTAATTTACGGTTGTATCTTGGACTCTACCCGCTGCTTTTTTATTTACCAGCTTTATTGGGCGGCCCCTATCAGTTAGACTGTTGATCTTGTATAACACTCGTAGGAATGGATGCCTACGGCTCGAAATCGTGCTGAGTGGGGGCCTGTGAGGGGGGGGGGGGATAGGCCAACAGTGGACGTCTTCCGACTGAGACGATGCCAACTTACCAGCACTGAAAGACCTGTTGCCGCCAGTCTTGAAGGCTTCCTCCTGCAACCTGGACATGGTGATGGTCGCTATGGCGCCGGAGTCAGACGCCATGTTAAGGCGGGTGGGGGCGGCGCAGCGGTAGGACGTGGCCTCCGGTGTCTGCCATTCGATCGAGAGGCCATGAGACAGCACTATTGGCTTTTGCGATGCTGTGGAAAAGAAAAGAACACTTAAGGATAACATTGTGAGGAAACCGTCGCATCTGAAATTACCAGACAAGTATGAATGTGCGGCGTCGGGCGCACTCTCTGTCTGCGCCGATGCACGCACAAGGAAATTGATAACGGAGGGAACGGCAGGGTTCTTTTAAAAATAGTAAAATCCACCAAGATTTCTGAATGTACATTAAAACAGAATAAAGACATAATGGTAAAATACAGGGTGTCCCGCGATAAAGTGCAACCCCGAAAGAGGGTGAAACTAGATCAGAAATTAACGTCAAAAAAAAAAGTTAAAAAAAAATATTTAATTTTTTATTGAAGATTTAAGATTTTATTTTTTACAAGGACTCTAATGTGCAAAAATATCAATTTCTTCCAAAGTAATAGGTCGATTTCGTTCAAATAACAAAAAATATTACGACAAATACTTGGCAAAGAGAATAAAGTAGCAAATAGCTTACAAAAAAGTAGCTATCATGAATTAAACTTGACTTTTTGTAATAAAAATGCATTTTAATGAACTGTTTGTTTCAATGAAAACTTAATTTATCAAGATTTTGCCCATATCACCAGAAATTTTTATGGCTTACTATTGTTCTTTATCATATTAGCTTTTAAACAAAAAAAATCTGCGCTTTAACTCGAAAAAACAAGCTAGCTAAGAACTTTTGAAGTGGACCACTGACCACTTTTTTATTAAGCCCGGCAACTGAACCGGTTCAACAATAATAAAAAAGAGTCTCTACCTGAGTGGTGACGTAATCAGTGGTCCACTTCAAAAGTTCTTAGCTAGCTTATTTTTTCGAGTAAAAGCGCAGATTTTTTTTTTGTTGAAAGCTAATATGATAAAGAATAGTAAGCCATAAAATTTTCTGGTAATATGGGCAAAATTTTGATAAATTAGGATTTCATTGAAAAAACAGCTCATTAAAATGCATTTTTATTACAAAAAGTCAAGTTTAATTCATGATAGCTACTTTTTTGCAAGCTATTTGCTACTTTATTCTGTTTGACAAGTATTTGTCGTAATATTTTTTGTAATTTCAACGAAATCGACCTATTACTTTGGAAGAAATTGATATTTTTGCACATTAGAGTCCTTGTAAAAATTAAATTCTTAAATCTGCAATGAATTTTTTTTAAGGATTTTTTTTGACGATAATTTTTGATCTAGTTTCATCCTCTTTCGGGGTTGCACTTTATCGCGGGACACCCTGTATAGTAAAAAAGACAATTTCGATGATCGGAGTCGGAATAGAATGAAAAATTCATAAAACAAAACAAATAACACAAAGCATAAATAGATAAAAAGATGATATGCAGGTTCGAAATAAAAAAAAACAAAAAGATTGACTTCATCACAAATGGCAACACGTCCGTCCGTAGGTTTTTATTTTGTTTATGGTATTTATTGTATTAAGTGTAATTTTTTAAATTTCTTAGCTAAACACATCAACAGGCAGGCGCCATTCTTTAAGGATATTACGATGAATTTTGCTGATAGGGAACATCTAAAGATTCAACATCTTGGCGAAGAATTGTTCAGAACAGTTGTCTCCGATTTGTTTTTTTTTCTTTACGTGTAAAGAGTAAAGAAAATTATCACAATTTTATACCCTTTTTGATGTTTTTTTTTTAACTTAGATATGGGCATTAAGTGAGTCCTACAATGTCAGGATTTTATTGAGGATTATGAGAGAAAAAAAAAGGTATATGTCTCAATGCAGTGAAGTAAAACTGGTTTAACACTGCTATAACAGCAAAAATTGACAAAATTTAACCGAACTTTGCAAATTTTTTCCATCGAGAAAATTTTATCAAATCGTGTTTATGCCTCCTGCACTTTGTAGCAGACATATTGTAATAAATTTATTTAAAAAAAATTGATAAATGTATTGCAGTTTCAACCGCAGAAAAATGACTTTCCAACCCTCGATTTAGGGGTTTTCATTATTTTTTGACAGGGTTTTGCCTTAACGCAGGAAAATTAGACCACTCCTACACAATACATAGTCCTGTGATTGGTTGATAAAATTGATATCTTTGGTCCAATCCTGATAAACGTTATAATGTCGCCCCTTTAAATAAAGCCAAGCGAGCGCCCGTGAAGAGCCTCGGTGATGGGTAATTGAGAAAAGTCGGTGCAGTAAGAACCAATTTGCTTTACGGTGAAGGAAAACATCGTGAGGAAACCCGCACATCTGTTTCCAGATGTGTACGAAGGTCGCGTTGCACACGTCCGTAGGTGTAAATCTTAAATGCCCTACACGTGACCGCGGGTGATGCCAAGTGCAACACCAGGCAACCGCCGTCTATCCCTTGGATAGCACGGTTAACTGTGCCACACGACAAGACAGAGAGTGTATAGTAAGTGAAACAAATTAAAGGTCAACGGACTTGTTATCAAATAGACGTAGAACTGACATACGTCTACTAACTTAGGTTATCATTAATAACATTATGAAATTAAAAACTAAAAAAGGTAAAATTATGTGCAATAGTATACAAAAATAGTTTTCTAAAGATATTCACAGACTTTGTATAGAAGTTGGACCAAGGGCTGCCCAGAGTGAACACGTGTGGATTGTGTTCCTTCTTAACACTATACTGCGGCCGTCCAGAGAATGCTGATTTGACATATGCTAGTTTGACGTGACTAGTGATGTGTCCACATCCATAGTAAATACTTTGTACCTATCATGTAGATATAACATATAACGAAATAAAGGACCGTCGATTTTAGAGGTGGTAATGGGTGAAGGGAGGTGGAAAATAATAAAAACAAAATGTACAAAATTTAATTTTTATCCCCTTATATTACGTGATATGATCGCAACACATATAGTAAGTTCTTATCTACCTACAGCACAGATGATATACTAGTTAGAAGAAGAAGAAGAAAGAAGAAAGTCAATGGACTTAAATATATTAGGTCTTTACCTATGAAATTGCCGATTGTATAAAAAAGTTTAAAGAAGAAAATTAATACTAAGAACAATAGTTATAAAAACAAAATTTATTCTCAAAATAGCATTAGACTATTTGAAATTAAATGGTTGTAAAAATATGCCTATTGTTTAGATAATTTGAGACCACGGTGGCTTTAACCCCATGAAGTCGGGTTTTTTTTCACCAGAAAAAATCGCCTTTATTGTGGCAAAATAATTTTAAAGCTCTAGTTATCGCAGCAGTTTACATATGTCATATTTGGGAATACCCCGCATAAGATTTCGTCACTTTCAGAAAAACTCATGAAAATTTACTAGTCTTAAAAATTGCCTCATCTGACTACTAAGAAAACGCCTTTGTTCCATTCAATGGTACATAGCTCAGGGGATTGGAACATGAAAGACATGCCACTAGTTACTAATAAAAGACCATAAGTAGCGTCACCATGGTCAATAATATAAAACAACTCCTTATTTATTTTCAATAAAAATTGGCATTGAACTTCAAAAATGAATCATTTCATAGGTAAAGACAAAAGAAAGTGTACAATGTGCGTGCCGCTAAAACTCGAAACGAGTCCCGGTACGATCAAGGAAGTTATATGGTGTGGTAGCCCTCTATCCCCCATCCATGAAGAAGGTTCCCGTTTTTACCTGAAGGGCGTGCTTTTGAAAAAATAATGACTGAAACTTACGCCCTCTAGAAATTTCTAGATCAGTCCAGAACATTTGAGAGTATTCGAGAGCATTCTCCAACAACATCTCAGATCATTGTAAAACATTCCAGAACACTCGAATGTTGTGGAGTGTTGTGGAACATTTTGGACCATTCGAAGCCATATTTTTAAGTGGGTGGGGCTGCTCCCTGAGCGAAGCCAAGTACCCCAGCTAGTGTTAAATATTTAAAAAAACAGGTCATTTACACTTGAACTCAAAATAAATGTGTGGGACATGGGATTTTTGGATTTTTCGTTTTTCGAAGGTAAAATCGTCAAATTTAATGTGTGTAAATTTCAACGCTGTCAATTTTTATTGACATTATACCTAACAACTATCTTCAAGGGTCCCAGTTGATTCGAACATGAATTTTCATACAAAATGGATAATGGTTTGTATGGGAGGAACTAGGTACCCTGACAGTCAAACCGTATAAAGAATCAGCTATCATTAAATGGATTAATTAGCGTTACGGAACACTGAGAGGTCTGGTACCGATACGAACGACACCGGTCCAAATGCAATTTTCTTGTTTTCTAAGCAATCTGAAATAAATGGATTGACAACATTAAAATCTCCATCTCTGTCACATGTCACATTGCTAGAAAAGAGAGAATTTGCGTTTAGACCTACATTCTGACAGTTAACCGTTCAGTTTGCCACAACCATTAGTCCACTACCAGACATAATCCCCCCCTTAAGAAAAACAGCTGAAAGGAAAAAACTTATCTTAACAAATTTATTGCAGTGGCAAAGCAGGTACAGTTGGATGCAAAATGGATGCTAATTGTCAGGCTATGAGACTGACAATTAGCCACTTCAGCGCATAATACTTAGGACCAGTATTAGGGAACAATTCGGCCGTGAGACTGAAATTCAGTCACTTCAGCACGTAATACTTACTAGCATTATGGAACAGCTCGGCCGTAAGACTGACATTCAGCCACTTCAGCGCGTAATACTTACTAGCATTAGGGAACAGCTCGGCCGTAAGACTGACATTCAGCCACTTCAGCGCATAGTTGTGTGTAGTGTCGTTGCGCTGGAACACGAAGGTCATGTTGTTTGGAATAGTGGTGTTGCTGGCTGTCCAGCTTAGCGTGAGCCACTGCTCCGTGGAGTTTGCAAGCCCGCACAGGCCAGAGGTCGCGGTCGCGTTGGATGGCACGTTCAGCAGTACGTCTGCCAAGTCTGACGCTGGAAGAGATATTTTTATAGTTAAAGGATTGCTTTGTCGTTCTTCATCAGTTTAAGCCCTTGGCTGGCATGGCAGGGATTTGACTATAAGTGGCATTTGTTTCGACCGTGCTTTCACTAGAGGCAGTCGTTAAGTAAGTCGCATCAGAGGTCTTAAAGGAGGCCTGAAAAACTTCTGACAGAGGGGTTCACCACATACCAGTCTTGCCCCCCTCACCCCGTGATGAGTATGGCTTAATCGTCCCCAAGGTTGGGAAGAGACCCGTGCTCCAGCGGTGAGGACGATTCCCTTCGCAGAGACAATATAGATTTCCTTAGTCGGGTATTTAGTGTCCTGATTTGAATGGGAACCTTGCAAATCTTCAACAAAGGAAGCTGCTTGGCACTGGCATACCTAATGGTCATCTGAGCTGATTTAGCCCTGTACCCTCGTGGTACCACCCTGCAGGTAGGTGGGGGAGGGGAGGGGGGGGGAAATTCCATCTGCCGCGCTGCACTCTTTCGTCCATATCTCCGTAAGTTTAGCAAACAAGGCGTGTTTGGTATCGTTTTCGTATAATTTAAGGACGACGAATTCATTTCTGGAACAATATTTTCACTTGTTCATAGAAGAAAAAAAGATTAGGCGCAAAAATAGAAAAAATAGAAATAAAAATTCTTACAAAATCTTTGCCTACAATTAAACCAGGAGACTATGTTTTATTAAAAAAATATGATTATGTAGCCCTGTTTATTTTGATAATACGTAATAACTTTCTTAATAAATTTAACTTATAAATGTGTCAAAAAAAAAAATTAGCGTCGCACGGCGGAGCTGCGTTTTAGCGGCTCGTTCAACTCGACCGCTGCGCGGAGCGCTCAGTGACCATACACGCGTGTTCTCAGTTCAGTCGGTTCGCATCTTACTCAGTGATCACTACATAACGCAAGCACGTATTTTGAACTTTTGAAGTGTTTTCAGGAGGATAAACTATCATAAACTAGTATATTTTTTTCATAGGATATGAGAATTGTAAGTATTTATTTAGATTTACTATGTTTTTAAACGATTTTATTTGGCGTAACCCCGTATATTTATGCCTTTCTTTGTTTCAAATCTTGTGAAAGCTTTTTCAGTTGTACTGAATCGATTCTTATGAAACTTTGCATACACGTGGGGTGCTAGTAACGAAACAATATTATGGTAGTCTCAACTGGGCCTGATGATGAAGTCAGGAGGTGGACAGTGAAACTCTTCTAGTATTACTAGTAACCCTCTTGAGTTTGGGCTCATTTGGATGGTTTTGACCAGTCCCATATATTACACTAGGTGAGGAGGGTCCGATGATGGATTCAGAAGGAAGACAGCCGACCGGTTATCTTATAAAAAATACAATTTTTTATTTCTACTAATAAGTTATTATATAGTAGGTACCTTCCTCAAGGTCTTCGATCAGTGTGTGTTGCCAGTGATGACATACGGAACTGAGACATGGTCGCTTACTATGGGCCTCATAAGAAGGCTCAAGGTCACCCAAAGGGCAATGGAGCGTGCTATGCTCGGAGTTTCTCTGCGTGACCAAATCAGAAACGAGGAGATCTGTAGAAGAACCAAAGTAACCGACATAGCTCTCAGAATTCCTAAACTTAAGGGCTCCAGGACTCAGCAAAACTGCTGACACAGTATTTATACCTTTCGTGAACAGAGAGCTTGTCACTGTATCAAGATTAGATGTGATTTGGGACAGATACGACACTGACAGTCTCAAAAACGAGACTAAAACGTGGCACCGGACAAAGAACACATTTTAATTCAAATTTTAGAATTCCGAAGGGTTGGGCAAATTTTCTCAGGGATAATTCCAATAAAGAGGAACTTTTCCATTTCCTAGCTCTACAGTGCCAAGCTACAGAATTCTTAGCTGGCAAAGACTTTTATACGACAGATGGACCCACATTTTCAGCAACAGCCCCAGAGATAAAAAAGCCCTGGAACCATGCAACCATGAGGACGCATAATGGTCCACATTGGTGATGATGCAGCCCAAGGACACACAAAAATCATGGTGCGTACAGTGGATACCAATGTTGTTGTCCTTGCGGTTTCATGTGTGTCACAATTGTGGAAATTGCCACAGCTTGAGGAACTGTGGGTTCATATTGGCACGGGAAAAAATCACCAGTTCTTGCCATGCCATGCTATTGCAGCTTCATTAGGTAACCCAAATAAATATAATATATTTACACTTTTAAATCTGAAAGTAATTCAGCTATATACTAGTTTATTTTCTTTTAGGACCAGAAAAGGCAGAAGTATTGCCAATGTTCCACGCCTTTTCCGGGTGTGATACCGTTTCGTCTTTTGCTGGTAAAGGGAAAAAGAGTGGTTTCGAAGCTTGGGGCGCTTATCTACCTGCGACGGAGGGGTTCACAAGCGCTAAAGAAGGAAATGTGGAACAAGCTTTACCAATACTAGAAAAAATTGTCAATTCTATAAATGACAAGTAATTTAAGTGGTGGTTGGCTTTTGTGATTTGGAATGATTTAAGTAATTATTGGAATGCATGTTGTGTACAATTTGTTTCACAAAACTACTATTTACGAAAAAGCACAGACAGCTGGAGAATCTTCCACCAACTAAAGATGCCCTGCGCAACCATATTTTGCGAGCAATTTATCAGGGAGGACATATTATATGGGGTCAACTTTTGCAACCTACACAAAACCTGCCATGTCCTGCTGACTGGGGTTGGGTCAAAAATAATGGCAAATGGGAGTCTGTGTGGACCACCCTACCGCCAGCAGTCGCTGCTTGCATGGAGTTAATACGATGTAAATGCAAGAAAAAATGCGCAGGAAGGTGCAATTGTTTAAAAAGAGAGATAAGGTGCACCGAACTGTGTGGCTGCAGCGGAAACTGTGAATCTTCTTCTTCTAACTAGCTTTGTCCCGACTTGTGCCAGGGTCTTTGTCCGACATTTTCATAATAAATGACAGGTTTCAGGTATTATAAGCGACTGCCGTCTGACTCCCAAAACCCCGAAGATAACCAGTTTCGCCAGAGCCTCGTTTGTAGCCTAGCAGGGTGCACCACGAGCAGGTGAGGTCGGCTTAGATTCTAAAGATGTTTATTGGACCACTTACACCCGGAAACGGTCAATAAATTGTCTTATTTACTAAAATAGACCTTTTATTCTTCACTCCATTATTACAATTAAAATAGGAATCCCTATTACAACTAACATGATTAAAATAAGCTGAAATTTAGTGCTGAAATTTCAGTGATTATAAAACATTTATTTTAATGTTATGAACTCTAATATTATTTTTTAACAATATTTACTCTAGATATTTCTTCAAGAATATTGTCTCTAGATATAGATACACCTATACTAATTAGTTTCATTGCTCATTATTTTAATAATTGTTTACAATTTAGTGTCAAATCCTATCCAAAAATACTTACTTCTCCCGTCGCAGCTCCACCGCACGAGGCAATAATTTTTTTTTGACACATTTACTAGTTCAATTTATTAAGAAAGTTTATGTTTATATATTCTAGATAAACAGGGCTACAAAATCATATTTTTTTTATAAAACATAGTCTCCTGGTTTAATTGTAGGCATATATTTTGTAAGAAATTTTATTTCTATTTTTTTATATTTTTGCACCTAATCTTTTTTTTTCTATGAACAAGTGAAAATATTGATCCAGAAATGAATTCCTCGTTTGATGAAACACGACCTGTTTGCTAAACTTACGGAGATATGGACGAAAGAGTGCAGCGCGGCAGATGGAATTTCCCCCCCCCTCCCCCACCTACCTGCAGGGTGGTACCACGAGGGTACAGGGCTAAATCAGCTCAGATGACCACTAGGTATGCCTGTGCCAAGCGGCTTCCTTTGTTGAAAATTTGCAAGGTTGGTGACACTAAATACCCGACTACCTCTGCTGCATTGGCCCGAGGCATTATCTCGCCTGATGGTAAATCAAAGAATTTTATACTTTCGGGATGGAATCTAAATATATTAGTGGTAAGTGTCGAGTGATGACAATTATGATGACGAAGATACAAGCGAGCTCATCAAGAATCCCTAACGCATTGGGGAAATGGCTATCATGCTGGTATATTTCCTATCCTCTAAAGCCTATATACCTTTAAAAATTTAAGTAACGACGAAACATGTAATATGTAACTAGTTTTTGCCCGCGGCTTCGCTTGCGTGGGCATCGTTTTTATGACTGTTTTTGAGGGTGAGTGGTGCGCTAGCTGCAAGCAAGATGTTAAAGCGTAAAGAAACAAACAACACATTTTCACATTTAAATTATTGGTAAGGATTGTGATGTGGCTTTAATATGATTAATTTTGTAAAACTCATTTTTTCGATAACAATAGGGATGACCAATGCTAGTCATCCGAGTTACTTTTTATCATCTGTCATAAACGAAATTTTGTTCTAATAATGTTTGAAATACCTAGGCGTGACGTCAGAGTTTTGCAGTCTTTTATGTTCTCATTTTGTGATTTTGGTGATTTAAATATTTAGTGATCAATAGTTCATAATTTATTTCTGATGCTGTCGTCATCCCTATTATAGCCACTGCAAGCTCATTTCTAATAGTCACGGAATGCGCTTTTAATGCATACTATAATGTATTGAGTTGCCACCAAATATTACTAGTACAATTACCGATTGCTTTAACGGTGAAGGAAAACATCGTGAGGAAACCTGCACACGCCTGCGAAGAAACTCGAAGGTTGTGTGTGAAGTCGACCAACCCGCACTGGGCCCGCGCGGTCGACTAAGGCCTAATCGCCCTGATTCAGGGTAGGCTCGAGCCCCTCGGTGGGGACGTATATGAGCTGTAATGATGATGATGATGATTACTAGTACAAAAAGCCTAAATATCTTTGAATACACGTGCAGAATCTAAGCAGTATTCAAGAGGAAGTAGGCGGGATGCACATAGCTCGTAGAACATGTAGCCGTTGAGGCAGAAAATTCAAGAGTAGCGACCGCACACCGGAAGATTCCGGAAGCCGCTGGAGGCCAGCAGCGCAGGACCGGTCGTTGTAATCCTTGACAAAAGCCTCCCTTTGTCCAGCAGTGGACTTCTAGCGGCTTATACGATGATGATGATCTGAGCAGCAATCATGGACTGAATCGCTGCCACCATCTCATCAACCTGACAATATAGGCGCACTTATCCGCACTGCCAAAAAAAAAATCGTTCATCCCCTACTAATGGCTTATCAATTGTGGATTTTTTAATCGTGTATTTTTTTATTAAAATCATCTGGGCTTACGTGTATAGTTTATTAAAAAACCGGGCCAAGGGCGAGTCGGACCCACGCTTCAAGGGTTCCGTACTGCCACAACTCTTCAATGATACCTATTCACATTACAAACAAAAGACATAAACGCGAGCGACAGGAAAATGGTGGTTTTTTTTTTCATTCAGTTTAGATTTTTTGGCGCGAGTACGACTCTTACTTGGCCGGTTTTTTATTATTTGTTGTTATGTTTTAGGATAAGTTCTATAACCAAATCATGCCTTAAGTGTAACCGTTCTTACGATAGAGCAAAAACAAAGCCCTTAAAAACATGTTTTTTGTATGGGAGCCCACTTTCATTTGTATTACTACTTTTATCATTTGTTGTTATGGCGACAATAAAAAAAAATAACCGTCTACCAAAAAAAAAAATGAAATACAGCCCGCTGATAGACGGACGGATAGACAAACAAACAGCTTGGCCGCCCAAAGATTTCCACGACGAACGGTCCTGCGCTGCCCGCATCCATCGGCTTCCCGCGATCTTAACCAGGTCGTCGGTCCACTGCGTGGGAGGCCTTCCTACGCTACGTTTTCCGCTGTGCGTTCGCCACTCGAGAAGTTTACTACCCCAACAGCCATGTTCTACGAGCTATGTGCCCTGCCCACTGCCACTTCAGTTTAGCGATTCTGTGAGCTATGCCGGTTACTTTGGTTCTCCTGCGGATCTCCTAATTTCTGATTCGATTCGTAGGGAAGTTCCAAGCATAGCTTGCTCCATTGCCCTTTGGGTGACCTTGAGCTTTCTTATGAGGCCCATAGTAAGCGACCATGTCTTAATTCCTTAAGTCATCACTGGCAACACACACTGTTGAAAGACCTAAGTCTTGAGATGTTATTTGGGACGTGAAGATATTGCCAAGCTTCCCGAACGCTGCCCAGCCGAGTTGGATTCGTCTATTGATCTCTTTCTTGAAGTTTGACCTACCTAGCTGGAATGTTTGTCTCAGACATTGTCATGAAAACTGAATTAAACGTCAAGAGGCAGGTAAGTACATAATTATATTATTATCTTTGGTGTGGGAGACGGTTTCGTGTATCGCAAGTGGGACTTCGAAGGAAAGATCCCAAATAAACTTATTATTCCCTCGTTATTTATTTACAATGGCCATATTGCAAGTTATAGATTGATTTATTCTATTTTGGGAAACTATAACAATAATTTGTACCTAGTAAACAAGTCAACGTGAAGTTTCATATTTCAATCTCGCGTTCACGACAATAGACTATTTGACTACTACTGGAAAATAGTTTTGTATTATTTGTTAATGTATAAAACGCAAACCATTTTAATATTTCCTGGAGATCTGTCGCATATACGAAGTAAATCAAAGTATAATTTGGATTAAAAAATTACGCGCCAAATCACAATTTTCGCTATGGCGCCTGGTTGCTTTGACAGATGACGTCACACATAAGTAAACAACAAACTGCTGTAATAGTGAAAGCACGCACTGAAACTAATGTTTACTTCTGTGTGACGTCATCAGAGTTGCAACCAACCAAAGAGCGTTTTCAAACACGTGATTAAACCACTGAAACTAATGTTTACTTCTGTGTGACGTCATCAGAGTTGCAACCAACCAAAGAGCGTTTTCAAACACGTGATTAAACCACAAAAAAAATTCATTTATGTTTTTTTACAGAAAATGACCTTTTTTTTCAGAACATTAATAAAATATGCTTTTTACATTACATTTTATTAGGATGACAACAAATTGTTACATATTTTAAACATAGTCAAAATGCCTATTCTATGAAAATTGTCTATTTCATAATGCATTCTTCTTTGTAGAAACAGGAGGAAACACTTCACGTGGTGTAACAAAATTGGTTAGGGAACCCGTTCACTGGGCCTTCTACAAATTATACTGAACAACCCTTAAACATTTTTTTTTAAAAAAACGACACTTTTTTTACAATATTGGTCAATCAGCTGATTGATTTGTATGAAGAGTTCTATATTTTATTTTAAGTAATTTTTTTGGAATATTATTAACAAAGAAACAAGTAAAGTCAACACTGGCGACAAAGAATATATTATGTTTTGCAAACAGATCAAGGTAAAATTAGTTCGAATGCCGATGTAGCCAAAGAATTCGAAACTTTTTTCACAAAAATTCCACTTAAGACTACTGAAGACCTAAAATTATCACCTATGTATGCTCAAAGGTTGCTAAAGAACAATGTTAGTATTTGTGATCAAAAATTCTCCTTCAGAGAAATTGATCCACAAACTATTGTAAAAACTTTATAATCTCATAAAGCGAAAAGAACCGAAGACCTCTGGGGATTATCGGTAAGCTTGATCAGTAATGTAATTGATACTTTAGCGCCATATTTAGCTTGTCTTTTTAATATTAGCATTGATAGTGGCGTCTTTCCAGACCTCATGAAGTTTAGTAAACTGATACCTTTATATAATTCTGGTCCGAAAAATGATCCGGGCAACTACAAACCAGTTTATATGCTGCTGGTTCTTAGTAAGGTGTTTGTCAAGATTATGCTTAATCAAATGCACAAAAAATCTACTGCATAACAACAATTTGGTTTCACGAAAGGTCGATCAACAACCGATGCAGGAGTAGCACTTATTCACTTATTCGCAACATTTAAGGAATCTCAGAATGCAATTGGAGTGTTTTGTGATTTATCAAATGCATTTGATGTTGTTGAACATCAAACATTACTTGTGAAATTAAAGCAATAAGGTGTAGAGGATGGAGCTCTCGCACTTAGACAACAGAACAAAAAGAGTTCAAGTGAATATTAAGAACTGTCTTCCAGGATTCCATATTATGGCCTTTTCTTTGCTTTGTTTACATAAATGATTTTATGGTACAACATCTGTCAAATATTGTGTTGTTTGCGGATGATACGTCTTTTATTTTTAAAGTATATAGGAAAGAAAACGAAATTGACGAAGTAAACAACACTCTCTCAAAGATATTGAACTGGTTCACTGTGAACAACTTATTATTAAATGCAAAAGAACAAAATGTATACAATTTTGTTTGTCGAATGTAAAAAAGGTCAATATTAAATAGTAATAAATTAGAATTTGTAAATACTACGGTTTTCTTTCGCTTCAATGGGGATCACACAATGAAAATTTAGCGGGGAGGCTAAATTTAGGTTAGCTGCTTGTGCCGCCGTTAAAAAAATAAGACAGTTAACGGATGTAGGTACTGCGAGACTAGTGTATTTTAGTTACTTCCATAGTATAATGTCTTATGGCAAACTACTGTAGGGGCATGCGGCAGATATAGAAACTATTTTCATCTTGCAGAAAAGAGCTATCAGATGCGATCACGTGAGTCGTTACAGAATAAATTCAAAGAAATCAATATTTTAACTGTTGCTAGTCAATTCATATATGAAAACATCATGTTTGTTCACGAAAATTTGCATTTATTTCCTAAAAACAGTGACAGGCATAATTTGAATTTAAGAAATGTAAATAAAATAGATATAGCCTATTCGAGAATGAGTAAGGTTAAAAAGTCATTTGTGGGGCAGTATATAAGATTCTACAATAAAATTCCTGAAAATGTAACTAGTTTGTCTGAGAATAAATTCACGAAAAATGTTTGTTCTAGTTATAGCACAAATATTTTAAAACAATAGATTATGTAAATGACAAAGATATATAGAGTTATGTGTTGATTCCATAACAAATACCATAACCTGAGAGTGTAATCTGAAACATAACATTATTTGTAATAGACAATAAGTTTTTTGACTATTTAAAAGTGTATGTAAACACCTATTTAAAATAAATATTTTTGATTTGATTTGATTAAAAGTGTATTCACAAAATTCAGATGGGCTGATTCTTATAAAACTTTATACATATAAACAAGTCATGAAGTTCTAGTTTGCGGATAGAATACATTTTCGAAATACGTTATTGTAAAAAAGATTAGCAAATTTTAAGATTACTATGAAAACCTTACATTGTTGCGATTTTTTGAACAGAGATGGTTGAAGGTGTGGGAAAAGACATAATTAAAAAATTAGCAAATCCGCACATATTTCCCGAGGGATCTGAGGAAAACTCATTTCCATGCTCGCGCACGTCGTGTCGTCGGCGTTGCAACGGAGCAACGGATTGAAGTGAAGTGATAGACTGCTAATCAGAATAGGCCGATATAGTTCCTGAGGGATCCGGAGAAAACACATGTCCATATGCTTGCGAGCCGAGCTTACTCCTCCTCAAAGACAGTCTTAAAAACTATGTCCACGCGGGTGAAACCGCGGGAAAAAGCTAGTTATAAATAAGTCAGGGGCAATTCAAATCGCCAATATAGCAAAGCAGCATAGCAAGATATCGAGAAGTCTTTCGGAAATCCCCGTAGTGCGAGCGACAGGAAACAGGGCAATAGCGATGACTACGACGGAGTACGTCTAGTCGCGCGACACTGACACGAACAAAAAATCTTTTAACATTGTTTTGATTGATTCCAACCTTGATCCATACTGTCCAGTCATAGTTAATGGACAGTTAGATAACAATACTAATGCTTGTTGTTAGCCAGTTGCAAAAATAACAGAAAATCATAAATAAGTAAAATGGTATTTTTTATTACAGGCAACAGATATCCATATTAAAACTAATATTAAATGACAGTAAATAAGGTAATTTTTGTGAAGGAAGAGTCATGACTACTAAAAACGTGGCCAAGTGCGCGTCGGAACAAAAGTTTTTTTTTTAATCACAATGAATACAAAAAAATGCGGTTTTTCATACAAATTCGAAAATTTTATTGTTCAAAACTCGAAATCCGTTTTCCGCTCATAGTTAGTTTTACTTCTTTTATAGCAAATCCTTGGGGGAGGCCTTTGTCCAGCAGTGGACGTTCTTCGGCTGATATGATGATAGCAAATAAGACGTAGTTTAATCAAATATAATAACAATTAATTATCCTGTATATCTATCATATTATATTGACTGACCCGCTGGTCCAGCGACGGCGCTGTTGTCTGCTGGTTCGAAGGTCGTGGGTTCGATCCCCACCCAGGCTATCGTGTGACGTACAGGTTTGTTTGCTCTGTGTTTGGGTGTTCAATAATTATGTATTTAAACGTATATAACTATGTATAGAATACAAATGTTTTATTTACGAACCAACACAACTCACAACAGATAAAATCAGTATATCAGTCTGTGGTTCCCAAAGTAGTTATTGTTATTATTATTATTAGGAATACTGACCACAGTTCAGTGCGATGGGGAGAGAAAACGTCAAACTTTTCGGGTACTACAATTATTATTATTAGGAATATGGACCATAGTTCAGTGCGACGGGGAGAGAAAGCGTGGAACTAGCCGGGTATTACAATTATTATTATTAGGAATACTGACCACTGTTCAGTGCGACGGGGAGAGAAAGCGTCGAATTATCCGGGCATTATAATTATTATTATTAGGACCACTGACCACAGTTCAGTGCGACGGGGAGAGAACGCATCGAACTATCCGGATGCTACAATGTTTAATATTAGGAATACTTACCACAGTTCAGTGCGATGGGGAGAGAAAACGTCAAACTTCCCGGGTACTACAATTATTATTATTAGGAATACGGACCACAGTTCAGTGCGACGGGGAGAGAAAGCGTGGAACTATCCGGGTATTACAATTATTATTATTAGGAATACTGACCACTGTTCAGTGCGACGGGGAGAGAAAGCGTCGAATTATCCGGGCATTATAATTATTAGGACCACTGACCACAGTTCAGTGCGACGGGGAGAGAACGCATTGAACTATCCGGATATTACAATGTTTAATATTAGGAATACTTACCACAGTTCAGTGCGACGGGGAGAAAGCGTCGAATTATCCGGGCATTACAATTAATATTATTAGGACCACTGACCACAGTTCAGTGCGACGGGGAGAGAACGCGTCAAACTATCCGGATATTACAATGTTTAATATTAAGAATACTTACCACAGTTCAGTGCGACGGGGAGAGAAAGCGTCAAATTATCCGGGCATTATAATTAATATTAATAGGACCACTGACCACAGTTCAGTGCGACGGGGAGAGAAAGCGTCGAACTATCCGGAACATACAATGTTTAATATTAGGAATACTTACCACAATTCAGTGCGACGGGGAGAAAGCGTCGAATTATCCGGCAATTATAATTATTATTATTAGTACCACTGACCACAGTTCAGTGCGACGGGGAGAGAAAGCGTCGAATTATTCGGGTATTACAATTATTATAGGAGAGAAAGCGTGGAACTATCCGGGTATCACAATTATTATTATTAGGAATACTGACCACAGTTCAGTGCGACGGGGAGAGAAAGCGTCGAACTATCCGGGTATTACAATTATTATTATTAGGAATACTGATCACAGTTCAGTGCGACGGGGAGAGAAAGCGTCGAACTATCCGGGCATTAAGTATAATGGAATATAATTATACAGGAATTCGACTAAATATATATATTTGTACGTTTTTGTTTTGTTAAGAATAAATCATATTTCAGGTTTTCCACTACTATTCATTTAATGAATGAGTTAGGTACTGTGTACTGTATACTTAGCTACAATGTGAAACCTGTCAAATGCTGTGTCACTAGGAAAGTTGTGTCACTAGGAAAGCTGGGGCACAGTGAAGTTTGTAGAAGTGTGTAGTTGGCACTTGGCAATATGCAATACGATAGCAATTTAGGTGAAGGGGAGGAGGTTCTTTCACATTTTTGGTGCTTTTTTGGTTTGATACTGAATCACTTTTAGTAGGTGCATCTTAAACTAAGTATCATATTCAAACGCGTTTTAAGATTCAAGGCTTCAAGATGTTAATTAAAATAGGTGCAAATTACACTCTTTCTGATGGTCACAAAATAGTAATTACATAATAATTATACATGTCATTTGAGAAAAATTTAAATAATAAACAATCATTAGTTCATCATATGTCATTAGAACATGATAGAAATATGACACGAAACATTTAAATAATTGAATGTCATTAATGCCTTTGACTAGAGTAGGCCAGTTCACACGGACAGCACCCGGTTACGAGTATAACGCGAGAGTCAGTCATATTCGAGGGAAAGGAACGACCCGGCTCCCGATGCGCCACAATCCGCACGAACTTTTTAAAAACAATTTCCTTTATACCCAGCTTCAACTGAATAAAACTGATATTGAAAACCTACTTCTGGGGCAGAGATTTGTTACCATAGATGGGTTATGCACTAACAAACCACATTTGAAAATCGAATCCATTTACACCATCGATATACTAACCTGATTTACACACACATTATAATAGGTACCTACCGAATGCTACTATGAAAAGAGATGCCAATTGGCATCTTTTTTTTGCTTCACTTTCAGGATGCACGTAACCTATCTACTTCCCCTTATATATAGCATATCTCTGTTCTGGGGTACGGATTTCTTCATAAGCTCAGATGGAGCATACTCCACACGTAGGTTTAAAGTCCCGATTGGAGGAAGATATAGGACCAGTGAGGCCGAACCCCACTGTCGATTTTTAGGCTTGTTGTTGAGGGTTGTGGGGGCCTTTACAACTTCACCAGACAGGGAACCACCAGCGGAAGGCACTCATCCTATACCCCACTGTCAAAATTTTTAAGCCGCCTATAAGGCCTGACATGGATTGACTACTTCCATCTAGGGACAACAATCGCCAACAACATTAAATGAGTCATTTGTACTGAAAAGTTGTCTGTCTTTCTTTACTGTAAAGTTTTATACAATATATATACATTGTGCAATATGAGTCACGCGTGTCCGAGGCAGCTTGAGTCATCGTGAGCATGTGTCTAAATATTGAAAGACTCTAAACAATACTTAAAAATATTGTATACATACTTAAAACCTACTAAGTACTAAATTAATTGTGGTTTATCAACACATTGAATGCAATTAATACAAATTAATCGTAGTCACACTGATAAAATGTGTCTGCTGTATTGTCCCCCTTAGCCTTTCAAACATATGGAACATAATATGATACTGCTTCGACTGTGGTTTGGTAATCTGTCTGCCCTCTGTTCATTCATAGAGCGAGCTACCCGCACCTAGTAAACCTTACAAGTTCCCAGGGGAACACTACTAAACAAGCTTATCAGTTTTAAATACCAAAACCCGATTGCTTAAAATGTATCCTATGACACTTTGGGGGTAACGACACATCGCACTGCAAGATATAGGGACTAGCTTTTGCCCGCAGCTTCGCCCGCGTAGACATTGCTTTTGCCCGCGACTTCGTTCCCGCTTTATTCCCTATAACTTATTTTGACTACCTTAATCCGTCCCTGTGGAAAAAATCTTATTACCACAAATATTTATGTAACAATTTAAACCTGAATAACTCATCTTTATGTATATAGCAGCAAAAATCTAGTAATTTCATATAAACTTAGAATAGCCTTCATGCCCTCTTAATTCGTCCCTGTCGCAAAACCCATTCTTAGCTGAAGACTGTAAACTACCTACCTGCCAAATTTAATAATATCAAGTCAGCCACATTAGCATTTATTATTCTCACAAGCAGGCCTCACATTCGGTGGACCGATGACCTGGTAAAGGTTGCTGGAAGCCGCTGGATGCGGGCAGCGCAGAACCGGTCGTCGTCGAAATCCTTGGGGGAGGCCTATGTCCAGCAGTGGATGTCCTTCGGCTGATATGATAATAATGATTCTTACAAGACCGAGGCTCATAACCAGCGTATTCTGCCCTTGCTGAGCTGCCGCACCGAAACATTTGGCTAATAGGCACAAAATATAAGTCTTTTTATATATATTATAATTAAAAGTATACAAGTATATAAGTTAAAAGAGCGTCGGTGGCGTAACGGCCTTCTCTCTGGGAGGTCGTGGTTCGAATCCTGCCACGTACCAATGTGATTTCGAATTTAGATTTCATATGTACGTTTATCCGACGCTCTTACGGTGAAGGAAAACATCGTGAGGAAACCTGCACACGCCTGCGGAGAAACTCGCAGGTTGTGTGTGAAGTTGACCAACCCGCACTGGGCCCGCGTGATCGACTAAGGCCCGATCGCCCTAATTCAGGGTAGGCTCGAGCCCCTCGGTGGGGACGTATATGAGCTGATATGATGATAAGTCGTTCGCCATGTCAGGTATTTGTCCTTTGGACCGCATACCAAATGTCGAGATTCGAGTAAAAACCTAAAGTAAAAGATAATGGTAAGCGTATCACCAGAAGGAGCTGGGCAGGGCACCTGGTTAGACGGGATAAAGGAACGTGGACTGCTAGAGAGTGGCAACCAAGAACAGGATCAGTAGGCAGACCAGCTGCCAGATCCTCAGACGACATCGTTACCAGTGCCAAACGAATGGCGACGCTGGGCAAGACTGCTCAGAGGCTGAGTCATGGCGTTCACAAGAAGAGGTCAATAAATACCTTAAATAAATTTCGTAATAAATAAGTTAATTAATTATTGTGTTGATCGTAATGGTATCCATGACTGTGGCATGTTACGAATATTTCACACAGAAGTACAAATAAAAAAAATATATACTCAAACTGGTTTTTTGGTGGGGTATTGAAGTGTTTTTTTTTATCTTATGATCTATTTTTATTGGTAACCATAAAAACATTTATTGTTGCACATATTTAAAAATACTGAAATTAATTAAGTATTAATAAGGTAGTTTATCTGTCACGTTTGGAACAGAAAAGATAAGACAAACATCACCATTTAGGTAGGTAGTCAATCTCGACTTACACTGTAAAAGTATTGTTTTTTAGGGTTCCCGTACCGAAAGGGTAAAAACGAGACCCTATTACTGAGACTTCGCTGTCCGTCTGTCTGTCCGTCCGTCCGTCTGTTACCTGGCTGTATTTCATGAACCGTAATAGCTATACAGTTGAAATTTTCACAGATGATGTATTTCCGTTGCAGCTATAACAACAAATACTAAAAATTAGAATAATTGAAAAAATAATACAACAAACGTGATTTTTTTGCTCAATATTGATAACGGCAACAGGTAGACACTTGAAATATTTACAGAATATTTAGTTATATAAGGTCTAACAAAATTAGCTGAAACTATTTTAAGGGCAAGTTCAGTAAACGAAACTGAACAACTTTTTCTTCAGCGACCATACTGAAATCTTAGAAAAAAAATCTACAATAAAAAAAAAGAAATCTTTATAAATCCGGCACTGGCCATCGTACCGTAGCAGTCCACGCGCTGACGCGCCTCCGCCGGGCTCCGCCACAGATGCAAGCCGTGTCTTCCGTCGCGTCGGACACGTCATATTGGGTAGGTATCTAAACCCTATTTGTTTGGAAATAGCCAGACATGTAAACAAAACATGAACTTCAAAATAAACTAGTTTCAATTGGTTTTCAAGTCTTAAATGAACTAAAACACAGTATTTATGTCAATAAAATCCTTGATGTCCAAATGTAAGTGATTAAGCTAAAATGATAAAATGATTTGTTTACATGTTTGGCCATTTCCAAACAAATAGATTTTTCTTTAATGTGACTTGTCCGCAAACAGGCTAAGGCGAACTACCTACCTACTTGCTTCTTATGTCTCCGGTGATTTTCTTGGTTGACCGGCATCTACAGGTCGTGGCATACTCGTAAAAGTACCGTAATCCCGGAATCGCTGCAAAGCACCTATAGTATTGTGTGTAGATGGCATGTAGATGGGGTCTACGGCTATGAAAATCTTGAAACATGTTCCTGGTGTCTATTAAGTTGTGGTTACAAACTTCATATCACACCGCCATGTCCAAATATTGTTGTACATGGCATATTCACAATAAAACACTTAACTTAGGCACTTAGGTCACAATCTGTAGGTTAGGCTTTGAGAACGTAACTCAATGAGTGCGCGAGAGTAACTGAGATATTTTTTTCGCGCACGCATCGCACTTGTTTGTAGGCGAAATGTACCTACGAGCGAGCAGCAAAATAGTTCAATGGCCTCAAAGCTTCAACGAAGCCGCTCAATTTCTTATTTTTCGAAAAGTGTAAATACCTGTTGGGTTGTATTTTACTACCTACATCTAAAAGGGGAACTATAAGGTTTTAAATAGGTAATATTCATTTTTAAATAAGAATTGATTGAGAGAACTACCAAAGGTCAACGGCCAGGCACAGCGCAGTTTCGTTGCGGCAAGGCACGAATCCAGCGAAAAGAAAGGACCGTACTAGGTACAACACGAGAATATTATAGTGGGCAATAATGGAATGTGGCATTTTTTTTTTTAGAATTCGGTACTCACTGAAGAAAAAGTTGTTCAGTTTCGTTTACTGAACTTGCCCTTAAAATAGTTTCAGCTAATTTTGTTAGACCTTATATATTCACTAATAATAAATTTTTAAATTAAAATATAACAAATATTTGAGAGGGCTCCCCCATACAACAAACGTGATTTTTATGCTCGTTTTTGCTAGATATTGATAACGGCAACAAGTAGACACTTGAAATATTCATAGAATATTTAGCTAAAAATTCACTTTAAAAATAAATAATTAAATTAAAATAAAACAAACATTTGAGAGGCTCCCATACAACAAACGTGATTTTTTTCTTCGTTTTTGCTTGATATTGATAACGGCAAAAGGTAAACACTTGAAATATTTACAGAATATTAAGTTCACTTTATTTTATTCACTTTCAAAATAATTGAATTAAAAAATAAATATATTTAAGGGGGGCTTCAACAAACGTGATTTTCTTATAGATAATGGTACGGAACCCTTTGTGCGCGAGTCCGACTCGCACTTGGTCGGTTTTTTTTCAATCTCAGTCCTCACCAATTTATAAAAATTTGTTAAAGGGTATTGACCCATATGAATTTGAATCAAAGGGGCATTTAAAAACAAGAATAAAACAAACTCAAACTGAATATTAGATGTGCTTTTGAAATGTTTTTTTATCTTATGATCTATTTTTATTCAGTACCATAAAAACATTTAAGTTGCAATTATTTAAAAATACTTAAATTCATTCAAGGAGAGAGAAAAATCTATATTTGAATTGTATTATGGCTAGATGTATTAGATGTCTTGGTAGGTACGCATCACCATAAATTTAACATGTCATATTAATATTTATAATTTTATAATGAAATTACTTACAAGGGCAATGGAGCGAGCTATGCTCCGAATTTCCCTACGCGATTGAATCAGAAATAAGATGCAGGAGAACCAAAATAACCGACATAGCTAACAGATTCGCTAAACTGAAGTGGCAGTGGGCAGAACACATAGCTCGTAGAAATGATGGCTGTTGGGGCAGTAAAGTTCTCGAGTGGCGACCACGCACTGGAAAACGTAGCATAACTGGAAAACATAGTGAAGATCGTGGGAATCCACTGGATGCGGGCAACGCAGGAGCGGTCATCATGGAAATCCGTAGGGGAGGCCTTTGTCCAGCAGTGGATATTTTTTGACTGACATGATGATGATGATGATTACTTAAAACTAAAATATTTAATACAGAAAACCAAGCCCTACACCTGCCCTGAAACACTACCCCTTTTATTATTCAAAATTGATAAACCAATGGGGAAATGTCTATCTTAAGAGCTTATCTTAAATGTTGTTAGCATTGATGTTTGGCGGCAAGAACCGATGGTGGTAGCTAACCAATGCCATTCCACCAACCAAACTGTCTTACAAAGTTGGATTCAGCGGGGAACCCACAACCTCCTGTTGTGAAACTAATGGACTTAAAACCATTATGCCACATAGGTGGACATATTTTGCTGGTAATCTTAATGCTGGTAAAAAATATTTGCTCAATCGAATATTTGTTTGTCTGATCCATAAAACACTAATAAAAAATAATTCTTTATTCAGCAACCATGGACCCGCAAACAGAAAACTCAGTTCACAATAAAATAAAATAAATTTAATTAAATTAATTCAAATGAAGTCATCAAAAAATAATATCAAAATAAATCGTAGTCAGTCACTAATTATGATGAAAAGAATATTTATTGGCCACTAGCTTTTGCCCGCCGCTTCGCCCGCGTGGACATCGTTTTTATGAATGTATTAGAGGGTGCGCGGCACATGAGTTTTCTCCAGATCCCTCGGGAACTATGTCAGGACATGCTAATTAGTAAATCATGTCATTTCCCACACTCTCAACCATCTCTGTGCAAAAATATACACAATCAATTGTACCATTTAGATGTTAAAGAAATTAACCAAAAAAGAGTATATTTTCAGTTCCCTCAGGAACTGCATCGGGGCTATGCTATTTTCACAGGATAAAAAGTAGACTATGTCCTTCCTCACGACACAGACTACCTGCATGCCAAATTTCATTAAGATTTGTCAAGGCGTTGAAGCATGAAAAGGTAACAAACAAACAAACACATTTTCACATTTATAATATTATTAGTAAGGATTTATTTAGGCTTCTTGGTGAACTTTGCCTAACTCTCTTTGGTTTGATCAAAAATATTAGAACAACCCAAACATTGAAATAAACAGTGAATTGATGCAGTTATAACTGATGAGAAATATGTAGTATTGATAAATAATAATTATTGTTAGCTATTCAACACTTCCCCAGCATACTGATAAGCTACAGACATGCTTTGTTATAGCAGTACCAATGGCGTCACTGGATGATATCACACTGTTTTATTTACAATAGTTTTTAATCAAGTGGATGCCCCTTTGACCGAAACTTATTCCTGTCATAGTTATCCTAGTAGTTGTTTTTCTTTTTAACACACAATTGATAAGCCCTGTGCATCATCTCACCTTATGGTGTATGATGATGATGCCGAAGATGGAATTAATGTCTAGCTACTTATACCATACATTTTTTTATTGTTATTGGCAGATGACCCTCTTATCCTCTCAACTTTCAAGCTATAATAACTCCCACCTACCCTATCTGTCGGAACCGCCAGATGGACAGTGACAGACAGGGGTTCTGGGCGGCTATTGTTTACTTTTATTGGATTTTCTGTGAATCTAAATGCATTGTGTATTTCCATATATAATATTAATCTAAACTAGAGTGTTTATAACATAAAAATAAAAGAACAATAGTCCATTACTTAATATTTAGACCATTTAAGTAACAAAAAAAATAAATGCCAAAAAAACAGTCACAAAAAAAGACATAGTTTGAAGGAAAAGTTTTCACAGAAAATTAGAAGTATAAGTTATTTTATGTAATTAAAATAAATTATTATGTACCCTGGCATCGTTTTCACCGCAAATCTTTTTCAGAAACAACAACGTAAATTGTGTGCACATTCACTCGCGATTTGAAGTACGAGACATGAATTTTCAGTGAAGTTTCTCTGAATATTTTTGTACTGTAAGTGTGGCTCATGATTGGCCACAGAGTTAGCTAACTTCACTCCCATTCATTTCCTAGCTTTCTATTGGTTCATAAGCAACCTTTGATTTAGTTTAGGCGCTAATTTGACCCGCCGTAAATCGTGCCACCTGGCAACCAGTGACAGACAGGGGTTTTTTTTATTTTTCTGCCTGGCGGTAAACGACAGACGAGTGGCTAAGAGAAAATGGCTAACTACTGCCTATAAATACACATGAAACAGTGTAATTTATTCCCTGGTTTGAATATAAAATTTTGACTTTACCAACAAATGAAGAAAACAAAAATAAGTAGTACTTACCTTTACCCACAGCTATAGGGTAAGTGACGTTCAATTGGGCCGCAAACTGGATCACAATGCATGTCTTGTTGGCTTCCTCAGGATAGAACCATGTGCCCTGGTCAGGGGTTGGCAATGGAGCAGGCTTGGGAGCCGGGGTGGGAGCTGGTGTTGGCGTTGGTTTCGGAGGGGGGGTAGGAGGAGTAGGGGAAGGAGGCGGAATGGGCTTAGAAGTGGTTGTGGTGGTGGTTGTGGTGGTAGTAGTTGAGTTGGGAGGAGTGGGGGATGGAGGTGGAGCAGGTTTAGGGGTTGTTGTGGTAGTTGTTGTAGATGTGGTTGTTGTGGTGCTAGTGGTATTGGGGTTGTACGGCTTCACATTATTGTCCACTTTAATAATTACAGGTTTTTCTGTTGTCACATCACTGCAGTGACCTAAAAACAAAATGTGAGGGTAATCAGAAATACATTCTGTTAATTTCTTTTACTCTTAAGATTTTTTAGGTCTAGGGCGTATTTGCATAAGTGGATGCGTTTGCACACCCAATAGAGTACAGAGGTCGTTAACGACCAAATCAACAGAACTGTTAGATGCGGTACAGAAGCTGCATCGGAAATTTTTGCATCAATTAGATTTTGTAATCGTCCCTAGACAGTAACGGTAGATGTAAATTTAGTTTGTCCGTCGTCAATTGCGAAAATATCGAACAATAGGTAACACAAAAGAGAAAAAGTACGCCCCATTCTGAGGCATGATAAAAGCAATAGAAAGAAATCGAAATTACGACACATCGCAGCAACTTACCCACTACGAACAACGTACATAGCGCCACTGATAACATACACACCCTGAACCTAGACATTTTCACAATTTAGTCTAGACTTCAACACAAAATACAAAACGAATCGGAATCAATTTCACAATTTGTGGCGTAAATAAATTAAATGTGATAGAGTAAGCTAAATGTCTCGTCTCATTGAAGAATGAAGATAGATAGATAATCCGGTGGTGAACGAACGAACGAACGAACGTTTTTTCTGTTTGCCCTTTTCAGGGCAGGCTAAGGCTCATAGGCCATACTGCCTTGTTTTCAGCGCCTTTTTTTTATAGTATTAACAAAGTATTATATGTATTAGTACGTATTAGCCTCAGAGTAAGAATGTAGGGTATTAGCATAGTACTAATATACAGGTGACTGGTAAGTAGTGCAAATCCTTTTAAGGGGATAAACTACATCTAATTTGCAACAGAAAAAGTCATACTAACTGGGGGTCGGAAATCAACGGTTTTCGAGTTAAAACCTATTTAACTTTTAAATTTTGTATGAAAAATTATTTTGTTCAAATGTTTTGTGATTTTTTAACAAAAAGTCATAATACAGTTGGCATGCAAAATACGGTAAAACATACTTCATTTACTCACGCTTTCGAACAAAGTAAAAAAGTTAAAAATGTTTTAAATGTTGTGTTAAAAAAATAATTGCAACAAAAAACAAAGATTGTTGTCAAAAGGGGGCCTAAAATCCCATACTAATTATCCAATAATGTTCGAATTTTTAGGATGAGCTTGTGAATCAAAGTTAGTAATGATGCTAAATTGTCAGAATGTTTGTTTAAGCGAAAAACATGATAAACTATGAAATTTAAAAAAACATGAAATTATTGTTTATTGAAAATTTGTATGGGATTTGATGCACCCTTTTGACAACAATCATTATTTTTTGTTGCAATCAATTTGTAATTTTTTACTATTTTACTTTTTTGGAATGCTGATAAAATGAATAAGTTTTAGCCTTATTTTCACGCCAACCGAATACGGTTATAAAATAACTAATAATAATAACTTTTTTTCTAAAATCACAAAATATTGGAACAAATGCGGTTTTCATACAAAATTTAAAAATGAAATAGGCTTTAACTCGAAAACCGTTGATTTCCGACCCCCAGTTAGTATGACTTTTTCTGTTGCAAATTAGATGTAGTTTATCCCCTTAAAAGGATTTGCACTACTTATAAGTCACCCTGTATATACTTTGGTATTCGTTTCATTATCATCATCATATCAGCCGAAGGACACTGCTGGACATAGGCCTCTCACGAAGATTTCTACGAGACCGGTTCTGCGCTACCCGCATCCAACGGCTTCCTGTGACCTTCTCTTTCTCTCTCTCTCTCTCTCGTAGATTAGTTTACGTCTTCAGTAAGTCAAAGTCAAAATCTATTTCTTAGTGAGTGTATACAAACAGATCTAAAGGCGATATATATATATTGTCCTCAATGGACTCCTAAACCACTTAACCGATTATAATAAAATTCGCACACCATGTGCAGTTCGATCCAACTTGAGAGATAGGATAGGGTAGGGTAGGGTAGTGTAGGGTAGGGTAGTGTAGGGTAGGGTAGTGTAGTGTAGTGTAGGGTAGTGTAGAGTAGACATGGGGCGGGTAGCGATTTTGCCGGGTACCCGGCGGGTACCCGGCAGCGCTCAGACGGCGTGACGCGTGCGTCCCGTTTGCCCGCTCGAATATTAAATATTAAACTTCCTAACAAATATTAAATTTAACTTCCTAATTATCTATTTTTTCTTGCTATTACTCATAAATTAGTCCAGCTTATCATAATTATAATGATTACCGTTTGTGTTCCAAGTCAATAAATAATTAAAAATCTAAAACGTATCATTATTTCTAGCCTTCCAAATTACCCGCCCAGAGCCGGGTACCCGGCACCATTACCCGGTACCCGGCCGGATACTTAAAAAAGTGCCGGATCCGCCGGGTACCGGATCCAAACCGGGTACCCGCCCCATGTCTAGTGTAGAGTAGTGTAGGGTACCCTACCCTACACTACCCTACCCTACCCTATCCTATCTCTCAAGTTGGATCGAACTGCACATGGTGTGCGAATTTTATTATAATCGGTTAAGTGGTTTAGGAGTCCATTGAGGACAAACATTGTGATACGAGATTTATATATATTAAGAAGATATAACGATTTCGCTGAAATTTGGTTTTTTGGGGGTAAGGATCTAGATTAGTCTTATGTTTGGGAAAACGCATGTTTTTGAGTTTTCATGCGTTTTTCTTTCCACGCAGGAAATGGTCGCAATTTCGTGTTAATTGCCGTTAATTAATGTTAATTGTCCGTCTGGTCCAGCGGGTTAAGACGCGGACGGCAAGAAACGAGTGTTATGGGTTCGAATCCCTCCCGGTGACTAACTTTTGTTTTTTTTATATGTTCAAGTTTATATTTTTTTTATTGTTTTTAGACAAGTTTCAAAAATGTACATAATGTTTGAGATAACAATATATATATTTCTCATAAATATGTAACATTTACCTATACTGATTACGTGAATAAGATTTATGCTTTCGAGTTTTTATTTTATTGTGACTTATGTAGCAATAGCGCAAAAAGAAAAATTTACCGATACAAATTTTAAATACAGTTTCTAGGGTAGTTTTTGTGACACCGTCTCTCGGATAATGCCATAAAAACTAACTACTATGCCTCGCGCAATACGTTGACCTAAATTGAACCATAGCTCACGAGCTATGTAATAAGAGAAATTGACAATAGATGGCGTTATTCTGTGACAAGTTCTTTAAAGTTGAGATTAAGAATATCGAAAAAACAAACTAATTTATATAACATCACAAGTAAGTAGCTAAATCACTATTCTTATGGAAATCAGAAACAACGAAGGTACTACAAACACCCAGACCTGAGACAATGTAGTAAAGCGACATCTTGAAAACCGGTGTATAACCATTCGGCCACGGAGGCAGTCAAACCACTAGATAAAACCACCTGATGGCGCTTTCAACTAAATACAGCACAACTTGTACTAAATAACCAATAGTAAAAATGTGAATTCTTTCTTTAACCAATTAACGTCTTGTACAAAAAAAAAACGTCAAATTGCCAAGCATAATAGGTTACCGATTACACGTTGTAGATCAAGGAACTAGGTTTATTAAGAATGTGTATTACTGTCCATTATGTAAACATAAGATAATTTTCTTTAAAATAAAATAAAGCAATAAAATAAAGTCTATGATTTGTTTATTTTAAGGACTGAATGATGATGATCAGAAAAAATATCTATGTTATTTTTTGCTGTGTGTCTTAGGGCACTTCTCCGACTCGAGCGTATTGTGTGACTTTGGTGGCCCTATATTTTAATATTTGACCTTTCATTCTGAAAAAGGACGTAAATAAAAAAAAAAGTAAGGAAAGCCTTCATGTGATCATATCAGTTTTTAGGATAACTGAAATCAAACACCTGATCTACACAGAAATCGATTGTAAATAATAATACTTATATTATTTACTTTTTAAGTTTAAGTAGATTATCACCAAAACACCACCATATTACAATAAATAGTTATCGTGCGTCTGTCTGTCTGTCCGTCCGTCCGTCTGTCACAGCCATTTTGGCTCCGAATCTACTGGACCAAATCAGCTGTAATTTGGTAGGATGGTGTAATCCCATGACCCATAAAATAAATCGTTATTAAAAAGACGAAAACTGGCCATTCCAGCCCCCTGAGCTCCGAAACTACTGAGCCTAAATTTTGAAAAAAATACAAAATACGGTTCATTGCTTGTAGATTATACAGGAAAACCTATAAGAATTCTATCAATTGAAAATAAAGTGGTAAACTCAATATAATACGTTTACTTAAGTAAAATATTTCACTAAAACACCACTAGGTAGCGCTAGTAGTATTTTTTCTGTTGCTCGCGTTTGTGTCTTTTGTTTGTCATGTGAATAGGTATCATTGTCATAGTTGTGTCACAGTATAATAAAGAGTACTAGCGTAGGAGAGGTGTGGTGGTACGGAACCCTCATACCGCGAGTCCAACTCGCACATGGCCCATTTTTTTTTATTTAGTACAGTTTTTAGGTTTTCCTTCTTAAAATTGACAAGAACAACACTTTTTGTACAACTTAAAAATTAAAAATGTTCATAAAATCCAATGAAGAATTCAGGTTAGGTAGAGGGAAAAGGAAATAAAAAAATAATCACTTCCCTTGGCGGGTATGCTGGCTAGTAGCACGTGGTGCTGTTCCAGCAACCATCGGTGGCTCGGGTATGAAAAATTTCCGTCCAAGATGCTGGTCGAGTATACTACTCAGTACTTTAGGAGCTGGCAAGATAGTTTACATGCAGTGTTGGAGTGATAGGACCCTATAGGATATAAAAAAAAACAGAATTTACAGCACAACGCAGCATAACCGAAAACAATAAAAGAATAATAGACAAGCAAACTCTACATATCCGGCGAGGGTTCAACAAACGATACTTTTTATAGCATCTTAACCAAAAATGAAGACAAATAATAAATTTAGATAATTTAAATTAATTTTCTTAAAATTCGGAACACATTTTTGTGACGATAACAATCATTCGCTGTCAAAAAATACAAAAACCATACGGTCTGTCTACCGAAACAAACAAATTTTTCAAACAGTTCACAAAAGTCAGTTATTTAATCTCAAACTAAAAGGATCAAAAAGCAAGGAGATGCAATGTAAAGCAAGGAGATGCAATGTAAAATATGGAGATTCATTTTGTAGCAAAGAGTCTGAATGTGTATTTGAAGCGGCTTTAGATTTATTAGCATTTCCATAGATATTAGGTGTCGCCCTGATTCAGGGTAGGCTCGAGCCCCTCGGTGGGGACGTATATGAGCTGATATAATAGGTGTTGTTCGAAAATGCTCCAGTAATTGTCAGGCAAGCCAACCGCTAAAGTTTTGTCTCACCGTTTTAGGCCACCACACAATGCTGCCTTATGTAACAATGAGTCTTACTATCATTGTGTATAGCCAGTAGAAGACTCTGGGTTTCAAGCCTCAGGTCTTTCCGTACGCAGATCTTAGCATACCAAAGATTTTTATGGCCATGATCCTTTCTGTGTGCAGACTCCACGTAAGTTCTTTATCCAAGGTCATACCTAGATATATGTGAAAACATTTAAATGGTGCTTAGTTGTTATTTAAGTTAACTATTTAGATATTGTATCACTGTTTGTTTTTCGAATACAATAAAATAAAATGAAAATAAAATATTAAACGCTCGTGGACCTGATTAGTTCTGTACCATACAGTTTGAGAGTTTTTAGACCTTGATAGTTTACTTTTCCTTGTGAATGGACAACGGTCTTGCTAGGGTTAATCGATAGGTGATTATCACCACACCACCTTCCGACTTTACGCAAGGCCTTTTACATTATTTGTGATACTATGTTCGGAAATTTGCCACTGATTCACTGACCACTGAAATCATCAGCATAACCAATCGTGTAAAGAGGTCCGGTGTTCAGCTCCTGTAGAATCGAGTTGACCTCTAGGCTCCAAAGTGTTGTTGACAGAACGCCACCTTGTGGACATCCTTTTGTAGTGGTGGCAGTAACCTCGTCCCCCATTAGTGAAGATGTTATAATTCTCTTCCTAAACATGCTATCTATCCATTTGCATACCATGGGAGATTAGTGAAGATGTTATAATTCTCTTCCTAAATATGCTATCTATCCATTTGCATACCATGGGAGATAGCTGCATTCTTGATTGCCTCGAAAGTAGTGCGATCAAAGGCTCCTATGTCAAGGAAGGCAGCAGCACATACTTCCAGGTTCTCCAACGCTCTTCCAGCACGTGATACAACAAGGTCAAGTGCTGTTTCAGTCGATTTGCAAGACTGATATGCACATTGTAGTCCATGAAGTGCTTTTTTCCCTCCTTTATATATTTATCGACCAGCTTTTCCAGAGCCTTCAGCTGAAATTATGAAAGGCTTATGGGTCTGTAGCACCTTGGTTCATCATAGCTATCTTTTCCTGGCTTTAACAAGTAGACAACCTTCTCCAAATTTTTGGCATATATCCGAAGGCAATACACGCTTTGAATATAATAAATGAATAAGTAAGTTAGTAGTTTATTGAAATGTTATTGTTTAGATACAGAATAATAGCTTACAAAATAATCACAGTGTGGTACTTAGTTAAATTACATTTTAGTGGTAGCTTTGTAATTGTAGTCTAACTCTCCCACTAGGATTCCCTGTGTTTAAGCTGTGTTGCCATAAACACTTTTTTTTTAAAGCGCGGGAGATTTCGAAAGTCGTTTTCGGGAGTACATGCCTGTCCAAGGTTCAACAAGTCCCTCGTGCTGGTTGCATCAGGAGAGATCAGAGGTGGTCTATTTGACTCACGAACCTCACGGGGAGTTTTTTAAGAATTATTATTGTTATAATTGTCTGTAAGTTGTACCTGTACATTTTTATGCATTAAATGTTTGACCTTAAAGACGATATTTTACTAATCCTAAATAAAACAACAAATTTTAAAAACCGGCCGCGGAAAGCTGCTGGATGCGGGCAGCGCATGACCGGTCGTCGTGGAAACACTTGGGGATGCCCTATATCCAGCAGCAATGGACGTGTTTCGGCTGAAATGATGATGATGATGATGATGGTGTGAGTGATACTCGCGCTAACGCGTCCGAACTGAATAAAAAAAAACATTTTCCTGTCACTCGCGTTGATGTCTTTTATTTGTAATGAGTAGTGAAGCGCAAAGTATCGCTTCAAAGCCGATCTTCTTTCTTGCTGTTTCATGTTAAATTCTTTTTGGTTTCCGCTGTTGGTCGTGGTATTGATTTTTTTGATTAACGAAGAGATATTGACAAGTTGGAGAAAAAAGGGAAGACGGTCGAATTTTTGTTGGAATTTTGGGTTGTGAATATTAAAATTTTTAGTTATCGGATATATTATTATTTATAGTTATTTTGAGTTTTTCCGAGGGCCTATACACTCCGGTCGCATTTTTGGAATCCCGAAGATATTCCGCTTCGGAAGAACCTGAGACGTAATACAATACCAGCGCAAGATACAATATACTCAACGTTTTGCCAGCTCTCCTTTTTGCTGCGCCGCGTGGTGCAGTACTCGCTTGAAGAGTGGTTGGATCCCGGGAAGGAGCTGTGCGTTCTGCCGGCGATCTTTATTTGCTGTGCGGCACGTCCGACTTCTAGCTCCAAGGGAAGTGTTTTCTTTTTCATTATCTTAACCATACGCTACCTTCGAGGCCGTGCGATGTAAAGTATTGTGGCTGCCCTGCGGGATTCTGTTGTTCTACATCAAGTGTTACTTTCAAGCTTCAAATTCCTTTACCTCTTTATATTTTAACGGACTATACATTGTAAGTTACTTAAGAGTATTGTGTTCCCTTCTGGTGATACTTAAAACCTTGGGGTAATTTTCACCCCAAGTAAAAATTATTATTTTTTATATCTCATGATTAGATTTTATCGTTTTAATACCCAGGGAAGGGGACGATCGTTGCCTATTCGGCCTACAATTAAAATTAAATTTTGTAAATTTTGGTATACCGATGCTTTGAGCTAATTTGTATAAAACATTCTGAAACGCTAACTATCGTTTCGAGCCGATCTCTTTTGTCGCGTTTCATAATTAAATTCTTTTTTGATGTCGTTGCTCTATGGTATTTGAATTTGAAAATAGTTGTTATTTTTTGACAAGAGAAAAACAAAGGTTGATCGTGATCCCGTCTACAGTCATGCGAATTTAAATTTTTTGGATAAATTGTTTTATAAGTTGTTGTTGAGGCCCACAATTTTATTCTGTGGTAAGTAATTTGTATAAGGAAACCGCTTTGCGTGTATTTTTGGTACTGCGGCGAACTACATTTATATATCTCCGTAGGGTTTCATCCACCCCCCTGCGAGGTTGACGTCCCGACGGTTTTCCTCAATAAGGATTAATCCTGAGATGGAGCTGTGCTGACCACCAGCCAGTCCTTTCACTGCCCGCCCAGCTGCTTGCCAAGGGAAGTGAATACTTATTTTATCTTTTGTCCCGAGCGTCTCTCTAACTCTTTGACTTTTCTGCCTTCCTAGAAGATTTCCTGCTTCCAGTTTCTAACCATTAATTATTTATTTTAAATTTTAAAGGTGTTTTGTATCTGATACGTGTTATGTTAGAAAAATAGGGTAATTCAGACCAAAGCGAAATTTAATTATTTTAGAGCTTAGTAATTTATTTAAGTACCAAAGGGGCGGTAACGATCGTTGCCAACCGGCATTCTATAAAATAACCTTTTTATATACTAATAAAATTGTAACTTTAAATTAATGTCCGGGAATTGCCCATAATTAAAGTAGGTCATTGTTTTAAATTTTCAACACGGTCAACCAATGTAATCGCACCTTTTTTTTTATACTCATATTGTTTATTGTTCCTTCCTTTTAAAATAATCATAAAATACATATATTCTAATTTACCCCATAACATTTTTTTTTCTTAAAACTCCGTTTAGGCCCGAACCTCTAAATCTTACGTATCATATGTGGCAAACTCCGTAAGGGTTTTTATCCCCAGTTCCCATTATTTTTGTCACATATTTATGGCGCCCGAACTAATGTTTTATCCCCTTTTCTGCCTTTAATCTTTCCCTAACGAACCCGTTTTTTTTGTCGTTCGTGGGTGTATCCGTTTTCCGGATATTATGGTTCAAGTTTTAATACCTCAAGACCCTTACTTAATTTAATCGTGCAGTTTTCTTTGAAACATAAGGTTTTTTTGTTTGTATGCACGGTATTTTTTTGCTTCTCTTCACACGGGTCGTTTTTTCCCGGCTTAATGGCATTATACCTCTTTCGGATAATTGCTTACGTGTTGTTGAGTTGTTTTTGCCTGTGTATTCCCTTACGATTCCAAGAGAATTTTTAATTTAAGTAGTCAATGGCCAGACTCTAGATTTCTTTCTTTTTTTATATTTATTTATTTCTTTCGAAAGTCGGGACAGACTTACTTTTAGTTCACGATTATTTAACGTTGTTTTAAGGGAAAAATCTTTAAGGGTTACTGTTTGGAATATTTTTACGCGTTGCTTTGCGAGGTACTCCTTAAATTTTTGGCGTACCCTGTTCACTTTTATGTGACAACGTTCCCATTATTTTTGTCACAATTCCTACATCGTCATCCCGTAATCCTTTTAGTATATTTTACCCTTTTTTACTTCAAATTGTTTACTATATTAAAGGTTTTTCTGATTCACTCTAAAATTATTTTCCTTTAAAAATCCGTCTAGGCCTTGATTCAAATTCCACGTATCATATGTGGCAAACTCCATAAGGGTTTTTAACCCCAATTTATCTTATTTTTGTCACAATAGGTATTATTGTTATACTAGTGTGGAGAGTTGTGGTGGTATGGAACCCTCGATCGGTTTGCGAGTTCAATTCGCACTTGGCGGTTTTTGTATCTATTTCTAATTTGTTGTTCATTTGGCAGTTGGGTAACTTAAATAATTAGAAAAACAATGTTAGTTCGGTCTTAAATTTTATGAAATACACAAATGCAATTTTACAGCCAATTTTGTAAGACTATTGAACAAAAATACATAATAACTAACTTATCTACTTTACATTGAAATAAATAAATAAATATTTAAATAACAGGTATTTAGAAATACAGATAAGTACACCTAAGTAAATTAAATTAAATGAACTTTATAAAAGTCATGACTTTGTCATACATATGTATGGCATTAACCCATTACCCCAGCATTAAATTAACTTTATAAAAGTGCCTCGACTTTATACGAGTCACTTTATACCTTCACTTTTAAAAACATCTTATCATATGTATGTCATCAGCCCAGTACCCCAACATTAAATTAATTTTGTAAAAGTGCCTATACTATGGCATACATATGTATGGCATTAGCCCATTAACCAAACATTAAATGAACTTTATAAAAGTGCCTTCACTATGGCATACATAATGTATGGCATTAGCCCATTACCCCAACATTAAATGAGCTTTATAAAAGTGCCTTCACTTTGTCACATATATGTATGGCATTAGTCCATTACCCCAACATTAAATTAACTTTATAAAAATGCCTTCACTTTTAAAAACATCTTATCATAATATGTATGTCATCAGCCCAGTACCCCAACATTAAATGAATTTTGTAAAAGTGCCTATACTATGGCATACATATGTATGGCATTAGCCCATTAACCCAACATTAAATGAACTTTATAAAAGTGCCTTCACTATGGCATACATATGTATGGCATTAGCCCATTACCCCAACATTAGCATACTTACCTATTTTCACAAGACATACATTTATTATTATTTTTTATTATAATAATTATAATCCTACTAATATTATAAAAGCGAAAGTTTGTTTTGTTACTCTTTCACGCAAAAACTACTGAACGTCTCTGAATGAAATTTGGTAGGTAGATAGATTAGGACCTGAAATAGCATAATATATATGCTTCCTTTTTCCACGCTCGCGAGCCGCAATGCAGCTCACGCACTGCGCACCCTCGGAGACAGTCATAAAATCTTTGTTCACGCGAGCGAAGCCGCTGGCAAAAGCTAGTTTATAATACTTACATACGTTTTTACCTCGGAGCGACGCGACGTAGGAATGAAGAAGATATTATGTGGTGATGCCAAAAAATATTAGTTGAGATTTAACACTCTTAACGGCCTCCGTGGCGTAATGGTTAGTCCATTCGCTTCACACCAGGAGGTCGCGGGTTCGATTCCCGGCGGGATCAACTTTGTAAGACTCTGTTTGGTTGATGGTAGGGCATTTTCATAGTCCGCCTGGCTAGCTACCACCATCTTATCTAAGTCTGGCCGCCAAACATCAGTGTTAACAGCGCTGATGTGTTCCGGCTTGAAGATAAGATAGCTAGATCCCTATTGCGTTCGGGAATCTTGGTTGGCCTGCTTCCATCTTCGGCATCATGGTCACTTACCATCAGGTGAGATAATGCCAAAGGCTTATCAAATGTGGATTTAAAAATAAATGTAAAAAAGTATGTTTGTAATGTGCGTGTGTCTGTGCGTCTGTCCGGTTCTCTAGCACCTAAACTACTGAATGGAATTGGTTAAAATATGGGTTAAAGCAATATTAATTTTATCTTATTTATATCTTTTGACCGCCTCCGTGGCGTAATGGTTAGTCCATTCACTTCACACCGGTGGGGTAAACTTGTAAGACTCGTTTTGGTTGATTGTAGGTCATTTTCTAAGCCCGCCTGGCTAGCTACCACCATCTTATCTAAGTATTGCTGCCAAACATCAGTGTTAACAATATTGATGTGTTCCAGCTTGACGATAAGATAGCCAGTTCTCCATTGCGTTGGGGAATCTTGGGAAGGCCACTTCCATCTTCGGCGTCATCGTCACTTACCATCAGGTGAGATGATGCCAAGGGTTTACCAAATATGAATTTAAAAAAAATAGTCGTTTTATATAAAAAAAACATCTTATCTTGATTGCCACCAAAAATGGCCCTAACAATTTTGACAAAATTCTGTATGTTACTGTCTCTTTGCAGTCTTTGCATGGCCTTGCCGTAGTTCATTATTCCAGTAAAAATCGGAGTAGGGTACTTCTCCAGGTTTTTTGTTACTTTTTCTCAAAAATGGGTCAAACAATTTTAATATTTTTGTTTTGTGAAAAAATAAGACTTAATAAGTTTTGCTACTCTGAGTAAAAGTTCATGAATTCCATGAAAAATCCCCATACAACCCAAATTATTTTTAATCATTCAACTTGTCTCTATATAGTTAAAGAATTGGTGTAGGAATCGTTAACTGGGGGTTCTACTCATTATACTGAACAACTTTCCCCACGGAACCCAGAGTCAACTCTAAAAAAAAATTGGACCCTTGATACTAAAATGCACAAAATTGGTCGATCAGCTGAACGATTTGTATGAAAGTAATTTTTTTTTTGCGATTTCAGCAAAGTCGTATAACAAAAGTTGTTCAGTATGATGAGTAGAAGCCCCAGCTACACCAATTATATTATGTTACGTGGGTGACTAGGAAAGTTTTGAGATACGGCGATTTTAAAAATAGAACCTACATGAATTGCACCGTTTTAAAATCCTCATTTATTTGAAAATCTAATGCCTTAAGTCATAAGACAAAATATTAAAAAATATAAATGTCACTTTCATTTCTTTATTGCGATTCCCGCGTTTTTTTCTATCAACAATGGAATTCAATCGTGAACATTTTCGGTTTTCATGCAATGATGTTGTATGATTTTAAAGTTGGTTTGAGTGAAACTGAGTGCCAAAATAGATTTTTTTCTGCATTTGGCGACCTTGCACCACCCCGTGCAACAATTTTTAGATGGTTTTCACAATTTAAACAGGGAAAACTTTCTTTGAAAGATGATGACAGAAGTGGCCGTCCTGCTACTTCTGTAACTAAACAAAACGTCGAAGCGGTAAGGAAAATTTTGTTTAAAGACCCTAAAACAACCTACAAGGAGATAGAGGAAACCCTACAGATTTCATCGCCGGTAATCAATGAAATTTTACATGCTCAACTTCAAGTAAGGAAGCTTTGTTCGCGATGGGTTCCTCATGCTTTGACAGCCGAACAAAAACAAAAACAAGTGCCGGAAAATGCTTCTAAAATTTGAAAATGGAGAGGGACGTAATATATTTAATATTATTACTGGAGACGAGAGTTGGATCTACCAATATGACCAGCTCACTAAGCGGCAGTCGATGGTTTGGGTCTTTCCGGACGAAGAGCCTCCGCGGAAAGTCAAACGAGGACGCAGCGTAGGGAAAAAAATGGTGGCAACATTTTTTAGTGCGAGTAGTCATGTAGCAACAATTTCTTTAGAAAATCAAAAAACTGTTAATGCTCAATAGTACAGCGAACTGTGTTTACCGATTGTGTTTGACGCGTTACGTCAAAAGAGTCCAAAAACAGGTTTGCGATGGCTTTTTTTGCATCATGACAATGCATCACCGCACAAAGCCAAAATTACCCAAGAGATTTTGAAGACCTCAGAAATTCAACAATTGAGCCACCCGCCTTACAGCCCCTATCTAGCTCCGTTCGACTTATTTCTCTTCCCGAAAGTAAAGCTTGGACTCCGTGGATGTCCGTGGTGTTCATTGTCATAGCCCTGAGGATGCTCGGAATGCTTTCATAGCAGCGGTTGAGGACCTCCCGAAGGAAGAGTACCGCAAGTGCTATAAATCTTGGTTTAGACGAATCAATCGTTGTATAGAGACTAATGAGAGTATTTTAAAAAACTGTAATAAAAAAAATTACTACCAAGCCAAAACTTTTTTCGTATCTCAAAACTTTCCTAGTCACCTAACGTAGCATAGCGATCTACACTACAGTACGTTAGTACTAATATATATACTTTGACTACAGGCTGTTACAAAATGGTGTAGAACCCGTTACTGGACGCTTTATTCGTCGTATTGAACAACTTTTCCCACGAGACCTACTGTCAATTCACAAAAAAAGGATTGTGTGGTTTTATAAAACCAATGTAAAAGTGAAACTTTTTTTCACATTATATAGACATTTACAGAGGACGAAACGATCATGGCTGCTTCAGAGCAATGCTTATGCTTATGCTTATTATGCTTCGTCAGTGAGCTCATTTCACTTTATGCCTACTCCGCGGCCGACCGTCACGCGACATGCAACACACAGACGAAAAAGTTTGAGACGATGTAATAAAAGTTTCACTTTAAAAATATTTGACACTACTGTATGGAGCAGTTATTTTTCGATAATTAGCTATGGGTTCCTTGCATAAGTTTTTATTAGAAACCCCTGTTAAGTCGAGGTATTGATTGGAACAGTTGTCTCTGTCTTTTTCTTTACGTGTAAAGAGTAGAGAAAAAAAACACACTTTTTAACTTTTTCAATGGTTCAAAAACTAAAACTAAACAATCAAAAACTACAATGAAAGTATAAAAAATAAACATTACTCACTTTGTATTATCATAAAAAATATTTTTGTATATTTTTATAAATTTATATTTCAAAATATTTGTCAAAATTTTGAAATATAAATTTGGGATTATTTTCTATCGAGCCAAAACTGCTCAATCGTATTTCTAATAGCTTTTGACTTTAAGGAACATCTTCAACAATAAGGGTTTTTATTTCAACCTTGGGTTTTCTATCGTTTAGAAGTCATTGACGTCAAAAATAACGAAAATCTGTAATATTACCGCCTTAACGGTTCTTTCACTAATTTTGTTACAACCTGTATAGCGTTAACTTCAGGGCAGATGGTAATTCATACAATAACATGAGTAGATTTATTCTTCAATACTTAACGGGTGTGGTATTCCGGATTTTTCGGCTGATATGATGATGATGATGACTTAAGGGTCTTTTAAAAGCTTTTAATTAGCTTGCAATGTATGTATTTTTGTTCGGGTGGAATCTTTAAAGTTAAATTTGACCCACTTCCTGGTTTCCGATTAAGCTGAAATTTTGTATGCATATGTATATCGCGTGACAATGCAATATTAAAAGCTTGTAAGTTAAAGTTTTTAGGTTTTTCGAAAATTATTTTAAAAGTAAATCTTGAAAAATAGTCCCTGTTCTGCTGTCTTCAGGGAGACGCAACTAATGAAGAGATACACGCAGAAAGAGAGCGCACAAACCCTGGGTGGGAATCGGACCCCACCCATCGGCGTAACACTTAGACCACCCAGTCATTAGACCTTAGCTCAGCCTTTAGCGTACTACAGACATGGTAATTGCAGGTAGGTGTTGAACGAAGGTCTACTCGACGAAGAGTTCGAAGCGGGCGCGCCCGTAGCGGCTGAAGCGATCGTAGTAGATGTCGCGCGACCAGACGCGGCACTCCACGCTGATCAGCACGTTGCCTGCACACAAACACACACACAAATTGTTGGTCTGTATAAATTCATGTTTTTGACGTGAAAACGTCTAATAAATTTATGGACACCGCCTGCACGCACGAAAAAGAATGACTCATTGTCCCGTTATGTTATGACGTTGTCACGTTAAACTATCGTCCGTAAACCGACTTTACAGACAACCAATTTTTGACGTGACTACGTCTAATAAATCGACGGACGCCGGCTGCACGCACGAAAAAGGATGACTCATTGTCCCGTTACGTTATGACGTTGTTACGTTAAACTATCGTCCGTAAACCGACTTTACAGACAACCAATTTTTTTTGACTAATCTAGAACTAGTATAGCTTTTTTGTCCGCGGCTTCGCCCGCGTGAATATCGTATCGTTTGTTTATATAAAACTCCAATAGAAAAAAAAGCACTTCCAGTTTTTAACTGAATTCCTAAAATTTCAATGCTATAGCTTTGCTATGCTATTGCTTTATATGCTATTTCTATACTATTCTTCGCGATTGTGCACTACGAGCTAAGATAATCTTAGATTAGGTCAAGACCTGGGCCGTGCTGTTGTGGAAGTCTTTGGGTCTCGTTACAAATACAGTTAAATACTGAAATACATTACATACGTTACATACCCCCCCCCCCCCCCCCCCCCGTATCATAATAGTTATTTATGATACAAGGGTTGTAAAAAGGTCAATAACAAACGAGTGACATTTGTGAGCCCGAGCGGCAGGCGAGGGTTTACCATCGTATAGATAAAATAAAAAAACGACCGTGACAGAAAAACAAAATATATGGGTAGGTACATACCTATCAAGGTTTCAGCAACCAAAGTTCATTTTACACGACTTGTGGTTTATTTTAAATGTCCGGGGAGTAATCTCACTTTGTTTTTTCTTATACATACACATAAGTATATTTTTTATTACATATATATAAACTATTCTTAATTTTATTAGTTTTCGAAACTAAAACATCTCAATACAGTTTTACGAAAATTGCGCCAAATTTAGCTAGCACACGTACGCAAGCGTAAGTTTTTTTTATTATCATAAATTGACTACAATACGGCTTGGGATACTTAAACTCTTTGGTAAAGATGACCTATTCCTTGGTGAAACCGGTCCTACTTAATTCATATTATTTCTCTTTTCTTCACAAAGATATAACCCAAAGAGAATCTAAACAGCTAGCGTTATGTAATAACCTCTGAGGAACTTCCTATCTCTTTTAAAATTCTCCTTTTAAAAGTCTTAAAGAAGATTCTGTATCTTTGGTTTTTATATTTTTATTTGCTAGAAATGTCTTGTTCCTCCGAGCTAGAAACTAAAAAAAAGTGGTAAAGTGGTAAAGCGGTAAAGCACTTGTGCGGTAAAATCAATTTTGCGCACACTTGACTGGAATATAAAGGACCACTTTTCGAGTAACTGTATTGAAAAATACATTTCAGTGCGGTTACATACCCCCCCTGTATTGAAAATACAAGTGAAACATTACACGTCAAACTGTCGAGTACAATAATTGGAGGGACTGGATATGGATAGGGATGGCAAATCGAGGAAAGCCCAGCTGCAATTGGATAGTACAGGCACAGTATTGCGATTATTGTAATTCTGTGGTACAGGTATCATGCTGTAAGTAATGTAAAATAACTATACCAAAAGGACAGTAGGACGTACTTTGAAGGATGATTTCTGCCTTCAACTTTTGGTTTATTCACCTATCGTTTTAGCACGCTGATAACGCTACCTACTTCATAGTATGTCCTGATTTTCACAAGGCCACGTCACAGGCCACGACGTGCTTGATGAGAAGAGTAGGTAGATGCTCTGGCAAAGAGCCAAGGGCAAAATGTCAAAATGGGAGCATGGAAATATAATGGGCTTTACAAACCTTAGTAATATCATTAAAATCAGATATCAATTAGCGCGAATAAATAATTGAAAAAAATAAAAAAGACGTGTGGCACTTGGGGATTGCCGCGGTAAAGCTATTGCATAGCATTTTTTATCAACTTTTAACAATAAGAAAGTTACACCAGTAAAATTGACAAATTCCTTTATTACCGCAAATCGCTAATAGATGGCACTGTAAGTTTTTTAGAACGCGGTAACGTCACGTCACGCTCGGCCGAGCTACATGGTAGGCGGAGTAGGGGTGTTAGGTTTTTCGTTACGGAATTTCTTGATTCGGTCGCCGCGCTCAAAGCCCGCGATAAAGGTTCTTGGGTCCTTGAAATCCTCATTGGCCTTTACGTCTGTTACAGACGATTCACCACCGTGCCCGGCAACGCTTTTAGTGGCTGAGCAACCCGTTGCGTGAAAGCCAGACTCGCCCGCAAGCCTGGCAGTGAAAGTTTGCGGCCGATAGTACCCTAACGATAAAAATACCAGTGATTATTTCTGGAAATAGACCATCAAACTCACGTCTTGGATTCTCGAAGTAGACGCCAACGAGTGGTCCAGGAATCTGATCAGGCAGGCTCCTGGCGGCCCAGGGGATCCTGTCGGCAGTATGCAGACGGTTGGTGGGAAATCCTGGGGGTAGGTTAGCGGGGATGTACTGTATGGGTCCGATGTTCTCCTGGTCGGCGTTGAACTCTCCATCACAGGATACCCAGATGTAGTCGCCGTATTGGTGCGCTGGGCGTTGATGCTATTTAAAATAGTGAAAAAATATTTGGGTCACATGTTAGCAACAATTTCAATTACCATAGGTTTCAGGTGGTGTTAAAGTTGTGAAAATTTTTTTTAATTTTTTTTTCACAAATGGAAAGCCCTTGTGGCATCATCGCACCTGATGGTAAGTGACAATGATGCCGAAGATGGTAGCGGGCTTACCAAGATTCCTCAACGAAATGGGGAACTGGCTATCTTATCTTCAATCCACAACATATTAATGTTATCACATTGATGTGTGGCGGCAAGACTTCGATAAGATGGTGGTAGCTAGCAAGGCGGGCTTAGAAAATGCCCTTCCACAACCAAACCGAGTATTACAAAGTTACACTCCGCCGGGAAACCCGCGACCTCCTGATGTGAACTATTATGCCATTAGTGTTTGCGAGTGGGGTTCCTCTCCCCAGACTACGGCACATATTTTGTCCTGCCCTTCCCTAACTCCTACACGCCAGTGGATCCACAGGTTGTACGTGCACGATTCAATCGCGTAATAGTTTATCCATTCGCTTCACACCAGGAGGTCGCAGGGGTCTTGGGTAAACTTATAAGACTCGGTTTGGTTGGTGGTAGGGCATTTTCTAAGCCCGCCTGGCTAGCTACCATCATCTTATCTGTCTTGCCGCAAAACATCAGTGTTAACAACATTGATGTATTCCGGCTTGAAGATAAGATAGCCAGTTCTCCATTACTTTGGGGAATCTTGGTAAGCTCGCTTTCATCTTCGGCATCAGCATCACGTACCATCAGGTGAAATGATGCCACAAGGGCTTTCCATTTGTGAATGAAGAATATTAAAAAAAAAACGTTCAATATAGTCTTGGTGGCAGAGAACTCGTTTGGAAAAACTTAAGTTGAGCCAAAAGGATTTACTCGCGAAGAAGACTTACCAAAGTATATATATTAGTATTAACATACAGTATGGACACTTCCTGCCGCTCTCTAGACTGCGACCTCACCTCCTGGTCACCCAGAATGATACAGATTGGTTACAGTTTGGTTGTTGAACGAATAGGATTTCGCCGCCATTTGTTTGTTCCGTCATTCCTTTTTTTAAATGTCATTTCTGGCCCGTTGTATGAAGTGTCCAGGGTGTGCTCTTACTTACCATAAACTGCTTCAAGTGTTCAGGCATCTCCGGGGGGATCGGCAAGTTCATTGACATGTTGTACGGCTCCGGGACCCAGTAGTGGATCTGCGGGAAGAAACGCGTGTGAATTCCCCTATACTGATGTATGTTACATAGGTTCCTCATCATATCAGCTCATATACGTCCCCACCGAGGGGCTCGAGCCTACCCTGTATTAGGGCGATCGGGCCTTAGTCGACCACGCAGGCGTGTGCAGGTTTCCTGACGATGTTTTTACTTACTCGGTTAACGTGCAAAAAACACATGTGGATTATTTATTCCAGACAAGCCTTTGCCCGCGGCAAAGACATCTTTTTTTTTAAGTGAAAACTTCTTCAGGCGCGTTGGGCATTTTTTGAGATGGAAAAAAACCATTAAAATCGCGACGCTGTTACCGTAATCGACACCGACACCGACACTTTACCAGCAACAGAAGCATCAAGGTCAAAACTTTGTCGACCTAGTCGTTCGCCAGGAACACTCGGAGGGTCAAAACTTATAGAACTGTAAAAAGTTTTCACTTCTGTCGGCATTCCCGGTGTGGTATTTAAAGATGTTTTTTTTTAATAGGTGCAAATTACACTCTTTCTGATAGTCATAAAATTGTAATTACATAATCATATTACATGATTTGATTAAATTGTAATCCTTGGGGGAGGCCTTTGTCCAGCAGTGGACGTTTTTCGGCTGATATGATGATGATGATGATGATGAATGTAATTTGTGAAAAACAAAGAAATAAACAAACATTAGTTAAGAACGTCAAAATACAATCCTTGATATAAAACAAATAATGTCATTAGAACATGAAAACAATATGACACGAGAAGTTACAATACATTAAAATAATTGGAATTCAATGCCTTTGACGAGAGTATAGGCCAGTTCACACGGATAACACTCGAACACGAGTATAACGCAAGAGTCAGCCATCTTTTTCATGAGTGTCTCTGAGGGTGAGTGGTGCGCGAGCGTGGATATCTCCTGATCCCTCAGGAACTATATCGGGCTATTTGGATTAGCAATCTATGTTATTTACCACCCCCTTAACCAATTAAATGCCTGCTCCGTTGCGACGTCGACGTGCGCGACCGAGCGTGAAATGAGTTTTCCCCAGATCATCGGGTTCTATGTCAGGATATGTAAAACGTAACAAACATACAAAAAAAAACAACATACAGTCGAATTGAGAACCTTCTCCTTTTTTGAAGTCGGTTGAAAATATCACTAACAGTGATACCTATCAATAATGACTGTGCTTTGGGTCAGTTAACCTGCATGATCTGATCAAGCCAACCACGCAAGTCGCACTTTTTTTTAGGGTTCCGTACAACAACAAAAAAACGGAACCCTTATAGGATCACTCGTGCGTCTGTCTGTCTGTCCGTCCGTCTGTCACAGCCAATTTGCTCCGAATCTACTGGACCAAATAAGGTGAAATTTGGTAGTATGATGTAATCCTATGACACAAACACAGATGTACAAAGTAAATAAATATTTTTAAATAAAAAGTTTTGGTCTGTTCTTAGGTTTTCAAACATGTATCCACCTCAGGAAAACACACGGCTTGCCAGCAAGATACCTGTAGAAGTAATCTGCTGTAAAGGGCGTCCACAACCTGATCATGGCGATATCTCAGGTGGCCGCACGCAACGTGCACGTTTCCCCACGGTGTTTTTCCCCCGATTTCCGGTAAGTACTGTAAGGTCTTTTCTCAGTTCTACTTACATGGGTCAACCTCAGGAATACACACGGCCTGCCTTCTGGATACCCGTACAAGTTGTCAACGGTACAGGGCCCCCACATCCTCATGGCGATATCACAAGTGTCCGACCGCATGGCGAATTGGTCCCGGCGCTGAACCGAGCATGGTGCGCGGGGTGGGTCTTCGGGAACTGATGTTTGGTATTCTGGTAGAGGAAGCAAGGGGGTTAGTTAAGGATTAATAAAATATTTCGAAGGGAGTGCTTAGGTTATGGATGGCCTTATGGTTCGGTCCTTAACTATTTCGGTCGTGGGTGTTGAAATAACAATGCAGCTATATCACAGAGGTTCTTCTTCAATAGTCTTGATCATTCGGCAATCGAAATTGTACACGATGGCTTGGATTACAATGGATGCAAACGCGGTGATCCCAGCGATAGCGTGACACGTCTGTTTTGCTCACAGATCACCACTACTTGTGTTCTGCTCGACGCTCCGTCAAAAAGTGTCTGCCCCCATTTTTTTTCGAAAGGACAAGCTTGTTGTTGGCCGTTGGGGCCTTTACAACTTCACCGGGCAGGGGAGGCGAGTACGGAAGGCACTCAACCTAGTGCAAAGTAAAAAGATGCAACTGCCTAAGGGCGCCCAAGTGGGCACGGACCTCGGCTTACGTCGTTGCTTGGACGTGGGAAGAACGGAGAGAAGCGGCCTGGTATATGCCGGTAGCGCTGGTAAGCGCCAGAAGCGGGGGGACGCCGCCCTCGCCGGCGAAGGCAGAATGTCGGTGCAGTGTTTCTCTGTGGGTTAGGGGCGGGGGGTCTGTCTGTCTGCCCCGAGACTGACGTCCAGCTAATATGGCTTCTCAACTCAGTGCTGCCACCTTAATCACAAACAGCCTACCGTCAATAGGTCATCTTTGCTACCACATACGATCGTCTCACGAGTACAAGCGATTGTCACGCCACCACCGGTTTCACCCATTAGTACCTGTACTAATACCTGACGTTTGATCCAAATAAAGTTTAACAATCTATGTAAACGTATCTCGAGCTGGTATTGGTCGCGTTTTCAATGACGCTCCGACAAATATATTGGTAGACATTTTTTTCACTATTTTTATTTCCGGCTCTGCCTGTTTACTTGAGCTTATGTACTTGTGTAACACGGCAACGTTTCTTATCCTAGTAGCGAAGTAAGCAAGTTAATTTTAACTTAAATGTCAGCTCATGGAGTCACAGATCTAGTCACTGACATTCTATCGTTGATTGGTGACGGCCTCTGCATTCCGCTGTCGAGGCTTTAAGCGCTTGGGGGGCTCTCAATCCGAATGCAATTGTTCCGGTCGACGATCCACACAGTCAGAGAGAGTGGGACGAATTCGGCTGCAAGTGCCACATAGAACATCTTCTAAATGGTGCAGCTGGGCCAGACTTATATGGGCTGAAGGCAGTTACATCAACGTCAGAATCAGGGGCGTGGTTACGGGCTTTACCTTCAACCCACCTGGGCACTCTCCTGGACGATAACTTACTGCATGTGGCTGTGGCATACCGATTGGGCTGCGATGTGTGTGTACCTCATCTATGCATCTGCGGCTCAACAGTAGAAGCTAACCATGCGCTGACTTGTCTCAGATGCTCAGGTAGGAGACCACGCCACCACGCTCTCAATGACATTATCGGTCGAGCCCTAATTGCAGCCAACGCCCCGTGCCTTCTGGAACCGCTGAGCCTCGGCCGAGCCGACGGCAAAAGGCCTGATGGCTTGACGCTGATACCGAGGCAAAGGGGGAGGTGTTTGCTGTGGGATGCTACTTGTGTAGACACTGTGGCACCCTCCCATCTGCCCCGGACAGTGGGAACCGCAGTTCTACCTCGGAAGCAGCGGCATGCCACAAAAACGCGGAGTACGATTTTATTCCCTTCGCGGTTGAAACGGCTGGCCCATGGGGCATGGAGGCAAAGACCTTCATAGAAGAAATTTGGCGCCGACTTAGAAATAATGGGCTTATCTCCCGCTCCAGATCCTTCCTGGTGCAAAGGATATCTATAGCAATGCAGCGTGGCAATGCTGCGAGCCTCATGGAAACTTTGCCTCAGGAACGATTATGGGTGGATTATTCTGAGGGGGTGAGAGTCTACTTATTCGAAAAATAGATTAACTACATTCTATTCTACTTGTCCACTTATCTACTAAATCCCATAATAAATGACTAATTTTTATGAATGTCTGTAAGCGGCTTGCGAGAGTGGATATATTTGCTAATTAGTATATTATGTCACTTCCCATCTCTTAAACTATCTGTGTAAAAAATCACGTCATTCCGTTGCTCCGTTGCGATGTTCGAGAGGGTGAAATAATTTTTCTCCAGATCGCTCAGGAACTATCTCGGCCAATGCTATAGTATCCCTTTCCACTCCTTCAACTATCTCTGTGCAAAAAAAAGCACGTCAATTCGTTGCTCCGTTGCGACAATTAAAGATATTTACATAAATTATAATAAATATAAATAAATATTCTGGGATAAATCTGCTCATCACACAAATGTTTGCCCTGGGTGGGGATCGAACCCACAACTCTTGGATCAGCAGTCAAGAGCACTAACCACTGAGCCACCGAGTCAGTCGGAGTTTGTTTTCATACAGAGGTTGTTTTTAACACGCTTTTATTAGCTTCACTTGTAACTATGTATGTAAGAAAATCTTGGAATCTTAATTTGACCCACTTTCCGGTCTTCGGTTAGGATGAAATTTTGCACACGCTCTGAGTTTTGATGACAATACATGACTAGCTAAGAAACGTCATTACAAATCCAATATGGCGGCCTCCCCAAGATTGGCTGTTTGCAATCCACCCCCATGATATGGCTATCAAATGAAAGGGTTTGCTGTCAGAAATACGAAAAAAATAGTCACGTGACTTAAGTCCAATATGGCGGACGTCCAAGATGGCGGACAGGTTATTTGAAATGCACCCTCATGATATGGGTTTCAAATGAAAGGGTTTGCTGTAAGGAATACGAAAAAATAGTCACGTGACTTGAATCCAACATGGCGGACATCCAAGATAACTACTAAACGTGTTTACTAAAAGCGTGTTTTTAGTTTTTAAACTAATTGATGATTATTATATTCCCAAAGCTTTGTTGGGCTTTGTAACTCCACCTTGTCAACTATTTCGTGTTGATCCGTTGCTCCGTTGTGACGAGAAGAACAAACAAACTCGCTTTCACATTTATATTAGTAGAATGGTAAGGAATGGTAGAGCTTACGATTAACACATGCCTACTGCAAGTTTAAGTAAGAGGTAGATCATTCCATCCAACGCTAGGTCTTCCTTTCCGTAATCGTTGTTCAAGAACCTTACTTCTCCATCATCATATCAGCTCATATACGTCCCCACCGAGGGGCTCGAGCCTACCCTGAATTAGAGCAATGGGGCCTAAGCCGACCATGCGGGCGCGTGCAGGTTTACTCGCGATATAATCCTTTCCTTTACCGTAAGAGCGTCGGATAAACGTACAAATAAATTCGAAATCACATTGGTACGTGGCAGGATTCGAACCACGACCTCCCGGACAGGAGGCGGAGGCCCTAGCCGTTACGCCACCGTCGCTTACTTCTCCATACGTTGTTGGTTCTGCGCGCTAGTGTATGACCAGCACATTGCCATTTCAACGAAACTCATCCTGGTCTTACCGGTGAGGAAGTCATTGATGCGATGCACCCAAGGGTGCCAGCTGCCAGGGTCCTGGGCCCGGAACTGGATCACCGGCTGCTCCCAGTTGTAGTAATAGTACTCCGAGCGCGGCCATACTTCCAGCTCTGTTACAGGATGAACAAGAAACATAAATATTCATTCGTTAACAACCCATACTGTCTCCAGTTTCATATCTACACGGGGGCTTAGTTCAGATTGGTGGAATTTGGGGGGTAGTTGCACACCATGGGCGAACCCAAAAGCTTTCAAGTCGCTGTGTCTCCCATCTAGTGATAGCATTCGACACCAACGGGATAACGTGCCATGCGAAGCACGGAAACGACTAAGATAAGAATTGGAAACGCTGAACACGTTAAAAAACCCAGTTTCCATCGCAACAACCTTAATACAATTTTATTTTGCATGATTAATTTTGTTTTTTTTTAATTCTGATGGACGTGTTACGTTAATAAATGAATTTCAAACATAGGGGCCACTTTTAGGGGGTTAATTAGAAATTTTAAAAAAAAGTTTCTCAAAATTTATTGCATGACATATTAAATTACATTAAATGACATAAGAAATTTTTGTTAACGAAAAATAAACTGAATGAAAAAACTTGTTGTTAGAATTTCGAATGGTTTTTTTTTAATTTAATTTTAATATAAATAGTTATGAAGTTATTGAAGAAAGAAGTCGGTTGAATAGACCATTTCCCTCCCCCTAATCTCCGAAGCTGCTGTGCCTAAAATCTTGAAAAAAATACAGTAATCATAATCATAATAATTTATTGATAAACAATGTTTACACGTCAATTTCAATTTAAACATTAAATTAAAATACTACATGTCAACATTAAAATAAAATACTAGATTGTAAAACAGTCAGTCAATGCAATATTAATAATAATAGGTATGTAAATCAGGTTGAATGCGTTAATTACAGGAAAATCTTTAAGAAAATCTGAAATCCTTCTGTTCCCAAAGAAAAAAAATAATTTCTAAAGTCCAAAATAAGTAGACCCCATTTTATCTAGGCCAAAGTATGTACTGAGAGATCTTATTCTGTTGGTAGTTAAAGGTTTGGTGCGGAACCCTGTTTGTATGACCCCGAGTGGCACTTGGCCGGTTTTTATCATAAGGGTTTTTTCTTAATATTTATTTTGGATGGTCAACCACAATATTTTTTTAACAGAATTTGCTACAGAAATTACTACAGTATATAATCACACTAAAACGGCCAAACTGATCTATATGAAATTAAGCAAGAATTTAGCACACCGGTGTTGTAGGTACTCTTAATAATTGCAGAAATTAAAGTACCGAAGTACCGGCAGCCGAGTCTCTCATTTTCTGAAACTAAAAATCAGTAGCTACTCCATCGGCAAAGTATACATGTCAGCAGGATAATAGCAAAATCCGTCGTTTCGCGAAAATCCTAGGAATATTGCACACTATGGAGTAGAAAAATCCGAATAAAACCAAGTCGGACGGTAGAAAAAGACATGCTAACCAAACCTAACCCACCTAACGAAGCGGGGCTCCGTCCGGCTTGGTTTTATTCGGAGTTTTCTACTCCATAATGTGCAATATTCCTAGGATTTTCGGGAGACGATGGATTTTACGATTATCCTGCGATATATAAATATATTTTTTTTTTGTCGACCAACCCGCACTGGGCCCGCGTGGTCGACTAAGGCCTAATCGCCCTGATTCAGGGTAGGCTCGAGCCCCTCGGTGGGGACGTATATGAGCTGTAATGATATAAATATTAGTATTATCATACAGTATGGACACTCCCTGCCCCAGATCACCCAGATCGATATAGATTGGTTATAGTTTGGTTCTCGACCGTAGAGGATTTCGCCGTGATTTTGTTTGCTCCGTCATTTGTTTATAGAAATGTCATTTCACGACCGTTGTATGCAGTATCTGGGGTGTGCCAAAATTAAACATCCTAATAGGTACCTAAATTTTGGATTTCTATAGTGGGATCATCATATTAGCTCATATACGTCCCCACTGAGGGGCTCGAGCCTAACCTGAATTAGGGCGATCGGGCCTTAGTCGACCACGCGGGCCCAGTGCGGGTTGGTCGACTTCACACACAACCTTCGAGTTTCATCGCAGGCGTGTGCAGGTTTCCTCACGATATTTTCCTTCACCATTAAAGAAATCAGTGAGTATTTGTAAGTTTCGAAAAAGTCATTGGTACATTGGCCGTCCAGATTTGAACCCGGCACCTCTAGTTAGGAGGACCGAGTCGTTACCGATTGAGCCACCGACGCTTCAATCTATAGTAGGATACTCACGGACATATCGCTGGTTCAGGACCAGTCCCAGAACCAGTCCTATTACTGCGCCTGTAACAAACAAAAATAAATAATTTTAAACCCTCCGCCAACATCGTCACTTACCATCAGGTAAGATATAGTCAAACGCACTCAAATTTTTAATAAAAAAAGGAAAAAAAAAGATTCCACAGTGCCTCAGTAAACAGGTGTAAAGAATTGGCGTAGGACCTGTTAATTAGGGGTTCTAATTGTAACCCCCCAACAGCCTATTTTAAAATATATAAATATAAATATATAAATATAACTAACTAAACCTACCTATAATACGCATACGTGCATACAACATACAACCTACCGCTATCTACCTATAAGAAGTATGTAAACTGTACTTGATTTTTATTGCATTTTAAAATACGATTAAACGTTTGGCCAGATCGTCTAGAGAACCCTAAATTGTGATCGCAGTAACTCAGAGTCTTTTTGAAGGTGAATGACAAGTTATTTTTAAGAGATTAATCTATCACGTTGTGTTTGGACGAACGATGTAGTCTAACCCGTAATTTTGAAGTATTTCGCGCGGAACCCTAATTTCCCTACTGTGATTGGTCCCTATTTTGGGCCCCCCCAAATTGGGAAGGGTAGCTAGCCCCCAGTGCTCGGAATAACGTAATACTTGACTGACGTCAGTACTGCATTATTTTGGTGATTAAAACAATGTACATCTAACTCAAAGTAATTGAACGAGCGATTTTAGCTCTAAACAGATAATTACTACTACGTGAGCCCCGCTAGCTACTGTCTCTGGCAGGCCACTAAGGTACACGATCAGAGTCCACCACCCTTCAAGTGTAATTTAATTAAGCTACACGACAATGTAAAGTGTACTATGCCATGTTCCACCCGAATCCCAAAGCTAGTGTATATAAAACGCTTGTGAGGCGCCTTATTATACGTGTATAGTGTGAACTATAGCTGAGTCTTTACAGCCATAGCTTGTCCATCCCTATTCGTCAGGTAGGATTAATACCTTCGAACAGCGATTGATCGCGAATACATATTAGCACTAGGTACTAAAATAAAGTAGATATTCCGACTTGAATGTCGCTCATCCTGTGAGAAGAGCACTACGGAATGTGAAATAAGTAGTTAATCTACTAATATGGTTCTTAGACCTGGAACTGTGCCATACAGTTGTATATAATGATATAAAGACCTGCGGTCTATATAACTAGAGCGAAATGGACACGATATCCATCGTGCCGCCGGCTCCAAAATAATACATAGTGTTAAAGCTCTGTCTTTAGACGTAGCAAACCCTTGATAAAGGGCGAAAGTAATGTCAGTTTAATAGGTTGGCTGAACGTGAAGAACAACGAACCAACACAGTCGCAACCCACCGTGAGACCCACGCGAATCATAGTCGCGGCATCACAATTAGGTCAAAGCGAGAAGGCGTGTAAGCCAAGTGTTTGGTCGAGGCGCTAGTTCAGGACGCAATAGGAGCCGACAGGACCCGGACACCGTGAACACTGCCCATAATATCCGAAAACCGTAGAATAGATTTAGTTTCTAAATCTAGCGCATATTAACTGACCCTGGCTACGGTTACCATCAGGATGGGTCGTCTACCTACATCATAATCGGTCTTGCTATAATCACTAGTAGTAAGGCGCGAACGCCCAACTATTCGTTTGCTTGCCCAATAGTTTCCTAAACGCTCGGTCCGATTTGGGTGAAATTCTGCCGAGGCATGCTTGTGACAAGCTACAGATAGGACCTACCTATCTAAAATTACTTTAGTATCAAAATAGGCGAGGCTCGAACGCCTATAGTTTGTTTGTTAGTCCATTACATTTATCCCATAAAAGTGTGGACAGATTTAGCTAAAATTTGGTAAAATTAGGAGTTGTTCATATCTATGAACCACTGAACTACATATCTAGCCCATATTGCATGGAGCTTGGTAAACAGCCATCTCAAGTATGACATAGGCCTTCCCGCGGCAGCATAGCGCCGTACTATCTCGAATGAGATTAGTGAACTGAGTGGACCTCGTGTTCACGGAACCCTAAAACTTATGATGCCGCGTGGCACTTGCAATGAAGGCAGTTCGATAAAATAAACCTTCCCTTCGATAGCATAGCACTGTACTACCCCGAATGAAGTTAGTGAACTGAATGGACCACGTGTTCACGGAACCCTAAAACTTATAATGCCGCGTGGCACCTGCAATGACGGCAGTTTGTAATTAAATAAAATGTGGGCATCGCTTAGACATACCTACTATTTATTCGCTAATATGATTCGTTTCTTCCTAATAGCGATATTCCTAACCTTAATTCACTATTCCCTAGTAATAGATTATTAACTATATTTCCTACAGCACTGTACTAGCTCGAATGAAATTAATGACCTCGTGCTCACGAAACCCTAAAGCTTGTGATACCGCGTGTCACCTGCAGTGACGGCAGTTCGATAAAGTAAAACGTGGGCATCGCTTAGACCTACCTACTATTTATTTGCTAATATGACTCGTTTTTCTTCCTAATAACGTCATCCCAAAACCTAATTCGCTACTCCCTAGTATTAGATTTATTAACTAGATTTCCTACAGATCGCTTCCCCCCCCCTAACTCAGCCCTAGTTTTCCCTATCCTAGCGAGATAGCTAAGTATTTCGAGAGCTAAATTTTATTTGATGTCCATGTCTCAACAAATAGTTACAACTCGTGGCGGCTTTATTCGTCTTTCCCCCGGGGTACTAAACCAACCGTGCCTTCGAGAAGAACCAAATTAGGTGTAGTGTGTCATGGTGTGGTGTGTACCTAAAGCTAACTTGTGTCCTAGTTCCCTACGGCTAAAGTGTACCTGCCCTGAATAAGAAATGCCGCTGCCACGACAGACCAGGTCTGCCGCTTCGCTGCACCTCCTAAACAGTGTGTTTGGATGGGATTTGGATAGGTAAGGCCTGCCCCAAATACGGTGGCTCCGTACATGAGTGCGCTAACGCATGTCCAACCTGTGGTCCTCATGACGGTAGGTCGTAAGATGGTACAGTCAGGATGTTCCGGCCATAACCAAACTTGGGTCGCTAGCCAGGCAAGCCCTCCTGTCAGCTTGCTTTCGGCAATTGCGCTGAAAAACCCACGTTTCGTTGTCACGGTTGCGTATCCACGTGAATTAAATCAACTAGCCTTCCTGAAAACATGAACTACCAACCTGGTCACCTGACGATACCTTCAGCTAGCAACCGACCTGGCATCTTGTTTCAATTCCTAGATCCCAGCTCGATTGCCCACTGTACCTCACTTCCTAACTGCACTAAACTATGGCTTGATCCCAGGTAGGAGCCTGAACTTTCGAAAGCAAATAACTAGGATTTCGGCCACACTAAATTCTATTCTAAACTCACAATATAAAGTGAGATTCCTAAGTTAATTCGCGACTAATAAGTACTTGGCGTGACACTTGCCCGGGGCGCGCGGCAGCTGTTCTTCGGATACGTCCTCCTCCTCTGGTGGTCTGTTCGACTGAGTGCCGCTGCGTCCGCGTGTCCGTGGTTTTAAAAGCTTTCACACAGACGCAGCCTCGGCAGCGCGCGGGCCGCCGCACACATACATCCGACCTCGTGGTCGAACTGCGCGAGCGCCGGCCGCTGTCCGGACGCAGACAGGGCGGCGCCTCTATCCCTTTAGCCTCGGTTTTCGCGCCATTTATTACCTAAGGCAATCTGTTATAACGTGCGCACCGCGTGGTTCGAATGACGACCGACAGGCGGCAGTCTGGCTTCTCGGAAATAATCCCTGAGCTAATTTGTTTCAATAACTGTCTATTCACTCGACTCGAGGTTAATCCTCACCCGACCGAACAAAACTAGTTATGTTTTTCCCAATAGACAGATTCCTTTTAGTCTATCAAGACTTACTGTATTACCTATAGATATTTATTTATACATATGGATCGTTACAATCCAACCCCCTGAAAATTTTTAAAAATAGAATTCAGAGAATTGTCTTTTTGAAATTTTCAAAATAGCTAATAACTATTAAAATTTCCTGTTGGCACATTCTCCCCCACGTGTGGTGTGTATTTAAACCAGGCATGTCATTTATTGTCCCTTGATTGATACGCTCAACCATAAACAAAACCGGATTAGCACAGGACCAGCTCCTGCCATCACAGAGGAGTTCGAACGGGCATTTCGGTTGTGAGTCGAAGCCACTGCTACGTTTCGCGCATAGGCGTATACATTGAGTGGACCACTAGCTTCCAATTCCCCACGCACCAGGAAACTCTACTGGCATACGCGCATTAGTAAATTGTCAATCTAGTTTACCTCTCCAAACTGTCTGTGATATAACACAAGCGTTTCCCGCGACAATCAGCCTTGTTCCCCAAATAGAGCTTCCCCCAAGTGACAATAGAATCTTACCATGGAGTATGTACAGTGTATAAGTCCAGTTCTTAGCTTCTGGTAGAGTAATTAGCCCAAACCAACGTAATGTAAAACTCAAAAGAACAAATTGTTGGTTCGTACTATTTTTGTATTCATGAAGTAGGACAGCGTGTGCCAACAGCTGACTCAGATATCCAGTATTTGTTGACTCTCCTTCAAGATCACACTTTCCCTTAATTTTACTCCCAAAATATCAAAGCAACTCACTCAAAACCACTTTTCACATCACTCTCAAATATCCTTTTGTAATATTCCAATCCTGGAAAGGTCAACAAATCCTTATCTTCAGCCAGGATATTTATTGTAGTCAACACAAGAGATTACGTAGATCTATTTTCAAGTATTTAAACACAATTCTCACTGTAATTTATAACCAAAACCCTCATCTTGCAATTATGAGAAAATAATATTTACTTCCAATGAATGTCAGATCGTGACTTCGTTCTAAAATCAGATCCGAAAATTGAAAATAAATGAACGCTAATATTCAACGCACCAAAGATGACCTACTTGCACCACAACCCGGCACAACCTATATAAGAGTAATAAATAATTGAAGCAGCATGCATCATTGCAAACTTAAAACTAACCGCAACCTTATAAAACTAATACCGACTCCCTACCTTTCCTATTCATGCGTAATTTTACTACATTTAGCAAGATTATAATATTTTTATTATAATCCTACTGTACCTTCTAATTTTATTACTAAAATTAGCCATTCACCAAAGCGTAGATATGCTAATGTTGAAATAACATAGCTTCGCTGTACCTGTTATTCAAAACATACCTTTATACATTTTACCGGTTTATCGAAATAAAAGACAAGTACGTTTTTTTTTTCCATTTTCATTTTAAACTAGCTATTAAAACTCAATCGATATTAAAACATTTAATCCAAAAATATCACAATTGTTATTCCGATGGCGTCTCCTTTTAACTTAAACTTATAAAACCTAACTTTTTTTTTTCTTCGTGCGTTAAGTTCTCGACTGCAAATAATTCCTAGTAGATCTGTGATAATTCCTGAACGCACGCGACCCCTGAACTACGCTAGCGCCATTACTTATAAGCGGCAAGTCGACAGACTTTTATATCTGTGACAAACTCACTGTGCAAACTCAAATGGTCAGCGACACCTTGTGAAAACAGGCCGAACTACAAGACATTTGTCTTGCATCAATATTCGATCGAATTGAACTAAAATATCTCTATCCTATTGAATAAATTCTATTATCGCCTAGTAAGTTAGAAATTCTACGAAACATTGTTTTCAATGAAACCGTAAAAATGTTTTGAACAAAATGTATGACCCGTGGCGCCACCTATTGAAAAAAGGACAAACTAACTCCTTACTTTCCCTGTGGCGAAAGGTCACACCTATTAGTAGCTCTGCCTATGTCATTCGTAACAGCGCCACAATCAAAACATTTGAAGGAAATAGTAGGTACTAGCATTGCTTACCTATTTACCTGCTTTTTTATAATATTATACAAATAACAAATTATTGGTACAGTATTTAATTAAAAGTAAGTAGAATGTTCCAGCTAAAATTTCCGCTGTTGTAAGATTGATTTACAAAACTATTGCGATAAACAAATAAAATCAAAACTGAAGTGTGTAGGTACTCCCTATGTATCTAATAATGTGACTATGTGTTTGTCTCAACTTCACTCTAAATCTTTTGAACTACGTACGTCTATACTATTTTAGTTTCTTCTATAAATACGTGAGGACTTCCTAAAAAAATAAACCTTTGACTAATCGTCTAACTTATAGATTCTCCAACTTACCTACGCACCGAATAATATCCTATGCCTTTCTATTTACTCTGCCCGAATAATCCGAATAATTACCTACTTGTCCGAATAATACGAATAACTAGCTACCTACTAGTAATAAAAGTTTCGTACTGAATGATCCTTAAGATTGAACTAATGATAAGACCTTATTTATGAGTTTGGAATGATGTCTTAAATTACTTAAAATTTATGTACCTATTTTAGAGTTCTATCTCATCTACCTATTTTACACACTGAGATGTGAAATGGTTGGAAATAATTTATTTTTACCGTTAAAAGGTTTTTCTAATTTAAATTGATATGCAAGTTTAAGGTACCTACACCTTTAGGATAATTTACCTATTTAAGTACCTTGTATACTTATCCTAGACGCTATTTACTAGACGTCTTTGTCAAAACAACATTTTTTTTTTCCAAAATGCATCCATATCCAACATTTACATAAGGCAAATGTAGGTAGGTAATTAAACCAGAGACAACCTTAAGTTTTCTTTTCTACCCACCTAACCTACTTATATCATTACCAATGATACACACGCGAAACCTTGCATGTACGGATGTATGTTTGTCACTCCTTCACACAAAGCTACCTAACGTACCTAGCTGAATGACTTTAGTAGGCAAATAGCTTAGGATCCGAATTAACATATCGGCCACCCTTTTCTCCACACCCGCGATCCGCTTGCGTCTCGCGCACCCCCGGAACCTGCTTCCGCTAGCGAGCCTTTTAACCAACTAGTCCCACGAGATACGTTAAAGGGAATCAAGTACACTACTATTGTTCACTTTTAAAAATACTACTTAATAATGCGTAAAGAGTGCATATATAAGAAACCTAAAACTTTTCTATAAAAAGTTTTTATTTAAAATTTAAAGGTTAGCTAACTTATGTATTTATTGTCATTTCAATTTATTCATCTACACCTTGGACGCGGCTTAGTCTAGTGAAGGCATTATTTATAGATAAAATTAGATTTCCTACTAGTCACCTACACTTACAGTGAAACGATATTAAACTTAACACAAGTTACATAGATATATGTAAGTAACCCTATTCCAGTAGATTAACGCAGCTTAGATAAATGAATAAAAGAATTATGTTAGATTCAAATGAGCTAAATCAAATAAGTACCTACTTCATTTAAAATTATATTTAACTGGTTTTTCGAAACAATCTATTTTCGAATAAGTTTATATTATTTGATCCCATGGTTATTTTTGTTATGTGTACCCTTCCTATATCATTTTTTAAATGACAACAAAACAAAATGCTACCTATTTTTAAAATACGCCTACAAATTATTCTCAGCGCATACTGACGTACTCATTCATTTTAGCACCATAAAGTTACCTAACTACCGCGTATATACAGTGGCCCTATAAAATATTATATTTCGTCTAGCATACCACGCAAGCCGATTTTATTTTGATTCCTAGTAGAAGACTCGTCAACCCCCCGATCTTAAAGATTTTAAAATAAAACCTAGGTTTAATTTTCTATTTTTGAAATAGGATAAGATAAATATTCTCTATTGTACGCACACAAGGAAACACATATGATCTTGCAAAACACGCAACTATATGCAAAGGCGGCCTTATCGTTTCAAACGACCTCTTTCGGCATCCTTTGTCGATCGGAAGAGACAAAGGTGAAACTATAGACGAGCACTCAAGCAACTAATAAAGGCTGAGCAGAATAAAGTATACGAAAACTAATACTGAACAAAGAATAAATTACAAATACTAAATTAGATATTTATTATTTCATATATGTATTATTTTATATTATTATTTCCACACTCATATACTTATATCTATCTTTTATAAAGACTATCCCTTAATTTGTCTGATTGACTGAGTACCGTGGACCTCAACTAATTTTATTTAATGTTGATTTTGAACATTTAAATTCGAGATACTAATTTAAAATATTTTCCTCCTATCTTAACTATCTTATAAGCGACTGCGGTTCGCTTCCGCGATACTGCTATGTAAAAATACTAAGTTCAGACGCCTATATTACCTACACAACCCCCCGTATAGTAGATTTATAAGACCAAAGTTGCCCTAATAGGATCTAGAATAAAATTTCCGAAATATTAAATATTGTCTACCATAACACTGACTACCCCCAGTATAATAGATATGTAACACTATAAAACCTCTAAGTCCATTTATTCTACCTACCCACCTTAATAAATTGTAAGTTGGAACGTCAAAAACAAGAGTCTTCGCATGTACCCACAGCTGCATTCTATCCGAGTGTCCCACTCGATCATAGCCAATACGTACCCACACACTTTATAAAATTTGCCTATTTACCTTGAAGGCATTTGTTTTTTTCAAAACGAATAATTTCTTAGAATAACCCACCATATGAACTAATCCGTTCCTAAAGACCTAATTCACTTACTAAAAGTTATTACCCAACAGCTGTATCTGTCTTAAAGTTCCTACAATAAAATTCAGAGCAGTACCTATTCCTGTTACTCTAAAATTCCCAACATCCTAACATAAAGCTCGTATACGGCGACCATACCTCATTATACCTCAAGATCCCTGGTAAATATTTAAAACTAAATCTTTATTATGTACCCTATCTCGCAACCAATGTCCCTAGATGCACATAATATACCTACGTTATCTACTACGAAACAAACCAAACTAAACATAAATTATTATCCTCTTTTTTTTTCTTAACCGCAACGGGAGTCGATCCCGCGACCCTAGTATGCGAAGCTACTAGGTACTCCTAATATATAACGTAAATAAATTAAAATTAAAAAATATTTTTTTTCAACCGCAACAGGAACCGAACCTGCGACTGACTATTTCTAGTTTACAACCTAGATATATTAAGAACTAAAATAATATTTTTTTTTCTAAATTTGCCTCTCTCGGGACTCGAACTGGCGACACCAAGTTACGAGGCCAATTACAAACTCCTAATATACAATCTAACAAAAAATAAAATAAAATTTATCTTTAAAACAAATTACCTCTAACAGGATCGAACTCGCGACTGTAAATTGCGAGACTACGGATATATTATTGTGCCACAACGCATTAGCTTGAAGTTCCTACAACTATAACAAGAGCAAATTGCATGTCCTTCACAGACCTCCTTTTGCGATTCCAACGACAGTAGGCATTCAATGTAACAACTGCTTCTTTTACGAAATGTAAATAACTTAAATATTACTATATTTTGATACAAAATAGTATTAAAACCTACCTAAAATTTACTTAAATTACCTAACCTATTAAATAAGTGCTACTTCACAGCCCCGTCTGCCTACATAAGTACACGCTATTCGTAACGTTCAACTACCTTATTTATCAATTATTATGAGAGACCTTTTTCTCTGAACTAAATCGTTAACTACCCATCCTATACACCAACTAGAAAATGTACCTACCAAATATTTCTTTCGAACAAATAACTTATTTAATTATTGAAATCCGGAATTTTACCAACGGAGTATTGAGAAGAAATTATATTATCAATGCCTACTTCAAATACGCTGTCATATAAAAGAATTCAACGGGAGCACTCACTCACTCGTCGACTCCTGTATTCAACCCCCCGGATATAAGACAATAGCTGGGGTTTAAATTAACCTATAAACTATAAAACTACATAGGATAAAAATAATAATTCTCTTTGTTTGATAGATTAATCATTCAGTTATAATTGTCATTCGCACTTCATTCCATTTCACGAACATCAAATTGTGGCATAAACCGAAGCCAACTAAAGTTATTTATCTATGTTTATCACAAATAACTGAACACAAAGTTTTATTATACAAAACGACTACCTACAAGATTCAGTCTACGAACGCGAAAATCAGATGTCAGACATCCAAGTTCTTTGGTAGCACTGTAACCGTTCCCGCCTCCGAATCCTGATTTTGGCTATCCAAATGTAATATTTTGAACCCTCTTCTTATCCTGATCACGGCTTATCAAATTGTAACCCCCCAACAGCCTATTTTAAAATATATAAATATAAATATATAAATATAACTAACTAAACCTACCTATAATACGCATACGTGCATACAACATACAACCTACCGCTATCTACCTATAAGAAGTATGTAAACTGTACTTGATTTTTATTGCATTTTAAAATACGATTAAACGTTTGGCCAGATCGTCTAGAGAACCCTAAATTGTGATCGCAGTAACTCAGAGTCTTTTTGAAGGTGAATGACAAGTTATTTTTAAGAGATTAATCTATCACGTTGTGTTTGGACGAACGATGTAGTCTAACCCGTAATTTTGAAGTATTTCGCGCGGAACCCTAATTTCCCTACTGTGATTGGTCCCTATTTTGGGCCCCCCCAAATTGGGAAGGGTAGCTAGCCCCCAGTGCTCGGAATAACGTAATACTTGACTGACGTCAGTACTGCATTATTTTGGTGATTAAAACAATGTACATCTAACTCAAAGTAATTGAACGAGCGATTTTAGCTCTAAACAGATAATTACTACTACGTGAGCCCCGCTAGCTACTGTCTCTGGCAGGCCACTAAGGTACACGATCAGAGTCCACCACCCTTCAAGTGTAATTTAATTAAGCTACACGACAATGTAAAGTGTACTATGCCATGTTCCACCCGAATCCCAAAGCTAGTGTATATAAAACGCTTGTGAGGCGCCTTATTATACGTGTATAGTGTGAACTATAGCTGAGTCTTTACAGCCATAGCTTGTCCATCCCTATTCGTCAGGTAGGATTAATACCTTCGAACAGCGATTGATCGCGAATACATATTAGCACTAGGTACTAAAATAAAGTAGATATTCCGACTTGAATGTCGCTCATCCTGTGAGAAGAGCACTACGGAATGTGAAATAAGTAGTTAATCTACTAATATGGTTCTTAGACCTGGAACTGTGCCATACAGTTGTATATAATGATATAAAGACCTGCGGTCTATATAACTAGAGCGAAATGGACACGATATCCATCGTGCCGCCGGCTCCAAAATAATACATAGTGTTAAAGCTCTGTCTTTAGACGTAGCAAACCCTTGATAAAGGGCGAAAGTAATGTCAGTTTAATAGGTTGGCTGAACGTGAAGAACAACGAACCAACACAGTCGCAACCCACCGTGAGACCCACGCGAATCATAGTCGCGGCATCACAATTAGGTCAAAGCGAGAAGGCGTGTAAGCCAAGTGTTTGGTCGAGGCGCTAGTTCAGGACGCAATAGGAGCCGACAGGACCCGGACACCGTGAACACTGCCCATAATATCCGAAAACCGTAGAATAGATTTAGTTTCTAAATCTAGCGCATATTAACTGACCCTGGCTACGGTTACCATCAGGATGGGTCGTCTACCTACATCATAATCGGTCTTGCTATAATCACTAGTAGTAAGGCGCGAACGCCCAACTATTCGTTTGCTTGCCCAATAGTTTCCTAAACGCTCGGTCCGATTTGGGTGAAATTCTGCCGAGGCATGCTTGTGACAAGCTACAGATAGGACCTACCTATCTAAAATTACTTTAGTATCAAAATAGGCGAGGCTCGAACGCCTATAGTTTGTTTGTTAGTCCATTACATTTATCCCATAAAAGTGTGGACAGATTTAGCTAAAATTTGGTAAAATTAGGAGTTGTTCATATCTATGAACCACTGAACTACATATCTAGCCCATATTGCATGGAGCTTGGTAAACAGCCATCTCAAGTATGACATAGGCCTTCCCGCGGCAGCATAGCGCCGTACTATCTCGAATGAGATTAGTGAACTGAGTGGACCTCGTGTTCACGGAACCCTAAAACTTATGATGCCGCGTGGCACTTGCAATGAAGGCAGTTCGATAAAATAAACCTTCCCTTCGATAGCATAGCACTGTACTACCCCGAATGAAGTTAGTGAACTGAATGGACCACGTGTTCACGGAACCCTAAAACTTATAATGCCGCGTGGCACCTGCAATGACGGCAGTTTGTAATTAAATAAAATGTGGGCATCGCTTAGACATACCTACTATTTATTCGCTAATATGATTCGTTTCTTCCTAATAGCGATATTCCTAACCTTAATTCACTATTCCCTAGTAATAGATTATTAACTATATTTCCTACAGCACTGTACTAGCTCGAATGAAATTAATGACCTCGTGCTCACGAAACCCTAAAGCTTGTGATACCGCGTGTCACCTGCAGTGACGGCAGTTCGATAAAGTAAAACGTGGGCATCGCTTAGACCTACCTACTATTTATTTGCTAATATGACTCGTTTTTCTTCCTAATAACGTCATCCCAAAACCTAATTCGCTACTCCCTAGTATTAGATTTATTAACTAGATTTCCTACAGATCGCTTCCCCCCCCCTAACTCAGCCCTAGTTTTCCCTATCCTAGCGAGATAGCTAAGTATTTCGAGAGCTAAATTTTATTTGATGTCCATGTCTCAACAAATAGTTACAACTCGTGGCGGCTTTATTCGTCTTTCCCCCGGGGTACTAAACCAACCGTGCCTTCGAGAAGAACCAAATTAGGTGTAGTGTGTCATGGTGTGGTGTGTACCTAAAGCTAACTTGTGTCCTAGTTCCCTACGGCTAAAGTGTACCTGCCCTGAATAAGAAATGCCGCTGCCACGACAGACCAGGTCTGCCGCTTCGCTGCACCTCCTAAACAGTGTGTTTGGATGGGATTTGGATAGGTAAGGCCTGCCCCAAATACGGTGGCTCCGTACATGAGTGCGCTAACGCATGTCCAACCTGTGGTCCTCATGACGTTAGGTCGTAAGATGGTACAGTCAGGATGTTCCGGCCATAACCAAACTTGGGTCGCTAGCCAGGCAAGCCCTCCTGTCAGCTTGCTTTCGGCAATTGCGCTGAAAAACCCACGTTTCGTTGTCACGGTTGCGTATCCACGTGAATTAAATCAACTAGCCTTCCTGAAAACATGAACTACCAACCTGGTCACCTGACGATACCTTCAGCTAGCAACCGACCTGGCATCTTGTTTCAATTCCTAGATCCCAGCTCGATTGCCCACTGTACCTCACTTCCTAACTGCACTAAACTATGGCTTGATCCCAGGTAGGAGCCTGAACTTTCGAAAGCAAATAACTAGGATTTCGGCCACACTAAATTCTATTCTAAACTCACAATATAAAGTGAGATTCCTAAGTTAATTCGCGACTAATAAGTACTTGGCGTGACACTTGCCCGGGGCGCGCGGCAGCTGTTCTTCGGATACGTCCTCCTCCTCTGGTGGTCTGTTCGACTGAGTGCCGCTGCGTCCGCGTGTCCGTGGTTTTAAAAGCTTTCACACAGACGCAGCCTCGGCAGCGCGCGGGCCGCCGCACACATACATCCGACCTCGTGGTCGAACTGCGCGAGCGCCGGCCGCTGTCCGGACGCAGACAGGGCGGCGCCTCTATCCCTTTAGCCTCGGTTTTCGCGCCATTTATTACCTAAGGCAATCTGTTATAACGTGCGCACCGCGTGGTTCGAATGACGACCGACAGGCGGCAGTCTGGCTTCTCGGAAATAATCCCTGAGCTAATTTGTTTCAATAACTGTCTATTCACTCGACTCGAGGTTAATCCTCACCCGACCGAACAAAACTAGTTATGTTTTTCCCAATAGACAGATTCCTTTTAGTCTATCAAGACTTACTGTATTACCTATAGATATTTATTTATACATATGGATCGTTACATACTCATCATCATCATTATCATATCAGCTCATATACGTCCCCACCGAGGGGCTCGAACCTACCCTGAACTAAGGCGATCGGGCCTTAGTCGACCACGCGGGCCCAGTGCGGGTTGGTCAACTTCACACACAACCTTCGAGTTTCATCGCAGGCGTGTGCAGGTTTCCTCACGATGTTTTCCTTCACCGTTAAAGCAATCGGTAATTGTATGTACGTAAGTTTTTGAAAAACTCATTGGTACATTGGCCGTCCATATTTGAACCCGGTACCTCTGGTTAGAAGAACCGAGTCGTTACCGTTTGACTCTACTCTACTCATCATACTTAACAATTTTCCCCAAGAAACCCATAGTCAATTCTCAAAAAAAAATTAAACCTCCATACAAAAATGCACAAATTTGATCGTTTACATGATCGTTTTGTATGAAGATTTAATATTTTTTTGCTATTTCATCAAAGTCATAGAACAAAAGTTGTTCAGTATGTAGATTAGAAGCCCCAGTTAACGGGAACTAATCCCATTTTGTTACATCCTGTATAAACGTAGATTCAAGATTCAAGATATTTATTCAAAATAGGTGCAAATTACACTCTTTCTGATAGTCATAAAATAGTGATTACATAATTTCATTTGTAAAAAATCAAGAAATAAACAATCATTAGTTAATTACGTCAAAATACAATCCGTGATATAAAAAAAAATGTCATTAGAACATGAAAACAATATGACACGAGAAGTTATAGGTACATCAAAATTATTGAATGTCATGAACGCCTTTGACAAGTGTAGGCCAGTTCACACGGACAGCACCCGGTCACGAGTATAACGTGAGAGTCAGCCATCGCTCCTCTCAACCATATTAGAGGGAAAGGAACGACCCGACTCCCGATGGGCCACCATCCGCACGAACATTTAAGCGAGCGTATAAAGCACTACGGCCTTGTACTCATTAAAATAGACAACCTTTTTTTAACCTTTGCTGCAATTTAAAAAAAAATAACCTCCCATACAAAATTGACCAATAATGCAAAGCTTTTATTATGAAAAGTCCTTTTTTGCTGTTTCAGCAAAGTGGTAGAATATTGTTCATTTTCACGAGTGTAAGGTTTTAACGGATGGGTCCATCATCATCATCACATCAGCCGAAAAAAGTTCACTGCTGGACAAAGGCCTCCCCCAAGGATTTTCGCGACGACCAGTCCCGCGCTGCCCGCATCCATTGGCTTCTCGCGATCTTCACCAGGTCGTCGGTCCACCGCGTGGGAGTCCTGCCTACGCTACGTTTTGGTTCTCCTGCAGATCTCCTCGTTTCTGATTCGATCGCGTAGTGAAACATAGGTACTACCACATTTATAACAATAAATAACAAATAATTCTACCTTTAAGTCCTGACTCTACAAACTCTACATCTCGGTAAAAAGGTATGGCTTGGCCAAAGAAAGAAGAGAAAGTTTTATGTTCTATGAGCTGAAACTTCCCCTACAAATTATTTTCATACATTTCCGAAGGACCCCATACAATACTTACTTACTTAGGTGCGAAGTCACGAGCTCTATGCATTAGTTCCGTGCATAGAAGCCTTAGAAATACCTGCCGTAGCTAGATCTTAGCCGTGTTGTATATTGTACTACGAGCTGTACGCAGTACGGGGTGGGCATTTTTTGTTTCAGCCGGTAATATTAAAGGTTTTCGTTATTTTTGACGTCAATTAACGTTCTAGAAAACCCAAGGTTGAATAAAATACCCTTATTGTTGATGATGTTCCTTAAAGTCGGAAGCTATTTATTAGAAACACGATTTAGTAGTTTTGGTTCGATAGAAAAAAAAAATGTGTGTGGTTTTATGAAACCACGGTAAAAGTGAAACTTTACAGAGGACGAAACGATCATGGCTGCTCTCGCTACGGTACAGAGGACGAAACGATCATACCGTCAGACGAAAGCGACCGTCACGCGACATGCAACACACAGACGAAAAAAATTGAGGCGATGTGATAAAAGTTTTACTTTAAAATCCCAAAGATAGGTCTACACTCTACATCGTTACTTTCAACTCTAGTTATGACTAATATTTTGAAGTATTAATTAAAAAAAATATACAGCAATATTGATTATGATAATACAAATTGAGTAATGTTATTATTTTTATACTTACATTGTAGTTTTTGATTGAAATAGTGTGCTTATTTTCTTTACTCTTTACACGTAAAGAAAAAAAACAGAGACAACTGTTCCAATCAATACCTCGCTTGAAATCAATATTCGTCAATTTATATTAATCTTTGCGTCTGTCCACTTATCATACAGATAAAAGTTAAATACGTTCAATATTATGTTCTAGAAAACTACTATTAAAGCACCTAAAAATATGGTAAAAATGTGTCACTGTACGCCGCCGGCCAAAACGCGGCGGAAAATAACACCTCTGTCTGGCAAAATAAACTGTAACATTTCACCAGTAAATGTTTAGTATTTTTTACGTAATTAATATACAATATGTATTGATGAATTTTTAAAAATGAAACACTGACATACTTCAATGTATTATTTTATATTTATTTACTCATTGTTCAGTTTACTTTTTGACATTTTAATTTTTGTAATTTGACATTTTGTTTTTGTGAATTTGTAATTTAATTTTTGTCGATCACCTCACCATTGACATATTTTATAATTTGACATGTACATTTTATGAATTTGTGTCGTGTGATGAATAAATCTATTATAAAAGAAAGTGTACAATGTGCGTGCCGCTAAAACTCAGAAACAAGTCCCGGTACGGTCAAGGAAGCTATAATTATGTTGTGGTATTCCTCTATCCCCCGTCCATGAATAAGGTTCCAATTTCTACCTGAAGGGCGTGCTATTGAAGTTATAAGAGCTGGAAGTTTCGCTCTCTAGAAATTTCTAGATCAGTCCCGAAAATTTGAGAGTATTCGACAGTATTCCACAACAACATCCCAGATCATTGTAAAACATTCCAAAACACTCTCGAATGTTGTGGAATGTTCTGGATCATTTTGAACCATTCTGTACACATTTTTTATTTACCCATTGGTAGAGGTTTGTCATAATCAACTCCCTGAGCGAAGCCGGGTATCCCAGCTAGTTGTTCCATAAAGACAAAAAATAAATGAAAAGATAGAGAGCAAACTAATAATCCAAGAGCTCAAGGTCACCAAAAGGGCAATGGAGCGTGCCATGCTCGGAGTTTCTCTGTGTGATCGAATCAGAAACGAGGAGATCCAAAGGAGAACTAAAGTAACCGACATAGCTCACAGAATCGCTAAACTGAAAAGCTAAAGCTAAAGTGGGCAGGGCACATAGCTCGTAGACCAGATGGCCGTTGGGGCAGCAAATTTATCGAGTGTAGACCGCGCAACGGAAATCGTAGCAGGCCTCCCACGCGGTGGGCCGACGACCTGGTGATGATCGCGGGAAGCCGATGGATGCGGGCAGCGCAGGACTGGCGGTTGTGGAAATCCTTGGGGGAGGTCTTTGTCCTGCAGTGGATGTTTTTCAGCTGATATGATGATGTCATAAGCATTTTAGGTATGTGTAGTCATGTGGTAAAAAAGTAAGGGTACTTCGGTAGCTAATACAGGCAAACCACATAGACAATAACTTTACGAATTAATTAAAAATTAAAAACCCAACTGCATAAAAGTTGATTCCCTATTTTTTGACCAGTCTGGTAAAAATTTATGACACCTCGCACTCCAAAATCCATTAAGCCGTTTAGGATACAGAGGGTTCCAAAGAAATAAATACTTTTTTTTTTTTTTGGTTAGTCGGATAAAAAAATATCCTATGTCACTCACGGAATCAAGACAAATCTAACGTCACCTCGAACTCCAAAATCCATTAAGGCGTTTTGGCTACAGGGCATGCCAAAGAAATAAACAAACATACATACACACATACATACTTACCCTCGAAAAACATAACCCTCCTCCTGGCGCAGTCGGATAAAAAAACTAAACTTTCGTTTTTTGACCAACAGTCATATAGTAGGTATTCTTCACAGCAGATAGCCTAGTCCCCCGCGCCAGATTTTGATGAGACCACCACCAGCCTGGAGTAATTGGAGTGATCTTACTAACTCTTGAATACTCTTCTCTTATTGAGACCACCACCAGCCTGGAGTAACTGGAGAGATCTTACTAACTCTTGAATATTTTTCTCTTGTTGAGACCACCACCAGCCTCGAGTAACCGGAGAGATCTTACTAACTCTCGAATACTCTTCTCTTGTTGAGACCACCTCCAGCCTGGAGTAACAGGAGAGCCCTTACTAACTCTTGAATACTCTTCTCTTGTTGAGACCACCACCAGCCTGGAGTAACCGGAGAGATCTTACTTACTCTTGAATACACTTCTCTTATTGAGACCACCTCTAGCCTGGAGGAAGTGGAGTGATCTAACTACCTCTTGAATACTCTTTTCTTGTTGAGAACACTTCCAGCCTGGAGTAACTGGAGAGCTCTTACTAACTCTTGAATACTCTTCTCTTGTTGAGACCACCACCAGCCTGGAGTGACCGGAGAGATCTTACTAACTCTTGAATACTTTTCTCTTGTTGAGACCACCACCAGCCTGGAGTAACTGGAGAGCTCTTACTAACTCTTGAATACTCTTCTCTTATTGAGAGCACCACCAAACTGGAGTTACTGGAGTGAGCTTACTAACTCTTGAATACTCTTCTCTTGTTGAGACCACCACCAGCCTGGAGTAACCGGAGAGATCTTACTAACTCTTGAATACTTTTCTCTTGTTGAGACTACCACCAGCCTGGAGTAACTGGAGAGCTCTTACTAACTCTTGAATACTCTTCTTTTATTGAGAGCACCACCAAACTGGAGTTACTGGAGTGAGCTTACTAACTCTTGAATACTCTTCTCTTGTTGAGACCACCACCAGCCTGGAGTAACCGGAGAGATCTTAATAACTCTTGAATACTCTTCTCTTGTTGAGACCACCACCAGCCTGAAGTAACCGGAGAGATCTCACTAACTCTTGAATACTCTTCTCTTGTTGAGACCACCTCTAGCCTGGAGGAACTGGAGTGATCTTACTACCTCTTGAATACTCTTTTCTTGTTGAGAACACTTCCAGCCTGGAGTAACTGGAGAGCTCTTACTAACTCTTGAATACTCTTCTCTTGTTGAGACCACCACCAGCCTGGAGTAACCGGAGAGATCTTACTAACTCTTGAATACTTTTCTCTTGTTGAGACCACCACCAGCCTGGAGTAACTGGAGAACTCTTACTAACTCTTGAATACTCTTCTCTTATTGAGAGCACCACCAAACTGGAGTTACTGGAGTGAGCTTACTAACTCTTGGATACTCTTCTCTTGTTGAGACCATCACCAGCCTGGAGTAACCGGAGAGATCTTACTAACTCTTGAATACTCTTCTCTTGTTGAGACCAACACCAGCCTGGAGTAACTGGAGAGCTCTTACTAACCTTCGAATACTCTTCTCTTGCCTAGCATTATTTACGCATTTTTTGTCTATTTTCATAGAACATACGATGTCAAACTTCTTGATTACCGTTTTGATTTTAAATGAAAGTCACATTAGAACGACATAATAAGAGAGAGGAACAGAAATATTGAAAATACAAAAAACAAAGGTAAACTAAACAAAATAGCTAATATTATAGTTTACTAGCTGTTTCCGGCGACTTCGCTCGCTCAGATCCCAGTGAAAAATGTTCTTTACCTATTCTTAGAACTATCGAATATACACAGAAAATTTCATGGAAATCCGTCCAGCCGTTTCGGAGGAGTATGGCAACTAACACTGTGACACGAGAATTTTGTATATATAGGGTGTAAAAAAAATGTGTAGGACCCGTAAAATGGGGCTCTTACTCATCACACTGAACAACTTTCCCTAAGGAACCCATAGACAAAACTCAAAAAAAATTTTGGTCCCTTCATACTAAAATGCACAAAATTGGTCAATCAGCTGATCAATTTGTATGAAGAGTAAAAATTTTTTTTTGCGATTTCAGCCAGTTCGTAGAACAAAAGTTGTTCAGTATGATGAGTAGAAGCCCCAATTAACGGGACCTACACCACTTTTGTTACACCTGTATAAATATTTACTTAATATTTTGACGTTTTGATAAATTTTAACCGATACACTTCCTCTCTATAACTAGCTATTAGTACCTATTTTATTCAGAAACATAAATGTTTGCTATCGTATTTTCACGTAACACCAGCCTTAGTTTTAAGTGCCGACCCTTAATAATTTTGCATAAAAATAAATATAGTTAAAAAAAATAAAAAACACGCTTTTAAAGCACATCAAACTCAAAAGTGAAAAATAATTCTTATTAGAAGCTGAAAACAATAATGTCAGAAAAATACTAGTATTATTGTGAAAAAAGCGTGGGTTGCTCGATATACGAAAAATATGGCACAAAGCGCCCCACGCTTTTTTCACAATAATACTAGTATTTTTCGTTCATTATTGTTTTCAGCTTATATTATGTATTATTTTTCACTTTTTAAAAGCGTGTTTAAAAGTTTTTTTAAACTATATTTATTTTTAAATTTTTAGTTCAGGATAATGAGATAAACTTATGAAATTGTTAATGTCAGTGATTCTTTATAAATGTACAAAGTTTGAATTTAATCTGTCCGTTTCAAGTGGGTCAAAATCGAGTGCAAAAGAGTCTGTTACAAACATACATATATAGAAACATACGTACATATAGGTGAAACTAATATAAGCGTGTTAAAAAGCAAAATATAAAAAAAACAACAAAGGTGTTTTTTCTTATTTCATTCATTGCTTATTCCCTACTTTAAAACCATTAAATTAATGCACTATAATGTCAAAGTTGTACTCACGAAGTACAAGTAAAACAACCAACACGATCACAATAATTTTCACGTTGCGCTTTTCCAGACCCATTTTGTTTTTTTTTTGCGAACTCCGCGAAGGCACAGATTGAAGCGTGGGTTGCTCGATATACGAAAAATATGGCACAAAGCGCACCACGCTTTTTCAAGCGACTTCCAAAAAGGAGGAGGTTCTCAATTCGTCTGTATTTTTTTTTAATGTTTGTTACCTCATAACTTTGGACTGGATGAACCGATCTTTATGATTCTTTTTTATTTGAAGGTAGTGCTTCCCGTGTGGTCCCATATAAATTTTATCAAAATCGTTGTAGTACTTTATTCGAAAATTAACAAAAACCAAAAATAGTAATGCAAAAATGTACTAAGTTGTTGCGATGGAAGTCGGTTTTTAAACGTGTTTAGCGATTTCAATTATTCACAATAATACTAGTTTTTTTCGTTCATTATTGTTTTCAGCTTATGTTAAGAATTATTTTTCACTTTTTAGTTTGATGTGCTTTAAAAGCGTATTTTTTTAACTATATTTATTTTGAAATTTTTATTTGAGGATAAAACGAGATAAACTTATGAAATTATTATTTTGTCACTGATTCTTGATAAATGTACAAAGTTTGAATTAAATATGTCCGTTTAAAGTGGGTCAAAATCGAGTGCTAAGGAGTCGGTTACAAACATACATATATACAAACATACATACATACAGGTGAAGCTAATACAAGTGTGTTAAAAATCTAAATCTAAAAAAAAATAACAAAGCTATACAAGCATGTTAAAAATCTAAATCTTAAAAAAAATAACAAAGATTTTTTTTCTTATTTCATTCATTGCTTACTCCCTACTTTAAAACCATTAAAATATTGCATGATAATGTAAAAGTTGTACTTACCAAGTACAAGTAAAACAACCAACACGATCACAATAATTTTCACGGTGCGCTTTTCCAGACCCATTTTGTTTGTTTTTTTTTTTTTCGCGAACTCCGCGAAGGCACAGACCTCACGCGTCCAGGCAGCCAGTGGGAGACTGAGGGAGTACGCACGATCCAGGGTTGACCTGGGAGAATTTCCAAGGGATCTCAGTTAACGGGGAGAGTTGAACATTCGCTTTACATGATGTCCATTGCTGCGGATTCAATGGAAAGTCATTTATCTTATGAAATAAAAGGTTTTTTCAACCAACTTCCAAAAAGGAGGAGGTTGTCAAGGCTTTTTTTTGTATGTTTGTCACGCGATATCTTCGCAGATTGTGAACCGATTTTCAAGATTCTTCTTTTATTCATTAGGGTATGCTCCCGAGTTGGTCCCATATAAATTTTGTCAAAATTGATCTAGTACTTTATTAGAAAATTAACAAAAATCAAAATTAATAATGCAAAATTGTACTAAATTATTGCGATGGAAGTCGGTTTTTTAACGTGTTTAGCGTTCGGATTAATACAGCGTGCTATAATTGACATATTATGTCATGCATGACATAGGCTCATTTTAATAAGATTACCTACTTTTTTAATAAGTATATTTTAATTCACAATTGGTAAGCCCTTGAGATCATCTCACCTGATTGTAAGTGACGATGATGCCGAAGATGGAAGCGGGCTTATCAACATTCCCCAACGCAATGGGAAACTGGCTATCTTATCTTTTTTTATATTTAAAATTTTAATGCGTTTGGCTGCACCTCACCTGATGGTAAGTGCCGATGCAGCCGAGTATGTAACACGCAAGCTCAAATAGTGTCTATTCACTCTCGTCTTGAAGATTCATAAAGTATACGAATCGGGGAATATAGACGCCGCGGTAAGAGGTGGTTAGCCGGTATTTTTTTATTATATATTAAAATCCCAGACAATAAGATAAGACAAAATAAGATTTTTATTTTGCAATTATACAGGTACACATTAAATAGATGATGATATTTAAATACGCCTGTATAGCTAATATTAAAATAAGCATGTAAAATTTAAATTTATGAAAATCATAAACAATATTTGTTAGTCGAATAATTTATTGACATTATATATTTTTTTTCAAGTAGCACTTTATTTTTATTTTTTAAATAGTGTTATTTGTAGGTTCTTAAATGAGTCTGGTGTTGCATTATACATTTTTTTGCACATGAATGCACCGTTTTTACAATATAATGTAGTTCTGGGACAATACCAACGTGTATTTCATCATGTCACGACTCAGATCAAGGGACTCAAGTGTGCACTATTTATTTAGCCAGCGAATTCGTCTTTGTCATACCAACAAAAAAAAATTTTAGAAGGAAATCTGAGAAAAAACTCTATGGTCTTATTTTTTTGAATTAGAAAAAAAATGAATATAGAAACATAACCATGCTGCACCGTTTACAGTAATGCTAGGAAAACCATAAACGATAAATAATGATATATATATTATATAATATATAACTCAATGGATCTACTGAGAAACATCGTATTAAGTGATTCTCAGAAAATAAAATATGTATCTCTTCTCTGACAAGTTTGTAATATTTTTAGTTGTTCATCATCAAACAACTAATCACCTATCAATTTATATTATTAATTTATATTTGACTTCGTCCGCGTGGACGTTTTGTATTTTCCTACGGGAACTCTTAAATAAAAAAGTATCCCATACCCAGGCTATAAGAACCACCATACAAAATCTCAGCATAATCGGCCTGGTAGTTTTTACGTGATGCGCGAACACAAAGACAAACAAACGTTCCAAAAATTGTTGTTTTGGCCTCTATATCGTTGGTAATGTCCACCACAGTTATTATTTTCCAAAAATATTTCATGTTACATACTAAGAATGATGACGTCATAATTAATACACCTACTACAAGTACCGCCCAGTTAGCATGACTCTTAGCACTTTTTAAACGTTAAATTTTCAGTTAAACAAGCCTTTGTTTCCAGCCGTCAATGTACACCATCCAACACACCCCCTTCATCCCCCCTGCGGCATCTGCATCGCTACGGGGTTGTGGCGCCAGCGATCCCGACAGTGTGGCGCCGCAGACCCCACCAGAAAGGCACAGCCACACAACCAAATACGTGTATATACATAAGATCTTCTTACGTAAATACATGTATACGAGTTTATGCATGTGTAACCTACTTTACCGGCTGTAAATATAAATTAGGTTGTTTTTAGTGTTGCGTTCGAAAAAAGGTAAAAACGGAACCATTATAGGATCACTCGTGTGTCTGTTTGTCCGTCCGTCTGTCACAGCCAATTTGCTCGGAAACTACTGGACTAATTGAGTTGAAATTCGGTACACATATGTAGTTTAGTGGCCCAAAAGCGGCAGACGTGTTAACTTTTAGGGGAGAGGGGATTCAGTAAGGAAATTAAAAAAAGTTCAACAAAATATATTGTGTGCTGTGATTGTGTGATATCAAAGGAATGGCCTTGTTGTGAGATTCGCAAATATATTTTTGAAGTGATAACTTCTTTAGGCGCATTGGGCATTTTTGAGATGGGAAAAAACCATTGAACTAGCGACACTAATGTAACCGCCACCGTACCAGGAATACTCGCAGGGTCAAAACTTTGTCTACCCTGTCGTTCGCCAGTAACACTCGGAGGGTCAAAACTTATAAACCTGTAAAAAGTTTTCACTTCTGTCGGTACTACCGGTGTGGTTAGGTTTTTAGTTTTTTTAAAATATAATTTGGAGATGAATATAGTTCTAAAGAAAAAGAAAATTGACAAAAATTGTCAGTTTGAGTTCCTAAATGTATTATTTACGGCGTTTTACGCCCTCTCGCCAATTGAAGCAGTAAAGACCATCTGCTGCACAATCTCACAACAATCTCACGCAGTGGGAGGCAATCTTCTTTGATTAATAAAGACAAAGACAAATTCAATGATACCACCCCACTTGCTTGACATAGTTTGTCGTTTTTCATTTTTAGGGTTCCGTACCCAAAGGGTAAAAACGGGACCTTATTACTGAGACTTCGCTGTCCGTCCGTCTGTCACCAGGCTGTATTTCATGAACCGTGATAGCTAGACAGTTGAAATTTCTGTTGCCGCTATAACAACAAATACTAAAAATTAGAAAAAGTGAAAAAATAAGGGGGGTCTAAATACAAAAAAACGTGTTTTTTTTAAACATGAAGAAACTAGCGTCATCTGGTATGATGGTACGGAACCCTATGTGTACGGTTCTGACTCGCACTTGGCCGGTTTTTTTTCTTTTTTACAATATGGCGTCTCATTGTCGCCATATTGAATTTTGATAACTGTCAATTCTTTCCAATGACACTCGCAAGATTAAGACGCTGTTTACGAGTAGGTACAATCGGAGTAAACAGATGGAAGACTTTCCTGTTTCCTGGCGGTCTTATCGCTAACAAGCGATCTCTTTCTGACAATCTAATTAAAAAAACTATTAACTTTTTACAAATTCAACTGCATACCTTAAGCTGGTCGTCTATTACTCCTAAACTAAGAGCCTACTTAGCCGTGATAGCTTTTCTTTTCAATTGATTAATTTTTTTCAGATGTCTTGAAATAGCGGTTTAGCTGTTAGAGTTGGGGGGTAGGGGGGGAAGGGGGACACTCGTGTCCAACAAAAAAAATGCACTTTAAAGTTTAATAACTAAATCGAAAAATGGTTTTAGAAAACACTCAGTAGTTTTAACAGACCTATTTAATGATCCTATATACACGATAGGGTAGGTACGTCAAAGAAAAAATAATCACCCTTTTTTTGTAAGAAGCTACTCAAATTTTTTTTTTTTTTAAGATTTTGTAGTACCACTTTGTCAGCGTGATTATTATGTATACCCATGCAAAATTACAAATTTCTAGTAAGTACTAATAGTCTCTGACCTAAGCCACGGACAGACGGACAGACTTGACGAAACTATCAGGGTTCCTTGTTGACTTCGGGACCCTAAAAATTAAATTAAGGATTTCATACGAAATCAGAGACAAAAACAACAGTGTAAGAATCCACAGTCACAGTATATATATTAGTACTAGCGTCACAGTGGTCCAATGCATTTGATTTTAACGTTAAAGCCGACATCCACTGGTTAGTCACCCCCTGCTAGGGCATGGATACCGGTATACCGGTATACCGAAATACCGGTATACCGATAGTATTTTTCGGTATTTTGATACCGGTATTTGAGGATAAAATACCGTTATTTCGGTATTTCAAAAAAGTGACCTATTTTTGCAAGGGTGTTTAGAGACTATGTAGAACGCTCGATTTCTATGGTTCATAGTTGTTGTTCATACTGCAGATGAGTTATCATATATGACACGAAACACGAATAATCACGATTATAGAAAAAATCACCACAAAATCAACTACGCAAAACATAATGCTACATGCATATAGCTAGTATCTAGGTTGTATTTTATGATATTGCTTTCAGTTTTATATCTATTTTTTTACTTCTACAAATAAAATACCGATTTCGAACAAATGTCTCCCGATTTTCAAGTTTGTCTGCTTAGGAACTGTAAAGAAATTAATATGTTTAAAGATGAGGCCGAGGATATAGAGGCGTTTCATCAAATCTGTCTAGCACATGGGATACATCTTGGAGTGTCAGACGTAGTGTATTGAAAAGCCGCCACCACCACAGAACACGATGAAAATGAAACATCAGATGAGTCAGATGACGATTAAAGTGAAGATGAAGACGGTGTTAATGAAAACATGTTTAAACTGAGAATATGGTAGTGTGATCAAGAAAACACGCTCTGTGATAAAAATGTTTTTGAGATCTACAACATAAAATGACGCTTTACAAAAATATGTAAGAGAGCAAGAAGGCCGCGAACTGGCCTTAGTTTTGGACTGCAAAACTCGTTGGTCCAGTCTAGCCGACATGATAGAGAGATTTAACTGACTAAATTGAAATTGAAAAAGACTTCAACTCTGCTATAAATTTTTCCCAAGAGGAGTTTGAATTCCTGCATTATATTCAAAAGAGCTTGAAAATAGTCAAGATCACAGTGGAAACCCAGAAGAATATTTCAAAGAAAATGCAGAGAAACGCAGAGTCAACCATCCAGAGTTTCCTAGAATGAGCTGTTATGAAATGATTACTTTAATTACTGAACTTGTTCAACGTTTGCCAGAGCACTATCTACAAAATACAACTGCGATGAGCACACCTGCTGCCGCTTATGTTTCTACTGAAAAGGGATTAAGTGGTGATGACACAGGTAGCAATATTTCATCTGTGATGGAAAAAAGCAATAGAAAAATCAATGACCTAAAAGCAAAAAAGATCCCAAATCGGAGAGGAAAAAGAAAATAATACTCAAACACTAATTCGTATTGAAATTACATTTGTAGCGACATGTACTATTATTATATTTGCGCTGCGTATGCAGCTTGCCATTGCACTGGGCTCGGCTCGGCAGTCGCTCCCGAACCCCGCCCCGTTATAGGCTCAACCTAAGGGACAACCTTTTCATGTAATACATTCTTGTAAAGTAAAATAAATCCGGATATTCGTGAACTGCAAACCTGGTCACTTTTCATCCTCTCCACGCAACCTTCAATCGAACAATCACACCCGTGACACATTGTATGAAAATGGAGATACTAGAGGCAGATTTTTGGACACAGCTTACAAGTACCACTTAGCACTCCTCCTACGAGCGTTTAATCCGAAAGAGCCTTTTCAGCTGCAAGTTACATATGTAACAAAATAAGATCATCGCTTATCATTTTGACGCGTTGTGCTTTCTTCGTTCTATCTTTCAACAAACGCGATCTGCCTGATGGATGGACTTGAGTTAAATTTCACCTGCGCCTACATTTTGGTTTTTTTAAATAACTACTTTCTACGGTACCTTCATTTGCAATTTGATTTTCATTTAACAATACGTTCGTATTCATAGTATAATGTGTAACTCAGAGAGATGTTCGAAACTTTCGTTACATGTTTTCCTATCATTAGAGATTGAGACTGATTTTTATACCTATTTGATTAATATTTATGATAATGAAATAATATAAATATTGAATTTATCAAATAACGTATTTTCTTTAGTATTCTTATTTACCTATATCCATTACATTTTGTGGTTTCTCGGGAGTTGATAAACAGTTGAAGTGTTTCTGCAATACAGTGTAGAAAACTGCTTTAAACACCTTCCGCAAACGAGACTTACTAATCGTTCTTGGAATCATTTAAACAGAAATAGCAGTATTTAAAAAAAATACCGAAAAAATACCGAAATTTCGGTATACCGGTAATTGAAATTTAAATACCGGTATCAATACCGGTATGAAAATCATGCCGGTATTCCATGCCCTACCCCCTGCACGATTGCCTTCTTAGAATTTTAATTTAAAATCCGGTCAGATGGTAACCCTTCCCTTAGAAGACCGGATTTTAAAAGTATAGGCCGGACTTTGCCCAGATATCATTCGAAACCGGATTTTTGCATGCCAATTGCCAATAAATAACAGGGGGCGCGTCCGCGCGAATGTAAAGAATTTGACAGTGAAATTTCTACAAAACAAGATTTTTTGAAGGCTGTGGCTAGTGGACAGATATATAAGTACAAATAGTACAATTAGTACAAATAATATTAAAATAAAATTCATAAAACGTAGTTATGATCTATTGAGTTTTGTATTTGGCCAAAGAACGGATTTTTTACAGAAATCAGGTTTTTTTAACACTTGCAACCGGCTTTTCGTATAAAAGTCCTGGTAACCCTATGTCTATAGTATAGAAATATTGTCTCCGCTGAACGATTCCTTTAGTATAGAGTTTAGACTGTGCAAAAACTGTCCGTGAAAGTTATATTTTACAAATAATTTTAGAATTTTTAACCGACTTCAAAAAGGAGGAGGTTCTATGTTCCACTGTATGTATTTTTTATGTATGTTCACCGATTACTCAGTAAATTGTGGAACGATTTTCAAACTTCTTTTTTTATTCGAAAAAGTATACTCCCGAGGTGGTCCCATTGTCACCAAGTCAGGATCTGATGATGGAATCCCAGGGAAATGGAGGGCACCCCTAAAAATTTTATAGACGCGTATTACGTGTTTCATATATTTTCTAGTCATTCAAGTTTTTGCGTCTGGTAGTCTCATGTTGGTGAGCTGATGATGGAAGGTACAACTCCTTAACGATTAGGTGTTGGAGGACAATTCTTTAAGTATTACACGTAGATTCTTAGGTACGTATAGAACGATAGTTGTCTAGGTATTCTTTCAGGTAATTCAGGTGAGCTGATGATGCAAGGTTGGACTCCCTAACTTTCATTCTACTGAGATGAATATGAAAGCCAAGTCAAACCTTGTTACAACATAGCATTATCACTAAAAATAAAAGTAAAAGTTAAAAAAAACTAAAAATCCAACTTCAAAAAGATATTCACTCAAAATCAAAAGTATAAAATAATATTTTTATACATGAATACATGAAATTAACCAAAAATAACGAAATCAAAGGTAGTTACCATTCAAATAAGAAGTTTTTTGAGCTCCGTAACAGCAAAGCCATCGAATCTAAAACATTAGATAGGTAGCTGTGTGCTGGTACCGATCGACTTTAAAAAAAAATTGTAGGCCCCATAATAGGCAACATGCAATATTTTTATTTTTGCTTTCATTTTAAAGAACTCCATGCAGAATAAACCAGGAGTATATTAAAAAAATAAAAAAAAACTTGTTTTTTTAATTTTAAATGCGGTTTTAAAGTAACCGTTTAAATTTTCGCGCGCAAACGGACGTATAGTTCCGATGACGTCACTCCTGTCTGTCACTCAGACCAAAGAGAATATAATACATTGTAATTGTAATGTATTATATTCTCTTTGGTCACTGCTGTCTGTCACTCAGACCAAAGAAAATATAATACATTGTAATGTATTATATTCTCTTTGGTCTGAGTGTCAGACAGGAGTGACGTCATCGCAACTATACGTCCGTTTGCGCGCGCAAATTTAAACGGTTACTTTAAAACCGCATTTAAAATTAAAAAAACAAGTTTTTTTATTTTTTTAATATACTCCTGGTTTATTCTGCATGGAGTTCTTTAAAATGCAAGAAAAAAAAGCAAAAATAAAAATATTGCATGTTGCCTATTGATTCGTATAAACCTTTGACTTCATTATTGTTGGTTCATTTCGTGTATTCATATTATATAAAAAATATTATTCTACTAGCCCTCCGCTCGCGGCTACGCCCGCGTTGTTTTTGATTTTCTTTTTGTAAACCCGTTTTTCTGAGTGAGAGCCTGGTGACCTAACATAAGATATTTTATCTTTGCTTAGGCACCAGTCTCCCACAAACAACTGTTGTTCTGACTTTTTATTTGCCCCTTTTATTTGTGTACAATTTGTTGCTTTGTAGTGAGAAATAAATTATTTTATTATTATTATTTTACTAGTTTTATCGAAATTCAACAGAGCAATTGACTGACCGGTGGTCGAGTGGTCAGCGTTTCTGCCTGCTTAGCCAAGTGTCGTGGGTCCGATCTCCACACTGGCACATCCTACTATCCTACTAATATTATAAACGCGAAATTTTTTAAGAATGTATGGATGTATGTTGGGTACTCTTTTACGCAAAAACTACTGAACGGATCTGGCTGAAATTAGGTAGGTAGACAGATTAGGACCTGGATTAAGGCTAAATAAGGCTACTTTTGTCCACGCTCGCGACAACTAACAGAAACGTTGTCCACGCGGGAAGCCACGGGAAACAGCTATATTACAATATAGCGGCTTTATTAACTGTTACACTGGGCTAACAATGAATAGGTTTTTCTGCTCTGTGCGTGGGTGGGTGTTTAAAGCAACGCATTGGAAACTTTAGCCGCAGGGGTCTCGATTTTTCTCAGCAATTACAAAACATATAAAAGTGACATTTTGTAACATGATTCTTCATTTCAATGACTTCATTTTGTCAGCTGTAGAAACACGATTAGTTAAACTTTATAACAAAAAAACTTCTTTTGGAACAGAGATTTGCATTATACAGGAAAAATAGACCGATTTATTTAGTACCTCTAAAAGCCTTTGATTCGGTCGAAACTTGGGTTGTGTTACAGTCTCTCCAGTGGTGCCAAATTGACTATCGATATGTCGAGGTACTGAGTAAAACTTGTAAAACGCCACCATGTCAGTTCGCCTCCAGGATCAAAACTCAGAACCTATCCGGTTGCAGCGACGGGTGAGACAGGGAGACGTTATATCTCAGATTGTTCACCGCCGCCCTCTAAGATGTTTTTAAGCTTTTGGATTTGGGTAAACTCTGCATCAATATCAACGGCGAGTACATCACTAATCTTCGATTCGCTGACAATATCGTGGTCATGGCTAAGACTATGGACGACTTAGGCACAATGCTCGATGGCCTCAGTAGAGCCTCTCAACAAATAGGTCTTAGAATGAACATGGACAAGACGAAAATTATGTCAAACGTCCGTATCATACCTACTCCTCTGAAGGTTGGAGGCTCTACACTCGAAGGTGTTGCCGAATATGTATACCTGGGACTAACAGTCCAGTTAGGTAGGTCCAACTTCGAGAAAGAGATCAATCGTCGAATCCCACTCGGCTGTGCAGCGCAGCGTTCGGGAGGCTTCGCTTTACGTCCCAAATACCGCAGTGTCTTAAGACCAAGGTCTTCGACCAGTGTGTGTTGACAGTGATGACATACGGAACTGAGACATGGTCGCTTACTATGGGCCTCATAAGAAGGCTCAAGGTCATCCAAAGGGCAATGGAGCGTGCTATGCTCGTAGTTTCTCTGCGTGATCGAATCGGAAACGAGGAGATCCGTAGGAGAACCAAACTAACCGACATAGCTCTCAGAATTACTCAACTTAAGTGGCAGTGGGCGGGGCTCATAGCTCATAGAACAGATGGCCGTTGGGATAGTAAAGTTCTCTAGTAGCGACCGCACACCGAAAAACGTAGCGTATGTAGGCCTCCCACTCGGTGGACCGATAACCTGGTGAAGGTCGCGGGAAGTCGCTGGATGCGGGCAGCGCAGAACCGGTCGTCATGGAAATCCTTGGGGGAGGCAGTGGACGTCCGTCGGCTGATATGATGAGTACCTCTAAGTTTTCTTAGTCGATTAGTCTAAACACACACATCAATATGACAGTTGGATTTTTAAAATCAATTGAAATACCTTTTTTAAATACATATAGTTTTTAATTTCAATTCAATTGGAAAGTGTCTAAAGTTTGGTTAATTTCTTTACTCTTTACACGTAAAGAAAAAGACAGAGACATCTGTTCCAATCAACGTCGCACGCCTTAATAATTTATGTATGTAAAACGTATAAAAGTAGAAGTGAATATGTACTAGTGCCATCTAGTATGATAGTACAGAACTGTAAAAACTAGCGCCATCTAATATGATGGTACGGAACCCTATGTGTGCGGTTCTGACTCGCACTTGGCCGGTTTTTTATACTTATTTTTCCTTCTAGTCAGAAAATTTCTAAAATAAAATAAAATGGCTATAAATCCAAACCAGTTCATTTTTGACGCTTAGTTCATGACTTTTTTGAACTAAAATGAGCCATAACGACCGACAAATTTCCGGTCACTCTGTATATAAGGTGTAACAAAATTAGCTGAAACTATTTTAACTGGTGCTTCTACCCATGAAATTGAACAACTTTCCCCATGGAACCCATAGTCAAAACGCAAAAAAAAATTTGGCTCTCCCATACAAACTCGATCAGCTGATCAGGCAACTTAGTATGGGAAGTTCAAATTTTTTTTTGAGATTTGACTATGGGTTCCATGGGGAAAGTTGTTCAGTTTCATGGGTGGAAGCACCAGTTAAAATAGTTTCAGCTAATTTTGTTAGACCGTATATACTTAATTTATTATTTCACTTATTTTAGATGCATTCTACTACCCTACTTTAACTGAGTAATGTCATCATTTCAGCTCATATACGTCCCCACCGAGGGGCTCGAGCCTACCCTGAATTAGGGCGATCGGGCCTTAGTCGACCATGCGGGCCCAGTGCGGGTTGGTCGACTTCACACACAACCTTCGACCTTCTTCGTAGGCGTGTGCAGGTTTCCTCACGATGTTTTCCTTCACCGTAAGAGCGTCGGATATACGTACATACGAAATCGAAATTCGAAAACACATTGGTACGTGGCAGGAGGTAGCGGCACTTGCCATTACGCCACCGACGCTCCTAAAAAAACAAATACGAGTAATGAATAATAATGTATTTATATAGTGTTCGTGTATTACTTGGGGTTGGTGACATTACTGCGTCGTAGTGAGAGGATTTACAGACAGCGGGGGGTTGAAGGAGAAGGGGGTGATCACAGGGAGGTGTCCGGTAACTACGTCGCCTCTGCCACCACTATTTGTATGCAAATTCATCTAATTCAATTAAATGATAGTCCTGAGCACGGGAGCTGAGCAACGCGTGTAGTTCTTCGCAAGGGAGAAATTAAACACTTATCGTGAGTTTAAAATTAAAAATTGTATTAAACACCGATTAATCCGTATTTAATTTTATTAATCGAATGAAATAAATATCTGGAGGCACGGTTGTGCTCCCGCCAGGTCGAGCGCAGAGCAAACACTGACCGTAATCCTTTTTTAACTGACTTCAAAAAAGGAGAAGGTTTCTGAATTCGACTGTATATATTTTATTTTTTTATGTGTGTTCGCGGATAACTTCATCGCTTATAAACCGATTTTGATAATTCTTTTTTGTTGGAAAGGAGATATCACAAGGGTGGTACCATGATAAGGAAACCAGGATCTAATGATGCCATACAAGAGAAATCGAAGGGAACCTTCGAAAGTCGTATTGCGTTTGAAGTCAGTTTTTTTTTGTTTAAAATTATGTCTTTTTACAACTGTTACGGTCGATTTTCGAGCCCCTTGTATCTTGCCACTAGGAACGATTAAAACGAAAAAAAAAACAACCAGAAAATAGTAAAAGTAAAATGAAAAGAGATGAAATCCCAACAAAACATTCTGTAAAAACGTGTCAAGTCTCGATTAAGGTTACTTGGTTGTAAAAAGTAATGAGATTAAATTACAGAGCCAAGTATAAGCGATTTTAACCGCCACAGTGGCGTAATAGTTAAGTCCGTTAGCTTCACATCAGGAAGTCGCGGTTTCGATTTCCGGCGGAGACTAACTATGCAAGACTCGTGTCGTTGGTGGGAGAGCATTATATCTAAGCCCGCCTGGCTAGCAAACACCATCTTATCTAAGTCTTGCCACCAAACATCAATGTTAACAACATGGCAAGGTGGCAATGTTAGATAAGATGGTGTTTGCTAGCCAGGCGGGCTTAAGTAGATAATGCCCTTTTACAGTATGTTTTGTTAGGATTTCAATTCTTTTTGAATGAACATTATACCTACTATTTTCTGGATGTTTTTTTTTTCGTTTTAATCGTTTCTAGTGGCAACAACATTGATGTGTCCGGCTTGAAGATAAGATACCCAGTTTTTCATTGCGTAGGGGTATCTTGGTAAGCCCGCTACCATCTTCGACATCATCTTCACATACCATACTATCAAGTGAGATGATGCCAGGGGCTAAACAATTGTGGACGAAAAATAATTTAAAAAATTAGTGTCTGACATGTCCGTTAAAATACGTTCAAAACAATAAAAAAATAGGTATTCATCCTTTTATTTAGAAATTGTCATTAATTTTAATCACTTTCCCTGCCGGACGAAGTTTCAGCGGCATTCATCAAAATTAAATATATATAAAGGCTAATTCATCGAACGAACTTTAACTTCGGCGGCGCGGCGCCGCGATTGAACTCAGGGCGTCCCCTTTCACGCAACCGTTTGACGCGAGCCGGCAGATTCACACTCAGTGCACGCCGTCTCTGCAGCCACCGGTAAGCGCACCTGTAACCGAGCATATTTTAATCAGTTAATACAAAGGGCTATTGATGTTCAATCATTATTTAGCCATCTGGTGAGATGTAGTCAAACGCACTCAAATTTATAATTTAAAAAAATGGCGGAAAATATCCATCCATGAACATACAGGCCTACCTCATATAATTCCGTGAGTCAGCATGATTATGGGTAGTAAGCTAGCAAAGCTCAGAATATTGTGAAATAATTAACATCTGACTGGAAAAAAGGCTCTTTAACATGAGAGCGAAGGTGAGTGAAGCGGAGGCCAGTGGTGAGGAAAAACTCCCCACTTGTGGGACCTATGTCCAGCAGTGGCCGTCTATTGGCTGACGCGTGTGTTGTGTGAGTGAAATGGAGATAAGTGGACCACAACAGAGCAGCATCAAAGGTGGAGCGTGCAGCGAACTCAGTGAAGGAACTTTACATTTTAAGAATAGTAAAATCTAGGTCGATGTGTCAGACAAAGAGACATGCAATACGAGACGCAGGTGAGGGTTCCTCAGTGTTTCCCGATTCTCTTTCTCTTCTCTGCGATGCGATGGCGCACGCGACGATTCCTCTCGGCACCGGCAGAATAACAGCGCAGTCGGTAGGTCTCCCTGCTTGCAGCGTTATGCTGAGTCGGGGCCGGTTCGGTAAAGTGCACTTAGTATGTTCACAACCGTATCGTGCTCATATTTTTCTACTTTTTCTTTGTGTTATTTGTACCTTTTTTGTTATTTTTATGTTGTATGTGTGTATTTTTGTCGAATAAATGTTATGTTATCTTATCTTATCTCAATTTGGGGACCTTCAAGGCGAGAGTGAATAAGTCGTGTACCAGTCTCGACTGCATTGTCACTTTCTATCAGGTGAGTTACAGTCAAACTTTTAAGTGAAATTATATACGACTTGGCTCAATACACTACTTAAGGGTCCCCAGGAGGCTCGAGTTTCCATACAAACGTAGTTCCGGTTTAATACAAAAACTACACGCTGGATTGAATCCAAACTTTCTTCGTGAATATATTGAGTAGACACATGTCAATGTTTGTAATTAGTTTTTACCGTAGTAAATTAAAACATCTAAACGAAGGCTTCATCATCATCATATCAGCCGAAAAACGTCCACTGCTGGACAAAGGTCTCCCCCAAGGATTTCTACGACTACCGGTCCTGCGCTGCCCATATCGCCAAAAGTTCGTCGGTCCACCGCGTGGAAGGCCTGCCTACGCTACCTTTTCCGGTGTGCGGTCGCCTCTCGAGAACTTTACTTCCCCAGCGGCCATCTGTTCTACGAGCTCTGTGCCCTGCCCACTGCCACTTCAGAAACGAAACCTTAAATTATTTGAAACTTTTCTTATTTTTTCCCGGTCTTATTACATCTAAAACTCATTACAAGTACAAACATCGATATGTGTCTACTGAATATATTCGCAAAGTTTGGATCCAATCCGGCATGTAGTTTTAGCATTAAGAGCATTGTATAGCTGCGACTTTTCATATAAACGGCGATTACAATTTTCACGTCTTAAATGTTAACCGTTTTGAAACAATTTTTGATAGGTTGACTGTCAGAACAAAAACTAGGCTTATACGTTTTTGTTTTTAGATGAAGTTAATAAGTTTAATTTTATTGTCGTTCACCTGTTTTCATAAAAAAAAAAAAAAAAATTGGGCCATTTTTTTATTTAAAATCAGTAATTTAAAAAACGAAACGTTAAAGCCTAGCTTTTGTTCTCACTAACAACCTATCAAAAAAACGATATCGCCATTTATATGAAAAGTCGAATTTTCGCCGTAGGTTCACAGTCCTCTTAAAGCGGAACTACGTTTGTATGGAAACTCGAGCCTCCTGGGGGACCCTTAATATGTCAGGTAGAAGAGCAGTACACATAAAGACGCTTCAATTACATCAGGCCGGCGGCGGCATCAACACGAAGAGCCGTATCTAGGGCAGCGGGCTCCAGTCTCCAGTGCAGGGGTTGGTCGCGACTGAGCGGCGCCGAGGGGTGGAAATGTCGCCATTTGCCATTCTATAGGGGGCATTGGCGAAAACTTAGGGGAGATTCGGCACCACTTCGGCACCGTTCGAAGTTCGGTATATAATAATTACTAGCTTCGCCCGCGTGGACATCGTTGTTATGAGTGTCTTAGAGGGTGCGCGGTGCGCGAGCCGAAAGCGGCTCGCGAGCGTGGACGTGATTTTTTTCCGGATCCCTCGGGAACTATGTCAGGATATGCTTATTAGTGAACCATGTCATTTCCCACCCCCTCAACTATCTCTGTGCAAAAAATCACAACAATCCATTGTTCCGTTGCGATGTTAACCAAAAAAAGGGTATTTTTTCAGTTCTCTCAGAAACTGCATCGGACTATGTTATTTTTACGGGATAAAAAGTAGCCTATGTCCTTCCCAGTGACATAGGCTACCTGCATGCCGAATTTCATCTAAATTGGTTAAGGTGTTGAAGCGTGAAAAAGTAAAAAACAAACACATTTTCACATTTATTGTATTAGTAAGGATGCTCGTGCGTCAAAAGAAACGAAGGGACATAATACAAAGGATCACTTCGTTGTCCGTAAGCCTGTCTTTCTGCGTGTCTGTTTGTCAAGACCCTTTTAACCAGGAACGAGTGCAGGTATCAAGTTGAAATTAATATTAAATACGGTCTACGGTCTCTTCTTCATAAGGTTGAAGCGTCGGTGGCTCAACCGGTAACGACTCGGTCCTCCTAACCGAAGGTGCCGGGTTCAAATCCGGACGGCCAATGTACCAATGAGTTTTTGAAACCTACGTACATTATATTTACCGACAGCTTTAACGGTGAAGGAAAACACCCTGAGGAAACCTGCACATCTGATTCCAGACTTACCTACCTATTAGGTATCACGCAGAAATCAAGTTGTACCTAATTTTTTATATTTTTATGAAGACTTGCATGAAATAACACAAGTGGTGTGAATCATTTTTAACTTTTAACACCGTACACAGAGAGAAAGAACTTAACCAACACAAAGAACTTCGTGGGGCTTCCCCGCACACCCCTCATCGGTGCTCTGCGCAAGTACATGAGTGCGGACTGCTGGTAGGCGTATACATAGCTCACAGAATCGCTAAACGTAAGTGACAGTGGTCGGTGCACATAGCTCTTCGAATAGATGGCTGTTGGGGTAGTAAAGTTCTTGAGTGGCGACCGCGCACTGGAAGACGTAGCGTAGGTAGGCTTCCTACTCAGCCGACCGACGACCTGGGGATGTGGGCAACGCAGGACCGGTCGTCGTAGAAATCCTTGTGGGAGGTCTTTGTCCAGCAGTAGACGTCTTTTGGCCGATATGATAATGATGATGATGATTTGCAGTTGGAGAATTGACGGTCACGTATATCGATGTATGGAAGAATAAAAACTGTTAAGTATATGGAACAAATCACATACGGTCATCTGGCCCCACACTGAACAGGGTCTTAGGTTATATAAAGTAGAGCATATTTTTTAATGGGGGGGGAGGTATCCACTCACGCATCTGAACTATGTACTTACTATGTAGGCCCTAAAAAAAAATATGTGGACTTCTCACACAAATTGATTTGCTGATTTGAGCAAAGTTGTAGAAGAAAAGTTTGTGGCGACATCTGCAGTACTCGCAACCACAACATAGCCTACTCTACACTACAACGTTCATCCTTTACATATGGAGTTTCTTCAGCGCCTCAACAGAGGACGCCTAGGGCAAATAGAACGAGCAAATCGAACTTTCTCGGATCTGTAACAAAATTTGTGTAATACCACTTTACTAGGCCATCTTTTTACATAATATAATGATCAACTTTGAATTCAAGGATTTCATATCAGCTCAAATACTTCCTCACCGAGGAGCTCGAGCCTACCCTGAATGTCGACTTCGCAACCTGCGAGTTCAAGGATTAATACTTATAAACATATAAGTATACAGGTGTATAAAAATAGTGATCGATTTTGTGTATGAAGAGGTAAGTTGTTTTTTATGATTTCAGCAAAAGCGAGAGCGTCGGTGGCGTAATGGCAAGGGCCGCTACCTCCTGTCCGGGAGGTCGTGTTTCGAATCCCGCCACGTAACAATGTGTTTTCGAATTTTCATATGTACGTTTATCCGACGCTCTTACGGTAAAGGAAAACATCGTCGTGAGATAACCTGCACACGCCTGCGAGGAAACTCGAAGGTTGTGTGTGAAGTCGACCAACCCGCACTGGGCCCGCGTGGTCGACTAAGGCCCGATCGCCCTAATTTAGGGTAGGCTCAAGCCCCTCGGTGGGGACGTATATGAGCTTATATGATGACGATGATTTCAGCAGTCGTAGAATAAAAGATGTTTGGTATGATGAGTAGAAGTCCCAGTCACCAATTTTGTAACACCTGAATGTCTTAGCTTTCATGTTATTACGGTAAGTTTCAGAAGGATACACGTCTATTATTATACCGAGATGAAAATTTTAGAGCCGACGACAAACTATCGACTCATTAATCTGACAAGGTGCTAATAAGTGTCAGATTATTTTAAGATTGGTAATGAATGCCTTTAGTCCGTTTTCATGGTTTCATAATTGGCTACGAAAGAAGAACTATTTTTCGCTGCTTCGTAATTAATTATAAGACAAGAATGTGTTTGCCTTTTCCGTAATGGAGTATTTTTTCTTCATTCGTGTTAATTACTTACACATTCCTTTTTAGACACAGCTATGAACAACAACCAATTTTCAAGAGACTTCCAAAAAGGAGGAGGTTCTTAATTCGACTGTATGGTTTTTTTCATGTGTGTTACCTCAGAACTTTTGACTCGGTGAACCGATTCTGATGATTATTATTTTATTGGAAAGCTAGTGCTTCCCGTGTGGTCCCACATAAATTTAATCAAAATCGGTGTAGTAATTTATTAGAAAATTACCAAAAACCAAAATAATAATGCAAAATTGTTCTAAGTTGTTGCGATGGAAGTCGGTTTTTTAACGTCTTAGCGTTTTCAATTATTTTTCCTACGTAGCAGTGCTGTCGGCAAAAAAAATTCAACATTCCGAAGTCGTACAGAAAAATAAACATAAAAATTTTGAATGATTTTGATCAGCTTCTTAATATTGCTTGCCTACACTATAAAGAAATCCACGTCCAGTTTTAGTAGTTTTGACGTGCTGTTGACTGTACTTTTTTGCGAGAAAGTATGTGCAGTGCTGCTGTACAAGGCACAAGGTCTATTCCTTAACTGCATTAACGTACTAATTAACTATGATATGTTCAAAATATTTGAGGACGGATGCGCAAGCGCAAGGCTCAAAATCTGTATCTAGACCTATATACTCTGTCTAGTAGTAGTCTCAAATATTCTGGCTGTGTTGAGACATGTCTATCTATCTATCTGATCAGCCCACATTAGCCCACTGTTGGATATAAGCCCCTTCTAGTTCTCTCTCTTATTGTGTGGCACAATTAACCGTGCTATTCAAGGGATAGATGGCGGTTGCCTGGTGCTGCACTGAGCATCACCCGCGGTCACTTCTAGGGCATTTGAGATTTACACCTACGGACGTGTGCAACGAGATCTTCATACATATCTGGAACCAGACATGCAGGTTTCCTCTAAATGTTTTCCTTCACCGTTAAAGTAACCGGCAAGTAAGTGTACGTAATTTTTTAAGATTTGAACCCGGGTCCTCTGGTTAGGACGAACGACTCGTTACCGTTGAGCCACCGACTCTTCCTGTTAACGCCAGTTGTGTCAGTCCCTCGCCAGTCTCGCCCAGCATCGCCCGGTAATAGCACAGTACAATTAAGAGTACGTAACAATGCCATGTAACCATCGGGCAGTTGGTCTGCTACTGATCTTCGCCCTGGTCTTGATTGCAACTCTGTTATAGTTCAAGTCCAACTTCCATCTTCCCGTCTAGCCAGGTTACTTACCCAGCTCTATTTGAGTCTGGTTACGTGCACATCGTCTGCTTAAATTTCTATTAATCTAATATACTCTATATATTATCTAATGCTTAATGGCCTTAGTAGAGCCTCTCAACAAGTATGTCTAGAATGAACATGGACAAGACGAAAATTATGACAAACGCCCGTGTCATACCTACTCCTCTAAAGGTTGGAGGCTCTACACTCGAAGTTATTGCCGAATATGTGTACCTGGGACAACCGGTTCAGTTAGGTAGGTTCAACTGCAAGAAAGAGATCAATTGTCGAATCCAACTCAGCTGGGCACGGTTCGGGAAGTTTCGCAATATCTTCACGTCCCAGATACCGCAGTATCTTAAGACCATGGTCTTCGACCAGTCTGTGTTGCCAGTGATGACATACGGAACTGAAACATAGTCGCTTAAAGGCTCAAAGTCATCCAAAGGGCAATTGAGCATTCTATGGTCGGAGATTCTCTACGTGATCGAATCACAAACGAGAAGATCCGCAGGAGAACCAAAGTAACCGACATAGCTCTCAGAATTGGTAAACTTAAGTGGCAGTGTGCGGGGCACATAGCTCGTAGAACAGATGGCCGTTGGGGTAGTAAAGTTCTCAAGTGACAATCGCGCACCGGAAAACGTAACTTGGTGGACCGATGACCTGGTGAAGGTCGCGGAAAGCCGCTGGATGCGGGCAGCGCAGAACCGGTCGTCGTTGAAATCATTGGGTGAGGCCTATGTGTCCAGCAGTGGACGTCCTTCGGCTGATTTGATGATGATAATGATGATGATGAAAATTACCTCCTACGGATTTTTTTTAGTAAGCCCTTGGCATCATCTCACACCTAATCGTAAGAGACGATAATGCCGAAGATGGAAACAAGCTTACCAAGACTGCCCAAGCGGCTTAGGAAATGCCCTACCACCAGCCAAAACGTTGCCTTTAAAAGTTAGAAGCCGCTGGGATTCGAATCCGAGACCTCCCGATGTGAAGGTAATGGTCTAACCATTACGCCACTAGGGCGGTTCAAAAATTCGTGGAAAGGATATACCTCCACAATATTTGAGGTTCAGTAGAAATATTCAAGTGAAAAACACAAAATTGGAATCAACTATTGCGTGTTTATTGACAATCCGTCCAGAAAACAGTACTTAATTATTACAATTGTTATTAGTTAGGTAATAAATATTATTCAATCACTTTAAAATTCAATCCATTCATACTCAAAGCGTGAAACTTAAAAAAAAACTTATTTGCGCCGTATGGCTTATTCTAAAACGAATAGAAATAAATAAGTCGCCGATTTCGTGACTGTTGCGACCTGGTGACCTCAACGATATTGATGACTATGACCCCTTGTCTATCATGACATTTGTGACCTGGACCTTACTATTTGCTTCTCTAGGTTCCGTTACCGATCTCTAGTTTCACAATCTCAGATACCTTAGGTATTACGGATTCAACTGGCCAACTATCCAACATCCATAATGTTTGAACAAATATTTCAAGAAGTTCTTGTTTATTTCATAAAACCGTTTGAACAATTTAATTTTGCTACTGGCAACAGATATACAATAGCGACCAGCTAAATTCAATATTCTTGCTTACATATGCAATCTCTTTGGTCTTTTGCGGCCAACTCTAGTCTTGGACTTTTTCAAATCTGACGATAATTATCACAAATTAATTTCTACTACTGCGTCTGCTACGGTGGCTAGTGATGAGCAACTGGCCTGGCCCAAGTGGTTTCCTTTAGAATACTAAGCTGACCCATTCTGTCGTTGGACTCTGTGGCTACTCTACTTTGTCTCTACTTTAACTTAATCTTCGTCTTTCTTGGCTGCGTTTGCTATCAAGTCCAAACCTCCTTACACTTACGGGTTGACTGGCCAGACATTTCCCGACCCCTTCTGCCAGACCTTTCCTGCCAGTTGCCAGTCACTGATCAGCCATAGCGCGTGGAGGCTAGCTTAACCGCGGTCTACCATCAGCTCGAAGTGCACCGAGCCGCGTCGCTCGTAGCGGTCGTACTGAATGTTCTTAGCCCACGCCTTGCACTCGATGTTGATCAAGACTCCCGCTGTAAACAAGGAAAAATAACAAGATTAGTTATGGTACTACAAAAGAATAAAAGAACAGACTGAAACACTATAAAGGTGTCTATGAGATGAGATGAGCGAGAATTAAAATCTTGCTTGCCGGCCCTTCTCCATCGAGGATGATCATCGCAAGCTCGCGATGTCTCTACACAGCGATGATTATCGCGAGACATCACTGTCTAGCCTAAGATATCACGAAATTATGGGATTTTAACAATATAACCATTCATCATATCAGCTCAAATAAGACCCCACCGAAGTGCTGGAGCCCACCCTGAAAAATCGACCACGCAGGCCCAGTGCGAGTTCGACTTCACACATAACCTTCGAACCTTCTTCACAAGTGTGTGCAGGTTTCCTCGCGACGTTTTTCTTCACCGTCAAAGCGTCGGATGAACGAACATATGGAATCGAAATTAACACATTGGACAGGAGGTAACGGCCCTAGCAGTTACGCCACGCGAAGCTCCGAATAGAACCAGTATACTATATTCTTTTCCACATCTTTAGGTTCTGGCTTTACTTCACTGCCGAGTTAATGTATATTTTATGGTCAATAAAATAAGATTTAATTTCAAACCAACAAAAATATCAAATCTCGAGTCAGACGATGTCTACTGAAGATGCGCAAGGTATTGCAATTTTGCCATAAAAATATCGATTCTCTCTCATCTTATCTCAACTTAGAATAACCAGGGAGGGCGGATTTGTTAATGTCTAAAATAAAAAGAGACGAGGTTGCTTCGAGGAGTCTACTACTTCATTCTGTACATCTTCTTCATTCTAGTCTATTATCTAATATATAAAAATGAATCGCAAAATGTGTTGGTAAGCGCATAACTCGAGAACGGCTGGACCGATTTCGCTAATTCTTTTTTTGTCGAGTTCGTTATTGTCAGGAGAAGGTTTTTATGTAGGGTAGGGTAGGGTAGTGTAGTGTAGTGTAGGATAGTGTAGGGTAGGGTAGGGTAGTGTAGGGTAGGGTAATGTAGGGTAGGGTAGGGTAGTGTAGGGTAGTGTAGTGTAGTGTAGGGTAGTGTAGGGTAGTGTAGTGTATGTAGGGTAGGGTAGGGTAGTGTAGTGTAGGGTAGTGTAGGGTAGGGTAGTGTAGTGTAGGGTAGAGTAGTGTAGGGTAGGGTAGTGTAGTGTAGGGTAGAGTAGTGTAGGGTAGGGTAGTGTAGGGTAGGGTAGTGTAATGTAGGGTAGGGTAGTGTAGTGTAGGGTAGGGTAGAGTAGGGCAGTGTAATGTAATGTAAGGCGGTACGTAGTTCGCCGGGACAGCTAGTATCATTATAAAAATTCTCTAAGGAGCGGCTTTGCTAGACTGATGGTTATCTAAACCTATACGTATAACGCTCACTTTCTAGCTTATAAAGTAGTAGCTATTGGCCGCGGCTTCGCCCACGTTAACAAGGTTTTTATGACTGTCTCTGTACCATGGAATTATGTCTATCTATTCTGAGTTTATGTCACTTCCCACAATTGTATACAAAAAATCACTTCAATCCGTCGCTCCGTTGCGACGCCGACGTGGGTGAGCGTGGAAATGAGTTTTCCCCAGATCTCTCGGGAACTATGTCAAGATATGCTAATTAATAAATTATGTAATTTTCCACCCCCTCAACTATATCTGTGCAAAAATCACAACAATCCATTGTTCCGTTGCAATGTAGAAGAAATGTAACCAAAAAAAGAGTATTTTTCAGTTGCCTCAGGACATGCATCCGATTATGCTATTTTCATGGGATAAAAAGTAGCCTATGTTCCATAAGACACAGACGACCCGCATGCCAAATTTCATCAAGATTGGTTGAGGTGTTGAAGCGTGAAAACGTAACAAACCAAACACATTTTCACATTTATAATATTAGTAAGGATTATATACCAGTTAAAACGTCATTAAAAATTCATGTCACAATACGCTTTGCACGAGATAAACCATACACTACACTCAACGCGACAGTTGGGTCAGAACAGAATCAACAAATACTCTTTAAAATACACTTTACACATTGCGAGACTCAGGTAGTCCAACTTGTTAGCACATATCTATCTATTCCTACATATCTCGGTAAGGTTTTTTAATCCATATCATCTAACCTGATATTAAGGACGATGATGCCGAAGATGGAAGCGGGCTTACCAAAGACTCTTTAACGCAAATATCCAGACAACATTGATGATTTTAACTTTGATGTTTCTTTGATGTGCTAGCTAGCCAGGCGGGCTTAGGAAATGCTCTTCAACCAACCAAACCGAATCTTAGAAAGTTAGACTCCGCCGAGAATCAAACTCGCGGTCTCCTGCTGTGAAGCGAATTGACTAGCCACAACGCCTCGGAGGCAGTTAAAGAAAGTGAAAACAACTAGAAGAAAGCTGAAGTAGTACTTACTCCTGGGCTTCTCAAAAAGCACAGCGACCAGAGGGCTGAGGTAGCCCTCCTTGTTGGTGAATGGGTAGTAATGGGCGGGGAACCCTCGCCGAGGGATGTACTGCACCGGACCGATATTTTCCACGTCTGCAGGGTTTTCTCCCTCGCAAGAGACCCACACTGTGTTGGCTTCCCGTTTGTCGGACTGGAAAGAGTGGTTGTTAAAGTATATAAATAAAAAAATAAAAATGGTTAAAACATTTTTCACATTAACCGAGGTACTTGAAACTTTAATAAGGTTTGCTTTACGTTCAATAAACAAAACAATATGCGTAGTCTAATTTATATTCTGAGGAGAATATTTATTACAGTAGCTATTTTTATAGAATATAGGCACAGGTGAGATAATAGTTACTTCGTAAATATAGGGTAGCAGCGCAGAACCGGTCGTCGTCGAAATCCTTGGGGGACGCCTTTGTCCAGCAGTGGACGTCCTTCGGCTGATATGATATGCTGACGGTAACATGTCCTGAACAATTACTGATGGAATTAATTTAAAACTGCAAAGACAATCTATTTGAGATACTCACGAGCATCTTGATGTGTTGTTTAAGATCCTCTGGCATGTTGTATGGCAGGTCTTTCGTGTCGTTGTACGGATCAGGCTTCCAGTTGAAGATCTGCAATAACAATTAAATGTAAATTAAACAAAGGTATTTTAAATGTTGCCTTTGAAACACCGACGCTTTTAGTTTGTAATGATCTAGTTGTGTTATTATGGTTATGTCCACGGATTGTGGAGTTTAGGATTTTTCGACGTTATATACTCGTAGATTCACTAACTAATAATGTCTTCTAATCTATAGTCTTACTTGATCATTATATCAGCTCATATACGTCGCCGCCGAGGGGCTTGAGTCTACCCTGAAATAGGGCGATCGGGCCTTAGTCGAACACGCAGGCCCAGTGCGGGATGGTTGACTTCACAAAAAACCTGCGAGTTTTTCCGCAGGCGTGTGCACTAGTGTGCAGGTTTCCTCACGATGTTTTCCTTCACCGTAAGAGCGTCAGATAAACGTACATATGAAATCTAAATTCAAAATCACATTGGTTCGTGGCAGGATTCATACCACGACCTCCAGGACAGGAGGCGGCGGCCCTAGTTGTACGCCACCGACGTTCTTGATGTTATGGATATGCCGTCTCTATGGTTTAATCCAGCTTGGAATGTTGGAAACTAGACATAGATGCAGTCAGATATTTTAGCACTTCTGTAGGTACTTTGAAGTAGCTTAGGCTTTTCTGCCATGTAGTAGTCGCAACTATAACTAAGCTTTACGAACGATGAGAATTTTTGGACCTCGAAATTGGTTCATCATCATCATGTAAACCGAAACATGATCACTGCTAGACATAGGCCTCCCCAAGGTTCTAACAACGATCGATCCTACGCTGCCCGCATCCATCGGCTTCCAGCTACCTTTACCAGGTCGACGGTCCACCGAGTTTGAGGTCTTCCTAGGCGACATCTACTGATGCGCGATCAATACTCGAGAGCCTTACTACCCCAACGATAATCTGTTTTACGAGCTGTAATCCCCGCCCATGCCATTTAAGTTTAACGATTCTGTGAGCTACTCGTTTTGAGCCTTACTTCTCCTAAGGTCCTTGTTGGTTATTGACAAAAAATGCACCTTGTTGAGCTTGAGGAACACGCAGGGCCCAGCCTGTGCGTAGTTGTACTCGTTCTCCGGGGTACACGGATGGAAGTCGTCGACGGGCACGTTGCAGACCTGCTTCTCTCCCAGGCTGGCTGAGGTGGGCGTGCAGGTCACTCGGTTCTCGGCGCCTGGGTTCTCGCCGCTGCCACTGCCTTTCTTGCGGTAATCTGTTGGAAAATGTGACCAATTGTTGCAACACATTCGCGGCAATTGAAACCCAATCAAGTTATATATTATGCATAGTCTATGGTACTGCTTCTTGGCGCGGACTCTCTGTGACATGATATTATGCCAATGTGCTAGTCTTTGGTATGAAATGGTATTGTTAAGAGCGCACAGTCTAAAGAAACCACTTTTATTAGGGCTGTGTCTATCCTCAAAAACCATTATTAACTGACTTCAAAAAAAAAGGAGGAGGTTATCAATTCGTCGGAATCTTTTTTATATTATGTTCCCTGGACTAATAAGAATTCCACATAAATATAAAAATACTATATAATAATTTTCAGTGAGTTTTTTGAAGTCGGTTTTTAGTTTTTTTACAGGATTTTATTTAGTTTCACCTGTCCCGGCGTTTGTAATGAAATCTTGCAAGTTAAATTTGTCCCACTTTCCGGTTTCCGATTGAGCTGAAATTTTACATGCATATATGTATATCGCGTGACAATGAAATATTTAAAGCTTGTACCTCAAAGTTTTAAGGTTTTTCGAAAATTATTTAATGTAGTCTTTTACTAAAACCTCGGCGGTGAGTCATGTGGCATATCAAGAAACTTTAAAATTTGTTTTAATTATCGCCAGCTTTCACCCACAATTTTACTTCACTCACGTAGACATAATTCTATGATTGTCTTCGAGGGTGCATGATGCGCGAGCCGCATGCGACGTGGGAGGCCTGCCTACGCTACGTTTTCCGGTGCGCGAACACCACTCGAGAATTTTACTACCCCAACGGCAATCTGTTCTACGAGCTATGTGCCCTGCCCACTGCCACTTCAGTTTAGCGATTCTGTAAGCTATGTCGGTTACTTTGTTTCTTCTGCGGTGCGGTGCTGATGATGATGCGAGCACTAATTACATGCAGGACACATTTTTATTGCGTACCTGTAAAAGTTTTTATTGTATTAATGTGTGAGCATCGTGACGTCGTGATTCCGTACAAGTACTGCTGCAGTAAAGCGACTGGTGTTGCACGGGAATTCTCTTCAGACTGAATATTTATATTATTGAAACAGATTGGCATTTTTTAAATATTTTTTGTTCTTTGATGTTATGAATAGTTATTTCCTATTTTCAAACGTAATTAGCATTCTATTAATTTAATTTTGTTAGTGCAATCTTATCTATAATAAATGAGTGGAAAATTTAAAAGTACTGTATGAAAATTAATCAGACTCTACACTGGAAGTTGTTGACGAATATGTATACCTGGGACAAACAGTCCAGCTAGGTAGTTCCAACTTCAAGAAAGAGATCAATCGACGAATCCAACTCGGCTGGGCAGCGTTCGCGAAGCTTCGCAATATCTTCACGTCCCAAATACCGCAGTGTCTCAAGACTAAGGTCTTTGACCAGTGTGTGTTGCCAGTGATGACTTACGGAACTGAGATATGGTCGCTTACTATGGGCCTCATAAGAAGGCTCAAGGTCACCCAAAGGGCAACGGAGCGTGCTATGCTCGGAGTTTCTCTGCGTGATCGAATCAGAAACGAGGAGATCCGCAGGAGAACTAAAGGAGAAGAATCGCTAAACTGAAGTGGCAGTGGGCAGGGCACATAGCTCGTAGAACAGATGGCCGATGGGGCAGTAAAGTTCTCGAGTGGCGACCGCGCACCGGAAAACGTAGCGTAGGAAGGCTTCCCACGCAGTGGACCGACGACCTGGTGAAGATCGCGGGAAGCCGATGGATGCGGGCAGCGCAGGACCGGTCGTCGTGGAAATCCTTGAGGAGGCCTTTGTCCTGCAGTGGACGATTTGTGGCTGATATGATGATAAAAATTAATCAGTCCAAAAAATAATATCACACCAATTACTGTACCTAAAATACCTATAATGAAACGTCTAAAATACCTAAAATAAAACACCTAGAATATTTAAAATAACCCGTCCCTCGCCATTCCCGATGGAAAGGTGCCCAATTGCCCATATCGCTAGCTGCATTTCCGCACTGAATGGCTATGGACAGCCTCTGCATAGTTCGTTTTTTCAAGAATTTCGGAGAAGACTATCTGACTGTGTGAAATCACAAATCAGTCATCACTTATTTTATACGTGATCGTATTTTACGTTCAGTTTATTTCATTTAGTTATGTGTTTATTTTAGTGAAGACATTTGGAACGCCATATTAAATTATTTTGTTAGTTATATGTAACGTTAAGCTGTAAATCTTCCGAATAGCTAATAAATAATAAATAAATATCTAAATAGTGCGTGCGCGCCTTCGATGGTATGACCTGAGGGCTTTGATTATTTACTCCGAGTAAATAATCAGAGCCTGAGGCCATGACTTGCCGTTACTCTGCCAAAATCACTTCTAAGCTCGAAGTGTCATTGTTAGGTCACATCATCGGTTCACAAAATATACCTACGCATCAAGTGTGTGTGACTCACCGTCAAGGAACTGGTCAATGGCCTTGGCCCACTTGAGCACGGAGCCCTTGTCGTTGGCCTTGTAGTAGATCAGGGTGCTCTCCGCGTTGGCTGATTCTGGGGTGGGCCGGAAGCCCAAACCTGATGGGATAAAGGTGAATGAAGACCTTATCCTTAGAGAGTTTAATTATTATTCCAAGTGGCTGCGAAATTAAGTAGCGCAGGTACATTTCATCTGACTACCAACTAACCCAAAAGGAGTTTAGAATCTAGCAGGCCATTTGCAGGCTTGCCGTTTATCTGGCACTGGGTTCAGTGCAGTTTCTATCATCTTAATGTTTTATAAAGAATTTATCATCACTGGTCTCTACTTCTATAACAGACGATTCACTGTATATAAGCTGTATACATAGCTATATCACACCCCGGACACTTCATACAAACGAGCGAGAAATGATACACATAATATAAACACTTGACGTATCTATAGGCATCAATGCAGGGTAGGGTTGAATCACACCGGCGGCTTTGGTCACGAAATGAGATTGATAGATAAATGATTCTATTTACTTTACTGCACGTAACAATCAATAGTGGCTACCTACTTGGTAGGTAACTTACATGAATAAAATTGTTATTCAAACATAGCTAAATACTAAATAAGTATGCATGCACCTAAATCCCCCGCTAGTAATAGTTCAATGTCAATGATCCCCGTACGGTAAGTCCGTATATTCCCGTATTCCCGCGCAAAATAGTCGGGTCAAAATAAAGGGTCGTTCCTTTCCCTCTAATATGGTTGAAAGGAGCGATGGCTGACTCGCGTTATACTCGTGACCGGGTGCTGTCCGTGTGAACTGGCCTACACTTGTCAAAGGCGTTCATGAGATTCAATAATTTTAATGTATAACTTCTCGTGTCATATTGTTTTCATGTTCTAATGACATGATTGATGGATGGAATTTGACGTTATTGACTAATGATTGTTTATTTCTTGATTTTTTACAAATGAAATTATATAATCACTATTTTATGACTATCAGAAAGAGTGTAATTAACACCTATTTTGAATAAATATCTTGAATCTTGAATGTTTTGAAATATCTTGAATAAAAAAAAACACGTAAGCCTTGACGTGACCTGGAGAGTATTGTCCTCGAGGTACCGACCGTTGATAACAATTATCAAGGATATGTGATAAACTTTAAAAATGAAGACGAACCCGGAGAGCAATGAGCACGTGTTAGCGACCGTAGAATAGACCGAGTCTTACAAAGTTGACTCCACCGGGAATCAAACATGCGACCTCCTGGTATGACGCGAATGGACTAGCCATTACGCCACGGAGGCAATCAATGGTTAGTCCATTCGCTGCACACCAGGAGGTCGCTGGTTCGATTCCCAGCGGGGTCACGGAGGCGGAAGAGGAGATGTGTACAAAGTAAATACTTAGTTTTTCATGATGGTCACGGACTTACCTGGATTGTTGCCTATGAGGGATCTCTCCATCTGCCACTTGGGCATCTTACTGTCCAGGGTCTGATAGAAGACGGCCAGCAACGCCGCAAAGAAGCCCACCAGCACAGCATAGAAGATCAGGTAGAATAACAGGATCTTCGCTGTGGACAAGAGATTTTAAAAGTTTTGATTTTACAGGAATAGTTTAGAACCTACATCTGTTTTTAACCAGCTAGGTAATGGACATGTTGGAGAACAATGGACAAGGTTAGTGAGGGAGCGGAAAGGATGGCGTGGTGTGAAAGAGAACACCAGAGTTTAAGAATACATAGTTACAGTGGTTCAATGCCTTAAACATTTGCTTCTTAGCCAACTTCACTAGCCCTGGTGCTGGCGTATCTTAAGTTCTGTACTGTACGGACTGAAGAATGAAGTTAAGGTACTTCAAATAACTGGGGATCAGCCTACTGTCCCGTCGACCCGTTTTCAGGCGCCGTTCCATACAGCCTTCCTTCGGGGCCAGCCCGCTCATAGGGTGAACGGAGCGGCTGCACTGAACATGGGGGGACTGCCAAATCGGTATGTTCTTTCATTTTCAAGCTCCAAAGCCTTAAAATAACATTCATTTCGGAGGGTGTTCGCAAAAACTAAAAACTACACGACCTCATTCCCCCAGCTCCATTCCATCTTCGGTCAACGAGACGCAGAGAAGGGTTCCACTTCTTTGTTGCTGATATTCTGCCTATCTGCGCGAAGCGTTGCGCTTCCTTATTTATTTTTATAGATAGGATCCCTTAACTAAATGGATTTATTTGAAAATTTCAACTGTTCATATATATAGGTATAGGGTATAGGTATATAGGTATAGGGTTCATGAAATACAGTACGCTGACAGACGGACAGACAGCGGAGGGTTAGTAATAGGGTCCCGTTGGGTATACATAACCCTAAAAATATCACAGGAGTCTCCCAGAAAAAAAATAGTACTTAAGCATTCTTCAATGCACACACACTGCTTTGCCCATCAAAGATGATGTACTCACTTTACGTGATGGTGTTATGGCGAGGTATTGATTGGAACAGTTGTCTCTCTCTTTTTCTTTACGTGTAAAGAGTAAAGAAAATAACCATACTTTTTCACTTTTTCAATGGTATTTCGTTTCAATCTAAAACTAAAATGAAAGTGTAAAAAATAATAATAACAGTACTCACTTTGTATCATCATTACAAATGTTTTTGTATATTTTTTTTTAATTTAAACTTCAAAATTATAGTCATAACTAGAGTTGAAAGTTACGGTCTAAACCTATCTTTGGGATTTTTTTCTATCGAGCCAAAACTGCTTAATCCTGTTTCTAATAAATAGCTTTCGACTTTAAGGAACATCATCAACAATAAAAGTATTTTTTTCAACCCTGGGTTTTCTATCGTTTAGGAGTAATTGACGTCAAAAATAACGAAAATCTGTAATATTACCGCCTTAATTCTTTTCATGTGCTTCAATGCATCTAATAGTAGGACTGTCTTATACACATGAACGAGAAAGTTGTACCTATATGAATGAAGATTAAACTCTTAAGTATTGATCTGATAATTGCCAGTTAGTGGCGGCAATAGGAGTTTCCTTGCGAATCACCTAAGCAGAAGTATACTGACCCGGGCGTGACCGCGTTCGACATCCTACTAAAACTAAACAAAGAGATCGATATGTCTAGGATCTACCTATCATCTAACTATTGATTAACGAAGATCAATGGATCTCTATACACGACTCTACTATTCAAATAATCGATTAAGACTTATACCGCCGCCAACGACCAAATTTGTAACCACTTTTTACTACAATTAAGGTTTTCTTTTTCTAGAAACAAATGTTTCGTAATTTACAGAAAATGAGGAGTGATTTTCTATTTTAATACACAGAACTAAAGAAATATATATTGTTCTATTTTCAATATTGTTGCATATGTTTGCTTTGCACAGCCCATACTTTTATTTAATTGTATCCATTCTCTGGGTTGCCTGGAAGAAATTGCTTTAAGCAATAAGGCCGCCTGCATTGTACAATTTAAAATTTTTCTATTTATTCTGTACTTGTATTTCGTATATTTTGTAATAGTACAATAAAGCATATTTGATTGATTGATTGAAAAAATAATCTAATGCATTCTTTTTAGGGTTCCGTGGCCAAATGGCAAAAAACGGAACCCTTATGGATTCGTCATGTCTGTCTGTCTATCCGTCCGTATGTCACAGCCACTTTTTCCGAAACTATAAGAACTATACTGTTGAAACTTGGTAAGTAGATGTATTCTGTGAACCGCATTAAGATTTCCACACAAAAATTGAAAAAAAAAAACAATAAACTTTGGGGGTTCCCCATACTTAGAACTGAAACTCAAAAATTTTTTTTCATCAAACCCATACGTGTCGCGTATCTATGGCTAGGTCTTCAAAAATGATATTGAGGTTTCTAATATCATTTTTTTCTAAACTGAATAGTTTGCGCGAGAGACACTTCCAAAGTGGTAAAATGTTTCTCCCCGCCCTCCTGTAACTTCTAAAATAAGAGAATGAAAATACTAAAAAAAATATATGATGTACATTACCATGCAAACTTCCACCGAAAATTACTTTGAACGAGATCTAGTAAGTTTTTTTTTTCTTCATTTGTTATAGACTAGCTTTTGCCTGCGGCTTCGCCCGCGTGGACATCGTTTTTGTGATTGACTTAGAAGATGCGCGGTGCGCGAGCCGCAAGTGGCTCGCGAGCGTGGACATGAATTTTCTCCAGATCCCTCGGGAACTACGTCAGGACTCAGGATATGCTTATTAGTAAATCTTGTCATTTCCCACCCCCTCAACCATCTCGGTGCAAAAAATCACACAACCCATTGTTCCGTGGCGATTTTAGTTAACCAAAAAAGAGTATATTTTCAGTTCTGTTGGGAATTGCATCGGGCTATGCTATTTCCATGGGATAGAAAGTAGCTTATGTCCTTCCTTGTGACACAGGCTAAGCATGCCAAATTTCATTAAGATTGGTCAAGGCGTTTAAGCGTGAAAAGGTAACAAACAAACAAACTAATAAACAAACACATTTTCACATTTCACAGTAAGGATAATGGTGCGGAACCCTTCGTGCGCGAGTCCGACTCGCACTTGGCCGGTTTTTCTAGTTGTAACCATAGAACTGCTGCAATTTTCATCGAAACATTATAATATTTATGAACTTCTTACCAAAACAATATAAAATGATTTTGATGTACGGAACCCTAATAAGATTACCGGCTTGAAGGAACACATGTACCTACCTACCTATAGTTATTGAGTATTGGTAGTTGCGTTTGATTTTACAGTTAGTTTATCCATAGTAATCTTAAACAATCGTCGGTGGCTCAACCGGTAACGACTCGGTCCTCCTAACCAAAGGTGCCGGGTTCTCAAATCCGGACGGCCAATGTACCGATGAGTTTTTCGTAACTTACGTACATATACTCTCCGATTGCTTTAACGGTGAAGGAAAACATCGTGAGGAAACCTGCACACACCTGCGAAGAAACTCGAAGGTTGTGTGTGAAGTCGACCAACCCGCACTGGGCCCGCGTGGTCGACTAAGGCCCGATCGCCCTAATTCAGGGTAGGCTCGAGCCCCTCGGTGGGGACGTATGTGAGCTGACATGATGATGATGATGAATCTTAAAATAGTGGAGAGATACACGGGCATAACCTAAACCTACGCGCCCTTCATTTTACATGTGTTTAATTAATTCACTCTCATTTCAATTACTTCAATCATAATAGTTACCTATTTTATAAAGTACTAGCGACCCGCCCCGCGGGTCCGCCTGTGGTTTTAGGGTTCCATGCCTCAAAATGAAAAAACGGAACCCTTATACGATCACTTTGTTGTCCGTCCATCCGTCTGTCTGTCAAGACCCTTTATCACGGAAATGCGTGGAGGTATCCAGTTGAAATTAAAACCACATATTTCACTTTACAGTTCCTTGAAGATGTGAAAAAATCAAACTTCTAAGTTAACGTTAAAAAAAGATACTATGCCGCAAAAAACGTATGTTTCGAGACTCTCAAGGGAATCATTTATTTTTTTTATTCACAATTGGTAAACCCTTGACAACATCTTACCTGGTGGTAAGTGCCGATGTTGCCGAAGATGGAAGCGGGCTTACCAAGAATCCCCAACGCAATGGGGAACTGGCTATCTTATCTTCATGCCGGAACACACCAATGATATCAACATTGATATTTAGCGGCAAGACTTAGATAAGATGGTGGTAGCTAGCTAGGCGGGCTTAGAAAATGCCCTACCACCAACCAAACCGAGTCTTACAATTGTCCCCGCCGGGAATCGAACCCGCGACCTCCTGTGTAAAAACAGTGAACTTTGCGTCTGAGCTACGGAGGCGGTTAACATAACATATAATGCCTAAAACGGCGGTCTAACTTTTGAATTGAGTTAACCGCGTCATGTGGGGTATCGTATGAAAGGGCTTCATTGGCACGAGCTTAAACCGATGTTTAATTATTTTTATGATGTGTAGTTTTAGATTTATTATTTTTAAAGTTTCTTAGCCAGAGATGTGGTGGTACGGAACCGTTAGGTAAGCTGGGCTGGGCTAATCTGAAGTTTCCCTGAAAATTTTATCAAAATCTCCCCAACCGTTTTGCAGTCCATAGGTGTAATGGTTTTTTTTTTAATTCAGGGCAATGTTAAGGCAAGGTATTGATTGGCACCGTTGTCTGTGTATTTTTCTTTACGTGTAAAGAGCAAAGAAAATAACCACACTCTTTCACTTTTTCAATAATAATAATAATATAATTTATTAATTCCACCAACAAAGGATCACAATAGTGTTAGTAACTTATCCTAGGACTTAGACTAGTGTTAGTAATATACATTTACATTATATATAAAATTTATTTACAATATCACGACTATTATTGTCAATGGTTTTTCTTTTTAATCAAAAACTACAACGAAAGTATAAAAAAACAATAACATTACTCACTTTGTATTATCGTAAGAAATATTGTTGCATATTTTTTTAAATTTATACTTCAAAATATTAGTCGTAACTAGAGTTGGAAGTAACGGTGTAGACCTATCTCTCGGATTTTTTTTTAATTAAAAATTTGAGTGCGTTTGGCTGCACCTCACCTGATGGTAAGTGCCGATGCAGCCGAGAATGTACCACGCAAGCTCAAATAGTGCCTATTCACTCTACTCTTGAAGATTCCTAAATTATACGATCAGGGAATACAGACTCTGGAAGGGAATTCCACTCCTTGGCCGTTCTCATGATGAACGAAGAGGCAAAACACTATCGAGCCAAAACTGCTCAATCGTGTTTTTCTAATAGCTTTTGACTTCGAGGAAAATCATCAACGATAAGGGTATTTTTTAATCTTGGGTATTCTATCGTTTAGGAGTAATTGACGTCAAAAATAACGTAAATTATATTAAACTAAAAACTATTTCTTAAAATCTTTCTATGTATATTAAAGTCGATGTGTGTGTATATATGTATGTTCATATGTGTGTGTATATATGACTTTAATAATAGTTTATCATTTAATTTAATTTAAAAGCGTTTTTCTGACTGAAATCAAGCATGTCAACTTGTCCTGAATTTAAAATTTCGCGAATGCGTGTGACAGTTAGCGAGCTGTCCCTAATGTCTGTCACTAACCGATCGGTTACCTCCTAATTGGCTGTCCTATAGGCTATAATAGATGTTACGAAATCACCTTCCATTCTAGCAACAATTAAATAATTGGTGTACAAATAATTTTGAACAAAAAAAAACCGTCCTAAAACAAGAAACTAAGGTTCCCCTCGATTTCTCTGGGATGCCATCATCAGATCCTGGTTTTCTTATCATGGTACCACCCTTGGTATATCTCCTTTCCAATAAAGAAAGAATCAGCAAAATCGGTTCATAAACGACAAAGTTATCTGCGAACACACATTAAATACGGTCGAATTGAGAAACCTCCTCTTTGTTATGAAGTCGGTTAAAAAAGGGAGATGCAATAATTGCATACTGACGTATGTTTCCGTGGAACGCCTACAAACATGAACAGAACATAATGTGAAGACTAGATTTTATTTTGTTAAATTATTATTTTTTATTTTTGAGCGCTGCTGGGTACCTTAAGGACACTAACACCTAAATTTTGCTACTGCGACGCGTCTTGTGACCAACTTCAGAGCCGAAATAAAGTTGGGCCTGAGCTATACTCGAGGAAATTATTATTTCACGTATATGTCATTTCGAGTATGCGTCATTTCACGTATGTGTCATCTTCTATCTAATATATATAAAAATCCCAAAAAGAACGCAAGATTTGAAATTGATGAAAAACAAATTTTTTTTCGTTACTATATATTTGTATATAAAATCTTGAAATACATAAAATAGGGTTACTTGTGGAATAATACGTCAGGAAAATGTCCTCCTAGGCTTTGCTGGCACATACGCACTCTTTTGTCAAAAGTTTGTAGTTGGACGACCAGTGGAATGAACATCATGAATTGATCCACTCTCCCTCAATTTTGCAACCACTCTGCTCACAGTTGATGAATTCAAGTCAATATTCCGACCATATTTTGCACGGAATTTTTGAACCGTACCCGCTAAACTTCCATTACTTTTGAAATATTGTTCAATAATAAAAACGCGTTGATCTTTCGTACAACCCGCCATTTTTACAAACCCTAAACATTCAGTTGTCAAATAGTTTTTTTTTAGGGACGTAACGAAATCGGTGTAGGTCCCGTTAACTGGGGCTTCTCTCATCATACTGAACAACTTTTGTTCTACAACTTTGCTGAAAGCGCAAAAAAAAAATGTTTTTCCTCATACAAATCGATCAGCTGATTGACCAATTTTGTGTGTTTTAGTATAGAGGGTCCAATTTTATGGGTCACTTGGGGAACGTTGTTCAGTATGATGAGTAGAATCCCCAGTTACCGGGTCCTACACCAATTTTGTTACACCTGTATAATAAAACTGTAACGGGGCCGTGGCTGAACATGAAATATTTTTGGAAAATAACTGGACATTACTAACGATATAGAGGCCAAAACAACAAATTTTGGATTTTTTGTCTACCTGTCTGTCTGTTTGTCTGTCTGTCTGTATATTCGTGCATCACGCAAAAACTACCCCGATTTTGATGAAATTTTGTATGGTGGTTAACATATATGTAGGATACTTTTTATCCCGGAGAATTCAAGAGTTCCCGTGGTAAAATCAAAAGTATGCATTTCTAGAATGGCTCACCAAGCAAATGTTACTAGACCTGTAATATTGCAATTGAATTTTACACGTTGATAGCTTATATCGGGAACTAAAACTATATTGTGAATCCCAAAAAAACTAAAGAGGTCCCTTGGAAAATTAGACCTATCTACACATATAATAAAATCGATTTAAAACGCGCTTACCTACTTTTTTCTACATATAATATTATACTTAAATGTGAAAATGTGTTTGTTCTTTACCTTTTCACGCTTCAACATTGAAATTTAATAGGTACATAAATATTATATAAAACTGTAACGGGGCCGCGTCTGTACATGAAATATTTTTGGAAAATAATAATTGTGGCGGACATTACTAACGATATAGGGGCCAAAACAAGAGTATCGACGCCAGGTACACTTTACAGCAAACATTTTTTTCTAGGGGTATCGATGTTATGGACACTGCAGAAAAAGTATTATTATTATTTTCCGAGGTTCCGATGACATCGCAGAAAAAGTATTATTATTTAACCGTATGGCCACAGTCTAAGAATCCATACAATCGAGCGGGGGCCAAGGGGCGGGTACCATCCCCCTGGTCCATATACAAATCGATTGTTCACTCCAGCAGGAGAGTTCATTGCAGGTAAGGATCACGAGCTCTAGTGGTAGTAGTTACTACTGATTTCGAAGATGACGTAATTATCAAAGGCGTTGGACGACTGTATGGATTCTTAGACTGTAGTATGGTTTGGTTATGGCTCGCAAAACCATGCCTAAGATCATCACCAGCAAAAATGATGATGATTAAGCAGGTATTTTATTTGTGCTTTGTCGGCTAGGCACTGGGGTAGGTCACGGAGATTGCGCGATGCGCCGCGTCAAATGCATCGATCGCATAAAACGGGTAGTTAAAAGAAGTTAAGGCAGTTGTGGTTAAGGCAAAGTATATATATTACTACTAACATACAGTATGGACACTCCCTGCCGCTCTCTAGATGGCGACCTCACCCCCTCGTCACCCAGATTGGTTACAGTTTGGTTGTCGAACATATAGGATTTCGCCGCCGTTTTGTTTGTTCCGTCATTCCTTTTTTGAAATTTCATTTCTGGCCCGTTGTATGAAGTGTCCAGGGTGTGGTTAAGGCGAGGCGTTGAATGGAAAAGTTGTCCATGTCTTTTTCTTTACGTGTAAAGGGGTTAAGAAAATAACCACACTTTTGCACTTCTTCAATGCATTTTCGTTTCAATTAAAAACTACAATGAATTTTGAAAAATTTAACTGGCATATTGAAGTGTGTGTTTAGACTAATAGACTAAGAAAATTTTGAGGCACTAAGTCGATCTGGTTTGCCTGTAGAATGCAAAGCTCTGTTTTAAAAGAGATTTATTTGATATACATTTTTATGTTACAAAAGTTACTTAACCATTCTTGTTTCTGCAATTGACAAAATGGAGTCATTAAAATGAGGAATCAGTTACAAAATATCACTTTCATTTGTTTTGTTTGTAATTGCTGAGTAAAATCGAGATCCCTGCGACCAAAGTTTTCAATGCTAAAGGATATTTTACCTGTGATGCACAACGCACATCACAGGTATAGAATATCGATATTAGATCACATGAACGTATCACGAATTGGGTAACTATTTGAAAAGAGTTTAAATGCTCAAAAGCCGAATGCTCAAATAATTATTATACGAGTTAATACATGGTTTCAAATTCAAAAAAGGCTGTATTTCCTATTGTTGTATTGAAAATAAAATACGATTCTGCGACCACGCTTCCACCTCCAAATTTCATCATCAGATCAACTTCAAAATACCAAAAGCATAGTGAAAATTCTTATTTTTACTATGACAAAAGGATGTATTGTCACCGGAAATACGGTAATATCATCATATCAGCTCATATACGTCCCCACCGAGGGGCTCGAGCCTACCCTGAATTAGGGCGATCAGGCCTTAGTCGACCACGCGGGCCCAGTGCGGGTTGGTCAACTTCACACACAATAATATAATTCTAATCAATCAGACCCCTGAAAGTCGCTCTTAAATCGATCGCAAGATTTAACTAAACGAACATACATACATACATACTTTTAATAAAAATGGGGACTTTTAATTACGCTAAAATAATTTTACGTTAAATTGCTCGTAGAAGAGATGGCCGTTGGGGTAGTAAAGTTCTCGAGTGGCGACCACGCACCGGAAAGCGTAGTGTACGCAGGCCTCCCACTCGGTGGACCGATGACCTGGTGAAGGTCGCGGGAAGCCGCTGGATGCGGGCAGCGCAGAACCGGTCGACGTGGAGATCCTTTGGGGAGGCCTATGTCCAGCAGTGGACGTCCTTCGGCTGATATGATGATGATGATGATGATGAATTTTACGTCGGTTACTTACTTAATTTTGCGCAGGCAGCGTAAGTTTAAATTACTAGCTTTTGTCCGCGGTTTCGCCCGCGTGGAGAGTTTTTAGGGTGCCGTACCGGTAACTACTAAGCCTATCCTGTCAGTCTTTCCATCTGTATATCTGTCTGTACTTTGAAAGACTGTATCTACCTACAATTAAAAAAAATTCGAGCGAGACCTACAGTACTCGCATATGATGTGTAACATGTGACAAAATACTTTATAAAAGGACGGCAAAGATACGGCAGACTAGGCTGTATGGTCATAGGTACCTTTGCCTTTTCCGCGCTTTTAAAGCCTGAAAAAACGCGACTTCCTGTTAAAATGGGACACATTTCCGTCCCATTTCACGAAATCACTCCCACAAATTGCAGGAAAGCGAGAGCAAAGATGTTACACATCAAAAAAATTAAAGTGATGTTTTTGCTCTTTCGTTAAAACGCTAATACATACAAGCGTGAAAATTGGTGTGATAAAATAAAAAAAAATGACCTTCTGTCTGTCTTTTTATTTTTTTTATTTACAATTGGTAAACCCTTGGCATCATTTCACCCGATGGTAAGTGACGATGATGCCGAAGATGGAAGCAGGCTTACCAAGATTTCCCAACCCAGTGGGAAACTGGCTATCTTCAATGTTGTTAGAATTGATGTTTTGTAGCATTGTAATAAGATTGTAGTGGCTAGCCAGCCCTTCCACCAACCAAAACGAGTCTTAGAAAAAAAGGATTCCGCCGGGAATTGAACCCGCCACCTCCTCATGTGAAGCTTCACAGAATACATCTACTTACCAAGTTTCAACAGTATAGTTCTTATAGTTTCGGAAAAAAGTAGCTGTGAAATACGGACGGACGGATAGACAGACATGACGAATCCATAAGGGTTCCGTTTTTTGCCATTTGGCTACGGAGCCCTTAAAACCGCCCAGGTGCGATGCCGCGCGGTTTTATTTTGTAGCTGTCAGAAACTCCCAAATTCCTTTGATAACAATATTAGATCTTGGTCCGATTTCAAGACATTTTTTTTAGCAATATTATGTTGATACAAGTAAGTATGCAAATGTATGTGTATATGTATATAAGGTGTAACAAAATTAGCTGAAACTATTTTAACTGGTGCTTCTACCCATGAAACTGAACAACTTTCCCCATGGAACCCATAGTCAAACGCAAAAAAAATTTTGGCTCTCCCATACTAACTCGATCAGCTGATCAGGCAACTTAGTATGGGAAGTTGAATTTTTTTTTGAGATTTGACTATGGGTTTCATGGGGAAAGTTGTTCAGTTTCATGGGTGGAAGCACCAGTTAAAATAGTTTCAGCTAATTTTGTTAGACCTTATATACTATAATAGCTTTTGCCAATGGCTTCGCTCGCGTGAACATAGTTTCTTTGACTGGCTCTGAGGGTGCGCAGTGCGCGAGCCGCAAGCGGCTCGCAAGCGTGGAAGAAAGTAGCCTATGTGTTAATACAGGTTCTAACCTATCTACCTATCAAATTTCATCCAGATACGTTCAGTAGTTCTTGCGTGAAAGAGTAACAAACATCCATATATACAGACTTTCGCGTTTATAATATTATAGTAGTCCTATTTAACCATGCCAATTTGTGCGCTTGTATCGTATGTATTAGGAAATTGGAGGGGAAGGGCGTCAATGTAAAGTTTTTGCCCTTGTTTGTAAAAATCGTAGATCCGGGCTGTGAGTAACAGTCATTGGGGAGTTTCCCTTGGATTGTGGGGACGACCTTGGATCGATTGGGACAAGGACGCGTCGCGCGCACGCCGTGGGCAACGGGACCAGTGTTGCCGTTTTAGCGTATTTAGCAATAGAACTAGTGCGCTTTTGAAGCAGTCTAGCGCCAAAAACTTTCAACGTTTCATACATTTTAGCGCTCTTTGAGATCAGTCTCTCCATACAACCAGCAGCGCCAAAAATTCATTACTTTATTTGTTCTGGCGCTTGATTTGACCGGGCCACAAATCTCCGTAAGGCTGGCCTCACACAACCGGGATGCCTCTCTTAATTCATATTACATTACTAATTCAGAAATAATCCTGTTATCTAATATATAAAAATGAATCGCAAAATGTGTTGGTAAGCGCATAACTCGAGAACGGCTGGACCGATTTGGCTAATTCTTTTTTTGTCGAGTTCGTTATTGTCAGGAGAAGGTTCTTATGTAGGGTAGGGTAGTGTAGTGTAGTGTAGGGTAGTGTAGAGTAGTGTAGTGTAGTGTAGGGTAGGGTAGTGTAGTGTAGTGTATGTAGGGTAGGGTAGGGTAGTGTAGGGTAGGGTAGGGCAGTGTAATGTAATGTAAGGCGGTACGTAGTTCGCTGGGACAGCTAGTTGCATATATTATTTAGTTGAATTATGCTTCACACAAATACTGACTTTTTCAGATTATGAATTTTTCAGATCAATCGGTCAGAGTTAAGTGCCGATGCAGCCGAAGATGTCATACGCAAGCTCAAATTGTGACTATTCACACTCGTCTTGAATATTCCTTAAATATACGAATCGGGTAATATAGACGCAGGGAATCCAGGATACCGACTGTGTCTTGGCTACAGAGTAAAGGATTAAACTGTTTGCAGGGAATGAATCCATTGTATTCGTTTTTAGGGTTCCGTATCCAAAGGGTAAAAACGGCACCCTATACTAAGACTTCACTGTCCGTCCGTCTGTCACCAGGCTGTATTTCATGAACCGTGATAGCTAGACAGTTGATGTATTTCTGTTGCCGCTATAAGAACAAATACTAAAATGAAAAAGTGAAAGTTCCATACAAAAAACGTGTATTTTTTAAACGTGAAGAACCTAGCGCCATCTAGTATGATGGTACGGAACTGAAAAAACTAGCGCAATCTAGTATGATAGTACGGGACTGAAGAACCTAGCGCCATCTAGTATGATAGTACGGAACTGAAGAACATAGCGCCATCTAGAAGCTGAAGAAAATAGCGCCGTCAAGTATGATGGTACGGGACTGAAGAAACTAGCGCCATCTAGTATGATAGTACGGGACTGAAGAACCTAGCGCCATCTAGTATGATAGTACGGAACTGAAGAAACTAGCGCCATCTAGTATGATAGTACGGAACTGAAGAAACTAGCGCCATCTAGTATGATAGTACGGGACTGAAGAACCTAGCGCCATCTAGTATGATAGTACGGAACTGAAGAAACTAGCGCCATCTAGAAGCTGAAGAAAATAGCGCCGTCAAGTATGATGGTACGGGACTGAAGAAGCTAGCGCCATCTAGTATGATATTACGGGACTGAAGAAAATAGCGCCATCTAGTATGATGGTACGGATCCCTGTGTGTGTTTCTGACTCGCACTTGGTCTGTTTTTTTATACTTATATAAGATAAAAGCTATGCGATGTGTTGCTGTTCCATATTCGTAGTTCACCTGAGTCCAGAAACAATCAGTCTGAATTCCAAAGATGTTTGTGAGGCAAGGTATAATTATACTAAGTATATACAAGGTAAGCGTCGGTGGCGTAATGGCAAGGGCCGCCGCCTCCTGTCCGGGAGGTCGTGCTTCAAATCCTGCCACGTATCAATGTGATTTCGAATTTGGATTTCATATGTACGTTTATCCGACGATCTTACGGTGAAGGAAAACATCGTGAGGAAACCTGCACACGCCTGCGGAGAAACTCGCAGTTTGTGTGTAAGGTCGACCAACCCGCACTGGGCCCGCGTGGTCGACTAAAGCCCGATCGCCCTTGTTCAGGGTAGGCTCAAGCCCCTCAGTGGGGACGTATATGAGCTGATATGATGATATGCAAGGTATACATATGTATTTAGACTATGAATTCCGATTATGAATTCAGACAGCTGTTCGGCTGTATGAGGCCAGCCTACGAATGGATGTGCACACACTCGCCGGATAAAATTTGGAAACGAACACTATTTACAAACTCTTTTCTGAAATTTTAGTTTTTTCTGCAAATCCAGTCTGGCTTTTTGTGTCAGTGGTAAAGTTTTTTTCTGTCAATCCTGAATATTCAAAGCAGGAAATTCAGCAAGGTTTCGTTACCTGCCCATTTTTTATCCACAGTTGCTAAGCCCTCAGCATCACCTCACCTGGTGGTAAGTGATGATGATGATAAAGATGAAGGCGGAAAATGCAATGGGGAACTGACTAGTATATCTACATGCCAGAAACTCGCCAATGCTGTCAACGTTGATGTTTGGTGACAAGACTTAGATAAGATGTTGGTAGCTAGCCAGGCGGGCTTAGAAAATGTCCTACCACAACAAAACCGTAGTCTAACAAAATTAAACCCCGTCAAGAATCGAAATTATGACCTCCTGACGTGAAGCAAGTGGCTTTACCATTGCACTACGACACGTAGGCGGTTAAGATACACGAACCGCGCTGATTTTAATTTGCCTCATCTACACGTTCTTTAGTCTATGGTTCTAAAAAAATTAGTACCTATTGTTAAGAAAATAGAAGTCATTGAAATTAGAAATCTATTTTCTACTATCTTTTGCCCATGGCTTCGCCCGCGTTTTATGACTGTACTCGTAATCCACCCATGGTGCGCGAGCCGCAATCTATCTGTTTAGAATATTAGTTTATGTGATTTTTGTAGCAGTGTGTTTTTGGTGCAAGCTGTAAGCCAGATCCCAACAAAAACATTCTATAAAAAAATGCCAAGTCTCGATTAAGAATACTTGGCCATAAAAAAGTGCCAAGTCTCGATTAAGAATACTTGGCCATAAAAAGTAGTAAGATCAAATAAAGAACTAAATCTAAGACGGAAGAAAATGAATGACTTGGCCGTAAATTTTTTATTGTAAGAATTGTAAATCTAGCTAGATATATCAGACAAAGTGACTTTTATAGATTTTTACAATTATAAGCATAAGAATATAAAAGCATCTACATATCTACTTGGACTCACAATTCTTACAAATCATTTAACCGCCAAGACCTTCTGTCTGTCTTTTTATTTTTTTTATTTACAATTGGTAAACCCTTGGCATCATTTCACCCGATGGTAAGTGACGATGATGCCGAAGATGGAAGCAGGCTTACCAAGATTTCCCAACCCAGTGGGAAACTGGCTATCTTCAATGTTGTTAGAATTGATGTTTTGTAGCATTGTAATAAGATTGTAGTGGCTAGCCAGCCCTTCCACCAACCAAAACGAGTCTTAGAAAAAAAGGATTCCGCCGGGAATTGAACCCGCCACCTCCTCATGTGAAGCTTCACAGAATACATCTACTTACCAAGTTTCAACAGTATAGTTCTTATAGTTTCGGAAAAAAGTAGCTGTGAAATACGGACGGACGGATAGACAGACATGACGAATCCATAAGGGTTCCGTTTTTTGCCATTTGGCTACGGAGCCCTTAAAACCGCCCAGGTGCGATGCCGCGCGGTTTTATTTTGTAGCTGTCAGAAACTCCCAAATTCCTTTGATAACAATATTAGATCTTGGTCCGATTTCAAGACATTTTTTTTAGCAATATTATGTTGATACAAGTAAGTATGCAAATGTATGTGTATATGTATATAAGGTGTAACAAAATTAGCTGAAACTATTTTAACTGGTGCTTCTACCCATGAAACTGAACAACTTTCCCCATGGAACCCATAGTCAAACGCAAAAAAAATTTTGGCTCTCCCATACTAACTCGATCAGCTGATCAGGCAACTTAGTATGGGAAGTTGAATTTTTTTTTGAGATTTGACTATGGGTTTCATGGGGAAAGTTGTTCAGTTTCATGGGTGGAAGCACCAGTTAAAATAGTTTCAGCTAATTTTGTTAGACCTTATATACTATAATAGCTTTTGCCAATGGCTTCGCTCGCGTGAACATAGTTTCTTTGACTGGCTCTGAGGGTGCGCAGTGCGCGAGCCGCAAGCGGCTCGCAAGCGTGGAAGAAAGTAGCCTATGTGTTAATACAGGTTCTAACCTATCTACCTATCAAATTTCATCCAGATACGTTCAGTAGTTCTTGCGTGAAAGAGTAACAAACATCCATATATACAGACTTTCGCGTTTATAATATTATAGTAGTCCTATTTAACCATGCCAATTTGTGCGCTTGTATCGTATGTATTAGGAAATTGGAGGGGAAGGGCGTCAATGTAAAGTTTTTGCCCTTGTTTGTAAAAATCGTAGATCCGGGCTGTGAGTAACAGTCATTGGGGAGTTTCCCTTGGATTGTGGGGACGACCTTGGATCGATTGGGACAAGGACGCGTCGCGCGCACGCCGTGGGCAACGGGACCAGTGTTGCCGTTTTAGCGTATTTAGCAATAGAACTAGTGCGCTTTTGAAGCAGTCTAGCGCCAAAAACTTTCAACGTTTCATACATTTTAGCGCTCTTTGAGATCAGTCTCTCCATACAACCAGCAGCGCCAAAAATTCATTACTTTATTTGTTCTGGCGCTTGATTTGACCGGGCCACAAATCTCCGTAAGGCTGGCCTCACACAACCGGGATGCCTCTCTTAATTCATATTACATTACTAATTCAGAAATAATCCTGTTATCTAATATATAAAAATGAATCGCAAAATGTGTTGGTAAGCGCATAACTCGAGAACGGCTGGACCGATTTGGCTAATTCTTTTTTTGTCGAGTTCGTTATTGTCAGGAGAAGGTTCTTATGTAGGGTAGGGTAGTGTAGTGTAGTGTAGGGTAGTGTAGAGTAGTGTAGTGTAGTGTAGGGTAGGGTAGTGTAGTGTAGTGTATGTAGGGTAGGGTAGGGTAGTGTAGGGTAGGGTAGGGCAGTGTAATGTAATGTAAGGCGGTACGTAGTTCGCTGGGACAGCTAGTTGCATATATTATTTAGTTGAATTATGCTTCACACAAATACTGACTTTTTCAGATTATGAATTTTTCAGATCAATCGGTCAGAGTTAAGTGCCGATGCAGCCGAAGATGTCATACGCAAGCTCAAATTGTGACTATTCACACTCGTCTTGAATATTCCTTAAATATACGAATCGGGTAATATAGACGCAGGGAATCCAGGATACCGACTGTGTCTTGGCTACAGAGTAAAGGATTAAACTGTTTGCAGGGAATGAATCCATTGTATTCGTTTTTAGGGTTCCGTATCCAAAGGGTAAAAACGGCACCCTATACTAAGACTTCACTGTCCGTCCGTCTGTCACCAGGCTGTATTTCATGAACCGTGATAGCTAGACAGTTGATGTATTTCTGTTGCCGCTATAAGAACAAATACTAAAATGAAAAAGTGAAAGTTCCATACAAAAAACGTGTATTTTTTAAACGTGAAGAACCTAGCGCCATCTAGTATGATGGTACGGAACTGAAAAAACTAGCGCAATCTAGTATGATAGTACGGGACTGAAGAACCTAGCGCCATCTAGTATGATAGTACGGAACTGAAGAACATAGCGCCATCTAGAAGCTGAAGAAAATAGCGCCGTCAAGTATGATGGTACGGGACTGAAGAAACTAGCGCCATCTAGTATGATAGTACGGGACTGAAGAACCTAGCGCCATCTAGTATGATAGTACGGAACTGAAGAAACTAGCGCCATCTAGTATGATAGTACGGAACTGAAGAAACTAGCGCCATCTAGTATGATAGTACGGGACTGAAGAACCTAGCGCCATCTAGTATGATAGTACGGAACTGAAGAAACTAGCGCCATCTAGAAGCTGAAGAAAATAGCGCCGTCAAGTATGATGGTACGGGACTGAAGAAGCTAGCGCCATCTAGTATGATATTACGGGACTGAAGAAAATAGCGCCATCTAGTATGATGGTACGGATCCCTGTGTGTGTTTCTGACTCGCACTTGGTCTGTTTTTTTATACTTATATAAGATAAAAGCTATGCGATGTGTTGCTGTTCCATATTCGTAGTTCACCTGAGTCCAGAAACAATCAGTCTGAATTCCAAAGATGTTTGTGAGGCAAGGTATAATTATACTAAGTATATACAAGGTAAGCGTCGGTGGCGTAATGGCAAGGGCCGCCGCCTCCTGTCCGGGAGGTCGTGCTTCAAATCCTGCCACGTATCAATGTGATTTCGAATTTGGATTTCATATGTACGTTTATCCGACGATCTTACGGTGAAGGAAAACATCGTGAGGAAACCTGCACACGCCTGCGGAGAAACTCGCAGTTTGTGTGTAAGGTCGACCAACCCGCACTGGGCCCGCGTGGTCGACTAAAGCCCGATCGCCCTTGTTCAGGGTAGGCTCAAGCCCCTCAGTGGGGACGTATATGAGCTGATATGATGATATGCAAGGTATACATATGTATTTAGACTATGAATTCCGATTATGAATTCAGACAGCTGTTCGGCTGTATGAGGCCAGCCTACGAATGGATGTGCACACACTCGCCGGATAAAATTTGGAAACGAACACTATTTACAAACTCTTTTCTGAAATTTTAGTTTTTTCTGCAAATCCAGTCTGGCTTTTTGTGTCAGTGGTAAAGTTTTTTTCTGTCAATCCTGAATATTCAAAGCAGGAAATTCAGCAAGGTTTCGTTACCTGCCCATTTTTTATCCACAGTTGCTAAGCCCTCAGCATCACCTCACCTGGTGGTAAGTGATGATGATGATAAAGATGAAGGCGGAAAATGCAATGGGGAACTGACTAGTATATCTACATGCCAGAAACTCGCCAATGCTGTCAACGTTGATGTTTGGTGACAAGACTTAGATAAGATGTTGGTAGCTAGCCAGGCGGGCTTAGAAAATGTCCTACCACAACAAAACCGTAGTCTAACAAAATTAAACCCCGTCAAGAATCGAAATTATGACCTCCTGACGTGAAGCAAGTGGCTTTACCATTGCACTACGACACGTAGGCGGTTAAGATACACGAACCGCGCTGATTTTAATTTGCCTCATCTACACGTTCTTTAGTCTATGGTTCTAAAAAAATTAGTACCTATTGTTAAGAAAATAGAAGTCATTGAAATTAGAAATCTATTTTCTACTATCTTTTGCCCATGGCTTCGCCCGCGTTTTATGACTGTACTCGTAATCCACCCATGGTGCGCGAGCCGCAATCTATCTGTTTAGAATATTAGTTTATGTGATTTTTGTAGCAGTGTGTTTTTGGTGCAAGCTGTAAGCCAGATCCCAACAAAAACATTCTATAAAAAAATGCCAAGTCTCGATTAAGAATACTTGGCCATAAAAAAGTGCCAAGTCTCGATTAAGAATACTTGGCCATAAAAAGTAGTAAGATCAAATAAAGAACTAAATCTAAGACGGAAGAAAATGAATGACTTGGCCGTAAATTTTTTATTGTAAGAATTGTAAATCTAGCTAGATATATCAGACAAAGTGACTTTTATAGATTTTTACAATTATAAGCATAAGAATATAAAAGCATCTACATATCTACTTGGACTCACAATTCTTACAAATCATTTAACCGCCAAGCTACTCGTTTTTTAAATAATTACTAGGGATGCATCGATACGCCTTTTTGCCGATACGATACCGATACCGATACTCTTATAAAAATATCGGCGATACCGATACCGATACCGATACGCTTATTGAAATCAAAAAGGAAGGTAGAATAAATAAAACACAATTAATTAATAGTTTTAGTAATCAAAATTAACAACTATAACATTTTTATTTAAAAAACAAAGCATTCTTAAGTTTTGCGGGCAAAGGCGATTTCGCAAGTCTGTTTGAATAAGACCTGCGGTGGAAAATGGTCTCTCAGATGCAACAGACGCCTCGTTTGCAACGAAATAGATGGAACAACACGCGCGTTTACATTACATTTTTAAAGCGCGAAATTTGAAAAGTATCGTTGAATCTGCCATAAAAATATCGCCGATACCGATATATCGGCAAACCCGAAGTATCGCCGATATATCGGTATCGGTATCGGTATCGGATGCATCCCTAATAATTACTCAGACTTAGACTTAGGCTCTTTATATGATATCACTACTTTCTATGGCCAAGTAATCCTAATCGAGACTTAGCATATTTTTAAAGAACTTGTTAGTTGGGATTTCACTTGTGTTCCTACGAACATTAACTATTTTCTGCTTATTTTTTATAGTTTTTTTGGAAATATGTCTTTTATTATTATTTTTAAATGCCCATATCAATGAACTTGATAATAACTTTTGCTAATAGTTTAGCTTTTCTCCCTATGCTTCCTCATCAGGTAAAAGAGGGATGAAATGGGAGCAGATCCTCATTTTAAAAGTACTAATATATAGAAATTCGTCTTATCTAAGTCTTGCCGCCAAGCATCAATGTTAACAGCATTGTTGTGTTCCGGCTTGTGGATAAGATAGCCAGTTCCCCATTGCGTTGGGGAATCTTGGTAAGCCCGTTTCCATCTGCGGTATCATCGTCACTTACCATCAGATGAGATGTTGTCAAGGGCTTACCAATTGTGGAAAAAAAATCCTTGGTTCGTACAAGTGAACGTAGGTAGTGGTTACGTCACAGGCAATGAGTTTCTATAGCTATATTGGAAACATCGCTTTGTGTCTACTCAATATATTTGTAAAGTTTGGATTCAATCCGGTATGTGGTTTTTGTATTAAAGCGGAACTACGTTTGTATGGAAACTCGAGCCTCCTGGGGACCCTTAAGTGATGTTTATGGTGTAATCGCTCAAATTTACACAATTAACTATTTTTTTTATTATTTTCGACACAATACCTCCATGTTGCGGTTCCTGTTTGCTAAGTGGGATGGCAAGTTGAAAATCGTGCGAGAGTGAAGAGGACCAACATTTTGCTTTATCCCTATTATGAATCGTTCAAAAAATTAATACATATTAATATAAAGAGAGGTACGAATTGCTCGGAGTTTCTCTGTGGGATAGAATCTGAAACGAAGTCATTCGCCAGAGAACCGAGGGACCGACATAGCTCAGCGAATAAGCTGACTGAAGTCCTAAAAGGTCGAAGACAGATGAGGAGCATCTGTTCGGGAGGACGTACCTTTTTTTAATCACAATTGGTAAGCCCTTGGCATCATCTCACCTAATGGTAAGTGACGATGATGCCGAAGATGGAAGCGAGCTTACCAAGATTCCCCAACGTAATGGGGATCTGGCTATCTTATCATCAAGCCGGAACACATCAATGCTGTTAACAATTATGTTTGAAGGCAAGACTTAGATAAGATGGTGGTAGCTAGACAGGCGGGCTATGAAAATGCCCTACCACCAACCAAACCAAGTCTTACATAGTTGACCCCGCCGGGAATCGAACCCGCGACCTCCTGGTGTGAAGCGAATGGACTAACCATTACGCCACGGAGGCGGTTTCTATAAAATAAAACCTTTTTCTATAAAATAAAACTTTACACAAAGAGGAAAAAAACGAAATTTTCATTTTCTGAAAATGCTAAAATAGAAGGAGAAATAAGTCGAATAGATTGGAATCCCGATTTTTAGGATTTTATTTATATGGGATAATAAGAAATAATTGAACAAGTTGTAGGCTTATTCGACGGATTTTTATGCCATAGTCACACCCTGGACACTTCATACAACGGGCCAGATATGAAATTATTTCAAAAAAGGAATGACGTAACAAACAAAATGGCGGCGGAATCCTATACGTTCGACAACCAAACTGTAACTGTTAATCTGGGTGACGAGGGGGTGAGGTCACAATCTAGAGAGCGGCAGGGAGTGTCCATACTGTATGTTCTTGGCAAAGTATATATATATATATATATATACTTTGCCATGGTGTTAAAAAAAAGTTGGTAATGAAATATGACTTTTGGACTGATGCTCCTCGGATAGACGATGCAAGTTCTGGAGTGGAGAACGCGTTTAGGCAACGTAGTGTGGGACGCCCCTCCGGCCAGGCGTAGCAATGACACTGGATGCGCAGAGCTAAGATTGGTAGAAGCGGTAAGCATTTAGAGAGGCCTATGTCCAGCAGTGGACAACACGGGCTGATAATGATGAAGATGATGATAATGAATATGTAGGTATACATTCTAGAATACTTATATTAATGTATTTAATTGTCTTGATTCAAAATGTTGAAAATAGATATACTAGCATTCAAACTTCCTCAATCATTTTACCTTTTTTTTCTCTTTTGTTGTGCAATAAAGTGTTTTCAATCAATCAATCAAACAAATATTTTTGATACAGTTTTAAGCAATATCGAACCTAATGGCTTAACTGCAGCAGCTACTTAACCTCTACCACATCCCGGACACTGCTACAACGGTCGTGAAGTGACATTTCTAAAAACAAATGACGGAGCATACAAAATCACGGCGAAATCCCATACGTTCGAGAACCAAACTATAACCAATCTGCATTAATCTGGGGTGGCGAGGGATGAAGTCGGTATCTAGAGAGCGGAAGTGAGTGTCCATACTGTATTTTAGTACTAATATATATACTTTGCCTTTACTTAACACTCAAATGCATATCAGCTCATATACGTCCCCACCGAGGGGCTCAAGCCTACTCTGAATTAGGGCGATCGGGCCTTAGTCGACCACGCGGGCCCAGTGCGGGTTGGTCGACTTAACACTCTTACTTAACCCTAAATCTCAGAATTACGTAACTCCAACATAGACACGAAAAACATTACCCTCTTCTTTGGGTAGTGGGGTAAAAAGGCCATCAAACGTAGTGTAGCCATCACAGAAATCACTTGAAAGGACCACAAGCAGTTAGTTGATACAAAAGGATCTAGTCAAACTATTAATGAAGAAGGAAATCGGAAAATCGCCATAATTGATTACTTTCCCCCCAAAAAGTCTTTGTCCCAAACAGCGATTTGTCCGGTGCACAACTTACCCCAGCTGGATCCCGTGCGTCCCAAGAACTGTCCCGTCTCCCCGTTCCACAGGAAGGTCCTGAAGGACTCCCATTTCCCCAGGTCCGGCGGGGGAGTGTAATACTGCTCGGTGACTTTGGTCTTGTCCGCCATGGTTGCTACGCCGGACTGAGGAGATCGATGGCACGTCGCAGCCGCCCCCCGCGCTTCGGTCCCCGCTCGCTGAAATACCCTCGCCCCTTATGTAACGATTAGGGTTGTGTCACGTATCCGTAAACTAAAAAAAATACAGGCATATACAAACCACGTAGTTTTTACAAGCTTTTATTTACCTTGCGATCTATGTATGTTTGTTCGGGTGAATTCAATATATTTATTCAAAATAGGTGCAAATTACACTCTTTCTGATAGTCATAAAATAATAATAACAATGTCATTTGTGAAGAATCAAGAAATAAACAATTATTAGTTAATAACGTCAAGATTAAATCCTTGATATAATCCAGATTATGTCATTAGAACATGAAAAGTTATACATAAAAATAATTGAATGCATTTAACAAGAGTAGGCCAGTTCACTCACGCGGACAGCATCCGGTCACGAGTATAACGCGAGAGTCAGCCATCGCTCCCATCAACCATATTAGAGGGAAAGGAACGACCCGGCTCCCAATGCGCCACCTGAAATCTCGCAAGTTAAATTTGACCCACTTCCCGGTTTCCGAATGAGCTGAAGTTTTTTAAGCATAATATGTATATCGAGTGACAATGCAATATTAAAAGCTTGTACCTCAAAGTTTTTAAGTTTTTCGAAAATTATTACATTTACAATGTTGGTTTTTGTGCAATAAAGTCGGTTCGCTTCGTTAAGAATTAAAATCGTTTTTTTTAATGTCGTGTCTTTTGTACGTGAATACTTAACAATCCGAATATAACGTTGTACTTATAGGCAGAATTAAGTAATAATACTTTTAATAATACTTTTAAAAGTTGTTCTGTATTCTGTTCTAAGATTCTGGCAGACGAATACTTATTCAATAGTCATTGATACAATAAAATTTTTAGTTTTTAATTCTCACCTATTTTACATCTTTGTCATATATAGCGACGATAGTGATATATAGGGTGGATTGCCCTTTTATGATACAATAACTTTTGCCCGCTGCTTCGTCCGTGTGGATATTCTGACTTTGAGGGATAAAGGTGAGCGAGCTGCAAGCGTGCACCTGAGTTTTCTCCAGATCCCTCAGGATCTATATCGGGCTATTCTGATTAGCAGTCTATGTCACTTCCCAACCCCACAACCACAATCCGTTGCTCCGTTGCGACGGCGACGTGCGCTATCTTGGAAACGAGTTTTCCCCGGATCCTTCGGGAACTATGTCACCCTCAACCATCTCTGTTCAAGAAATCACATCAATCCATTTTTCCATTGCGATGTTAAAGAAATTCACTAAAAAGAGTATTTTTTCAGTTTTCTCATTAACTGCGTCGGACTATGATATTTTCACGGGATTAAAAGTAAAAAAATTAAAATGAAAATAAAAAGTTTCACTGGAAGGGACACAGGCTGCCTGCCAATTTTACCAAGATTGGTTGAGGTGTTGAAGCGTGAAAAGGTAAAAAACAGACAAACACATTTTTACATTTATAATATTAGTAAGGATGGCTGTGGCTGTGACAGGCAAATAATTTATTTTAATATAATTTTTTTTATTCTATATATTTAATTGAAAATTAATTAAATGTATTACATAATAGTAGTTTTAAAGTTAAACTATAACGCTTGAGTCATATATATGACTTAAAATAAATATTAATTTTATTAATACGAATGTAATTTATTTTAACAAAAAATATAATAATACAGCATAATAATAATATGCCTAGTTTATTTTAAATAATTTACCTACCGCCATAAAATTTTAAAAAATCCTTTTCCGTTCATATATTATCCGAAATCTCTTAGAGGTGTCTAGCAACCCTAGCACCGATTACGTAACTCGGCGCGCGCAACCCCATTTCCCATCGACCAGTACCCCGGTAGGGATCATCAGGGGTGCCTTACTGCTTGGTCGTAAGAGCTTCCGTAAGGTATTGTTGTGATTTTGTTGCGTTTACTGTACTTATTGCCGTTCAATTTGTTAAATAACGTATGAAATTATTAGGGTAGCTGTCCAAGTGTACAAGGCACATTTTTTTAATAAAAACAATTTCTATTCTATAGCTTAATAACAAGTCAATTACTCTTTTACATACTTCTACATGACAATTATGCCAAAAATAGAAGCAGGCTCACCAAGAATTCCCGACGTAATGGGGAAGTTTCCCATTGCGGCGACCTTTGGAAACATTGGACGCAGGAATCTTGATTTTGCTCAGCAATCACAAAACATTTGGAACTGATATTTTATAACCTAATGATTTATTTCAATGACTTTATTTGGTCGGTTACAAAAACACAATTCGGTAGCTATTGTAACAGAAAAAAATATATGAAAGATACCACTTTTAAAATAAATTGTACGGTGTATTTGTTGTAATGTGCTCTAAATAAAATATTTTCTATTATTTTCAAAAAGAACAGAAATATAAAAAAAAACAGAGATTTACATTCTCCAAACAAACCAGACCAATTTAAAACTCTAAAATTTTTTAGTCGATAAGTCTAAACACACACTTCAATATGATAGTTGGATTTTTAAAAATTAATTATCCTTTTATAAATGAAACTTAAAAACATTGAAAAGGTGCAAAAGTGTGGTTATTTTCTTTACTTATTACACGTAAAGAAATAAACAGAGACAACTGTTCCCCAATTAATGCCCCACCTTAAGTTGGGGATCTTGGTGAACTGAAAAATTCACAAAGTAATGGGGAAGTTTAATCATTCATGTTTGGCGTCAAAACTCAGATACCATGGTGGTAGCTAGCCATAGAGACAGGGTTGAACTTCCACCAAACAAATCGGGTCCTATCGGCCCTCACTAACGTTAGAAAATGGGACCATTTGGTGACGGCGTTGAAATCATTAGCCAAATTTAAATTCATTGGCCAAATTTTAAACTACGGATCTACTCAGAAAACTGAACCTAATGAGGTGTAGGTTGGTAAGGTTAGACATTAACTGATCTACCAAATTTGTATAAAAATTCTGAAAATATTTTTGCCCCCATCGTAAAGGTTCCTTGAAGAAAACCCTGTTACAAGCATCAGGTGCGTTTAAAATTTAAGATTTAACATAATAAAATAAAACACTTTTAAGAATAAAAATACAGTCCTTCTTTGGACTTGTAATAAAATATTTAGATGAAACAAAAAAATACTTTTAAATGGTATTTTATTATTTTGAATTTCATACGACTGCGATACGTTTTAAGATGGTAAGTTTATATTCTTACAAATTCAATAAATCAATAAGTTATGCAGATTTTTTATGTTCATATATCTAACTACACTATGACTAAAGAATAAGTAACAGTAAATGCATTTGAATAATAAATACAAGCAAGTACAAACAAGAGATCGAAGACACATTTAAACTCCTGCACTAAAGTTTAAGGCAATTCATTTGACACCACCAAAAACATTGCTATTAACATTTTGGTAGGCACTCAAAACGAAGTATAACTATCGTAATAATAGGACTTCTGTTTTAGGTCGTTTTCTTCTACTTTCTCTGTGGTATCCGTGGCATTCTTTGGAGTTTCCTCTGGGTCTGGTTTGGTCCACGCCTGGCAAATACAAGTCGGTCCATTCCCAGCTAGCGTACCGCTGGAAACGTTGGAAGCTTGAGAAGTTTGTTGACTGCCACTCGAACTGCCTTGGCTTACCAATTGAGTTTGACTTCCTTGGCTAACTTGGCTTGTGGATTGCTGTGTTGTCGTGCCTAAATTAGCAGGATATTGAACTGTTTGCTGGTTATTCTCTTGATACTGTCCTGTCGTTTGCTGGTTTGTTCCTTGATATTGCCCTGTAGACTGTTGATTCGTTCCTTGATATTGCCCAGAAATCTGCTGATTCGTTCCTTGATACTGCCCTGTTGAATGGCTAGGAAACTGTCCTGTAGTCTGTGTGTTCGTGCCTTGGAACTGCCCTGTCAATTGATTATTTCCTTGAAACGCGCCTGCGATTTGCTGGGTATTGCTAACAAATTGACCTGCTTGAAGATTGGAGCCTTGAAATTGACTATTTTGTTGGTTACCACCTTGAAATTGACCAGTAGTTTGTTGGTTTCCCTGGTATTGTCCTGTGGGCTGAACTTGTGGCATTATTGGTTGAACTTGTGGACTAATAATTGGTTGAACTGGTGTACTGATAGCTTGCGCCGCCCCACTGAACTGCCCTTGATTCTGAAACTGTCCCTGATTCTGAAATTGACCCTGCTGGTTTTGATTCTGGTTCTGATACTGAGCTTGTTGATTTTGATTTTGGTATTGTGCTTGATTCTGGTGTTGTCCCTGCCCTTGGAACTGATTGGCGCCCTGATTCTGCAGTTGAAACTGACCCTGATTTTGCGGGTATTGGTACTGTCCTTGTAGCTGACTCTGGCCCGCTACGTAGCTTTGTCCTGACGTCGGATATACTTGACTATTGACGTAAGTTCCTTGAGGGTAAGTTGGGTAATTTCCGCTATTTTGAGGGTAATTTTGCCCCTGATATTGCCCGTTGTTTTGAGCGTTGAAGGCAGCATTTTGGTTCCAGTTGAATTGGGCATTCTGCTGGTTCTGATAGCTACCGACTTGGTGTTGAGCCGCCCCCTGAATCTGAATGCTGCCCTGGTAGTTGGCTTGGGTACTGGGCTTATTCTTGTGACTTTGAACTATGTCGATGACCCCGCCGATGATCTTTTCAGGAATATGGAGCACTTTTTCTTTCATGTTCGTCGATGATGCATCTTGTAAGCTTGATATGGCAAGTAACTGAAATAGAAAAGGTGAATTTAATTCAAAGTATTCCTTTAGTGCAATTAAATCTATCTTAGTACTATAGCAGACCATTTCAAAATAATTTTCAATCATAAAATTTAAAAGAAAATTAAAGCTGCACTTAAATTGAAATATTGCAAATAGTCGCCAAAGATTAAAAAAAGGGGAATTAAGTATTACAAATATTGTAATATTTGTAATACTTAATTCCCTTTTTTTAACAAACTAGCTGTCCCGGCGAACTTCGTTCCACCTTACACTACACTACACTACACTACCCTACCCTACCCTAAAACCTTCTCCTGACAATAACGAACTCCAGCCGTTCTTGAGTTATAAACGGTGCAACTGACACGACTTTCTTTTACAGATAATATATAGATATAGATAATAGACATGTTATCCATAAGAAAAAGGCATTGACACGTGCCAGAGTAAGTCGTTAATGGAACTGACGTGAAAAGATAAGTTAACTAGTCCTAAAATCACTGAACTTCGTAAAACGATCAACTGACAGACAACTTAATTTTGAAAACTAAAAGTTAATAGTGGACACTCACAAACACACAGATGCTTCGAAGTCCGTCCATGGTGTTTCAGGGGCTCCTCTCAATTGCCAGGAAGCCTTCAAGGACACTCTTATATACCCGAAAACGCAGCCTTGGTTCCGCTTGTAAGGGATGTAGGGCTGCCACTTAGCGAGAAACTCGAGTTTGGAAGAAAAATTAAATATAAATAAATTTTACAGCCAAGCTGTGCATATTTACTTGCATAGCCTTAACCGTCTGGATACGCAAATCAACAATGAACATTACGCTTTTGTAGCGTAGGCATACATATTGTTTTTTAATAAAATCGTTAAAGAAAATGACTGTTGTTTATACAATTACTTTTTGCAAAGTTGCACCAAAATCGTAAAAGTAATTTTTGAGCTTTTTGTTTTTTTTTTGTGTGGCAGCTACCAACTCATCATTCTGAAAAATTTTCCCCACGAAGCCCATAGTCAATTCGCAAAAGAATTTGTACTTTTTATACAAGTTAATCGGCTGATTGACCTATTTGTTCATTTTTAGGTTATGTTACATATATACTTTGGTTCCGTAGTCAACAAGGAACCCTTATAGTTTCGCCATGTCGGTATGTCTGTCTTTCCGCAGTTTAGCTCAGAGACTTTTAGTACTAGAAAGCTGTAATTTTTTCCATAATTTTTTACTTATCACAGCGACAAAGTGGTTCAATAAAATCTTGAAAAAAAAATTTTGTTTTTTTTTTTCGTTGACTTACCCTAATGTCAGAGGTATCGTTGAATAGGTCCTTCAAAACTACCGAGGGTTTACTAAGCCTACCAGCTAAATCGCTATTTCAGGTTAACTGAAAAAATTGAAAATATAATCAATTAAAAGAAATCATAGTTTTATCACGGCTTTCATAGTTTAGAAATACCTATAATTGACTAACTTAACATTTAAAAAAAAACTAAACAACTCCGTTTTGCGCAAGTCCGACTCGCACTTGGCCGGTTTTATATGGAGCGTCAATTTTTTTTGAAGATTGTCTGTTTTTAAGGGAAAGTAGTTTAGTATGGTGAGTAGTAGCCCCAGTTCCGATTCGTTACACCTTGCACATACATATCGTTAAACATACAATGCAAAACTTAAGATAATAAAAAAGAAAAGCAGAAAAATTAAAGTACAACTGCAGTCTAAGCTAAAATAATTTCAGTTTTTTTTACAATATAGATTTTAAAACTAAATGGTTCTAGAGAGCTCAATCTAATGATAACGTACCATTGTAATATCTATGTTAACAATAAACAATTATTAAGTAAAGACCAATGGAGGAAGTCGTCAGTGGACATCTTCCAGCTAAATTGTTTGATAATGTGTTTTTGAGAAGTTGTTGTGGCAATTGGCAACCCTAGCAACACGCCAGGTGGGATGGGATGGGATACGAGACTGCGTGTGATCGAGGATGCGTGCGTGCCGGTTGTAGCGCCAGAGATACCGCTATCCAGTCTCTCGGGAGGTGAGCGTATTAAGTATCGATATCGATAATTTATGTTTTTAAAAAGAATGAGATTTTGAGATTTACCGACCGGAGTCAAGCATGAGTAGACTCGGTCACACGATGAAGTTATCGTTGCGTTAATTCAAAATTGATCAATAATCTTATAATTAGGTTTTCTGTTTTCAAGGATTTATAACTTAGCGACACGGTCTTTGTTTACCAACGATATTGGGATGTAAGACACAGTTGCATCATTGTTGAACATCATAATCATCATATCAGCCGAACGACGTTCACTGCTGGACGTAGGCCTCCCCCAAGGATTTCTACAACGACCGGTTCTGCGCTGCCTGCATCCAGCGGCTTCCCTCGACCTTCACTATGTCATCCGTCTACCTAGTGGAAGGCCTGCCTACGCTTCGTTTTCCGGTGTGCGGTTGCCACTCAAGAACTTTACTGTCCCAACGGCCATCTGTTCTATATGGCCATCTGTTCATTATTGAACAATCTAATTTGAAATTTTAAATATTCCAAATAAGACAGCTAAATTAAAAATCACACCACATTGCAGATTTAGTGGTTAAACTGTGCTGCTATAATAGGCTGTTTACCGTATAAAAAATTAATTAAAAAATACTATTCAATAAATAGCATTTCTTCTAGAATTGCAAAAAAACACTGGCTCAATTGAAATACTACATAGTTTTTAATTTTCATCATCACTATATTAGCTCATATACGTCCCCACCGAGGGGCTCGAGCCTACCCTGAATTGGGACAATCGGGCCTTAGTCGACCAGTCGAGGTTTCCTCACGATGTTTTTCTTTCACCGTAAGAGCGCCGGATAAACATACATATGAAATCGAAATTCGAAAACACATTGGTACGTGGCAGGACTCGAACTACGACCTCCCGCATAGGAGGTAGCGGCCCTTGCCATTGCGCCACATACGCTTTTAATTTTGTATTTATAAAAAACAGCAAATTAGTCCGATAAAGACTATTACACTTATGACGTCACTATGTCACTAACGCGAATAATTGCAGAACCAACTTTCGTTTTTGACAGTTGATAAAATGTTACTCAAATGACTATAGTAGTAAAATACCGTATTTTTAAAACCATTAGAAAAGGCCGTAACCAACATTCCAACAATTCACTTTGGTGGGGTATTCCTGGGAGGATCTCACAGTCCGGATAAATTAATCATCTTTAAAGTAGGCAGGTAAACGAGTATGTCAACTAATGATTTTGTTTATTTATTAACATCGATATCGTAAACATATTTAGGTTTTTCCTTGCACTATTCCACAATTAATATAAATAAAATACAAATTTGTTTATACTGCAACCGGTTTCGTGATCATCTTCAGGCAGTAATTAATTGTGGAACAGTGCAAGGAAAAACCTAAATATGTTCATTTTAGTATTCCACCAAGAACCTACTATCGCAAGCATACAATATCGATATCGTTGTTTCCCGCCCTACGCCGAAATCCGCGCTGTCTGCTCGCATGATTGACGCTGCGTCTGCGCCGCCGGTGCACGCTGCAAGGGTGCGCTCGCGATTGTCTTGTTGCACTTTTGGGGATTGGGGTTCCTTGGACAATGTTCTGGTGAAATCTGCTTTACTCTCTAGGTACATGTGGATTTAAAATGTTACAAAACACCTAACAATCGTCTTGGCAATCATGTAGAGCCATTGTAGAGCTCTCTCGGATCACTTTTGGGTACAAAGTTCATCAAACACTAAGATCACTTTTTATTTTCTAAAAGTTGGCATCAACTAGTTAATTATAAATGGATCACAATTCACCAAAATACTTACAAATAAATTATGCCTGCGAATGTATGTTTTTCGTTTGTCTCAAAAACTCAAAATTGTCACACCGGTCGGTTACGTGAAACAGACTTTTAGGAACTCTTTCTTGTCATCTACTAATAAGTAAGTTGTATTTTTCAAAATACCTTATTACTTACTAGCTGTCCGCCCGTGGCTTCGCACGCGTTGTGTTCGATAGTAGCCTGTCACTCTGTAGACTTTTTACTATATATATATATATATATATATATATATATATATATATATATGCAAAAAAAAATCGAGCGAGACCTACAGTACTCGCATATGATGTGTAACATGTGACAAAATACTTTATAAAAGGACGGCAAAGATACGGCAGACTAGGCTGTATGGTCATAGATACCTTTGCCTTTTCCGCGCTTTTAAAGCCTGAAAAAACCCGACTTCCTGTTATACATGGGACACATTTCCGTCCCATTTCACGAAATCGCTCCCACAAATTGCAGGAAAGCGAGAGCAAAGATGTTACACATCAAAAATCACGCCTATCCAATGCTCCGTTTTTCCGTAAAAGAAGGACAACAAACAAACTCACTTTCACTTCGCAATTATAAATAATGATGATAGTTAATGATGATCCGGGTTGTCTGGAAGAAATCGCTTTGAGCGATAAGACCGCCCAAATTGTACCGCTATAAGTTTCTTTTGTTTGTTTTTTATATATTTTTCAAGTTAATTTTTTTAAGTTTTTACAATTTGTTTTTTTTTACTAGTGTGTACAATAAAGAAATAGTATTTATCTTATCTTATCTTAAGTTTGGAGTTAGGATAGTACGGAGCCCTCCTCGCATAAACTTTCCTTACATATGACCGCTTTTTATTAATTTATCTTATCGCAATCGGATCACCGGTGCCCGATTTATTGCTCTAACCCCAATACGTTCGCAGAACCGAGCCGGTTATTAATTTAAATAAAATGTTTGCGGAAAAAAATCTCACTTATCGATGTACAGTTGATTAAGGGGTTACAGGCTATTTAAGAGTTATTAATTTTACTCTCCGATCAAAGAGATGTCACGGCTAAACTGTGGGTGGAAAGGGGATTCGATTCAATTTAATTCAATATATTGTACCTTGTTTAATGGCAAATAAAGAATATTTGTATTATTTATTAAAAATAGGTGCAATTTACACTCTTTGTGATAGTCATACAATAATAATAACAATGTAATTTGTGAATAATCAAGAAATCTATAATATAATAAAACTGTAACGGGGCCGTGTCTGTACATGAAATATTTTTGGAAAATAATAACTGTGGTGGATATTACTAACGATACAGAGGCCAAAACAACAAATTTTGGAATTTTTGTCTGTCTGTCTGTCTGTCTGTCTGTATGTTCGCGCATCACGCAAAAACTACCAGGCCGATTTTGATGAAATTTTGTATGGTGGTTCCTTATAGCCCGGGTTAACATATAGGATACTTTTTATCCCAGAAAAATCAAGAGTTCCCGTGGGAAAATCAAAAGTATTCATTTATAGAATGGCTCACCACGCAAATGTGGCTTGACCTATTACATTTAAATTTTACACGTTGATACCCTTATCGCGAACTAAAACTGGGACATTGTGAATCCCAAAAAAAATAGGGTTCCTACAGGAATGCATAAAATTGTATCTTTAGAATGACTCAACGTAACAATATGAAACCTTTACATTGGGATGGGATGTTTTGACCATCATTGTATAGTCGGGTACTCTTTATCCCGGAAAACTAAGGACGTCCCGTGGGAAATTATCTATAGATACTTACAATAATAACAATAGAGAACTTTTTTCTGTATATTAACTACACATACCAAACATTATAATCATAGTAACAGAATGTCAATAGATGGCACTGCAGGAATAATAAAACCCGCTTAAGTTGTATTAAAACATTACAATATTATTTCATACTTTTGAATGGATTTCTGTTATGTATTTTTCAGCATACGCTACTTTAAACTCTGCAACTATGATGCGTAGCGATGTGTTTCATAGACGAACAGAGAGGTATTTTTTTACAGATTCCAATCGTGTAAAAAAATAAAAACACATAAATCGAGCTTAACATCTTTTAACAGGAGGCACAGATATGGGAACTCTTCTGACGGCGACTATTTGCGTGTGGCAGTTGCTCTCCGCCTGCAATATCAATATCTGTGAACCTCATCAATGTATTTGCGGGTCCTCAGTGGAGGCAATTGACCATCACTCACTGAGTTGCAGTCGTGTTTGTGAAGATTTTCACGTCACCAATTCCTTAATGACCTCACTCGGAGGGTACTGGTCTCGGCCAGATAGAATATTCCATCTTTGATGCAGCCGCCGACCGGGCTTTAGGCGATCTGATGGCAAAAGGCCGGAGGGTTTAAACAGGTGCTATGGCAGAGAGGAACGTGTCTGCTTTAGGAAGCCACTTTTTCTGCCTCACTCCTCACCCGAACGGTACTGCTGCTCAACTTGCGGTGAGAAAGAAGCATAATAAGTAATCGGTCTTGGAGGCAAATTACTGCTTTGTGCCGCTGGTCTGTGAGACAACCGGCTGCTGAACCCTCAGAGGCCTTTGCCTTCACAAAGAAGATTGGCCTTCGCCTTCGAGAGAGGAGATGTGACGTGAGGTCCTACCTGCTGCTAAGGTTGTCTATTGCCATCCAGCGCGGCAACGAGAAGTGCGGCTTGGGCTCCTTTGGAGCTGATACGACTCGAGGATTTAACCCATATTAATATTATTAGGAAATTTTATTACTAGATTGATACCTATAATGATTTAAATTAGTTTTTTGATAATATTTCATCATATCAGTTTACATACGTCCCCACCAAGGGGCTCGACCTGCCCTGAGTTAGGGCGATCTGGCCTTAGACGATCACGCGGGCCCATTGCGGGTTGATTGACTTCACACATAAGCTTCGAATTTCTTCGCAGGCGTGTGCAGGTTTCCTCACGATGTTTTTCTCACCGTAAGAGCGTCGGATAAACGTACATACCAGTATGAAATCGATATTCGTATAGATATTGGTAAGTGGCAGGATTCGAACCACGGCCTTCCGGACAGGAGGTAGTGGCCCTAACGGTTTTGCCACCGACGCTCTATATTTTATTTAAGATTTAGAAATCCTTACTTTATATTATAAATGTAAAAATGTGTTTGTTTATTTGTAACCTATTCACACTTCAAAACCTCTACCAATCTTGATGAAATTTAGCATGCAGGTAGCCTGTATCACTGGGAATGAAATTGTCAACCTTTTATCTGTGGAAATTATCGAAAAAATGGATTGGTGTGATTATTAGCACAGAGATGAGGTGGAAAATGATATAATTTACTAATAAGTACATCCTGACATAGTCCCCGAGGGATCTGGGGACAACTGTTTTCTACGCCCGCGCACGTCGGTGGCGTCGCAACGGAGCAACGGATTAAAGTAATTTTTTTATAGAATTTGTTGAGGGGGTGGGAAGTGACAAAGACTGCTAATCCGAATAGCCCGATACAGTTCCTGAGGCACCTGGAGAAAACTCATGTCCACGCGTGCGAGCTGATTGCGGCTCGCGCACCACTCACCCTCAAAAAGAGACATAAAAGCTATGTCCACGTGGGCGAAGCCGCGGGCAAAAGCTAGTATACAATAATTTGTTAATAACGTCAAAATACAATCCTTGATATACCACCAGATTATGTCATTAGAACATGAAAACAATATGACACAAAAAGTTATTATATCATTGAGAGTAGGCCAGTTCACATGGACAGCAGCCGATCACGAGTACAACGCGAGAGTCAGCCATCGCTCCCATCAACCATATTAGTGGGAAAGGAACGACATATGTATAGACATTGGTTATTTTATAACAATTTTTACATTAGAATAGAATAGAATAGAATAATATTTATTTCAGATCATTACAAATCCATAGAATTGTTAGTGAAATTATCGTTAATGTTAGTTAGTTAGATTATCCGTTAGTTAGTTTGTGACAAATTAAACGTTAAGTTTGGAGACCAATGCATGGTTAGCTAAGTGACGTCATTTTAAATCTAATATGGCGGACTCCTAAATATGGCTGATCAATTATTTTTTATGCACCCCCATGATATGGGTATCAAGAAAGAGTTTGCTGAGATATGTTTTTAAATTACTACGGTTAAAACTAACTACCAACATCGATCGATATGTGTCTACTTAACACATTTGCAAAGTTTGGATTCAATCCGGCATGTAGTGTTTTTAATAAGCGGAACTATTGGTATGTATGTATATTTATTTCTTTGGCACGCGCTCTATAGCCTAAACGAGTTGATGGATTTTGGAGTGCGATCGAGTCGTTAGAAATGTCTTGATCCCTCAAGTGACATAGAAAAAAGAAGAGCAAAAAAAGAGGGGTTAAGTTATATGCAGTCGGGTTTTTAATTTTTAATTAATTCGTGTTTCCTAACGTTTTTAGCGTTGTCAATTATTACATTTCCAAAGGAAGATTCTATGTCTTGTACTATGGCCATGGCCCTACGTAAAGTCACAAAATAAATAGATTTAAAAGCCTCCGTGGCGTAATGGTTAGTCCATTCGCTTCACACCAGGAGCACGCGAGTTCGATTCCCGGCGGGGTCACCTTGAGAGACTCGGTTTGGTTTGTGGTAGGGCATTTTCTAAGCCCATCTGGCCAGCTACTACCATCTCATCTAAAAGTTGCCGCCAAACATCAGTGTTAACAACACTAATGTATTCCAGCTTGAAGATAAGATAGCCAGTCCTCCATTGCGTTGGGAAATCTTGGTGAGCCCGCTTCCATCTTCGGCATCAACGTCACTTACTATCCGGTGAGATGATGCCAAGGGCTTACCAATTGCGAATAAAAAAATAACACGAAAAAAAGGTGGTCACCTATCTACTTTGTAGTAAAATATGGCAAACGGCATAGATAGTGTATTTTTTGTTATTTTTTTTACTCACAATTGGTAAGCCCTTGTCATCATCTCACATGATGGTAATGGAAGCGGGCTTACCAAGATTCCCCAACGCAATGGAGAACTGGCTACATTATCTTCAAGCCGGAACACATCAATGATATCAACATTGACATTTGGCGGCAAGACTAAGATACACAAACATATGGAAAGTAGTAGTTTACTAACACTTATACTGTGTAGTAGCGAGTGGTATGTAGGAGCGGACGGGGCCTATTGTGACGACTGGAGCGCTTCCTTCGGCCTCCAAACTTAGTGACCATTATCATCTACAGCGGCACAGTATTACGATATGGCTTACAGTAGCGCATTGCCTTTGATGTCGCACGATGCCGCCACCGGCGTAGGTACTAGCATACTAGCCTGTAGCAAAGTATATATATATATTAGTACTAACATACAGTATGGACACTCCCTGCCGCTCTCTAGATTGCGACCTAACTCCCTCGTCACCCAGATTGATACAGATTGGTTACAGTTTGGTTGTCGAACGTACAGGATTTGGCCGCCATTTTGTTTGTTCCGTCATTCCTTTTTTGAAATGTCATTTCTGGCCCGTTGTATGAAGTGTCCAGGATGTGCCTGTAGTCAGCCTGCCAAACTCGCGGAGTTTGGCAGGCGGTGCCCCGCCGCCCGCTGCCCCGCAAGTACCCTTCCGTTGCTCAGCGTAAGTACATTCGTTGCGCTACTGTAAGCCGCTATATTGTAATACTGTGACAGCGGGCTGCGCGCGCGCTACGCACCATTTCACAGAAACCATCAATAAAGCTACTTACCTACTAATCCTATATGCACCTATTAATAGTATAGGGTTTTTTTTAATTTACTAGGGAGTGCCCCGCGTTTCCACCTGTGTTATAAAATTAGACTTTACGTCTGTTTGTAATTCTTCTACTCTTAAACGGCTTCATCGATTTCGATGTTTTTTTTTCTATACTTAGAGGGTCACCTGGATGGTTCTTAGCTATAATGGGACCCGGTTGGTGGCGCTGTTAAAAATGGTTCTGGATCTTGATAGCAGGTCCAAATATAGCTAAGAAATATCCAGGTGACCCCTTAAGTACAAAAAAATATCAAAGTTGGTCAAGCCGTTTAGGAAAAGAAGAATTACGAACACACGCACACCGGAATTTTATGTTATACAGGATGTAACAAAACTGGTGTAGGTCTCGTTTACCGGGGCTTCTGGTCTCGTTATTTGGGGCCGCTACTCGTCATACTAAACAACTTTTGTTAGAAATTGCAAAAAAATTGCTTCATACAAATCGATTAGCTGCTCGACCAATTTACATGTACATTTATGGAGGGTCCCATTTTTTAATAGAATTGGCTTTGGGTTCCTTGGGGAAAGTTGTTCAGAATGATGAGTAGAACCCCCAGTTAACGGGACCTACACCAATTTTTTACACCTGTATTAATACTGTGAATAAAGATTACTATATAATGTACCCAAGTAAAGCTTAGTTATAAGTACAGAATACAGATGTATATACCTACATTAAAGAGGCATTTGTTACTCCGTCTTAAGGCTTTAAGATGCCTCAATCCGAGCAGGTTGATACGTATGTTGAAATAATAATATTGAATGCGGGCTTCAACGCGGCTGTTACGTTGAAACCGAACGCCCAATTTTCGATTTTTACATATGTTTTCTATACTTTCAAATAAGTTTAAAAAAAATGTGTTCAATTAAAATGAAAGGTCTTAAAGTCACCGATTTTTGTGTGTTGGTTTCATTCAACATTGATTATTTGTTTTCGAGAAATTTTACAATTAACGCCAAAAAAGGGTCTACTGTAGATATACGTGTACTTTTTTTACATTAAAAGTGGTAATATTTTTAAAATTGTATTCAATTAAATCGATTTTCTATTACTTTAAGTATATTAAATGTTTTTTTCAATAGTGACATTTACACTGTCTTTCAATAATTTGAATTAAATATAGTCATTTGATCTATCTTAAGGCCTTAAGAGGAATGTAAAATGATTTAAAAGACACGACGTCTAGTAGTCTAATCTAGTCTTGATCATTGATTTGTACCACATAAAGTAGTCTTCAAACTATTAAGAGTCTCCAGGAGGCTCGAGTTTCCATACAAACGTAGTTCCGCTTTAATACAAAAACTACATGCCAGATTGAATCCAAACTTTGTAAATATATTGAGTAGACACATATCGATGTTTGTTATTAGCTTTCATCGTAGTAAATTTTTACGTAACTAAACGAAGGCTTAAATTAGTTTTGTACTGAAAGTTTGAAACTGCTCTTATTTTTTTCCTTTTTATATTAGTACATCGAAAACTAATTACAAACATCGATATGTATCTCTTCAATATATTTGCAAAGTTTGGATTCAATATAGCATGTAGTTTTTGTATTAAAGCAAAACTATGTTTGTATGGAAAGTCGAGCTTCCTGGCGGCCCATAAATTATTATGTTGTACAAATAAATGAGTAATGGCATTAAACAGTTTTTATACAACATGTTTGTTCCCGAGGCCTGACGTGGCCGCGAATCAGAACGGTTCTTAATACGAAGGTAAATTAATCATGTCCACAAATTGTACCAGCTATGCACGAGGGAGTGGGGACCGCTTTATGCAACCACGCACGTTATAATAGGTCGGGGAAAAAGTTTTTTCGTATTATGTAACTATAAATTTGTAATCAAATCTCTTTGCTTGTATTCTTTGTACCTGGCTGCTCATAATAATATTAAATAAGTAAATTTTTGAAATTTTAATAAACAATAAAATTCCCGCCATGATGCCATTTTAAAATTGTTTTTTCTGTCTATGAAAACAAGTGAAACTAGAAATTTGCTACATTTTGAAATTTTATGTAAAAAAAAAGTTAAGAATTGAGAACCTCCTCCTTTTTGGAAGTCGCTTGAAAATGCACAAGCTGCGAATAATTTGTGCTGTTTATTGACCTAATTCAGTACCAGTCAGTATCACAAACTTGGTTTAAAAGTCTCTAGTTTGGAAATCTGAACGTTCAAAATGCAGTTCGTTTTTTTCGCCTTATTTAAATTTGCATACAAAATATGAAACAACTTTTTCCGCGACCGATTACCTTTAATTAATCGTTGTCTCAAACTTCGGGGTAAAATAGTGAAAAGTCGAAAGCAGCAGATGGATTCAAGGGCCTAACATGGGTCAAATGACAATATTCAATTCATGAAATACTGCGTAAAGCCATCATTGTGAAAGAAATATGTCATATACTTGAAGTAGTGAAAAACCTTTTTAATAGAAAATGACTATGAAAATATTACCACTTTTGATGTAAAAAATATCTTGTAGAATTGTAAAATTTTTCGAAAACAAACAGTTTATGTTGAATGTAACATTTTATGTTCACAGTTATTAACAGTTTATGTTCACAAAAACACCTTCCATTTTTATTAAACACATTTTTAACGCTTATTTCAAAGTGAAGAAAAGTAAAAAAAAAACATGTAAAAATCGAGAATTACGCATTCGGTCTCAACTTAACCGCCGCGTTCAAGTAAGCATTGATTTGAACCTAAAATGAATGAAGTTACGTTCGATATTATTGTATCACGGATCGACCCGCTTGGGTTTCTTATAGGACAAAGTATTTGTCTTCCTTGCTCTCGCACAATTTTTAACTTGTCATTTTGCTTAGAAAACACAGCAGGCGCCGCAAAAAAGAAGTTTTGTTTTAATAAATCGAAAGTCAAAACAAAAAATGGTAGTAACTCAGTCACCTTAAAAGGATTTTTTGAGGTAAAAGATATGTTAATAAGAATATTTTCATGGCACAATTGACTTAAAGTGTAGTAATAGAGGAAACTAAGCGATTTATTTTTATCGAGGAAACTATGAGCAATCTTGTTTTAGATAGGTTCAGCTCTCAATAAGATAGTCTATTATCTTACGTTTTTTAAGTAATTATAGATTAAGCATGGTTTAGACAAACATTTCTGAAAATGTTCATTTTGATTTATAATTACCCCTTCTTAAGTATGGACGCCAAGTTCCTCTTGCAAGAAGGTGCGGCTTACAGTCATGATTTTTGCGAAGTTAAATTTATTGTGAATGGAGCACAACAAATAATCATCGTCACAAAAGGTTTTTATGTTTACATTCATGTTTTTGATTATTTGAGGCGATTCCGTGTCTAAAAAATCCTATATGTATATGTCACAGCGGGCACTCATGTTCCTATGTGAAACAAATTGTAAATCATCGTCATCATCATATCAGCCGAAAGACGTCTACTGCTGGGCAAAGGCCTTCCCCAAGGATTTCCACGAGAACCGTTCCTATGCTGCGCGCATCCAGATGGCCGTTGGGGTAATAAAGTTCTCGAATGGTGACGGGAAGACATAACGTAGGCAGGCCTACCACGCGGTGGACCGAAAAAGTAAATAACTTTTCCATGAATAAGTGAAAACATTTCTATTGTTTTCTTTTGGCAATACAAAATTTTACACAATACCTTGTAATTCTAATTGGTATTTGTTTACTATATAGCGTTTTTTTTTTTAAGTGGGACAGTATGGGGAACCCCTAAACCGTAGGAGATACGTAAAAATTGTCTTACAAACTATAAGGTCTTTTTAGGGTTCCATACCTTAAAATGTAAAAACGGAACCATTATAGGATCACTCGTGTGTTTGTCTGTACGTCGGTCCATCCTTCTATCACAGCCAAGTTGTTTCAAAACTACTGGACCGAGTGAGTAGAAATTTGGTACACATATTTAAGACGGTGACCAAATGTAATGTAAATCAATGAATTTTAATTTTGCAAACTGTGTCGTGACATATCAAATGAAAGGGCTTGTTGTGAGAATCTCATATTTTTTTTAAATAATTTTAAGATAAATAGTTTTGAAGTTATTTAAAAAAAATGGCTAAAATTTATCATTACCCTCTTAGCTCTTAAATAACTGAGCTAAAAATCTTTAAAAGTAGTTTCAGAGATAAGGGAGGTGGGAAGAATAGCTAATTTTCGCCTATTTTCTTAAACAACTTCAAAACTATTTATTTTAAAATCATAGAAAAAATATATTTGAGATTCTTACAACAATCCCTTTCATTTGTTATGTCAAACGATAATTTGCAAACCTTTTTTCTACAAAGTATGTACTGAGAGGACTTGTTTGTTGGTTGTTAAAGCTTTGTTGCGGAACCCTGTTTGTGTGACACCGAGTCGCACTAGCCCGGTTTTTTATTAAATATCTGGGGCGTAGTTTTTTTTTCAAGAGTGAGTTGTACCCAAAAATGCATAAACAAAACAGATAAAACATACTTATTTGTATTAAGTAATTCCCTCTTGGTTCCCTCCCGCTCGTCGCGGTCCAATTATCCTGCGGCGCGAGGACGTGCGCGCGCGCAGTCTGCGTGCGTCGTTCTTCGCACCAGCTCTGCAGGTCATAGCCCAGGTCAGTTGCGGATAAGTTTTTTACTTGTTATTCTTCTCTTATCGTGTGGCGCAGATAAACTATGCTATCCTAGGGACATCTGTCGATTGCCTGGTATGTGGCGTTGCATTTAGCATCCTTTGAAGGTATGTACACCTACGGATCTTTATAAAGAGGCATATGTGCAGGCAAACGGACACCTTTGGTAAGGAGGACTGAAGCGTTACGTTGATTTACCGACGTGAATGTAAAAAAAATCCGGCGAAGTAAAAACTAAACTATTTATTATAAAAATAATTAAAAATCTGCTTTAGCTTGTGCCAATGAAGCCCTTTCATACGATACCCCACATGAAGCGTTTAAATTAAATCAAAATTTGGACCGCTGTTCCTTGCATAATTAATTATGTACTTTAAATACAAACTTTTTTTAATGATTTTATTACAAATAGTTTTCATATTTTTCCCTATACTTGTAGTATAGGATGGTATTAAACTTGCCAAATTTCATAGTTCTAGGTCAACGGAAAATAACCTACAAATTTTGATTCCTTTGAGAGTGTCGAAATGTACGTTTTTTGTGGCACAAACGGCCCTATCTTTTTTTACGTTAACTTTGAAGTTCGATTTTTTCTCAGCTTCAAGGAACTGTAGACCGGAGTATATGGTTTTAATTTCAACTCGATAGCTCCACGCGTTCCCGAGATAATGGGTCTTTACAGACAGACGGACGGACGGACCGACAGACGGACTTTTTTTATTTTATTTTTTTTACTCACTATTGGTAAGCCCGTGAATAAAGTGATCCTATAAGGGTTCCGTTTTTTACCCTAACTAAAAACCCGTACAAAACCCTAAAAACGGCCAAGTGCGAGTCGGAGTCGCGCTTGAAGGGTTCTGTACCACCACACCAATGATATAACTATTCACAAAGTACAAAATATACAAAAAGTAATGTAATCTTGAAAATTATTAAATTTCACATTACATAAAAGACATCAACGCGAACGACAGAAATATGCTTTTTTTATTCAGTTTGTCGAATTTTATTCAATCGTCGAATCCAACTCGGCTGGGCAGCGTTCAGGAAGCTTCGTTATATCTTTACGTCCCGGATACCGCAGTGTCTTAAGACCAAGGTCTTCGACCAGTGTGTGTTGCCAGTGATGACATACGGAACTGAGACATGGTCGCTTACTATGGGCCTCATAAGAAGGCTCAAGGTCACCCAAAGGGCATTGGAGCGTGCTATGCTCGGAGTTTCTCTGCGTGATCGAATCAGAAACGAGGAGATCCGTAAGAGAACCAAAGTAACCGACATAGCTCTCAGAATTGCTATACTTAAGTGGCAGTGGGCGGGGCACATTGCTCGTAGAACAGGTGGCCGTTGGGGCAGTAAAGTTCTCGAGTGGCGACCACGCACCGGAAAGCGTAGTGTAGGCAGGCCTCCCACTCGGTGGACCGATGATCTGGTGAAGGTCGCGGGAAGCAGCTGGATGCGGGCAGCGCAGAACCGGTCGTCGTGGAGATCCTTGGGGGAGGCCTATGTCCAGCAGTGGACTTCCTTCGGCTGATATGATGATGATGATGATTCAGTTTGGACTCCTTAACCCGAGTACGACTCACCTTGGCCAGTTTTTTTTTGTTTAGCTTCAGTAGTAGAACTATGGTCACAACAAGTTTTACGCTTGTACGTATTACCGTTTTTACGATAGAGCTAAATCAAAAATACCCCTAAAATACCTATAAACAAACACGTTATTTCTATGAGAGCCCTTTAATTTTAATTTTCTTTTTTATTTTAATATTTTTAAGGTTCCGTACCCAAAGGGTCACCAGGCTTTATTTCATGTACCGTGATAGCTAGACAATTGAAATTTTCACAGATGATGTTCCTGTAGCCGCTATAACAACAAATACAAAAAATTTGAAAAAGTGAAAAATAAGGGGGTCTACAAACAAAAAAGTTTTTTTTTTTAAATGTGAAGAAACTTGCGCCATCTAATAATTATGATGGTACGGAACCCGTTGTACTAGCGCCATCTAGTATGATGGTGCGGAACTTTTGACTCGCACTTGGTCGGTTTTATTTGTTATAGAGGCAATAGAAATACGTATTCTGGGAAAATTTCATCTGTCTCAGGTCATGACTTACAGGCCGCTGACAGAGAGATGGACAGACAGCGGAGGCTTAGTAATATGGTCCCGTTGGTCACCCTTTTGGGTACACGGAACCCTAAAGTGTTATGACAACTTTAAGACGCTAAATCTAGTGTTCAAACAAACAAAAACCAAAAAATGTATACCTAGCAAAATTGTAGTACGGCTGAAGTAAGTTGTTTTGAACGAGTTCAAATTTTTTTAAGTGAACAACCATTAAACTTTTGACACTGTAACTGTAACACTCGGAGGGTCAAAACTTATACAACTTTATTTGAAATGGGAAAAAAACCATTGAACTCGCGACATTGTAACCTGTAATGTAACCAACAGCGCCAATAACACTCGGAGGGTCAAAACTTATAAAACTGTAAAAAGTTTTCACTTCTACCGGCAATCCCGGAGTGGTTAGGTTAGGTATTTTTATTAAAAATTTTAGTGTGTTTGGCTGCACCTCACCTGATGGTAAGTGCCGATGCAGCCGAGGATGTAACACGCAAGCTTAAATATTGCCTATTCACTCTTGTCTTGAAGATTCCTAATATATGAATCGGGGAATACAGACATCGGCAGGGAGTTCCACTCCTTGGCCGTTCGCATAATGAACGAAGAAGCAAAACGCTTCGTGCGTAAAGGTGGAACAAAAACGACAAAGGGGTGGAATCGCCCTCCGCGCCTGGTCGTGTTGTCAATTATGTTTATACAGAGTGTAACAAAATTGGTGTAGGTCCCGTTAACTGGGGCTTCTACTCATCATACTGAACAACTTTTGGTCTACGACTTTGCTGAAAACGTGAAAAATTTACTCTTCTTGCAAATCGATCGATTTTGTGCATTTTAGTATGGAGGGTCCAATTTTTTTTTTTAAATTGAGTATAGGTTCCTTGGAGAAAGTTGTTCGGTATGACGAGTAGAACCCCCAGGTAACGGGACCTACACCAATTTTGTTACACCTTGTATAGAGATGTGTTTTATATTGTACTTTATCATAAAGAGTTTTTATTATTAAACTTTTTCCTTAGGGCCGGAGACCATCGTCGTTGTTTCTACCATGACGGTGAAGAAGCGACCCTCGGACCTGTCCAGTCTGGAGCGGTTCAACCTCTACTATAAGAAGAAGGAGGATCCGCTCACCACCAAGGAGAAGGCCAAGCGATTCATTTGGAACCCGAAGACGAGGGAGTTCTGTGGCCGGACCGGGGCTAGTTGGTGTGAGTATTTTTTTTAATTTGTACCTCACCTGATGGTAAGTGCCGATGCAGCCGAGGATGTGACACGCAACCTCAAATAGTACCTATTCACTCTCGACTTGAAGATTTCTAAATTAATCGTATAACTTAATTGAATCTAGGAATACAGATACGGAGGGAATTCCACTTCCTTGGCCGTATAATCTATATTATATATATATATATATAGTTAGTGAAACCCAAGTGCGTGAATCGAACGGCTGGTTTTTTTATACAAACTACAAATCCCTCACATACAGGATGTAAGGTAAAACAGAGCATATTTTTTAGGGGGGCGTACACTCAGATACTGAACAACTTTTGCTCTTTAACTTTGCTAAAATCCATCAAATAGATGTGCTAATAGCTGTAGGTATAGATAGTCCTAGATCGGATAAAAAAGTTGTTTAGTTTAATGCCATCCCCACCCCCCATCAAAAATATACTCTATTTTACCTAACACCCCGTTAAATTTCTCTACTCCATGATCTCAGATGTCCCTATGTCCCAAGGCTCCGGACAAGCAGGCGGAAACTGCGGCGGCCTCAGAATTGAGCCAATGAGATTATTGCGTCTTCCGGTGCGTTCGCGCCGCCGCTCGTTCTTAGAAAGATTCGGAATACTAGAAATTTCAAGTAACTACTAGATTGTACCGGTGTCTGAGAATCAGAATTAAAGAAATTCACATACACTTTTTGTAGGTACCTGAAAGATGAGTGTTTTCCTAGTGCACCCCATATAGAATTGGATTACTTGTACCATTGCCTATGTCACAGTATTCAATATAGCGACTTACAGTAGTGCAACGGATACGCAGAGCAACGGAAGGATACTTGCGGGGCAGCGGGCAGCGGGGCACAAACTGGCAAAATCCGCGAGTTTGCCAGGCTGGCTATAGGCTACCTACGCCGTGGCGGCATCGTGCGATATCAAAGGCGTTGCGCTACTGTAAGCCATTTCGTAATACTGTGCCTATGTCGTACCTTATCGATATCTCGACACCCCTAGCGCGAGTAGCGAAGACAATGGGACCAAACTATAATAGTCAACGGCCATCATATTATTATGTCAAATTGGAACACCAGACGATTTCTAATTTCAGAAATAGTATTTTGCAAGCTTTTTGTAATATTTTGGTGTTATTAAAAAGACGGTGATTTTTTTTTATTCACAATTGGTAAGCCCTTGGCATCATTTCACCTGATGGTAAGTGACGATGATGCCGAAGATGGAAGCGGGCTTACCAAGATTCCCCAACGCAATGGAGAACTGGCTATCTTATCTTCATGCCAGAACACATCAATGTTTTTAACACACTGATGTTTGGCGGCAAGACTTAGATAAGATGGTGGTAGCTAGCCAGGCGAGCTTAGAAAATACCCTACCACCAACCAAACCGAGTCTTACAAGTTGACCCCGCCGGAATCGAACCCGTGACCTCCTGGTGTGAAGCGAATGGACTAACCATTACGCCACGAAGGCGGTTAAAAAAAAAGACGGTGATACATTTTACGTGAACTTAATCACATTTTTATAAACATGTTAAAGATAATGTGCAAACTTTATAAACATGTTAAAGATAATGTGCAAACTTTATAAACATGTTAAAGATAATGTGCAAACTTTATAAACATGTTAAAGATAATGTGCAAACTTTAGCTCATTGGGACGTGGGATTTTTGGTTTTTTGGATTTGTCTCGACCCCGAATAGCAGAATAACTATTGTAGTGTAGTGTAGTGTAGTGCAGTGCAGTGTAGTGTAAGGCGGTACGAAGTTCGCCGGGACAGCTAGTTATAATTTGAAGGAAAAGTGTGTTTCACCAACAAGTGGCATACAAAATACTTATGTGTTAAAGTTACAGAATGTCAAATATTTCTAATTATAGTGTCAACATGAAGTACCCTTTGTATAACCGTTATATTTAAAATCTGTATTTTATGTATCCTGTGTACAATAAACTGTTAAATAAATAAATAAATAAATAAATACAAAATTACATTTTGGATATCTTCTTAATAAATATAAATCTCGTGTCACAATGTTTGTCCTCAATGGACTCCTAAACCACTTAACCGATTATAATAAAATTCGCACACCATGTGCAGTTCGATCCAACTTGAGAGATAGGATAGGGTAGGGTAGGGTAGTGTAGGGTAGGGTAGGGTAGTGTAGGGTAGTGTAGAGTAGGGTAGGGTAGTGTAGTGTAGTGTATGTAGGGTAGGGTAGGGTAGTGTAGGGTAGTGTAGGGTAGGGTAGTGTAGTGTAGTGTAGGGTAGTGTAGGGTAGGGCAGGGCAGTGTAATGTAATGTAAGGCGGTACGAAGTTCGCCGGGACAGCTAGTTGAATTATAAGTATCAGTACCTTCTCATTAATTTATTGATCAAAAAATCATTTAAGTCATTGTCTGTCAGCCAACTAGAAAGATTGTTTCTGAAATGTTTTAGTGGGAGCTCCCTGAAGTCACGAGGTATGAATTGACATAAAATAACAGTTCCTCTCATACACAGAGCTTTTAAATTGTGGTACCAACAATCGCGTAAGGTCTAGACATAAGACATAAGACATTTATTGATTCCTTGTCACCAAACACACATACATAATATTGGGAATAAATTAAATAAACAACGTAAAAAAAAAATGAGAGAATAACAATAACAAAATAACAGTACCTAATATTACAAGTAAGTAGAGAAAAAACTATCAAAGTACGATATGTGTGTATGTGTTTGTGTGTGCGTGTGTGTGTGTGTGTGTGTGTGTGTGGGTGTGTGTGTGTGTGTGTGTGTGGTGCAAGAATCACGGACCGCGCTCAGCATATACTGCGTGCGGCTTATGCTGCAACACAGCGCTGATTTTCAGCGTGGCCCAGGGCTGCTGCGATTGCGTGCACGATGCGGTCAGCCGTGTTGTAGTAATATATATTGTATTTATGATATACATATAATTTAATTTTGTAAACCTGCTCATAAGTCTCACTTACTATACTGTAAGGTAGGTAGGAAGGACGCGGTGACCCACAGGCAAAGTTTTTTGGTATTCTAGAAGAATATTTTTAAACTTTAACTTGAACCCGTGAATTCCCACCAGGTCCCGCACAGGTGGTGGTATGTTGTTCCAGCATTTCGTAGCAGTATATCGGAAACTGCCTCGAAATGCCGCCGTCCGATGCCTGTACGGAACCAGCACCTTGCCGGAAGCTCGGATCACTCGCGTACTCGTAGTGTTCTCTGATCGCCATTTAAATTTGTCAAACAGATACTCCGGCTGCCCATACTTCACAATACCGATGATAAGAGTAGCCAACCGAAGTTCTCTTCGAAGCGTCATTTTTAATATATTTGCGCTATTTAAAAATGGTGTGACATGAGTGCGAGGTGGGATGTTAAAACAATAGCGTGCGCATGCGTTTTGAACCCTTTGAACGATTTGCTCGGTTCGAGCCAGCAAGCGTGGTCCGTACACCGTGTCTGCGTAGCCCAGCCTGGATAAAACTAGTGTGTCACATAACTTTATGCGAAGGTCGACACTGAGAAATTGACGTATTCTATAAAGAATTTTTAATCTATAAAAACAATTACGAGCGATATTAAGTACGTGGTTCTCAAAGTGAAGGCCTTCGTCCATTTGTATTCCCAGGTTTCGGGCCTCAGTGACGCGCTCTACATTCTCTCCCATAATATTTATAATTGGATTTTGCTTCGTGATACTTTCGACTTGATGTTTTGTTCCCAAAATCATGAACTTAGACTTATTTGGGTTTAGTACCAATGTGTTCTCTTCAGACCACCTGCAAATGTTATGAAGATCGTTATTGATTCTCTCTATGGCCTCGTCTATGTCACAGGGTTCAAAAGAGAAGTATATCTGTATGTCGTCTGCATACATGTGGTACTGACAATGCTTGATCATCTTGCAGATTGCAGGTCTCTCTCTTAACATTAAGCTGTTCATCATATATCAGCCACAAATCGTCCACTGCTGGACAAAGGCCTCCCCCAAGGATTTCCACGATGACCGGTTCAGACGACCACGAAGCTGTTCAGCTTGTTTAAAAAGATTAAGATTATTATTTACAAACGTTTCTATTCCTATAATGTACAAGCTTGTAAGTGTTAGGAGGTTTTGTTTCTTGAAAAGAGGACGACATGTGTCAATTGGTCCTGCTCCACTTATTGCCCTTACATCATTTCTCTTGTGTGAGAAATACATTAGTTCCATCCGTTGAGTTGCCCCACAGAACGATGCCATCAACATGTCCATGGCAAGCAGTTACTCGTAGTGAGGGTTTTCTCCGCCCTCCGCCCCAGGAGCCTCGAGTTTCCATACAAACGTAGTTCTGCTTTCATACAAAAACTACAAGCCGGATTGAATCCAAACTTTGCGAATATATTGAGTAGACACAAGTCGATGTCTATAATTAGTTTTCGATGTACTAATATAAAACGGAAAAAAATAAGAGCAGTTTTAAACTTTCAGTTTAAAACTAATTTAAACCTTCGTTTAGTAACGTTTAAATTTACTACGATGAAAACTAATTACAAACATTATTGAATGATAAACATTTAATACAAAAACTACATGCTAGAATGAATTGAAACTTTGCGAATACAGTGTCTACTCAATGTATTCGCAAAGTTTCAATTCATTCTAGCATGTAGTTTTTGTATTAAAGCGGAACTACGTTTGTATGGAAACTCGAGCCTCCTGGAGACCATTAAGGGCATAAAAAAAGTCTTATCTTATATCAGCTCATATACGTCCCCACCGAGGGGCTCGAGCCTACCCTGAATTAGGGCGATCAGGCCTTATTCTACCACGCGGGCCCAATGCGGGTTGGTCGACTTCACACACAACCTGCGAGTTTCTTCGCAGGTGTGTGCAGGTTTCCTCACGATGTTTTTCCTTCACCGTTAAAGCAATCGGTAAGTATATGTACGTGAGTTTTTGAAAAACTCATTGGTACGTTGGTCATCCAGATTTGAACCCGGTACCTCTGGTTAGAAGGACCGAGTCGTTACCGGTTGGGCCACCGACTCTTTTTAAAACATACAAAAAAAGTCTACTTCATTTAAAACATACAAAATTGGACATGGGATTTCCATTTACAGTGTTAGTCTAGTAATGAATGGAGAAATTTTAATTCACTTAGTTTCTTGCATTGGTTGGCCTTCAAAAGTAATGTTTGGATGGAGTCGTTCTGTTTTGTAGTTGGAAAACTGTGCGAAACTGGTTTTAGAAATATTTACGCTAAGTTTATATATTTGTTTAATTATATAATTGCTAGCCAATCAGTAATTTGACCAACACAATCGTTTAATTCGTCCTCATAAAGTACAGAATCATCCTTACAGGAAACAATAACAGATATGTTCGCTTAAATGTTCGTGCGGATGGTGGCGCATCGGGAGCCGGGTCGTTCCTTTCCCTCTAATATGGTTGATGGGAGCGATGGCTGACTCTCGCGTTATACTCGTGACCGGGTACTGTCCGTGTGAACTGGCCTACTCTTGTTAAATGCATTCAATTATTTTTATGTATAACTTTTCGTGTCATATTGTTTTCATGTTCTAATGACATAATCTGGTTTATATCAAGGATTTAATTTTGACGATATTAACTAATTATTGTTAATTTCTTGATTCTTCACAAATGACTTTGTTATTATTATTTTATGACTATCAGAAAGAGTGTAATTTGCACCTATTTTGAATAAATATACTGAATTGAATTGAATGTCATCCGCAAATAATGTTGTTTTGTGTTTCGACTGTATTGGTAGCTCATTTATCTAAAGGAGGAAGAGGAGTGGTCCCAGAACCCTACCTGAACGAACCCCGCTGTCGGAAGTTTTCTACCTGCCTCTAAGGTCTCTGATATCTATTGATGGCAACCGGCAATGGCTCAACGTGTCTTGTGAAGCACGGAAACAGTCAAACCCATCCAGATAATGACCGTGCTTCAAGTTAGTTGACCTGCGTGATCGACGCAACCACGCAAGTGGCACTGAGCTGCGATCGCTTCATTCGCTACCTAGAAATAGCAAGAGAAGGTCACTGCTATGAGTGGTGGGCACATGGACGCTTCCACGTGGGTTAGCTGCTGAGCCTTGTTTATACGGAAATAATCGTAAAATTAATTCAACAGACCACCAATCCCCATGCTTTAGTTTTATGTCTTCTAGAATCCATTGTCGGATTCTATGACACCACCTTTTTCAGTGCAGTCAGATACAGTAAAATCATTGCAATAAATTCCAGAGCAATTTTATAACAGTATGTTTTTTTTATCCACAATTGCCCTTAACATCATCTCACCTGATGGTAAGTGACGATGATGCCAAAGATGGAAGCGAGCTTACCAAGATTCTCCAACGCAATGGAGAATCAGCTATCTTATCTTCAAGTCGCAACACTTTAATGTTTTTAAGATTGTTGTTAGGTGTCAAGACTTAGATAAGATCACCATCTTAACTAACCAGGCGGGCTAAAAAAATGCCCTTCCACAAACCAAACCGAGTTTTACAAAGCTAGACTCCGGCGGGAATCGAACCCGCGACCTCCTGATGTGAAGCTAATGGGCTTATCCTGGTTGCAAATTTAAATTAATCGGTGCATTGAATGAGATCGGTTCTGTGCTCCCTGCATCCAGCGGCTTCCGCGGCCTTCACCAGGTCATCGGTCCACCGAGTGGGAGGGAGGCCTGCGCAGAACCGGTCGTCGTGGAAATCCTTGGATGTCCTTCGGCTGATGTGATGATGATGATTGAATGGGAAACGCATACCTTCACTTTGAACAAAAACTCTTTATCATATATGACAAGACGTTAACTACTGCACAAAGGCCTACCCTAAGGATTTCCACAGACGACCAGTCCTGAACTGCCCGCATCCAGTGCCTTCCTGAGAAGACTCAAGGTCACCTTAAGTGTGATGGAGCCTTCTATGCCCTGGAGTTTTCCTACGAGATCGAATCAGAAATGAAGAAATCCTTAGGAGTACCAAAAATTCTACGGGCATAAGGTGCCTGCCTATTTTGTTAGTACTACTAAGTACAGACAGACTCTATAGACTAACAACAAATATTCGTCATCCACAGCCAAAATAGTGCTCTTCTACCTCATCTTCTACGTGGCGCTGGCTACTCTAGTCGCTATCTGCATGTGGGTTTTCCTCCAACAACTGGACTCCAGGGAGCCGAGGTGGCAGCTGGATACGAGTATCATCGGCACCAACCCTGGTTTGGGGTTCCGGCCGACGCCGCCAGAGGTCGCCAGCAGTGTTATCTGGTACAAGGGAAACGATCCGGGAAGTCATCAGTTCTGGGTGAAGGAGCTGTCCATGTTTTTACAAGGTTCGTTGCATAATTTATAACTATAAGAGTGTGGAATGATTATGGGGAAACAAGATGAAAAGTAGATTTGAAGAAGTTTTTTAAAGACTCATTTATATATTTATTTATTTACAGTTTATCGTACACAGAAATAGGGACAAACAAACATTAAACTAGATAAGAACATACAAAAGGTACAGCTTATGTCTATGAGAATTTTTTTCCAGCAGACCTTGCAGAGAAAATTTCAAAAGAATGACAGAAGACTGTACGTAACAAAAAGTATTTAAAAAAAGAAACAGAAATTTTGATAACGTACCATACAAATTAATACTACGAACAGAATAATAATAATACATAATATACTACATAATGTAAATTAATAATAATATAATTAAATGATTATAATAATTATAATTGAATCATATTTAATAAACATTATTAGGTAAGTAAAAAAAATAATTAATGATATACAAAATATATAATAATATGCATACAATTTTATAAATAAACTCATCAGCATCTAACGATGATGTTGTGTAAAAATAATTATAGACACGGTTTGATTCTTCATTTCGCAGAATTATTGATATAGAGTGGATTAATATTGACAGGTTAAAACGTTCGCTCAGTGTTTTTTTTTTTATATAAGATTCATACGTGCCTTGAAAACATATGAAAACAAATGACAGCATATGATTTCCTTTACACCTAATTACAACATTTACAACGTTATCCTTCATCATATCATATCACCTCATATACGTCCCCACCGAGGGGCTCGAACCTACCCTGAATTAGGGCGATCGGGCCTTAGCCGACCACGCAGGCCCAGTGCGTGTTGTTCAACTTCACCACACAACCTGCAAGTTTTTCCGCAGGCATGTGCACGTTATTCTTACTAATATTATAAATGCGAAATTTTGTATGTAATGTATGGATGCTTGTTACTCTTTCACGCAATAACTACTGAACGTATCTGGATGAAATTTGGTAGGTAGACATATTAGGACCAGGATTATCATACAGACTACTTTTTTTCATCGGCACGCTCGGAGGCAGTCATAGAAACTATGTTCACGCAAGCGAAGCCGCTGGCAAAAGCTAGTAAGAAATATCTAAAAGAGCACGTAATATAATTAAAACAACCCATATCGTCCAGACAGCTGGGGCACGGACACAGGGCACTGGACGTCAGTACTAATATATATACTTTGGCACTGGCATGGGTCTCTTTTCAAACTCGGGGGGGGGTTAGGCCATCGTAGGGCTAGTGGCAAAGAAAATTTTTTGGGCAAACCCCAATGCCAGAAGTTTTGAAGCCGCCTACACGGCCTCTGTCATCTAGTGATAGTAACCGGCTCCAATGGCTTGACGTGCCTCGCGAAGCACGCAAACGGCGGTCGCGCTATGGTAATGACCGTGCTTATTCTCAGTTAACTTGCGAGATCAATTCGACTACGAAAGTCGTACTGCACTACGAGCGCTTATTAATCGAGCAAATCCTTACTTATATTATAAATGTGAAAATGTGTTTTTTTGTTTGTTACCTTTTCACGCTTCAACTACTCGACCAATCTTGATGAAATTTGGCATGCAGGTAGCCTGTGTAACTGAGAGGACATAGGTTACTTTTTACCCGACTGCATTAGGAGGAGGGTTATGTTTTTCGAGTATACGTGTGTATGTATGTATGTAGATTTCTATGTTCCCTGCTTACAGCCTGAACGGCTTGAAGGATTTCAACGTATCAAGTATCGTTAGATTCTTCTTGATCCCGTGAGTGACATAGGATACATTTTTACCCGAATGGCAAAAAGAGGGGTTAAGTTTTTACGCAGTCGTATTTTTAATTTTCAATGAATTCCTCAAATAATTAGGCATGCGGCTTGCGAACCACTCACCCTCAAAGACAGTCATAATAATAAATAAACTGGCAGTGATGCAAGCCAAACACGCAAAATGGGCGCAGTGGTCGCCTGGTTGCGGAAATCAGCCCGCCCCTAACTTCAACTGTCATAATAAAAACGACGTCCACGCCAGCGAAACCGCGTGAAAACGCTAGTAATAAATAATATTACGACTTAAAATGACATTACATTTTTTTATTTAGCCTTTATTGCTGTTTTACAAAGTTTACAATATATATATTTTTTAATTATTATTATCGACTGTATGTTATGTACGTTACACGTAATATTTTATTAATATATAAAAAACGATCGGTTTTAGTTTACAGCTTGTCCTTCGACATAGGCCTCCTCTAAAGTCTTACATTCCTCTCTCTCTCGCTTTCCTCGTCCATTCTGGACCATCAGTTACTTTTTTAAGGTCATCTTCCCAACGTTTCGTTTGTCGCCCTATGCTTCTTTTTCTGACATCAGCTACCCTTCAAATTCCCCTCAACTCTTCGTTCTTCCCAGGGTACAAACATGATGGCAAAAAAGCCGGCGCCGGTCAAAACATCCATAACTGCGACTTCAAGCTCCCCCCACCAGCAGGCAAGGTCTGCAATGTAGACATCAGCGCGTGGGGCCCCTGCGTCGAGGAGAACCACTTCGCGTACCAGAAGTCTACTCCTTGCATCTTCCTCAAGCTGAACAAGATATTCGGGTGGAAGCCTACCTTCTACAACAGCTCGGATCATCTCCCCCAGGAGATGCCGAAGGATCTGAAGGAGCATATCAAGAATATGACGGCGTATGATAAGAATTATGTGAGTTTGATTTGATTGATTGATTGAAAACACATTGTTGCACAACATAAAAGAAAAAAAAAACAATGATTAAGGGATTGTACATATAGGCGGTCTTATAGCTAACAAGCGATCACTTCCAGACTTTGATGTTGAATGCCTGTTTAATATTTTTGTGGGTTTATGAGTAGAAACCTAACTTACAGCAGTTTAAAAAAACTGGCCAAGTTCGAGTCGGGCTCGTGCAAGGTAAGGTTCCGTATACAGTCTTTATTTATTTATTTATTTATTTTAAAAAAAAAAGTGTATTTTAAAAAACAAAATAGTTTCGCAGTTGGTAATAGAACATTATTTTATAGGAAATCTATGAACTTTAACTACTCCCACTGCGCATTCTAAGTTAATTAACTTATCATATCATATCAGCTCATTACGTCCCCACCGAGGGGCTCGAGCCTACCCTGAATCAGTCGACTACGTCGGCCCAGTGCGAGTTAGTAGACTTAACACACAATCTTCGAGTTTCTTCGCAGGCGTGTGCAAGATTCTTCACGATGTTTTCCTTCACCGTAGGAGCGTCGGCTAAATGTAAAATCAAAATTCGAACACACGACATCATGATGATGACGACAGCATCAGAAATAAATTATGAAGTCTTGATCACTAAATTACCCTCCTACTTAAACTTCGAAAAACCTTACTCGTTTTGTTTTCCATCAAGTCTTCGATTTTTAAATCACCAAAATCGCAAAATGAGTATATAAATGAAGCTGCAAAACTATGACGTCACGCCTAGGTATTTCAATCATTCTTAGAACAAAATGTCGTTTATCACATATGATAAAAAGTAACTCAGATGACTAACATTCGTCATCCCTATAGTCTTTGAGGTAAGCCGCGGACAGACAGACAGACAGACATGGCGAAACCATAAGACCACGTAACCCTAAAAAACCTTAACTTGTATAGTATTTGTTTGGTTCTGCGCAAATTACGAAAAATTACTTATCTTTAGGTAATTTATCGTAATTTACCTATTGCCAAGCGATTTCTTTTAATTTGATACCAATAAGATTTATATTTTTATTTAGTTTTGTCACAAACATATACGAGTATATCGATGTTTTTTGACGAAATGTCTTTGTAGACCATTGATGTCAGAAAAAAAATTGTAGACCTGTGTTGTAGATGCTTTTCCTATTTTAGATATTACATTATAATAATATTATGAACGATAATTGTATAAATTAGAGACAAGTTTGTGGTGAGAAAATAAACTAAATTGATTGATTGATTGATTGATTTACCATAATATACGACCTTGTGAAGATCACGGGAAGCCGATGGATGCGGGCAGCGCGGGAACTTTGTCCAGCAGTGGACGACTTTCGGCTGATATGATGTTGATGATGAATATACTTAACACGTCATACATAAAACAATAAATAATAGTTCTAATTATCTGCCATTTACTTTCAGTTAAATATGGTATGGGTATCCTGCCAGGGTGAGAACCCAGCAGACCGGGAAAACATAGGGCCAATCCAGTACCTGCCAAACCGAGGATTCCCTGGCTACTACTTCCCATACACCAACCAGAAGGGCTACCTCAGCCCACTGGTCGCTGTCCACTTGCAGAGGCCGAAGAGTAAGTGCACCTTCAACACAGCTAGACACATCTTTGCAGTTTTAAAAGTTTCTTTTTTATGTTTCTGCTTTATGGCAATCTGTTTTCCAACAATAAGCCACTTGTTTATGTGATTTCTCAGTTTATGTTTTCCTCAAGAGCCATACTTGTATGAAAATTCTTTACACATGTCAAGTGGTAAATCTTTTATGTAGGCTCGGTATGTCACTTCTTTTTAGCCGGGTATACTGAAGAGCGCCTTCTCCATTCAGAGCGTGTGCCAGTTTGTTTAAAATTATCTTCGTAAAAGGAATGTTTCTGTCGTAATATCAAAGATGTTTACGTACCTACTGCTATATTTTTTGCTCAGTACTTACTAGATTTTTGAGATTGGATTGGATGTTTTATTGAGAGCCTCTATTCGCATTGTATCAGCTAATGGCACCAACTTAAGTGACCCCGTGTAAAGCTAACAACAGATGGTTAGCCAGGTAGAGCGCCACTATATCAGGTATTGAATCCGCGACCACCCCGTGTAAGACTAACAACAGATGGTTAGCCAGGAAGAGCGCCACTATATCAGGTATTGAATCTGCGACCGCCCCGTGTAAATCTAACAACAGATGGTTAGCCAGGTAGAGCGCCACTATATCAGGTATTGAATCCGCGACCACCCCGTGTAAGACTAACAACAGATGGTTAGCCAGGAAGAGCGCCACTATATCAGGTATTGAATCTGCGACCGCCCCGTGTAAAGCTAACAACAGATGGTCAGCAAGGAAGAGCGCCACTATATCAGGTATTGAATCCGCGACCACCCCGTGTAAAGCTAAGGCTTCTTTCATAGCCGTCCGGGAGGCCTACGGGCCGCCCATGTACGAAGCTCCCGGCGGATAGCTGTGAAACGAATGTTCAGTTTAATTCAGGGTTCTAGGCTTGTACCGGCTGGCTCCACCTGGACTGTGTGCAATCTGCGTTGCTGCCGTGAAACAATTTTTAAAGCGCCTCACGTGTGTCTCTGGTTCGGAAGCCCGTACGCAAAGACATTTATTGCGTAGAACTACAGGTGTTACAAAATTGGTGTAGGTCCCATTAACTGGGGCTTCTACTCAACATACTGAACAACTTTTATTCTACGACTTTGGTGAAATCGCAAAAAAAAATACTCTTAAACAAATCGATCAGCTGATCTACTAATTTTGTGCATTTTAGTATGGAGAGGGTGCATTTTTTTTGAGAATTGACTATGAGTTCATTGGGGAAAGTTGTTCAGTATGATGAGTAGAGCCCCCAGTTAAGGGGTTCTACTCCAATTTTGTTACACCTTGTATATCGATGCCCGTACGGGTTTCCGTGACAGCTGTGTGACCTTCAAGCCCAAATAATCTGATGACACTGCGCCGCGAAATCACTTTAAATTTAATTTTAATAACTCCCTGTGAAGCTTTAATCGATTTTTACATCCAATACAATGATTAAATTATTCTATTCATTCAGCCGGTCTTCTGATCAACATAGAGTGCAGAGCGTGGGCGCACAACATCAAGTACGACCGCCACGAAGGAATCGGCATGGTGCACATCGAGATAATGGTGGAGTAGACCATCCTCTATCATCAGCGGGTGTGACGTGAGGATATTGGTGATCTAGGTCGACGTAGTACCTAGATACCTATGTCAGTGTTATCTAATACTACTAGGAGAGAAACATGCACGACTTTAAAAAAGTTTTAGGCCAAAGTTCTTCAAAAGATTATTACTGTTATTAAAGTATTTTAATGTAAAGTGAATAATTTTTGTGATGGTTATGTGTAGTGAATCGTAATTTATTAAAATTAAAACGTAATTAATTAGGTAGTTATTTGTGATTTTCCTCTGTTTAACATGTTGTTCATTTTTAGCATGGAGAGTCGAAGTAAGTTTCTGCACATCCTAAAGAATAGTGGGTAAACAGTAAAACGAAGTTCATAAAAGGCACATCAACTTTTCTTTTTCGTATACTTAACTACTTTCTTTATGAAAACATTTTTAACATTAGTGGTATAGTAATGTCTAAAACAGTTTACGTTGCACTATTCCAGATATGTATCTTCATATACAAAATATTCAATCAAAGGCACTTCACACCAAGGCACAACATTGACTAGTCTATCACATGAAGGTTAATAATCCTTTGACCTTTAAAACTCTACATTTGCCACAACCATCTACAATAGGGATGACGACAGCATCAAAAATAAATTATAAACTCTTGATCACTAAATTGCCTCCTACTTAAACTTCGGAGAACCTTACTCGTTTTTTTTCCCATCAATTCTTCGATTTTTAATGCACCAAAATCACAAATTAAGTACATTAATGACGCTGCTAAACTATGACGTCACGCCTAGGTATTTCTATTAACATTTTTAGATCAACATATCGTTTTTGACAGATGATAAAAAGTAACTCAGATGACTAGCATTCGTCATCCCTATTTTGCTACATTTCATTTAAAATTTCCTGAAATAGTACTGAATATGATAAAATTTTAATGGGACTAATCTCGAGACATAACCTATTCATTAAAAAAGGGATCATTCAAATCAAATTGTAGAATCCGCCGGTTTCCAAAACATCGGGCTCAACCACGCTGGATTGTAAAATGGCGGCGTTTTTTAATGCGGCGACATCACGTTCAGCCGGATTGCAGTTCGACTGAAAGAAAGTATGGCGTATTGTATGATTCACCACTTTGTGTAAAACTACTGAGTAACATATTTTAAATGAGAGAGCGGAGCGGGCGATGTTAGGTTCGTTCAGGTTTGATTGATTATACTCGATTTTATTCGGAGTTTTTTTACTCAGTATCTAGTTGTAAAACGTCTCCGTATTACAACAATCCGGCGCCATTCAGCGCGCCGTTTTGAAAGCCTGCGGATTCTACGTACCGGCTGCGACATAAACATTTTCACTTTCGCGTGGAAACAATTAAATAGGTATTGTAATGGCAAAAAAATCGAAGTTTAGATTTTGATGTGGATTGATTGTCTTACGCTAATAGAGTCTAAAAATATTTATATGTTTTTAAGATTATAATATTTTTTTAAATGGCTTTTACGATTTTTATAAAACGTTAAACGTTACTACAACTTTATACGGTCCACTACACTATGAAGTTAAAAAAATGGCTATAACGATTTTAAATGAAAATTTTTGGTTACTGAAATTTAAAAGGCCTACTACACTAAATAGTCATTAGTTCATTAAAAATCGTAAAAGAAACTAGGCGTACTTAGGCATCAGAATAGATGTATTTACAAATGTGAGCTCATCAATTTTGATACTTACGCCTCTTTTCTTTGCTACTACATAAACGTATTTTTGATTGTTGATTTTTGTAAGCCACATGTTAAAGGCTACCCAAGAAAGTATGCACACTGTGTCTGTACAATTTACTATGGCAGGTACATGAAGCGCAAATTAGTGATTTTGAGAATAATTAGTACATTTTGGGAATGACATTTTCAACCAATTTTGTCTGTACAGCGCAAAAATTGCATGGGATAGTATCAAATGTACAGAGGCCAGCACATCAAGCTAGACACTAGTGGTGCGATTCCGATGCATACACATACGGCATAAGAACGGTACAAAGTCCAAAGTGTCTAGCACCAAGCTGGACACTCGTAGTGCGATTCTGATCCATACGCAAGCGGCATAAGAACGGTACAAAGTCCAAAGTGGCTAGCACCAAGCTGGACACTCGTAGTGCGATTCTGATCCATACGCATACGGCATAATAACGGTACAAAGTCCAAAGTCCCCAGTTTGATGTGCTGGCCTGTGCACAGGGGCCAGCTCATTAAGCTAGACACTCGTAGGGCGATTCCGATCAATACGCAGACGGCATAAGAACGGACAAAGTCCAAAGTGGCTAGCACCAAGCTGGACACTCGTAGTGCGATTCTGATCCATACGCATACGGCATAATAACGGTACAAAGTCCAAAGTCCCCAGTTTGATGTGCTGGCCTGTGCACAGGGGCCAGCTCATTAAGCTAGACACTCGTAGGGCGATTCCGATCAATACGCAGACGGCATAAGAACGGTACAAAGTCCAAAGTGGCTAGCACCAAGCTGGACACTCGTAGTGCGATTCTGATCCATACGCATACGGCATAATAACGGTACAAAGTCCAAAGTCCCCAGTTTGATGTGCTGGCCTGTGCACAGGGGCCAGCTCATTAAGCTAGACACTCGTAGGGCGATTCCGATCAATACGCAGACGGCATAAGAACGGTACAAAGTCCAAAGTGGCTAGCACCAAGCTGGACACTCGTAGTGCGATTCTGATCCATACGCATACGGCATAATAACGGTACAAAGTCCAAAGTCCCCAGTTTGATGTGCTGGCCTGTGCACAGGGGCCAGCTCATTAAGCTAGACACTCGTAGGGCGATTCCGATCAATACGCAGACGGCATAAGAACGGTACAAAGTCCAAAGTCCCCAGTTTGATGTGCTGGCCTGTGCACAGGGGCCAGCTCATTAAGCTAGACACTCGTAGTGCGATTCCGATCAATACGCATACGGCATAATAACGGTACAAAGTCCAAAGTCCCCAGTTTGATGTGCTGGCCTGTGCACAGGGGCCAGCTCATTAAGCTAGACACTCGTAGTGCGATTCCGATCAATACGCAGACGGCATAAGAACGGTACAAAGTACAAAGTCCCCAGTTTGATGTGCTGGCCTGTGCACAGGGGCCAGTTCATTAAGCTAGACACTCGTAGGGCGATTCCGATCAATACGCAGACGGCATAAGAACGGTACAAAGTCCAAAGTCCCCAGTTTGATGTGCTGGCCTGTGCACAGGGGCCAGCTCATTAAGCTAGACACTCGTAGTGCGATTCCGATCAATACGCAGACGGCATAAGAACGGTACAAAGTCCAAAGTGTCTAGCACCAAGCTGGACACTCGTAGTGCGATTCTGATCCATACGCATACGGCATAATAACGGTACAAAGTCCAAAGTCCCCAGTTTGATGTGCTGGCCTGTGCACAGGGGCCAGCTCATTAAGCTAGACACTCGTAGGGCTATTCCGATCAATACGCAGACGGCATAAGAACGGTACAAAGTCCAAAGTCCCCAGTTTGATGTGCTGGCCTGTGTACAGGGGCCAGCTCATTAAGCTAGACACTCGTAGGGCGATTCCGATCAATACGCAGACGGCATAAGAACGGTAAAAAGTCCAGTCTCCAGCTTTATGTGCTGGCCTGTGTACAGAGGCTTGTTTGTACTCGTAGTGCGATTCTGATACATACACGTACGGTATAAGAACGACACGAAGTCCAAAGTGTCTAGCTTGATGTGCTGGCCTCTGAGCATTAACTTGTCTCTCCTGTGCCATGTTCGGTGGCGTTAAGGTACAGGCCATGCCCCAAGTTTGAGGTGATTAGTTTTTCAGTCGATCATTATCTCCAGGTGGGTGGAGCCAAACCGGTCCCTCAGGCTGTCTGTGTACTTCAGGTTGCGCGCCCACCCGCGGCAGCGGATGTTGATGATTTGGTTGCCTGGCAGAAGAAGGATAAAGTCATATAATGAATGCTTTATAGATTTAATTTAGGAAAAATACTTGGCGATCAAGAGGATTGTTCCTGCCAGTGAGAGCTACATTCGTGGGTTCTTTATCCTGCGAATGAATTTTCCAATAGGGAGGATGTGAATTCGATTCCTGGCAAATATCCACTCGTCGTAGTGCCCTGATTGGTTAGTGGCAGTTATCAATTTGTTTTTAAAAATCGTTCCAATGTGAGTCGAACTTGCGTGGAGAGGGTTCCGTAGCATCCCATTTTCTGTAAGAACGTTAAGTCTTAGGATTTTCATTTAGGTTTTCCAAAAATTATGAGAGATGCCCTATAATTTTAGACTTTAGTAGTTTCGAAGATAAGGGAGTAATGCTTGATTTTCATCTATGTTCCTTATTATCTTTTAAAATATGCATTTAAAATTATTAAAAATATACTTGTATTTCTTATGACGAGCCCTTTCATTTGGTATGGCTCATGCATGAATCATGATGCACTTCGGGAACTATTTCGGGCGATGCTGATTAGTAGTTTATGTCATTTCCCAGCCCATAAACCATGTCACCGCAAAAATCACAACAAAACGTTAGTACGAGTATGTCACGATGCTAAAGAAATCAACCAAAAAGGAGATTTTTTTAGTTCTCTCGGGAACTATTTTAGTTCGCTCGGGGTATTGGGATATTTTCAGGGGATCAAAAGTAGTCAAAAAAAGTACCAATGTGTTTTTGAATTTCGATCTCATATGTACGTTTATCCGACGTTCTTACGGTGAAGGAAAACATTGTGAGGAAACCTGCACACATCTGCGAAGAAACTCGAAGGTTGTGTGTGAAGTTGACCAACTCGCACTGGGCCCGCGTGGGCGACTAAGGCCCGACCGCCCTAATTCAGGGTAGGCTCGAACCCCTCGGTAGGGACGTATATATGAGCTAAAGTGATGTGAAAAGTAGTCTTTGTCCTTCCCCATGAGACAGACTACCTTCCTTGCAAATTGTGTCAAGATTGGTTTAGGTATTAAAGCGTGACGAGGTAACAAACAAACCCATTCTCATATTCATAATATTAGTAGGGATAAGTGTTTAGAATTGGTTCTAACGTTAGGTTACAGCCAGTCAATTCATCCTTGGACACAATAAGTAATTTTCTAAACATCAAGGAAAATGGCGCCAAGGGTTTACGAAAAGTTGATGATACTCACGCGCCGGATTAAGGAGCTGCACAGCGACCAAAGGGCTCAAGTATCCTGGAGTGTTGTCATACGGGAAAAAAGTTTCATCCAGCCCCGGGTACGGCCAGTACTTCAAGGGACCGAGGGCCTCAGTGTCAGCTGGCCTTTCTCCTTTACAGGAAATCCATACTTTACGACGCTGGTGGAAAAAAATTAAAAGTACTTAATAAATTTGAACTTGGGAAAATTTATGGTCGTTTGAATTGGCGAAATCAATTTTGATTTGTCCCATTCAATCAGGACTGATATCCGATAGGAAAGAAAATTTCTTGAGTGGCAATCGCGGACCAAAAGACTTAATTGAACGCCCCCCACCAGATGAATCTAATTTATTTATTTATTTATCAAAAATACATGGCCAGCTTACAGTTTACACCAAAGCGCTAACCAAGTCAGTGAACTTACATTATATAAATAGAGTAGGATGATCTAGAAAAGCTCTAAGGAAGCAGCTGAGCATGCATATAGCTCAGGATCGAGCCAAACAGAGGACTGGACGGAGCTCAATTCAATAGTAGGTAAAGACCTATTCAGAATTTCAGAAATTATACGCGGTAGTGGTAATACCCAAACAGTATAACGACGAGTATTTTGTATGGCTTTTCCGCAGGCTATCGAAAGACCGGATACCGCCTGGGTAAAGAAGCGCCTGGTAGCGGATACCGCTGTTGTCTAAACAGCTCGTTATTCGCATACCTGATAGGATACCGCTACTCACTACGGTAGCGGACACCGTGCATAATGTGTTGATAGTATTGTGTAACTTACCTGATCTACAGTCGTGGAGTTGATGTAGCTGATGATATCAGGTGGCATGGAGGGAGGCAGGTCACCGGGATCGTCGTAAAAGTCAGGATTCCAATCATATATCTAAAACAACAGATTTACACCTGGAGTTTGATAATTATCCTAAAACAAACCAGATTTTGGGTCACAAACTTGAGTAAAGAATTGAAGTTTTTGTAGGGTGCATAAGACTTATAAATTCGTTTTTTTTTTCACAATTCGTAATCTGACGATGATGCCGAATATGAAAGCGGGCTTACCAAGAATCCCCAACGTAATGGAGAACTGGCTATCCTTTCTTCAATCCGGAACACATCAATGCACTGATGTTTGACGGCAAGACTTAGATAAGATGGTGACTAGCCAGGCGGGCTTAGAAAATGCCCTACCATCAACCAAACCGAGTCTTACAAGTTGACCCCACGGGAAATAGAACCCGCGACCTTCTGGTGTGAAGCGAATGGACTAACCATTACGCCCACGGAGGCGGTTAGTAGACAAATCGTCCTCCATGCCCTCAAAGATTAATCATTTATGGGGATTTTGAACCTGCAATTTTTCAGAAAAACGGCGATAGCGATTTTTACCTTAAAAACGCTAACCGATTTTACCAACTTTTGATAGGTTGTCAATCAGAACCAAAAGCTAGGTTTTTGTTTTTACAATACAACTAATAATTATAATTTTATTTGTCGTTTAGCGTTTTTACGAAACGAATTTCGCCCATTATTTGTTTATTTTTAATCAATAATTAAATAATGAAAACCTATAAAACTAGCATTTGTTCTGGCTGATAGACAACCTACCAAAAATTGGTCAAAATCGGTATATTTTTACGTCTAAAAAGTAATGTATATATGTATTAAAGATAATATGCTAAGTGTTTAAAAATCCTCTCTTCATGCCGTCTCGGAATTCATAAGCCCCCTTCCCTACGAAGGTCACGATGTAGGAGTCTCGGATATCTTTTTTTAGAAAGTCGGAAGAACCAACTTTAGGGCGTTATGCCTCACCTTGCTGTATTTCCTTTAGTTTAAGAGATCTAAGCTGCCCAAAGTATTAACGTGACGCCAGAGATATGCTTTAAATAAGGGCAGTTAGATAGGTTACATGCGTCCTAAAAGTGAAGCAAATAACAAGTTGCCAATTGCCATCTCTTTTCTTAGTAGCATTCGGTGTAACGGAAGCGAAAGGGATGACGAATGCTAGACATCTGAGTTACTTTTTATCATCTGTCAAAAACGACATTTTATTCTAAAAATGTTAGAAATACCTAGGCGTGACGTCATAAATGTAATCATTTTGTGATTTTGGTGACTTGAAAATTCAAGACTTGATGGAAAACAAAACGAGTAAGGTTTTCCGAAGTTTAAGCAGGAGGGCAATTTCGTGATCAAGAGTTCATAATTTATTTCTGATGCACTCGTCATCCCTTTGTGTGTGTAAATGGGTTCGATTTTCGAATGTTGTTTGTTAGTGCATAACCCATCTATGGTAAAAAATCTGCGTGATGCGACTTTTTTTTAAATATCCCCCGTATGAGCACAAAAACGTTTCATCAAACTCACATCAAAACAACGCGTCCCTCGATTAATTAATTGCATGAGTTGAATTGGAAGTCAAAATTAAAATTTCAACATCAAAATTTTACGTTATTTTGCATATCTAGTATAGGTTACGGAAAGGTACGTTGGTGGTATAGGCAACTTGTTGACATTTTTTCAAATGTATCTCAAAAAATGCTCGAGCAGAAAAATCGAAACGGGAGACATATGGTTGTCTTCCTCGCACTTATGTAAACTCGCTAGCGCTGTCTCGTAAACGTGCTCGTTTAAGTAATTATGTGTGATACATTTGAAAAAATGACACAAAGTTACCAACATACCTTTCCTTACCTTACTACGTGAGTGCCTGGGTGGGTCATATATGCGATACAAGTAGTCGCAGGAGGGTCAAAATTGGCCCAAAATTAATTACGTAGTATGGTTTGGTTATAAGTACGTAGCGCAAGAAAGTTCCATTGTGTTACTAATCATCTTGTCTCCAAACCTACCTTATTCAGCTTAACGATAACGCAAGGCGTCCTATTGCTGTACCCATAGTTGTTTTCCTTAGAGCAGGGTCCCAGCTGGCTGGTGCTAAAGGCGCACACTTCAGCTCGGGGCGGCTTGACAGAGCCACATTCGCGCTGGTTTACTCCGTGGTTGGGTAGGAGGGACTTGTTGTGATATGCTAAAAGGGACATAAGAAAAGGATTTTTATTCATTTCATAATTGTTATACTTCTTAGATTTTAGCAATGCAAGCGTAGTCCCGGACACTTCATGTAGCATGACTCGGTCCCAATCCGGATTCCTCGGTCACCGAGAGGAGACCTGAGAAGACCAGCGGACACTTCATACGTGCGAGAAATGATATTTGACATTTCTAAAAACAAATGATGGAACAAACAAAATCACGGCGAAATCCATTACGCTTCACTACCAAACTAGCACCAATCTGTATCCATCTGAGTGACGGGAGAATGAGGTCGGAAACTAGACAGCGGCAGCAAGCTGACGTTAGGAAACTGAAAGAGGGCTTACATTAATATTTCGTAAAATATCTTCATCAGCGATGTTCTCCTAAGACACGTCACATAATCTGGTCTTAGATCCTGCTCATCCCTTAGATAGTAAAAGTTAATTATACTTCATCATCATATCAGCTCATATACGTCCCCATCGAGGGGTTCGAGCCTACCCTGAAATAAAGCGATTTGGTTAAGCGGACCCAGTGCGGGTTGGTCGACTTCACACACAACTTTCGAGTTTCTTCGCAGGCGTGTACAGGTTTCCTCAGAATGTTTTCTTCCACCATAAGAACGTTGGATAAACGTACATATGAAATCGAAATTCGAAAACACATTGGTGCGTGGCAAGATTCAAACCACGACCACCAGGACAGGAGATAGCGAACATTGCCATTACGCCATCGACGCTAATTTTATGTACATCGCTGTAAAACCACGACCACCAGGACAGGAGATAGCGAACATTGCCATTTCGCCATCGACGCTAATTTTATGTACATCGCTGTAACTTCCTAAGTCTTAGAGTATTCCCCAGAATTTGAGAACAACTGTGAGAGCAGCTAATTCTTTGTTCGCTGGCTCAGCGACCTAAATAGGATCTTGGCCTCCGACACCAAGTCACGCCATTTTCTTCTGTCCTGCACCCTTCGTTCCAATCGACACTTTGGAGGGCGTTCTTGCGCTTCGTCATTCCAGCGGCACCTGGGGCGTCCAACAGGGCGATTACCGGTTGGTCATCCCTTGTACGCTCTCTTGGCACGGTCACCTTCCATCCTCTCTAGGTGGCGAAGCCACTGAAGACGAGCTGACTTTGCTTCGCCCATTGGCTCGGACAATAATATTTTAAGAGCAGACACTTACGAGCTAAAAATTCTTCAATATTATCGACGTATTTCTTGACATGGGTGTTATTGTCTCCGTTGAACCAGATCAGCGCACCTTCCTCGTAGACCAGTGGCCGGTGACCCATCCCAGGGTTGTCTCCTGGAAACCGAGTATGACACAATCATAAGTTGTTAGGATTCAAAGAGGATGACACAAGTTCTGGCATCCCTATTATCTTCGAAAAATCTGTTTTGTGTCCCAGAGAGGATATTTCACCTAACAACAATAGCTCTACCGCGAGGAAAAAAGTTCATTTATCAACACTTCTCATACAACAAGTCATCAGCTTATTCCCCAACTTTGTAGATAAGTGAAGTCCACATATTTTTTACTGTTTCATTAAACTTTGGCAAAGAGTTTTGCTTCATCGTTCATTATACGAACGGCTAAGGAGTGGAATTCCGTGCCGTCTGTATTCTCCGATTCGTATAATTTAGGAATCTTAAAGATAAGAATAAAAAGGCAATATTTGAGCTTGCGTGTTACATCTTCGGCTGCATCGGCACTTACCCAGGTGAGGTGCAGCCAAAAGCACTCAAATTTTTAATTAAAAAAATAGGTGGTTTGTGTTTTATGAGTAGCAGCGGCTCTTAAATTAGGTACTCTGTTTTACCTAACAACTTGCATGTACTAAGGACCCAGTAATAAAATAAGGGATTGGACTGCATCAAAAATTAAATTTGAAAATGATGTCCTAAATTGTTCTCCTCTTGAAGTTTCAAAAAACCTAACTTGTTTTGTTTTTCCATCACGTCTTCAATTTATAATTAATCAAATTCATAAAATAAGTTTGTCAATGACGTTTAAAATCTATGACGTCACTTGAGGGTATTTCAAACATTTTTAGAACAAAATTTCGTTTTTGACAGATCATAAAAAGTAACTCAAATGACTAGCAGTCCGATCTCCTATTGGGATGTGATACCTATAACTACGTGCGAATAAACAACGTTTTAAATAAGAAGCAGAGATTATAGTTTAGCTCATAGAAACAAGTTTGTATAAAAAGGTCAACTAAATTCCAAATGTCAACAAGGAACACGAAGATAATGTGACTAAAATTACCGATGATGGAGTCAGCAAGAGTGTAGTAGGGGATCTTCTCGTCCATGGCGGAGAGGAGACCGCACATGCAGATTGAGAAGAAGATAATGATGCAGATGTACATCACCAAGTAGATGAGGCCGATCACACCTGGAAAAAGATCGTTAACAAACTTTAAGTTGACGTGCCATAAAATGAGCTAACGAAAAACTGTATATAGTCAATAGTACAAGAAAAAAATTATACTTATTGTATGGGAGTACCCCCATACAAAAAGTTAAACTTTTACGCTATTGCATAGTTTTTATCGCGGGCTTTGAGTGCGGCGACCGAATGAAGAAATTCCTTAACGAAAATAAAACCTAACACCCAACGCTCGGCAGAGTTCTAAAAAACTTACAGCTATCTATTAGCGATTTGCGGTACTAAAATGACAGTCAATTTTACTGGTGTAACTTTCTTAGTGTTAATTTATTACATAAACATCCCGCGCTCCAAGGACTACGAGTATATGGTACTGGTAAATACTGCATAAATAAAAAAATAGTAAATAATTATAATTGCATAAGTTGATTAAAAATGTTATGCAATAGCTATACCGCGGCAGTCCCCGAGTGCCACACGTTTTTTTTTTCTCAGCAATTGTGCTTAGGATGTTTCCATATTTTTGTCATTTACAAAACTTACTAACACTTAAAATATGACATATTATGTAGTATATCTGGAAAACTCTATAAAATGGTATCTATGACATTTTTTTTAACAATATAGCGCAAAGTTTAATTATGAAGTTTACGCTTTTAGGTAATGGAGAAACCTTACAATCTTACCTAAAATACTTGGACAAGTTAGAGCCTTGTCTAAGCTGATAATAATATGCCATATGTGGTATGTGAAGGAAAACGCTAAAAAAGTACTTTCCATACAAATTAATAATGTTAGACGCTCCTGCGAGAAGGTACCAACAATGTTCTCCGTCGTGGGGAGTTCAGTTTATTTTCATTCGAGTCTACTATAGATATAAGGTCTATAATGTAGTGTAGCAACAAGCATTAGATTAGGTATGTTACAGTCAAAATGTTACAATTGTTTCAAAGTATAGCTCGTTGTAAGGGTGATTTATTGAAATATTGTATTTAAAAAATCAATTATAATGCTTTTAGCAAATAAAAAGAGGAAGTGTCGCCTTTTGGCTTCGATTGTGATGTTTGAGAATATTTCGTGCGGGCGTGGTCGTCGCTGTTTGGTTGTAGGGCTGTGACGACACGGTGCTAGTCGCAACATTATTCATTATAAATGTGTCATTTTTTGATGTGTAACATCTTTGTTCTCGCTTTCCTGCAATTTGTGGGAGTGATTTCGTGAAATGGGACGGAAATGTGTAACAGGAAATGCGAACGTTTTTTAATTCTCGAAAACTAAGGTTGTCATAGCCATTCCGCCTAGTGTGATGGCAAAGGCAAAGATGACATACTACTATTCGAAGGGTCGGCCCGTGAATGTACGACCCGATAATTAATTAATTTCATAAGTATTTTGTCACATGTTACACATCATATGCGAGTACTGTAGGTCTCGTTTTTTTACAGAATGCCCCTCTTAACCGCAGTAACGAAACAAGTCCAGTGAGTATCTATATCCGTGCTCTAGGCCAGTTAACCTGCATGATCGGCCCAACCACACAAAGTCGCACTGATCTACGACCTTTTTGTTAAAAATGAAAATTATTGTCAAAAGCTTTCTTTTAAGGCGAGGTATTGATTGCAACAGTTGTCTCTGTCTTTTTCTTTACTTGTAAAGAGTAAAGAAAATAACCACACTTTTACACTTTTTCAATGGTTTTTCGTTTCAATCAAAAACTACAAAGAAAGTTTAAAAAATAACATAACTCACTTTGTATTATTATAATAAATATTGTTGTATGTTTTTTTTAAAGTTATACTTCAAAATATTAGTCATGACTAGAGTTGAAAGTAACGGTGTAGACCTATCTTTGGGATTTTTTTATATCGAGCCAAAACTACTCAATCGTGTTTCTAATAGCATTTGACTTTAAGGAACATCATCAACAATAAGGGTATTTTTATCACGCTTTTATTAGCTTCATCTGTATGTTTGTTTGTATACCCACTTTAAACGGACAGATTTAATTCAAACTTTGTAGACTTATCAAGAATCAGCGACAATATAATAATTTCATAATTTTGAACTAAAAAATAAAATATAAATAGAGTTTAAAAAAATTAAAAAACCCGCTTTTAAAGTAACTTAGACTAAAAAGTAAAAAAAAAATCTTATATAAGTTGAAAATAATAATTAACAAATTACTAGTATTATTGTGAAAAAGCGGGGTGCGCTCTGTGCCATATTTTTCGTATATCGAGCAACCCACACTTTTTCAAAAAATCGTGGGGCGCTCTGTGCCATATTTTTCGTCTATCGAGCAACCCACACTTTTTCACAATAATACTAGTAATTTGTTAATTATTATTTTCAACTTATATATCAAGAATTATTTTTTACTTTTTAGTATGATGTATTTTAAAAGCGTGTTTTTTAGTTTTTTTAAACTCTATTTATTTGTTCATCCTTGGGTTTTTTATCGTTTAGGAGTAATTGGCGTCCAAAATAACGAAAATTGTAATATTACTGCCTTAAATTAATTTAGTCATTAACGATGCTGTGTGTAACGTTTCACGGTTGATAGGTAGGTACGCCGCCGAGTGAGTCAACAAATGCAGCCGTGGGATCGATTCCCGACGAGGTTAAAATAGCCGGAGATGGCGCGTCGATGTTTGCATTGCTAAGTTTTCGTTGTATGTACGTTATACAGGATGTCCCACGGCTATGCCACATAGAGGGAAAGTACCTTGAATATTGTAGATGGAACATTTTACGGAAAGAAGACATTATTTTAATGGAAAAAACCATTTAAACTGCATTCATAGATTTTTTTATAATTACATGGTTGAACCGGGAATCGAACCCGCTCTACACGTGAAAAAAAATTACAACACACAGAGATTTGTTACCATAGATGGGTTATGCACTAACAAACCACATTTGAAAATCGAATCTATTTACACACACATTATAATAGGTACCTACCGAATGCTACTATGAAAAGAGATGCCAATTGGCATCTTTTTCTTGCTTCACTTTTAGGATGCATGTAACCTATTTAATGGGTTATGCACTAACAAACCACATTTGAAAATCGAATCCATTTACACACACATTATAATAGGTACCTACCGAATGCTACTATGAAAAGAGATGCCAATTGGCATCTTTTTCTTGCTTCACTTTTAGGATGCATGTAACCTATCTACCTCCCCTTATATATAGCATATCTCTGACTACACAATTGAATTTTAACATTGAAATGGGACTCATTTTGAGCATTTGATAAATTAAATTGATTAATTTTAAATTCAAAATTCTAAAATTCATGGTCTTCCTTTTATTTCTGACACTATGTTATTTAGCAAAAAATAATCCTTACGATGAAGCCTTTCGATCATTATGATAAGGGGCTGGGGGTTCGAGACCTGTCAGTCCCGATCGAGACAATTCACTCAGGCGGCGGCGGCGGAAGAGGAGGACGTGACTTGTGACTTGACAGTGATGTCGGCTTTGACGCAAACATCATCAACAGGGCAATCGTACGGGAGCTGGGGTTCGAGACGGGGGGATGTTGAGCCCTAACTGTCAGTCCCGTTTGGGACAATTCATTGAGTAGGCGACGGCGGAAGAGGAGGACGTGACTTGTGACTAGACAGTGATGTCGGCTTTGACGCAAACATCATCAACAAGGCAATTGTACGGGGGCTGGGGGCGAGACGGGGGGAGTCCGAGCCCTAACTGTCAGTCCCGTTTGGGACAATTCATTGAGGAGGCGACGGCGGAAGAGGAAGATGTGACTTGTGAATAGACAGTGATGTCGGCCTTGACCCAAACATCATCAACAGGGCAATCGTACGGAAGCTGGGGTTCGAGACGGGGGGATGTTGAGCCCTAACTGTCAGTCCCGTTTGGGACAATTCATTGAGGAGGCGACGGCGGAAGAGGAGGACGTGACTTGTGACTAGACAGTGATGTCGGCTTTGACGCAAAATTCATCAACAGTACGGGGCTGGGGGCGAGACGGGGGGAGGTCGACCCCTAACTTTCAAACACCGTTCGGGACAATTCACTCAGGCGGCAGCGGAAGAGGAGGAGGACGTGACCAGTGACAAGACAGTGAAGTCGGCTTTGACGCAAACATCATCAACAGGGCAATCGTACGGGGGCTGGGGGCGAGACGGAGGGAGGTCGAGCCCTAACTGTCAGACACCGTTCTAGACAATTCACTCAGGCGGCAGCGGAAGAGGAGGAGGACGTGACCAGTGACTAGACAGTGATGTCGGCTTTGACGCAAACATCATTAACAGGGCAATCGTACGGGAGCTGGGGTTCGAGACGGGGGGAGGTTGAGCCCTAACTGTTAGTCCCGTTTGGGACAATTCATTGAGGAGGTGACGACGGAAGAGGAGGACGTGACTTGTGACTAGACAGTGATGTCGGCTTTGACGAAAACATCATCAATAGGGCAATTGTACGGGGGCTGAGGGCGAGACGGGGGGAGATCGAGCCCTAACTGTCAGTCCCGTTTGGGACAATTCATTGAGGAGGCGACGGCAGAAGAGGAGGACGTGACTTGTGACTAGACAGTGATGTCGGCTTTGACGCAAACATCATCAACAGGGCAATTGTACAGGGGCTGGGGGCGAGACGGGGGGAGATCGAGCCCTAACTGTCAGACACCGTTCGGGACAATTCACTCAGGCGGCAGCGGAAGAGGAGGAGGACGTTACCAGTGACTAGACAGTGATGTCGGCTTTGACGCAAACATCATCAACAGGGCAATCGTACGGGGGCTGGGGGCGAGACGGGGGGAGGTCGAGCCCTAACTGTCAGACACCGTTCGGGTCAATTCACTCAGGCGGCGGCACAGGAGAAGGACGTGACCAGTGACTAGACAGTGATGTCAGCTTTGACGCAAACATCATCAACAGGGCAATTGTGCGGGGGCTGGGGGCGAGACGGGGTGAGGTCGAGCCCTTACTGTCAGGCACCGTTCGGGATAATTCACTGAGGCGGCGGCGCAGGAGGAGAACGTGGCCAGTGACTAGACAGTGATGTCGGCTTTGACGCAAACATCATCAACAGGGCAATCGTGCGGGGGCTGGGGGCGAGACGGGGGGAGGTCAAGCCCTCACTGTCAGACACCGTTCGGGACAATTCACTCAGGCGGCGGCGCAAGAGGAGGATGTGGCCAGTGACTAGACAGTGAAGTCGGCTTTGACGTAAACATCATCAACAGGGCATTCGTGCGGGGGCTGGGAGGGCAAGACGGGGGGAAGTTGAGCCCTAACTGTCAGTCCCGTTCGGGACAATTCACTCGGGCGGTGGTGGCGGAAGAGGAGGACGTGACTTGTGACTAGACAGTGATGTCGGCTTTGACGCAAAATTCATCAACAGTACGGGGCTGGGGGCGAGACTGGGGGAGGTCGACCCCTAACTTTCAAACACCGTTCGGGACAATTCACTCAAGCGGCAGCGGAAGAGGAGGAGGACGTGACCAGTGACAAGACAGTGAAGTCGGCTTTGACGCAAACATCATCAACAGGGCAATCGTACGGGGGCTGGGGGCGAGACGGGGGGAGGTCGAGCCCTAACTGTCAGACACCGTTCTAGACAATTCACTCAGGCGGCAGCGGAAGAGGAGGAGGACGTGACCAGTGACTAGAAAGTGAAGTCGGCTTTGACGTAAACATCATCAACAGGGCATTCGTGCGGGGGCTGGGAGGGCAAGACGGGGGGATGATGATGATGATGATGAAGTTGAGCCCTAACTGTCAGTCCCGTTCGGGACAATTCACTCGGGCGGTGGTGGCGGAAGAGGAGGACGTGACCAGTGACTAGACAGTGATGTCAGCTTTGACGCAAACATCATCAACAGGGCAATTGTGCGGGGGCTGGGGGCGAGACGGGGTGAGGTCGAGCCCTAACTGTCAGGCACCGTTCGGGATAATTCACTGAGGCGGCGGCGCAGGAGGAGAACGTGGCCAGTGACTAGACAGTGATTTCGGCTTTGACGCAAACATCATCAACAGGGCAATCGTGCGGGGGCTGGGGGCGAGACGGGGGGAGGTCGAGCCCTAACTGTCAGACACCGTTCGGGACAATTCACTCAGGCAGCGGCGCAAGAGGAGGATGTGGCCAGTGACTAGACAGTGAAGTCGGCTTTGACGTAAACATCATCAACAGGGCATTCATGCGGGGGCTGGGAGGGCAAGACGGGGGGAAGTTGAGCCCTAACTGTCAGTCCCGTTCGGGACAATTCACTCGGGCGGTGGTGGCGGAAGAGGAGGACGTGACCAGTGACTAGACATTGATGTGGGCTTTGACGCAAACATCATTAACAGGGTAATTGTGCGGGGGCTGGGGGGCGAAACGGGGAAAGGTTGAGCCCTAACTGTCAGTCCCGATCGGGACAGTTCACTCAGGCGGCGGCTGCGGAAGAGAAGGATGTGATAATCGCAAAATTTTAAAAGTGAAAACTTCTTTAGGCGCTTTGGGCATTTTTTGAGATGGGAAAAAAACCATGTAACTCGCGACACTGTTACTGTTACCGATACCTATATTGTGTATGTACGTCCTCTGTCGGCACTCCCGGAGTGTTTTTGTTTTGGATTTTTTATACAAATCGGTAAGCCGATCGGCCGGTTTTGTATGAAAAATCCAAAAAAGCAAAAATGTAGAACAAAAGTTGTTCAGTTTGATGAATACAAGTCCACCTCAAAGTATCTCTGCACCTTTATGTTGCATATTTTACCTGTATATGATATGCCTTTGTTGGTGACCCCAGAAAGAGCTGTTTCGTTGCAGGTACCTAACTACCTATACTGTAAATTAATCGCCTATGATGTTGGCACCCGTCAAGTCTTTTTATCTGACTACCCAAGAATGTGGGTAATGTTTTCCGGTGTATGTTTGTTTATCTGTTTGAGCTAACTTCTAAACGGCATAATGTATTCTGACAGTCGAGGTATCGTCTCCATAGTATAGTTATTTTAAACAAATATTATTTTTTTAATATAGTCCTATATTTCCCTTTACAAACCATTCAGAACATAAATGTTTATTAAATCACCGTGCTGCTTACCCCGTTTTCTTGACTGATTCAGTGAGAATGACGAAAATATAAACAAATCTAATTTATTGTATGCAAACATAACGTTACGTTAAAATAACTAAAATAACCATATTTCGCTAGTTATATCCGCCTTCACGTAGTTACTATTAGTAAAGAACGCTATCCGGTTTATGGGCGAGCCTGAAGGCTAAACTAAATGTGATGTGTTTCAGTTTCATGTTGCGCTCGTTACTAGGTACGTGGAGAGGGCGCGCCGCCGCCGTTCTATTAGTTGAGTACATTCATAAACATACATCGTTTCATATACTCTTTTATTGGTTATCAAACAGATAATTTTCCAGAATTAAAAATTTATTATGACTTATTATTTTACACAAAGCATACTGTTGACGATGATAACGCCCACCTCAATAAATAATACTCAAAAATAAAAACCTGTTTAAGATAATAAAATTGTACTAAATTAAATTATATGTATATTATAAGAACGTCGATGAGAGCGTCGGTGGCACAGGTGAGATATTAGTTACTTTCGGTGGTGTATCGGCAAGGGCCGCTACCTCCTATCCGGGAGATCGTGGCTCGAGTCCTGCCACGTACTAAAGTGTTTTCGAATTTCGATCTCATATTTACGTTTATCCGACGCTATTACAGTGAAGGAAAAAATCGTGAGAAAACCTGCACACACCTGCGAAGAAACTCGAAGGTTGTGTGTGAAGTTGACCAACCCGCACTTGGCCCGCAAGCTATTTGGACGATTCCGCCGTTTACATACAGCGTCGTCATTTTACAAACGCTCGCAGTTATGTATAATGCCGAAGGCAAAATGTATATTGCCTTGTCACTTTATAGAATGCCGCAACATTTCATAGACAATTCAAACGCCGCCTACATAATGCCGCGGCAAATTGAACAATTTAGTTCCTGTATTTACCGCGCGCGTCGCTATTGATTAAAACAAGAAAAATGGCGTCAAGTAGTGGTTTTGTAACACAAAAAAAGTGCAAACAGTGCAAATAATAGGTTCGTGTACAAAAGACTTTTCACAAAATAATTGTGATTTTAAAGATATTTATTATAGTGAATTAAAAAAAATACGATTTTCAAAAATGCTAGGGTATCCATAGAATCTGGCTCTCGGAGGACTCCTGCAGAATATTATTGGTCATCTTTGTGTTAAGTCAAAAATGGTTAATCTTGGTTTCTTCTTCTGCGAAGCGAGGCTCTTTGACTGTATAATCAATCAAACCTGGCCTAACCTAATATCGCTCGCTTCGCTCGCTCATTGACAGTTTATACAGTTTTTCTGAAAATGAGAAAGCGAAGCGAGCGATATTAGGTTCGGTCAGGTTTGATTGATTATACAATCAACTCCTTTTTCTGTTACTCTATCAGAAAAAGGCGAGTTAAAAAGGTGACGAATTAGGAAAGAGTCAAGTGTGAAAACGAGACCAGTTAAAAATATGAGGAGGTAGGAAAGTGACAATTTAGAAAAAGGATAAGTTTAAGAAAATTAGGAAGTCAAACTGAGCGTGAATTATGTATTATTGGAAAATATTAAGAAATTTCGTATTTTACCTACGTATTTCAATACGCATATCGAACAATGCAGAATAATTTAAAAAAACATAAGTATTCGAAATTAGTGTACAAATTTCAGATTTATGTGTTTGTTCGATACCCGTGCCAGTTTATCTGTTTTGTAACTCTAAATATCATAACGCCTAAGTGTTGAAAATAAATGCGCAATTAAGTAAGTAATTTAAGTGAACAAAAGCACATACATTAGTCTTACTTGAAATCTTCATTAGTATCTGATTGTTGAAATACAGGCTGATTTGTCCAAACTGTGTTTTCTCATGGTCACCCTAAAACTACAACCAACGTCGAAATTATAACAATTGAACGAGTTATCATTATACATAACTGCGAGCGTTTGTAAAATAACGCCGCCGTATGTAAACGGCGGAATTATAGAGTACTAGCTGTTTCCCGCGGTTTCACCCGCGTGGACAACGTTTCTATGACTTTTCGAGAGTGCGCAGTGCGCGAGCCGCAAGCGGCTCGCGAGCGTGGTAAAAAGTAGCCTATGTCTGAATCCAGGTCCTAATCTGTCTACCTACCAAATTTCAGCCAAATCCGTTCAGTAGTTTTTGCGGGAAAGCGTAACAGACAGACAGAGTTACTTTCACATTTATAATATTAGTAGGGATGCCTGCGACCAGCCACGCTGTGCATGTGCATACTATCTCGCGAAACCTTCACTGTTATCACCGTCTGGCCGGTCTGGCGTAGTTAAGCATACACAAATGAACAGTAAATAAATAAAATAAACTTAACAAAAAAAAAGTACAGTCTTTGATTTCTGTGCAAAAACTAAAACCCGATTGCTTCGACGCGACCATGCGCATGCGTGCCGCGTCCATGGTGCGCAGAGTCTGGGCTAGTTCCAACGCAGTCCTGGATGTTAGCATCAAGTTTGGGCTGTCCATACATGAGGCATTGCTGCGCTAGACATGCTGTGGTTCCAATGCCAGAGAGGAAATATTGACAATTTGTTTATCTTAATTGTAATCTGTGACTGACTGTACGTTTTATTTTGATATTATTTGTAGACTTGATTTGAATTTATTGAAATTAATTTATTTTATTTTATTGTAAACAAAATTTTCTGTTTGTGGGTCCGTGGTTGCCTGAATAAAGGTTTTTTTATAGGGTTAACTTTGTACGTTTCTACTTTTATAATAGATTTTTTTTTAGTTTTTTTTTTATTAATATAAAATAAACAGTATTATAAAGTAATAACTAAACGAATTCTCTTAAAATTAATATCACACTAATTACAATAACTAAAGCACAAATTAATTAATTCATAAAAAATAAAAGTATGTAGCAGACTTCAATAAAATATGAAAAAAATGTGTATGGCAGGTACCTTATTATGATGTTTCCTGGAGTAATCAACTACCAGTGTCGTAGACTTAGTTAAGTATTAGCAGAAATCCTTGGGGGAGGCCTTTGTCCAACAGTGGAAATTTTTCGGCTGATATGATAATAATAACTATTCAAAAAGTTTCTATAAAATCGATAAAACCCTTTTTGAGAAAAACTAACAAACCACCTGTATTTGTATGAAAGGTTCCCCATACCTTTTTTATTGAATTACGAACTACCTTGGAGGCATTTACTTTTTTTTTTACTATGGTAGAAGAAAACACCTAGAGATGCTAAAACAATAATTCGCTAACCAAAATTGAGTCCAAATCCGTCCAGTAATTTAGGCACTAGAGCACCGGACAGGGACATACCTACACATAAACATACACGAACATTTTTTATTTTATAGTTTTTGGACTCCATGACTCTAGGAGGTAACCACAAATTTGGTAACGAGAACGTTGGTCTATAACGCAACCGTATATTTGGTCAGTTTTTGCTTAATAGGGATGAATGTCAGTGTCAGATAGTCAAAAAACGTGACATTCGTTCGGGATTTCATGGCAGCTAAAAATTAAACACAGATGAAAAAATATATTTGAGCGTATCTACATGAAAGTACTGTAACGTCGTCTACGGGACGCTGGGGGTATAGCTAAATTGATACTTCGAAAGGAAAGATTCAGATACGTATCAAAGAATCATCAGAGATAATCATATATTTAATACGTAAAAAAGATAGAAGGCTCTGTCGGCTGACTGATTATTATAGCTTCATTGATTCCTCTCACTTTCTTGCCATGACTTTAGGGAACTCAGCCAGGACGCGCGGATAATAAAAATATACTCTTAGTCAAGGGGCCTCTGTCCTGGCTCGCGGTCCGCCATAGAATCAATATCTATTGTTACGAAAAGCTTCCGAATGACTTACAAATTCAAATTTAAACTAATATTCTAATTTCGATTCGCGCTGGCAAGAAAATAAGCAAAGGAGTTGACAGTGTAGAAATGTAGAGACATACGATCTCTACATCACCCACCGCCAATTGAGAAACGCACCGTGAAGCGAACCATCAGATTACTTTAAAATACATTCCTGTAGGTGTACTCTTTTCTCATCTGTAGATAACTAAGTAGGAAAATCTATGTGGTTCGAAAACCCAGTACGATTTCAACCTATTATGGACTGATAAAAATATAGCCTCAAAAAGATTAACAAACGAAAGTTACGCAATAACGTTCCAGTCAACACCTAATTGAAGTTAAGAAATAGTTATTTATGCCACTGCCAAATAATAAGACCCATAGGGAGGATACCTACCGAAGAAATGAAAGTAAAAACTTGTCTCACCACACCACATATATACCATTATATTATTGTACCACGATATATACGTAGTTGCCCATCAGAAGATCAATTTCTCAGAAACCGTTGTGTGTGAGTAACATATTTTCCATTCGCATTTTTCCCGAATGAAATCTATTTGTGTAATTTCTTTTACACAAACGCTCTATCCTACTTACATTTAAAATAAAAATTTATTTCCGAAACATTATTATTGATTTTGTTAAGTGGCGTATTTTTTTTAATATACAGTTGTTGGAAAAGTGGTACTTTATATGCCAGTTCACTGTGCGCAAAATTGATTTTACCTCACATGTGCTTTTTTTATTTCTAGCAAATAAAAAAATATAATAACCAAAGATACAAAATCTTCTTTGCGACCTTTGGAAGGGGAATTGGTAGGTAAAAAAAGGTAGGTTAATAACGCTAGTTGGTTAGATTTTTTTTGGGTTATATATTAACTTGTGAAGAAAGGAGAATAAATAGATTGATGTCATATTTACCACTTCAAGTCAAGGCGTTTGTATTTATGTTACCTGCCTAATTAGGTACTACATATTGTGTAAACAGCAGGTAGAGCCGTATGTTTTCTTTTGTTCACAAAATCAAGAAAATACGGTATTTTACAATACAATATTCTTCATTGCATCACAACATAAAAAAAGAAATTAACAATATAGAAGAGAGCCTGTACAATAGGTGGCCTTATTGCAAGGTAGCAATTTCTTCCAGGCAACCTTTGGGTAGGGAAACAGCGATAGAATAAGTTAAGGGGCGGTGCAATAACTAAAAAAACAGAAAAAAAATGCAAATAAAACAGATATATAAAATACTTAAATATTAAAACAATAATATATAAAATAATAAATATATACATAAACAAACCAAAACATAAACATAAATAAAATAAATATTTTATCTATCTCTCTCTCTTGGCCTAGCCTTATCCCATTTCTATTTGGGGTCGGCTCTCCTCGTCATCTTTCGCCACATTTCTTTTTTTTATCTATCTATTAAATTTAAAAAGTTACTCAAATGACTAGTAGTAAAATATAATAATATTTTACTACTAGTCATTTGAGTAACTTTTTATCAACATTCAAAAACGAAAGTTTGTTCTGCAATTATTCGCGTTAGTGACATAGTGACGTTAGAAGTGCCAAAGTCTTTAACAAACTAATTTACTGTTTTCAATAAATATAAAATAAAAAATTGTTTGTTATTTCAAATGAGCAAGTGTTTTCGCTATTCTAGAATAGGGATTACGAATGCTAGTCATCTGAGTTACTTTTTATCATCTGTCAAAAACTACATTTTGTTCTAAAAATGTTTGAAATACCTAGGCGTGACGTCATAGTTTAGCAGCGTCATTTAAGTACTCATTTTGTGATTTTGTTGAATTAAAAATCTAAGACTTGATGGAAAACAAAACGAGTAAGGTTTTCCGAAGTTTAAGTAGGAGGGCAATTTAGTGATCAAGAATTTATAATTTATTTCTCATGCTGTCGTCACTCCTATTAATGCTATTTATCATCATCATTACAGCTCATATACGTCCCCACCGAGGGGCTCGAGCCTACCCTGAATCAGGGCGATTAGGCCTTAGTCGACCACGCGGGCCCAGTGCGGGTTGGTCGACTTCACACACAACCTTCGAGTTTCTTCGCAGGCATGTGCAGGTTTCCTCACGATGTTTTCCTTCACCGTTAAAGCAATCGGTAAGTATGTACGTAAGTTTTTGAAAAACTCATTGGTACATTGGCCGTCGTTACCGGTTGAGCCACCGACGCTTTAATGCATAGCTATTTACTTAATGCATAGTATTTTTTATTTATTTTTTTATACGGTAAAAAAGCCTATTGGTCATTTCCTTAGGTTTTGCAAGATGATATTCAAAATTAGAACTGGCCATGCTGTGAGTTCAGCCATAAAACTATAGCAGAGCAAAGCTGCAACGCACGAGTAACAAGTAACATTTACGTACTATGGCTGCTCGAGGCCGCCCTATTTGCGGAGACGTAAACTTTACGGGGTGACGTACGGCAAGACGTATAGACCGTCGATCCTAGACATTATCGAATAAACTGGAATAATTCATACTTTCATAGCGCATATATTTCCTGTACGCTTCTGAGGAGTTGTTCTTTAAAGCGCTTTGGATCTGACGAGTGATCGATGATGGATGACCTATTTATCATGCAGCAGAAACTTTATTAGCTATGCTAGTAATGAAAATGTTATATACAGGATGTATCTATTTACCAGTAACTAAGTACGTATATTGTATAGGATATACAGGTGTAACGAAATTGGTGTAGGACCCGTTAACTGGGGGTTCTACTCATCATACTGAACAACTTTCTCCAAGGAGCCCAAAGTCAAAAAAAAACTGGACCCCCCATAGCAAAATGCACAATATTGGTCGAACATGTGTAAAGTTTTGTTTTGTGATTTCAGCAAAGTCGTAGAGCAAAAGTTATTCAGTATGATGAGTAGAAGCCCCAGTTAACGAGACCTACACCGATTTTGTTACACCTGACCTGTGTACAGGTTGAGGTTGTTTGAAAAAATGGAACACACGTGGGAGGCTTTTTATTATAAAGAACACTTTTGAATTTATTTCAAATATCCGTAATAACCAAAAAATGTAAACGGTAAAAAAACCGACACCAACCCGCACTAGGCCCGCGTGGTCGACTAAGGCCCAATCGCCCTAATTCAGGGTAGGCTCGAGCCCCTCGGTGGGGACGTATCTGAGCTGATATGATGATGATGATGAAAAAAACCGAAATCCCACAGTTTTTGCAGTAAATACACTCAAGAGCGATGAATCCGGGTCACTTAAAGAATCCTAAAAATCTCGGAAACTAAGAAGGCTAGCTTCATGAAATAAAGTGTATTTAATAGACACTTTAATGAAACAAATAAAATTAACGAGTCACTACATTTTATTTACAAAAAAATACATAAATAAAAAAAACTGCTGATCTCGCCTTAAAACAAAAATAGGAAACATGACATTTTTGAACAACATTACGATTTACTTGAATTTTAATACTACGTATTGCCTCCTCGTGCTTCCATCACTGTGTTTACGCGGTTTGGCATGCTGTACACCAAGTTCCTTATACGATTTTGGGGAATATTCTCCCATTCCTCTGTGAGAGCAATTTTGAGCTCACGAAGCGTGATTGGGGGAGGGCTTCTTTGTTTTACGCATCTTCCTAGCTCGTCCCAAGCATGCTCGATCGGGTTGATATCCGGGCTGCGTGCTGGCGCCACTCCATACGAGTAATGTTCATCTCTTGAAGGTAGTCATTCACAATCCAAACCGTATGAGGCCGGGCATTGTCATGCATAAAAATAGCATCCTCATCCAAATTGACCACAAATGGATCAACGTGTTCATTGAGGATTTCTTCCACATATTTCGCTAGTTAAAGAGCCGTTTTCTATGAACACCAATTCTGTGCGACTCTCAGAAGAAATTCCGGCCCACACATGTACAGACCCACCACCGTAGGCTACTTTTTCTTCGATGCATGCTTGCTTGAATCTTTCCCCTGGTCTTCTATACACTCTGTGTCTTCCATCGTGCTTGTAGAGCATAAATTTTGATTCGTCGGAGAACTTAACTTTTGACCAATCTCCAATATTTAAGTGGTTCTGGGCATATCTTAGTCTTGAAATACGATGCCCACGCTCCAGTTTACGGCCGTTTGTAGGTCTAAGTGGTTTCAAGTTAGCTTCAGCAATTCGTCGCCTTACTGTCCATGCGCTTGGGTTACTTCCTCCGAGGCGTCGAAACTGATTTGTAAGTTCAGTTCCTGTGAGAAAGCGATTACGAAGCATTGTGTTCACCAAGTATCGATCTTCTCGTGCTGTGGTACACCTGGTTCTGCCTGTTCCTGGTCTGCGTAGGTTAGAGCCAGTTTCCTCGTAACGTTGGAGAACTCTTTGTACTGTTGAGAGCGACACACCGACAGTCGTGGCTGTATCGCGCTGACCCCGGCCGTGGAAGCATTGTGAGTATTCTGGTGCATTCTTCAGGTGTAAGCGACATGATTACTGCTTGAATAATAAATATTGAACACTATCAACATGGTTTATGTACTTACTTAAATGACAGATTAGAAACAACCGCCTCCGTAGCTCAGAGGCAAAGTTCACTGGCTTTACACAGGAGGTCGCGGGTTCAATTCCCGGCGGGGTCGATTGTAAGACTCGGTTTGGTTGGTGGTAGGGCATTTTCTAAGCCCGCCTGGCTAGCTACCACCATCTTATCTAAGTCTTGCCGCCAAATATCAATGTTGATATCATTGGTGTGTTCCGGCATGAAGATAAGATAGCCAGTTAGTTCCCCATTGCGTTGGGGAATCTTGGTAAGCCCGCTTCCATCTTCGGCAACATCGTCACTTACCACCAGGTGAGATGTTGTCAAGGGTTACCAATTGTGAATAAAAAAAAAAAATTAGAAACAAAAGCAAAAACAAATGTAGTAATTTCGTAGTTCCATCTTCGAAAGTCTCCCTTCTTCAAATTTGATTTTTTTATGACATAACTTTACAATAACTAAGAAGTTTTAATGACTTCATTTAAGGAGTATTAAATTGTCTATTAAACACAATTTATTTCATTAAGCTAGCCTTCTTAGAAACTAGAAATATAAATGCAATTCTTCTTTTATTGACTTAAAACTCAGGAAACAGTGCAAGTTTCATCAAAACCGGATTAGTAGTTTTCAAGATAAACAAAGTTGTATGATAAAGCTCGCTGGCTTAACGCCACAATTTTATTAGTTTGGAGATTTCTTGTCTTGATTTTTTTTTGTAAAAAAATACACTTTATTTTTCTAAAATGGCTGTAACGATTTGACGAAATTCTGTACGTTATTATAAATTTGCACGACGCCGTAATTCATTCATCATCATTATCATATGAGTCGACGGACGTCCACTGCTGGACATAGGCCTCCCCCAAGGATTTCCATGACGATCGGTTCTGCGCTGGCCGCATCCAGCGGCTTCCTGCGACCTTCACCAGATCATCGGTCCACCGAGTGGGAGGCCTACGTACGCTTCGTATTCCGGTGCGCGGTCGCAACTCGAGAACTTTACGATCTATATGCCCCGCCCACTGCCACTTAAGTTTAGCAATTCTGAGAGCTATGTCGGTAACTTTGGTCCTCCTACGGATCTTCTCGTTTCTGATTCGATCACTCATTGAAATTCCTAGCATAGCACGCTCCATTGCCCTCTGGGTGACCTTGATCCTTTTTTTGAGGCCCATAGCAAAGTATATATATAAGCCCATAGTAAGCGACCATGTCTCAGTTCCGTATGTCATCGCTGGCAACACACACTGGTCGAAGACCTTGGTCTTAAGACACTGCGGTATCTGTTGGAATAGTAATTCCTTTATCATCATCATATCAGCTAAAAATCGTCCACTGCTGGACAAAGGCCTCCCCCATCATCGCTTTTTCGCAACGAATCTGATGGGTACACCTCTTTTCTTGCTACCAAAGTAAACTTTGTTGTTGTAACGAACATGAAAATGAACAAAAAGTTTGAGTTTAGCGTATTTTTTTATGTTGACTTTTGTTTACCTGCCTGAAGATGCTGACGGCTAAACGAAAAAGTTTGCGCAGCATGGCTGTACAATTTATTTATTACCTATGAAATTGCTTATTTACTTTTTTTTTTAAAGTGCAAGTAATTGTGACAAATACGTCCCCACCGAGAGGCTCGAGCCTACCCAGAATTAGGGCGGTCGAGCCTTAGTCGACCAAGCGGGCCCAGTGCGGGTTGGTCGACTTCGCACACAACCTGCGAGTTTCTCCGCAGGCGTGTGAAGGTTTCCTCACGATGTTTTCCTTCACCGTAAGAGTGTCGGATAAACGTACATATGAAATCGAAATTCGACATCACATTGGTACGTGGCAGGATTTGAACCACGACCTTCCGGACAGAAGGCGGCGGCTCTAGCCGTTACGCCACCGACGCTCTTAAAGTAATTTTATTTTTTTAATTTATTCATTAGAATAACATCATTAAGAATCCATATCCATCGATTTTTTGTTGTTGTTTAGTGTTTAACCTAATGTGACGGACGGACAAACGGTCTTTTTTGGCAAACATGTTTTTTTATCGCATCACAATTTGTAAGAAAAGATCGTAAAGGGGGTGCATGTGTTATGGTTCATGATGATTGCACATTTCTAGTTCTTGACAAAATTGCTCAATACTGTATTCCAAATGTAATTGAAGGCTGTGCAATAGAGCTTACTGTTCACAAAATAATAGTTTTATGTATATATCGGGTCCCCAAAAAGAAAGAAAAATTAAGATACTTCAAAATCTTCATTGACAAAATGCATGACATTCTTAAATACTGTTGCGATCATTCCCGTAAAATAGTAATCTGTGGTGATTTTAATATTGACCGTCTAAAAAAGTCCCGAGATAGCATAGAATTTGAACAACTTTTGAAGGGCTTCAATATAAAAGCTTCGATAAATGCTCCCACTCGTCTATCCAGTGGTACTTGTATAGATAATATACTACATAATATACGTGGCAGTAAAGGAGAAATAATTGAGTTCGCTGTATCTGACCACACAGCCCAATTACTTCAATGCCCAGTTAAGAAGACTTGTAGGTATAATTACTGGTTTGTTTTGAGGCGTGACTATTCCAGAGAAAATAAGTGTAAATTCTACAAATGTTTAGAGAATCTTACTTTTAATGAAGCATTTAATGAACAAGATCCAAACAAAGCATTCAACAGTTTTCATGACCTTTTCCAATTGTTCTATAACCTTTGCTTTCCCATAGTAAAAGTGAAAATTCCAACGAAAAAAAAACCAAGGTGGATAACAAAGGGAATAAAAACATGCTGTAAACGTAAAAGACAACTGTTATGGGAATATCGATTGCGTCCAAACGACAAAAATAAAATAAAATTCAAAATTTATTCCAAAACTATAAATAATATTATAAAATTGACACAGAAAAGGCAGAATAACTATCATATACTAAATGCACGAAACAAATCAAAAGCTTCGTGGCAAATCATCAATGGAACCAATTCTAACTATCCTAAAGAAAGTGTAATAGTAATAAAAATTAATGATAGCCTGATTCATAATCCACGAATAATAGCTCAGAAATTTAATGATCATTTCATTGAACAAGTACAAATACTGCCTAACGTTGTGTTGACCAACACATGTCGTTATAATAATCCACATTCTATATTTATGCGACCATGCACTCCTGTTGACATCTACAATATCATTATTAATTTAAAAAACACAAACAGTACAGGTTACGACAACATTGACACAAAAATAATAAAAAGCGTAGCTTGTCTTATAAGCCCCGTGCTTAGTGACATATTTAACAAATGCATCGAGAATGGTGTTTTTCCTGACAAGCTGAAAATCTCAGTCATAAAACCACTTTTCAAAAAAGGAGACAAACTTTGTATGAATAACTACAGACCTATTGCTTTAATTCCAATATTGTCTAAAATATATGAGAGAGTAATTCATGACATATTATATACTTACTTTGAAAAGAATAAAATATTGTGCAGTGAACAAAAGGGCTTCAGAAAGAATAAAAGTATTAATTTAGCAATATATGACTTCTTAAGTAACATACTTATGAAAATGGATCGAGGATATCCAGTCGTGTCTCTATTTATGGATATGACTAAAGCTTTTGATTATGTTGACCATGGTTTGCTTTTAGATAAATTGATGAGATATGGGGTGAGAGGAAATGTTTTAAAACTGATTAAATCATATATTACAGATAGGCGTCAATTAACTTACATAGAAAGACTTGATATGAAAAATAAAACTGTCACGTCTTACTCATCGAACCAAAGAGTGATAAAATACGGAGTTCCCCAGGGAAGTGTTTTAGGTCCCCTCCTTTTCCTAGCTTACATTAACGATCTCCCAAAAGTTACAAATCACCCAATGATCCTCTTTGCTGATGATAGTACCGTGATTTTTCAAGGCAATGACATGAAAGAAGTCGAATCTGAAATAAATAATAACCTGAATGATATAATTTATTGGTTGGAGTGCAACAATTTAAAAATTAATTTGGACAAAACAAAATTTATGATACTTAGACACAGACAATCAAGAATTTTCCACCTCAACATTAATCACAAAAACAAGAAGATTGAAGAAACACATGTCATGAGATTTTTAGGTTTACAAATAGATCAAGGCGTTACTTGGAACTCCCATACTGAGATACTGTGCAACAAAATTCATCAATTAGCGTATAGATTGTACATGTTAACAAAGATAGTTAACAGAAAGACTGTCCTAATAGCATACCATGGTTTCGTAGCATCAACATTAAGGTACGGAATCATGTTTTGGGGTAACAGTACTGGAAAGGAAATGGTTTTCAAAGCTCAAAAAAGATGTATTCGAGCAATCTGTAGCCTTAAGCAAACTGACAGTTGTAGGCCATTCTTTATAGAACTCCAAGTACACACCGTTCCCTGTTTATATATTGTCGAAACAGTAGTTTTTGTAAAGAGTAATTTGAGTTTGTTTGGCCACGTTAGTAGCGAAAGACGACGACACAAATTAAATTTGATACCCTGCAAAACCACCTCACTGCATAAAAGTATATTAGCAATGGCACCGAAACTGTACAATAAGTTGCCAACAAGAATAAAAGAGATTGACTGTTTAGATGTTTTTAAAAAAAAAGTTTGTGATATGTTACTGAAGAAGGCATATTACTCTGTTGACGAATATCTTAATGACTAAAATGGGACATTTCCTACTTTATTATAAATTTGACATGTAACTATTTTTATTCATCTGCGACTGGTGCTACCTACCTAATGATTTATTTCTGTTATTTTTAATTTAATTGACCTCTTGTTAATCAATGAACTTATTATTTTATTATTAAAGTGAATTTCTCTAGTTAATAATTTGAAATGTTTTAACTCCTTTTAATTTTTAAACTATACTAGTGTTTTTCTTTTTATGTAATCATTTAAATTTGTATTTCATCACCATGTTACTAAATATTTGCATGCCGTTTTACGGCGGAATATTTAAGGCACTATTATTTAAGACTACAACTTTGTTACCAATATTCTGCAAATAAAGTTTTACTTACTTACTTACTTACTTTATACTACCCAGTGATATAGAAAAAAAAAATTTTAAAATTAAAATAACCGGCGAAGTTCGAGTCGAATTCACGCACCGAGGATTCCGTAGCACCACACCTACTCTCCACACAAGTACAACAATGATACCAATAATTTCACACAAAAGATATCAACGCGAGCGACAGAAAAATGCTCCTTTTTTATTTAGCTCACGTTTGGTCCTTTTTATTATTTGTTGCATACTTTGGGACTAGTACTAAAGTCTCGGTGTCGGTTACGGTAATAGTAACAGTGTCGCGATTTGAATGATTTTTCCCATCTCAAAAAATGCCCAACGCCCCTAAGAAGTTTTCACTTCAAAAAAATGCAGATCGATTTGTATGAAAAGTCCAAAAAATGTTTTTGGCATCAATGACGCTGAGTCGGGCGCAATGGAACATACACAGCCTATATAGAAACAGAGAAAACATAATGGTTCCGTGAGACATCGTGAAAGATATTAATCTAGTTTACTGCTTTTGAAATTGCTTCGACGACAATTGGTTTTGACATATCGTTAGAAAATTATGACTAACTAGCTGTTTCCCGCAGCTTCACCCACGTGGACAACGTTTCTATAACTTTTCGAGGGTGCGCAGTGCAGCATAGAAAAAAGTAGCCTATGTGTTAATCCAGGTCGTAATCTGTCTACTTACCACATTTCAGCCAGATCCATTCAGTAGTTTTTGCGTGAAAGAGTAACAAACATACATCCATACATTCTTACAAACTTTCCCGTTTATAATATTAGTAGGATTATGACAACCTTGGAATGTTCCTGTTTCGGAAGTACCACAAAAAAAATTCGTGATAACGCTTTCAAATTATAAATTGTCTCACGATACATCACTATCGTGAGGCTGTGGCGTGATGGTTAGTCCATTAGCTTCACACCAAGAGGTCGCGAGTTTGATTCCCGGTGGTGTCAACTTTGTAAGACTTGGTTTGGTTGGTGGTAGGGCATTTTCATAGCCCGTCTGCCTAGCTACCACTATCTTATCTAAGTCTTGCCGCCAAACATCAGTGTTAACAGCATTGATGTGTTCCGGCTTGAAGATTAGATAGCCAGATCCCCGTTGATTGCGTTAGGGAATCTACCTTCCGCCTTCGGCATCATCGTCACTTACCATAAGGTGAGATAATGCCAAAGGCTTGCTAATTGTGAATAAAAAAAACTATCGACGAGACTATAAACGGTTTCTTAATCAATTATTATCAAACTATTAAATAGGTAACCTCAATGATGAAAATCTAACGCAAAAACCCGAAGGCTTTTATATGATGATGATGAACGGAACTATATGATGATGAACAGTAAAATATAGTTAGGTATAGGCATTTATACTATTATAGGATTATTTATACTATTATCACTCGGCAACTTTTTACGAAAATGGTCAAAAAGGGAGGGATTTCCAGGTGTATGTATCGCATTAAAATAAAATAATAATAAAACAAAAAAGCGTCGGTGGCTCAACCGGTAACGACTCGGTCCTCCTAACCAGAGGTACCGGGTTCAAATCCGGACGGCCCATGGACCAATGAGTTTTTCTAATCTTACGTACATGTACTTACCGATTGCGTTAACGGTAAAAGAAAACATCGTGAGGAAACCTGCACATCAGATTCCAGTTGTGTATGAAGGTCGCGTTGCACACATCCGAAGTAGGTGTAAATCTAAATGCCCTTCACGTGACCACAATAAAAACCCTAAACACATATTCTGTGAAAATTTCAGCCGTCTACCTACTACATTTCAAAAGATACAGCTTTTTAAAATTCGATACGGTCAGATGGACGGACGGACGGACAAACAGCTTAGGCTTAGTAACAGGGTCTCGTTGCCTGGTACGGAACCCTAAATAAATAAATAAATAAATATTAACACCCAGACACAGAGCAAACAAATCTACTCATCACACAAATGCTTGCCCTGGGTGGGGATCGAACCCACAACCCTCGGATCAGTAGACAAGGGCACTAACCACTGAGCCACCGAATCAGTCAATAGGTAATAGGTATTAAAAACAGCCCAGTGTGAGTGGGCCTCGCACTAAGGATCCCAAACGGAATGTAGGCACACACATTTTTTTTCCGTCCAAAAAGGATAGTTATGATCTTCTGGTAAACGGCTTGAGAGATTTTGGAACGCGAGGTTTTGTAAGATTAATCTTGATTCCGTGAGTGAGAGGTTATTTTTTATCCCACTGCCCAAAAAACGGGGTAATGTCGAGTTTTTTAATTTTAGTAAAGTTGGTTAAGTTATTATTGCGGTGTAAAAATCAGAGTTATATAAGTTTACGGTATTATTACTACGATGCTCTTTTTTAGGGTTCCGTGTCTCAAAATGAAAAAAAACCGGCCAAGTGCGAGTCGGACTCGTGCACGAAGGGTTCCGTACCATTATCCATAAAAATCGCGTTTTTTGTATGAAGCCCCCTTAAATATTTATTTTATTTTAATTTAATTATTTATTTTTAAAGTGAATAATACGACTCAATATTCTGTAAGTATTTTCAAGCGTCTACCTGTTGCCGTTATCAAAATCGAGCAAAAAAAAAACACTTTTGTTGTATAGGAGCCCCCTTAAATATTTATTTTACTCTGTTTTTTAGTATTTTTTGTTATAGCGGTAACAGAAATACTTCATCTGTAAAATGTCAACTGTCTAGCTATCACGGTTCATGAAATACAGCCTGGTGACAGACGGACAGACAGACAGACAGACTAGGGTAATAGGGTCCCGTTTTTATCCATTGGGTATGGAACCCTAAAAAAGAGCCCTTAAAAGTTAACTTCCTTGTTAGACTATCTGTCTGTCAAGAACCTTTTTTCTCAGGACGGACGTGTGGAGATTGTCGGTGGTGTAAACATTAGGGCCGCTACCTCCTGTACGGGAGGTCGTGGTTCGAGTCCTGCCACGTACCAATATGTTTTCGAATTTCAATTTACGTAAATTGTCTTACGCTCTTACGGTGAAGGAAAACATCGTGAGAAGGCCTGCACACGCCTGCAAAGAAACTCGAAAGTTGTGTGTGAAGACGACCAACCCGCACTGGGCCCGCGTTGTCGACTTAGGCCCGATCGCCCTGATTCAGGGTAAGCTCGAGCCCCTCAGTGGCGACGTATGTGAGTTGATATGACGATGATGTGTGAGGTATCAACTTGAAATTGATATCTCAACAAAACATAAATGTGAATTTTAGATTTCTCCTAATAATAGAAAATGTACGACGGTTTTCTATTGCTTAAAAGATTTTTTTTTATATTCCGTGCTACTTATTATATTGGCGTTTTTTTAAAGTAAGTTTTGCTTGTTTGGCGGCTTGACTATTTAAACTTGCCAAGCCACATCATTTACTAGCACAGAACATAACAAATTTTCTTTGCAACTGAAAACCATTGTACAGAGGCCAGCACACCAAGCTGGACACTCGTAGTGCTATTCTGATCCATACGCATACGGCATAAGAACGGTACAAAGTCCAAAGTGTCTAGCACCAAGCTGGACACTCGTAGTGCGATTCTGATCCTTACGCATACGGCATAAGAACGGTACAAAGTCCAAAGTGTCTAGCACCAAGCTGGACACTCGTAGTGCGATTCTGATCCATACGCATACGGCATAAGAACGGTACAAAGTCCAAAGTGTCTAGCACCAAGCTGGACACTCGTAGTGCGATTCCGATGCATACACATACGGCATAAGAACGGTACAAAGTCCAAAGTGTCTAGCACCAAGCTGGACACTCGTAGTGCGATTCTGATCCATACGCATACGGCATAAGAACGGTACAAAGTCCAAAGTGTCTAGCACCAAGCTGGACACTCGTAGTGCGATTCTGATCCTTACGCATACGGCATAAGAACGGTACAAAGTCCAAAGTGTCTAGCACCAAGCTGGACACTCGTAGTGCGATTATGATCCATACGCATACGGCATAAGAACGGTACAAAGTCCAAAGTGTCTAGCACCAAGCTGGACACTCGTAGTGCGATTCCGATGCATACACATACGGCATAAGAACGGTACAAAGTCCAAAGTGTCTAGCACCAAGCTGGACACTCGTAGTGCGATTCTGATCCATACGCATACGGCATAAGAACGGTACAAAGTCCAAAGTGTCTAGCACCAAGCTGGACACTCGTAGTGCGATTCTGATCCATACGCATACGGCATAAGAACGGTACAAAGTCCAAAGTGTCTAGCACCAAGCTGGACACTCGTAGTGCGATTCTGATCCATACGCATACGGCATAAGAACGGTACAAAGTCCAAAGTGTCTAGCACCAAGCTGGACACTCGTAGTGCGATTCTGATCCATACGCATACGGCATAAGAACGGTACAAAGTCCAAAGTGTCTAGCACCAAGCTGGACACTCGTAGTGCGATTCTGATCCATACGCATACGGCATAAGAACGGTACAAAGTCCAAAGTGTCTAGCACCAAGCTGGACACTCGTAGTGCGATTCTGATCCATACGCATACGGCATAAGAACGGTACAAAGTCCAAAGTGTCTAGCACCAAGCTGGATACTCGTAGTGCGATTCTGATCCATACGCATACGGCATAAGAACGGTACAAAGTCCAAAGTGTCTAGCACCAAGCTGGACACTCGTAGTGCGATTCTGATCCATACGCATACGGCATAAGAACGGTACAAAGTCCAAAGTGTCTAGCACCAAGCTGGACACTCGTAGTGCGATTCTGATCCATACGCATACGGCATAAGAACGGTACAAAGTCCAAAGTGTCTAGCACCAAGCTGGACACTCGTAGTGCGATTCTGATCCATACGCATACGGCATAAGAACGGTACAAAGTCCAAAGTGTCTAGCACCAAGCTGGACACTCGTAGTGCGATTCTGATCCATACGCATACGGCATAAGAACGGTACAAAGTCCAAAGTGTCTAGCACCAAGCTGGACACTCGTAGTGCGATTCTGATCCATACGCATACGGCATAAGAACGGTACAAAGTCCAAAGTGTCTAGCACCAAGCTGGACACTCGTAGTGCGATTCTGATCCATACGCATACGGCATAAGAACGGTACAAAGTCCAAAGTGTCTAGCACCAAGCTGGACACTCGTAGTGCGATTCTGATCCATACGCATACGGCATAAGAACGGTACAAAGTCCAAAGTGTCTAGCACCAAGCTGGACACTCGTAGTGCGATTCTGATCCATACGCATACGGCATAAGAACGGTACAAAGTCCAAAGTGTCTAGCACCAAGCTGGACACTCGTAGTGCGATTCTGATCCATACGCATACGGCATAAGAACGGTACAAAGTCCAAAGTGTCTAGCACCAAGCTGGACACTCGTAGTGCGATTCTGATCCATACGCATACGGCATAAGAACGGTACAAAGTCCAAAGTGTCTAGCACCAAGCTGGACACTCGTAGTGCAATTCTGATCCATACGCATACGGCATAAGAACGGTACAAAGTCCAAAGTGTCTAGCACCAAGCTGGACACTCGTAGTGCGATTCTGATCCATACGCATACGGCATAAGAACGGTACAAAGTCCAAAGTGTCTAGCACCAAGCTGGACACTCGTAGTGCGATTCTGATCTATACGCATACGGCATAAGAACGGTACAAAGTCCAAAGTGTCTAGCACCAAGCCACAGTATATATATTAGTACTAACGTACAGTATGGACACTCCCTGCCGCTCTCTAGATTCGACCTCACCCCCCCGTCACTCAGATTGGATGTAGATTGGGTACCAAACGTAAAGGACGAGCTACGCAAGCACTTTTATTCACTATATTCACTTTGCGCGCCGCTGTGATTTCGTTCACAGGAATAAAAACCAACCAGTTACCGAACGTAAAGGCCCAACTGAACTCTTTTTTTTTCATACTTGTCTTATGTTGTAAACGAACACCGCTCGAACAAAAAACAACACTTTCCGAATACACCATACACATTATGAGACTATAAAACATTGTAAATGGTAACTGCGACGTGGACATATGAATTAACACTGAACACTTTTTCCATAAAATTGCGAAATTGATAAAGGATTTTGTCACAGATTAAAAATCGACATGATAGTTTTGTTGCTTTGGTGTAGAGATGGGACGAAGTGAATGTCTGAATGAATGATTTTGAACTGTTGTTGCGAGGTAAAAATTGGGTCATCTTTGGGCTCAACTGTACAATAGGGTACATCGATTTGGCAGTCCGCGATTTTTTGGTAAGAGATAGGCTTTAGCTGAACATCCATACCAAATTTCAAGGTTAGGAAACCAGCGGTTTTTGAGTTATGAATTTTTGAAAATTGTATTTTTAGGTACTCTTTGGTCTTTATTTTGTGAGTTTATGTAGGACCAAAGATGACTTATTACTGATTGTATATTTCGGATCATCAGAAGGGTTTTGGCCGTATCTAAGAAATAAACTCGTCTTCGAGAAGTTTTGGAGTGTACAATTAATATTCACACACGTTTGCAACACGAGGCTTCACGATGATTCGGATGAAAACCGATTATTTTATAGACTGCGATGAGTTCGGCACGGGGCTGGCTTCCCAAGTTGACAGTTCAGCTGCTCGATCAAAAGTGTTCGTAAAATAATTGGCGCCTCTGTCGTAGCCTCTGTAGGTAGGCTGCATTGTCTTGAATGTTTCGATAATCACAACGATTCTGATTGGCTAACAAACAAGTACCAACACTACCAACTTCCGGGTTCCGGTCTCGCACAGACCATGCCTTGGCCAAAGATGACTATTAAAACTGCCCTAGCTTACCGCTTGACGTTTCAAGATAAAAAACACGGTGCTTCGATGCATGCATAGATGGCGCCACGTCCTTGCGCTCCGACACGGCCATCCTGACGGCGACGCGTGCCCAGCAGCTGCCATAATCAGTAATGAGGAGTGGATGTATGTTTAAGTTAGGTATTCAGATTACCTAACTTATCATAAATCTACTACAGATAAGTAGGCCTGTGGTATGGCCCTAGAATAAATAGTACCACCCATCTCTTCCCGAAGGTGTGGTAAGAGGTGACTAATGGATCAAAGACCGGAGGATGGGCAGCAGCGTCTTTTCTGCGTACCGTGCCACACACCGCGATCGCCCACCTGCCTGCCAAGCGTTTGCGCCTTTGTACAGCAGTGAACGTTGCCTGGCTGATGTGATGACGATGAGCTGTATAGGTACTTGAACTCCCCTTCCACAGGGCAAAGCTCACGAAAAAAAAGGTAGGTACTTGAACTCCCCTTCCACAGGGCAAAGCTCATAAAAATAAAGGGAATACGTAGAGGTCGATGCTGTTTGACACACAGAGGCTCTAAAATGATAAAGGTCAGGTCGATGCTGTGCTCTAGGCGCATATGTCCATATGCGCCGTGGTACACAGGGGCCCTAAAAAAAGGAAAGGTCGATGCTGTGCTCTGGGCGGTCTTGTACGCCGTGGTACACGGGGGAAAAGGAATGACGGTCAAAATGTGAAATAGTTTGCAGTCGTCACTACAAGTATCATCAGGAAACCTGACCAAACAACACTGGCTGTAAACAAATCTACACGGAAACGACCAAATCATACGGTCGGCACCATGTTTTTCTTTGTTATAGCTTATGGTTAGTTAGTTTATGGTCAGTTAGTCTATGATGGTTCCGAACCAAGGTGTCGTGTCGGCTCCGTACCGACATTGAGTCGTCAGACTAAAGAGTCGGACCACCAGCTGTCGTCAGTATGTAGCATTGTCAATGGTAGTCGTGTACCTACTCAGTGCCTCTTAACTTGCACTGACGCAACAGATTTCTCTTTAATGAAAACTGCTCACCCGATGGAATTTCAGTATTGTGCATCAACCACGCAAAGGTTGACTCTCTTCTCCTTCACTGGGGCAGCTTCGCAGGTGCTTCCCTCTTGGCTGCATTGCTTCAAGCATGTAGTGACATGTAGTGGCCCTGCCCCTTGCCGATATGCGTCGTAGATACACAGATCCGTAGTAGCAATCCATGCACGTGCATTCACATCCGATTTATAGGGGTTGAAATCGGGTAACCTCAATTCATGGGACGATGATGGCGTCCGCGTGGCTAGTATCAGCGTCAGAAAATTCTGATTTCGTTGTTCTAGAAGCACTTTCTATTTTGTGTTGCTCACATCACTATCTGGAACACGTTGGGCGTCCATGTCCTATCCCAATTCTGATTTCGGATCATCAGAAGGGTTTTGGCCGTATCTAAGAAATAAACTCGTCTTCGAGAAGTTTTGGAGTGTACAATTAATATTCACACACGTTTGCAACACGAGGCTTCACGATGATTCGGATGAAAACCGATTATTTTATAGACTGCGATGAGTTCGGCACGGGGCTGGCTTCCCAAGTTGACAGTTCAGCTGCTCGATCAAAAGTGTTCGTAAAATAATTGGCGCCTCTGTCGTAGCCTCTGTAGGTAGGCTGCATTGTCTTTAATGTTTCGATAATCACAACGATTCTGATTGGCTAACAAACAAGTACCAACACTACCAACTTCCGGGTTCCGGTCTCGCACAGACCATGCCTTGGCCAAAGATGACTATTATTACTACCCTAGCTAACCGCTTGACGTTTCAAGATAAAAAACACGGTGCTTCGATGCATGCATAGATGGCGCCACGTCCTTGCGCTCCGACATATAATTTGATTCCTAAGATTCATAATATGGGGTTAAAACCCCCAACAAACCTTCGGGATCCGAGGGGGATGTGGGAGTATCAGGGCGGGGAAAGCACGCGGGGCCGACTTGAGGGCAGACAAACTTGGGGGTAACAAATCGAAAACCAGGGGGTAATCTGTTAAGGTCAAGGTCAATCAGTCAAGGTCATTTCAAGGTCAAGGTCTAAGTCAATTTGATCCCAAAGATTCATAATATGCGGTCCGCGAGTGAGGTACGGGGAGTTCTAAATAGAAGCGGGAGCGAGCGTAGCGAGCTCGGACTTTCGGAGCACCCCGACTCGGATCCGTTAGGTTTGGAGACTGTGCGGGGAGGCGAGCGATGTGTTAGGTTTAACATGAGAATGCAGAAGTAGGAGCCCCGAGTTTGTCGGCCCCGCGTGCTTTCCCCGCCCTGATACTCCCACATCCCCTTCGGATCCCGAAGGTTTGTTGGGGGCTTTAAATGGGTGGCGGGGACTGGGCCCCCTGGACCCCATATCATGAATCTTGGTGATCAAATTGACTTTTACTAAGCGGCAGCGATTTTCGGCGTCATAGAAGTAGTTGACTTTTTTTTAATAAGCGGTAGCGATTTGTCGATCAAAGACTACCTAACAAAAAAGATTACCCCCTAGTTTTCGATTTGTCACCCCCAAGTTTGCCCGCCCTCAAGTCGGCCCCGCGTGCTTTTCCGGCTTCGCGGACCCCATATTATGAATCTTTTAACAATCAGTAATAAGTCATCTTTGGTCCTACAAAAACTTACAAAACAAAGACCAAAGAGTACCTAAAAATACATTTTTTTAAAAATTCATAACTCAAAAACCGCTGGTTTACCTACCTTGAAATTTGGTATGGATGTTCAGCTAAAGCCTATCTCTTACCAAAAAATTGCGGACTGCCAAATCGATGTACCCTATAGAACAGTTGAGCCCAAAGATGACCCAATTTTTACCTCGCAACAACAGTTCAAAATCATTCATTCAGACATTCACTTCGTCCCACCTCTACACCAAAGCAACAAAACTATCATGTCGATTTTTAATCTGTGACAAAATCCTTTATCAATTTCGCAATTTTATGGAAAAAGTGTATATAGATGTACAAAATAATAGCAATACGTTTCATCGCAGTTACCATTTACAATGTTTTTTAGTCTCATAATGTGTATGGTGTATTCGGAAAGTGGTGTTTTTTGTTCGAGCGGTGTTTGTTTACAACGAAAAGTATGAAAAAAAAAAGAGTTTAGTATTCACACTGTTGCATTCAGTAAATAACTAACAAACATTTTGTGACCAATACCGCCGGTGTGATTCAACCCTACCTGCATTCTTGCCTATAGATACGTCAGTTATATATATGTATATCATTTCTCGCTCGTTTGTATGGAGTGTCCGGGGTGTGACCAAGCTGGACACTCGTAGTGCGATTCTGATCCATACGCATACGGCATAAGAACGGTACAAAGTCCAAAGTGTCTAGCACCAAGCTGGACACTCGTAGTGCGATTCTGATCCATACGCATACGGCATAAGAACGGTACAAAGTCCAAAGTACGCTAGTACTAATATAATTATATACTGTGTCCAAAGTGTCTAGCTTGATATGCTGGCATCTGTATATTCACAATTATTCACCACCTCGTGCGTGTGGAATATCATTCATTATATTGGTCTTTAAAAATGAATTAGTGCGTTCTAACAACATATTTTTATCAGTTAATCCGCTGCCTAGATCTAGCTCGTCAAAGTCATGTGTAAGGTTGGACCTATATTAAACTTGATATCGGTCATATATTAAGTGGGCCTTAGTAGAAATTCTTAAGGCCTTAAGATAGGTCTAATGATAATATTCAATTCAAATTATTGAAAGACTGTGTAAAGCTATCACTATGGAAAAAATATAATAAAAAAATATAAAATATAATGAAAAAAAATATATAACATATTTAAAGTAATAAAAATCGATTTAAAATTCATTTAATTGAATACAAATTTAAAAATATTACCACTTTTCATGTAAAAAAATATACTGTTAAATATATTGGCATTAATTGCAACAAATAGTTAATGTTGAATGAAACCACACGCAAAAATCGGTGACTGAACCCTTTTTTTTTAAACTTATTTGAAAGTATAGCAAAGTGTTAAATGTCCGTGTCGCACCCACTCCTCTAAAGGTTGGAGACTCTACACTGGAAGTTGTTGACGAATATGTATACCTGGGACAAACAGTCCAGTTAGGTAGGTCCAACTTCAAGAAAGAGATCAATCGACGAATCCAACTCGGCTGGGCAGCGTTCGGGAAGCTTCGCAATATCTTCACGTCCCAAATACCGCAGTGTCTCAAGACTAAGGTCTTTGACCAGTGTGTGTTGCCAGTGATGACTTACGGAACTGAGACATGGTCGCTTACTATGGGCCTCATAAGAAGGCTCAAGGTCACCCAAAGGGCAATGGAGCGTGCTATGCTCGGAGTTTCTCTGCGTGATCGAATCAGAAACGAGGAGATCCGCAGGAGAACTAAAGTAACCGACATAGCTCACAGAATCGCTAAACTGAAGTGGCAGTGGGCAGGGCACATAGCTCGTAGAACAGATGGCCGATGGGGCAGTAAAGTTCTCGAGTGGCGACCGCGCACCGGAAAACGTAGCGTAGGCAGGCCTCCCACGCGGTGGACCGATGACCTGGTGAAGGTCGCGGGAAGCCGATGGATGCGGGCAGCGCAGGACCGGTCGTCGTGGAAATCCTTGGGGGAGGCCTTTGTCCAGCAGTGGACGATTTGTGGCTGATATGATGATGATAGCAAAGTAATAAAAACATGTAAAGATAGAGAACTGGGCGTTAGGTTTCAACGTAACAGCCGCGTTGAAGCCCGCATTGACTTGAACTTAAATTAAATCGACTTACGTAGATATTATTTTAACACGTATCAACCTGCTCGGATTGAGGCATTTTAAAGCCTTAAGAAAAATTATTTAGGACACAGAGACAAACAGTTTTCAACTAATGACTCAGGAACCCTACGTAATGCGTGGTACGACACAAACCTGGTCATGTTTTAAAAAAAATTGGAAACAATAGTTCATTACAAGCTTTAAGTTAGCTTGTAAGGTTCCTACCTACTCGATTGTATGTATGTGACTTTCAAATACTGCGATCGATTTCAGAGAGACATCCAGAGGTCCGATTGAGATGAAATTTGGTATGAAACCATATTCCCGGTGACAATAGATTCTTTTGGTATTTTTAAGTTGATCTGATGATGAAATATTTCGTAATCAAGGTCCCAGAATCGTGTAATGTTTTAAATCAAGTCATAGGAAACACGGGACCTCTCAGCCTGCCTTTTTAAAATTTGGAATCGCTGAACTTAAAAACTCTTTTCAAATTAAAGCTTTTAGGTTTTTCGAAATGAGATTATTTTAAAATCACATTTGACACTGAAAATAAAAACTCTTCTATAATATAAAAATGAATCGCAAAATGTGTTGGTAAGCGCATAACTCGAGAACGGCTGAACCGATTTGGCTAATTCTTTTTTTGTCGAGTTCGTTATTGTCAGGAGAAGGTTCTTATGTAGGGTAGGGTAGGGTAGTGTAGGGTAGGGTAGGGTAGTGTAGGGTAGTGTAGTGTATGTAGGGTAGGGTAGGGTAGGGTAGTGTAGAGTAGTGTAGTGGTGTAGGGTAGGGTAGTGTAGTGGAGGGTAGAGTAGTGTAGGGTAGTGTAGGGTAGGGTAGTGTAGTGTAGGGTAGGGTAGGGTAGTGTAGTGTAGTGTAGGGTAGGGTAGGGTAGGATAGGGCAGTGTAATGTAATGTAAGGCGGTACGTAGTTCGCCGGGACAGCTAGTTTCAAATAAAAGCTTCTACCTGAATTTTTTTGGTAAAAGTTGCGTTTAAGAAAGCCACGTGTAAAATATGTAAGGAGAAAATAAACAATTTATTTTTTATATATATCCTTCGAGCCTGTCCTCATTAAGGCGATCGGACCTTAGTCGACCAAGCGGGCCCAGTGCGGGTTGGTCGACTTCACACGCAACCTTTGAGTTTCTTCGCAGGCGTGTGCCCCTACCTCCTGTCCAGGAGGTTGTGGTTCGAATCCTGCCATGTACTACCAATGTGTTTTCGAATTTCGATTTCATATGTACGTTTATCCGACGCTCTTACTGTGAAGGAAAACATCGTGAGAAAATTAATTATATACTTACCCTACTATTTCCCATACTTTCTGATTTCTAAAAACTTAGTATTCAGTAAAAAAATTAGTGAACTTTCAATAGTTTTTAAAAAAACCTCAACGATACCGCACACGAAAGCGTACGTTAAAAAAAATCACCCCACTCTATATGCACTTACAATATATATTTTTTACAGATTTTGATCCATAACTTTATAGGGGTCACACGTTTCTACGAGTATCATCATCATCATATCAGCCGAAGGACGTCCACTGCTGGACATAGGCCTCCCCCTAAGATCTCCACGACGACCGGTTCTGCGCTGCCCGCATCCAGCGGCTTCCCGCGACCTTCACCAGGTCATCGGTCCACCGAGTGGGAGGCCTGCCTACGAGTATAACCATACCATATTTCAAATTCATTGCTGTAATAGCCACAGTTTCTCTGCGTGATCGAATCAGAAACGAGGGGATCCGTATTAGGAGAACCAAAGTAACCAACATTGCTCTTAGAATTGCTCAACTTAAGTAGCAATGGGCGGTAGAACGGATGGCCGTTAGAGCCATAATTTTCTCGAGTGGCGACCGCGCACTGGAAAACGTAGCGTGGGCAGGCCTTCCACTTTGTGGACCGATGGCCTGGTGAAGGTCGCGGGTAGCGCAGAACCGGTCGTCGTGGAAATCCTTGGAGGCCTATTTCCAGTTGTGAACGTCCTTCGGCTAATATGATGATGATGATGATGATAAATAGCCACAGCAGAACGGCTCTGACAGACTGACATTATGATAAATGTGTGTACATATTAAAGAGGGGGATGTGTGCATAAAAGCAGTCAAAGTATTTTTTTTTAATTCTGAATGTAACTTTAGATAGATTTGATTCGTTCGTACTGCTGTACAAAATAATTTCGCACTTGTACTGACTGTGCATGGGAGATGATGGTTGTGTACCTAGCGAGAAATCGAGGGATCACGAATCACTGACGTATGTGATTCTAAAATATCATATTTCACTGTGTACTTAACAAAACTATACACCATTTAAGACAAATAATAGACACTAAACAGTTTCATGATGGCCTTTTTACCACGAATTACTAATTCATTGAGTAAATGAAGTCAAACAAGGCCCCGCATCTTCTAACGACTCTGCTATCACTATTCTCAAGTCCTTAAATAAAACCGGCCAAGTGCGAGTCAGAATCGCACACATAGGGTTCCGTACCATCATACTAGAAGACGCTAGTGTAAAGGGTTCATACCATTATACTAGATGGCGCTAGTTTCTTCATGTTGAAAAAAACACGTTATTGTATGGAGACCCCACCTTATTTTTTCACTTTTTCTAATTTTTTGTATGTTTTGTTATAGGGGCAACAGAAATACATCATCTGTTAAAATTTGTACTGTCTAGCTATCACGGTTCTTGAAATACAGCCTGGTGACAGACACCCCTCGTATATCTAGCAGATACGCTAAACTATTCATCATCATCATATCAGCCACAAATCGTCCACTGCTGGACAAAGGCCTCCCCCAAGGATTTCCACGACGACCGGTCCTGCGCTGCCCGCATCCATCGGCTTCCCGCGACCTTCACCAGGTCATCGGTCCACCGCGTGCCCAGTAAGACAATGCTAAACTATTAGTTTTATGATATAGCGTACCCACTCACCGACAGCTAGGTCATATACTCGTAGTGAGGGCCGCTATTCCTGCCAGCACCATATGTAGTCTTGTCAATTGTCTTGAAGACAATCCAATTAGTGGATTGTCCCCATTTAGACGTTACGGTACCGGGTTCAAATCTGGACGGCCAATGTACCAATGAGTTTTTCAAAAACTTACGTACATATCATTACCGATTGCTTTAACGGTGAAGGAAAACATCGTGAGGAAACCTGCACAGGCCTGCGAAGAAACTCGAAGGTTGTGTGTGAAGTCGACCAACCCGCACTGGGCCCGCGTGGTCGACTAAGGCCTAATCGCCCTGATTCAGGGTAGGCTCGAGCCCCTCGGTGGGGACGTATATGAGCTGATATAATAATAATAATAAGACGATACTGTTTCCTTGTCTTACTGGCCTGGCTTAATGGATTGTCTCGACTATTGTCCCCGTGTAAAATGGCGAATCCTTTAAGCCAGGCCAGTAAGACAATGAAAAAGTATCGTCTAAATGGGGACAATCCACTAATTGGATTGTCCTCAAGACAATTGACAAGACAGGACAATGAAATAGAACGATTTCAAATTTTCGGAGCCAATAGGGTCCCCCACCACGCGTGCAGTGGATTGTCTTGTCTATTGTCCTCATGTGAACGCGTGTTCCTAGCCAGTGAGCCAGCAGTCAAGGCTCTGAGCGCAGGCACGTCGTATTTTTATTTGAAATAACTCGGAAATACAATTTGCCGCTACAAGAACTAATACGTACTAAAATTTCGAAAAAGTGATAATATAAGGGGGGTCTCCATACAACAAACGTGATTTTTTTTGCTCGTTTTTGCTCGATATTGATAACGGCAACAGGTAGACGCTTGAAATATTCACAGTATATATTTAGATTATTTAGTTATATATTCACTTCAAAAATAAATATTTAGATTTAAATAAAACAAATATTCAAGGGGCGCTCCCATACAACAAACTTGATTTTTTGCTCGATATTGATAACAGCAACAGGTAGACGCTTGAACTATTCACAGAATATAAGGTTGTATTATTCACTTTAAAAATAAATAATAAAATTAATATTCAAGGGGCTTCCATACAAGAGACGTGATTTTTATAGATAATGGTACGGAACCCTTCGTGCGCGAATCCAAATCGCACTTGGCCGGTTTTTTTAACAACGCTCTCATAGCAGTTTTGCGTCTATCCATCGCGAGAAGAGCGTATGAATCCAACGGTGTCTCAATGGACTCATAGGCCTACGTTTTAACGACATAGGATTTTCCAATTGTCCTGTCCTATTGTCTTAGTGGCCTGGCGACTGGATTCATAGGCCTACGTGTGAACGACATAGGATTTTCCAACTGTCCTGTCCTATTGTCTTAGTGGCCTGGCAACTGGATTCATAGGCCTACGTGTGAACGACATAGGATTTTCCAATTGTCCTGTCCTATTGTCTTAGTGGCCTGGCGACTGGATTCATAGGCCTACGTGTGAACGACATAGGATTTTCCAATTGTCCTGTCCTATTGTCTTGCTGTCCTGGCTTACTGGATTGTCTCGGCTATTGTCCCCGTGTAAAAGAGCCATTAGTAATAGGGTCCCGTTTTTACCCTTAGGGTACGGAACTCTAAAAAAATCGGGTGGGGATATCTCAGGGCACACTGCCGTTGATTTAACGTGAAACAATTTCAATTTTCCACCGTTAGTAGATAGGATAACTAATGAGGTTTGCTCGTACTAAGAATCGAGGTTATTATATACAACTAGCTTTTGCCCGCAACTTCGCCCGCGTGGAATTCGTTTTTATGACTGTCTTAGAGGGTGCGCAAGCGGCTCGCGTGCTTGGACATGAATTTTCTCCAGATCCCTCGAGAACTATGTCAGGATATGCTTATTAGTAAATCATGCCATTTCCCACCCCCTCAACCATCCCTGTGCAAAAAATCACACAATCAATTGTTTCGTTGCGATGGTAAAGATATTAACCAAAAAAAGAGTATATTTTCAGTTCCCTCAGGAACTGCATCGGACTATGCTATTTCCACGGGATAAAAAGTAGCCTATGTCCTTCCTCGTGACATAGGCCACCAGCCTGCCAAATTTTATTAAGATTAGTCAAGGCGTTGAAACTTGAAAAGGTAACAAACAAACAAACACATTTTCACATTTGTAGTATTAAGTAAGGATTGGCTGTTTCTACCGGAAACAGATCTGAGTCTCTTTCGTTACATCCGTTGCATGTGATTTTTTCTTTTCATTCCTAAAGCACTCCCTGGACACTTCATACAACGGGCCTGAAATGACATTTCAAAAAAGGAATTCTGTCACAAACAAAATGGCGGCGAAATCCTATATGTTCAACAACCAAACTTTAACCAATCTGTATCAATCAGGGAGACGAGGGGGTGAGGTCGCAATCTAGAGAGCGGCAGGGAGTGTCCATACTGTATGTTAGTACTAATATATATACTTTGCAAGGTTCTCATACAGTCACGAGGGAAAACCGCGCAGAGAGGGGGAGGTCGTTCCACATTCTGCATCAGCATCATAGCAAAACACGGCGTGAGTAACGACCTGGTCGAAGTTTAAAATAACGTATATCGAGTGAGTATGATTCAGTGGTTCGACAGAACTGGATCAATATCATCTATTCGTTGTAATTTATGGCTTTCAGATCCATCTTGGTATAAGTGACTAACACACATCGTGTGTAATTTATAGGTAGGGCTTCTTCGCAGAATTTCTTATTCGCAAAATGCCCCTTGGTAGCAAAAGAACTCTCTCTTTAAATAATTATCTCTTTCGCTAAACGCTCCTTCTAAAAATGATACCTTGTCATTTTTACGATACAATACAATATTCTTTATTGCATCACAACATTTAAAAAAAAAGAAATTAACAATATGGAGGAAACCTTTTCAATAGGCGGCCTTATTGCTAGGTATTAATTTCAAAAGGATCACATTAAATTGAAAACAATATTTTATTTTCTTCTTTGAACTTCTCGTAACTAATTCCAAGATAACTTTTTTAGCTTTTGTGGCAATTTCCCCTATAAGCAAGGGGATAATTTGAGAAAGGAACGTTTTTCGATAGGGAATTTATGAGAGGATTTTTTTGTTTCCAGGGAACATTTTGCGAAAATGACATACTGCGAAGGAATAAATTAAGGTAGCTACGTGATGATACGAGCTACGAGAGTGGTAGACGGTTTTTAGGGTTCCTTACCCAAAGGGTAAAAACGGGACCCTATTACTGAGACTTCGCTGTCCGTCTGTCTGTCTGTCCGTCCGTCCGTCCGTCTTTCACCAGGCTGTATTTCATGAACCGTGATAGCTAGACAGTTGAAGTTTTCACAGATGATGTATTTCTGTTGCAACTTTAACAAAAAATAATAAAAAAACAGAATAAAATATATACAGGACTCCCGCAACAAACGTTTTACTCGTTTTTGCTCGATATTGATAACGGCAACATGTAGACGCTTGAAATATTCACAGAATATTAAGTTATTTATTGACTTTAAGAACAAATAATTAAATTGATTTAAAAAAAATATTTAAAGGGTCTCCCATACAACATACATGATTTTTTTGCTTGATATTGATAACGGCAACAGGTAGACGCTTAAAATATTTACAGAATCTTTAGTTATATATTTACTTTGAAAATAAATAATTAAATTGAAATAAAACAAATAATTAAGGGAGGCTCCCATGAAACAAACGTGATTTTTTTTGCTAGTTTTTGCTCGATATTGATAACGGCAACAGGTAGACGCTTAAAATATTTACAGAATCTTGAGTTATATATTTACTTTAAAAATAAATAATTAAATTGAAATAAAACAAATAATTAAGGGAGGCTCCCATGAAACAAACGTGATTTTTTTTGCTAGTTTTTGCTCGATATTGATAACGGCAACAGGTAGACGCTTGAAATATTTACAGAATCTTGAGTTATATATTTACTTTGAAAATAAATAATTAAATTGAAATAAAACAAATAATTAAGGGAGGCTCCCATGAAACAAACGTGATTTTTTTTGCTAGTTTTTGCTCGATATTGATAACGGCAACAGGTAGACGCTTAAAATATTTACAGAATCTTGAGTTATATATTTACTTTGAAAATAAATAATTAAATTGAAATAAAACAAATAATTAAGGGAGGCTCCCATGAAACAAACGTGATTTTTTTTGCTAGTTTTTGCTCGATATTGATAACGGCAACAGTTAGACGCTTAAAATATTTACAGAATCTTGAGTTATATAATATTCACTTTGAAAATAAATAATTAAATTGAAATAAAACAAATAATTAAGGGAGGCTCACATGAAACAAACGTGATTTTTTTTGCTCGTTTTTGTTCGATATTGATAACGGCAACAGGTAGACGCTTAAAATATTTACAGAATCTTGAGTTATATAATATTCACTTTGAAAATAAATAATTAAATTGAAATAAAACAAATAATTAAGGGAGGCTCCCATGAAACAAACGTGATTTTTTTTGCTAGTTTTTGCTCGATATTGATAACGGCAACAGTTAGACGCTTAAAATATTTACAGAATCTTGAGTTATATAATATTCACTTTGAAAATAAATAATTAAATTGAAATAAAACAAATAATTAAGGGAGGCTCCCATGAAACAAACGTGATTTTTTTTGCTCGTTTTTGTTCGATATTGATAACGGCAACAGGTAGATGGTGCAAAGGGCTTAAAAAAAACTGTGGACTTAGAAAAAAAAGGGAAACTAAAAAACTTTTTCCAGGTAACCAATTAGTATTTCCTGTTAATATACATTTAAATTAAAATAAAACTTATATTTAAGAGGGGCTCCCATACAACAAACGTGATTTTCATGGATAATGATGCGGAACCCTTCGTGCTCGAGTCCGACTCGCACTTGGCCGGTTTTTAAAATATTTTAGACCCGACTTTGTTGGTTTTGCTAGTAGTAAGTATCCCAAAATTGTAATTGTATGGTACGAGTATAAGAAAGATATTGAGTCTAAAGACAGCTCAGAAAGCGGGAAATCTATCGTATAGCTGCCTTCGTAACACAGCCGAGTGTTATCTTTACGAAGGTTTCTGATAGATGTTAACCGCCTTCGTGGCATAATGGTTAGTCCATTCGCTTCACACCAGGAGGTCGCGGAGTCGATTCCCGGCGGGGTCAACTTTGTAAGACTCGGTTTGGTTGGTGATAGGACATTTTCATAGCCCGCCTGGCTAGTTACCACCATCTTTTCTTAGTCTTGTCGCCAAACATCAGTGTTATCAACATTGATGTGTTCCGGCTTGAAGATAAGATAGCCAGATCTCCTTTGCGATGGGGAATCTTGGTAAGCCCGCTTCCATCTTCGACATCATCGTCACTTACCATCAGATGAGATGCTGCAAAGGGCTTATCAACTGTGGATTTAAAAAAAGTAAAACAAAAAAAACTTTTTCCAGGTAACCAATTATAGTACTTCCTGTTAAGATAAATTTTATATTAAATGTTTTTGAAGTGAAAACTTCTTGAGGCACGTGCGGCGTTTTTGAGATGGTAAAAAACCATTGAACACGCGACACTGTAACCTCTAATGCAACTACAGTCGAAGAGTCAAAACTTATAAAACTGTATTTAAGGTGGAAAAAAACCATTGAACTCGCGACACTGTAACCTGTAATGTAACCGACCCCGCCAGAAACAGTCGGAGTGTCGAAACTTATAAAACTGTATTTGAGATGGGAAAAAACCATTGAACTCGCGACACTATATCCTGTAATGTAACCATCACCGCCAGGAACATTCGGGGGGTCAAAACTTATAAAACTGTGTTTGAGATGGTAAAAAACCATTGAACTCGCGACACTGTGACCTGTAATGTAACCGACACCACCAGGAACACTCGAAATGTGTCAAAACTTATAAAAATGTATTTGAGATGGGAAAAAAACATTGAACTCGCGCGACACTGTAACCTGTAATGTCACTGACATCGCCAGGAACACTCGGAGGGTCAAAACTTACAAAACTGTAGTTGAGATGGGACAAAACCATTGAACTCGCGACACTGTAACCTGTAATGTAAGTAACCGACACCGCCAGGAACACTCGGAGGGTCAAAACTTATAAAACTGTAAAAGTTTTCACTTCTGTCAGCGCTCCCGGAGTGGTTAGGCTTTTATTTATTTTTGTTAACTATTTCTATCGCAGTTCTTTCAAAAGTGAAAGATGTTATAGGTATGTGCTGGCTTCATATTTTGCAGCAGACCTGTTGCACTAATTCAACACACCATTGCTCTTTATTCCTGTAAAAAAAAGAGTGTGTGGTTTTATGAAACCACGGTAAAAGTGAAACTTTTTTTTACATTATAGACATTTACAGAGCACGAAACGATCATGGCTGCTCTCATCTTACAGCTACGGCACAGAGGACGAAACGATCATACCGACCGTCACGCGACACACAGACGAAAAAAATGTAATAAAAGTTTCACTTTAAAAAAAATAAGCTTACCCCAGCGATGCGGAGTCCTTCCCAGAACCGTTCCTTCCTCAGGATTATAGAAGAAGTACTTGATCTTCTGCAGCAGCGGTCTGTCTGGAGGCCGACGGCAGTAGTTGACCTCGCCGTTGGCGTGCTTGTGCGCGCCCATCGCGACCGCGCCACTGAGACCGACTGGACGGGGCGCGGCGAACAGAAATGAAATGAGGAAAAGATGGAATGAGGGAAAATGTAGATGGGTATGTAGTGATGTGGGTGGTGTCCCTCAGAGTCGTTGAGTGATATGTGATAAGGAGTATGGATTAGTAATGTTTCAATATTCTTTTATTTAAGAACTAGCTTTTTATCAAATTAATCATCGTTTTTATGACTGTCTTTAAGGGTGTTTGATTAGTAAATTATGTCGTTTCCCACCTTGCAAAAAATCACAACAAGCCATTCTTCCATTACGATGTAAAAGAAATTAACCAAAAAAAGAGTATTTTTAGTACCTTCAGGAACTGTATCAGATTATGCTATTTTCCCGAGATACATCATCATCATCATCATCATGTCCCGAGATACAAAGTAGCCTATATCCTTCCCCGTGACACAGGCTACCTACACGCAAAGTTTTGTGAAGATTGGTTGAGGCGTAGAAATATGAAAAAGAAACAAACAAACAAATACATTTTCACATTTATAATATTAGTAAGGATTTTTGCAGATAGTCCGAAGAAATCAACTTAAGAGCTCGCTGGAGTTCATAAATCCCATACAAACGTAGTATTTGATTCACTTGTTAACCAAACAACCGATTTTGAAATAATTTTAGATCGATAATCACATGACGTGTATCTGTGTCGGTATCGCTTTACTTTTTGAAAAACCAAACAGGAATCCATTATTTTAAAATAAATTTGTTTTCAAGGTAAAACCCTGAAAACAAGTTTATTGGTTAATAATGGATTCCCGTTTCGTTTTTCAAAAAGTAAAGCGATACCGACACAGATTATCAGTCATCCGATTATCGATCTAAATTTATTTAAATATCGGTTGTTTGGTTTACAAATGAATCAAATACTACGTTTGTATGGGATTTATGAACTCCAGCGGACTCATTATACACTTGCCGTAGACTATTAAGAGGAAACGCGGGCGCCATTTTTTCCATACAAACGTAGTCCCCTGTTTCCTCCCTGGATAATGACAATAGAGCAAAAAATATTTTCCGTAAAACCTATGTCTACCATGGCCATGCCCCTATGTTTTTTTCCCCATATTATTAAAAAAATATAAGCATAATTAAAACGAAAACATAGAGGCATAGGCATACCGTATACCGTATGGTTCCCATACCGTATGGTTCCCGGCTAAAAATAGGACCATCCCATCTCTTCCAATGGGTGTCGTAAGAGGCGACTAAGGGACTTAAAACCGGAGGATGGGCAGCAGCGTCTTTCCGTGCATTGCAACACACCTGCAATCAAACTGCGATCGCCAACCCGCCTGCCAAGCGTGGCGATTACGGCAAAACCCCCCTATGAATTTCACACCCAGAAAACGGCCCCTAGTCCCCGGCAGCCCCGCTATTCCTGGCTCCGGTAGCAGTCATGGTAACGGCGGGGTAGGGGGTGCGAAGAATCCCCGGCAGATGCCAGGCTACCAAACCCAACGACCTTTGGCCCTGGCAACTTACAACACGCGCACACTGCGGACAGACGAGAAACTTGCAGAACTCGAAGAAGTATTGAGCAGGTTACGGTGGGATATCGTAGGTTTATGTGAAGTCCGAAGAGAGGGAGAGGACACCATGATCCTTAAATCCGGAAACCTGCTCTATTTCCGGGAGGGCGACCAACAGTCCCAGGGTGGTGTCGGGTTTCTCGTCCACAAGTCCCTCATTAACAATGTGGTCCAAATCGTGAGCGTTTTGACAAGGGTAGCATACCTTATACTCAGAATCACCAAACGGTATTCGATGAAGGTCATACAGGTATACGCGCCGACAACGGAACACTCCGACGACGAGGTAGAGACTATGTATGAGGACATCTCTACAGCCTTACATAGCACCAGGACCCATTATACCGTTGTTATGGGGGACTTTAACGCGAAACTGGGCAAACGAAGCGATGGTGAGCTGAGAGTGGGGCAATTTGGATATGGAGTAAGAAATGCACGTGGCCAGATGCTGGCCGACTTTATGGAGAAGGAGAGCCTCTTTATGATGAACTCCTTCTTTAAAAAGTCAAAACAGCGGAAGTGGACATGGTTGCATCCCAATGGCGTAACAAAAAACGAGATAGACTTCATCTTGTCGACAAGGAAGCAAATATTCAATGATGTCTCCGTGATCAATTCAGTCAAAACAGGAAGCGATCACCGGATGGTCAGAGGCACATTGAATCTAAAGACCAAGCTAGAAAGATGTCGACTGATGAAGTCTACGCTCCGACCAGCGCCCATCCAGCTCCAAAACCCCGAGAGCTTTCAGCTCGAGTTGCACAATCGTTTCGAATGCCTAGGAGACTGCGAGAATGTGGACGATTATAATGACAGGTTCGTGGAAATTGTTCAAACGGTCGGGTCCAAGATTTTTAAAACTCGCCGTTCAAACAGAACCAAAAAAATCTCCGACTTCACCAGCAACCTCATGGAAGAAAGACGCAGATTGGTTTTGCAGTCCTCTGAAGACGCTACTCAGTATCGGCAACTAAACAGGCAGACCTCTAAGTCCCTAACTCGCGATTTACGCCAATATAATACAAATTGTATTAAAGAGGCGATTGAGCACAACAAAGGCTCAAAAGTGTTCGCGAGAGATCTGTCTGTTGGACAAAGCCAACTGACCAAGCTGAAGACTGAGGACGGCAGGACCATATCGTCTAAGACTGAGTTGCTGGAAGAAGTTGAGAAGTTCTATGGACAATTGTACAAGACCACACGTTTGCCTGTCAGCGATCTGGCTGAAGACCCAAGAGCCAGACTAACCCGACACTATACCGAAGATATCCCGGACGTCAGCCTGTACGAGATCAAGAACAAGAACAGCTCAAGAACAACAAGGCACCGGGTGATGATGGAATTACGGCTGAACTTCTGAAAGCAGGTGGAACACCGGTACTTAAAGCTCTTCAGAAGTTATTTAATTCCGTTATACTCGAGGGACAAACGCCTAAGGCATGGCACAGAAGTGTGGTCGTGCTTTTCTTCAAAAAGGGTGACAACACTCTGCTGAAGAACTACAGACCCATCTCACTTCTGAGCCATGTCTACAAGCTGTTTTCGAGAGTCATTACGAATCGTCTCGCACGCAGGTTTGACGACTTCCAGCCTCCCGAACAAGCCGGTTTCCGAAAAGGCTTTAGTACCAAAGACCACATACATACGCTGCGGCAGATTATACAGAAGACCGAAGAGTACAATCAGCCACTATGCTTGGCGTTTGTGGACTATGAGAAGGCCTTTGATTCAGTCGAAACCTGGGCTGTGCTACAGTCTCTCCAGCGGTGCCAAATTGACCATCGATACATCGAGGTGTTGAAGTGTCTGTATGAAAACGCCACCATGTCGGTTCGCCTCCAGGACCAGAACTCGAAACCTATCCAGTTGCAGCGAGGGGTGAGACAGGGAGACGTTATATCTCCGAAACTGTTCACCGCCGCCCTGGAAGATGTTTTTAAGCTTCTGGACTGGGGTGGACTCGGCATCAATATCAACGGCGAGTACATATCCCACCTCCGATTCGCTGACGATATCGTGGTCATGGCTGAGACTATGGAAGACCTAAGCACAATGCTCGATGGCCTCAGTAAGGTCTCTCAACAAGTGGGTCTTAAAATGAACATGGACAAGACGAAAATAATGTTAAATGTCCGTGTCGCACCCACTCCTCTAAAGGTTGGAGACTCTACACTGGAAGTTGTTGACGAATATGTATACCTGGGACAAACAGTCCAGCTAGGCAGGTCCAACTTCAAGAAAGAGATCAATCGACGAATCCAACTCGGCTGGGCAGCGTTCGGGAAGCTTCGCAATATCTTCACGTCCCAAATACCGCAGTGTCTCAAGACTAAGGTCTTTGACCAGTGTGTGTTGCCAGTGATGACTTACGGAACTGAGACATGGTCGCTTACTATGGGCCTCATAAGAAGGCTCAAGGTCACCCAAAGGGCAATGGAGCGTGCTATGCTCGGAGTTTCTCTGCGTGATCGAATCAGAAACGAGGAGATCCGCAGGAGAACTAAAGTAACCGACATAGCTCACAAAATCGCTAGACTGAAGTGGCAGTGGGCAGGGCACATAGCTCGTAGAACAGATGGCCGATGGGGCAGTAAAGTTCTCGAGTGGCGACCGCGCACCGGAAAACGTAGCGTAGGCAGGCCTCCCACGCGGTGGACCGATGACCTGGTGAAGGTCGCGGGAAGCCGATGGATGCGGGCAGCGCAGGACCGGTCGTCGTGGAAATCCTTGGGGGAGGCCTTTGTTCAGCAGTGGACGATTTGTGGCTGATATGATGATGATGATGAGAGGCATAGGTTAAGCATTTTTTTTAATAATTTTTAAATGAAATATAATTGGTCAAGATTTGGAGGAGGAAATAGAGGACTTCGAAATGTTTTATTGATCAATTTTATTACCTACTAGCTTTTGCCCGCGGCTTCGCCCGCGTGGACATCGTTTTTATGACTGTCTTAGAGGGTGTGCGGTGCCATGAAGCGTGGACATGAATTTCCTCATGATCCCTCGGGAACTATGTCAGGATATGCTTATTAGTAAATCGTGTCATTTCCCACCCACAGGCTGCCTGCATGCCAACAAACAAACAAACACATTATCACATTTATAATATTAGTAAGGATTATCGGTCTGCGCTGCAGTTCTCCCTTTCTTACTGTACACGGAGAGGATTGGGGGAGAGACAACAACATTTTTTTTCAAATATACCTATTCTTTAGACCGCGTTTCCTCTTAAATGGAACGGAAACTGAAACTGGACGAAACTGTAACAGATTGTAGAGTTACTTAGGTATATACTTACTCCGAGTTGTGAAGTGTTCGTATCTTGAGCTAAACAAACCATACCAGCACGCATGATATTTGTATTATGTATTTATCAATCATCATCAGCCGATGTACGTCCACTGCTGGACATAGGCCTCCCCCAAGGATTTCCACGGCGACCGGTTCTGCGCTTACTCGCATCCAGCGGCTTCCCGCGACTTTCACCAGGTCATCGGTCCACCGAGTGGTAAGCCTGCCTGCGCTACGTTTTCCGGTGCGCGGTCGCCACTCGAGAACTTTACTGCCCCAACGGCCATCCGTTCTACGAGCTATGTGCCCCACCCACTGACACTAAAGTTTAGCAATTGTGAGAGCTTTGTCGGTTACTTTGGTTCTCCTCCTCGTTTCTGATTCGATCACGCAGAGAAACTCTGAGCATAGCACGCTCCATTGCCCTTTGGGTGACCTAGAGCCTTCTTATGAGGCCCGTAGTAAGCGACCATGTCTCAGTTCCGTATGTCATCACTGGCAACTCACACTGGTCGAAGACCGTGATCTTAAGGCACTGCGGTATTTGGGACGTGAAGATATTGCGAAGCTTCCCGAATGCTAACCTAACAATTTTAAATGTAAACATAAAAACTGTACCTCTCTTTTTGAGGTAGTCGGGTAAAAATGTATCCTATGTCACTCACGGAATTAAGACAGATCTGACGACACCTCGCATTCCAAAATCCATCAAGTTGTTAACGCTCAGGCCCACCCAAAGAAACATGCATACTCGTACCTACATACAACTTACACTATTACCAAAGTATATACCTATCTTAGTATGTACTAACATACAGTATGGACACTCCCTGCCGCTCTCTAGACTGCGACCTCACCCCCTCGTCACCTCTTGTTACAGTTTGGTTGTATAGGATTTCGCCGCCATTTTGTTTGTTCCGTCATTCGTTTTTTGAAATGTTATTTCTGGCCCTTTGTATGATATACAGATGGATAAACAGTAGAAATCATATCAGTAGTTGTTATATCCTTGTGCATAGTTACAATGAACACAGATCGTCTAGAGCCTGGCAGTGGTGTTGGGCTGACGTATTTGCAGTCATAGGTACCATCTTTTCGGATGAGGCATTCACACAGTGGACCAGTCAGTCTTGGTGGACAAGAGCAAGTAAAGTCAAGTCCAGGGTGTGCTATTATCCTAAAATCATTATCCTCCTTGTTAGGCAGTTGGTAAAAATGTGTATGCTTTCATTCATTTCAGGATCTTAGTGCGAGGCCCATTCGCACTTCGCCGTTTTTTGTTCCTATTTGTTATTTTAGGGTTCCGTACCAGGCAACGGGACCCTATTACTAATACTAAGCCCATGCCGTCTGTCCGTTCGTCCGTCCATCTGTCCGATTTTTAAAAGGCTGAGTATTTTGAAAGGTAATAGGTAGCCGCCTGATATTTTACACAGAAAATGTGTTATTGTGGGCATTTACTAAAAAAAATAAATTGATGGGGGACCTCCTATTGAAACGTCATTTTCACACACTCAAGAACCGGGTTTTTAAAGGTTCTCTTGTAATTGCTCTATCGTATTAACTGTGATACATACAAGCGTGAAACTTGGTGTGATTTTTGTTGTCGTGTTACTTTAGTATTAGTACATGAATTACCTATAGAATTACCTATAGAATTACATATAGAATTACCTATAGAATTACATATAGAATTACCTATAGAATTCAAATTAATAAGGAACAATTCTACTTTTAAAACTAAGTTAAAAAAACTTTCTGTTAGAAACGTGTTACTATAGTATAGACGAATTTGAGGATGATAAATTTTTGAGGTTAAGTATTTGATTGTTTGGACATTGTTTATTATTTTTGGGACTTTGATTAATAATTTGACACATGAATTTTTGAAGATATTATTTAACATTACTTATAATGACTTAATATAATTTCAATTATTGACATGTATAGCTTTACTTTTTTTCTTTTTTGGATTTATCTTAATTATAATATCTACTAATTTAATTATTCAATGTATGTATCTTTGACTATGATTATTATGACATTTTATCCTTGCATGCTAGGCATAAGATGGTAATTTTGTTTTTTTTTACTGTTTTATTTCCATAATTTCATAATTTCAAATAAAATATTACATTGTTTCTGAATAAATGAACTGAACTGAACTGAACTGAACAAAGCTAAAGTAAAACGGCAACAAAAAAACCGGCCAAGCGAGTGAAACTCGCGCACTAAGGGTTCCGTACTACCAAAACTAATTTTCATCTACAGCGCGATCTATCATCATTATCATCATTACAGCTCCTATATGTCCCCACCGAGGGGCTCGAGCCTACTCTGAATCAGGGCGATTAGGCCTTAGTCGACCACGCGGGCCCAGTGCGGGTTGGTCAACTTCACACACAACCTTCGGAGATCTATAAATATAGGTAAAAGAGAACTAATTGATGTTGTCGTATTACTCAGTAAATTAACTGTGTAGAAGATACTACTAGATCCCACTAGGTGTCGCTAGTTTCTAAACAATCGGATTTTATAAATTTTATTTTTCCTGTAAGAACGAAAGGACTTTAGATTTTCTCATAGATTTATATCGTATATATAGATAGATCCTGTAATCTTCATATTTTCGTTATTTTTGTCGTCAATTATTCCTAAACGATAGAAAACCCATGGTAGAAAAAAATACCCTTATTGTTGATGATGTTCTTTAAAGTCAAAAGCTATTAGAAAAAAGATGGAGCAGTTTTGGCTCGATAGAAAAAAAATCCAAAGATAGGTCTCCAGTTCTCCACCCATACTTTCAACTCTAATTATGACTAATATTTTGAAGTATAAATATTTAAACTATAATTATTGTAATTATTTCATTAATTTTATTTGATATGATAACACAAAGTGAGTAATGTTATTATTTTTCATATTTTCATTGTGGTTTTTGATTTAAACGGAAAACAATTGAAAAAGTGTGGTTATTTTCTTTACTCTTTACACGTAAAGAAAAAGACAGAGACCACGCCGCCATAGCCTCTTATGCTGTATTTTTTTCAAAATTTTAGCCTCTTATACTGTATTTTTTTCAAAATTTCAAGCCCAGTAGGTAGTTTCAAAGATGAAAGGGAAAACTCTCACTTTTCACCTATTTTCTGAAATAACTGCAAAACTACGTGTAAAAAAACATATTTAAGGTTTTTTAAACAAGCTCTTTCATTTGATATGTATGTCACACAATATGGTTTGCAAAACTTTTTTTTTTATATTTTCTAATTTACTTCCCAAAAGTGGCCTCCATGTTTTAAATTTATTTATTTACGTTACATGTCTGTCTTTGAGTCACCAACTTACATATGTGTACCAAATTTCAACTCAATCGTTCCAGTAGTTTCTGAGCAAATCGGCTGTGACAGACGGACCGACAGACACATAGGTTTCTTTTTTCGTTTTGAGGAACGAAACCCTAAAAAACTGACCAAGTGTTCTAAGGAGTTCAAACTAATAGAAAAACGTACTTTTCTGTCGCTCGAGTTGATCTCTTTTGTTTGAAATGAATACGTATCCGCCTCCGTGGCTTTATGGTTAAAATCATTAGCAAAACATCACAAGGTCGTGGGTTCGATTCCCGGCGGAGCCTAACTTTATAAGAATCGGTTGGTGGGAGGGCATTTTCTAGCCCGCCTGTCTAGCTACCACCATCTTATATAAGTCTTGCCGCCAAACATCAATGTTATCAAAATTGATTTTTTCCGGCTTGAAGATTTGCGTTGGGGATAATTCGTAAGCTCGCTACCGTCTTCGGCATCATCGTCACTTACCATCAGGTGAGATGAATTAGTGAGTCCATGAGAAAACCCCGGATTAAAAAAGGGTCAAGGGTTTACCAATTGTTAATAAAAAAAAAATCGAGCGAGACCTACAGTACTCGCATATGATGTGTAACATGTGACAAAATACTTTATAAAAGGACGGCAAAGATACGGCAGACTAGGCTGTATGGTCATAGAGACCTTTGCCTTTTCCGCGCTTTTAAAGCCTGAAAAAAGGACGGCAAAGATACGGCAGACTAGGCTGTATAGTCATAGATACCTTTGCCTTTTCCGCGCTTTTAAAGCCTGAAAAAACGCGACTCCCTGGGACACATTTCCGTCCCATTTCACGAAATCACTCCCACAAATTGCAGGAAAGCGAGAGCAAAGATGTTACACATGAAAAAAAAAACTATTTAACTTTTTAACTGGTGGAGCATATTAAGAGATGCAAGTATCACAGGATCCACCCAGATCTATGGTGGATCACAGTGAACTTTGGCGTGCTATTCAATCGACTAGAGGACCGAAATAGTGGATCCAACTGGACAGAGGGGATTAAAAAGGTAGGTACTTAGCTATCATTTTTATTCATCATCATATCAGCTCATATACGTCCCTACCGAGGGGCTTGAGACTACCCGGAATTAGGGCGATCGGGCCTTAGTCGACCACGCGGGCCCAGTGCGGGTTATTCGACTTCACACACAACCTTCGAGTTTCTTCGAAGGCGTGTCCAGGTTTTCTCACGATGTTTTCCTTCACCGTAAGAGCGTCGGATAAACGTACATATGAAAACTTCGAAAACACATTGGTACGTGGCAGGATCCGAACCACGACCTCCCGGAAAGAAGGTAGCGGCCCTAGCCATTACGCCACCGACGCTGCACATTTTTATTATTTTAACAATATTACGAGTATATCATTGTAAAACCATTCCAATCGCAATTTCCAAACATTTGTGTCAGAAAACGCGCCCTCTATGATAAAGCCAGTGTCTAGACTCGTTCGTTTCCCACCTTACTACCAGACCTTACCACTGCTGGGTCATTCAAATATAATGCCGTAGAAGCTGACCATTGGACCACTGCTGGGTCATTCAAATATAATGCCGTAGAAGCTGACCATTGGACCACTGCTGGGTCATTCAAATATAATGCCGTAGAAGCTGACCATTGGACCACTGCTGGGTCATTCAAATATAATGCCGTAGAAGCTGACCATTGGACCACTGCTGGGTCATTCAAATATAATGCCGTAGAAGCTGACCATTGGACCACTGCTGGGTCATTCAAATATAATGCCGTAGAAGCTGACCATTGGACCACTGCTGGGTCATTCAAATATAATGCCGTAGAAGCTGACTGGTGGCGCGGGGTTTAAGTGGACTGTATAATTTTATTTTGGGCTGGCTGGCACCTACCTCCAAGAATCTTAGGCAACCTTGAGAATGGAAAGATATAATAAGGAATTGGAAAGGAGCTTACCACACCACGTTGCTTGCAGTTCAGGGCATCCAAGGCGACGCAGCAAGGCTTGTACAGGCGCAGAGCACATCCAATTCACTTTTAGGTTAATAGTTTTGTAGTTCACTAGTACAGCTGTATATTTATAAATGCACACACAATTTAAGCGTTCAAATGCAAAAGAAAATGGCGGAGTATGCCTTGATGTAAAGCGGGCAAGCAAATCGAAGCGTCTATTTAGCGCGGCGACGTGGCGTTATTGAGCGAAGCACACACCGTTGAATATTGAAGTTAGCAGAGGCTGTGCAGGAGTTTTTGAAGAGCCGAAACATCTTCGTATTTCGACGATCTTATACGAGCGCAGCCATTTCACAGTGGTGTGAAAAGGATGGAAGGTAGAGGAAAAATGGTAAAAGAAAGGGACAAGGATAGGGAATCCATCTCAAGGCAGCCAACCTAACAGAGGCTCAACCACTGACCATTGGACCACTACTGGGTCATTCAAATATAATGCCGTAGAAGGTGACCATTGGACCACTGCTGGGTCATTCAAATATAATGCCGTAGAAGCTGACCATTGGACCACTGCTGGGTCATTCAAATATAATGCCGTAGAAGCTGACCATTGGACCACTGCTGGGTCATTCAAATATAATGCCGTAGAAGCTGACCATTGGACCACTGCTGGGTCACTCAAATATAATGCCAAGTGTTTATGCCAAATGATTGCATTTTAACAAGATGGACACTATTGGACATCCTTAGGGGAACCAAAGTAACCGACATAGCTCTCAGAATAATGTTCTCGAGTGGCGACCGCGCACCGGAAAACGTAGCGTTGGCAGAACTTGCACACGGTGGACCGATGACCTGGTGAAGGTCGCGGGAACGCGCTGGATGCCGGCAGCGCAGAACCGGTTGTCGTGGAAATCCTTGGGGAAGGCCTATGTCCAGCAGTGGAAGTCCTTTGGCTAATATGTTTTAACCGCCTCCGTGGCATAATGGTTAGTCCATTAGCTTTACACCAGGAGGTCGCGGGTTCGATTCCCGGTGGGGTCATCTTGTAAGACTCGGTTTGGTTGGTGGTAGGGCATTTTCTAAGCCCGCCTGGCTAGCTACCACCATCTTATCTAATTCTTGCCGCCAAACATCAGTGTTAACAACATTAATGTGTTCCGGCTTGAAGATAAAATAGCCAGTTCTCCATTGCGTTGGGGAATCTTGGTAAGCCCGCTTCCATCTTCGGTATCATCGTCACTTATCATCAGATGAGATGATGCCAAGGGCTTTTACCAATTGTGAATAGAAAATAATAATAATAGTAAAATAATAATAAAAAAAAAACACTATTTGTTGTTATTTGGAAATCAATATGACAAAATTTGTTGAAACTATGTATTTTGACTGGTGTTTTTCTACCCATGAAACTAAACAACTTTCCCCCCGGAACCCATAGACAAATCGCCAAAAAAATGTGGCTCTTCCATACTAACTCGAATAACTGATCAGCCTGGGAAGTTCATAATTTTTTTTGAGGTTTAACTATGGGTTTCATGGGAAAAGTTGTTCAGTTTCATGGGCAGAAGCACCAGTCAAAATAGTTTCAGCTAATTTTGTTAGACCGTAAGTGGAAATAAAACACTTTGTTTAATTACGGAGTAGACGCAGTTTATTTCAAAGGAACACAAATTATATTGAGATAACTATACAGAGTGTAACAAAATTGGTCTAGGACCCGTTAACTGGGGCTTCTAATCATCAGTCTAAAAAAAATTCCCAAGGAACAATTCTCAAAATAAATTTGACCCTCCATACAAAAATGCACAAAATTTGTCGATTAGCTAATCGATTTGTATGAAGAGTTAAACAAAATTGGCGATTTCAGCAAAGTCGTAGAACAAAAATTGTTCAGTATGATGAGTAGAAGCCCCAGTTAACGGGACCTACACTAATTTTGTTACTCTCTGTATAATTACGTACCCACTTAACCACATATCAATTATTGCTATTCTTAATTTGTTAAATAATTACCTAATATTATAGCCTCAAATAATGTCATTAGTTAATAATCTGACAAGAAAGCCTCCGAGGCATATTTTCCTGCCTTTTTCCTAACACTATTGCGTGTATGATGACTATAACTTAACATTTTTATCTTACAATTAAGGTCTACATAACTTATCATAGTCACTTGTGTACCGTCAATAATATGTAAGAATGTACTTATCAAATCAAATGTCATTAAATAAATATTAAGGGACACATCAATCACATACGGCCACCTGGCGCCAAACTATATAAGGTCTAACAAAATTAGGTGAAACTATTTTAACAGGTGCTTCTACCCATGAAACTGAACAACTTTCCCCGTGGAACCCATAGTCAAATCTCAAAAAATAATTTAACTTCCCATACTAAGTTGGCTGGTCAGCCGATCGATGTAAAATTACATAAAAGTATCTAAAATTGTGGAAAAGTACATAATTTTATTTATTTTCCAGTATTTGATGTACTTTTAACGCTTTTTGGGTACATTCTATAGGTTTTTGTAATTTTTTTCCACAATTTTAGTAGCTTTTTATGTAATTTTACATGCAAAAAAACTACATTATTCGTGTAAACCAACAGCATTTTTAACAATTGATCCAGATACTTAAAATACTAAAGTATACACACTTAAATATATAAGACACAGAGCCAATAAAGCACACGAATGCCTTCCCTGGGTGGGGATCGAACCCACGTCCCTCGGTCCAGCAGGTAGAAGCTGACCATTGGACCACTGGTTACGAAGTAACTAGTATTTCATCTGTGCCACTGGGTCATTCAAATGTAATGCCAAGTGTTTCGTTCTATCTCACCGTGTGGCACAAATTACCGCTATCCGAGGGATTGTGTTTGGCTGAAAATATGAGAGATTCTATTTCTTTTTTTATATTTTCACCCGACTGTATAAAAAGGAGAGTAATGTTTCTATGGTTAAGCCTGTAGCCTAAACGTCTTAATAAATTTTGGTGTGCGAGGTGTCGTTAGATTCATCTTGATCCCGAAAGTGACTTGTGGTCTTATGACCTCCGTGGCGTATTGGTTACGGCCATTAGCTTCACATCATGAGGTCGCGGGTATGATTTCCGGCAGAGTCTTTTTGGTTGGTGAAATGGCCGTTTTAGCAACTACCATCTTATTTAAGTTTTGCCGCCAAACATCAATGCTAACAACATTGATGTATTCCGGCTTGGAGATAAGATAGCCAGCTCCCCATTGCGTTGGGGTATCTTGGTAAGCCCGCTTTCATCATCGGCATCATCGTCACTTACCATCAGGTGAGATGATGCCAAGGGCTTACCAACTGTGAATAAACAAATAAATAACATTTTTACCCGCAAGCCCAGAAAAGAGGGGTTACTAAACAATTGGTATTTTAATTAAATTGCTTAGGTTTTAAGTGGACCGACAACGACCTGGGGAAAGTCATTGTGGAAATCCTTGGGTGAGGCCTTTGTCCAGTAGTGGACATGTTTCGGCTGACATGATGATTCTAATTAGAAAGAGCACAGTCTTTCAATAAAATCAATTAGAGCGACTGCTCTGATTGATCTTCAAATAATTGACACAGCTAAAAACTTTAAAAACAACCGACTTTAATTACAAAATGGCGGCGTTAAACCGACGACGTGTTTTCCAGTGAACGATATAATTACAATATAACACTTCACGGTCCAATCTTGAACACTACCTAACCGATTTTGATGAAATTTGCACTGTTCCCTGAGTTAAAATATCATCATCATCATCATATCAGCCACAAATCGTCCACTGCTGGACAAAGGCCTCCCCCAAGGATTTCCACGACGACCGGTCCTGCGCTGCCCGCATCCATCGGCTTCCCGCGATCTTCACCAGGTCATCGGTCCACCGCGTGGGAGGCCTGCCTACGCTACGTTTTCCGGTGCGCGGTCGCCACTCGAGAACTTTACTGCCCCATCGGCCATCTGTTCTACGAGCTATGTGCCCTGCCCACTGCCACTTCAGTTTAGCGATTCTGTGAGCTATGTCGGTTACTTTAGTTCTCCTGCGGATCTCCTCGTTTCTGATTCGATCACGCAGAGAAACTCCGAGCATAGCACGCTCCATTGCCCTTTGGGTGACCTTGAGCCTTCTTATGAGGCCCATAGTAAGCGACCATGTCTCAGTTCCGTAAGTCATCACTGGCAACACACACTGGTCAAAGACCTTAGTCTTGAGACACTGCGGTATTTGGGACGTGAAGATATTGCGAAGCTTCCCGAACGCTGCCCAGCCGAGTTGGATTCGTCGATTGATGTCTTTCTTGAAGTTGGACCTACCTAACTGGACTGTTTGTCCCAGGTATACATATTCGTCAACAACTTCCAGTGTACAGTCTCCAACCTTTAGAAGAGTGGGTGCGACACGGACATTTAACATTATTTTCGTCTTGTCCATGTTCATTTTAAGACCCACTTGTTGAGAGACCTTACTGAGGCCATCGATCATTGTGCTTAGGTCTTCCATAGTCTCAGCCATGACCACGATATCATCAGCGAATCGGAGGTGGGATATGTACTCGCCGTTGATATTGATGCCGAGTCCACCCCAGTCCAGAAGCTTAAAAACATCTTCCAGGGCGGCGGTGAACAGTTTCGGAGATATAACGCCTCCCTGTCTCACCCCTCGCTGCAACTGGATAGGTTTCGAGTTCTGGTCTTGGAGGCGAACCGACATGGTGGCGTTTTCATACAGACACTTCAACACCTCGATGTATCGATGGTCAATTTGGCACCGCTGGAGAGACTGTAGCACAGCCCAGGTTTCGACTGAATCAAAGGCCTTCTCATAGTCCACAAACGCCAAGCATAGTGGCTGATTGTACTCTTCGGTCTTCTGTATAATCTGCCGCAGCGTATGTATGTGGTCTATACATAGAGTTAAAATATAGTTACCCCAATACAAAAAATATTATTGCAATTTGATTTCTTGTTTCTGAGACGTAGATAAACATACAACCATACAATTATTATACAAATATACATATACAATTAGTATTTCGTGCTTTCCTGTAATGAAAGGTTGTCTGGAAGAGATTGATTTTAGCAATAAGACCGCCTACTGTACACTATATTATAGTATCTCTACGTATTAGCATTACGAAATTGTTTTTGGTGTACTTTAAGTGTAAATAAATAAATAAAATTATGAAATTTAGTGCACCTGTTTAGGGCCCTCATAGACCTAAATATGTGAATATTGTGCAATACAAACAATATTACATGCATACGAGTCGAATTTATCTACATCATTTTTAAGTCAGTTAGGGGGGTCCATTAATTACGTGAGGTGTTTAAGGGGGATAGGGGGTTAAGCTAAATCTTTCCAAATCTCACATGGGGAAGGAGGGGGGTTTTAGCAAATATCACGTAATTTGTTTTCTTGTAGAAAACGGTGTAAAATTGCGAAAAAATAAAGTTAAATCAAAGTAAAAAAAAATCTAGAATGAAAATATGGCGAAATTTCACACAACAGTGTTTGTCGTATTTGTCCGAACCCCGCAGAGCAGCACAGTAGCTCTTCGATTGCATTTTTTTTTGTAATAACTCCGAAATGTTTTATCAGATAAATTTATTTTATTTATTCAAAAAATCAAATTTTGTTCATCAGATTATTTTTTAATAAGCTTAAAAAACTACATTAATCACCGCAAGCCGCGTGAAAATTGGTTGATTCATTTAAAAGTTATACATAGCAGTTTGAAGATTGAAAAAAATCGTGTTTCATCAAACTTTAATTAGACTTTTTATAATCCAACGCGGTTCCAGCAAAATACAAATTTTAAAAAATTTCACGTGAGATTTGGGGAGGGGGGAGGGAGTTAAGGAAAATCTTACGAAATCTCATCAGAGGGGGAGGGGGGGTCAAAAAATCCTGAAAAAAGCCTCACGTAATTTATGGACGCCCCCTTAGTTAAATAAATATTGATTAAAACTTTTTTTAAGTAATTTTAAAAAAAACATGACTTGTCCAATTCTACGATCGGCCACCGACATTGATAGGTTAAGTCGTGGATGGAGGAACTCAGATGCCTCAATCCGAGCAGGTTAATACGTGTTAAAATTATATCGAACGTAAATCTATTTATTTTAAGTTTAAATCAATGCGGGCTTCTGCGCGGCTGTTACGTTGAAACGAACGCCCAATTTCGATTTTAACATGTTTTTATTAATGTTTTATACTTTCAAATAAGTTTAAAAAAATGTGTACAATTAAAATGAAAGGTTTTAAAGTCACCGATTTTTGTGTGTAGGTTTCGTTCAACATTAACTATTTTTTTTCGAGAAATTTTTCAATTAATTCCAAAAACTGGGTCTACAGTATATTTTTTACATCAAAAGTGATAATATTTTTAAAATTGTATTCAATTAAATAGTTTTTTTATTACTTTAAGTATATAATATTTTTTTTCCATAGTGATAGCTTTACACAGTCTTTCAATAATTTGAATTGAATATTGTCATTTGACCTATCTTAAGGCCTTTAGCTTCGACTATAGATTAGTTCTACTATACGTAGCTTACGCGAGTAATGTTAAAAAGGTACTAGAAAAGGTATGAGTAGATACTACAAAGATATGAGTAGGTACTACAAGCAAGGGTATGAGTGAGTAGGTACTACAAAGGTATGAGTAGGAAATACAAAGGTATAGTAGGTACTACAAAAGAGCGTTTTAAAATCATAATTATAAATTGTATTTCATGTTCCTTATTTTCGGGTGTCTTGTCCAATACCAACCATTTTATATTATATAGATAATTATATTGTAGATTCTCAGTAAGTACAAACTAAACTTACTGTGTAGACTTATCACATCAAATTAAAACTAACAACAGGTTAAACATTATTTTCTATCCAGGTATTATTCACTATCTACAAAAAATCTTAAAAATATTTGATTAACTTACTTCGAATAGTAAATACAAAACTAAGTGTACCAAAACTACTAAGTATGATAGACAGAAAAGTACTGTAGGCCTCGTACAAATTGATATATTCGATAGATAATCATCAGTAACCGACTCAAAAACATCTTATTCTATAAAATTGGATGGGTTAATATTATTTTTGCTTTTAATTTGCGATACAGAAAAGAGATCTTATAAATTTTATTACAATCAAAGATTACCAGCATAACTAAACTTTTTACAAAGATCTTCAATTCTTAATTCTATAATACTTTTTACTTTCGAGCGACAGAAAACAAAGTAATGTAGTCGTTAAAGTTTTTCTAATTTTACCCAAAATGTGTTCTGGTATAATACGACTAATATTAAAAAATCATCTTTGCCATAAACGCTTTTCCGCCCGTCCGTCGGTCCGTCCGTCATGCTTTCCCTAGCGGCTAAACCAATGGTCCAATTGAGATCAAATTTCAAAAGTAAGTTTTATGACAATTTATCGAAGAATTCTGAGCGGCTTCTTAAATAAAAATGCAAAAATCTCAAAATGGCTTAAACGATTTTCACGAATCTTTGTTAGTAGTACATTAACCAGGTGACAATATTGGTTATCCTGTCGAAATTCTTTAAAATTAGGCCTCCATACAACGGCCAATTTTTGTTTGCTATATTCTTGATGACTTTTCATAATGTTCACTTGCCTATATAAAGCAATCAAAGAAATCTTCTGCCAGTTTTAGTAGCTTTAGCGTGCTGTTGACTATTAGTTTAAGTAGCTTTAGCGTGTTTCTGACTGTAACTTTAACTAGCTTTAGCGTGTTGTTGACTATAATTTTTAGTAGCTTTAGCGTGTTGTTGACTGTAAGTTTAAGTAGCTTTAGCGTGTTGTTGACTGTAAGTTTTAGTAGCTTGAGCGTGTTGTTGATTATCAGTTTAAGTAGCTTTAGCGTGTTGTTAACTGTAAGTTTAACTATCTTTACCGTGTTGTTGACTATAATTTTTAGTAGCTTTAGCGTGTTGTTGACTGTAAGTTTTTACGGGAAAGTGTGTGCAGTGCTGCTGAAGGTACATTTTATATATCCGACTAAAAAGTTTACGATCAGATTTTTAACCAATCATTTACGCACCTAAGAGAAGTATACGAGTAGGTAGTGTGAAAATAGTGACTTTATCATCCATTGCTTCGTCAGTCCGAGACTCCTGTAGCATTGCTGTTGTCTGGGTCGTCAATGTATAGCTGGAAAAGCGCGTAACCCGAGGGTTCCTTACGGCTCTTGTTATATATGATGTTCTTCGCCCACGCCCTGCACCGAATTGTTACAGCGGTGTTAACTGGAACAGTACAGGGGTTCTATTAGTGAAATATATAGGTAGGTATTTGTGAACTCTAGTCCGTAAGTGAATTAGCAATCTGGGTTGCGTAAAAGTATTCCATTGCTAAGTGTTCGATGTCTATTACAGGGTGACATTTTGTTGATTTCATTCCCTTAGCGCAGTTGGTTGCAATCGAGAAAGAGCATCTGCAATTTTCAAACTCAAATTCAAATAACTTTTTATTGTACATTGACAAATTATTAATAATTATAATTCTCCAATAATTGACATTTATGTTCTTATGATTTGCATATATTTTCCAACACAATTTTTATGACAGACTACAAAATAATCAAATTTGGAGAAATATTGGTATGCATCCACATAAAAATTAAGTTTAATCAATTAAGTTTCTGTAACGTTTTTTCTGGTGTGCAATTAAAAATATAACAGTGTAAACTCTTTATAACGATAAACTCCCTATAACGTAGAAATGAGCACCATTTGTTTGATTTACCTTAAAATCCACACATTGATGGACTCTTATTCGCAGCAGCCATTCTCTATTATGAAGAAATGTGTTAATATTTAGATACAGTAAATATATTAATTATCGGTATTATTGTTTATGTTATCTTATCAGGTTACATAAGATGGCGACTAAATCTTGCCTTTAACACGTACATCATTTATTATACGCTAGGTTTGCTTGGAAATGATAGTCTCGAGCTAAACACACCAGGTACCTATCGTATTATAAGTCGTAACCCAACCTTAAAACTGTTAATAAGGCCATTATAAGAAAAGCAGTTGTTTTTCTTTTTTCATGAAACGATTACTCTCTATAACGATAAAAAATGCTTGGTCTTCCGGGTTTCGTTATAAAGAGTTTACATTGTATTTACTTACTTACTAAAAGTGACCTTCATTTTGTAATTAATGATAATAGTATACACTTTTAACTTATTCAGTATCTAATTCAAGTAGATATTATTTTTTGTTTGTAAATATTTCCTTGTGGCACCGCGTCCAGGATGTAGGGTTCCGTAGTCATTACTTGAAAACTGGTTATCTCAAGATCCTGGGTTCAATATTTTAGAAACACCAGGGACACGTAGTCTAGTTACAGTAGAATACAGGGTGTAACATAAAGGTGCAGTGATACTTTAAGGTGGGCTTGTACTCATCAAACTGAACTACTTTTGTTCTACAACTATGCTGAAATCGCGATTTTTTTAACCTATTGCATTTATTAATCGCGGGCTTTGAGTGCGGCGACCGAATCAAGAAATTCCGTAACGAAAAAACCTAACACTACCGCGTTCTAATAAAACTTACAGTGCTATCTATTAGCGATTTGCGGTACTAAAAGGACAGTCAATTTTACTGGCTCGGCCGAGCGTGACGTAATGTTACTGCGTTCTAAAAAAACTTACAGTGCCATCTATTAGCGATTTGCGGTACTAAAAGGACAGTCAATTTTACTGGTTCGACCGAGCGTGACGTAATGTTACTGCGTGCTAAAAAAAACTTACAGTGCCATCTATTAGCGATTTGCGATACTAAAAGGTTAGTCAATTTTACTGGCTCGGCCGAGCGTGACGTAGTGTAACTGCGTTCTAAAAAAACTTACAGTGCCATCTATTAGCGATTAGCGGTACTAAAAGGACTTTGTCAATTTTACTGGTGTAAGTGTCTTAGTCTTAAAAGTTGATAAAAAATGCTATGCAATAGCTTTACCGCGGCAGTCCCCGAGTGCCACACGTCTTTTTTTTTATACGAAACCGGTCAATCAGCTGACCGATATGTATGAAAAATCGAGAAAAAAAATCGCGATTTCAGCAAAGTTGTAGAACAAAAGCAGTTCAGTTTCATGAGTACAAGCCCACCTTAAAGTATCATTGCACCTATAAAGTAACACGAGTTACACCCCGTACGTATACATTTAAGTAACGCATAAGTCACAAAAGGGCTTGTGCACAAATCACGTGAGGTTCGAGTCACGAAAAAATCACGACAGATCACGTTGAGGGAGGGGGAACTGTTGAAAACCTCCCAATAAACGCCCGAAGATGCTCAAAATCAAACTCTATGATTTTTTTGGTTTATTTGTCAATGTCTACTAATATTATAAACGTGAAAGTTTGTATGTATGGATGTTTGTTACTCTTTCACGTTTCAACCACTGGACGTATCGGGATCAAACTTGGCACACATATAGGTTAGGTCCTGGAATAGGACATAGGCTACTTTTTATCCCGGGAAAACGTCTTTTTACCCCGGGAAAACGTCTCGTCTCCCACGTTTACGTTTACACGTTCGTCCATCGATGCCTCTTTTGCTGGCCGCTTTGTTTCTGGTCTTGTTGAAACTGTAATATATATGTACACCTGTCAAACTTGATACGATTATACTGCAAACTCTATCTTTATTAAAACAACCAATAATAAGAGCCAGTCAAGTTCGAGCCCAAATAGTGCTAAAAATCCCGAACTGAATTAAAGAAAGCAAATTTTGGCTGTCGGTCTCGTTGATGTCTTTTATATTAAAATTAATATCATTGTTAAGCTCGTTGAAGTTTTTAGGGTTTCGTACCCAAAGGTGCGGCTGTGAGGAACCCTCGTTGCGCGAGTCCGATTCGCACTTGACTAGTTTTCTAGCTACCACCATCTTGTCTAAGTCTTGCCGCTAAACATCAGTGTTAACACTTCAACGTTGATGTGTTCCGGCTTGAAGATAAGATAGCCAGTTCTTCATTGCGTTGGGGAATCTTGGTGAGCCCGCTTACATCTTCGGCAAGATCTTCACTTACCATCAGGTGAGATGATGCCAAGGGCTTACCAATTTTGAATTTTAAAAAAAACTGACCTGCAGGTGACAACTTGATAGCAACTAGAGGGCTTAGATACCCATCCTGGTTTGTGAACGGGTAGAAGAAGGCCGGTAGACCGCGCCACCAGGGGTATTCGATCTTCGTGCTATTGCTCTTCTCATCCCAGCACGAGATCCAAATCTTCTTCCTCTGGAATACAATGATAAAAATTTTGTTAGTACAACGAAGAGGTTTGTTTGTTATGTGCCTGTTAATTAGTGATGCAACGAATACGAATATTCGTAATCGTCGAATACTAGATATTTACCGAATATTCGTACTCGGCGAATACTTTCACGAATATTTAATGCGTCGCCGAAACCGCCCGATCGTTTCTTAATGCTGCTGTTGATGACAGAGTGGTCGTAAGACCGACAAGACCCAGAAGAACCTCAACCACACCCTGGACACTTCATACAACGGCCCAGAAATGACATTTCAAAAAACGAATGACGGAACAAACAAAATGGCGGCGCAATCTGTATCAATCTGGGTGACGAGGGGTGAGGTCGCAACAAGGTTTTACCTATAAACTTCTTGGGTCGCAATCTAGACTAGAAAGCGGCAGGGAGTGTCTATACTGTATGTTAGTACTTATATATATACTTTGCTTCAACCGTGGCAATCATGCTTAGAAATAATTGAAAAAAGGCGCAAATGGTAAAACTAATTACGATATTTTCCGGTCTGATTAAATTAATTTTAATGACTTATTTATTCTAAAAAAAGCGTCGGTGGCTCAACCCGCAAAGACTCGGTCCATCTAACCAGAGGTACCGGGTTCAAATCTGGACGGCCAATGTTGGCCAAGGTTGTGTGTGAAGTCGACCAACCCGCACTGGGCCCGCGTGGTCGACTAAGGCCTGCCCTGATTCAGGGTAGGCTCGAGCCCTTCGGTGGGGACGTATATGAGCTGTAATGATGATTTACTCTGATTTAAACTTTATTTATTATTAATAATAAATTATCTATTTTACTGAACGAAAAAACGAGATTAATGCTTATCTTAAACTTTCAAATTTGTCGCCGTCTGCTGATTAGCTAACTTTCTGAGAGATTCAAGATTCAAAATCGGTGCAAATTACACTCTTTCGGATATTCATAAAATAGTGCTTACATAATTTCATTTGTAACAAATCAAGAAATAAACAATCATTATTTAATAACGTCAAAATCCAATCCTTGATATTAAAAAACAAATTATGTATGTTATCAAAATATCATGTCATATTATCAAAATATGTATAATATGACACGAGAAATTATACATTAAAATCATTGAATGTCATGAATGCCTTTGACAAGTGTAGGCCAGTTCACATGGACAGCACCCGGTCACGAATATAACGCGAGAGTCAGTCATCGCTCCTCTCAACCATATTAGAGGGTAACCCGGCTCCGATGCGCCACCATCCGCACGAACATTGATAATATTCATTTCCCTTTGGTAAAAACACTCGCCCAAAAATATGTTTCAATAAAACCCAGTACAGTCGCTTGGAATGGCTTTTTCAACGGCTGGAAATATCCAGACTGAAAAAAGAAATCGCCTGAACAAGAATTTATTAGTAACTAATTTTCATTAATAAACCATTAAATTAAGGTACTTATGAGTTTTATTATTTTAAGTAGTTTAGTACATGTCTGCCATTTCAACTGAAACTATTTTTCCCTGGGGTTGCTGGAAGAAATTTCTTATTAGAAATAATAATAGGTATTATTTCTAATAATAAATTTCTATGATTTTATTTTCTGTTTGTTATGTAATCTTTTTTGTAGACAATGAACTGTTAAATAATAAAAGTTATTATAACTTACTGTCTTTTAGTGTCGTTTCTAATATGTTAATATGCAGAAAAATATATGTGTTTTTATTACTTTACTGAATTATTTGTATTCGTATTCACCGAATAGTAGATATGATCCTGCAGGCAAGCGAAGTCGGCCTTTCCGGTAGCTAACCCTGGTCTATCCAGGAGGCTTCAGAGCTCAGCTCCGCAAGGTAACAGCCGCTATTACTGGACATGACCATTTCAATAAACACCTATTCGCTCTAGGTATCACCGATAGCCCCCCATGCAGAGCTTGTATGGAGGCTGAGGACACTGCTGCCCACATCCTGCTGAATTGCGGGGGGCTGGCACCATACAGGGTCGTGCATCACCTCGGTGACCCAAGGTCACTCCAGGAAGTCGTCGGCAACCTACAGGGGCTACTGGGCTTCTTGGAAGAGCTGGGGTGGCAGTGATCCCGGCCAATCACGCAAAATGGGCGCAGCGGTCGGGTCGCCTGGTTGCGGAAATCAACCCCCTCCCCCTAACTTCAACTTCAACTTCATTGTGTGACTTTTAATTAGTTCTTGATAGCAAATGATACGAATGTACTCGATTTACAAACAACTTTCCCAAAGAAACTATTTATGTCAAATCAGAAAAAAAATGTTTGGTCATCAATACATAATAAGTTATCAAATCAGCAAAAATGTAAAAAAACCCAATTTTTTTTTTCATATTTGACATATAGTTACTTATGTAGTTTCTTTGGGAAAGTTGTTTGTAAGCGCGAGTAAATTCATATCCCTTGCTATCAAGAACTAATTAAAAGTCGGTATAGATTTGATATTCGCATTCGTATTCGTAAAAGTACTATTCGTTCCATCACTACTGTTAATCATAAAATTTTACTTGTATTCATAGCTATGATTATAATAAACGAATATTTAAAAAAAAAAAGAATTTGTTATTCCGGGAAAAACGATAGATAAGGACGATAGTGCGCATTCCGCCTAGTGATGAGTAAAATTGGTCTTGGTCTTGCAGTCTTGGTCTTGGTCTTGCAAAAAAGCAAGACCAAGACCAAGACCAATACTATCCTTAGTCTAGCAAGACCAAGACCAAGACAGAATAAACAAGAACAAGACCAATACCAAGACCGATTATGCAAGACCAAGACCAAAAACGCAAGACTCAATCGAAAATTCTTACTAACAGTGTTATTGTAACTATTTATTTATAATTTATGATTAGGTAACAATAAGCAATAACGTTTTAACTAATTTTTTTTAAATTTATAGACAGTGAATTTATATTTTATATTTAGAAATGTTTGTCGATAAAAAACGGAATGTTGAAAAATTTTTGTTAAGACCTTATTGCAAGACCAAGACCAAAACCGAGACTAAACGTATTTCAGCAAGACCAAGACCAAGACCGAGTGAGCAAGACCAAGACCGAGACCAAGACCAAGACTAGACGAATTTGAGCAAGACCAAGACCAAGACTGAATAAGCAAGACCAAGACCAAGACCAAGACTGTCCAAGTCTTGGTCTTGGTCTTGCTTTGCTCATCACTAATTCCGCCGTGAGAATCATGTCGGGAATATTTTAGAAATCTAAAAATCAAAACAGTCCCCAGTCCGTATATTTTAGAACTGTTATCTTACTAATTTATCAAGCATTTTGAGCGCTTTGAACAAGCGGTCCGCCTTGCCACGAAGAGAAATGATTTAAATTTTTGTGTAATGCCGCATTTGAAAAGTTGTCAATCATAGTGTGCGTCATCAAACTGTCAGAATCTACAATCGGTTACCAAATGAGCTGAAAATAAATATTACGCAGATATTTTATGAATTTAAACGAAAATTAAGGGCTTTCCAGCTGGAAAAGTGTTTTTATTCCGTTGAAGAGTTAATTTTTAGTATTTTTTTTTGTATGTTTGTTACGCTATATCTCCGGCGATTCTGAACCGATTTTAAAAATTATTTTTGGATTTGAAAGAGTATACTCCCGAGGGGGTCCCATTGTCACCAAGTCAGGATCTGACGATGGTATCCCAGGGAAATCGAGGGCAACCCTCAAATTTTATAGGCACGTTTTACGTGTTTCATGTATTTTCTAAAATAATGAAAGTATTTGTTTATTTTTACGAGATCTGTTTTGATGTAATTTGACATCTACATGAGAATTATTATTTACTAGCTGTCTCGGCGAACTTCGTACCACCTTACACTACACAACACTACCCTACTCTACCCTACCCTACGCTACCCTACCCTACCCTACACTACACTACACAACACTATCCTACCCTACCCTACATAAGAACCTTCTCCTAACAATAACGAACTCAGCAAAAAAAGAATTAGCGAAATGGGTCCAGCCGTTCACGCGTGATGCGATGACCAGAAGAAATGGGTGTTCATTTTTATATACTCGTATATAATAGATTATTTGCCATTTTTATATATTGATGAGTAATTTTGAAAATGAAAGATGAAATTTAAGTTATTCCTGATGTAGACTAGTACTATATAGCATTAATTTAGCTAAAATGAACTTAATTATCACATAATTTATTGTTCTGTAGTTCTGTAGTAGTGTAAATTCAGATGCAATGTTATATTGTAAGAGTATAATGAATAAATAAAACGATAATAATAATGTACGAACAAATACCTATATAGTTAAAGTTTTATCTACTCTCATATCGTAAAGTTTGAATTATAAACTTCAAAACGAATTTATATTGGCAATTTGGAATTTATTAAAAAATAGTTATTTATGATACAATTTATTTTATTTTTATTCACAATTGGTAAGCCCTTGACAACATCTTACCTGGTGGTAAGTGACGATGTTGCCGAAGATGCAAGCGGGCTTACCATTTCCCCAACAAGAATTCAACAAGGGTGGTAAGAAGGTAAATTACAAACAAGCGATAGTTGTAAGCCCGAGCTGCAGGCGAGGGTTTACCGCCGTCACGAGTTTGTCATTTCCTTTTACACCCATGTACCATACGACATTTTTCAATACAGTTGTGAGAAAACGGGTAAAATAAAGATAGACCGTGAAAAACAAACTACACGGGTACATATCTATCAAGGTTTCGGCAATTAAAGTTAATTTAACGCTACTTGTGGTCATTTTAAACGTCCAGGGAGTAATCTCACTTTGTTTTTGCTATATATAGGCTTACCAATTGTGAATAATAAAAAAATTAAAAAAATATATACACATAAGTACCCATATTTTTTTATTACACACACATATATTAACTATTTATAATTTTATTCGTATTCACAACTAAAACAACTCAATTCAGTTTTACAAAAATTGCGCCATATTTAATTTAGCTAGGCATGCGTAAGTTTTTTTTTTAATATTACATACCATAAATAGATTACAATAAGGCTTAGGATAAAATTATTGCAAGCATTAAACCTCCTTGGAAAATGGATCTATTCCTTGGTGTAACCTATGCGCTTCATTCATACATATTCTTCTTTCTTCACAAAGATATAACCCTAAGAGAAACTAATCAGCTAGCGTTATGTACTAACCTCACGGAGAAACAACCGATCTCTTTAAAAATTCTCCTATCAAAAGTCTTTAAAAAGTTTCTGTATCTTTGGTTATTCATCATCATCATATCAGCCACAAATCGTCCACTGCTGGACAAAGGCCTCCCCCAAGGATTTTCACGACGACCGGTCCTGCGCTGCCCGCATCCATCGGCTTCCCGCGACCTTCACCAGGACATCGGTCCACCGCGTGGGAGGCCTGCCTACGCTACGTTTTCCAGTGCGCGGTCGCCACTCGAGAACTTTACTGCCCCATCGGCCATCTGTTCTACGAGCTATGTGCCCTGCCCACTGCCACTTCAGTTTGGTTATTATTAACTTTTTAATTGCTAGGAATGTCTTGTCCCTTCGATTAAAAAAGTGGTAAAGTAAAAGCACGGGTGCGGTAAAATCAATTTTTCGCACACTTTTACTGGCATATAAAGGATCACTTTTCGAGCAACTGTATTGAAAAATAAATTACCTATTTCACCAGTACATTAACTGGGAATACACGGACAGGTTATACAGACAGGGTGTAACAAAATTGGTGTAGGTCCCGTTAACTGGGGCTCCTACTCATCTTACTGAACATGAACTCTTGTTTTACGACTTTGCTGAAATCACAAAAAAAAAATATCATACAAACCAATCAGCTGATCGACCAATTTTGTGCATTTTTGTATAGTGGGTCCAATTTATTTTTTTTGAGAATTGACTATGGGTTCCTTGGGGAAAGTTGTTCAGTATGATGAGTAGAACCCCCAGTTAACGGGTCCTACACCAATTTTTTACACCCTGTATAAGGTTACTTTAGTAATACGTAAATAAATAATGAGTAAAAAGAGAAATAAAGAGAAAAAAACTTACCGACAATGTTGTATTTAAAAGCCGTATGTGGTCTTTGAGGTCCTCGGGCATGTCGGCAGGCAAAGAGCCTATGTCATTGTACAGTTGTGGCTCCCAGTCGAATATCTGTGGATAAACATTATTTTTAGGGTTCCTTGCCTCAAAAATCGAAACCATTATTCGATCACTTGCGTATCTGTCTGTTTGTATGTCCGTCCGTCCGTCGTCGTCACAGCTAATTTTCTCCGAAACAACTGGACCGAATGAGTTAAAATTTTGTACACGTTTGTAAGTTGGTGACCAAAATCGTGTATCGTAAATAAATGAATTTTAAATATAGAGGCCACTTTTGGGGGTTAATTAGAAAAAAATATCTAACTATTGTGACATGTGAAATGAAAGGGCTTAATGTGAGAATCTTAATATAAATGTTTTTTTTTATAATTTTATAATAAATAAATACTTTTGAAGTTATTTAAGAAAATAGAAGAAAATTGACCATTCCCCCTTATCTCCGAAATTTTGGAAAATCAGAGTAAATGAGATTGAATACATAGATTACAGGGAAACCTATGAGAAAATGTAAAGTCCTTGCATTCCCACAGGAAAAAATAAATTTCCAAGTCCATAATAAGTAGAAGTAGAACCCTATTTACCTAGACCAAAGTATACACTGAGAGGTCTCGTTCTGTTGGTAGTTAAAGATTTGGTGCGGAACCCTGTTTGTGTGACCCCGAGTCGCACTTGGCCGGTTTTTTCGGAAGTCTCGCCAAACAGGAAGGAATCGAACTGAGTCCATAGGAATTTTGTTGTCCAAAATATGAAATGTTGACGGGACCTTGTCGGTTAATGATTAATATGGATCATCATCATCATCATCATATATCAGCTCTCATACGTCCCAAGCGAAAGGATCGAGCCTATCCTGAATTAGCGATCGGGCCTTAGTCGACCACGCGGGCCCAGTGCGGGTTGGTCGACTTTACACACAACCTGCTAGTTTCTCCGCAGGCGTGTGCAGGTTTTATTTTCCTTCACCGTAAGAGCGTCGGATAAACGTACATATGAAATCTAAATTCAAAATCACATTGGTACGTGGCAGGATTCGAACCACGACCTCCCGGACAGGAGGCAGCGGCCCTAGCCGTTACGCCACCAACGACGCCATATTAATACGCGGTTCTAAAAAACCATAACAAACCTTCTTATTAAATTAAATATTGACATTTCTCTTTAATACAACTCATATGAAACATCTCTGAAATAAGAATTATTAGATATTTGGACGACGCGGTTAATTGTGCACGATATTATAGAGCATCTAACTACACATTCTAAACGCAAAATCCGTAGGCAATGACCTGCATTATTACATCCAATTTTACTATGAGAACTTTCTTGTCTGTGGTAGTAGGTAAAATTATTATTGATGTGTAACATCTTTGCTCTCGCTTTCCTGCAATTTGTGGGAGTGATTTCGTGAAATGGGACGGAAATGTGTAACATGGGACGGAAATGTGTAACAGGAAGTCGCGAAAGCGCGGAATTCTACTTTACGAGAGTCCGACTCGCACTTGGTCGGTTTTTTTCGTTACTGTCAGATCCGCCACCCAGGTACAGTATCGTCATCAAATCTAACTAACCTAAAGTATTTTGTCACATGTTACACATCATATGCGAGTACTGTAGGTCTCGCTCGAATTTTTTTTATAACAGTATCGATTTTTATAACGTTATGAGTCATAACGTTATAAAAATTATGACTTTAAATTTGGAACAGCTACAGCTGTCAAAGTGGGTCTCTACCGAGACCCTTCCATTACAATTAATACAACTAGGAACATTAAATTATATACAGGTGTAACAAAATTGGTGTAGGTCCCGTTAACTGGGGGTTCTACTCGTCATACTGAACAACTTTCTCCAAGGAACGCATAGTCAATTCTCAAAAAAAATGTGTACCCTCCATAATAAAATGCACAAAATCGGTCGATGAATGTAAAAAGAGTAAAAAATTTTTTACGTCTTTTGCTAAGTTGTTCAGTATGATGAGTAGAAGCCCCAGTTAACGGGACCTACACCAATTTTGTTACACCCTGTGTACCATTGTTCCAATGTAAATGTCAATTACAACTATTAAAATAAATAATTTGTTTCTTTATTAGTTCTAATTTATTTTTATTGCATTATTTTAATATCTTTTAAAGTCTATAGATATTTTACAGGTATCACTAGTAGCAGTGAAGGTAATTTCCCTACGGCTTCTGAACCTATCTTAGAGTACTTATAATACGTATGTAGATAAAAAAGTAAGTTGTGGTTTTATCATTTTTTTTTATTATTTTTAACCACGGTAAAAGTGAAACTTTACAGAGGACGAAACGATCATACCGTCAGACGAAAGTGACCGTCACGCGACATGCAATACAAAGACGAAAAAAATTGAGACGATGTAATAAAAGTTTCACTTTAATAATGTATGCAACTGTTGCACTCGTGTGATTCTATAACGAAATTAGGCTTCGCCTCCGTATTAAAACACACTCATGTTTTAATACCTGTCATTACATAACAGTTAAATAAGCTACTCACAAACCATATAGTGAAGCTACTATTTCCTACCGGCTAAAGATTCCACTAAGCGTCAGATAACTTTGAGGACTCCCTAATAACTCCCAATTTCCATACGTACATCAAATATTACTACAAAGATAAATCATCACTTTATTTTATTACCTACAAACATGCCCGATTCCTATATTCAATGATGTCACGGGTTTTACTGTAATTCCTAATTTATTTTTGATGTAGTCATCATTCCAATGCGATTTTTTTCTTATCTGTGATCCCACTTGACATTAGCACAGTATTAAAATATAGCGGCTTACAGTAGCGCAACGAATGTACTTACGTAAAGCAGTGGAAGGGTACTTGCGGGGAAGCGGGCGGCGGGGCGGATACAGGCATAGTAAAAAGAAAGATAGTAAGTTATCTTCATACAATGGTACATCTCGCGGTTTGTATGTGTGCGCGTCAGTAGGCACGCAAGCACACTACAATACTGCCCTCCTACGGAAAAAGGCCGTTAAGTGACATTTCTCAAATTTTGTACTCTGTTACCAGTCAGATTAAGTTTTCGATTCCGCGTCGACCTGTCTGGGCGGTATATTTTTATCTTCATTACTTTTCGAGATATGCTAAGCATTTTGGCGGCTAAGTGCAGATTTTTTCAAGTTATACTAAGCTAAAATGCTGCAAGTCTAAGTTTGTAGTCTATATTGACGTTAAATTACTTTAACGGCTATCTTACTCATTAAAAGTCTACATTAATACCAACAAATACTAAGTTATGAGGCCGCAACATATTTCAGCTAAGCAAAAAGGAGGCTATAATGCCTTTACTGTTTTATAGTGTTGTAGTGTTATATTTACATTTAATAGGCGTCCTTATCTATAAAACGGCTACCTCACTAATACTACACTTAACAAACGCAAAGTTCACTTAACTGCCTTTTAGTTTAGTATATTAAGTAATGTAAACTAATGACATACTAAACAAGAAAGCAGTAACGGCCTTATAGCTTAATATAATCTGATAATAAAAAAATATTATTTTAAGCAAAACTGCATTTACATGACATTCTATGCTAAAAGGCCGTTAAATCATTGTCGATCGGAGAATTGATCGAGAATTAGGGGGTGGTTCATAGTTAATCAGAGTGTGTTACATAACAGTAACTGGACGTCGTCGTCGTGGGAGAAGAGTGCGCGCAGCGCGTACAAACATTTTGGCGCGAGACGTAATTTTGAGTGTTGAGTTTTTATTTTCCTAACTCTAAATAATTACATTCAATTATTTATTTATATTCGATTTCATTAGCAACCTGAGGAATTCACTTAGTGCAGTCTAAAAATTAGTGCGTACACTTCAGTGTGGGTGAGATTAGCGCAGAGAAGTGCGAGAGTTTTCAACCAAGTAGGAATCAACTTGCGGCAAAGAATAAAGACTATTTAATACGTACTTGCGGGCAATTTAGTTTTGGACATAACATAACAAACGAACGATGTAGGTTTTTTTTTTGTATTTGTGTAAAACATACCTACCAAAAACTTTCAACTACTTTTATTACAGATAAAAATTTCCAAAGTTTCACAAAAGCAAGAAAATTGTAAAAATGTGTGGTAATAATAGATATTTTACCAAACAGTCACACTTTAGAAAAGTCTACGATGTTGACATATCATAAGAAACACTCGGAAGTACTCTTAGAAAAAAACCCTTTGACACATACCAATTGCAGCCTATAACACCGGAACTGCTCTGTCATGAACATAGTAATTCCATTTGGACAAAATCTTTCTTCCTGGCATAACCCATATTTACTTAGACCAATGAGTGTAAAATTCGTTTTTCATACTTTAAGATAAGGACTCCAATAATTCCGTCAAAGATAGAGATTACGTTTTATCATTTAGCACTTAACAGAATAGTTAAGTCACTCAAGAAGACAACATAAACAGCTAACATAAACTCCAAACTACATCTTATTCAAGCCCACTCAACCCAATCCTGTTCACTGTTTAACCTCAAATCCCACTGAGGTAATTTTTTAGGCAGTAGTAAGACTGTAATAACAAAAACGAGTTCTTTTGTAAAAGGAAAGAAGTTGTTTTTATTATTGTAGTGTGCGTGCGTGCCTACTGACGCGCACACATACAAACCTCGCGATGTGCCATTGTGTGAAGATAACCTACTATTCTTTCTTTTTACTATGCCACAGGCTATACTACTGCTAGCGAAGTAACTAGGATCTCATCTGTGCTGCTAGTACCTACGCCGGTGGCGGCATCGTGCGACATCAAAGGCGTTGCGCTACTGCAAGTCATATCGTAATACTGTGACATTAGTATAGTTTTAGATGTTTAGGTAACTTCGCAATTTATTTTTATCCTGGTACCCGTAGTTATGAGAAATCGTGTTTGTGACTACGGCCAGCGGTTCAGGCAGATAGTGTATTAGGTAACTTATGTTTTTGTAAGGAATTTATTTACGAAGCTTGATTCAGATCTCAGATAAATCATTTCTTTTTATTTTGCTTTTAAGGGGGCGGTGTATGGGGAGCAGTTGATTAATTAATGGAAAAATCTGAATCGAAGTTAGATTACCATTAAGATGATGCCAAGGGCTTACAAATTGTGAAAAAAAAAATAAGGACGAATCATGAAGGTGCCTGCCTACCCTGTTAATCTTGATGAAGAAGCAAGGCGTGTCGGGGTACCCGTAGCTATCACTGGCCGTGCACTCGTGCTGGGATTTGAACCAGTTCACTTGGGTGTATGCTGAAATGGGTAGATTGTAGATTAGAAAGTTACCGACATAGCTCACATAATCGCTAAACTGAAGTGGCAGTGGGCAGGGCACATAGCTCGTACACAAACAGACGGCCGTTGGGGCACTAAAGTTTTCGAGTGGCGACCGCGCACCGGAAGACGTAGCGTAGACAGGCCTTGCACGCGGTGGACCGACGACCTAGTGAAGATCGCGGGAAACCGCTGGATGCGGCCAGCGCAGGACCGGTCGTCGTGGAAATCTTTGGGGAAGGCCTTTGTCCAGCAGTGGACGTCTTTCGACTGATATGATGATGATGATGAGATAAGAAAGGCATCGTCAACCACCAATGAGGGGGCGTCCATTAATTACGTTAGGTGTTTAAGGGGGGGAGGGGGTCAAGCTAAATCTTTCCAAATCTCACATGGGGCAGAGGGGGGTTTTAGCAAATATCACGTAATTTGTTTTCTTGTAGAAAACGGTGTAAAATTGCGAAAAAATAAAGTTAAATCAAAGTAAAAACAAATCTAGAATGAAAATATGGCGAAATTTCACACAACAGTGTTTGTCGAATTTGTCCGAACCCCGCAGAGCAGCACAGTAGCTCTTCGATTGCGTTTTTTTTTGTAATAACTCCGAAATGTTTTATCAGATAAATTTATTGTTTTTATTCAAAAATTAAATGTTGTTCATCAGATATATTTTTTTATTAAGTTTAAAAAACTACATCAATCGCCGCACACCGCGTGAAAATTGGTTGATTCATTTAAAAGTTATAGCAGTTTGAAGATTGAAAAAAATCGTGTTTCATCAAACTTTTATTAGACTTTTTATAATCCAACGCGTTTCCAGCCAAAACACAAATTTTAAAAAATCTCACGTGAGATTTGGGGAGGGGGGAGAGAGTTGAGGAAAATCTCACGAAATCTCACCAGAGGGGGAGGGGGGGTCAAAAATCCTGAAAAAAGCCTCACGTAATTTATGGACGCCCCCCAAGTGCCCCACTGCTGGGGCTTTTCCCAAGCTCGTGAACGTTAGGTCATATACTCCACAGTCCACACACGGTGGCCAAGTCCGGGTTGGTGGGGAACGCAGGAAACAGCTAGTAATCTATAAAATTCATAAATTACCTACGTAAAGCAGAGATTTGTTACCATAGATGGGTTATGCACTAACAAACAACATTTGAAAATCGAAGCCATTTACTCACATATTATTATAGGTGGTTCCCTTCTATTGCACCGAATGTTACTAAGAAAAGAGATGCCAATTGGCATCTTTTTTTTGCTTCACTTTTTGGACGCATGTAACCTATCTACCTCCCCCTATATATAACATATCTCTGACGTAAAGTTCCAGAATATTAATAGAGTTCTAGGCTGCATATTGACGTCACTAGAAATTCAAAATGACGGACGGACGCTAGAAAAAAACCCTCAGGACTAAATAAAAACAAAAGTAAACTATTACTATTGTTTTTATTTAGTTATAATGTTTATATAATTAATAATAAACGTACGTTTCAAAAATTCGTCCATCTGCTCTATAAGGGTCCTGACCTCCGTGCTGTTCTTTCGGCTGTATTTGATGACTGCAGTGTCAGCTAGAGGACGGAACGCCACACCTGGGTTTGCACCTGGAGACCAGACCATCAATGTTAAAATAATAATATCTTATACAAATTGTTTCCCACACGTGATCAAATCAGAAATGAGGCCAGGAGAAAACCAACATAGCCGTAGGGATAGTACAGTTCTCGAGCGGTGATCGCGCACCGAGGACGAAGGTGAAGTTTGCGAGAAGCCGCTGGACTCGGGCAGCGCAAGAGTTGCCCTATATACGCTGTTACGTATATTTACTATTAAACTAATCTTTACCTGAGCCTTAAGCATACAGCGGTTTACTGCAAGCTTCACATAATCATCAACATCACGCTGGCAACAAAACCACCACCGTGACATTCCCTCTCGTATATCTACCAGATACGAAATCTACCTAGGTTTATAATATAGCGTCCCCACTTACCGACCCTTAGGGTATAACAGAGAGGGCCGCTATTCCTGCCAACACTATAAGGCTCCAGTTGCGGTAGGTCTTGGCGCCAAGACGCTTGTCCTGGTACTCTGCAAAGCGATTGCCTCGTGGTAGAGAACCACTACCTACTCGTACTGTCCAGAGAGGTCCCGGAGCTAGGCACGCTCACCTCCCTCGGCTTCCGCTGCTGGTGGTTAGATCCCCGCTCGGGACGCAAGAGAAGCTGGCTCCCACACCGGTGTGGTACCACCGATGATGTCATCATTAACCGTCCTGGTGGTCTTGTGTCCTGCGCTATCGTGCCTGCTAGGACGAGGATTATTATAAGGTTTGGCCATCTAATCTAAAACGTTTTCCGGCGCGCGTTCACCGTTCTATAAAAACTCAATTTCATTATTATTATTTTATATTTACCTCAACTTTTGTTACGTATTATATATTATGGTGTAGAGTTACTGAAACCAATAAAAGTATTACTTTCTTTCTTTCATCGCGCCGATCATATAATCTGAGAGATGAATTAGCGCCTTCTCATTGCCACTTTAACCTAATCCTTTGGATTGAGTTATCTTCTGTTCATTCATCGGAGCGCCAGAGATTTTCTGGTCTGTGTGTGAATGAGTTATTTACCAACAAAACAGCTTATTGCTTCAATTTAGACTAAAATCTGTATGGAAGGCCTCCTTTTTTGACCAACTCCGTGACGCAATGAAGACGGGACTCTCGAGTTCGATTAACGACCGGCCGGGACTATAATATAGGCAAAACAGTAGAACGCCCCAGCTAGGTGAAGGTACGATTTAAAGTTGCTGGAGACAGCTGGGCGCACAGGGTCGAAGATTGCCCATGGTCATCAATAAAAAACTGGTTGTCTGTAAAGTCGGTTTACGGGCGATAATTTTACGTGATAACGTGTCACAAGCCGAACGCTTAGGCCGATTGTGCCTCTCTATCGCTTGTTCCGCGCTCTCGCTTGCACGCTCGGCTCTGGCGGGACGTGCCAATAAGGACGTGACACTTTTTCGTGAACGCAGCCGGAGTTCATCGTTTTAAAAGACGTTATCACGTCAATAAAGTCGAATACGCTACACTCGGTCACGGCCAAGGACGTGACGTCCGGATACAGCTTGCGGGCGTTTCCGCTGGAATCGCGTCACACTTGCACTTCAAGTCGTACGTGGTGCGCGTGCGGAAGCAGCATTCCTCGATGTCTCTTTTTTACTTTCGAGCGTCGAAGGAGTGAAGTAGGTCGATGGAAGAAGGTATTTTCCAAGTATATCTTCTCTCTCTATATTATATAAAATTCTCATGTCACAGTGTTAGTAGCCATACTCCTCGGAAACGGGTGGACCGATTTCCATGAAATTTTCTTTGTATATTCGGTAGGTCTGAGAATAGGTCGTAATCTATTTTTCATTCGGAAATTTTAACGGTACCGGTAAAAAACGGGATTTGCGCGGGCAAAGCCGCGGGAAACAGCTAGTAAGTATATTAGTTAGTACTGTGTTGGCAAATAAATCGAAGTTGAGATTTTGATGGAGATCGATTGGTTTACACTCAGACTCTACAAAAGAAAAAATGTGTGTGTGAACGTGTGTGTGTGTGTGTGTCTGTACGTCCGTCCGATGCTCTAGTTTCCAAACTACTGGACGGATTTAGGTAAAATTTGGGTTTGTTTAATATTATTTTTGGAGTTTACTCCTTAAGAATTGATTTTCAGTATAAGCCCAGGGTATGAAAATTTATGGGGAGTAAAATCAGACGTTATGTCTTATGAGTTAGTTGTACGAGTATATAGTATAGTTATTAGTTTTGTGGGCAACTTGTTTGGGTGTATGTATGTTTATTTCTTTGGCACGTCCTGTAGCCTAAACGGCTTGATGGATTTTGGTGTTTGAGGTGTTATTAAATTTTTCTTGTCAGAATTGAAAAAAGTGGCCGCCATTTTGAAATTTTTAGGTACTGGACCGCTTGCTTCCAAAATCGATAAAACTTTTTGAATAATAAATCTTAATCCTGAGGTAAGATTTACTAAATGCTACTGCACTAGGTACTTCGTTATTCCAGGAAAAAAATGAGTAAGGTATATCCAAATTATTTGTTAATTTTTCATCTAATTTGATATACCTAGCTTTATTCTTTGCTACTAAGTAAGTGTAATGTTTATTGTGGATTTGTGTGTACCCGACTACGAGAGACGGTGAAGGCTTCGCGAGAAAGTACGCACAGCGTGGCTGTACAATTCAGTTTATTAAAAAAAATTGAGTGCGTTTGACTGCAACTCACCTAATGGAAAGTGATGGATGATGCAATCAGGTCGATACACGTAAACTCAAATAATGCCTGTTCACTCTCGCCTCCGCTGAAAACCATCGCCAGCGCCAACTTATGCCAAACTAAAATAAGATTTTTAATTTATAAACAGGCATTATTTTTTATGTCATAAACATGTTGTGTGTAAAAAAAAAATACAGACGAATCGAGAGCCTCCTCCTTTATTTGGAAGTCTTTACTAACACATTTACATGTTGTTTTTTTTCATTTCCAAGTCTTTACATTGTTACGTAAATAATTTACTATGTAAAACAATATGCTTTACCTATGCTATGAAAAAATGCTGCTACCTGGCAGAGCTTAGGTTTTTCTTAGTGTTAAAAAAACGAGATCATCATCATCATATCAGCCGAAAAACGTCAACTGCTGGACAAAGGCCTCCCCCAATGATTTCTACGACGACCGTTCCTGCGCTGCCCACATCCAGTGGCTTCCCGCGATCTTCACCAGGTCGTTGCTCCAACGCGTCGGGGTCCTTCCTACACTTCTTTTTCCGGTGCGCGGTCGCCACTTGAGAACTTTACTGCCCCAACGGCCATCTGTTCTACGAGCTAATATTATGTGCCCTGCCCACTGCCACTTCAGTTTAGCGATTCTGTGAGCTATGTCGGTTACTTTGGTTCTCCTGCGGATCTCCTAATTTCTGATTCGAGCGCGTAGGGATATAGCATAGCTCCATTGCCCTTTGGGCGAAAAAAACGAGATAGGTAGTTCAAGCAAAAGCATTAGTAGAAGTTCTCCTCTTGATCCTTATTCTATTTCAGTTTCTACTTGCATGAGCCTGAATGTATCCTACCTAGGGCTTTACATTTCACTACAAAAAAAGCAATGTGTGCTTTAGACCACACGACTGAAGTAAAACTTAATCACCGTTCCCGTAACGCACTCACCAGCTTACTCCCCAAGTCTAGCGTGCCGTTCACCTCGTCCGATCATAATTTTCGTAACGCTAGAAATCACCGTTCGCGCAACGTATTCACCAGCTTACTCCCCAAGTCAAGCGTGCGTAAAGAAGTTTTTATTGAAAAATCATTGTTCTATTCTGTTCTATTCCGTTTCACTCCATATTCTAGTCTATGCTAGTTACAAAGCTTACCTATAAGAGAACTCTCCAGCCTCCATTTTGGTACTTTGTCGTCAAGTGTGAGCATCAGCCCTCCGAAGCAGATCGCGCACAAGAGAGCCAGCACTGCGTAGAAGATTGTGTAAAACACCACCACGATTCCTGGAACAGTCAATTATAAGAGGTGGATATGAACCTAATCGCACAGTCTAATTTAATATTATTACAAATTTAAGTGAGTTCGACAACATCCCTTCTTCTGATGAGAAGTGACGATGTAGTCGAGGATGGTACACGCAAACTCATAAGTGCGGTGACGCCAAGAAAAATAACTAAAATAAGTATTTTACTGCTTAATGTTAAAAACTCCGACATATGTCGAATCTTCAAGACGAAAGTGAATAGGCACTATTTGAGCTTGCGTGTTACATACTCGGCTGCATCAGCACTTACCATCAGGTGAGGTGCAGCTAAACGCAATCAATTTTTTTCTAAAAAAAATATCTATAAACCTAAGCAAATCGCATTAAAATTAGTTTAGTCTTAAAAAATATCCCTAAATCAACGTCAATGCGGCGAGTGCTGACAAGACATCGCATTAAGAGTGTTTTAACCCTACACGTCCTATTGCAATGTTTGTTGGATTTCAAGATATGACCCATTTAAATTTTCTAATTTTGTATGAAACACGCATTTTCTTGAATTCATCATTATTTTGTACATAATAATTATATTATGGTAAGCATGCAAAATACGAAAAAACTCCTTTATATAATCAGCTTTTCGACAACAAGACATAAGAGTCATAAAAAAAACACAAATTAGGTATATTTTAAACGGGTGCATCAATATCAAGTCCCGTTTTCTGTACCCCCCCTCCCCCCTAGTAAAACGTTATGTAACCACCAACTGACTATTTTTACCAATGTGGCGTAAAGTACCGGAAAGTCGCTAAAATACTTTTTTTACTGTTTTAATCGCGTTAGTAAGAAGAAAAAAAACAATGTTACGTAACGCGTAGTTCAAACGCTCCCTCCCGCCCCAGTAACGGTTCGTAACGTTTTACAAGACCCTCCCCTCCCCCCAAATCCCCAAATTTGTTACGTAATACTTGCACGCTACCCTTATAGTTCCGCCATGTTTTAAAAAAAAATCCATAATTGGTAATCCCTTGGCATCATCTTACCTGATGGTAAGTGACGATGATACTGAAGATGAAAGCGGGCTTACCAAGATTCTCCAACGCATGTCTATCTGTCCGTGGCATAGCTCGGAGACTATTAGTACTAGAAAGCTGTAATTTAGCATGGGTATACATATGGGGATAAATTGGTACAATAGGATCTGCGGCTCACGCACCACTCACCCTCAAAGACAGTCATAAAAACGATGCTCACGCGAGCGAAGCCGCGAGCAAAAGCTAGTTTTCAATAGAATTGTAGGAAATATTGTTTTTTTAGGATTCCGAAGTCAACAAGGAACCCTTATAGTTTTGCCATGTCTGTCCATCTTTATATCCGCGGCTTAGCTAAGACACTATTAGTATTTATTGGTAATCTGTAATTTAGCATGGGAATACATATTAAATTAAATACGCTGACAAAGTGGTACAATAAAATCTTGAAAAAATATATTTTTTAAGGTACCACCCCTACATGTAAAGAGGGGATGATTTTTTTTTGGTCAACGTGGGGTATGTTTTCGTATTGTGTGCGGTATCGTTGAATAGGTCGTTAAGGGTTTGCTAAAACTATTTTTCGAATTAGTGATCGGTTTGTGTGTAGTTGGATTTGTAAAAAGTTCACGGATTTTCCATACAAAATATTGTATTACCAACTGCAAATATGATTTTGTTTTTTAAACAACACTTTAAAAAAAAAGACTACGGGACCCTACTTTGCGCGAAGCCGACTCGCACTTGGTCGTTTTTTATTTAAGTATTTACTATTTGTAAAATAGTTCTCGAATCCCGATTGCGAACAAACTTCATTAGAGTAATGCTAGAGGTTTACAGTTCTCTTTTTTTTTTTTTTATTAAGAATTTGAGTACGTTTGGCTGCACCTCACCTGATGGTACGTGCCGATGCAGCCGATGATGTGACACGCAAACTCAAATAGTGCCTATTCACTCTCGTCTTGAAGATTCCTAAATTGTACGAATCGGGGAATACAGACGCCGGAAGGGAATTCCACTCCTTGGCCGTTCGCATGATAAACGAAGACGCAAAACGCTTCGTGCGTAAAGGTGGAACATTGACGACAAAGGGATGGTAACAAACTTTTTACTAGGACATGTAGGGTTAAAAACATTCTACATAGAATGACTTGTCAGCACTCGTTTTTATGATGGTAATTTAAACAGCAATAAAATGGCATACTAGTAAAAAAAACTGCTCAACCATTTTCATGTATACATTTAAAAAAATCACTTTAAAAAATTTTTGGTTCTAAAACATTTCTGCTAACAGTATTTTTTAGATATATTTAACGTATTGTTTTCATGGTTTATATTAATATTTCTGGTGAAAAAGTTTGAACTGAGCATTTTTCCGAGCACAAAGTCAATAGACATCAACGATGTAATGAATTTAGCTTAATTTAGATACAGGTAGGTACCTTACTTCTGCTATGTTTTTTTTTAATTGTGAAATACGTTTATTTCCATTTTTTATCGGCTGAGGAATTACAGCGCGTGTCCACTAGCTTCCTTTCCTTCACTAAAATGAGAAAGGCTTTTAAAAGTCGGTTAAAAAGCATCCATGGCTCACTTACACCCAACTTATGTATGTGTTACATTGCATATTACATACAACTGATAATATGGCTTTGGGCACACTCCGGCGGACACTTCATACAACGGGCGAGAAATGACATTTGTAAAAATAAATTGACGAAACAAATGAAATCACGGCGAAATTCTATACGTTCGAGAAATCAATCTGTATCAATCTGGGTGAGGAGGGGGTGAGGTCGGAATCTAGAGAGCGACGGGGAGTGTCCAAACTGTACCTATGTTAGTACTAATATGTAGACTTTGCTTTGGGGATCCATCATACTGAGGGTTCAATGCATTGTAATGGCATTACAGCGCCGCGTGCGCAGCGGCGCAGACGATGGGAAAATCTATTTTAGTGAGCATAAAATTAGACGGTTCCCGCGACGACGTAAGTTATTTGTTTGTAGCATTTAGTTTGTAGGTCGGATTGTTGTCGAATCCAATATTAAAGAGTTTTCTAAGTTTTGTTAAAAATAACCGGCCAAGTGCGAGTCGGACTCGCGCAAAGTAGGGTTCAAAAATTAAAAGTATATTTTAAAAAACAAAATTGTTTTTGCTGTTGGAAATAGAACATTTTGTACGGAAAACTATGAACTTTTTACAAATTCTACTGCACGTCTTTAGTTTGTCGACTATTACTTACTACTAAACAAAAAAAGCGTCGGTGGCTCAACCGGTCGGTTCAACGACTCGGTTCTTCTAACCAGAGGTACCGGGTTCAAATCTGGACGGCCAATGTACCAATGAGTTTTTCAAATACTTACGTACATATACTTACCGATTGCTTTAACAGTGAAGGAAAAATATCGTGAGGAAACCTGCACACGCCTGCGAAGAAACTCGAAGGTTGTGTGTGAAGTCGACCAACCCGCACTGGGCCCGCGTGGTCGACTAAGGCCTAATCGCCCTAATTCAGGGTAGGCTCGAACCCCTCGGTGGGGACGTATATGAGCTGATATGAATGATTGAAAAACAAAGAAAGTCTTCCTTTAAAATTAATTAAATGTCCAACTCTTTGAGTATACATCCATAAATGTAAATGTCGGAGCGCAAGGAGGTGGCGCCACCTATGCATGCGTCGAAGCACCATGTGTTTTATCTTGAAGAGTCAAGCGGTTAGCTAGGGTAGTAATAATAGGTCATCTTTGGCCAGGGTGTGGTCGGTGCGAGGCCGGAACCCAGTTTTAGTTAGTAGTGTTGGTACTTGTTTGATAGCCAATCAGAATCGTTGTGATTATCGAAACAATAAATGACAATGCAGCCAACCTACAGAGGCCATGACAGAGGCGCCAATTATTTTACGAGCACTTTTGATCGAGCAGCTGAACTGTCAACTTGGGAAGCCGACCCCGTGCCGAACTCATCGCAGTTTATGAAATAATCTGTTTTCATCCGAATCATCGTGAAGCCTCGTGTTGCAAACGTGCGTGAATATTGATTGTGCACTCCAAAACTTCTCAAAGACGAGTTTATTTCTTAGATCCGGCCAAAACCCTTCTGATGATCCGAAATATACAAATCTTCGACACTTGACTCTGACTTTTTATCATTAGTACCGACCGAAGGCAAAATAAAGGCTTTCAGGCGGGAAAATATTGTTTTCTTTCATACTTTTCCATAGTCGGTTTTTAGTTTTTTTAACTTTTATTTTATTTCCATATTTCTGTGCTCAGAGTACGCTACCCCTCCTCGTTACCCGTGGCCGCGCGCGTTTAGTGTCGCTTGATTGTTGTAGCGCGCGTACATTGAGCCGCCTCATAATATCGCTTGTGAGACCATTTGCTAAGAAATTAAAAATATCTGTTATTTACATATTCATATCATGTTGGGTATCAAAAAAAAGGTATTGAGACTTCAAGACATCACATTTGTCAAGATCAGTTAAGTGGTTTAGGAAATACGAGGGAACAGATAAACATCCATACATAAATACACTCTTACATACATAATACATACATAGACTGTCAAAAACATAACCCTCCTTTTTCGTATTCGGGTAAAAATTTGCACTTTAATGCTTAATATTTCTCAAACGGTAGCCTGAATAAATGGTTTCAGAAAACCCACAGCAGTTATGAGTGACCTATTCAACGATACCCCCCATTATATTGTACGTTAACAAATAAGGAAGGTACTTACCCTATTTTTTCAAGACTTTATTTGACCACTTTTTACTTAATTAATATCTATCTTCTTTCTTATCAGCTCATTTACGTCCCCACCGAGGGGCTCAACAACAAAGTGGTGCAACCCCTTCCTGCGTTTCGTTGACCGACGGGAGGGATGAGGTCGTGAAGTTCTTGCGCGCACTCTCCGAAATGAATTCGATAGAATACCGATAGACTGGCGACTTTGCGGCGATGCTCAAGGCTTTGGAGCTTGTCATTGACTAGCTCTTCGTCACCAACCAATCGTCAGCAATTAGACTTTTAAAGAGCTATATATTTTAGACTGTAATGGTACGGTAAATCGTAAAAACAGTAATACCGAAGTAACTAGTATCTCATCTGTGGTAATACATACACGCGATAAACTTTGTGTGAAATGTGACTATAGTACAAACCCTAAAATAAACCAAAAATATTTAAAAAAAAACCTCCAAGTGTAAGTTTTGCTCGCGCTAGAAGGCTTCCGAACTGAATGAAAAAAACAAACAGCGCTTTTTTTATTCCACAATAATTGATAAGCCCATCATGGAATCATCTCACCTGATGGTAAGTGACGATGATGCCGAAGTTGGAAGCGGGCTTACTAAGATTCCCCAATGCAATATGGATTTAGCTATTTTATCTTCAAGCCGGAACACATCAATGATGTTAACACTGATGTTTGGCGGCAAGACTTAGACACCTTGCGCTGGGGCCGGGCGTTACGCACTCGCGGCGCCCGCAGCTGCTGTTTGCGCCGCCGCGTCAACTGCTAGGGCACTATAGCTGCTCAACGTGATTCTCACTATGCACCCAAAGGCACTAACGCTGCTCAACGTGATGCTCACTATGCACCCAAAGGCACTAACGCTGCTCAACGTGATGCTCACTATGCAACCAAAGGCACTAACGCTGCTCAACGTGATGCTCACATAACACCCAAAGGCACTAACGCTGCTCAACGGATGCTCACTATGCACCCAAATGCACTAAAGCTGCTCAACGTGATGCTCACTATGCACCCAAAGGCACTGACGCTGCTCAACGTGATGCTCACTATGCACCCAAAGGCACTAACGCTGCTCAACGTGATGCTCACTACGCACCCAAAGGCACTAACGCTGCTCAACGTGATGCTCACTATGCACCCAAAGGCACTAACGCTGCTCAACGTGATGCTCACTATGCACCCGAAGGCACTAACGCTGCTCAAAGTAATGCTCAGTATGCACCCAGAGGCACTAACGCTCCCAAGCAACACGTAAGCTAGATAAGAGAAAAATTAAGTCACATTAAGCAGTTTAAAGCTTCATTACATTTGTATTAAAGCTGAAATGACAGCATTATCTGAATAGCAGAGTCTTTAAACTTTAATTACCACTGCAAGCTTGATAAATTCTGATAATCTTTCTTCAAGCTTAATACTAATAATATTTAGTACTGTTGTGTAAAGGATATTCAAATAAAAGTGACTGAGTCAGCTAATTACTACATAATAGCTGAAAATTCAGCTTTGTTCTGTAAAACTTTGATAAATATTTCAATTACAAAGCTTTATTCTTAACTAGTGGATGCCCGCAGCTTCGCCCGCGCAGATCCCGATTTTTGCGGTTCCCGTGGGAATTTCCAAAAATCCTTTCTTATCGGATGCCTACGTCATAACATCTACCTACATGCCAAATTTCAGCCCGATCCGTCCAGTGGTTTGGGCTGTGCGTTGATAGATCACTATGTCAGTCAGTCAGTCAGTCACCTTTGAGTTATATATATATATTTAGATATTCTGTTGCCCGATCTCTTTCAGTTGCACAATACGTCAAATTATACTCAGTTATTCAGTATCTGATTATTGTCCAGATTTTTTGTGTTTGAGCAGGCAACTACTGCTTATATGAAAATGAGTACGGTCTTATGACAAACCTTTAGCGAGAGAAGCGCACACATATTATTATGTTCAGCTTAAAGTGTTATATCTATTATGAATGGAGATTCTTATGCATAAAGTAACTTATTATTGAATAAATACTATGCTTTTATGCAGAAAATGTCAAACATGTTTTACGGCTGCAACGACAAGATGTCGACGTCTCCCAGTGGAACGCGTAAAAACGTCTCAAACTCATGGAAAAAAATAGAACCCTAATAAACTGTATAAGAATACTGAGACGGGTAGCTTTGGAGCTGTTTTTCGGAACTGCAATATTGACCGTACTGTTATCCAAGCAATATCTGGATAAGACAGTTACAAGTGACCTATTATGCAGAAATGTGCAACAAAGCTACTGAGTGAGCGGCTTATATTCAAAATAAATATCGTCACCATACCTAACCTCTTTTTACTAACAATAAATGATAATTATTATAAATAGTACATCGTTCTATGTATAATAGACACCTCAGGTGGTATTAAAATACCAGCCTCATTGTTTTCCTGCACTTTAATTGGTAAAAATGCATGAAATATTCTATTCGTCAAAATCGAGTTATTATAGAACTTTGGCTTATTTTTTAAATACCTAGTAGCTGTATCTTATTAAATTGTCACGATATTATATAACTAAAAACAACTTGTCATTCAACCTACCTAATGTCAAAGTAAAAGATAAGATGTAATTATTTTTTATAATAAGCAAAACAGGTCCAATACCTTATTTATACATACTGATAATTTAATTATAAATAATTAATGATATCGGATTCTATTATAAACAAATATTTCAATTAGATTTATCATTCAAAAAATCATTAATAGAGTAGTACGCTTTATTTGTCAAGAAAGTTGTAAGTCGTCTTGTGAAATCTGTCATGGTATTGGAGTCACGTATAACTTTAGGAATTTTATTGTATATCTTAGGAGCCATTGCAAATATACTGCTGTGAAAAAGTGAAGTTTTGCATTTTAAGAGGTACAGACTATCACGAAGTCGCGCTCGTGTTCCATACTGAAAATACTCCGGATGTGATGGAACAAAAACTGCAGTTTTAAAATATATACAAAGCTGGTACGAGTACTGGGAATAGCTTTAGTTCCTTGAAGTACGGCCACAGATGATAATAATAGTACAAGTACAGATGAATTACTCGCAATGACGCTTTAAATAAATAACAGCTCTCGCTACACGGTAATAAAGAACAGTCTAGTTCGCAACCGCGCTTAGTGCCTCCAGTTTTACTTCAACATACCTATACATACACCGATAACAATCGCGCTTTTACAAAAGAATGAACCGAATCAATGCGCGTGAGAGATTCTTTTGCGCTGGCTGGTCTAGTGTTGTTGTCAACCGGCAGGGTTGTGAGACCGCGCGACGAATATGGTACGGCACACAAGCACAAAACAGATAAGACAAGTGTCTGTTTTTTGAAGCCTACAGATGGCCCTAATGCATCTTTTTGAGATCTCAGTACCGCCTCCTTACAAGTAGCATTTCCCCAAAATATTTTTCCGTATTTCAAGGTCGGTACTACATAGCCTTGATTAGCAGCGAGCGCTTATCTGATATGATAGTCATAAAATAATAATACATAAAATACATTGAATGTCATTGATACCTTTGACAAGAGTAGGCTAGTTCACACGGACAGCACCCAGTCACGAGTATAACGCGAGAGTTAGCCATCGCTCCTATCAACCATATTAGAGAGAAACGAACGACCCGGTTCCCTGGACGCATATGGACATATTCTTTGATGGACAAGGTATTACGCATCGAAGATTACTATCCTTTGCTGAGAACCTCCTGTGATATACAGAGTGTAACAAAATTGGTGTAGGACCCGTTAACTGGGGCTTCTACTCATCTTGCTCACTATGCACCCAAAAGCACTAACGCTGCTCAACGTGATGCTCACTATGCACCCAAAGGCACTAACGCTGCTCAACGGATACTCACTATGCACCCAAATGCACTAACGCTGCTCAACGTGATGCTCACTATGCACCCAAAGGCACTAACGCTACTCAACGTGATGCTCACTATGCACCCAAAGGCACTAACGCTGCTCAACGTGATGCTCACTACGCACCCAAAGGCACTAACGCCACAGATTACTAAATAGTTACTTCTAACGCCACAGATTACTAAATAGTTACTTCGCTAACGCTGCTCAACGTGATGCTCACTATGCACCCAGAGCGCTTATCTGATCTGATAGTCATAAAATAATAATACATAAAATACATTGAATGTCACTGATACCTTTGACAAGAGTAGGCTAGTTCACACGGACAGCACCCAGTCACGAGTATAACGCGAGAGTCAGCCATCGCTCCTATCAACCATATTAGAGAGAAACGAACGACCCGGTTCCCTGGACGCATATGGACATATTCTTTGATGGACAAGGTATTATGCATCGAAGAATACTATCCTTTGCTGAGAACCTCCTGTGATATACAGAGTGTAACAAAATTGGTGTAGGACCCGTTAACTGGGGCTTCTACTCATCTTACTGAACAACTTTTGTTCTACGGTTTTGCTGAAATAACAAAAAAAAATTTACTCTTCATACAAATCGATCAGCTGATTTATGTACAGTCCAATTTTTTTTTGAGAATTGTCTATGGTTTCCTTGGGGAAAATTGTTCAGAATGATGAGTAGAACCCCCAGTTAACGGGACCTACACCAATTTTGTTACATCCTGTATACCTACATATTTTCTTAATTCGAGGCATTGATTGGAACAGTAACCTAAAAATTATAGACCAATTTCCTTATTACCGATACTGAGAATTTTTTTAAAAAGAATTATAAAGGACCGACTACTGCGGCATCTAAACTGTTATCAAATTTTAAACAAACGCCAATTTGGCTATCAGAAAAGTGTTGGAACTACAGATACAATAGATACTCTTGTCAATGATTTATTGTTAAAGCTGAACGATAAATTGAAAGTGGCAGGCCTGTTCCTAGATCTAAGCTTTGTTTTTGATATGATTAATCATAGACTACTTATTACAAAACTAGATCATTATGGGGTCAGAGGCAAAGCTGTAGAACTTAGGCCAACTGACTATGATGGACATGAAAAGGTGTATAAATCAAATTTTATTAGCATAAACAGAGGCGTACCGCAAGGGTCCGTATTGGGTCCAATATTTTGTATAACACTTATTAATGACATGATTACACATATGCATAACACGAGATTGGTGGTATTTTCTGACGATACAAACGCAGTTTTATCTGCCAATAACTTGACAAGCTTAAATGACAAGGTATATCGCTCTATCACTGCTTTCAATTCATGGTTTGAAACAAACGGCCTTAAATTAAATACTAACAAAACTAACGTGATTATGTTTCGATCAACTTCTAGAAACAAGAATATGTTAGAAGTCTGCTTCAATAGAAACAAAATAGAAATGGTGGAAAATGCAAAGTTCCTAGGAGTACATATAGATGCTGATTTAAACTGGAAAAATGAAATAGCGAATATAGAGAGTGCTCTCAGTTCAGGATTATACGCCTTGAGAAGCTTACGTGATAATCTTACCATTGAACAACTTGAGACGGTTTATTATGCCATTATAGAGTCAAAACTGAGACATAGCATTCAGTTGTGGGGCCACAGCTACAAGTACAATGTAGAAAAAGCTTTCGTACTACAAAAGCGTGCCATTCGAACTATGGTACGTATACCTCAAATGGATTCTTGTAAAGAACATTTCAAGAAATTGGGGATCCTGACAGTTCCTAGTCTTTACGTAATGGTAGTACTTAGTAACCTTGCCAAAAACATATGTGAGATTGAAAGTGTACAAGAAAGACAATTAAGGGAACAAACGAGAAGGCAAGACCTACCAAATCAGATACAACCAACACTAGAAGTTGTTAAGCATGGCTCACACTATCAGGCAGTAAGACTGTTTAACAGGTTGCCAGATGATATAAAAATCTTAATATACACTAGCCATTTTCGACCCAAACTGAAGTCTTTTTTACTTTAAAAAAACTACTATAGTGTGGGCGATTATCTAAATTAGTTGACAAAAGTTATAAAATAATTGAGTTAGGACTGACATTATATTGCTTTCAGACTTAGCTTTCATACAATGTTGGCATATTGTAATAATAATAAATTCTTGACATGTATTTAATTTTGGTGTGTGTTTATCTAATGTAAGGAAAAGATTTCTTTTAATATTTTTATTGTAATTATTTTGATTATGTAGGTTATTTTTATTTTTATGTCTACTTCATTTTTATTTAACTTTGACATGATATAAGTACCTAATGGATTCTTGATATGCATCTATTTTTGATATGTTTTTGTTAACTGACGTAGGGAAATTATTTGTTTTAATTTTTATTTAATTCTAATTCCATGAGGTTATTTTAATTTTAAAACTATAAAAATTTTTCAACGCAATGTATGTCGCTTAGAAATAAATGAACTTGAACTAGTTGTCTCTGTCTTTTCCTTTCCGTGTAAAAAGTAAAGAAAATAACCACACTTTTGCACTTTATCAATGTTTTTTTTCCTTTCAATTAAAAACTACAATTAATTTTTATCTTTATTTTAAAAGAGGTTTTATATTTTACATATATTACTTTTTTTATGTTATAAAAGTTAACGAATCGTGTTTCTGCAACTGACAAAATGAATTTATTAAAATGAAGAATCAGGTTACAAAATATCACTTTCATATGTTGTGTAATTGCTGAGAAAAATCGAGATCCCTGCGACCAAAGTTTCCAATGCGTCGCCCTATATTGTAGTATTTCCATGTAACATTTTTATTTTATTTTTTTAATTGTTGTAATTTCTTTCTATGTAAGTGCTTTGGTGTAAAACTGTTAACTTACGTGTAAATAAATGTAATGAAATAAGATGGTGGTAGCTAGCCAGGCGGGCAACGAAAATGCCCTATCACCAACCAAACCGAGTCTTACAAAGTTGACCCCGCCGGGAATCGAACCCGCGACCTCCTGGTGTTGATATAGTCAGGGCTGTCATATAACTTCTTTTTGATTTACCGTTAAGTATTTAAAAATGTGTTTGAAAAGAAAAGAAAAGAAAATGCTCAAAACTTGTAATATCAGAAAAAAAAAAATTTTAAGAAATAATTTAATTTTGTCGTAAACTCACACTTTATAAATTTGAAAATGAGTTTAAAATTTATAGTTTGAATTCCTCTAAATAAATATACAATTTTAAAAAATCTAGCGCTTACCTTTTTCTCATAAAAAATATTTTTCGCTTTACCGGTATTAAAAAAATCCATTTTAAAAATTTATCATTTGGTAACTAATCGGAATTGAAACTCGGGAGTTCTACTCTAACATTGTACCAATTATTTGAAAAAAAGAGTGTCCCATTTTAAGGATTCAGGAAACACTGTGCAACGACAGGTCCACGCTGCCCGCATCCAGTGGCTTCACGCGACTCTCACCAGGTCGTCAGTCCATCGAGTGGGAGGCCTGCCTATACACTACGTCTGCCAGTGCGCGGTCGTCACTCGAGAACTTTACTGTCCAATATGTTCTACGAGCTATGTCGGCTACCTTGGTACCTTACCTACGGGGAGTAGGTAAGGTACCAAGGTAACCGACGGACCTCATGCGAACGGCCAAGGAGTGGAAATCCCTTTCGGCGTCTGTATTCCCCGATTCGTATAATTTAGGAATCTTCAAGACGAGAGTGAATAGACACTATTTGAGTTTGCGTGTTACATCCTCGGCTGCATCGGCATTCACCATCAGGTGAGGTGCAGCCAAACGCACTCAAATTTTTAATAATAAAAAAAACTCATTATTTCTCATTCGATCGCGTAAGGAAACTCTCAAGCGTAGCTCGCTCCATCGCCAAAATCCATTCGCTTCACACCAGGAGGTCGCGGGTTCGATTCCCGGTGGGGTCAACTTGTAAGACTCGGTTTAGTTGGTGGTGCGGCATTTTCTAAGCCCGCCTGGCTAACTACCACCATCTTATCTAAGTCTTGCCGCCAAAAATCAGTGTTGACAATATTGATGTGTTCCGGCTTGAAGATAAGATAGCCAGTTCTCCATTGCATTGGGGAATCTTGGTAAGCCTGCTTCCATCTTTGGCATCATCGTCACTTACCATCAGGTGAGATGATGCCAAGGGCTTACCAATTGTGAATAAAAAAAAAGGTGAGGTTATTATATATATGGTCTAACAAAATTAGCTGAAACTATTTTAACTGGTGCTTCCACCCATGAAACTGAACAACCTTCCCCATGAAACCCATAGTCAAATCTCAAAAAATAAATGAACTTCCCATACTAAGTTGCCTGATCAGCTGATCGAGTTAGTATGGGAGAGCCAAATTTTTTTTGCGTTTTGACTATGGGTTCCATGGGGAAAGTTGATCAGTTTCATGGGTAGAAGCACCAGTTAAAATAGTTTCAGCTAATTTTGTTACACCTTATATATTTATAAGTATAATGTTAAGGTTTTGATCATGCATTTTTGACTTGAATAAACTAAAAGCGACAGCCCCTACGTGTTTAGGCTATTATCGCTCGTTCGGGGTCCGAGATACCTAGGGTTGCCAGAAAAATTCAAGAAGAATATAGGAGATTTCCATTTAGGGGGTCAAAAGAAAACAGTATCCAGTTAAAATATATAGTAGACTTTATTTTTTCATGTATAATTATATTTTTGGGAACTTAATTTGTTTATTATTAATGGCTTTTTCCGCCGGATAGGCCCAGTTAACTTTGATTCCCTATCTGTATCTTCTTCACTTCCACTTTCAGCATTTAAATCACTCATTTTGTAAGTATATTTCACACAAAAGAGGCGAACCGAACAATAAAGGTACAAAGAACTGGTGCTAGGACATCATACAGACAGAATGATATTTGACATTGACACTTGACAGTGACATGACATGACTCTTAAAAGTTGCGTTCAGAAACACAAACAATGTGATTTTTACTTATGATATGATCTGCTCAGTTTTGTTTAGGATTTCGGGGTTCGTTTCTGAACGCGTGTTTTTTTAACTCGATTTAAGTATGTATGACAGACACGACGCTGTATGGCTAAAATATAGTAGATTTGTCTACTATATATTTTTTCAACAGTATATAGTATCTTGGCCCAAAATATAGTAAGATACTATATAATATAGTAGATCTGGCAACCCTAGAGATACCGTACTTATTTATTTTTACTATGGTGAAACTCTAAGCATAGCTAGTCGCTCCATCGCCAAAATAAACGGTAGGTAGATAAACGTGGATAAACTCAACGTGACCCGAGGTTGACTGTACAGTACAAGGATTAGTACCTTTGACTAAAAGAAGAATGGAACCCGCTTTGATCGCGAAACGAGGGTCACATGAATACTGAGCGAGCAGGCCATATTGAAGCGACCCGACCACGTGAATGCGCACAATGGTTTGCGATTGTATTGCGTATGGACCTCGCAAGCCCCCGCAATCCCCAATGGCCGATGCTTGAATGGGTTTTATAATCTCAAGGTCGATAGAATATACTTTTAATGAATTGTCGTAGTTTTTATCTGACTTCCAAAAACGAGGAGGTTCACAATTCGACTGAGAAGGCTTAGATAAGATGGTGGAAGCTAGCCAGGCGGGCTATGAAAACCCAACCGAGTCTTACAAATTTGATCCCGCCGGGAATCGAACCCGCGACCTCCTGGCGTGGAGCGAATGGACTAACAATTGAGCCACTGAGGCGATTAGATTCTATATAGCTCACAAAGGAAGTAACTAGTATCTCATCTGTGACAAAGGTAGTCGTAACCACCATCACGGTGCGCACTATTGTAAACGTTATTCCGTGTTGTTTCGATCGAAATTTGCACTGACGTAAATCAGTCTGCTAATGGTCGATTAATTACGTGTGATGAAGAATTTTATAAATTCAGTTCTTTTATACTCCTTCGAAATTCTTTGAAAAAGTATCTTGGATTTTACTCCGGAATGTAAAATGTAATCGTGCATAGTTTCTCTCAGATCGGTTTAACCGTTGTTTGGTGATGCGTAGACCGATAGCAGACAGACAAAAATTGTTTTGGTCTCTACAATTGATAGACGGCGTCTTTGCAGTTGTATTTGTTCAGAGGCGGGATCGGCAGTGGCGATGTCGTGGATGTGATAGACTAGGAAAAAGGTCACGACAATTCTGGTAACGATAACGGAAATGGATAAACTTAGGTTGAGAGGCTAAATGGCAACCCTCTGATGTTAAATATGTCGGTATGTATGTGCAAAGTGGTTGCGTGTTGTACTTTTAGTGCCTGAAAAACTAGTTATCGTGACAAAATAAAACGATAAGGAAAATGGCTGAGTAAGATATAAAATGAAAGTACATACTACTAGAACTCATGTCAATTATGCAAAAACTGAACAAATATTCGGTTGCGTTATGGAACAACGCTCGTTAGTAGTTGGAATAGCGAGAGTTCTGGACCAGGATCCCACCGGCCTGCCGGAGACCCTAAGTTGCCTGGAATTCTTATCTCGGAAACGCTTGAAGATAGCGAAATGGGACCACGCGCAAACAATTTAAATGGGGGGGGGCGACACCACTATTTATAATGTTATTTTAGGAATTCAATAATGCATTCGCACACTTGATATTGGTGAGGGCTTTACTATCAAATAAAGTTCACAATATAAACGTCCAGGTTATCATTAATATTTTAGGATAAGTACAAGTTTAGCACGCAATACTTTACTTGCACAGTCAAAGATGGACGGGGCGGAAGAGAGAGTCAAAGACAATGTCCGTAGACAAACATAGAACAGATATTAGAGGCATACGTACATACTAATAGCACACCCTGGACATTTCATACAACAACGGGCCAGAAATGACATTTCAAAAAACGAATGACAGAACAAACCACAACAAACAATGGCGGAGAAATCTTATACGTTCGACAACCAAATCTGTATCAATCTGGGTGACGAGGGGGTGAGGTCGCAATATAGAGAGCGGCAGGGAGTGTCCGTACTGTATGTTAGTACTAATATAATATATACTTTGCTAATAGTATAATATGTATTCGTAGGTATAGATTTGCAAACATACTACTGAACTATCAGGTTACCTTACAATGAACATGAAGGCGTACCTACAATCTTTATACATAACATTACGATATAGATGGGCCTTGTAGCAAGATATCCAATTTCGTTTCACAGGTGATGTTGATACGCTTAAAGCCGACGAGGGCTGCCAGATGTACGATGCCACACCGTACGATTAAAATTAGTGGATGCCAGCAGCTTCGCCCGTGCAGATCCCGATTTTTGCGGTTCCCTTGGGAATTTCCCAAAATCTTTTCTTAGCGGATGCCTAGTTGCCTACGTCATAACATCTACCTGCATGCCAAATTTCAGCCCGATCCGTCCAGTGGTTTGGGCTGTGCGTTGATAGATCACTATGTCAGTCAGTCAGTCAGTCACCTTTGATGTATGGGAGGACGATTTTTTTTATGAAACAATTTTGTATGGGCGTGCGACTTTTATTGCTAGATTAAATATGGGTTTACGATTTCTAGCACCTTTATAACGATCTCCTCTAAAAATAATGTGGCAGACCTAAAGCCGACATGATTAAGCCACTCACTAATTAAGTATTTAAGTCGGCTTCTACTCAGTTGGGCTAGTTGCGATTTACTCAGATAATAACTCTACGACAATTGATGCACATTTTAATATTTGTTATATTCAAAATTGGTAGGTAAGCCCTTGGCATCATCTCAGCTGATGGTAAGTGACGATGATGCCGAAGATGGAAGCAGGCTTACCGAGATTCCCAAAAGCAATGGGGAACTGGATATACATACCTATCTTATCCTCAAGCCAGAACACATCAATGTTCTTAACATTGATGTTTGGCGGTAAGACATTTGTGTTTGATAAGACGAAGTTAACTAGCCAGGCAGACGTAGAAACAAACCCTTCCACCAAACAAACTGAGTATTACAAAGTTAAGACTCCGCCGGGATCGAACGCGCGGCCTCCTGCTGTGAAGCTAATTGAATGAACCATTACGCCACGGAGGCATGAGGTTGATGCTTAACAACTGCTTGTCTGATATGAGTAGGTACATGACTTTAATTCACATATGCATGTCGTCATCTGATTGATACTAGGTACCTACAACGAATCGTTGATGACGTCATTTTGCATGCGTGTGCGCAACTATAGTCAAGTGTCTGCCGCGCGCGCGCTATAGGAACTTCATTATCATAATATCAGCCAAAGGACATCCACTGTTTGACATACGCACACTCCGGACACTGCATACAAACGGTCGTGAAATAACATTTCTAAAAACAAATGACGGAGCAAACAAAATCACGGCGAAATTCCATACGTTCGAGAACCAAACTGTAACCAATCTGTATCAATCTGGGTGACGAGGGTTGAGGTGTCGCAATCTAGAGAGCGGCAGGGAGTGTCCATACTGTATGATAGTACTATTATTATATACTTTGACATAGGCCTCTCCCAAGGATTTCCACGACCACCGGTTCTGCGCTGCCCGCATCCAGCGGCTTTCCGCGACCTTCACCAGGTCATCGGTCTACAGAGTGGGAGGAAACTTGAGGAACTTACTAGGTGCCTATCTCAGTTGTGACACAGATTACTAAATAGTTGTTGTGATCCCCTCTGTTCCCACTCCCAGTGCACAGATCGTGATCAATGCACACCCCTACGGGCCGTTAAAACGCCCAAAATCCTGTTTATTTATTTATTTTAAATATTTTTCAAGTTTGGAGTACGATAAATAACAAAGCACATGCCATTATAAAAACCGGCCAAGTGCGAGTCGGACTCGCGCACGAAGGGTTCCGTACCATTATCTATAAAAATCATGTTTGTTGTATGGAAGCTCCCCTTAAACGATCATTATTGTGGGGTAGTAAGCAGTGGGAAATAAACAAATTCATAGAAAAAATACAGGGCTTGCTGTGAGAATCTCAAATATATATTCTTTTAAGTTATATGAAGTTATTTAAGAAAATAATATATAGGAGATAAGGTTTAACTCCGAAATCCAAAAATCTCCGAAAATACTGGACCTAAAATCTTGGAAAAATCACAGTTTAAGAGGTTGAATGCATAGATAACAGGAAAACCTATGAGGAAATCTAAAGCCTTTTCTTTTTTTACAGGAAAAATGAAATTTCTATTGTCCAGAATAAATAGACCCCTATTTGACTGACTCGGGGCTCAGTGGTTAGTGCCCTTGACTACTGATCCGAGGGTTGTGGGTTCGATCCCCACCCAGGGTAAGCATTTGTGTGATGAGCAGATTTGTTTGCTCTGTGTCTGGGTGTTAAATATTTATATATGTATGTATTTAAACGTATATAAGTATGTACCTATATATCAGTCTCTGGTAACCCATAACACAAGGAATCCTACTTTGGGGCCAGATGACCATGTGTGATTTGTCCCAGAATATTTATTTATTTATTTACCTAGAGCAAAGTGTGTACTAAGAGGTCTTGTTTTGCTGGTAGTTAAAGTTTTGATGCGAAACCTTGTTTGTGTCACTTCAATCAAATCGCACTTGTCCGGGGTTTTTTTGGTGTCGTCACGATAACTAGTTTTTTGGTCTCGTAGCGATAACTATTTTTTTTTGGTCTCGTCGCGATAATTAGTTTTTCAGGCGCTCTAAGTAGTAGATGATGATGATGAGATGGTGATGCTAAGTGCAACATCAGGCAACTGCCGTCTATCCCTTGGATAGCACGGTTAATTGTGCCACACGATAAGACAAGAGAGAGTAGTAGGTATGCAACCATTTTGCGTAACCAGACCGACATACTTAATCAGCATGAGAGGGTTGCTTAGTAATATAGAAGTCATTGGTTGCTTTGCTATTTATCCTGTCAAAGTTTCTGTTAATCTTTTCGGATATCGTTACCTACCAGATTTGTCGTGACCTCCTAGTATTTAAGTGTGTACCAACCGCTGGAAAAACGCCGCAGTTTTGTGATGAGGTCGGTTGTTTTTAGCGTTGTTGTCAATTATTAAAAGTCAATACCGAATGATTCGCCCATCCGGCCATTCATACTGATGAAGTACAGATGTAGAATGTGTGTAGAATCAACTATCGCACGTGTATTCCCAGCCTTAGGCCGATATTACATTATCACAGATATATGATCCAAGATCTAGTAGGTACATTGCCGCCTTTGTAGGATCCTATTTTACAGAATGCTGTCAAAAATAATCATTGGGCTACATCTACGATCATATGTATATGATAGTGTAATATCGGCCTTATAGTAGGGGATAAAACAAACTTCGTTACTTACCCCATCTCTTAGCAGTCCTACCAAGGAAGCTCTTCTCCTCAGGGTTGTAAATGGACTTCAGTATGCGAAGCCACATCGGCCCAGACGGAGGCGCCCTGGACCATTCCGCTTCGTCCAGTCCATTGGATTTACTCGACATTTTGGAGTTAACAACTTTTTGCACGATAAAAGGGAAGAACTTCACGTTGATTTGGTTTGTTTTGATAAATATCTATATACCAAAGTATTTATAGTTTTTGTTATGCCCGGTGTCATTGAACTCGAAACTTTATATTACTCCTTATGAGTCCCTAAAATAATAAATGTCTGTAAATTAAAATAGTTTAGTGCTTCGAAAAAACTGTATATAGCAAAAAGAAACTTTGTCTTTATGTAAATGCTTCACAGTGAGAAAATTGTAATAACGTCTCAATTAAAATCATTAGTAAGTAATATTGCCATAAAACTTTTTTAAACTGTAGATTGCTTTTATCATATTATTATTTACCTATTTAATAATTACATAAACAACGGTTTCATTTTATACTTGTAACGCGCGTCCTACTATCGCGCCGCTGACGCGGTGACTGTTTGTCTGAGTGAGTCTAAGACTGTGTGGTGCGTGCGTGCGCGCATGCGGTGTGCGGGCGCCACCGCGGGTTCCACACATTTGAATAAACATATCATAACGTTACATCATCATTGATCTTTTAGTTCAAAAACCAGTGATATCATACTACAAAACCCGCAATGTAATCAAAATTCGTATTAAAAATGCAGCTTACACAAACGCAAGACGAGTCTACTGCGCACGTGTACCAGAGTATTTTTTTTGCTCGCACCTCCATCACAGTATATATATTAGTACTAACCTCCATACCGTCATCACAGTTCCATGCGGTCGAAAATTAAACGTTTTCTGAGTCTTCTGGAGCAAGTGGGCCATAATAATATCAGTAAATGTAATAAAATGATTGGTTCCGAAAAATAAATTAAATTCCTGTGAATTGTGGCTAACTGTAGTACCTAGTCATGGAGCAAATAGACTAAAGTAAGTCTATTTGCTCCATGACCTTGTACTCTCTATTGTACTGTGGCATGGAGCAAATAGACTAAAGTTTAGTGGTAGAATATAGCTGCGTTAAAATACATTACCGAAAGAACCGGCCAAGTGCGACTCGGGGTCACACAAACAGGGTTCCGCACCAAAACTTTAACTACCAACAGAACGAGACCGGCCAAGTGCGACTCGGGGTCACACAAACAGGGTTCCGCACCAAAATTTTAACTACCAACAGAACGAGACCGGCCAAGTGCGACTCGGGGTCACACAAACAGGGTTCCGCACCAAAACTTTAACTACCAACAGAACGAGACCGGCCAAGTGCGACTCGGGGTCACACAAACAGGGTTCCGCACCAAAACTTTAACTACCAACAGAACGAGACCGGCCAAGTGCGACTCGGGGTCACACAAACAGGGTTCCGCACCAAAACTTTAACTACCAACAGAACGAGACCGGCCAAGTGCGACTCGGGGTCACACAAACAGGGTTCCGCACCAAAACTTTAACTACCAACAGAACGAGACCGGCCAAGTACGTACCCGCACTTCTTTGTGTTAACATCGTTTAATAAACGCTCTGTGCAAACTTTGTCTAAATTGTTAAAAAATACGTATTGGTGATCAAAAGTTATATGAAAAGCATCAGAAATAACCAGGCTCCTTGACTGTGTTTGTAAGAAAGTATAAATCTGTGTAGTGTAGCCGGAAAACTAGTGTTTTAGTGTCTGTTAACGGATTTACTGGGCGTGACTCATACCTCAGTTGCTCGAACACGGCGGACATCAGCTGATTGGCCGACAGTGATCAGCTGACACTGAACTGGACTATTTGCATCTATTTGGTTTCGCACACTGTTATCTACACAGAAACATAATGAAATGCTACGCATGCACTAATCCTATTCAGAGGGGTGAGTCCTTGATTTGTAAAAAATGTAACTGTTCATTTCATTACAAGTGCCTCAGTATAACAACAGTTACTTTTTTGGCCAATGCTATCGAATTTAGCCGTTCATGGATTTGCCAACCGTGCCAAAATGAGGCTGAGCGCCTAAATAGAAATGATGATACACCTATTAAAGCACCCTTGGAGTCGCTTAATGTACCATTGGCGGCGGTGGATAGCATGATTTCCTCTAACGTTGGTGTTGGTGCTAAAATTCCCCAAAAGGAAGGTACTCCAAGCATTAATTTGGAACAGTTTGAGGCATTACTGGATAAAAAATTGGAAACGAAGTTCGAATACGTTCGAGTGTCCCTGGCTGAGGAGATAAAACAGGACCTCCGCGATCTGATAAACGAGGTTAAAGCAGATTTCAAGTGCACCACTGATTCGTTATCCACCGAAATAAGTGACGTACGTCGTGACGTCACAGCTCTTAATAATATGGTTCAGTCATTAAAAAATGAAAACTTACAGTTGCAATCAGACCTTGAGCTCTTGCGATGTAAACAAACCAACACATCTGATACATCACAACTGGAAGAAACAATTTCTCAACTTCAGTCCCAAATAAATGACAGAGAACAGCAAGATCTCCTAAATGACATCGAAATCACATGTCTTCCTGAGCTACCAGGTGAACAACTGTCCCAGATTTTCACCTCTATTGCAACGTACTTAGGAGTTGCAATCACTCAACACGACATTGTTTACATTGAGCGCGTAGGCTCGCGAAGACATCAACGTTCGGCGGGCGACCGGGATGGCGGCAGCGGCGGTGGAGCGTCGATGGCGGGGGCTGTGGGGGGTGCGGTGCAGTACCCGCGCCCGCGCCCTATTGTCGTGCGACTGTCCCGGCGGCTACTCCGCGATCAACTGATAAGAAATGCACGTGTCAAGCGCACTCTGAGAACCGGTGATTTAGGCCTTCCTACGTACCCCGATGTACACTATTATATTAATGAGAGGCTAACCCGTACAAATCGAATTCTTTTCGGCAAAGCAAGAGAAATGGGGCGTAATCTAGATTGGAAATTTGTATGGACTAAAGGAGGTCTCGTCTATGCTAAGAAAACGGATTCATATAGCTGTCCTGCCCGATTGCTTAAAGCTGAAAAGGATTTGAACCGTGTTTTCGGGGTTGAGCCAATCAAAAGGTCTACTTGAATGTAATTTTTGTTTTGGAGATTACGTACCTACAACTTTTTTACGAAATGGCTATCGCATATTTTTTATACTGCCTAAGATTGTAAGTATCATTTACTACTGTATTCGTACATACCTGTGTCATATAATGCTATTCATTCAAAAAACATTTCAGTTATACATATCATTAATAACTATTGTGCTCGTATACCGTATTATTGGTATTATTTTCAGTTTTTATCACACTTTACACCCAGCGTCAGTGTTGCCAAGTGCCAAGGTTAAGAATATGCCAAGGTCATGTTTATTTAATTGGATTATCTGTTTTATAGACACTTTCAACTTATTACTCCGATCTACAGCAATTGTTATACCACAGTGCCGGCTTGCAGAAATAGTATAAACCATAATTATAATCTGTGTTTTTGTTGTATTATAAATAATATATTTAGTAAATTAATTTCAAATTTATGGGGTATTTGCGTGACATTTTTAATGCCACGTGAAACCGCAAATGGTTAAGAATACTAACTTTAGAATTGGACTTTTTAATGCCGGCTCCTTGAGCAGCAAACATGATGAGTTTATTATTGCTGTATCACGAGAGTGTCCCGATCTTATCGCTATTAACGAAACCTGGCTACGAACAGGGGAGGATGCTAAAGCTCCAGTATTGCCGGGCTATTCCTTCCGTCACCTGCCGCGTCCGCGCGGTCTTCGCAAATCAGCGGGTGGGGGTGTTGGGTTTTACATAAAGCGTGGTGTGAATACGAAAACTCGTCAGTATCCAATTACGCACAAAGAAGTAGAACAGATGTGGTTATCAATAAATATCAACTCGAACCATTTACTAGTGGGAACTGCTTACCGGCCACCTTGGGTTAATATTGATGTTTTTTTGGACTCTCTCACCGATTCACTTACGTCGTTTGGAGATTATGACTATGCAGTTATCTTGGGAGACTTTAATATAAATCTACTATGCAAAGATTGGAAAACTTCTCGAGTAGAAGAGTTCCTTGATTGTACTCATCTCTTAAATTGCATTACCCAACCGACTCATTTTACCGATCACAGCGCCACTCTAATAGACCTAGTATTGACCGATGCTACAGTTACTAATACTAACGTGATTTCAATTCCTGAACTTGGGGGTCATGCTTTTATTTTAGTTGAGTTAAAAATAAAGAAGCCCAAGCTCCCTCCTAGGTATATACATTTTAGACCACTTAAAGATTTAGATCAACACGTTTTAGAGAATGAGCTGGACGTAATTGATTGGGATTTTATTGCTACATTGCCTTGTGTAAATGAAATGGTATCTGCATTTAGTGATAAAATTATAGACTTGGTCGATAGGGTGGCACCTGAAAAGTCGATATTGATTCGTAACAAGCAGCTTCCATGGTTCACTAGTAATATCCGTCATATGATGTACCTCCGAGACCAAGCTCACAGTAAGTATCGCAGATCTAAACTTGATACCGATAAAGAACAATACAAAACCTTGAAACATTTGGTCAATTCCAGCATCTATGCGGAAAAAGTTTCATACTATGACCAGAATATCAATAGTAACATAAATAATTCTAAACTCTTATGGAGCAACTTAAAATCCACAGTTCTTCCTGATTTTAAGGGTGCCTCAAGCCTTCCTGACTCATTTAATGACCCTGATAGTGTAAACAAACACTTTCTAAATGTTCCTGGCAGCACCTCCCTTCCTCTATCACAACTAACTTATTTCGAATTTAACAAACATGGCACTAATACTTTCAAGCTTGAACCGGTCCATCAGAATGTTGTTGCCAAGATAATATTGGGTATCAAATATAATGCTAAGGGCTACGATAGAATAACTATGGATATGATATTGTTGACACTCCCGCGTACGCTTGGTGTAATCACTGCTATCATAAATCGGTCTATTGTGGATTCTGTGTTCCCTAACCTGTGGAAAATTGGAGTAGTTAAACCAATACCCAAGACTACAGAGCCTAATGATCTCAAAGATCTTCGTCCCATAAGTATTTTGCCATACCTATCGAAAATTCTGGAGAAGGTTGTGTATGATCAGGTTATTAAGTATTGCGAAGCTAACAAAATCCTACCGGAGCGACAATCAGGTTTTAGAAAAAACCGGAGTACTGCAACTGCATTACTTGACGTAGTTGATAATTTACTGTCTTCGTCTGATACAGGCTGCGGAAATTTATTAGTTCTTTTGGATTTCTCCCGTGCTTTCGACGCTATTAACATTTCTTTGCTCTTATCAAAACTAGCTTATTATGGTTTTGATACTAGCTCCATAATGTGGTTTAATAGTTACCTCAGTTTCCGCAAGCAACAAGTTGTCATTCAGAAACATGATGGCACAAATCTAACATCACAGCTATTGCCAGTTGAGAGAGGTGTGCCACAGGGTTCTATATTGGGTCCCTTACTTTTTATTATTTATAGTGCAGATATTACTAGATGCATACAGAGCTGTAAATACCACTTATATGCGGATGATCTTCAGATTTACACTGCTGTGGATTTGGAAAATATAAATACTGCTATTGATAATATAAACAACGATCTCCACAGAGTGTATCAATGGTCAATAAACAACTCCCTTTTATTAAACCCATCAAAATCTAAGTGCATGGCATTGGGAACCAAAAAACAAGTGGATTGTATAGTTCGTTCTAAACCTTTGGTTAGGATTAATGATAAAGCAATTGATCTTGTCGACGAAGCTCGTAACCTTGGAGTGGTTTTTGATTCTTTCTTGCGTTTCGAAAAACATGTAGTTCAGCTGGCTCGCAACTGCCTCTTTAGACTTAAGGTTTTATATAAAATTCGACCATTCATCAACACAGAGTTACGAGTGAGGATATGCGAGTCCATTATATTATCTAAATTAAATTACTGTATTACAGTCTACGGTCCTTGTTTATTTCAAAAGTCACAGCGTCTCATACAAAGGGTACAAAATGCATGTGCCCGATTTTGTTTTAGGATCCCTCCACGGACGCATGTTACTCCATATTTTAACTCCTCAAATATCCTGAAGATGCAAGCACGTCAAAAACTTTACTATGCATCACTTTTGTTTGGAGTAATAAAATATCAGCGACCTGATTATTTGTACAAAAAGTTAAACTGGCGTAATGCTTATCAACGAAATGTTAGTAGGGCCTGCTCGTCAGTTTTTGACATCCCAAAACATAAAACAACAATATTCCGTGGTAGCTTCCGTTTCCTTGCCTCAAAGTGTTGGAATGATCTCCCTCCACCACTGCGGGAAATTCCTACACTATATACCTTCAAAAGAAAATTGCGTGAATATCTCTCGACTGAGCAGAGAGGAGGGTAGCGGATAAAGCAGCGGAATATGTCCCGTTTATTACCGTTCCCATAAAAAAAATTTGAAATCCTTTCTGAGCGGATGCCTACGTCATAATTGCTATCTGTACGCCCAATTTCAACCTGATCCGTTTAGTGTTTAAGCTTGTGCGTCGAAGGATCAGTCATTCCGTCACTGTTTCCTTTTATATAATATAACGTTATAGTCTGGGTTAAAGCGGCTGTGTATGCGTACATATGTTATTACCAGGCTGGTAGACACTGTAAGGAATATTTGTCCTGTTTATGCGAGCACTATCGTCGTCTTCCGTCAATCACCAGCACAGGTATAAATGCACAAATTTTCTTTTAAATTTTTATTTTTTTCATAACTATGTTGTTGACCACTGAGGTGCGTGTACGTTTTTCTTGGTTTTGGCTGAAAAACAGCGTTGTGAGTACTCTGCGACCCACAACATTTATGCTGAGCCTGGACCAGTTTCACTAACTTGGCACCACTGACACTGTTTCATATTTTTTATATAAACTATTAAGGCTTGTACATGGGCTAGCGACCTTGAAGGTCAGGGCGGAGCTCTATATCTCTCCCCGCACCACCCGCACCATAACATCGCGCGCGCTGCGTAGGTATACAGCCACACCAGAGTCATAGAGTAATACAATTACAGAGACTTACACAGACACAAATAGCATCTTCTTTCTACGTACAGTCTTCAAGCGTAAAGGCAAAAAAAAAATATTACAGCCATGCTGTGCATACTTTTTCGCAAAGCTGTCACGGTCTGGTGTAGTCGAGGATACACAAAACAACGATAACCATTACGTTTACCTAGTAGCAATAAAAATTGGTGAATACATCTAAATTTTACACATAATTTGGGTTTGTATGGGAGGTGAAATGAGAAGTAAAAGATTCCATCGTGGTAGAGTATGGAAATGACATTTGTTTGACACATTTGTTCACAAGCAGCGCCCCTCTTGTGTGAAAATATATTTTTCAATACAGTTGCTCCAAAAATGGTACTTTATGTGCTAGTTTACTTTGCGCTAATTTTTTTTTACCGCACACGTGCTTTTTACGTTGCCACTTTTTTTTATTTGTAGTTCTGAGAAACAATACATTTCTAGCAAATAAAAAAATATAATAACCAGAGATAATGAATCTTCTTTAATGTTTTTGGAATGAGAATTTTTAAAGAGATTGGTTGTTTCCACAGAATAGAAGAATCATATTTTTTTTCTTATCTGTGGTTGTTTCTCTGTGAGGTTAGTACTAAGTACATAACGTTAGCTAATTAGACTCTCTTTGGGTTACATCTTTGTGAAGAAAGGAGAATAAATATGAATAAAGCGCATAGGTCATCTTTTCCAAGGAGGTTTTAATGCTTACAATAATAATATATCCCAAGCTATTGATATTTATCTAGGTAAATATTTTAAAAAACTTACGCATTCGTACGTGTGCCTAGCTAAATTAAATATGGCGTAATTTTCGTTAAACTGAATTGAGTTGTTTTAGTTGTGAAAACGATTAAAATTATGAATAGTTAATATAATATGTCTATTAAAAAATATACATATGTACGAGTACGATTATTTTTATAATAAAATAGAGTGAGATTACTCCCCGGACGTTTTAAATGAGCAACAAGTCGAGTAAAATGAACTTTGATAGCCGAAACCTTGATAGGTATGTACCCATGTATTTTGTTTTTCTGTCACGGTATTTTTTTTATTTACCTGTTTTCTCAAAACTGTATTAAAAAAAAACGTCGCATGATACATGGGTGTGAAAGGAAATGACAAACTCGTTAAAATAAAAAACAACAGTGACAGAAAAATGACCACAGTTCATTTTACGCGAATTTTGACTTTTTTTAAATGTCCGGGGAGTAATCTCACTTTGTTTTTCCTTATATATAAGTATATTTTTTATTGCATGTATGTTCATAATTTTGTTTGTATTCTAAGCAACACTATTCAGTTTACGAAAATTGCGCCATATTTAATTTAGTTAAGCACACGTACGCATGCGTAAGTTTTTTTTAATATTAATATAAGTAGATTACAATAAGGCTTGGAATAAAATTCATGTAAGCATTAAAAACTCCTTGGAAAAGATGACCTATTCCTTCCTGGTACCTATGCGCTTCATTCATTATTATTCTTCTTTCTCACAAATTATAACCCAAAGATAATCTAATCTGCTAGTGTTCTGTACTAACTTCACGGAATTACAACCAGTCTCTTTTAAAATTCTCCTTTCAAAAGTCTTAAAGAAGATTCTGTATCTTTGGTTATCAAATTTTCTTATTTACTAGAAATGTCTTGTTCCTCCGAGCTAGAAATTTAAAAAAGTGGTAAAGTAAAAGCACGTATGCGGTAAAATCAATTTTGCGCACACTTGACTGGCATATAAAGTACCACTTTTCGAGCAACTGTATTGAAAATTACTATGTCGATCTTCCATGCGTATACACGACAAACGAAGTGCGAGGACATGCAATAAATTTATCGATGATTTTCATATCTGGCTGGTTACAAGTTACAGAGCGGAGAGGTACTGCAATTAAATAAAATCAACGATATGTAGAAATTAAAATGTTATGAAAAGGTAGTAATTAGGACCGTTTCGGGCTTTTTATCTGATCTCAAAAGTTTTTATTTGTTTTGTATTTTGTATTTAAATTTTAAAATCACTGTACTTGATAGGTGATAGGTTAGACTTGTGGTTAAAATTTAAATCTTTGGAATTCATCAAACTTAGGACTCATAAAACTCCTTAAATCTCCTAAGAACCTATTAAAATAGCTTAAGTAGCTCGTAGAATATATTATGGCCGTTGTGGTAGTAAAGTTCTCGAGTGGCACTCACCACAAGAGACAACGTGCACCGCATTAAAAATGACCGGTCTTGCGTTGCCCGCATTCAGCGACTTTCCGCGACCTTCACCAGGTCGTCGGTGCACCGAGTAGGCTTTTCTACATTTCATCTTCCAGTGCCCGGTCTCCACTCGAGAACATCACTGTCCCAACGATCATGTGTTCTACGAGCATGTGCCTGGCAACATAGCTGATAGATCAAGTGGCCGTTGGGATAGTAAAGTTCTCGAGTGCCGACCGTACACCAGAAGACGTACTGTGCACCGTACGGTCACCCGTTCTATGAGCTATGTGCCGCACATAGCTCGTAAAACAGATGGCCGTTTGAGTAGTAAAGTTCTCGAGTGGCAACAACGCATCAGAAGATGCACCGCACAACGCATTAGATACGACTAGTTCTGCGTTGCTCGCATCCAGAGGCTTCTCGTGACCTTCAGCAGGTCGTCGGTCCTCCAAGTGGGAGGCCTGCCTACGCTACGTGTTCCGATGTTCGGTCATTACTTGAGAACTTTGTTGCCCCAATGGCCATCTATTCTACGAGATATATACCTAGAACAGAATATGATCGTTTGGGCAGCAAAGTTCTCGACTAGCGAGAGTGCACCAGAAGACGCAACGCGCACCACATTGGAAATAACCTATCCTCAGTTGTTCGAACCCAGTGGCTTCCCGCGACCTTTACCAGGTGGTTGGTCAACCGAGTGGAAGGCCTGCCTATTTTAGGTCTTCCAGTGCGCTCTCGAGAACTTTACTGCACCAACGGTCATATGTTCTACGAGCTATGTGCCAGACCGGGCATTCTCAATGCGGTACACGGTGCGTCTTCTGGTAAGCGGTCGTTACTCGAGAACTTTGCTGCCCTAAAGATCATCAGTTCTAGTCATATATCTCGTAAAACATATGGCCGTTGGAGCAGCAAAGTTCTCAAGTGGTGACCACACACCGGAAGATGTAGCATAAGCAAGCCTCCCATTTGGTGGACCGACGACCTGCTAAAGTCGCGGAAAGCCGCTGGATCTTTGTGCTGGCTTATACGATTTCGATGTTTTTTTTTGAATAGGGTATAATAAAGCTCGGGTAGATTTTAAGCAACAAAAACTGTAAAACAAAAACTTTGTATCAAAAAAATTAAACAAAGAAAAACCGAAAAGTGTAAATTAAAAAATAAAAAGAATCTAATGTAGATAACCAAATATGTTCATGAAATACTCTCTGTCCGTTACACTACACTATGTACACAAAAAACCCAATATTTTATTTTTATTCGAGAGCTCCCGCAAAGCAGCACAGGTCCGTCTAGCATCGCGACCCGCCCCGCACTGATTTTTAGGACGAGCGCGGGGAACGGCTTGAGAACGGTTGGAATTTTACCCGAAATCAGATGGTTTTAAAATATTTATAAAAAATCAGCATCACTCTAGATTGTTTTTTGAGTTATATCATAAATTTTCAAACTGTTTTGTTAAAAATTGCAGCAGTAAAATGGTTACAACTGAAAAAAAGGGGGTGTATTAGATATTTTTTTTCTATGGTTCTGAAAAATAAAATAAAATTCTGTGAAATCTACATCACTCCTTATATCTTGTAGATTATTATGTATTTTTTTCTGGTAGAAATATGCTATGGTTAACGAATAAAATGGTTACAAAATTCTTCAGTTTTAGCAGTTTTTCGAAGGACAAGCCTTAAGGCTTGTACATGGGCTAGCGACCTTGAGGGTCTGGGCGGAGCTCTATATCTCTCCCCGCACCACCCGCACCATAACATCGCGCGCGCTGCGTAGGTATACAGCCACACCAGAGTCATAGAGTAATAAAATTACAGAGACTTACACAGACACAAATAGCATCTTCTTTCTACGTACACGGTGTGTACTTAACGTTATAAGTCTTCAAGCGTAAAGACAAAAAAATATATATTACAGCTATGCTGTGCATACTTTTTCGCAAAGCTGTCACGGTCTGGTGTAGTCGAGAATACACAAAACAACGATAACCATTACGTTTACCTAGTAGCAATAAAAATTGGTGAATACATCTAAATTTTACACATAATTTGGGTTTGTATGGGAAGTGAAATGAGAACTAAAAGATTCCATCATGGTAGAGTATGGAAATGACATTTAGTTTGACACATTTGTTCACAAGCAGCGCCCCTCTTGTGTGAAAATATATTTTTCAATACAGTTGCTCCAAAAATGGTACTTTATGTGCTAGTTTACTATGCGCAAATTTTTTTTTTACCGCATACATGCTTTTTACGTTGCCACTTTTTTTTTTGTAGTTCTGAGAAACAATACATTTCTAGCAAATAAAAAAATATAATAACCAGAGATAATGAATCTTCTTTAATGTTTTTGAAATGAGAATTTTTAAAGAGATTGGTTTTTTCCACAGAATAGAAGAATCATATTTTTTTTCTTATCTGTGGTTGTTTCTCTGTGAGGTTTTAGATTCTCTTTGGATAATATCTTTGTGAAGAAAGGAGAATAAATATGAATAAAGCGCATAGGTCATCTTTTCCAAGGAGGTTTTAATGCTTAAAATAATAATATATCCCAAGTTATTGATATTTATCTAGGATAATATTTTAAAAAAACTTGCGCATTCGTACGTGTGCCTAGTTAAATTGAATATGGCGTAATTTTCGTACAACTGAATTGAGTGGTTTTAGTTGTGAAAACGAGTAAAATTATGAATAGTTAATAAAGTATGTCTAATAAAAAATATACATATGTACGAGTATAATAAAAATAGAGTGAGATTACGCCCCGGACGTTTTAAATGAGCAACAAGTCGCGTAAAATGAACTTTGATAGCCGAAACCTTGATAGGTATGTACCCATGTATTTTGTTTTTCTGTCACGGTATTTTTTTTATTTACCTGTTTTCTCACAACTGTATTAAAAAAAAACGTCGCATGATACATGGGTGTGAAAGGAAATGACAAACTTGTTAAAATAAAAAACGACCGTGACAGAAAAATAAAATACATGGGTACATACCTATCAAGGTTTCGCCAACCACAGTTCATTTTACGCGAATTTTGGCTTTTTTAAAATGTCCGGGGAGTAATCTTACTTTGTTTTTCCTTATATATAAGTATATTTTTATTGCACGTATATTCATATTTTTGTTTGTATTCTAAGCAACACAATTCAATTTACAACTTGCTAAACTAAACTTGCAACTAAAATTGCGTCATATTTAATTTAATTAAGCACACGTACGCATGCGTAAGTTTTTTTTTAATATTAATATAAGTAGATTACAATAAGGCTTAGAATAAAATTCATGTAAGCATTAAAACCTCCTTGGAAAAGATGACCAATTCCTTCCTGTTACCTGTGCGCTTCATTCATATTTATTCTTTTTTTCTCACAAAGATATAACCCAAAGAGAATCTAATCTGCTAGTGTTATGTACTAACTTCACGGAATTACAACCAGTCTCTTTTAAAATTCTCCTTTCAAAAGTCTTAAAGAAGATTTTGTATCTTTGGTTACCAATTTTTTTTATTTCCTAGAAATGTCTTGTTCCTCCGAGCTAGAAATTAAAAAAAGTGGTAAAGTAAAAGCACGTATGCGGTAAAATCAATTTTGCGCACACTTGACTGGCATATAAAGCACCACTTTTCGAGCCACTGTATTGAAAATTACTATGTCGATCTTCCATGCGTATACAAGACAAGCGAAGTGCGAGGACATGCAATAAATTTATCGATGATTTTCATATCTGGCTGGTTACAAGTTACAGAGCGGAGAGGTACTGCAATTAAATAAAATCAACGGTATGTAGAAATTAAAATGTTATGAAAAGATAGTAATTAGGACCGTTTCAGGCTTTTTATCTGAGGCTTCTACTGATCTCAAAAGTTTTTTTTGTTTTGTATTTTGTATTTAAATTTTAAAATCACTGTACTTGATAGGTGATACAAAACAATGTAATTAGACTTGTGGTTAAAATTTAAATCTTTGGAATTCATCAAACTTAGGCCTCATGAAACTCCTTAAATCTCCTAAGAACCTATAAAATCTAAAATAGCTTAAGTAGCTCGTAGAATATATTATGGCCGTTGTGGTAGTAAAGTTCTCGAGTGGCACTCACCACATGGGACACCGTGCACCGCATTAAAAATGACCGGTCTTGCGTTGCCTGCATTCAGCGACTTTCCGCGACCTTCACCAGGTTGTCGGTCCACCGAGTAGGCTTTTCTACATTTCATCTTCCAGTGCCCGGTCTCCACTCGAGAACATCACTGTCCCAACGATCATGTGTTCTACGAGCATGTGCCTGGCAACATAGCTGATAGAACAGATGGCCGTTGGGATAGTAAAGTTCTCGAGTGCCGACCGTACACCAGAAGACGTACTGTGCACCGTACGGTCACCTGTTCTACGAGCTATGTGCCGCACATAGCTCGTAAAACAGATGGCCGTTTGAGTAGTAAAGTTCTCGAGTGGCAACAACGCATCAGAAGATGCACCGCACAACGCATTAGATACGACTAGTTCTGCGTTGCTCGCATCCAGAGGCTTCTCGTGACCTTCAGCAGGTCGTCGGTCCTCCAAGTGGGAGGCCTGCCTACGCTAAGTCTTCCGATGTACGGTCATTACTTGAGAACTTTGTTGCCCCAAAAGCCATCTATTCTACGAGATATATGCCTAGAATAGAATGATTGTTGGGGCAGCAAAGTTCTAGACTAGCGAGAGTGCACCAGAAGACGCAACGCGCACCACATTGGAAATAACCTATGCTCAGTTGTTCGAACCCAGTGGCTGCCCGCGACCTTTACCAAGTGGTTGGTCAACCGAGTGGAAGGCCTGCCTATGTTAGGTCTTCCAGTGCGCAGTCGCCACTCGAGAACTTTACTGCACCAACGGCCATCTGTTCTACGAGCTATGTGCCAGACCGGGCATTCTCAATGCGGTACACGGTGCGTTTTCTGGTAAGCGGTCGTTACTCGAGAACTTTGATGCCCTAACGACGATCATCAGTTCTAGTCATATATCTCGTAAAACATATGGCCGTTGGAGCAGCAAAGTTCTCAAGTGGTGACCACACACCGGAAGATGTAGCATAAGCAAGCCTCCCATTTGGTGGACCGACGACCTGCTAAAGTCGCGGAAAGCCGCTGGATCTTTGTGCTGGCTTATACGATTTCGATGTTTTTTTTTTGAATAGGGTATAATAAAGCTCGGGTAGATTTTAAGCAACAAAAACTGTAAAACAAAAACTTTGTATCAAAAAAATTAAACAAATAAAACTGAAAAGTGTAAATTAAAAAATAAAAAGACTCTAATGTAGATAACCAAATATGTTCATGAAATACTCTGTGTCCGTTACACTACACTATGTACACAAAAAACCCAATATTTTATTTTTATTCGAGAGCTCCCGCAAAGCAGCACAGGTCCGTCTAGCATCGCGACCCGCCCCGCACTGATTTTTAGGACGAGCGCGGGGAACGGCTTGAGAACGGTTGGAATTTTACCCGAAATCAGATGGTTTTAAAATATTTATAAATTAAATACAATAAATATTCAAAAAGTGAGAAATCAGCATCACTCTAGATTGTTTTTTGAGTTATATCATAAATTTTCAAACTGTTTTGTTAAAAATTGCAGCAGTAAAATGGTTACAACTGAAAAAAAAGGGGATGTATTAGATATTTTTTTTCTATGGTTCTGAAAAATAAAATCAAATTCTGTGAAATCTACATCACTCCTTATATCTTGTAGATTATTATGAATTTTTTTCTGGTAGAAATATGCTATGGTTAACGAATAAAATGGTTACAAAATTCTTCAGTTTTAGAGGTTTTTCGAAGGACAAGCCTTAATATTTGTCAATAAGTTTCATTTATTTGTTTGTTTATTGTTAAAATGTATTGTGCCTTTTTAGTGAAATAAAGTTTTATCTATCTATCTATCTATCTAAGTGCGACTCGCGGTCACACAAACAGGGTTCCGCACCAAAACTTTAACTACCAACAGAACGAGACCGGCCAAGTGCGACTCGCGGTCACATAAACAGGGTTCCACACCAAAACTTTAACTACCAACAGAACGAGACCGGCCAAGTGCGACTCGGGGTCACACAAACAGGGTTCCGCACCAAAACTTTAACTACCAACAGAACGAGACCGGCCAAGTGCGACTCGGGGTCACACAAACAGGGTTCCGCTCCAAAACTTTAACTACCAACAGAACGAGACCGGCCAAGTGCGACTCGGGGTCACACAAACAGGGTTCCGTACCAAAACTTTTATTACCAACAGAACGAGACCGGCCAAGTGCGACACGGGGTCACACAAACAGGGTTCCGTACCAAAACTTTTATTACCAACACAACGAGACCGGCCAAGTGCGACTCGGGGTCACACAAACAGGGTTCCGCTCCAAAACTTTAACTACCAACAGAACGAGACCGGCCAAGTGCGACTCGGGGTCACACAAACAGGGTTCCACACCAAAACTTTAACTACCAACAGAAAGAGACCAGTCAAGTGCGACTCGGGGTCACACAAACAGGGTTCCGCACCAAAACTTTTATTACCAACAGAACGAGACCGGCCAAGTGCGACTCGGGGTCACACAAACAGGGTTCCGCACCAAAACTGTAACTACCAACAGAACGAGACCGGCCAAGTGCGACTCGGGGTCACACAAACAGGGTTCCGCACCAAAACTTTTATTACCAACAGAACGAGACCGGCCAAGTGTGACTCGGGGTCACACAAACAGGGTTCCGCACCAAAACTGTAACTACCAACAGAACGAGACCGGCCAAGTGCGACTCGGGGTCACACAAACAGGGTTCCGCACCAAAACTTTAACTACCAACAGAACGAGACCGGCCAAGTGCAACTCGGGGTCACACAAACAGGGTTCCGCACCAAAACTGTAACTACCAACAGAACGAGACCGGCCAAGTGCGACTCGGGGTCACACAAACAGGGTTCCGCACCAAAACTTTAACTACCAACAGAACGAGACCGGCCAAGTGCAACTCGGGGTCACACAAACAGGGTTCCGCACCAAAACTTTTATTACCAATAGAACGAGACCGGCCAAGTGCGACTCGGGGTCACACAAACAGGGTTCCGCACCAAAACTTTTATTACCAACAGAACGAGACCGGCCAAGTGCGACTCGGGGTCACACAAACAGGGTTCCGCACCAAAACTTTTATTACCAACAGAACGAGACCGGCCAAGTGTGACTCGGGGTCACACAAACAGGGTTCCGCACCAAAACTTTTATTACCAACAGAACGAGACCGGCCAAGTGCGACTCGGGCTCACGCAAACAGGGTTCCGCACCAAAACTTTAATTACCAACAGAATGACACCGGCCGATAAGTGATAAATATCATGATCATAAGTGTAGGTCCCGTTAACTGGGGATTCTACTCGTCATACTGAACAACTTTCTTCAAAGAACCCATAGTCAATTCTCAAAAAATTGGACCCTCTATACTAAAATGCACAAAATCGGTCGATCAGCTGATCGATTTGTATGAAGGGTAAAAAAATTGTTTACGTTTTCACCAAATTCGTAGAACAAAAGTTGTTCAGTATGATCAGTAGAAGCTCCAGTTAACGGGACCCACACCAGTTTTATTACAGCCTATATAAGGAATAAGATGATCGATCATTTAATTTTGCTTTACGCATTGAATATAATATGCTAAGTATTGCTAATTAATTATCGATATGACGCGAAAGTTTAACAAGCATTAAAGTTGCATGTAGGTTTATAGATCGCCTTTGAATTTTTATACCGAGATTAAAGATAAAAAAAAACGGCCAAGTGCGTGTCGGGCCACGCGCAATGTAGGGTTCCGTAGTTGCCAATATGTTTGGTATAGTGATTTACTTATATTTTGATATATTGCTAGCTCTAGCAACATTTTTAAGCAGGTCAGTGTATATACGATTTTTTTTTATCGATTATTGCTCGTCAAATAAGCCTTATTAGCTTTGATAGTATTCCTTTTAATTAATTGTATAGACTACTTTCATGAGTTGTTAGGGGGAGGGGACACTCGACTCCACTTTCAAGCCTATTTTTTCGAAAACGGAACCCTAAATTATAAAATGGTCTTAGAAGACTCACATCTATTTTTTAAGCTCTAACCAACGATACCCCACACGACGGGGTTTGACGAGAAAAAAAATCACCCCACTTTACTTGTATAGGAGGTACTCTTACAAAGATTTTTTTTCCAAAAAATTTTTTACAGTTCTCTTCGTGTTATTATTATGTATATCTTTGCCAAATTTCAGCTCTTAACTACTAATAGTCTAGGAGCTAGGCCGCGAACAGACAGACGGACAGACAGACATGACGAAACTATAAGGGTTCCTTGTTGTAATACCGGCCAAGTGCGGTCGGACACGCGCAAAATATGGGATCCGAACTTTTCAAAATATAAATGTTTATTTAAAAAAAACAGCATTAAATTTACATTTGGTAATAGAACATTTTGTATGGAAATCTATAAACTTTTTACAAATCCAACTGCGCATCTTAGGTTGGTCGACTATTACTCCTAAACTAAGAAAGTCTACTTAGACGTAATAGTTTTCCTTTTCTATTGATTATAATTCCTACTATTTTCATATTTTTTTCAGATGTCCTAATAAAGCGGTTTAGCTAAGCTAAGCTAGTCAAGTGTCTCCCCGGACACTTAACTCAAACAAAAAATTGCACTTTAAAGCTTAATATTTCGAAAACTAATCCCCTGTACTGAAAGATCGTTTTATCAAACCGTCAGTAGTTTTTAAAGCCCTATTCAATGATACCCCACAGTGTGGGGCCCACAGGTTAGGGTACGTCAACAAAAAAAATCATCTCTTTACATGTAAGGGAGGTAACCTAACAAAAAAATAATATTCAAGATTATCGGCGTGATTAATATCATAATATGTTAGCCATGCTAAATTACAGCTTTCTAGTACTAAATGTCACTGAGCTAAACCGCGGATAGACGGACGTACAGACACACATGGCGAAACTATGAGGGTTCCTTGTTGACTTTGGAACCCTAAAAATTAAGCTGTTGTAATTTTCAGTATTTTATTCAGTAGATTCCTTTACAAATTAAAACATAAGTTTTCGGTATGTGCAATTGTGCAGTAATATTCATAAATTGAACAACTTCTTTTTTAATTCACTTATGTTTAACTTAAAACCAGTTATATTCAAATATAAGATTTAAAAAAACACTTTTCACTGCCAAAAAAAAATTTTTAATGACCACCATTTTTTTTTCTTTTAAGCGTTTAATCAATCTAATGCCTATTTTAACAATTTGCCTGACCGTTTATATACGGACGAATTATTACAATTTGCCTGACCATTGATTTTATGGCAATCATAGTGGTATAATTAGGCAGAAATAGCACATTAATTTGCTCGCTAAGATTTGGTGATCATTTACTACATTTGGTGTTTTGCGGCGTTCTGATACAACGTTACAGTTTAGTGTATTTTTTTGGTAAGAGAGCTTAGGGTATCAAAGTATTTTTGGTGGTCATTATATTTAATTCCTTTAAAAAAAATCGGTGGTGTTATTAAAAATTATAGTTGGACTCAGTCTCCTTCGTTTCGCAAACAATAATTCCTTTTTTTGCTCTCGACTGAATGCTTCGCGTGACCTCCTCATTGACTTGTACTCAATAAATTTAGATTGTTTGATTGAATAGCTACCTACGCAATTTATAAATTTTCCTACGTAATCAATGACTTATATATTACTGTACGTAATGGAAATATTGACGAAGCTATGTCCAGTTAGCACTGTTTTATTTACATACATTGCATAGGCTTGCCAGATGCCCCGTATTTTATGGGCTACCCCGTTTTTCGCGCTACAAAAATTTAGGTACCCGTATTAGCAAAATCAAAATTATAATCTTTTAAAAGCTGTTTCCTATAACAAATAATATAGGTATATTTAAAAATCAAAGATTTTGTTATAAATAAAGCCGTTTTAGTTGTCTCCCGTAAAAAAATCTAAATCCCGTATTTTTGATGCTTGTAACCTTTAAATCAAAAAATGGTAGGTGGCAACCCTATATGGCACACAAATCATCGTAAAGAGGCTATTTTTGGACCCGCATCCTTTATATCCTTATTGCATACTTAGGGCAGTCTATGAATCCATACAGTAAGACGGGCAATCGTGCGGGGGCTGCGGGGCGGGTAGGGCCCACTAGACCATTGTCACCGTTTGTATAGTGCGGGGGGCCCATTCAATAAAGGTCGTCACGTCGCATTTTTATTATCAATCATTCATGCACTGCTCATTTTCATATTTTGATTTAGTATGTTTTTTTTTATATAAATTTATTTAATATTAAAACATTTTGTTACAGTTATTTTTTAATAAATTTCAAATTATTTATTTTGCTACAAATATTTTTTTTATAAATTTAAAATCATTAAAAAATAATTGTAACAAAGTGTTTTAATAATTCAATTAATATATTAAATATTATATTCTAGCAATATCGATACTTTTTTACATTAAAAATTTGTGTGCGTTAGACGACATCTCACCTGATGGTAAGTGACGATTTACTCGAGGATGCTACACGTAAACTCAAATAATGCTTATTCACTCTCGCCTTGAAGATCCTGATGTGGATCATTTTATAGGTATTAATGGGGTGTTTTTTTTTACGAATATGACATATATTCTATAATCCGTTGTTTTTTTTATTCAATTCAATATCTTTATTTCAGACGAAGAGACAGTCCATATGATTTTGTTAGTAACAATGTCCTTACAAATTATGTTAGTAACAGAAATATTTAAAATTAAAATTAAATTAAAATTAAAAATAACACATTTTATTATTAATAGGACTCAAGGACAAACAGTCATGTGTGCCCTTGTGCGACTAGCTATTATCTTCAGGTAGCTGTTGGCGCTACCGCGGACGGAAAAACTTTAAGAGCGGTTCCATTTAAGGTGACGGGTGGAACAGTTTCAGGGCCCTTCTTACCAGCCTTGAACACAAGGACCTCGCTCTTAGTTGCATTGTACCTGAGCCCCTGTGCCACTGCATAGTCCTCGCATATTTTTACCAATTTCCTGAGAGCACTGATCGATGGGCTCAGCAGCACCATATCATCTGCATAGCTGATGTTATTGACAGTGGTGCCATCTATTGAGCATCCGAATGGAGCACTGCTGAGCTCATCGATCAGACGATTCATATACAAGTTGAAGAACATGGGTGAGCTCAGGCCACCCTGCCTCACCCCGCACTCCAACCCATGTACCTAATCTAATTGTGCAGTACTATGTGACATGTATGTATGTATAGTAGTGTGTGAGATACCCAGCTCCGTCCGAAGGATGTCCAATGCTCCTCGGCTGGGTTCTTGCGTACTCCGCGACTTGCTCAACGCAAGTAAGGCTCATAGGCATATTACAAAATAACTAAAGTTTTCCACCACAAATTAGGTCTCGCTCTGACGTGTACAGGTTCATCATCATCATATCAGCCAAAAATCGTCCACTGCTGGACAAAGGCCTCCCCCGCAAGGATTTCTCTGCGTGATCGTATCAGAAACTAGGAGATCCGCAGGAGAACCAAAGTAACCGACATAGCACACAGAATCGCTAAACTGAAGTGGCAGTGGGCAGGGCACAAAGCTCGTAGAACAGATGGCCGATGGGGCAGTAAAGTTCTCGAGCGGCGACCGCGCACCGGTAAAACAGGTTATTCTACTTATTTGGTATCCGTAAACCACAAAACCTAGCCCGGTAGGTAGAGTTAATTTTCGCCTCCGTAAGTGGCTTCCATCCGTGCGTGGTCCAAACTCCCCCTCGGGTACCAATACCTCCGTTTGTAGGCACAAATGTTAAACCTTAATCAGTCGCGTCACTGATAAACTGTTCTCCGTAACACAGAACACTTAACGTTTCAAATCAAAGTTTTAACATATTGACCTTTTATCACACAACACCTACATACACACATCGACTTTTACATAATATGCATATCATATCTTCATTTTATTTCTAAATTACATTAAAAGTTCAATTTTAGGATTTACACTAAACTTAATATAACGCACGATTTTGGAAGAAAAAGTAAACAAAAAATCTTTTTACAAATATTATTTTATTCATTTGCTTACAGTAAATTATAAAAGGCACACAATGGAATAATGAGTTCATTAACTAAAAAATATTAAATTCAACATGGATTGGACGGCATATAGTTAAGTGTGGAATTTAAGTATATAATTAAATCAGTCTTTCTACATTACACATAACATAGGTAATATAAAAATAAGTAAGTAGGTACGTTATATTGTATTGTAGCTTACATACGATTAGAATAATAACACAGTGCAAAACAAAATAAAAAAATAATTGTGTATTGGCCAAAAGGACAAGTACATAATTAACCATGAAAAATTATATAAGAATATTTATAAAAAAAGTGATTTAAAAAAGACAAACTTTTGATCTACTTACACCTAAATATTAACTATAAAAAATAAAAAAAGTTATTGCTTAGAGTACAATATTCAGTTGGCTCTGATCAAGTCAGATGCCGTTCAATGAGATTTAAAAAAGTTCCTTAAGATACAGGGTGTAACAAAATTGGTGTAGGTCCCGTTAACTGGGCTTCTACTCATCATACTGAACAACTTTTGTTCTACGACTTTGCTGAAATCGCAAAAAAAATTACTCTTCATACAAATTGAAAAAAATATATTTAATTTAATTATTTGTACATGTATTTTTTTATTTTGGTGTAAAATAAAGAGTTATTTGAATTTTGAAATCGATCAGCTGATCGACCAATTTTGGGCATTTTTGTATGGAGGGTCCAAATTTATTTTTGATAATATAATTAACGATGGGTTCCTTCGGAAAAGTTGTTAAGTATGATGAGTAGAACCCCCAGTTATCGGGTCCTGCACCAAATTTTTTACATCCTGTATAGACAGACAATACAACAATTTGATATGATTTAAGATTTTACACAGGCTCCACTGTATAATAAAATAATACAGTTAAACTGTAATAAAACGGTGGGGGTAAATACAGTTTTATAAGCGACATACAAATCTTATAATGTGGAATGTGATGTACACTAAACTTACGGACGGAGATATATCTATATACTATACACGTGTATATATATATATATAAGAATGTCGTGTTAGTTACACCATTTATAACTCAAGAACGGCTGGACCAATTTTTATGATTTTTTGTGTTTTTGCATTTGTCTTCGTCCGGAATAGGATAATAAATGATATTCTTCAATAAAAAATGTAGGGTAGGTGTAGTGTAGTTAGGGTAGGTTAGGGTAGGGTAGTAAAGGGTAGTGTAGAGTGTAGTAAAGGGTAGTGTAGAGTAAAAGAAAAAATATCACGGCTAAGTAGGCGTATTAAAGCTGTGCAGTTGGATTTGTAAAAATGTTATAGATTATCCATACAAAATGTTCTATTACCAACTGCAAAAATTATTTTGCTTTTTAAAATATACATTTTTTTTTAAATACTACGGAACCCTACTTTGAGCGATGTCAACGTGTGAATCTGAATTAAACATACATATACCTACATTTTATAATATCTTATCAACTGTATTATGATTTATTTGTTTACAGTTGAATGTATAATTATTCATTTAATTCAATTTTTAAATCACTTTAGATTTTTGTAGATTATTTGTGAAAAAAACTGATTTAGGAACAGGTCCCTGGAAATGGCGTGACAGGTTGAACAATGTGGGATCACTTGCATAAAAAGATGAAACTGAACCATTTCCTCAGAGGAACTTATGGTCGACGGAAACATGGACTCGTACAAAAATATCAGCTGTTTGCTTTTGTATGACAAGATAAGTCCACTTTTATGCGAATTAACTATAGGTATATTGAGGAAAATTTTTCAGTTTCGTTTTCTCATTCACCTACTGATTTAATCTTTTAATTTTAAAATTTCAGAATAACAGATTCAACTTGGAATCTTAGTAAATAAATTGTACAGAATGCTTTTTTGCGAAAATGTACATTCAGCAGCACAGTTCGACCTTGCAATCGCCCTTATTTGATTTGTCTGTATGAAGTGAAGAATCCAACTTTACATACAGGGTGTATTAATTTCGTCCCCGCAGCGGCGGCGGCGTAGTGATCGTTTAATATCGTCACAAAATTGGAGTCCTCATGTAAAGTGAACGCACTCTTTGAATAACAACAGTGCATTTTCCATGGATCGTCTCTCTCTCTCTTATCGTGTGGCACAACTAACCGTGCTATCTAAAGGATAGACGGCGGTTGCCTGGTGTTGCACTTAGCATTAACCGCGGACACGTGTAGGGCATTTAGATTTACACCTACGGACGTGTGCAACGCGACCTTCATACACATTTGGAATCAGATGTGCAGGTTTCCTCACGATGTTTTTCTTCACCGTTAAAGCAATCGGTAAGTATATGTACGTAAGTTTGAAAAACTTGCAAATCGTTCTCATTTCCGTTGTATTTTTTTTATTTTTGTTACCCCAGAACTCCGTCATTTATAAACCGATTTGGGAAAAAATATTTGAAAGGATATACTTTCAGATTGGTCCCATTACGAAATTTCATCAAAATCCGTTAAGTGCATAGGAAATTTAAAAAAAGCAAAAAAAAAAGTTGCAAATTTGTACTCGGTTTTTGTGTGTTTAGCATTTCCAATTATTCGATATAACTACTGAAGCAGAGTCACGGAAAGAATAAAACTCCACCTTGTTGAAAATACAATTAAAGAGGTTACAATTCATAATTGATTGATTGATTGAAAACACTTTATTGCACAACAAAAAAAGATACAATGATGGAGGAAGTTGTATACATAGGCGGTCTTATCGCTAACAAGCGATCCAGACAACCGTGGAGGAAACATGTAAAATCATTATTAATTGATTCCAACGACTTTGTAACTATGGTGTCTTTTTTTAAGATGGCTTTATATCTCTTGGAATAGTGAAACTTGCGTTCGTGATTTTTTGGACTCTTATTCATATTGCTGATAGGTAGTACCTATTATTTGTCATGTAAATATTTTATCAGTTGTTTCTCAAATCTCGCACCAACGAAATTTTCTGATTAAGTTACTTGTAAAAAAGTTAATTTACGTCTTGTAAAAAAGTGTACTTACAATAACAACACTTATAACTAATACAAATGCTGTATTTTGTTTTTAAATGCGTATAGAGTTAAAAAATCCTAAATAATAATCTTTGAGATTCAATTAAATTCTATCATCGTCTTAACTCTTTAAAATCCGACAAAAATTAAGTCGCTTCACACACAAACTTATTTTCAGCTTTTTACAATTTAAAGAGTAAAACTGATTTCTATTTTATTTTTATTTTATCTTGTATAAGCGACTTACGTGTGGACAATGGCCGTCAATAAAAGTTAATAAAGCGTCACTCTATTACTTACAAACAAACTTCCATACGTTCCTAGTCAAAGACCACAATTTTTGCTTCAAAATCTACAATGACTTGAATAACTACTACGAAGGGTCATTTCTTAATAGGCATGACGACAGCATCAGAAATAAGAATTAAGAAGTCTTGATCACTAACTTGCCCTCCTAATTAAATTTTTAATTCACCAAAATCACAAAATGAGTACGTATATGACTGCTAAACTATGACGTCACGCCTAGGTATTACAAACACTTTTAGAAGAAATTGACGTTTTTGACAGATGATAAAAAGTAACTCAGATGACTAGCATTCATCATCCCTATTGTCGAAGCTTCATAAAATGAACAATATCCTTAAGAAACAAAATAGCTGGGCCTCTATTACAGTTTCACCAACTTACTCGGTGTGACTAGAGTAGCGTTTTAAAATTATCAATCGCGCATCACTTTCCTGAGGTTTAGGCATTTCATTGGAAATTTTTAAATTAAAACAAAACAACACAGAGAACATTCACACTTCATTACTTGAGAAACCAATAAATTTCTATATCTCTAGCTCAGATAAAAAAAAAGTTGAAATAGAATGCTACGAACTGTCAAGTTGAAGCCACTTTTTAAAACATGTATACGGGTGTTTACGGTATCGGCAAAGTATATAATTATATTAGTACTAGCAACATACAGTACAGACACTCCCTGCCGCTCTCTAAATTCCGACCTCACCCTCTCGTCACCCAGATTGATACAGATTGGTTATTGTTTGGTTCCCGAACGTATAGGATTTCTCCGTGATTTTGTTTGCTCCGACATTTGTTTTTAGAAATGTCATTTCACGACCGTTGTATGCATGCAGTGTCCGGGGTGTGGTATCGGTGTGTTATGTTTGTGTGCATGTCTTCAGCGAAGTCTTGGCACATACCATCGAGTATTTTGGAGTGGTTACGTGTGCGTTTTGATTGGCTTCACATTGAATTTACGTGAGGTTCTATCTAAACTTTTGATCTGAGATCTTGAGAGGAAAATTTTGTCATTTACATGCATGGCTCCACGTGGAGTATGCCTTAAATCATAATCCTCCTCATAGGTTGCTACAGCAAGAGAGAGTGAGACAAATATAGTGTAATTTTCAAACAATTTATTGTTCTCAGCTACGTCTTATGATCTGTAACTTGACTCCACTTCTCCGTCAAACCGTGAAAAGATATTGCTTCTCTATTGTAATATATTAGAATCTCATTGTCTCATCTCAAACTGACACCGGAATAACATATCCGAGTGGTATAATTGATGGCGCTGTCTAAGAGCTTCTAAGCTCCATTTTAAGGTTCCGCAGTGCCCAGTAACCTTTCTAGGTTTGTCATGCATGTCCGTCTGTGTCATGCATGTTCGTCGGTACATTACTGGCGTTTTACTCTAAGACTATTACAGCTATTGGTATGCTGAAATTTGGTATCGTTACACGAAGCTTTAGGGGGAGCTGTTCACTTCCACTCACAAGTACAAGACTAATCAAAAAATTCTGACGAATGATTACTCTTTCTTTGATCATACTGTGTAAAAAAACCGTTAAGAGTTTCCATACAAACGTACTTCCGTTTTAACAGAAAAGAATTCAAACTGCAAATTCCAAAATTCTTAAATATTCATTTTAATAAATTAGGAATTTATTAAAAATTAAAAACTCGACAGCGTAAACACATAACCCCTCTGTTTGGCCAATCGGTTAAAAATGTATCCTATGTCACTCACGGGATCAAGACGAATCTAACAATACCTTATACATTAAAATCCTTCAAGCCGTTCAGGCTGTAACAGGGAACATAGAAATCTACATACATACAGACACTCGAAAAACATAACCCTCCTTCTGAGGCAGTCGGGTAAATAGGTGTTTGCACCCACTTTTAAATTGTCAAAAAAACTTAATGTTTATTACAAATAATGTCATAATTCTGATTGGTTACAGTCTCAGGTTATGGTATTTGTTGGAGGACTGATACTTATCCATATATCCTTGTCATTTACATAACTAGTAATTTGTACTGTGTTGCGATTAATGAATATCTTGTGTGTAATTATACAAATGGACATAATTTGTATAATAGTGTGTAACATTGTAGAATTTGAAGAGGTGTACATGTTCTATGACATTTATTGTCTATATTAATGTTGACATCAAACTATTAAATTGTGTTGTGTTGCGAATATTGAATATATTGTGTGTAATTATACAAATGGAAATAATTTGTATAATAGTGTGTAACATTGTAGAATTAGAAGAGGTGTACATGTTCTTTGACATTTATTGTCTATATTGTATGTTGACATCAAACTATTAAATTGTGTTGTGTTGCGAATATTTAATATCTTGTGTGTAAGTTATTATGTGATTGATGGTTTGAATTATCATTATTGCACGCCATACTAGGCAAATCATAGATGTAAGATAAATTGACCATATTTTTGTACCTATAATTGCAATAAATTTACTTTGACTTTGAATCTATATATATATATATTTATAAAATACTCGTGTCACAGTGTTAGTTGCCATACTCCTCCGACACGGCTGGACGGGTATCCATGAAACTTTCTGTGTATATTCGGTAAGTCTGAGAATAGGTTAGAAAATTTTTCACCGGGATCTGAGCGGGCGAAGCCGCAGTAAACAGCTAGTTATTTTATAATATCCTTTAGAGCACAGGCATTTTTTAAATTTTATCGGGCTAAGCCGCGGCAAACAGCTAGTTATTTTATAATATCCTCTAGAGCACAGGCATTTTTTGACATGAGTCTTGAATTTTTTCTCTGGCAAACTAGTTACATTTTCAGTAATTTTGTTATAGAATCTTACTAATATGATATGACTTTTTAACCTCACTCAGTGTCGACAAGGCTACATCCATTTCATTAGTAATAGATTGATGTATTAAAATAAGAGAGAGTTTTTTTAATACATAACTAATTTAAACCTTTATTTGGTTCTGTTTAAATTTGTTACCATGAAAACCAATTACAGACATCGATATGTCTTCACAATGTATTTGCAAAGTTTAAATTCGATCCAGCATTTCGTTTAAGTACTCAAATCGAACTACGTTTGTATGACATGGAAACTCGAGCACACCCTTGACACTTTATACAACAGGCCAGAAATGACATTACAAAAAAATAATGACGGACAAAAACAAAATGGCGGCGAAATCCCATACGTTCGACAACCAAACTGTAACCAATATGTATCAATCTGGATGACGAGGGGGTGAGGTCGCAGTCTAGAGTGTCCATACTGCATGTTAGTACTGATATATACATATATATACTTTGACTCGAGCCTCCAAGCGAACCTTAATAAAATGGAACCATTTTATGTAGAAATAGCCTTATTAGTTATTTTCAATTAAACTGAGCTAGATTCTTAATAATTTAAGCCGTTCAGGCCCGAGTATGTTAAGGTTACTGTGGTGACACATTATGTAGGCAACACTATGTCGCCGCCAGTCGTCCTGAGCCATAAGTAATACTGGTCGTGTCAGTAGAAATAAGTGTACTACATTTATGTAAATTACTTTGTGACCTAATGAATAAATGAATGAATGATTTATTTATTGTATTGCTTAATTACATAAACAAAATTAAAAAAGAGAAGAGAAGATAAACAAAAAAAAGCAATTAAAATTATTTTTTTACCTTCGTAGTAGTTATTAAAGTCATTGTAGATTTTTGAAGCATAATTAGTAGTCATCTCTATTAGAGAGAGAAAGCTCAAACCCCCATAAAGGGGGGAAAACTTCAATTTGGACCCCGCTTTCCTCTAAACCTAATGGTCCTTTTTAGACCAGGTGTGTTTAAAAAAATTGCGTTTGAACATGGTTTTCTTGAAAAAACTCAATTCAAAATACGGATAGAAGCGCTATTTTAAAGATTGTGTACTAATAAAGTAGCACCCTATACGGCAGCTTGACAGAAAAGACCCTGTATACAAGACGGGCTAGCCTTACTCGATCATCAGCTCGAAGTGCACGAGGCCCAATCGGTCTCGGCGGCTGTAGTTGATGTTGCGCGCCCACGCGCGGCACTCTATGTTAATCACTATACCAGCTGGAACAAGGTGTAACAGGTACAAATATTAGTTATTGTATTTTACATAACAGTTATATATATATTATTCACAATTGGTAAGCCCTTGGTGTCATCTCACCTGATGGTAAGTGACGATGATGCCGAAGATGGAAGCGGGCTTACCAAGATTCTCCAACGCAATGGAGAACTGGCTATCGTATCTTCAAGCCGGAACATATCAATGTTGTTAACACTAATGTTCGGCGGCAAGACTTAGATAAGATGGTGGTAGCTAGCCAGGCGGGCTTAGAAAATGCCCTACCACCAACCAAACCGAGTCTTACAATTGACCCCGCCGGGAATCGAACCCGCGACCTCCTGTGTAAAGCCAGTGAACTTTTCCTCTGGTGGTTAAATGTAATAAAAGTTTCACTTTAATAATTAGTGTAAAGATAAGTCCACTCACTCTTCGGCCTTTGCAAATGCACCGCCACCAAAGGGCTGAGGTAGCCCTCAGCGTTGTTGTAGGGGTAGAAGTAACCGGGGAAGCCGTGGAGCGGGAGGTAGTTTATGGGGCCGATGTTCTCCTTGTCTGCTGGGGTCTCGCCTTCGCATGACACCCACACTGTGTTGGCCTAGGAACAATTAATATATACAATTGTTAAATGTTGTAAAATAAGTAGGTTATATGGAGTGGGCGGGGCACATAGCTCGTGGAACAGATGGCCGTTGGAGTGGTCCGTTGGTGTGGTAAAGTTCTCGAGTGGCGACCGCGCACCGGAAGACGTGGCGTAGGAAGACATTCCACTCGGTGGACTGACGACCTGGTTATGGTCGCGGAAAGACGCTGGATGCGGGCAGCGTAGGACGGGTCGTTGTGGAAATCTTTTAGGGAGGCCTTTATTCAGCAGTTGACGTGTTTCGGTTGATATGGTGGTGAATATTGTAAAAGGTGACAAGGCTGATGGTCTACCTGAAAAAATCGCCGCTTTTAGGCATCTGAAAAAACAGGTGAATTATCATAGCTTTGGTATCTTTGAAAGCTAAGATGGAATGTCTCGTATACCGGTAATCTCGCTGATTATCTCGACTCGCCCGCCCCAGAACGAAGCACGCGTATAGTGTGAGCAGGGGTACCCCACACAGCCCAGTCGGTCCTTGCTTATTAAGATCACCACATGGGCGTGATGTAGCGCCATATGTTGTTGAGTAACTGGGCGGCCTAGCTTTGCTCGCTGTCTAGTCATGTAGCGCCATCTGTTGTTGAGTAACTGGGTGACCTATCTTTGCTCGCTGTCTATTCATGTAGCACCATCTGTTGTTGAATACCTGGGCGGCCTAGCTTTGCTCGCTGTCTAGTCATGAAGCGCCATCTGTTGTTGAGTAACTGGGCAGCCTAGCTTTGCTCGCTGTCTAGTCATGTAGCGCCATCTGTTGTTGAATACCTTGGCGACCTACTTTGCTTGATGTACAGCCCACTATACAGAGCATACTGGAAGCTGAGGGACCGTTGCCCACATCCTGTTGGATTGCAAGGAGCTAGCACAGTACAGGGTCGTGCACCTCGGTGACCCACCCAAGGTCGCTCCAGGAAGTTGTCGGCGACCCAAGTCGTTACTGGACTTTCTGGAGGAGGTAGATTGGCAGTGAAGCCGACCAACTTACGCAAAATGGGCGCAACGATCGCCTGATTGCGGAAACCAGCCCGCCCCAAGTATAACTTCCCCTTAGGTCGCCACTCAAGAACCTTTCTTCTCGATTAGTTATAGCTTTTGAACAAATTTCTTTTTTGACAGATGATAAAAAATATGCCTGTGAATATATCAAACACTCACGTAGTCCCCGTTGTAAGCGGTGACGTTTCTGATGTGCCACTGTAGGTCGGGCGGCATGTCTTGAGGCAAGTCACGCGTGTCGTAGTACTCCGGCCGCCACCCGTAGATGCTGAATCAAAAAGATTTATATTAAGTTCACAAATCATAGCGTCTCTAAAACGGGTCTCATCTTGTATTTCGGCAAGGTTCGCCATACTCCAAGCGAGCGGGCTATGCTCGGAGTTTTCCTACGAGATCAAATCAGACACAAGGAGCTCCTTAGAACCAACTTGGCTCATAGAATCGCTAAACTTATGTGGCATTGGGCGAGGTAAATAGCTAAAAGAAACAGATAACCGTTGAGGCAGTAAAGTTGACAAGTGGCGACCGCGCACCAGAAGACGAAGCGTAGACAGGCCTCGCATTCGATGGAACGACGAGCTGGTGAAGGTCTGGTCAGTCGCTGGATGCGGTCACCTAAGGACCGGTCGTTGGGGAAATCCTTGAGAGAGGCCTTTGTCCAGCAGTGTATGGGTCTGATTGGTCGAAGTTTCTAAGGCTAGGGATGAACCCCCCACAGTCAGAAGGTTTCAAACAGCATACAAAGTTCGTGTAGGTACCGTTAACTGGGGCTTCTACTCATCAAACTGAACAACTTTTGCTCTACAAGTTTGCTGCAATAGCAAAAAAAATTGAACCCTTCATACAAAACGATCAGCTGATCGACCAAATTTGTGCATTTTTGTATGGAGCGTCGAAATTTTTTTTTGCGAATTGATTATGGGTTCTTTGGGGAAAATTGTTTAGTATGATGAATAGAAGCCCCAGTTAACGGGACCTACACCAATTTTTTTACACCCTGTATAAGGCCTCTGCCATCAACTGATAACGAGCACCAACAACGACTTAACGTGGCTTGCGGTCTTGAAAAATGCCACTAACAGTCGCAACCATCCAGACGACCGTGACGCGAGCCTCAATGGACTACGACAGCTCAAGTAGATCTTTTTTTGAACAAATTCAGTTCATTAGCAATGACCAGTTATCAGAGAGTGTCAACGATGTAAACATAAAAAATAACGGGATTGCTATTGTCCTTCTCATTCAGTTGATTTTTGAATGACCATTTAGCAGAGAGTTTTTATGCGTTAAGACTTTTTGATTCACCTATTCCTGGTGGGAAACTGGAGGAAGACTTGAAGATCAGTTTGAAATCAAAGGACCTAATATCAAGCACGAAGTTTCTGACAACATTATGACATCGTCCACTTTGCCAGGCGGCGGTGGGTTGTGAAACTCACTATTGTATTATTTGATAGTTGGAAAAGTAGACAGAAAATCACTAAGAGGACATTGGCCGAGCCGATGGGCCGATCAAGTTATAATAACTACACACAATAATTAAAATTAAAAACCCGACTTCTAAAATTCCGTCTTTTCTTGCACAGTCAGGTAAGAAATGTTTTATGCCACTCACGGGATAAAGACCCATCTAACGACATCTCGCACCCCAAAATCCATCCAGCCGTTTAGATTACAGAGCGTGCCAAAGAAACAAATAAATATACATAAATACACTCGAAAACATATTCCTCTTTCTGGCGCAGTCGGGTAAAAAGCATCACAACACTGACTACAGAGGCAAGCAAACATTTGATGGACAAAATATGTCTGGTGGATACCTGAAGCATACCCTGGACACTTCATACAACAGCCCAGAAATGACATTTCAAAAAACGAATGAAGAAACAAACAAAATGGCGGCGAAATTCTATACGTTCGACAACCAAACTGTAGCCAATCTGTATTAATCTGGGTGACGAGGGGGTGAGGTAGCAATCTAGAGATCGGCAGGGAGTGTCCATACTGTATGTTAGTACTAATACTTATATATACTTTGCCTGAAGACTAGATTGATATCGAATGATCTGCGTGTCTGTCCCGCTTGGATGCTATTTGTCTTTCAGTGACGATTTTTAACCAGACTGCACAAAAAAAGGCTTTTGTTTTTGAAGTGTTCATTCATTCATTCATATTAGCTCATATACGTCCCCACGGAGAGGCTCGAGCCTACCCTGAATTAGGGCGATCGGGCCTTGGTCGACCACGCGGGCCCAGTGCGGGTTGGTCGACTTCACACACAACCTGCGAGTTTCTCCGCAGGCGTGTGCAGGTTTCCTCACGATGTTTTCCTTCACCGTAAGAGCGTCGGATATACGAGTACGTACATATGAAATCTAAATTCGAAATCACATTGGTACGTAGCAGGTAGGAACCACGACCTGATTCACTGATTCAAAGAATCACTGAAATCTTACCGATTGAGTTTGAGGAATATGCACGGCGAGGACTTGTGGAAGCTGAAGTGGTTCTCCTCGATGCAGGGCTCCCACCCGCGGATGTCCACGTCGCACACCTTGCCCGGCGGCGGGGGGTTGCGGAAGTCACAGTTGTGTATGTTCTGACCCGCACCCGCGGTCTGACCCTTCTTTTTGTATACTGAAACAATAAATACAATTTATGTGACGATGACTTTTGTTTCTGGGCTGTTTAGTAAGCCGGATTGACAGCAAATAAAAAGCGGCCAAGTACGAGACTGACTCGCCCACTGAGGGTTCCATAACAAAACATGCTTGGGTACGAAACCCTACAAACTGACTGACTCGGTGACTCAGTGGTTAGTACTCTTGACTGCTGATCCGAGGGTTGTGGGTTCGATCCCCACCCAGGGCAAACATTTGTGTGATGAGCGGATTTGTTTGCTCTGTGTCTGGGTGTTAAATATCTATATATGTATGTATTTAAACTTATTTAAGTATGTATATCAGTCTCTAGTTCCCATAACACAGGGAATCCTACTTTGCAGCCAGATGACCATGTGTGACTTGTCCCAGAATATTTATTTTTATTTAAACATCAACCAGTTACAACAATCGGATCGAAGGACACTTAACTTTGCATCCCTACTGCTGGGGGACAACTCTCTTTCCTAACTCGGGGAGGTTAGGCCTTACTCCCAACTATGAAATTTACACATCAAAAAAAGATTGAGGGCAATATAAAGACGAACTGTTTTCCGCAACCATTTTTCCTGCTTTACCCGTATCCTGTGTGAATTTCCACACATTTCCGCCTTATTTTGTTTTTTTTCGCTCATTTTAGGGCATGCTAAGTAAGGCTCATTGGCGAATGGACTAACCGTTACGCCACAGTGGCGGTTGTTAAATGCTAGAGGACTATATGTCAAAAAGTTAACATTTAGACCGATTAAACAATTTATAGTCACGTGGCGTGCGTTAAATGAAAGAATGTATTGATGGAGCCACCTCCAGACTGTAGCCACTGAGGGGCTTTTACTTACTGTTACTACCCGCGCGAATTAATTGTGCACCTCGCGCTGTGACGTCATTCGGACGGTACCGTTTGCAAACTTTGTTTTACTGAGCGCTTGTGGCGAATGCGGGGCGCCGCGCGGGGTAGCGGGAGAGGGGTCACATTCCAGCGGAGTGCACAGTTAATTCGCGCGTGTATTAGTATAAGTACCACTCATAGGTGATAGCTCTCGGATGCAGGCAGCTAGTTTACCAGCATCTTTTAAATATTGCTTACCTGAAAGAAAGTCTTTGAGTTGATCTTCCCAATACTTATAGTTATCGTAGCCTGTGCCTTTATACCAAATGAGGGTACTTCTCACATCCTCTGGTAATGGCCGGAAGCCTAGCCCTGGGCTCGTGCCGATGAGACCATAGTCCTGTTGGGAAAAGAATTTAAAATTGTTATTTTGGCACTTCATTGCGAGACGTAACTAGCGGCAGTCTCGCTGTGCGGAAGGGGAACGGATGCAGTACCAGCAACGGCACAGATTACTAAATAGTTGGCAACGGACTGGCGTTTCGGAGTAGGTTCAACCTGAAAATGTGGCGCTCTGCTCTAGCTGACCGACATTTTTTTTATTCACAATTGGTAAACCCTTGACAACATCTCACCTGGTGGTAAGCGACGATGTTGCCGAAGATGGAAGCGGACTTACCAAGATTCCCCAACGCAATGGGGAACTGGCTATCTTATCTTCATGCCGGAACACACCAATGATATCAGCATTGATATTTGGCGGCAAGACTTAGATAAGATGGTGGTAGCTAGCCAGGCGGGCTTAGAAAATGCCCTACCACCAACCAAACCGAGTCTTACAATTGACCCCGCCGGGAATCGAACCCGCGACCTCCTGTGTAAAGCCAGTGAACTTTGCCTCTGAGCTACGGAGGCGGTTAAAAATATGTCGTCCTAGCAGGTTCAGCCTGTCAAGCCGACACTTCGAGAAGGTGTCGCTGGTCCTGGACAGCCTTGCGTATCCTTAACTATGTCCCAGGTGACTCACTAAATCGCAAAACTATCCTACTAATATTATAAACGCGAAAGTTTGTAAGAATGTATGGATGCATGTTTGCTACTCTTTTACGCAAAAACTACTGAACGGATCTGGCTGAAATTTGGTGGGTAGTCAGATTAGGGCCTGGATTAACACAGAGGCTACTTTCTTCCAAGCTCGCGAACCGCTTGCGGCTCGCGCACTGCGCACCCTCGAAAAGTCATAGAAAAGTTGTCCACACGGGTGAAGCCGCGGGAAACAGCTAGTAATTATGATAGTATTGGAGTTCTTTGGACACTGTATATGCTGTCAAAATAGGCTCGAATAGTACAATTTTATGAGAGAAAACTGGGCAGATCTCCTGCTTAATGTCATCAGCAGCAGAGCAGTGCACGCAGCAAGCGACCAGGCCAGATGAAGAATCGCTGCGCCATGGCAGTCACGGATCGCGATATCCTTAGCATTGGAAGAGCTGCTGTGTTCCCTTGGAACCACTACTTTGTATAAAATACATGTAACACATTATAAATATATAACGTTAAAACAGGCAGATTCAAAACTGCCACTGCTTAATTTATCTTTAAACAAAAGAAACAAGTACCCGCAATACATAGGTAAGTAACTATACCAACATCATCATATCAGCCGACGGACGTCCACTGCTGGACATAGGCCTCCCCCAAGGATTTAAACGACGACCGGTTCTGCGCTGCGCATCCAGCGGCTTCCCGCGACCTTCACCAGGGCATCGATCCACCGAGTGGGAGGCTTACCTACGCTACGTTTTCCGGTGCGCGGTCGCCACTCGAGAACTTTACTGAACATCATCATTAACAACCCATAAACCTTTCCACTGCTGGGGCACGGATGTCTTCCTAAACTTGGAAAGGTTACCTCATACTGCACACTAGATAACCAAGTCAGACTTGGTGGTGGCGAACCCCGCTGTCAGAAGTTTTTAAAGGCGCCCATACCGCATCTGGCACCGCCATCTAGTGATAGCAACCGGCAACAAAGGCTTAGCGTGTTTTGCGAAGCGGCGAAACGATAGGGTTCCTTGTTGACTTCGTAACCCTAAAAGGTGGATAAATAAATATGAGTAAACATACAATTGTATACAGGGTGAAATTGAAATTGTGAACCAAATTTTAAGGACATCCTGAACAAAGAAGATCTGCACTTCATATTCATAGACCTAGAGAAGGCGCACTTCATATTCATAGACCTAGAGAAGGCGTTCGATCGAGTCCCGCGAAAGCTGGTATGGGAAGCACTGAGAGCACAACACCTGCCCAAATTCTATGTGCAACTGACACAGGACATGTATTATAATGTCACCACAAAAGTAAAGAGTCCAGGGGGCCTTAGCGAAGCGTTTGAAGTCAAGGTTGGAGTGCACCAGGGCTCCGCACTCAGTCCGCTCCTGTTTAACCTCGTGATGGAGCTTATTACCCAGAACATCCAAGCCCCACTACCTTGGAACCTTTTGTATGCTGACGATATCGCACTTATAGCAAACACAGCCGAAGAATTGCAGACCACACTACACCAGTGGGTAAATGCTCAGGAAGAAGCAGGACTAAAAGTCAGCCGATCCAAAACAGAACACCTAGAATGCAAAGGTCATTGGGCAGCATAGTATGAAACCTATACCCACGGCCTACAGAAAAAAAATTAGGTAGGATGTTTAGATAAACGTCTCTAGTTCACGAATATATATGTCGCATTAACGTAGTTAATGGGATTCAAGCCAAAAGCTTAAAAAAGAAAAATATAATATTGAGGTTAAAACTTTCGTGTTAGCAACGTGACAGAACGTCCTTAAACGTTCTTGAGGTAAAAAAATAGATGGAGCCTATTGCTAGTGAAAAGCAGAGTTGTACAAATCTATGGAGCCTCTTGCTAGTGAAAAGCAAAGTTGAAAAAATGGATGAAGCCTCTTGCTAGTGAAGAGCAGAGTTGAAAAAATCGAAGGAGCCTCTTGCTAGTGAGGAGCAGAGTTAAAAAAATAGATGGAGCCTCTTGCTAGTGAGGAGCAGAGTTGAAAAAATAGATGGAGCCTCTTGCTAGTAAGGACCAGAGTTGAAAAAATCGATGGAGCCTATTGCTACTGAAAAGCAGAGTTGTACAAATCGATGGAGCCTCTTGCTAGTGAAAAGCAAAGTTAAAAAAATCGATGGAGCCTCTTGCTAGTAAAGACCAGAGTTGAAAAAATCGATGGAGCCTCTAAACTCTGCTCTTCACTAGCAAGAGGCGCCATCGCTTTTTTTCACTCTGCTGTCCATCAACAAGAAGCTTCATCGATTTTTTCAACTCTGCTTTTTACTAGCAAGAGGCTCCATCTTTTTTTTCAACTCTGCTCTTCACTAGCAAGAGGCTCCATTTATTTTGTCAACTCCGTACTCTACTAGCAAGAGGCTCCATCGATTTTTTTAACTCTGCTTTTCATTAACAAGAGGTTCCATCGATTTTTTCAACTCTGGTCTTTACTAGCAAGAGGCTCCATCACTTATTTTTACTCTGCTCTTCATTTACAAGAGGCTGCATCGATTTTTTCAACTCTGGTCTTTACTAGCAAGAGGCTCCATCGATTTGTACAACTCTGCTTTTCACTAGCAATAGGCTCCATCGATTTTTTTATTTCTGGTCTTCACTAGAAAGAGGCTTCATCCATTTTTTCAACTCTGCTTTTCACTAGCAAGAGGCTTCATCGATTTTTTTAACTCTGGTCTTCACTAGCAAGAGGCTCCATCACTTCTTTTTACTCTGCTCTTCATTTACAAGAGGCTGCATCGATTTTTTCAACTCTGGTCTTTACTAGCAAGAGGCTCCATCGATTTGTACAACTCTGCATTTCACTAGCAATAGGCTCCATCGATTTTTTTATTTCTGGTCTTCACTAGCAAGAGGCTTCATCCATTTTTTCAACTCTGCTTTTCACTAGCAAGAGGCTTCATCGATTTTTTTAACTCTGGTCTTCACTAGCAAGAGGCTTCATCCATTTTTTCAACTCTGCTTTTTACTAGCAAGAGGCTCCACCTATTTTTTCAACTCTGCTCCTCCCTAGCAAGAGGCTCCATCGATTTTTTCAACTTTGCTTTTCACTAGCAAGAGGCTCCATCGATTTGTGCTTCACTAAAATTGTTTTATTGACGCATTTATATATTTTTTTTACATTTTATTCCCATGGTTTAAAAAAAAAAATATTTGTAATGAAATGTGGGTTAATACTTAACAATTTAAAACTAATTTGGTTTTTGTAGGATAACTTTAGTTAACCGGGTCAGATTTTGCCCAATGACCTTTAGCAATAATACCCACTCGCCCACTATCTACTACCCAGACATGAAAGGAGTCCCAAAAGTGACACAATTTAAATACCTTGGGTCAGTCATCACGAAAAATGGCAGCGTGGAGGCAGATGCAGCGCACAGAGTCAATGTCAGCTGGCAGAAGTGGCGGTCGTTAACGGGAGTGCTATGCGATACTCGCATGCCTGTTCGCACAAAAGGAAAGATCTACAAGATGGCGGTGAGACGTGCGATCTTGTACGGAGCTAAGTGCTGGCCCGTAAAAGAAACGCATGTGCAAAAGCTTCACACCGCTGAGATGAAGATTCTAAGATGGTCAGGAGGCGTTTCAAGGCTAGATAAAGTACGAAACGGTACGTCCGGGCCAGTTTTAAGGTGGCCCCTATAGCCGAGAAGCTCAAAGAAAGTCGTCTCAGGTGGTACGGCCACGTAATGAGGCGAGAAGATGCCTATGTTGTGAAGACTGCCTTAAACCTGCCGGAGAAAAAGAGAGGCAGAGGACGCCCTCCATACACGTGGTACACCAGTATAACCAGTCTCGCACAAAAAGAGGATCTAGCCGACCCGACAACCCTAGACAGAATGTCATGGCGCAGAAAAATCAGGAGAGCCGTCCCTACTTGACGTGGGAAAAGGCAATGAAGAAGAAGACTCCACTCATGAAACCAATGCAACCGGAGCAAAAAGTTTCGACTCCTTAAAATTTGATACCATTTATTACACACTTTGTATGGAGTCCAAATTTTTTTGCTCCGATATTATTATTTTTTATTCAAAATTGGAAAACCCTTGACAACATCTCACCTGGTGGTAAGTGGCGATGTTGCCGAAGATGGAAGCGGCTTACCAAGATTCCCCAACGCAATGGGTATCTTGCTCCGTTTGTATGGGTATCTTGGGGAAAATGGTTCAGTTTCATGAGTACCCCCCTCAAAGTTTGGTTTACAATTTTAATTTCACCCTGAATAATTGAATATCCATGAAATATACTATAAGTACATAAAATTAAAGTATGTCCACAGTTGGACAAAGGCCTCCCCCAAGGATTTCCACAACAACTGGTTCTGTGTTACCCGCATCCAGCGGCTTTTTAATGAATTATTTAATAAGTGTTGATTTAAACCAAGATGCAGCCCGAATTTCTGATGATGACCAGGCTGGTGACTGAAGGCTATCAGAAATGCTTGAAAGTAGGACATTGAGCCTTGAACCAAAATACATTGGGGCGTTTCAAAATTAACTATCAACAATACCTGTTGCAACCTCGGTACCCGAGGGTTGATGAAGTGCTGCAGGAAGGTCGCCATGCAGACCGCGAACAGTGCGATGAGGCAGATGTAGAAGATGGTGTAGAATATTAATAGTTTCACTGTGAAAAAGAAAAAAATATTTGAGTGTACATCAAGCTTAATCATCGTGAATATTGTAAACATAAAACATGTTTATCCTTTTTTACAGTATGCTCTTTGTTGAGAGCATACTGTAAAAAGCGTCGGTGGCGCAATGGCAAGGGCCGCTACCTTCTGTCCGGGAGGTTGGGGTTCGAATCCTGCCACGTAACAATGTGTTGCGAATTTCGATTTTATATGTAGGTACGTTTATTCGACGCTCTTACGGTGAAGGAAAACTTAAACTTCGTGAGGAAACCTGCAAACGCCTGCGAAAAACTCGAAGGTTGTGCGTGAAGCCGACCAACCCGCACTGGACCCGCGTGGTCGACTAAGGCCCGATCATTCAGGTAGGTTCGAGCCCCTCGGTGGGTACGTATATGAACTGCTATGACAGTATGCTCTTTGTTGAGGTATCAATCAATTACATAGTATCAAAGAAAAGACGTAACTTACTAGCTTATCAACACCCACCCCAAAAACCCTTGAACCTAGAAAGCTGAAATTTTGCAGAGGTTTCCTTTGTTATGTAGACAAGGAATCATTTTAACTGCCCCGTGACATTGTGGTTAGTCCATTATATAAAAAACCTAAAAAAAAACATGTTAATTGACCTTATTATTGGTTGATAAATCCAACAACACATATTCTGTAAAATTTACGGTTCCAATTATACAGCCTTTTAAAGGTCGACAGACAGACAGACGGACAGCGTAGGTTTAGTAATCATCATCATATCAGCCGTAAGACGTCCACTGCTGGACAAAGGTGTCCCCCAAAGGTTTTTCACATTGACTGGTTCTGCACTGCCCGCATCCAGTAGCTTCCCGCAGGTCCTCGGTCCACCATGTGGGAGGCCTGCCTATGTTACGCTAGGCTAAGTAATAGGGTCCAGTTACCTGGAAAGAAACCCAAAAAAATGTGGGTTGAGAGCCGTTAAGGTGGAATCACCAATCTTTTTTTATTTATCTATTCATAATTGCTAAGCCCTTGGCATCATCTCACCTGATGCTAAGTGACGATGATGCTGAAGGTGGAAGCGGGCTTACCAATATTCCCCAACCCCATGGAGAACTAGCTATCTTATCTTCAAGCGAGAACACATCAGTGTTGTTAACACTGATGTTTGGCGGCAAGACTTAGATAAGCCTAAGCCTTGATCTTTTAAAACTGCACACCTAAAATGAGATAATTTACCTCGTTCGCTTCTGAAAGCGTGCAAGTTGGTTATAGGCGCCACCATCCTTGACAAATTCCTATTATGCCCTGCCCGCCCACTGCCACTTAAGTTTACCAATTCTGAGAGCTATGTCGGTTACTTTGGTTCTCCTGCAGATCTCCTCCTTTCTGATTCAATCACGCGTAGCATGCTCTTACGGTTGATAATGACATAAAAATTAGGGGTGAGCTATACTTAAAGTTTTTCTACGCAATCAAATCAGAAATGAGAAGATCCATAGGAGAATCAAGGTAACTGACATAGCTCACAAAATAACTGAAGAGGCAGTGAAATAAATAACAATAAAGTTCTCGAGGGACAACCGCACACCGGAAGACGTAGCATAGGCAGGCCTGGTGAATGTCGGTCAGTGGATGTGTCGGCTGATATAATTTTTTTATTTTTTTTTTAATATACCTACAAAATTAAGTAGATACTACTGATGTCAAACAATTGTCAGCCATTCTAGGGCTTCGAGAATTAGGAGGATTTTAGCGGCTTTTGGAGAATTACCTTGTACATACAAAATGTGAGTAATGGGATTAACACAACACACACATAAACATGACCCTTACTGTGGCTTACTGACTTTGTCCAGATTAGTTTTAACACTTTAAAAGTGTTCTAAGGTAATATGGCTAAATGAATTCATAATTTACACAAACAATTCTTAACATGAAACTAAATATTCCTAATATATGAAAATAAACATTATAAAAGAACTAATATATACTACTCAAAACATAATAAGGGCCACTTTAGTTTTTTCAGTACATTATATTTTTTTAATCGAGAAAAGTAAGTAAACTACTAAGTGCATTCATTAAGTTAGATCCCTGGCTAAAAAAGTGTCGAAGATCACAACATCCTGCTGATTCTTTGGAACTCCTTAGACTGCACAAAACAAGCAGCATGATTATTTTTATGGAAAATATGCTCATTTATTGTGTGCTCTCTTTTGAGCAATTCTTCGACACATTTGTAGCCAGTGATTTAACCTAATGACTTAACTTCCTAGTTTCCTTATTTTTCTTGATTTAAAAAATATATTTGTGGCTGTTTGAACCACATCTCTTTATGAAAATGTACTGAGAAAACTAAGATGGCACTTATTCTGTTTTGAGTAGTTATACTTTGATAATATTATCTCCTTCAATTGGTACAACTGGTACAAGTCTTGTTTTTGCATTTATTCTATTTTAGGGTTCCATAGTAAATAAGGAACCCTCACAGTTTTGCCATGTCAGTCCGTCTGTCTGCAGCTTAGCTCAGAGACTATTAGTACTAGAAAGCTGTACATTACCATGCAAATAATCACAAAAACAAAGTTTTTTTAAAGATTTTATTTTACATAAAATCTTTAAAAAAAACTTTTTTTATGGTACCTCCTCTACATATAAAGAGGGGGTGATATCATTGAATAGTTCTTTTAAAACTACTGAGGGTTTTCTAAAACCATTTTTCGATTCAGAGTTCTGTTTGGAAATCCTTGAGGGGAGGTCCAGCATTGGACATCTTTCGGCTGATATGGTGATGATGACTGAAGGTTTGGGTTTGGTTTCAGCCATAGTTTACGTTTTGGCCAAAACTCAGCAGAACCTTCGGCTGCGCCGAAACTCAGTGTTTGTGAAGCTTCACAAGGCTCTTCGACTGTATAATCATCAAACCTAACGAACCTATTTTTGGATTTAGTATGGCAGTCCGGTTATATGCACCTTAACCAGCATCCCCCCACCCCCTTACAGCCACTAGAACTACACATCTAATTTTTTAAATAGAGAATATAGTGCCTTTTTCATGCTTTACAGGAAAACCTAAATGAAAAGGTATGGAACCCTCTCCATGCACTGGAACGGCTTTACATAAAAGACGCAGTCATGTCACAGAAAACTGAAATCTTCGAATCGGAGGTCTCAAATTCTGTCACGTTCAGCACAATATGCCACGCCCTGCTTCGTATCAGGTTAAGTTTTATAACTGAAACCTTACAACAATAACACTTTTGTGGAGTCTATTGACAAGAACTGGACCATTTTTATCGACCTAGTGATTAGTAGATACTCACTCCATCCGGACCCACTTCTTCCCAAGACAGTTCCTGGCTCGTACGTTTGGTTTGGGTACGTCTTCGGAAAAAACGATCGTCTTCGTGGCTTCGACTCTATTTCGAACTCTTGCAAATGAGGATAGGGGCGCGACATTACTATAAGGCACTTTTTTATTTACTAAACGAAAGAAAAGTCGTTGGAAAAATATGTAAATATAATCAAACACACCCCGGCCGGACCACGACACCCAAATATAATCAGTGTTGCCAAACCGATCGGTCAAAATACGGTGTTAGTGGGTTCAAATTGCGGTTTCCGCCATACAAACTGACCAAAACTTTTAAAAATAATGTGTTTTTATAGCGCTTATGCCAAAACTACGGTGTTTCTATGAAATTTCTCAAAATCCATCACAGTAAACGACACTGAAGAACACGTATATACAGTACATCTACCGTAATTACGGTGTAGTTGGCAACACTGAATAATTGTACACCATCACAGATCTACTAATACACGACCGACAAACCACAGATCTACTAATTCAATAGATCTGTGCGACCACAGATCTACTAATTCAATAGATTAAACACAAATTAAAATAAAACTGCGACGATATTGCTGTGTGCTTACGCAAACTAACCCTCCATATGAGAAAAGGAGATGACTCTATTCTTGTCAGTATGCCGATTTCATGCCCCGTACAGCCCTAAATGTCAAACTCTGGCCACCAGGGATGTGCCGTACAGATTTAATCGATATCGAAAGAACCCAAAAGCTGGCAGCTACCATAATTTAGCTATGGGCATGTTTTATCCTTACTATTCCTTACTTATTATTTATTATATCAGCTCATATACGTCCCCACCGATGGGCTCGAGCCTACCCTGAATCAGGGCGATTAGGCCTTAGTCGACCACACGGGCCCAGTGCGGGTTGGTCGACTTCACACACAACCTTCGAGTTTCTTCGCAGGCCTGTGCAGGTTTCCTCAAGATGTTTTTGAAAAACTCATTGGTACTATTCCTTACTATCCTTAATATATATATATAAATAGGGCTATTCTGATTAGAAGTCCTCAACCAATTCTATACAAAAAAAAACACTTCAGTCCGTAGCTCCGTTGCGACGCTGACGTGCGCGAGCACGGAAATGAGTTTTTACCAGATCCCTCGGGAACCATGTAAGGATTTGCTAATTAGTAAATTATTTCATTTCCCACCCCCTCAGCCATCTCTGTGCAAAAAATCACAGCAATCCATTGTTCCGTTGCAATGTTAAAGAAACTAACAAATAAAAGAGTATATTTTCAGTTCCCTCAGGAACTGCATCGGACTCGGACTATGCTATGCTATTTTCACGGGATAAAAAGTAGCCTATGTCCGTCTCAGTGACACAGACTACCTGCATGCCAAATTTCATCAAGATTGGTTAAGGTGTTGAAGCGTGAAAAGGTAACAAACAAACACATTTTCACATTTATAATATTACTAGCTTTTGCCCGCGGCTTCGCCCGCGTGGACATCGTTTTTATGACTGTCTTAGAGGGTGCGCAGTGCGCGAGCCGCAAGCGGCTCGCGAGCGTGGACATGTATATTCTCCAGATCACTCGGGAACTATGTCAGGATATGTGGCACTGGAAAAAATCCATGTCCACGCTCGCAAGCCGCTTGCGGCTCGCGCACCGCGCACCCTCTAAGACAGTCATAAAAACAATGTCCACGCGGGCGAAGCCGCGGGCAAAAGCTAGTATATATATATAATATATAATAATATTATAAATGTGAAAGCGTGGATGTTTGTTACGCTTTCACGCAAAAACTACTTGACGAATAATCATGAAATTTTGTACACATATTCTGGGAGGTACTAGAAGTAACATAGGGTACTTTTTATTAAAAAAAAAATTGTCAACAAATAACATTTTGCTACTTTAGCGCCATCTAACATGGGAAATGACGTGATTTACTAATAAGCATATCCTGACATAGTTCGCGAGTGATCTGGAGAATACTCATGTCCACGCGCACCTCTAAGACAGTCATAAAAACGAGCAAAAGCTAGTAATATTATAATTGTGAAAATGTGTTTGTTTGTTACCTTTTCACGCTTCAACGCCTTGACCAATCTTTATGAAATTTTGCATGCAGGTAGCCTGTGTCACGGGGAAGGACATAGGCTACTTTTTATCCCGGGAAAATAGCATAATCTGATGCAGTTCCTGAGGGAACTGAAAAATTACTCGATTGTTGTGATTTCTTGCACAGAGATGGTTAAGTAGTTGGGAAACGACATAATTTACTAATCACCCTTAAAGACAGTCATTAAAACGGAGTCCACGCGGGTGAAGCCGCTGGAAAAACCTAGTCATTAATAATTATTGTAAACATAATTCAACCGTTATCATTATGTACATGCCAAGTGAATGTAAATTAATGTGAATGAGGTGAAAAATAGTTACACCAACTGTGAGGTGGGTGTGACATACGCAAATACATAATATAGAAGTTGTCGATTTTGATAACTGAAATGACTACTTATTACTGTAATATATTAATTTACATTAGGGACGTGAGGTAAAATGATAAAATTACCGAGTTCTAGTTATAAAAGTATTTATATTTCTATAAAAAAACAAAGTAGTGTTCTTTTACACAAAAATCAAAAGTATTTAGGAACTATGACTTACTATCTAAAAAACTGAGATATTTTGACAACTGTGCACACGAAATTAAAAAAATACATCTGTCTAATATAATTTAGCTAAAAGATAACATAAAATCAACAAAAAATATTCTAATAACTTATTTTATGAGGTCGTGACTAATGACAGTTCGTAAATTGTATGTTATAAATATCATAATGAAAAAACATGAATCTCTCAATTTTAACCAGTATTTATTAAGTAAAATAAGACTTATTCCAAGACCATTAGAACTAGTTTTGCAAGGCACCAGTACAATACGTTATCAACTTTCTTATATAATACTGTGAACAAAAAAACTTAATATCTACCCTATGACTTACTATGAATGCAAAAAAACACGTGATTGAATGGCTAAAAATTCTAAACTATGAAGAGGTAGAAGATCTACTTACACACATATCCTAATTACAATTGCAAATTTACTCCCTCACTATCTCTTTCCTTGATGCACGCACACACACATACATATACACAAACACTCAGACGCTCGCGCCTTCTTTATATATAATTTAAATTTAATTATTATTATTTTTTAATCTGACTTAGAGTATCAAAAAACTATTTATGTATCCATGTTTTTGGTAAAGATGGGCGAATACTTCTGACACAGGCAGTTATTAACATTTCTTAAAAGAAGTATTCAGAAACTGTAAACTATTTTGTAAATTGAATGATGTTATAAACAATATTTTTTTTATACAAAAATCAACAATATTTAGGAACTATGACTTACTATCTAAAAAACAGATATTTTGACTACTGTGCACACAAAATTAAAAAATATATCTGTGTAATATAATTTAGCTTCAATATAACATAAAGTCAACATAAAACATTCTAATAACTTCATTTATGAGGTCGCATATTACGTACCCGCTGTGTTTTCGCAAGTGTAGTTCACTAGATAATGAATTGATGGTTATGAGATACCCGACCTCATCCACGCCGGGTTGCCATGATGCCAAGGGCTTAACCAAATGAAGATAAAAAACCGGCTAAGTGCGATTCCGATAAGCACTCTGAGGGTTCCGTACCACCACGTCTCCACACAACTACATAGTATAACGAAATGATACCTATTCACATTACAATCAAAAGACATCAACGCGAGCGACAAATGTATGCTTTTTTTGTCACTCAGTTCGGACTTCTTAGCGCAAGTACGACTCACACTTGCCCAATTTTTATTATTTGTTGTGTTACTTCAGTATTAGTGCTATAATCACACCAAGTATCACGCTTTTAATGTATTACCGTTTTTACAATAGAGCTAAATCAAAAACCTCTAAAGACCTATAAAAAAACACATTTCTTTGTATGGAGACCCCCTTATTTTCTCTATTTTTAAATCTTTTTTTCTGGTTTGGCAATGCGCCCTTCCTGCACTGCATTGATGGTACTCGTTGTCGTAGTCTCATCTAATAATCCCTGAAGGCAAAAGTTAAACTTGTCAATTACTTCAATCAATGCAAAAATGTGAATGTGCGTTTATCGAATTAATCGTAACACCAATTTCACAAGACCTCTCGGTAATACATTGTCTAATATACTATCTACTACTTATGCTGGACTATGGTTTTTAGTTTTTTGGGAAAACTATGACATAAAAACGTACTTAAATAAACTCATATTAATACTTTACACCTTAATATACATATATATGTACTTAAATAATTTAATAAGCTCTTTGCAGTGAAACACTGCAAATCGCTCATTATTTATACGTATGTATCTTATTTGTAAAATAATTAGCCTAAATAATTAAAAATGCTACCCAAAGACATTATTCCACGCGGACGAAATCGCGGGCACAGCCAGTATGATCCTTTCTAATATTATAAAAGCGAAAGTTTGTATGGATGTATGGATGTTTGTTACTCTTTCACGCCATAACAGATAAACGGATCTGGATGAAATTTGGTAGGTAGACAGATGCGGACCTGGATTAACATATAGGCTACTTTTTTCCACGCTCGCGAGTCACGTGTGGCTCGCACACTGCGCACCTTCGAACACAGTCATGAAACTATGTTCACGCGAGCGAAGCCGTTGGCAAAAGCTAGTATAATATATAACAATGTCGAATTCAAACTTTCTACGTAAAACAGTATCTGAGAAAAACGGGCGTGACAAACGGACAAATGGACGCGTAAGTAACCTTGTATGGGTTCTGTTTTTCCATAAGGAAAGTATACAACCCTAAAAGTCATTAGCTTACCATTGTTGCGGTTGCTTGTGGCGTAGGCAGGCAAGTGGCATTAATGCTATTTGGATCGCCAGCTATATGTGGCATGGAATGCTGAAAAAAAATCAAACTTTCTATGTTAAAAAGTATCTGAGAAAAATGGGCGTGACAGACGGACGGATAGACGCGTAAGTGATCTTGTAAGGGTTCTGCTTTTTCTTTTGAGGTATGTGAGTGTGGTTGCAGTTGGTTGTGGCGTAGGAAGAAAATTGGCATTATTGTCATTTGGTTGGCTAGCTACATGTGACATGGAATATAGAAAAACTTTGAAGTACGATAAAATGTAAACAAAACAGAAATTTTAATGACTATACGAGTATGTAGACTGAAAAATCGAGCACGTGCGATGTTGTCAAAGGCTTACCGTGGTTGTGGTTTCTTGTGGCATAGGCAGCAAAGTGTCATTAGTCCTACTTAGTTCGTTAGCTACATGTGACATGGTTAATATCCTGAAAAATATATTAGACTTTGAAATACGATAAAACATAAACAGAAAACAACTAACTTTAAGTTAAGTGTACATTAAAAAACTGGCATAGTGCGAGTCAGACTCGCGTAAAATAGGGTTCCGTAGTTATTTTCAAAAAAAATATGTTTATTTTAAATATTTCTTTTTATTTTTTTTAGTTGGTGATATAACATTTTGTATGGAAAATCCATGAACTTTTTATAAATCGAACTGCTTAATATGCCAACAAATCTTTTTATAAATCTTAAGTTGGACGACTATTACTCCTAAACTAAAAAAGCCTACTTAGCTGTGATAGTTTTCCCTTTAAATTGATTATATATATCCTACTATTTACATTTTTTTCCACATGTCCTGAAATAGAAGTGTAGCTAGTATTTATTATGATTTTGTAAAAAAAAGTTATAATACAGTAAGTGCTCGAATTGTGGAGAAAACTTCCTTCGATTTCTTACTCTACCACTTCATTAATTTATATACCCTTGCCAAATTACAGCTTTCTAGTACCTACTAAAAGTCTCTGACTTAGCTAAGCCAGGGGGGACATTGCGAAACTATAAGGGTTCTTCTTAAAGGGTTAATCTTTGTTGACTACGGAACCCTAAAAATAGAAAGCATGTGCTATATTATTGTCAAGAAATTTACCGTGGGTGTGTTTGATTGTAGCCTAGGCACAAAAGGCTCACTACAACTTCTTGGTTCGCTTGCTTTTAACATCGGGAAATCCTGAAAAAAAGTTTATTTAACATTGAGATACCATAGTTAAAAATAAACAAAAAAGTAGTGTTAATTGAAAAACTGGTCAAGAGCGCAAGTAGGACTCACACAAGCAGGGTTCCGTATCAAAATTTTTGTGACCGGTATAACAAGACCTCTAATTACATACATTGTCTCACATAATCAGAGATCTGCTTTTACTGGACAATGCTTTTATTTATTTTTTGAAAATCTATGATAATAACGATATTCCAGGCAGTTTTCAAGTAATCTGTGATCTAAGTTGTAGTAAACTGTATTAATTTCAAAATTTTGGCTTCAGCGGTTTTGAGTGCGAATAGTGTTTTGGCAGATATTTTGAGCAATATCTCCAAAACAAACAAAGGTAAAATTTGGAAGAAATACTATATGAATGCTTAGTAGTAACCTTTTTTAAACGACACTCAACACGTAAGGGTTCATATATTTTTTTGTGATCACCAAACTTGCCACCTCCCAAATTCCCCAAAAAATATTTTTATTGTTGCAAAATGTGTGGGTTAAAACTATAGTTACGTCAAATTTTAACTTTCTGCGTTAAACAGTCGGTGAGAAAAACAAGCGTGACGGACGGATGGACGGACACGTGACTGGTCTTATAAGGGTTTGGTTTTTCCTTATGAGGTACGGAACCCTAAAAATGGAACGCATGTGTCATGTTCTTGTCAGATGCTTACCATGGTTATGGTTGCTTGTGGCATAGATGAAAAAGTGTCATTAGTAATACTTGGTTTCGTAGCCCCATGCAAGATCGTAAAATCCTGAAAAAAAATATCAAACTTTAAAACGTGATAAAATAATAAACAGAAATTATATAAGTAAATGTAGTGTCTTGTATGCATAGAAAGTATGTGCGGATAAAACAGTGATGTAAGAAAAACTCGAAAAACGTTAGATGTATCTTTCTACTAAGATATTAAAACTCAAATTTTCATATTCACATTCATCAAGTTTCATGCAACATTTCAACATTTTCCAAGTTCACTTGTTAGCATGTACGTGGTAGTTGTGTGTGTTTTATGTGTGTATGTCCTCTTGGATCATCAAGACCCATGAAGCGTTATTTTATTCTTTTTAAAGCAAATAAAAGAGTGGAATTTAGTTTATTTAATGCAAAATTCCACCCAGAACGAACAAATAAAAACATGTTAATAGTTGATGTCCTCTGACATCTGTACTATGAGTTCTTACAAAAATATGCCACCTACATACTATGCCACTGGTCACATACCTATCAATCCATACATTTTAACCGGCATCCCAGTATATTCTTAGGAGTTGTATCAATCCATACATTTTAGCCGGCATCCCAGTATATTCTTAGGAGTTGTATCAATCCATACATTTTAGCCGGCATCCCAGTATATTCTTGGGAGTTGTATCAATCCATACATTTTAGCCAGCATCCCAGTATATTCTTAGGAGTTGTATCAATCCATACATTTTAGCCGGCATCCCAGTATATTCTTAGGAGTTGTATGGCAAAGCCCCGAGCTGAATGTATGTTTTCTATAGCCATATTCAAATGGTAAATTTTTATTTCAATCCCTCACAGGACAGGCATTGCTTAGTATGCGGTCAGCAGTCAGGTCAAAGCGAACACAGCGTCATGACCACAGACCGCATCCAGTGTGACAAGTCCTTCAGTGTTGGGGACAGCGTATACACATATCAAATATTGTAAATATCTGTCATGGCAATTGACATTTTATATTCATTTGAGCATAAAAAACTCTGTTCAAATAAAAACTAAAATTGTAATCTATAATTTATACTATAAAGTTCCTTACCACAACTGCTGTCTTATCGGGTAAATTCAAAGTGGGTGCGGCATCTTCTCGTACTTGCAATAAGTTTCCTCGTACAAAGCACTCGGGGCTGAAGTGTCTTGAGCACAATCTCCAAGATTTTTTATGCTGTTCTCATTTTTGCTAATGGCGTCAAACCACCGCTAGCGAAATTGATCACTTTGGGGGAACCTTAAAGAAAATAATTAAAATGTAAGATACCATTACTATTACTAAGTGAGGTAGGCCTTTGTCCAGCGGTGGACGCCTTTCAGCTGATATGATGACTAAGTGACGCACATTTATCGACCATAATTTTCACGTCACTAGTAACCTAAAAACAGTTTTGTTTATTTTTACAATTTTTGTTCTTATTTTCACTCTTAACATTATAGTTTCATTTAGATTTGTAAAATGAGCCTTCATGAAAGTCTTGTCTCATTGATATCGAAACATTTCGTGGTTCATTTAACGAGAAAACGTATTTCTTTTACTCACGTGTGGAAACTGCTATTATCACTCGAGTTTTCTCTATTTCTCGAATGAGATTTGCAACCACGCACAATGCACGACATTCTCCATGTATTGTTCACTATTCCACAACCAAAAATAAACACTTAACTATTTCTTTAAGATTGTTTAAAACCTTTTTCGTCCGACTAGGCACCTTAAGACCGACGCAAATGACAACGCAACAAAATTTTAAAGGACTCCGAATGCTTGTTACCCTTTGGGCTAAAAGTGCCTTCTTTATTTGGTAGCTTGGACAGATATCCATAGGTTATCCAATTGACAATTAGGGTGGTACGGTTTGACGTCATCAATGTTTAATCTATTGAATTAGTAGATCTGTGTGTGCGACAAACAAACAAACTTCGATTTTTGTAAGAATATATTAACGTCTCTGGGTACTAAAGCCCTTTAGAGACAGTCTTTCTACTATGGTGTTTTTTGGCAGGGTTAGTGGTGATCACGTTCGCAGTTTTACTTTCGTATTTTTGCATTGTTTTCTACTAGAATTTACTTCAAAAAGAGGTGTGTTTAAGAGAAAATAGTCTGATGCACGTTGTAAGCAATCTGGATAACAAGAAAATAATAAATCAGAGCGTCCCAAGCTTTTTCACAATAATACTGGTATTTATTGTTAATTATTATTTTCAACTTTTATTAAGAATTATTTTTTACTTTTTAGTCTGATGTACTTTAAAAGCGTGTTTTTTAGTTTTTTTAAACTCTATTTAGTTTTTAATTCAAACTTATGAAATTATTATATTGTCGCTGATTCTTGATAAGTCTACAAAGTTTGAATTAAATCTGTCCGTTCAAAGTTGGTCAAAATTGAGTCCAAAGGAGTCGGTTACATACAAACATACAGGTGAAGCTATTAGAAGCGTGAAAAGTAAGAGGACCTGAACACCCGGCTTGTACTGGGTGCAGTTTTATAAACGCCCTACTGCAACCGGGCGGTTCACCTTCAGGATCGCTGCAGATGTTGCAAAGAATTCCACAGATGATTTGTGATGCACCGACACCAGTCTTACATATCAAAATAGAAATGATGATCAATAATTTAAAGACTATCTCAAAAGGGCTCGTACCTGGACACGTAATATTTTTATATTTATTGTCAGTGTCACTAGGAGTTTTTGGCGGGGTTTGTGACGAACGCATTCTTAGTTTTATTTTATTGTTTTTGCATTGTTTTCTGCTAGAGTTTTGTTTCAAAAGTGGTGCGTTTTGAATAAAATTGTCTGGTGCACGTAAGAAATGAGGCGAACAAGAAAATAAAATGAAGAAGGACGTGAAGACCCGACTTGCACTGGGTGCAGTTTTATAGACGCCATAATGTGTCTGGGTGTATCAACTCAGATTGAGGCTGCTGGAAATACTGTCTGGAACTCCGGAGAAGATTTGTAATAAATAAAATAAATAAATAAATATTCTAGGACAAATCACACATGGTCATCTGGCCCCAAAGTAAGATTCCTTGTGTTATGGAAACCAGAGACTGATATAAATACATATATACGTTTAATTACATACATATACAGATATTTAACACTCAGACACAGAGCAAACAAATCTGCTCATCACACAATGCTTGCCCTGGCTGGGGATCGAACCCACAACCCTCGGGATCAGTAGTCAAGGGCACTAACCACTGAGCCACCAAGTCAGGCACTGGCACTAGCATTTCAAATCAAAAAAGAAAACTAAAATGAAGATTGTCTCAAAAGAGCTGGTACCCAGACACGTTAATTAATTTTAACCAACCGACAATCTGTGTAAGAACAAGAACTGGGACTTTTTGGCGGGAATTTGTGGCGTTCAGTTTGTCATTTTTCTTTTATTATCCGAAAAATTACATTTAGTGGTTTTTGATGTATAATATTGATAGTGTATTTATCAGCGAAGGATCATATAAGTGTTTCTTGTGTAGGATAATGAAATAAAAGTGTGTATACTGTGTTTCGAGTTCTCACAAGAAGTCCAAGCAAGCTTTAGCAAAAGTGCTATCATTTTGCTAGAGTATGTAGGTTAGGTTAGTTTATAGACAATAATATGATGTGAACGTGAAGAAACTACTGAAAATTACTGAAGACGTGAATTCTACTGAAAAACATATAATGAAGACTAGGCGGTATGGCCAATGAGCCTTAGCCTGCCCTAAAAGGGCGAAGAAAAAAAAAGATAAAAAAGAACAAGAACTGTCAGTAATGTTACTTTGTCATGTCAACTTGTCAAGTGCCTGGCTCCCTTTTCTTTATATATTTTAGTGTAAACTAAAAAAAATATTAATTTAACGTTTTCTTCATTTTTATCGTATTCATATTTGGAAATTCCCATTTAACACAGTTGCAGTGAATTGTAGAAAATGACTTCCACTACGTGCAAAGTTATGTTGACGATCGGATTCTTGTCCTTGTTCCACTCGGCGTATTCTGCTGCACAACGTAACTATCCAATACCCTGTATATTCTCTGCATTATTTGAAGTTGCTATTAGGGTTGAACCTGAAAATGCGGCGCCGGCGGTCTCCTGCAGCCGACCTGGCTCCGCACGTATCGACTCGTCGTCGTTCTGGCACGATCAGCCGGCTAGGTCGAGATGGTGGACAGGTCCTGGATAGTTGGTTTTTGGTGGACAATAGTCCTTTATGGTTTCCTATTTTCATTACCATCCCTAGAGAACTGGAACAGGAACTATGAATTTTGTTCAAGTTTTAAGTATCTTGGCTTGACCTAATTGTAAATTAATGTTTTGATTTCTTTCAGATCGTTCATATTTGCGTATCACATCCCAGGAATTCACCTCACTGCCAGCAGATGTAAGTGATGCCATTACTTTTATAAGGATTTTTTATTTAGTCCAGTCCACTTAGCCTGCTCGCTCGGGAAGGCTGCGCATGTGCCGTTATAATACCTACACCCGCTGACTGGAAGGCGGCACATGTGCCGCCGCGCTACGACCAAATACAAAAGTACCAAGGACATGTATTAGAGTTCATTCTCTCCTATGGTGTTTTATGTGAGAGAATAAGATATATATGTACTCTTTAAATTTTGCCAGATAACAATTCAACTCATTCTTAGCCAAAAAATCAGAAATTTCAGTTTGTGCTCTTTGGTGTGCTTAGCGGCAGCGAAGTGCAGTTATTTGTGTAATTTTGTGAAGGAATTCGGACTTCATGGAAGTAAACTGAAGGAAGTATTGATTATTACATGTATTCAGTGTATTGTTTCCCTTATTTTTATTGCAATTGGATACATATTCACTGAAAAAACACATAATTTGTGAAATGCATACTTTTTTGTTCCTTTGTAGACTTCACATCAAAATATTGAACAAATAAATTGGTATTGGACTATCAGCTGTAAAATGAAACATAGAATAGAGATGTTTGACTGTATTTTACTTTTTACTTCATAACTCTGGACAAAATACTTATTATAAAAAAACATTTTTTTGCAAAATCGGAAATTCGGAATCCGCGCCGCCATTAAAATTCGCGAGTGAACGGAAGCCGGAAGTCGCGCTTCCGGGCGAGTTTAGAGGTTTAGGTAACCCTAACCAAATCATCTTCAATACAAACTAATAATTATAATTTATCAAAAATTTATTGGAGACTATGGAGAACATTTATTCTTATTAAGAATTTTACAATTCACTTCCGTAAGAATATAATACACTAGCTTTTGCTAGCAGCTTTGCCTGTATGAACATACTGTCTCCGAGGGTGCGCAGTGCGCGAGCCGCCGTGTGCGTGGAAAAAGTAGCCTATAGTTAGTCCAGGTCCTAATCTGTCTATCTACCAAATTTCATTCAGATAAGTTCAGTAGAGCATCGGTGGCATGATGGCAAGGGCCGCTACCTCCTGTCTCGGAGGTCGTTGTTCGAATCCTACTACGTACCAATGTGTTTTCGAATTTCGATTTCATATGTACGTTTATCCGACGCTCTTACAGTAAAGTAAAACATCGTAAGGAAACCGGCACGCGCCTGCAAAGAAACTCGAAGGTTGTGTGTGAAGTTGACCAACCCGCACTGGGCTGAGCTGATATGATGATGTCGTTCAGTAGTTTTTGCGTGAAACATCCATACAGACAAACTTTCGTGTTATAATATTAGTAAGGGCTATACCAGTTTAGTTTTAGCTTAATAAAACTAACCAGTTACCTACCTGTTATTTATTTTCAGATTATAATCCAAGCGGTAATCAGCTTGTTTGCAATAATGTGGGGCGTTCTCAACGTGGCCGGCAAGCTCCGTGAGATACAAGCCGCAGCAGAACTAAACACTGTGAGCTGGGATACGCAACGCAACCTACCCTCTTTCTACATCTTCAATCATCGTGGAAGGGCTCTGTCACACAACTACGTATCACAAATAGGGAAATCGGATCTAGAAAATACTGCTCTAGTGAATTAATGTTGATTATTGTATAAGTTTGTTCTTGATTGTAGTTAATTTATTTAATTTTAATATTTTTAATGACAACAATTTTTGAATTGAGACTAACAAATAAGTTCTTTATCACAAAAAATTTGTACTAATACAATACTCTCTTTATTTTGGTCAATTCATACTACCACAGAGTCAAAGTGCATCGAAGCGTCAATCCGAAACTTAATATATCAAATTCACCATTATCTTCACTCCGTAATGCACATATTTTTTTAAGATAAAAAAGACGCACGCGCATTCGAGGGAATTGTCAGTCGGAATCTGTCTTGTGTTACGAGATTCAACTGGCAATGTAAAAGCGTAGGAATGCGCGCGAATACGCGTGCATTCGTGCGACTTCGCTTTGATTGTGAGGAATTTGAACGCTTCGACTCTGCGCTAGTATGAATTGACCCCTATTCAAATGATAAGTATTTGTGAAAAAGTATTGTAAATAAGGAAATGAAAGCAGATTGAATCATCCCTCTAATTTTAATAACAACATAATTCCATGGCCCTCACCATAAGTCAATGATATTCAATATAATTAGTTACACACTCTTAAAAAATAACTTAATACTTCAACTTTGTCTTTATAATTATAACAAAATAATAGATCATAAAGTATAGATTTTTTATGAAAATCAACATTATGTTGCTGTTCAATGACTATCAGAAAGAGTGTAATTTGCACCTATCACGCAAACATTTTGAAATCATGTATTTAAATTACTATTTTTAGTTTCAGTGCATTTTTTTTTATTATTTTATGAATGAAAATTCATTTAATTTTAATTTTTTTTTGGTATCACTTGGGAGTTCTACTCTAGCATTTGATGATTAGAACAATAAATTTTTGTAATAAAGAAAGACCGAAAGAAGGTCTCCATAACGTGTGGATTGTTCTCATCCAACCAACCGAGCATCCAACAATCAACCAACAACTGGTGATGTTCAGTAAATTGGCTTTATTTTATGGTGACGAAGTGATGACGTAAGTGCTTACCCATGGACGCCGCCGTAGGTATTAAATTCTCTTAGACCCTGGAGCCCGGTGATTCGACCTATTTATGGGTGCTTGGGTAATACATTTCCCTCTTGGACGAATAATTTCCCTGTAGACCCAGTTTTATGGGTCGAATCACCGGGTTTATTGGTAAACCCCTGCTGACATCACAGGCTCAACCATTGAAAAAAACAAAATTGAGCATTATGGAATGAGCCAATCCATTAATATAATAGTTTTAAAAACAGACTGGACAAGTAGTGCAAAGATAATCCAATAGGGGATTGGACTGCATCAAAAATAAATTCTGAAATTAGATTTTCTAAATTGCTGTACTCTCAAAGTTTCAAAAAACATTACTTGTTTTGTTTTTCTATCACGTCTTCAATTTTTCACAAAATAAGTTCATCAAAGACACTAAAAATCTATGATGTCACTTACAGGTATGTCAAATATTTTTTGAAATTTCTTTTTTAACAAATCATAAAAAGTATTTCAAATGACTAGCATTCCTTGTGGACCTTGTGGACTGAGCGATGCTTGGAGTCTCCTACTTTGAGCAACTCTCGGTCCACAAGGTACTTTTTATTAATGAGCAGTTTCCCATGTGGATATCAAGTTTCTGAGAGATATTTTTTAGCCGTGTTCAATCTGAAGGCCCATTTATATAATGTAGAAGAATATTGAAATCAGATGAGTAGTTCCAGAGTTTACCTCCTACATAGAATCTTTATAATTTTGCTGTTGGCAAAATCGAAAATATTTACATCACTGTTATTTATTAGTTTCAATTATGTCAAGTTTAAGTGCCATACCTAAAACTAGGTAAAAAATATTCAAATAACTTAACCTATACACATAATCTGGTCTTATATTTGCTACAAATTGCCACGTGGAGAGTGTGAGAGTCACCACCTGCAAGTCTCGAAACTCACTGTTCAAACTTCACACACCAAAAGCCATATTTTATCGTCCACCGCGGCCACCTCGGAAGCCACCGCGACCACTACCGCCACGGCCGAATCCTCCGCCTCCACCGAAACCTCCGCCTCCACCCCTGTTGAAGCCTCCTCTCCCTCCGCCACCCCGGTTAAATCCACCGCCGACCCCTCGCCCAAACCCGCTGCCCCCTCTTCCAAACCCGCCGGCGCCGCCCCGCCCACCTCGTCCACCACCGCCCCTCCCTCCCCTTCCCCCTCCTCTTGCACCAGGCGGCTGAGGCAGAAACCTCTTCAATGGTAACAATTTCGCCGGATCTATATAAAACTGCTGTCCATCCTTGAAACTTTTTGCCTTTATATTCTCTCCTAACTTCACTGATACGTAATAGTCTCTCAAATTACCAAAAATCTCGTCAATCTTCCCAATCTGTTCTTTGTTCTCGAGGTAGATAGGCGCGTTGAAGTATGGAACGTCTTCTATATCGACTTTGCAAACTAGGTCGTCTTGGACCGTCCAGCCGTAGTGTCCTAGTGGGATCACAGTCTCTGGGGGCCCGAAGTCTTGCTGCCTGAAGCCGCCTCCGCCGCCACCTCGGCCGCGTCCGCCTCCGAAACCACCACGGCCTCGGCCCCCACCGCCGCCACGGCCACCGAAACCGCCACGTCCGCCACCGCCTCCTCTACCGCGGAATGACATTTTTTTTAGTAAATCAGTAAACGAATCAGTTTACAATAAAATTAACCTCAAAACAGCCAACCAGCTTGCATGCAGCCAGCACGTTTGTTTTTTTTTGGTTTCTTCTCAGGCTTTCAAAAGCGCGAAAAGGCAAAGGTGACTAAGACCATACAGCCAGGTCTGACGTATTTAAGCTTCCTTTAGTTTTTTGATTTGTAATGCTAGTGCCGGTGCATTACAAATCTTCTCTGAAGTTCTTGACAGCATTTGCAGCAGCTACATTCTGATGTGGAACACCCAGTTCCTGTAGGGCGTCTATAAAATTGCACTCAGAGCAAGTTTTTTTTTTCAAGGTTATTTAAACAAGAGAAAAAAATAATAATAATACAATTACATTAATTAAATTATTACTTACACTTCGTTAAAATTCAAAATAGTCTAAATTAAATGCATTCTTAAAAAAATATTTATGATGCTAATGCATGATTCTAAATAAATGTATTATTGCGTCTACTTATCCCTACAGTTTATAAACTCGTCTATACTATAGAAACACCTCTCCAACAAAAAAGCCTTCAGCTGAGTCCTGAATTGTTTATGATCATGTATCACTTTAAATTCGTTTGACAGACTATTAAATAACCTAACTGCTTGATACCTTACACTGTGCGCTGCCACATTTAATTTTGGATTAATCGCTTAAGGTAAGTCGGTCCTACGGGTTTTTTCTCTTTCGGTTCTTTCATTAGGTGTTTCGTATCTTTCAGGTCTCTTTACAAGATCCGTCAATATAATCAGTATATAAAGAGCTGGTAATGTTAAGATTCCTAGTTCCTGAAAATGACATCGTTCGTATGGCCCTTTTTTGCATAATGAACGCTTTGTTTACGTTATATGCGTAACTATTCCCCCAAAATTTAATACGAATACGACGATGTGATTCGACTAGAGCGTAGTAAACAATTTTTAGATGTTCAATGTTTAACTCGTCGCGTAAGCTTCGTAGTGCGTAACATGCTGAACTGACTTTTGCTTCTATTCTGTCTAATTCACCTTTCCAATTTAAGTAACAGTCAATGATTACTCCCAAAAATTTAACACTCTCCACAGTTTCAATTTTTGTGTTGTCCAAAAATACATTTATGGTTTCTTTCTTTTTGGATGTGGTTCTGAAAAGCATAACATTAGTCTTTGCTACGTTCACAATAAGGTTGTTTGCACAAATAGAAAAAGTATTATTTGCATCAGTTTCCAGCTCCTGGCAGGTTCTTGCCGAGATAATAGCATTAGTGTCATCCGCATAACTAACCATTTTCACTTTTGTCAAATTGCGTTGTATATAGTTATTCAAATCATTTGTAAATATGTTAAATAAAATGGGACCCATACAGAGCCTTGTGGAACACCCCTTTTTATGGCAGTTAATTTGCTTTTACTTCTTTCTTTCTTCTTCCTTTCTTCTTCGTTTCTTTGTCATTATGTACACATTTAACTTCAACAAATTGATACCTGTTACTCAATTAAGATTTAAGAAGTTGGGTTCTCACATCCTCCTCCGTTTTATTTTCTTGTTCTCCACGTTGCTCACGTGAACTAGACGATTTTCTCCAAAATGCACCACTTCTTGAACAAAATACTAGCAGAAGACAATGAAAAAACAACAAAATAAAACTACGAATGCGTCTAGGTCCACAAATCCCGCCAAAAAACTCCCACCCAGAACGTTTGTTTTTTTTTCTTCGCCCTTTTAGGGCAGGCTAAGGCTCATTGGCCATACCGCCTAGTCTTCAGTATATGTTTTTCAGTAGTATTAATTTGTAGAATTCACGTCTTCAGTAATTTTCAGTATATTTTTCAGATTATGTAGTCAAAAGCTCATTATATTGGTCAAATTCAGATGTCCAGTCCATTTTTTTGTTTTCAATATCATTGTTTCCTCACATTTTTCTCCTTTTCAGTCTTCAAGATCACTGTTTCTTCACGTTCACATCATATCATTGTCTATAAACTAACCTAACCTACATACTCTAGCAAAATGATAGCACTTTTGCTAAAGCTTGCTCGGACTTCTTGTGTGAACTCGAAACACAGTATACACACTTTTATTTCATTATCCTACACAAGAAACACATAAATGATACATCGCTGATAAATACACTATCAATATTATACATCAAAAACCACTAAATGTAATTTTTCGGATAATAAAAGAAAAATTATCTTAATTTCTTTTCAGATTTGAAACGCTAGTGCCAGTCCAAGTCGGGTCTTCGCGTTCTTCTTCATTTTATTTTCTTAATGTCCACATTGCTCAAGTGCACCAAACGATTTTCCTCAAAATTCACCACTTTTCGAAACAAAACTCTACCTGGCCTGTTCAGCGTGTAAAAAATACACCACAATAACCTCAGACAATAACACAGTTATTTGATCTGTGTAATGTGTATGGTAATAATGGAGGTCAGTAGTCTGGACGTTTTCTAGTTCATCTACACATTCATGGCACATCTGTGGGTACTTATACACTACTTAAACTTTAAATGCTTTTTGGGTACCTTTATGCAGAGATTTGTCCCCTTTTATACTAGCATATCTCTGCCTATAAGCATATATTTATTCTTTGTCCATGGATTTACATGCTCTTTGCTTTTGGTAACATAAATAAATCCATTTTGTTGTTGGTGATTTGATTGGACATTGATTAAATAAGTTTCTATTTATTTTTGCTTTTCCTTGTGCGTTCCTTTCGAGAACACCACCAACCAGCGAGAATCCTATTTTATCGTAGCATTTCATTACAATGAAAGCAGAAAACGACATGATTACTGTGCCTTAGTGTTTTTTTGATTGGTGCCCCAGAAAACTATCATAAGTATAGCCTAAAATATCTCTGAACGGTACTAAAACTTGTGCCATGGCGAATCTTGAGGACCTTGAGGAAGAAATTAGAGAACTCCGAGTCAAGAATAGCGAGCTGGCGCTGGAGGTACAGACCTTGAGAATGACCGCCGCACAGCGGGACAAGGAGAAGCTGGACTTGATGAAGACCATTAACGATCTACGATTAAAATTGACCGTAAGTTGTACACGTAAAGCGGAAAAGTTCTCAATAACGTTGATTAATACTCCCTAAATCAGCACTTCTCCCCTGCTAATTCTACCTTAAACACAAGTGTAAAGACTAAAGCCCCGTATTCATTAGGCAACATTTGTTGATAAACACTGTTTAGAAACAGTTTATCAACAGTGTTTCATCATCTATGTAAACAGTTTATAAACAAAGTTGATGAAACATTTGTTTCAGAAACATGTTGCCGTGCTCTCCACTTTGAGTGGAGAACACGGCAACATGTTTCTGAAACATCTAGTTTATAAACAGAAGTCAACTGGTGTGGACGTGTGTTGCGTGAGTTTATTAACATGGAAGTAGTGTGGTCAAACAATCAGATTTCCATGCTCATAGAGCTTTACCAACAGTATAATATAATTTGGGATGCCTCGAATAAAGATCATAAGAATAAATTAAAAAAACATGATGCTTGGGCCGACATTGCTGCAAAATTGAATATGTCGGAAAAAGAAGTGGAAACAAAGATGCATATTCTACGCTCTCAATTTAGTCGTGAAAAGAAAAAGCTTAAAGCATCAAAAAGAACTGGAAGCGGTGCCGAGGAAGTGATTAAAAGCAAATGGCAGTGGTATGAACCGCTGCAATTTCTATTGTGTGGTGCAACGACGTCTGGAACATCGGATACAATGGGAACAGTGAGTAGATTTTTTTATTATTTGAAATTTGGTAATATTAATGTAATTTGTTAATTTTAAATGAAACTCAATAGGTACTTATAATCAAAACTTTACTTGGAAAAATGTAGGTATACGTACATATAGGAACAATTTTAATTATGCATGAGAATTTTGCCATGGCACACTACCTTCCGGACTAATAAAATATTCAGCGAACTGGTCTCTTACGGCCATAGCAGATAGTGGTGCATGTCTTGCAATAGCTTGTAAATCTAACATGCTGTTGTGAGCGCCGATATCTCTTCGCCAAGAACCTTGTATAATGTTATATTCTGAGTCTTCATAATCGAATGTTCCTGGTGGAGTATATATAGCTCGAGACTGTTTATTGCGCCTTAAAAAGTTATGCAAATGTACACATGTCATTGTTACAATTTCACAATTAGCAGGCATAAGAGGTATGGCTTTTCTGAAAACACGAAAGACAGTACATAATATGCCAAACACGTTTTCTACTATCCTTCTTGCTCTGGAAAGACGGTAGTTGTAAATGCGTTTTATAGTTCCACGATTGTGAAGACCAGGATAAGGCTTCATAATATTTTCAGATAAGGCAAATGCGCTGTCCCCTACTATTACATAAGGTAGATTCGGACCATTTGGTGTAATTGGTTGTGGCTGTGGAATATTTAAATTATTTTGAGTCAGTGCGTCGTAAAATTGAGTTTCTTGAAATACTCCACTGTCGGAAGATCTGCCTTTAGCACCACAGTTCGCATAAATAAAGTTGTAATCTGCGTCAACTATTGCCAGTAGTACAATGCTGAATTGTTCTTTGTAGTTGAAAAAATCACTGCCAGAGTTAATGGGTGCTTCAATAACAATATGTTTTCCATCAATGGATCCAATGCAATGTGGAAAATTCCATAATAATTCGAACTGGCGGGATTTGTTTTTCCATTCTTGTTCAGTACTTGGAACCTGTAATAAATAAATATTTTATTTACAGGATGGCAGTGCCTCAACGCAACCTGCAAGTACACCGCTATCTGTGCCGCTGCCACCGACAACATCACAACTGTCTGCGCCACCATCACCACTGCTGCCACCGCCACCACCGCCGCCACCACCACCGCCGCCACCGCTTCCACAGCCAAACAGGAGAAAGTGTGACGAGAGTCTCAATGAAGCATACGAAATTATTAAAAGTGCCAAAAAGAAGATGGAGGAACCAAAGGACGAATTTGAAATTTATGGCCAGTATGTGGCATCTGAATTGAAAAATGTGAAAAACCAAAGAACATTATTACAGGCCAAGTATTATATAAATAATATACTGCTGCAAGCGAGAATGGGCAATTTCGATTATAATTATTTTGGTGGATATAATGGCTATGGAGATGAATGGCATGGCTATGGCGACGGATACCGCTCCACATCATCAACGTCTACGTATGCCGATGCATCTACCCCAACGCAGACACCAGAACCCCAAATCCATACTGCAACTGGTGACGAGTTACCTAATATTGAAGAAATCGTTTCCCAGTTGGAAGGTGATACACAGTAAACTGATGTGATTTGATTTAAATGTTTAATAAATACTTGAGTGATTTCACTTTCTCTTTATTTTACTCACCTTTACATAGTCCTTTAAAACATTTGTCAATTCCTTACAAACTTCTGGTACGATCTTGCTGATCAATTGTTTTGACACTTTAAAGGTATATGACAGTGAGCCATATGAGTCACCTGTTGCAAGAAATCTTAAAGTTATAGCTAGTCTTCTCTGGGGCTCAATAGGATGCCGAAATTTCGTTTCCTGTCTTGTTATTGATGGTCCAATCAATCTCAATAACATTTCAAAATCAGATGGTGACATTCTGGTGAAATTCTGAAAGGACCCATCAAATCCGCGGAGGTCATGGAATACATAATTTCTATTCAAGAGATAATTTCGAATCCACCACCTTTTCTTCTTTTTTTTTCTATTAACACTCTCATGAATTATTATGTAAGCAGCAGCGAGCATCACTACCTCCTCGGGCGACATCCTAGCAACAACTGACAAGTGTGGACTGCCAAGTTTCAGGAACAGTGTTTACGGTAAACTTGTTTATAAACACGATGATGAACTTCATAAACAGTTTATCAACAAATGTTGCCTAATGAATACGGGGCTTAATACCCTTTCCAAGTTTAAAAGCCTCTGAAACACAATGCCTTTTTCCCCAAACTTGTTTCAACTAATAAAGTTCAGTAACACATAAGTACTAGGTATTACCTCTTATGCTGTGGGTAGTGAGTAGTGAGCGATGATGTAGTCCAGACATGGTTTGGGGTACTTGGGGTACATTTAAACAAGCTGCTATGCAAAAAAATCTAGAACACCTCTCACGGGCATTCCAATTCAATTCTATTCAAAATAGGTGCAAATTACACTCTTTCTGATAGTCATAAAATAATAATAACAATGTCATTTGTGAAGAATCAAGTAATAAACAATAATTAGTTAATAACGTCAACATTAAATCCCTGATTTAAACCAGATTATGTCATCATCAATCAGTCGTTCCCCCAATGCTGCGGATCGTGACCGTCATGTCATCGAGGGGGCGCAGATTGCTCTCCACCGGGCTCTATCACTCGCTGCGTGCACTGCTTCGTGTAGCTGCAGAGTAGTGGTGCTGGTGACTTGGGTGCACCACTTGGCAGGAGGTCTTCCCCGAGCTCTTTTGCCCTCTACCTTTCCTGTCATGATTTGGTACTCTAAGCTGTTGGGACGGCGTGCACAGTGTCCAAAGAATGAGAGCGAGCGTTGTTGGCACACTGTTGAAAGGCGGGTCTTAACTTTGAGATCCTCTAGGATGGAGAGATTTGTCCTCATGGCTGTCCAAGGAATACGTAGTAAACAACGCCAACACCACATCTCAAATGCATCTATCCTGCTTTGCATGTTTGCTTTAATTGTCCAGGTCTCTGAACCATACAGAAAGATGGAGAATACCAGGGCTTTGACCAGTCGGACGTTGGTTTTCCGTTGGATGGACCTATCCTTCCACACCTTATCAAGTTTGCTCATAGCACTTTTTGACATCTGAATGTGGCGGATTATTTCTTTGTCGCAATTGCCATCGTTACAGATAAGCGAGCCAAGATAGTTGAAGTCCTTGACACATTCAAGACCTTCCAGCACATTAGGATGTGTGAGTGTATCATCTCTATCGACGACCATGACTTTGGTTTTCGCTCTGTTGATGCGTAGTCCCAGGCGCAGACTTTCTGTCTCTATGCGTCTGAATAGTTCAGCCATTTCAGTCTCATCGGTGGCTATGAGCGTTGTGTCATCTGCGTATCGCAGGTTGTTGATTTTTCTGCCTCCAATCGATAATCCTCCACACCAATCTTTGGTTGCTTTACGGATTATGTATTCCCCGTACAGATTGAATAGTTTGGGTGACAGTATACATCCTTGCCTTACGCCTCTCTCTGGTTTTAGTGGTTCGGATAAGGATTGTTCAATCCGCACCCGAGCCGAGCTTTCGGAGTTTAAGCTTTCTATGAGATAAGCTAAATGTGGTGGTATACCCATCTCCAGCAGGATATTTAGCATTTTCTGCCACCCAATGCAATCGAATGCCTTTGCATAATCTATGAAACATAGAACGACGGGCTTGTTAACTTCGCGGCACTTCTCGATGATTTGGCGCACGTTGAATATCTGTTCGCGCGTGCCTCTTCCAGAAACAAAGCCTGCCTGCTCCATTGATATCTGCCTGTCGATGAAATTAGCCAGTCTGTCATTCAAGATATAGAGCATGACTTTGCTTGCATGGGATATTAGTGATAGCGTGCGGAAGTTTTCGCATTTAAGCGTCGATCCCTTCTTGTGTAATGGTATCACTAGCGACTCCGTCCAGTCTCAAGCCCACTGGGCTGTTCTCCACAATTTGTTACATATTTGGTGTAGGTAGCGAGTGCCATCCGATCTCATTAATTTTAGGAGGCTTGCACAGATGCCGTCTGATCCCACAGCGTTACATTAGAACATGAAAACAATGACACGAAAAGTTATACATATAAATCATTGAATGCGTTTAACAAGAGTAGGCCAGTTCACACGGACAGCACCCGGTCACGAGTATAACGCGAGAGTCAGCCATTGCTCCCATCAACCATATTAGAGGGAAAGGAACAACCCGACTTCCGATGCGCCACCATCCGTACAAACATTTAAGCGAGCATTTCCAACTGATACATGTAAACAACTCAATGGCTGATGGTTCATCAATAACTCTATATTAGTTGACTGCTGTTAATTTTTACACCTACCCACCCACATTTTTTTCATTAGGCCAGTTTTTATTATTTTTTCCTAATGTTTTAGGATAGGATGACTAATGGGAACCTATTACTAAGCTTCCACTATCTGTCTATTGGTTGGTCTGTCTGTCTGTCAGAATGTTGTATTTTATAAACTGTACTAGGTAGAAAGTTGAAATTTTCAGTGTATGTATTTTTGTTGATGGCTTGGTGCTATAACAAAAAATATATAAAAATCATAAAAATAACGTAAATTTATGAAACCAAAAACCCAACTCTGTTAAAGGTGAACTTAAAATAAACAAATCAACCTGCATAAAAAATGAACTTTAAAAAAGGTTACAATCCAATCCAATCCCACACCCTGTAATTACAACCTCAACAGAGATCCATGCCCATTGACTAGTTGGCCCTAAACTTATTCTGCAGAGAGTGCCATTCATAGTTGCCCTCTTCAATTGAGTCCAAACTGAATAAAAAAAAAAACAGGCCAACTGCGAGTCAGGCTTGCGCTATGAGGGATCCGTACCACCACAAATCTCCTCACAGCTATGATAATGATACCTATTCACATTACAAACAAAAGACATCAATGCAAGCAACAGAAAAATTGTGTTTTTTTTTCATTCTGTTCAGACTCCTTAGGGCCAGTACTACTCACACTTGGCCAGTTTTTATTATTTTTCTTATGTTTTAGGATAAGTACTATAACCACACCAAGTTTTACGCTTGTATGTATTGTATGTATTGAATGTTTTTAACCCATTCCCACACTGTACTACAGTAATCAACAAATTATTTGCATTATATTTAACCCTAGAATACTAATATAAATATATTATTGCTTAGTACTTATCATCTCTTGAGTAGTTACTTTTTAATAAACAGGTAGTTTTTTCTTCAATATTTTTATTAAAGTATAAAAATGTAATCTTACAGAGAGGCTTATAGGCTTAGAGGTTTATGCTAACAAAAGTCTTTTTCTAAATCAGAAAAGTTTGAAATTAACCTTTAAACTTAACAAATAGGTATCTTACAATAAAGAGATCACTTAGTGTATGAAAAATTTGTTTTTCTTTCAAATTCTCATAAACAAAACATTTATCTAAAAGTACGATAATATGTTAAGATCAGTAATTTTTATGGCACATAACTTTTATAGGCTTAGAGGTTTATGCTAACAAAAGTCTTTTTCTAAATCAGAAAAGTTTGAAATTAACCTTTAAACTTAACAAATAGGTATCTTACAATAAAGAGATCACTTAGTGTATGAAAAATTTGTTTTTCTTTCAAATTCTCATAAACAAAACATTTATCTAAAAGTACGATAATATGTTAAGATCAGTAATTTTTATGGCACATAACTTTGAAAATAGTGTGATTATCCATCCCAGGCGATCCAACACTTCGTAACTCGCCAAGGACAAGAGCCCGCGAGACCCACAGCCGTCATCCACTGCGTCGCGGGGGGCACTAAGTTGGGACGAACGCAGGAATCGCTACAGCCGCGCGATTGAAAATTATAACCAAAAAACTGTGAGAGTGCAGCCTCCCAGGCAATGATTAGTACTGTAGGTTTTTTATCGCGAGCGCACCCCGCTCATGTTTAAGCGGAGGCCCTGCTCCTTATATTTGTTCTTAGGCGATGACATGCTTTTGTACATTCAGTGTTCATTTTTTTGTAAGTTTAATGTAATTTTTGTTTTGTTTTCCTCAGAGGCTAAGAAGCAGAGGAGCAGTGGAAGCTCGCAAGCTAGCTACTGACTTACAGGCAGCGACTGAGGAAGCGATAAGCCACCTGGTCCAGGCCTCGGGAGCTGCGTTGAGGAGCGTCGATTTGGCCAAGAAGTATATGCTGAGTACACAGGAGTTGGACTCAACCCAGTCGCCAAGGTATCATGTTAATTTTATCATTATCACAACGGAGCAACGGATCAACATGGTTTTATGCATGGAGATATCACATGGTTAAATAAGTCCCGAGACTAAATACTAAAACATTATTTTTTATTTATCAACATAGTCTCCTTCAACTGCGATAAAGTCTCTCCAATGCTTTTCTAACTTTTCTATTCCATGTGTGTAGAACGATTTATCTTTGGCTTCAAAATAAGCCTCTGTTGCTGCGATTACTTCACCATTTGAATCAAATTACTTGCCCTGGAGCATTTTCTTTAGGTCAGCAAACAGGCAGTAATTACTGGGGGCCAGATTGGGCTTCGAATTACTTCCCCATCCACCATATTCATATTAATTAATTCGAAGCCCAATTCGTTTAGTTTCGCCACCGTTACCATGGATTTGTGACACGGCGCATTGTCCTGGTGAAAGATCACTTTTTTATTTTATTTGAGGCCGTTTTTCCGCGATTTCGTACTTTATCGTTCCAATAATCCCGTGTAATATTCGCTGTTTATATTTTTCCCCTTATCGAGGTAGTCGATGAAGAGTATTCCATGTGCATCTCAAAATATAGAGTCCATAACCTTGCCGGCAGATTTTTGTGTCTTATGCCGCTTCGGACGGCTTTCACCGGCCGCTCTCCACTCTGCTGAGTGCTGACTGCTGATTGGATTCGGGAGTGAAATAATGAATCCATGTTTTATCCATTGTCACATACCGACGTGAAAAATCCTTTTTATTAATATTAAATAGTGCCAAACAGCGCTCTGAATCATTGATACATTGTTGATTTTGATCAATTGTTAGCAAACGCGGCACCCAATTGGAAAAAAAGCTTTTTCATGGCCAAATTTTGATGTAATATACTGAAAACACTACCACTTTAAATCTTCACTATCTCAGCTATCTCGCGCACTTTTATTTTCCGATCTTCTTTCACGATTTTCAGGACTTGGGTAATGTTTTGTTCAGTCACTGCTTCATTTGGACGACCAGAGCGTTCAGCATCATTTGTGTCCAAACGACACCGCGTTTGAAATCGGCATACCATGATACCACCGACAAATGGTTGGTTTAAACGGAGCAGATTCCAATTACTCCCAACCCAACAGCTAGAAAAATATAAAAAAAAATCCTGAAAATACTAGTTATTTGTTGTCAAAGAACTGGCATAAGTCTGCCATCTGTGGAAGTGTGGAAGTCTAATTAGGTGCCTACCCACTTTGCCGTTCTCCTTTAAGCATTCTCACATTCTGTGTTTTTCTTTCTGTATCGAAAATACTAGGACAGAATGCTTAAAAGTTTAGTCATGTCAAGTAAGTTAAATACGACAAGTAAGTAAGTTAACGTGACCTAACTGTGTGCAATGTTTGTATGTTCAATTGCGAAGTAACTAGTATCTCATCTGTGGTTTAGTGTACCTGTAATACAAGAAGTGATGGATGTAATCATCATATCAGCTCATATACGTCCCCACCGAGGGGCTATACCCTGAATTAGGGCGATCAGGCCTTAGTCGACCACGCGGGCCCAGTGCGGGTTGGTCAACTTCACACACATGGTTGTAATAGGTCGGGGGAAAAGATTCTTTGTATTTTGGAGGTATAAATTTGTAATCAAATCTCTTTGCTTGTATTATTTGTATCTGGCTGGTTAGAATAAAATTAATTAAGTGAACTTTCGAAATTTTAATACAAAAAAGTAATCCCGCCATTTTAAAATTTGTTTTATCTGTCTATGAAAATAAGTGAAATTTAAACTGTGAATAAAAAAAAATGAAAGTAACGAGAAATATTCGCTATATTTTGAAATTTTATGTAAAAAAACCGGTAAAGTGCGAGTCAAAACCACGCACAAAGGGTTCCGTACCATCATTTAATGGCGCTAGTTTCTTCACGTTTAAAAAAAACCTTTTTTTTGCATGGAGACTTCAACTTTTTCTAATTTTTAGTATTTGTTGTTATAGCAGCAACAGAAATACATCTGTGAAAATTTCAACTGTCTAGTTATCATGGTTCATGAAATACAGTCTGGTGACAAACGGACGGACGGACAGTGAAGTCTTAGTAATAGGGTCCCGTTTTTACCCTTATGGTACGGAACCCTAAAAAAGGTTAAAATTTCTGCTGTTTATGGACCTAATGCAGTATCAGTCAGTATCATATCACAAACTTGGTACAAGAGTTTATTTCTCGTCTGGAAATTTGATAATTCAAGATGCAGCTCGTTTTGTTCGCCCTGTTTGAATTTGCATACAAAATACGAAGAAACTTTCTCCCCGACCTAATATAAGTTTCCATTTGCTTCTTCATAGATGGAGTAACCTAAGTGGAACACCTTCCAGGAGTAGCAGCAAGGTGAATAAAGTGCCTCCCCTGTGGATCGGGGGACAGTCGATACAGCCAGTAGTATCGTTAAGTAGGACTATGCTGAATTCTAGCACTAGTGAGTATTATTTGTTTGTTTTTTTCTTTTTTAAGGCGAGATATTGATTACAACAGTTGTCTCTGTCTTTTTCTTTACTTGCAAAGAGTAAAGAAAATATCCGCGAGGTATTGATTACAACAGTTGTCTCTGTCTTTTTCTTTACTTGTAAAGAGTAAAGAAAATAACTACAACTTTTTCACTTTCTAATGGTTTTTCGTTTCAATCAAAAACTACAATGAAAGTCTAAAATATAATAACATTACTCACTTTGTATTATCATAACAAATAATGTTGTATATTTTTTAAAATTTGTACTTCAAAATATTAGTCATAACTAGAGTTGAAAGTAACGGTGTAGACCTATCTGTGAATTTTTTTTCTATTGAGCCAAAACTGCTAAATCGTGTTTCTAATAGCTTTAGACTTTAAGGAACATCATCAACAATACGGGTATTTTTTTCAACCTTGGGTTTTCTATCGTTTAGGAGTAATTGTCGTCATAAATAACGAAAATCTGTAAGATTATACCGCCTTAATTTTATGGTTCTGTACGCAAGGGGTGCTAACGTGACCTTTTACTAAGCGTTGGTATGTAGGTACGTCGGCTGTCTCTTTCTTTTGAACGGTAACCTTTTTTATCTTATCCGTGGGTTTTTTTTATTGAAGTTTTTCTTTGTATGTGCTGTATCGTAAAAATGATAAACAATACATAACAAACTTGGTTGTTTTTTTTTCATTATTTTTTTATTCACAATTGGTAAGTAATGTATAGTGGAAACCAAAGACACAGTACAATAAAGAGTGCCAGAGGTATGCTAGAATATATGTGGAGTTAGATAGGTTAAATATAAAATATAATAAAAAAGGCCTTTATTAGACCATGCTGCATTTCATCTTAGCTACTATTATTATCATAACGCTTGTATGTATACTATTACTAAATTCCCAGGTTGGGTAAAGGCCTTCTCCAAACATAACCTTCCCCAATTCGGAAGAGACCAGTGCCCCAGCTGTGGGGTCGTTTATGGGTTGTTAACTTACTTACTTAGGTCTACCGTCCCTTCATCATATCAGCCGGAAATCGTCCACTGCTGGACAAAGGCCTCCCCCAAGGATTTCCACGACGACCGGTCCTGCACTGCCCGCATCCATCGGCTCCCCGTGATCTTCACAAGGTCGTCGGTCGACCGCGTGGGAGGCCTGCCTACGCTACGTTTTCCGGTGCGCGGTTGCCACTTGAGAAATTTACTGCCCCATCGGCCATCTGTTCTACGAGCTATGTGCCCTGCCCACTGCCACTTCAGTTTAGCGATTCTGTGAGCTATGTCGGTTACTTTAGTTCTCCTGCGGATCTCTTCGTTTCTGATTCGATCACGCAGAGAAACTCCGAGCATAGCACGCTCCATTGCCCTTTGGGTGACCTTGAGCCTTCTTATGAGGCCCATAGTAAGCGACCAAGTCTCAGTTCCGTAAGTCATTACTGGCAACACACACTGATTAAAGACCTTAGTCTTGAGACACTGCGGTATTTGGGACGTGAAGATATTGCGAAGCTTCCCGAACGCTGCCCAGCCGAGTTGGATTCGTCGATTGATCTCTTTCTTGAAGTTGGAACTACCTAGCTGGACTCTTTGTCCCAGGTATACATATTCGTCAACAACTTCCAGTGTAGAGTCTCCAACCTTTAGAGGAGTGGGTGCGACACGGACATTTAACATTATTTTCGTCTTGTCCATGTAGTTGAGAGACTTTACTGAGGCCATCGAGCATTGTGTTTAGGTCTTCCATAGTCTCAGCCATGACCACGATATCGTCAGCGAATCGGAGGTGGGATATGTACTCGCCGTTGATATTGATGCCGAGTCCACCCCAGTCAAGAAGCTTAAAAACATCTTCCAGGGCGGCGGTGAACAGTTTCGGAGATATAACGTCTCCCTGTCTCACCCCTCGCTGCAACTGGATAGGTTTCGAGTTCTGATCCTGGAGGCGAACCGACACGGTGGCGTTTTCATACAGACTACCGTCCCTTAAAGCTGTAAAAAGATCAAGTTCCTTAGTCAAATCAATAAAAACGTACGACTATTTATCTATACTCTATACTAATATTTTAAAGAGGAAAGATTTGATTGTTTGTTTGTGTTAAATAGGCTCCGAAACCGATTTGAAAAATTCTTTCACCATTGGGAAGCTACACTATCCGCGGTTGCTATAGGCTATATTATATTATCAAAAAATTAGGGATTCTTACTAAAACTCAAATAATGTAACCCAAGGTGTAAAAAATGACCTAAAAACTCCTGCAATATCTACAAAAAGTAGTGTTAGTGGTAGCATAGTGGTAGTGTAGATTTGATACTCGCAAGTAAATCAAAACCTGTAGGGTACTTCCCGTTGACCTAGAATCATGAAAATTGACAAGAAGCAAGGCCTCACAGCACAAGTAAAGGAAATAAACCTATGAATTGTAAATTTGTAGTAATATTTATTTATACAAACTTACATTTACCATTGGAGAGTTGACCGTGACGTATATCGATGTATGGGATAACAGTTTTTGAACTACAGAGTTAAGTTTGTTCTTCAATCAGATTGTTGTTCTCGTTGATGTTTGTAGGGTTTTGTACTCAAATGCGTAAACGGAAACGGAACCCTCAGTGTGTAAGTACGACTCGAACTTGGCCGGTTTTTTATCAAAACATCTTCAAGTGAGCAGGACATGGATAATGTGTTTGCTGATAAGTAATTAATACAAAAATTTTTGGTTTAGTATCATTAATCAAGCATTGGGGCAGTAAAGTTCTCGAGTGGCGACCGCGCACCGGAAAACGTAGCGTAGGCAGGCTTCCCAGTCGGTGGACCGATGACCTGGCGAAGGTCGCGGGAAGCCGCTGGATGCCGCAGAACCAGTCGTCGTGGAAATCCTTGGGTGAATTCCAGCAGTGGATGTCCTTCGGCTGATATGATGATGAATCAAGCAAATTATGAGTGTAAATTGAAATTGTATGGTGAGCCATAACTTCAGTGCTTATCTTATCTTATCTTTGTAAGTGGGGGCTGCAGTTGCAGCGACACTTCGACCCAATGGGATCTTTTGTGTCTACCCCTATAACCTTTGCACCCCAACCTACTCGAAGATGTGCTGCATTAATGCAGCAATTCCGCTGATTGGAAGGTGCTTGTAGTCCTCCGGTGTTGGGTAGCCATCACCTAGGAGATACATACGCTTGCTAGCCAGGACATCGCAGTGACACAGTAAGTGTTCCATTGATTCTATATCTTCACCACAGGCCCTACAGGTCGGGTCGTGCGTCAGGCCGATTTTTTGCAGGTGTGCATTTGTGGCAAAGTGGCCCGTCAACGCTCCTGTTACCGCCCTGACTCGCGTCCTGCTGTTATTCCTTATGTACTTGGTTGCCCCTGTGGTGACCTCACCGATGAAGAGCTTAGAGGGTTTATGTCCATCTCTGGATAGCCATGTCAATCTGTGTCTTCCCTCGGCCTGTTCCTTTAATGCCCTTATAATAGTGCTCCTTGGTAGCCCTATCCTCGGTTCTGGACCACACATTGCTGTTTGTGATCCCATTCTAACCAGTTTGTCTGCTTCTTCATTGCCTTCCACTCCTACGTGTCCAGGGACCCAGACCAGTTGCAGTTTGTTGTGTCGGCCCACCTTATTGAGGACCTTTACACAATTTAGCACTAGCCCGGAGTCACATTGAAGGAGTCAAGAGCTTTAAGAACAGCTTGGCTATCGCTGAGAATATAGATGGTTTTGTCTTTGACTTCCTTGTCTATAATCTCATGTGCACATGCAATGAGAGCATAAGTCTCCGCCTGGAAGACTGTTGCATATTGCCCTAGACTAATACTCGCTGAGTAATCCTTAGCATAAACGCCTGCACCAGCACCAGACTCCATTTTCGATCCGTCTGTATACCATGTAAGAGTGTTTGGTCCTTGTTGTTTAAGTCCTTTACTCCATTCTTCCCTCGTAGGAACATAGATTTTATATTCTTTTTTGAATATGTGCACAGTCTGTATTTTGTCACATCCCATGCGCATAAGCCTTTCCATACCTGTGTCTAGTTGTAGATTGGTATGTCTGGTTTTGGGCATGTCAAAATTCCACATGCCATTTAACGATAACCTGTGTAGGGCCTTGGCCGCCTCTGTTTGAATGTGTATTTGAAGCGGCTTTAGATTTAGCAGCATTTCCATAGATGCAGTAGGTGTTGTACGAAATGCTCCGGTAATTGCCAGGCAGGCCAACCGCTGAAGTTTTGTCAGTGTTTGCCTGCACGTGCCTAACTCCGTTCTAGGCCACCACACAATGCTGCCATAAGTAATAATGGGTCTTACTATCATTCACTTCAGTGCTACTGCTGGCTCGGCCGAGAGTCGCGGGTTCGATTCCAACACAGGTAAACATTAGTGTAACAAACAGGTTTTTTTTGATCTGCATCTGGTTTTTAAATCTTATGGTTTTCATTGTACAGATACGCCTAGTTTGAAGACAAATGACCTTAAGTGATTTTTCCTTGAATCCTATACTTTAAGTGAGCCATTCTTGTATAGCATGTAACTAAATTTGTTCTACTCACCATACTGAACAGAACTTTTCAAGAAAGTCATAGTCAATTTGCAGAAAAATTAGAACATTTCATACAAGATAATAAAATAAAAATAAAATAAAAATGTTTATTTTCTCCATATAGGTAATGCATTAACACGACTATGGCTGGAGCCTCCTTTTAAGCTAAAAAAAGCCTGTGTCAGGAGGCACCGCTTGTGTGTGTGTGTGTGTGTGTGTGTATATCTGATGTAGTGCTTAGTTCAAAGTTTTACTTACGAAAACAAGTCCTTGTTGGTTCACACACAAAATTTATTGTCCGGGAGAATAACGCAGCACTTAAGAGTAGATTTCACAACACATAAGAAGGAAATTTAATAAGAAAGTATAGCCGTTTAGTTTGTAGGGAAATAATAGAAACACATTAAGAAAATTAAATTACAGCGATAAACTAATACAGCGACAACGACTAGCAATAGACTACCGTCAAGTTAGATGTTGATCACATCGGTCATATTTCATTCATTCGCTATTGAATGTGGTTTGGTCTGGTGGAGTAGGGTGACCACGATGATTCGGTATAAAAATTAAAGTTTACCAACTTGGTCGCCACACAAATCGTTCAGCTTTTAAAACGCCCCCGTGGCGTGATGTTTAAGTCCATTCACATCAGAATGTCGCGGGTTCGGTTCCGGAGTCCAAGTTCGTAAGACTTGGTTTGGTTTGGTTGGTGTAAGGCCAATTTATAAGCCAGCCTGGCTAGCTACCTCCATCCATCTTATCAATTTTTTGTCTGTTAACATTGATGTGTTCCGGTTTGAAGATAAGATAGCCAGTTCCCCAATGCGTCGGAAATCTTGGTAAGCCCACTTCTATCTTCGGCATCATTGTCACTTACCATCAGGTGAGATGATGCCAAGGGCTTACCAATTGTGAATAAAAAAAATATGAAAAAAAATTAGGTTAGGTTTTTGTTTAAACGCAAAAAAGTAACATTATAAGTTTAAATTTTAATTAAACTGCTTACCGACCAGAGCTTGGTCGCCCAGTTTCTACATATGTAATTATATTTTTGTATCATAAGTACGTATGTTTTAATTTAACTACTCAACAACAGATGACATGACTCGATGCCCAGGTAATATTTACTTGTGTTTTTGTTTGATGTTAAGTACATTATGTGTTTTCTATTTACTTCAGGATTAAGGAGTCCAACCCAAAACATGAATGGTCAAGAAAGGGCGGTCCCCATGCGTATGCTACAAGGTAACTTAATCACCACTTTATTATCTCGAAAAAAAAAAGCTTTTTTGGGGCCCGTTAACTGGGGCTTCTACTCATCACACTGAACAACTTTCACCAAGGAACAGGAACCCATAGTCAATTCGTAAAAAAATTTTGGACTTCATACAAATCAATCAGCCGATTGACCAATTTTGTATATTTTTGTATGGAGCGTTGATTTTTAAAATATAATTGATTATGGGTTTCAGTATGTCGATTAGATGACCCAGTGAATAGCACTTACACCAATTCTACTACATCCTGTATATACTGTGGCTGAACATAGACCTTCCCATCGGCCTCCAAACTCCACTTACTATCCATCTTATCTAAGTCTCGCCGCCAAACATCAATGTTAACAGCATTGATGTGTTCTGGTATGGAGATAAGATAACCAGTTACCCATTCTATTACATGAATCGATTATTTGAGAAAACCCACATGTCTGTGAGACCCAAATTTACAGGAACCACAAAAAACATTTAACTCTAAAAAATTAAAAAACACTAATCATTTTGATATTTTTTTTCATTAGTATAACTAAGATAATACTGCGCTACAATACAAAATATCAATATCCAAATCTCAAGTCTTACAATAAAAAAATCCAGATAAAGTCGCTGGACTTATGTGGTTTCTCAAATATACAGGGTGTCCCAAGATTAGCACGTCTCACACTGACACCGGAGGTCGATGGGCCCAAGACGCATTTTACAAGCCTAACACGTCCATAGAAAAGTTTCATTAAGTTTACTTCCTTATGCCATGCCGATTCCAAAATGGTGTAACATTCGTATTGTATCGTACAGTGTATTTGTGTGTTGCGAGACTTCTGGACCAGGACCCCACCCTCCTGCCGGAGCCCCAAAGTTGCCTGGAATTCTTATCTCGGAAACGCTTGAAGATAGCGAAATGGGACCAGGCGCAAACGATTTAAATTAGGGGCGACACAATTATTCCTGATTCTTTTTTTTTATTTTTTTTTATTCACAATTGGTAAACCCTTGACAACATCTCACCTGGAAATAATGTCCCCATTTCCAACTTTGGTGCTCTGGCAGGGGGATGGGGGCCTGGTCCAGAATTCCTACTACTAACGGGCGTTGCTCCATAACGCAACCGAATATTTGGTCAGTTTTTGCTTAATTGTCATGAGTACAACTAGTTATTTCATTTTATATCTTACTCAGCCATTTCCCTTAACTTTTTTTTTTGGTCACGATAACTAGTTTTTCAGGCGGTATAAGTACATAACGCAACCACTTTGTGCAGACAGACCGACATATTTAACATCAGAGGGTTGCCGTTTATCCTCTCAGCATAAGTTTATCCATTTCCGTTATCGTTACCTCCTAGTATATTATTTGATCTAACTTTTTCATTTATTAAACTTACATTTTTATCATGTATTTGTCGCAGCCATATTCTGGAATAGCCGTTTTGTTATAAAACTACATTAAAAAACTCCGAATAAAACCGAGTCGGACGGAGCCCCACTTTTCACGGTAGAACAAGAAATGCCAACTTAACCTTACCGTTTGTCCGTCTGACCGTCCGACTCGATTTTATTCGGAGTATTTTTACTTAGTAGTTTACAAAGCGGCGCGCCGTTTTGCAAAACGGCTAATTCTACAATTTGGCTACGACATATCTAAATTGATTAGCCGATAGCGAACTTTGTATGAGATATCCAAGTTTTCTTTGGGAAATTAGGGCAAAAGTTGTTCAGTTTGATGCTTTGAAGATTTTGAAGCCCATCTTAATTTTTTTTCACCCTATCTAGTGATGACACTGATCACTTTTATCCAAGGAAGCTTACGAAAGAAAATTTATCTTCCCTTGTTTATGTATTAAGCGCCTTTTTTGTTATTTTTTTTTATTCGTGAATTGGACGTTTTTTTGGCCATTAAACATCCGCGGGAAAATTTCAGCGTAGTTGCCACTTTGCAATCTCATATTTGATTTAAAAAAAAACATTATTGTACTTGGATTGGATAATATTGTGTTTGATTGTTATTGATTTATTTTACTTGTATTATATTACAGATGTGTACATCCCTCTAACCAGATTGAACTTGCCAGAGATGCATGCTAGTGATGAGTCTGATGTCGATAGCACGGAGGAATTAGGTTTACAAGGTAACATCTCTGTATTTACAAGGAGCAACGTTTCATTATGCGTCCCTTTTAAGTGGTACACATACGTATAATATATCTTTGCATAATTTTAATATACATATAAATTCATATGGCTGCTTTTTCTTACAGAAAATGGTGAACAAGTGTCGCAAGAGTCTGAAAACAATGTAACCGAGGATATTGATGAAACGTGAGTGTTATGTTATAGTGGCCAATTAAGTTTTTTTGGGTAGATAGATAGATAAATCATTTATTCATTGACAGTTTAAACATTTGACACAAAGGACAAGATTACAATAAAAGACGTAATAAAGCAAAATTAAAAACTAAGTTAAAACACAAACAGGACGAACCATGAGTACTGCCAATGAAACGGCGCTGACCCAGCATAAATGTTGTGGATTGTGTTCCCACAGCTTCACAACGCTGATATTCTGTCAGTACCGGTGGTTGCGTCGTGCGCACCTCGAACGACTATTACATCACACCTTGAATCCTGTACGAGTTACCTATATGTCTAAAACTAAGTAAATAGGCAGTTACATACAGTATGTCTTTATACCTACATATGCATTAAACATTTTAAATACCCATACTTAAATCCTAATTAAATTATCATCTTCTTTCTTTTGAACATGGCTATTTGATCAAGAACTCGAGTAAACCACTCCCGACTGCATCAAAGTACAACTTATGTAGTAGACCAATGTACAATGCAAAACATAAACCTTGTGGAAATAATATTGTTTAAAGTATATGAGGGTAGTACTTAACCGCACGCCAGAATTTCCCAGTTTCCAAATTAAATTTACCTTTACTTTTTATATTTCTATTGGAACACATTCCACATCAAAAGAAATCAAACTCACCATTTTTGTAGATCAAAATAGTATTATTGTAGAAGGCCGCCTTGGATCGACCCACATAAAAGCCGGGAGAGCAGTGGACTGTTCTTACTACGTAAGTTTAGTGATTCTAAAAGTTATGTCGCTTACTTAGTTTATATAAAAACTCACTTATACAATGGCGTCGGTGGCGTAAAGGCTAGGCCCTCTACCTTCTGTCCGGGAAGTCGTGGTTCGAATCCTGCCATGCACCAATGTGTTTTTGAATTTCGATTTCATTTGTACGTTTATCTGACGCTCTTACGGTGAAGGAAAACATCGTGTGGAAATCTGCACACGCCTGCGAAGAAACTCGAAGGTTTTCTGTGAAGTCGACCAACTCGCACTGGGCCCGCGTGATCGACTCAGGCCGTAATAGGGATGACGACAGCATCAGAAATAAATTATGAACTCTTGATCACTAAATTGCGCCCTCCTATTTAAATTTCGGAAAACCTGACTCGTTTTGTGTTCCATCAAGTCTTCGATTTTTAATTCACCAAAATCACAGAATGCGTACTTAAATGACGCTGCTAAACTATGACGTCATGCCTAGGTATTTCAAAAATTTTTAGAACAAAATGTCGTTTTTGACAGATGATAAAAAGTAACTTGGAAGACTAGCATTCGTCGTCCCTATTCAGGGAAGGCTAAAAAGTTGGATAATTTTGGATAGAAAAAAGGCTCAAGCGCCTCAGTGGGGACGTATATGAGCTGATATGATGATACAGTAAGATACTATTCTATAACGTTACCACTCCTAACCTTTCTGAACTCGTGTATAAGATTTCGTTAACAATTTTAATTAAATTTTTTGAAGGAGGCGATTGTATGACGTCGCAGAAGAGCCGGAGGAAGAAGATGACAAAACTAGCAAATGCAATCCAGCCAGGTATTTTTTTCAAATTATTTGTCATATTCAGAATTCCTGAGCCAAAATTAATGCCGGCTCGAAAGAACTTACCCGAGAACCTCCTTAGTTCTCTTGAACTGGAAGTTTGTCATTTTATTGTTGAATATATTAATCATTATAATCTATAATATAAAAATGAATCGCAAAATGTGTTGGTAAGCGCATAACTCGAGAACGGCTGGACCGATTTGGCTAATTCTTTTCTTGTCGAGTTCGTTATTATCAGGAGAAGGTTCTTATGTAGGGTAGGGTAGTGTAGGGTAGGGTAGGGTAGTGTAGGGTAGGGTAGGGTAGTGTAGGGTAGGGTAGTGTAGGGTAGGGTAGGGTAGGGTAGTGTAGTGTAGGGTAGGGTAGTGTAGTGTAGGGTAGTGTAGTGTAGTGTATGTAGGGTAGGGTAGGGTCGTGTAGGGTAGGGTAGGGTAGTGTAGGGTAGAGTAGTGTAGGGTAGGGTAGGGTAGTGTAGTGTAGGGTAGTGTAGAGTAGAGTAGTGTAGTGTAGTGTAGGGCAGTGTAGGGTAGGGTAGTGTAGTGTAGTATATGTAGGGTAGTGTAGGGTAGGGTAGTGTAGTGTAGGGTAGGGTAGTGTGTAGTGTAGGGTAAGGTAGGGTAGTGTAGTGTAGGGTAGAGTAGTGTAGGGTGTAATGTAAGGCGGTACGTAGTTCGCCGGGATAGCTAGTAATATATAATAATTAATCATTATAGCGTCGGTGGTGTAATGGCTAGGGCCGCCGCCTCCTGTCCGGGAGGTCGTGGTTCGAACCTGCCACGTACCAATGTGATTTCGAATTTAGATTTCATATGTACGTTTATCCGACGCTCTTACGGTGAAGGAAAACATCGTGCGGAAACCTGCACACGCCTGCGAAGAAACTCGCTGGTTGTGTGTGAAGTGTGAAGTCGACCAACCCGCACTGGGCCCGCGTGGTCGTCTAAGGCCCGATTGTTCTAATTCAGGGTAGGCTCGAGCCCCTCGGTGGGGACGTATGAAATTAAATAATATTAATCAGGTGAGAAGATGCCAAGAAAGCCGCTGGATGCGGGTAGCACAGAACCGGTCGTCGTGGAAGTCCTTGGGGGAGGCCCATGTCCAGCAGTGGACGTCCTTCGGCTGATATGATGATGATAATGCCAAGGGCTAACCAATTGTGGGTAAAAAATGAATATAATCTGTTTTCAGTAGGTAAATGCTGATCAGTGAAATTTCCCAATTATCCTTACTAATGAATTAATCCTTACTAATAAAATAAATGTGAAAATGTGTTTGTTTGTTACCTTTTCACGCTTCAACGCCTTGACCAATCTTGATGAAATTTGGCATGCAGGTAGCCTGTGTCACGGGGAATGACAAAGTCTACTTTTTATCCCGTGAAATAGCATAGTCCTATGCAGTTCCTGAGGGAACTAAAAAAGTACTCTTCATGGCGTCACGCGGCCGCCACATACGCGGCGCCCCACACCTCACCACCTGGAGGGGCTAGTAGCGGTGTGCATCCTCGCCTTCATTTCTTTAACTATTTACTAATTACAATACCTGAACCTTAACACAAGCGACGAGAGAACAAAAGAAACACAACATCTAGAACGCGCTATTCGAATTTCTTTAGCGCTGAGTATATGATACCAATCATCAACGATTGGTCCACAGCCGGACCCCAGGCATACCACCTCGCCTGGCGGATATATCTCCCTTTGCTCTCGTCGAGTAGGAACACACCGTTCCTAAAATCGCAACGGAACAATGGATTGCTCTGATTTTGTGCACAGAGATGGTTGAGGGGGTGGGAAATGAAACTATTTACCAATTACAATATCCACATAAGACAGATAATAAACAAGATGCAAATAATTATCGTTCTATGGCACTAGTAATATTATAAACTAGATCACTACCCAAAATGGCATAAAACGGAACCCTTACAATTTCGTCACGTCCGTGCGTCATCGTTTTTGTGACTGTTTTTGGAGATGTGCGGGGCGCGAGTTGGAACTAGTTTGCGCACAGATTTGGACAGAAGGATCCGCTCGTCTCCATATTTTACCCAGATTATCTTCATACAAGCAAAAAGTAGCGCCATCTGACATAACTCGTACAAACTAGCGTGGGCGAGAGTTGACGTCAGTGCCTCGCTAAAAGGACCTTGGTAGAATTGTCGTTTTAAAAATGCGTTTAGTTAATTTGTTTACAAGAAAAAATACAATGTAAGGTTACTTTACGATGATACGATATTCCATATTTCTTTTTAGCCTTTCTTTCATGATTTTTACTGCCTCTAACAACACAATAAGGTATTTTTATATGGAGTATTTTTCTACCGCCCTCTAAAATTTCCCGCAGACGACTGAGTCGCGAGTGTCGAAACATTTGATTTTTGCACCAATTCGCTCGGAGTATTAGTCGCGCGCGTTGGCCGGGTCCTTACGCCAGTAATATAGAAGTCATTGAGTTTGCGAGTGACTTTATTAGTATTTGCAAAAATTCTTTCTTAGTTTTACAACATCATCATTATGTCAGCTCATATACGTCCCCACCGAAGGGCTCGAGCCTACCCTGAATTAGGGCGATCAGGCCTTAGTCGACCACGCAGGCCCAGTACGGGTTGGTCGACTTCACACACAACCTTCGAGTTTCTTCGCAGGGGTGTGCAGATTTCCTCACGAGATTTTTCTTCACCGTAAGAGCGTCGGATAAACGTACTCCGTATTACATTGAAATCACATTGGTACGTGGCAGGGAGTGTCCGTACTGTATGTTAGTACTAATATGTATACTTTGTCGTTACTCCACCGAAGCTCTTGTTACATAAGCAACTCTCAAAATTTCATGCTTCTAGACCCACCTGTTTAGGCTGTGCGTGTTAAGATATTTGTTAATTAGATAATTATAGTTCCAGGACGGAAAACCCACTGGAAGGACCTAGCTGGTTACTAGATGGACCTCAAACACATGTAAGTATGTTGCTTTAAATAAAGCGGATTGGAAATTTTTAGCATATAGTTGCAGATCAAGTGTACTGAGGGCATCATCATATCAGCTCATATACGTCCCCACCGAGGGGTTAGACCTTACTCTGAATTAGGGCGATCAGGCCTTAGTCGACTTAGTGTGGGTTGGTCGACTACACACACAACCTGCGAGTCGGATAAACGTACATATGAAATATAAATCGAAATCACATTGGTACTTGGCGGGATTCGAACCACGACCTCCCAGACAGGAGGCGGCGGCCCTAGCCGTTACGCCACCGACGCTCTTGCTACGCGACGCTACTGAAGGCATAGCATAGTCATTTAAAAAAAATGCATCGCACAATCACACGTGTAAATTTTGGTAGGGGATGTATAGATAAGCCAAATTTTACATTTAACTTGATGTCCTTAAACGCTTTGACCAATATATGGATCGGTCTATCGTGCAATGCTACCGTTTCTATTAATAGACTATGCTGCAACAAAAAAAATGAGCTGAATTCAATGGCTAGTTTGTACCTTATTCTAGATGCAGTATTTTTATAATCCCTCCATTTGTTGAGACCTGAGAAATAAATGTGTCGACCTTACGGACTCATTGTAAGGCTGACATTAGAATAAGAAATCAACATCTTAGGAAATAAAGAAAACTGAACTCCCACACGGAGAACGTCTCTTTCTAGCGGGAGCTTCTTTGTAGGGGGGGATACCTTTTTAGACATTATCCAGACATCCCACTTATAGCAATATTATATAAAAAAAATATTTTCTTGATAATGAAAATTTGGCGCCCTTATGGAGAAAAAATATTTAAATATTTTTTGTTTGACAGGTGTATCATTTTTAGAATTTTCCTGGATATAAAACCTATGCTTTAATTATTTTAGATAATAATGTTACTTATGACATAAATGTGAAAAACAATAAAAATCATTTTAGAAAAAAAAATGTCTTGTATGGAAAGTACCAATCAATATCGGTCCAATAGTTTCACTGCAAAACAAGTGGACGGACACACATTGCACACACACATGAATTTTTTCTCGACTACTTTTTTGGTGTCTTTAAGTGATATACTCGTAGCGTACATTTTCATGTACCAAAATCTCGAGGTCGAATTCTTTTTTTCTAAACTAATAACTTCTTTCTTCGTCGTTCGAAAGAACAAATTAATACAATCATAATGAAGTCCACTGCTCCCCCCCCCCCTAAGTCCCCCTCCCACTCGGTGAATCGTTGACCTTGGTGAAGGTCGCGGGATGCCGTTGGATGCGGGCAGCGCAGAACAGGTCGTCGCGTCGTGGAAATTAATACAATAATGGAACATAAATATGCAGATTTCCACGAATATGAATTGTTTTGTTTCAGGATCAGCGAAGGTCACGCAGTAACCTAGAACCGGACTCGACGACGCCTTGTGAGGAGCAACAAGATGATGCAGAGGTACTCGTAAGACCCACGAACACGCTCATCAATCAATCAATCAATCAAATATGCTTTTTTGTACAATAAATAAAAAAAATAGAGAATAGTACAGAATACACAGTAGTAAAAATTTTAATTGCACAATTTAGGCGGCCTTATTGCTTGAAGAAATTTCTTCCAGGCAACCCTGAGATAGGATACATCTAAATGAAAGTAAGGGCTGTGCAAAGCAAACATATGGAACAAAAAAGGAAAATTTACTTTACTTATCTAAAAAAATACTATTCAAAATATAAATAATAATAATACTCGTCTTAGTATTACACCGATAATTATAATTAGGTACTACACAGACTCGTTAAGAAAATCAAAGACACAATGAAGTCAATGTTAGATACTAGATTATGCCAGCGGCTTCGCTCGCGTGAACGTAGTATCTGTGACTGTCTTCGAAGGGTTCACAGTGCGCGAGCCTATATGTTAATCCAGGATCTATCCACGTACCAAATTTCAGCAAGATACGTTCAGCACTTTTTGCGTGAAAGAGTAACAAACATCCATACATACAAATTATAAACTATCAATATTAGTAGAATATCGTTTGACTGTAACTCACTTTTAACCTGATGGGAAGTGACGACGCAGTCAAAGATGGTACTTCTTAGTCGGTACACTCTTGTCAGATTGCGAATCACGACGAGTGATGATCTTGGTAATACGGCGCCATTCTTCGCGGACTGCAGCTTTCCGGGTGCATTCGTGAACTGAGCACTCAATTGCGACCTTGATCTGGTCTGCCCATCTCATTGGTGGTCTACCACTTGGCCTGGTGCCTTCAAATTTTTCCTGCACTACGAGGCGCTCTTTGGATTCATTACCAAGACGAGATATATGGCCGAAGAAGGTCAAAATGCGTTACTGCACTGTGGTTGATAGGCGCTGTCTGATGCCGAGTTCTTTTAATATGGAAGCATTTGTACGGATCTCTGTCCACGATACTCCTAGCATTCGTCTCCAGCACCACATCTCAAAAGCGTCAACTTTCTTCTTCTCGGTTTCACGAAGAGTCCATGTCTCCGACATGGGGAATATTAGGCAATAAACGAGCTTGGTTTCTGTGGCCTTGGTAATGTTCCAAAGATGGTACACGCAAACTTAAATAATGCTTATTCACTCTTGCCTTGAAGGTCTCCAAATTGCAAGAATCGGGAAACACTGATGCAGGCAAGGAATTGCTATCTGCATAAAAAAGCAATTGATGCATTTGAGATGTGGTGGTGGTGAAAAATGCAGGAATTCCACTCCAATGCTATCTGCATAAAAAAAAACAATTGATGCATTTGAGATGTGGTAGTGGTGAAAAATGCTGAGAATTCCACTCCATTGCTATCTGCATTAAAAAGCAATTGATGCATTTGAGATGTGGTGGTGGTGAAAAATACAGGAATTCCACTCCATTGCTATCTGCATAAAAAAAGCAATTGATGTATTTGAGATGTGGTGGTGGTGAAAAAAATCAGCAATTTCACTTCATTGCTATCTGTATAAAAAAAGCAAATGATGCATTTGAGATGTGGGGTGGTGAAAAATTCTGAGAATCCCACTCCATTGCTATCTGCATAAAAAAGCAATTGATGCATTTGAGATGTGGTGGTGGTGAAAAATGCTAAGAATTCCACTCCATTAATATCTGCATAAAAAAGCAATTGATGCATTTGAGATGTGGTGGTGGTGAAAAATGCAGGCATTCCACTCCATTACTATCTGCATAAAAAAAGCAAATGATGCATTTGAGATGTGGTGGTGGTGAAAAATGCTGAGAATTCCACTCCATTGCTATCTGCATAAACAAAACAATTGATGCATTTGAGATGTGGTGGTGGTGAGAATGAGAAATGCTGAGAATTCCTACCTCTACAAGGGCCAGTGTCGCCGTCGTTATTGACAGTTGAGTAGTGGGAACCATTAACTTCTAACATACAATGCGTTGAGCATTTTAGTTGAGCAGTGGGGGAAAAACCGCCGTTAAAAGCGTTCAGACGAAACGACTCTACATATATTAGAACAACTTAAAATAATTAGAAACACTGAAAACTTTAAAAACAACTTCAATCGCAACAGCCAACTACAATTTTGCAACATTTTTTGGTTTGTGTAATTTTCTAAAAAAGTACTACACCGATTTTGATAAAATTTAAATGGAAAAAAAGGATTATGAAAATTCATAATCTGCGAAGATATCGGGTAACAAACATAAAAAAATCGGCCAAGTGCGAGTCGCACACATAGGTTTCGTACCATCATACTAGATGGCGCTAGTTTCTTTGCGTTTTTTGTATGGAGACCCCCCTTATTTTTTTTAACTTTTGCTAGATTTTAGTATTTTAGCGGCAACAGAAATTTGGTAAGGAACCCTAAAAAACAATGGAATTGAGAACCTCCTCCTTGCTGCAAGTCGGTTGAAAATAAAAACGCAGTGCAAAACAAAATGAGCTAAATTTTTCGAAATTTCAATGGGAGGGCAATTTAGGGAACAACATGACATGTCATAATTTATTTTTACGCAGGCAATAAATTGTCTATTGGTGATAGATGCAATCGTATGTACCTACCTTGCCTTGCACCATTTGCTTCGTTACAATCCTTAACTTCCCCACTGCTGGGGCACGAGTCTCTCCAAACACGGGAAGGTTAGGCCATACTCCACGCACAGGGGCCAAGACTCAGTTGGTGGAGGTTGAAGGGCTAGCAGCGAACCATATTATTTAGATACCTATGGGCGAACCCACGTTAAAAGTTTTTCATGCCGCCTGTAAGGCATCTGACACTGCCACCGGCACCAAACGGCTTATTATTTTATTGTTATTCAATGTGTATTAAACTGTATAATAAATGACCTGAGGACATAAAGGAATTGACGCATAACAAATTTTTAGTCACTAAAAATTTACTCCCCCCCTCTGCATTTCATCATCAGACGACCAGGCGCGGAGGGCGATTCCACCCCTTTGTTTTTAATGTTCCACTTTTACGCACAAAGCGTTTGATAACTGTTACTACTCGGTAAAGGAGTTTTTAGATGAAAAAATGTAAAATTTATTTTTGTAAGTTGTTGTTTGCATGTCTTTGTAAGAAGGCTACGAGGGCTGTTTGATAAGTCCTTTTAAAAAGTAAAAAAAATAATAATATTCAATTTACGTTTATTTTTCAACATACTCTCCTTTAACCCTTCGACCGCCAGAGTCATCTATAGATGACTGACACTTCCGTGTCTTGTGCACCAGAGTCACGACTACATGACAAAATTAAATGACTTCAAAAATCCATATTAAACTTGTTTGTTTCATAATTTTTAATTTGTTATATTCTTAGAGGTCTATATTTTGTCGCAATAATATTTTGGTCTGAATTTGGGCCAAACACTTATTTCAGCGAGTTTCCAATTTTTTCATCCCCTCCAAAAAATACGATTTGTCAAGGTCTGCAAAATAGCCGTTTACACCTGCGATACAGTCCTCATTTGTCAAAAATTTTTGTCCTCCAAGCCATCTTTTCAAATTTGGGAATAGGTAGTAATCACACGAAGCTAGGTCCGGTGAATATCGAGCATGCGGAACCAGATCAAAGCCCATCTCGTGTATTTTAGCCATTGCAATGGTTGACGTGTGCACTGGGGCATAGTCTTGATGAAAGAGGACCCTTGGGGGGCAATTTTGGTCGTTTTTCCAAAAATTCGGCATTAAAACGGTCCCATAACTCTGCGTAATAACGGCCAGTAATAGTCTTCCCCTTTTCCATGTAGTCAATCATGATGATTCCTTCGCCATCCCAGAAAACTGTCGCCATCACTTTCCCAGCCGACAAAACAGTCTTAGCCTTGTTTGGGGCACGTTCACCAGTATTGCACTATCAATTTACCTGTCACCATATTGTACCTACCACATTTACGTAAATAAAATATTATTCTATTCTATTCTTAACGTGCCTTGCAAAGCACGTAAACGGTCGAGACAAATGCCACTAACAGTCAAACCTATTCTGGTAATGACCGTGGTTCAGGTCAGCTAACCTGCGTAATCGTCGCAACATTTGCTTACAGAAGGAGAACGAGCCTAGGAAGTCAGTGTCGTTGGTGTATACGCCGACCGTGCGGCGCCTCAAGCGCGCATCGCCGTCGCCGGCGCCGCTCTCACCGATAAGGTGCGTACCATACAAATTTATTGGACTAGAAACCACAAGTATACTCTTAGCACTACGAAAACCAAGCGTGTCACATTTTGCGTGCTTTTACCACTTAAACATTTAACAAAATATTCTCTCTCTTATCGTGTGGATTGTGCTCACGTGTAGGGTATTTAGATTTACACCTACGGATGTATTGCACACCTTCGACCTTCAAACACATCTGGAATCAGATGTGTAGGTTTCCTCACTATGTTTTCTTTCACCGTCAAAGCAATCGGTAAGTATAACAACCTTGAAGACGGTCATACTCATTACTTTATGATCACCCCTCGTAAATAGTAACTAATGACTTTTTAGGTAGTAAGCAATATAGGAGTGTTCCAGGTAAATTAATCATTTTGATTTTAATTTATCATTTATTGCAGAAACTCCAACCGCGTTCTCAAAGTGGTACTCGCAAAGATGCGTCCAAATGAATTGCAAGGGGTCGCGAAGAGGCGTCCAAGCGAATCGCAAGGCGGTTCACCTCCGAAAATAGCCAAACTCTACTCATCAACCCCAACGAGAGAGGCGCCTCGACGCAGATCCACCTTAGACTCACTTTTAGGCACTCCGAGGTCGCCGGCAATCTCTCCAAGTAGATCGAATGAGGCTTCCTCGCAAAGAGAGTTTAATAGATCGAGGTCACCACAAACATTGGCCAAGTGTGATGAGCCGGGACCAAATGGCACTACTGATGCTGGCGGCGTAGTTTTGTAAGCATTTTTAATATATTTAAATGCTAAAAACAACTGTCTAAAGACTCCTTCTTAAAATAGTTTTCCATACAAATCAAAGATAACAATTTCTTGAAAACGTTTTACCCGAATATAATGAAATTCTAAAAAAAATAATATTAATATACTTAATATACTATATATATAAATATTACTTAAAATAGTTTTCCATACAAATCAAAGATAAACATTTCTTGAAAACGTATCACCCGAATATAATGAAATTTTAAAACAATATATTAATATTTTGCGGCCGGATTTGAAGGCATTCTTCCCCCGGTCCAGTGAGTAAAAAACGGCCCACCGACCCTTTCCGCTACAGTGGACTATTATCTAATCTGTGACAGTGGGCAGGGGGCGGTTGGGGTAACCGCGCGCCCGCTGCCACAGGGAGACTTTTTGCTTGCGTTGCGCATCCAGGGTAGGAAGGCATGCACGCGCTCATACGCGTACATCCCTGAAGCGCTGCAGAAGCGCGGCTCGAAAGACAAGCAAATTTTGAAAATCACTCATTTTGGTATATATTTACACGAATTCCACAGAAATTAAATAAAACTACACGTTTAATTTGTCAGCGACCGGTTTTAAACAGACTCTGAGTCTGCCTGAAGATGGTGTTTGAAACCGGTCGCTAAGAAATTATAACGTGTAGTTTTATTCAATTTCTGTGGAATTAGTGAAAATAGGTACCAAAATGAGTGATTTAATGTTCCACGAAGAACCCACAATCAAAAGTATCAAATGACAATAAATTAACAACACTATTTGTAAAAAAAAGTACCTAGTCTATTTCCTGTCGTGCTTATCTGATTACTTTAAGTTAGCTATTCAACACTTGGTTTCTCGGAAACGGCTTTAACGATTTGGATGAAATTTTGCATTCAGGTAATGTTTTACATTCTAAGTTAATTTAGATAGATGTCATTCCTGAGAAAATTCGTTTTCACACAATTTTTTTTTCAGTTTACATGCCCGGGAGAATCTGAGCACCGCTCGGTCTATCAGGTTCTGTGTACAAAGTTAAATTAGAATCGGCTCATCTTTTTTCAAGGAGTTGTTACCATTAATTCATATGAAGCTTTAATTTTTGTTAGGCCCCTTAACTTTGAGAATTGCGTACCAAACCTACCTAAAAGTTGTCCTCCATTTACATTGATGTATTCCGGCTGGAAGATAAGACAGCCATTTCCCCATTGATTTGGGGAATCATGGTAATCCGCTTCCATCTTCGACATCATCATCACTTACCATAAAAGAAACACGCTTTCCTTCAAAAAACGTTTCATTTCAGTCCTACCGGTAGCGTACGAGTAAATCGCGGATGTAAAACACACACACACACACGAACATGCAGAAAACATAATTACAACAGCCGAAAACAGAAGCACCTTTTTAATCGCATTAGAACTCAAAATAGTTTACTCAAGGCAAAATTCATTACTGTACATTTAAATATTATTAAAAGCGTATTTACAAAATCGTTTCCTGTACAAACTTAAAATTTCTTAAAATTAAACTTCTTGAAAATGGATGGGGCGATTCTAATGAAACTTTATACACATAAGCAATTCACGAAATCCTAGTTTGTGGATTGATTCCATTTTTCAAAAAAATGTGGTGTCGCTAAATAATAGTGATTTGAGGTTTTCATGATAATTTTAAATTTGGTAATCTTTTTTAAAATAAAGTATTTCGTAATAAATGAAAAATATATACACAAATTAGGATTTCATGATTTGCTTATGTGTATAAAGTTTCATCAGAATCGGTCCATCTATTTTCAAGAAGTAGTAATTTTAATTTTGTATGGGAAACGATTTTGTGAATACGCTCTTAACCTTATGTTTGTTACAGAAAAACTTCTGGCAGGAAAAATGTGACGCAACGGAAACACACTCCGTCGTACGTTTCAAATAATAGTGACGACGACAGCAATGTTGGTGACCATAATGTCAAGCAACGTCATAACGTCAATAAATTTCATACATCCAGTGCATGCAATATCAGTCAAGGTATACAGAACTTAAGCACTCATTGTGACCTATATGACGGGAATGTCAGCAAAAGTAACAACTTTAATGAAAGTCACTCAAGCGAAAGCTACGGTGACAATGTAGAAATCGGTGAGGGCGATCATGACGTAAGAAACGTTAATAAGTGTCGCGATACGCAACGCGACAGTAACAATGAAAACGACCCTAGCGATCGATACGACGCAAACATTAGTGAAAGTCAAAGTATCTCAGTGAAAAATAGTGAAAATGAACCGTTCAGGGGCTTTGTAAGTGAACGTGCTGGTCGTGCTGAACGTCACGTCATTCATGATGAACGTGAACGAAATGTAAATGACAGTTCTGATAGAAACGAGAACGACGGTCATAATAAAAGCGTCAGTAGCAGCCGCGTTAAAAAGGTCAATAAAAATCGTGACAAAAAAGTAAGTAGCAGCCGTGATAGAGACGTCAACGAGAGTTGTGATAAAAACGTCAGCGACAATCATGATGAACGTGAACGAAATGTAAATTACAGTTCTGACAGAAACGAGAGCGGCAGTCATAATAAAAACGTCAGTAGCAGCCGCGTTAAAAAGGTCGAAAAAAATCGTGACAAAAAAGTAAGTAGCAGCCGTGATAGAGATGTCAACGAGAGTTGTGATAAAAAAGTCGGCGACAATCACGATGAAAATGTCCTTACAAATAGTGATGTCAACGTTACAACACGTAATACTAGCGAAAGACATGAGAGAAACGTTGCCGAACGTTGCAAAATAACACGAAATAAGAAAAATTTCACTAAACCTTTACGCTGTATAGACGCTGACGATAGTGAACGCAGCACCAGTTGCCAGAGTAACGAAGTGGAGAGTGACAGCAGCAGTGACTTCGAACGGGGGCGATCGCGGGCGCGGCGAAGCAGGAAGAAAGTTACGTATACCGAAATTCCTTTAAACAAGTAAGTGTACAAGGTGCTTACACGTAAGAGCAGACTTCGGGGTCAGGTCGCAATCTAGAGAGCGGCAGGGAGTGTCCATACTGTATGTTAGTACTAATATATATACTTTGCTTATATTCAAGTCAAATATTATAATGGTAGGGTAGTTAAATGATAATTAATAAGGTATTAAACAAGATTTGAGAGATTTGACTTCATACAATTTCTATGTTTTGAACAATTGATCTATTTAATTAATTGTAAATAATAAAGAAAATCTTTCAATGCATTAAACTGATTCTCAAGTAACCATGACTTCAGTCTTGTCTTTAGAGGGTTCGCGGTGCTCGAGCCGCAAGGGGGGAATTACACACCTAACCCTTCCTCATGAATCAATCCGTCTATTGGTGAAAACCGTATGAAAATCCATTCGGTAGTTTTTGAGTTTATCGCGTCAAGACAGATGCGACAGAGGACTTCGTTTTGTAATATGTAAAGATGCTTGGTATGGTGGCAATATATAATATAATAAGCAAAATAAAAAAGTAAATAGCAGCCGTGATAGAGATGTCAACGAGAGTTGTGATAAAAACGTCAGCGACAATCGTGATAAAAATTTCCTTAAAAAATTTACAGTATATAGTATATACTGTGAGATAGTATAATATACTGCTCAGATGAGAGCACACAGTAAATTAGCAAATTTTTCATACATTCTGCGGTAAAAACCAGGTTTTTTGTTTTGGGTAGGCCAATGAGTTTACAGTTTGGTCTGCAAAATGTTATGATCTTCGACACTTTTGTAGCCAGGTATCTAACTGAACTTCGTAGTTCCCTTACTTATCTTGATGATTAAAAAAAATCGTGGCTGTTTGATTGAAACACCTATCTGTATGAAATTCTAATAAGAAAACGTAGGTGACCCTTATTTTGTGTTAAGAAGTCTGTATATTAGTAGTAGTAACGTACATACAATACGGCCAGTCCCTGTCGCTTTTTTCTAAATTTCGCCCTCTCCCCGTCAACCAAATTGATATACTTGTAGATTGGTACTTAGTTTATACTCGAACATAAATAATTTTGCCGTGATTTCGTTTGATCCGTCATTTGTTTTTGAAGTTAAACTTCTTTACGCACGCTTGGCTTGGGGAGTAAGCTGGTACATGCGTTACGCGAACGGTGATTTCTAGCGTTGCGAAAAGTGTGATACGGCTAGGTGAACGGCACGCTTGACTTGAGGAGTAAGCTGGTGAATGCGTTACGGGTACGGTGATTAAGTTTTATTTCAGTCGGTGGTCTAAAGCACACAGTTTTTTTAAGAAATGTCATTTCTCGCCCGTTGTATAAAGTGTCCGGGGAGGTGATGGCGTATCTTTTACTTGGTTTGGGAGGCGGTTGTAAACCATAGGACCAAGGACTTAGTAGAACATACTTTTATAAAAGACGCATCGCAAGGCACGTTTGGCCGTTGTTGTTAGACGGCAGTCATTAAGTCATGTCATGAGTGGCTTAAAATATTTTAACTTTGGAGCTTGCCTCTAGCCCTACCAATCCAGACTTGCGTGTATGTAGTATGGCCTAACTTTCCCAACTCGGGAACCCCGAGGTACAGACCCGTGATACAGGAATGGGGATGCTAGCGCTATTGTACCAATAGGATTATAGTATAGCACTATTTGAGCTTGCGTGATACATCCTCGCCTGCATCGGCACTTGCCATCAGGTGAGGTGCAGCCAAACGCACTCAAATTTTTAATTTAAAAAAAATTGGTATTCTGCTTACACCGTTTGTACAAAGTTGTCTTATACAAGAGTATCAAGTCATTTGTATTGTGAAAATGACAAATGTCAGGGGTCCTCTGAGGAAAATGTTTTTTCAGAGAAAATATTTTATGGCATGTTTCATAATGAGCGTCGGTGGCGTAAGTTGCGGCCGCTACCTCTTGTCCGGGAGGCTGTGGTTCGAAACGCATTCACCAGCTTACTCCCCAAGTCAAGCGTAGAGAGTAGAGTTTTACTTAAAAAATATACTTATTTCTATAATTTATGCACCTGCGTACAACAAATTATTAAAGATGACTGTCTATTTTTTTTTCAGAAAACTACGAAGGTGATTGGTGTTTTTATCTACAATTGGTAAGCCCAAGCGAAGATGGCCAAGGCAAACTATTGAATATAATTGAATAGCTTATTTTTTGTATTAGTTTCTCTAGCAATATCTTCTTATTGTTATGTTGGTAGTTCTTAGTACATTATATAAAAAGGCTTTATTATAATTTTGTCATGTGATGTCGAGAGTGGCACGTTTATTTTTATTATAATTTGATGCACAGCCTCATTATTATTGCACCATTAATAAACAAAAAACTCTTCAAGGTTTCTTTTTTAAACTTGTAAATAACTAGGACTTAATAAGGCCTACTGCCCTGGGTAGTTAGGAAAAATCGAGTTAGATACCTCCCATACAAACCCGAATTATTTGTATAGCAAGTCTTTAAACTTCTTTCGAAAAATTTTCTTCGCTTCTTTTTTTCTTTATTGTTATTTTGTGGATGCTCGACTATGACAGATGTGAAGGCTTCGCGAGAAGGTATGGCATATAGTGTGGCATTACAATTTATTAATACAATATCTTTGTTTCCATTCGATTTTGAACGTGTCACAACTTTGGATGACGTTAAATTATGGGTGACCAAAAACTATGGGTACCTGTGATAGGTAGTGATTGAAGCGACTTCGTAGTAGCTGGACAGATTTTCAACCGCGGTTTTTCTTAGTAACTTCAGCCACCCAGTGGTGGTAGCCTCGTGAAGCCTCTTCGAAAGTATCATCACCAAACCTAACGTTCATTGAGAATCTGTCCAGCTGCTATGCAACCATTAAAGCGTTATCTTACCATCGTATTTTTATTAGTAGCATTTTATTACAACCACCATAAATTACTATATTTACGACCGATTGCAAACTTCTGACATTGTAGTGCGGCCGTCGAGAGAATGCTGATTTGACACTTCAAGCCTGCGATAGAATGTAACATTCTATTAATCTTCGAAATTCTAAACAAATACATTTTTTTTACTAAACAATAGTAACAGAATACACATTTAGTTTTATGTTTACATATAAGGACAACAGAATGTGTATTTTGTAATTATTTGAAACGTTAGTGAAACGGTTACGTTCTATGGTCTTTTCTTCTTTTCTGATAACGTATTTGTAACATATAGATTTGTTAAAAATATTATGAATAGCCGTCCGTCCGCGACTACGGCCTAGTTGTTTTAGATTTTCCCGTGGGAATAAGATTTCCCGGGGTTAAAAGTAGCCAATGTCCTATTCCAGGACCATGTATGCCAAGTTTCATCCCGATCCGTCTAGTGGATGAAGCGTAAAAAAATAACAAACATCCATACATACAAACTAGCGTTTATTATAGTTTCATCCACACAAACAATTATTTAATGTAGTCAAACAACCAACAAAAGTGATATGTTTATATAATAACAATAGTAGATTGTACAAGAGCATAAAACAAGCCATTTTACCCGAGACGTTCATTTAGCCACTCGAGCCGGTACGGCGATGGCGGATAGTCACGTCTAGGGTAAAATAGGTTTCATGCTCGAGTTTTACACTGCTTTTCATTTCGATTGAAAGGAAATAATAAATAATCAACTACTATAATACAACAAATTTGGCAAATTTTGACAAATAATTAGTTTGCCTCCACACAATTTTTCTTATTTTCCACCCCCTTCCATCACCCATTACCGCCCCTAAAATCGTCAGTCCAGAATGTACACTTTAGCCTCGAGTTTGGCAATGGTTTTTTTTCGTTATATGTTACATCTATATGATAGGTACGTAGTATTTATGGATGTCCAGTTACGTCTAACTAGCATATGTCAAATCAGCATTCTCTCGACGGCCGCACTATGTCTATTACTCTATAGGATCTTTTACCTCAGTACTACATACGGCAGTAGCGCAATCTCCGATTAGTTTTGCGTTATATGTATTTGTCATTGGTCATGCAGAGTTTACATAGAAAATTTTTGCTTTGTATAAGACAATGTCGAGGTTATTAGTTTTAACATTCTTCGATAGATAGCGCCGCAAGCCATTGAGATTTTTCTCAATTTCAAAAATATAAAATCATATTTTTATTATGTTTCATAAAATTTTAAACTTATGATTTCTTATATTTTAAAATTATTAATGTAATAAATAATTAAATTATTTGCGTGAGTCAAAAGTTTTAAGTTAGATTTAATATTTATCCTGTAGTTCGGACACTTAACACCAGATGTCGCTTACAATTCAAGCTCACCGACAACTCTCATTAATTCAATTAATTTTTTTGATGTGTGGCGACAACTCTATCTCTGGTATGCAGTGACTTTATGATGCAGGGTTGTTTATAATAAGCCCCTCTGTAGCGGGTCCTGCACTAGTTTGTCTCTCCTCTAGATAAGTTTTGTTACGAGGGTTTCTGATGTAGCGATTTGTTTAGGCTATAATTGTACCTATAACTTTTGTGTTCACATGTAACATAGCCTTGTATATTTAAATAACAAAAGTAAGTCGTTGAGAATTATTTAATACATAAAATATGTAGGTAGGTCGAAATCAGTATTCTGACTGATGGTGGTATTCCCTTCATTAGTTCTGTTTCCAAAATTTTATTTTGACAAATAAACTGTCAAAAATTAACACATTGTTAAAGTTATAACGAGGGGAGTGATTTTTAACACGCTTTTATTAGCTTCACTTGTAACTGTGTAAGAAAATCTTAGAATCCTAATTTGACCCACTTGCCGGTCTTCGATTAGGATGAAATTTTGCACACGCTCTGAGTTCTGATGACAATACATGACTAGCTAAGAAACGTCATTACAAATCCAATATGGCGGCCTCCCCAAGGTGGCGGACTGGCTGTTTGAAATCCACCCCCATGATATGGGTATCAAATGAAAGGGTTTGCTGTCAGGAATACGAAAAAACTAGTCACGTGACTTAAATCCAATATGGCGGACGTCCAAGATGGCGGACAGGCTATTTGAAATGCACCCCCATGATATGGGTATCAAATGAAAGGATTTGCTGTCAGGAATACGAAAAATAGTCACGTGACTTAAATCCAACATGGCGGACATCCAAGATACTTAACGTGTTTACTAAAAGCGTGTTTTTTAGTTTTTTAAACTAATTGATGATTATTTCTAACTATGTCATTAGAACAATGTTTTAATTTTTGACTGTAATTTATTATCCACTTATTATAATCAGGTGGGTGATACAATATGTTAGACATACATTTATGAAACTCATCCAATATTTTTGAGTACAGAAATTTTATGAATGGAATATTGCCCGTGGTTCTACTAGCTGAGCTACGCAGTAGGCCCACGGTCAGCAAACGGGAATACTATCCTAACTTAAATTATACACGTACTTGTGCTATCATCATATCAGCCGACGGATGTCCACTGCTGGACATAGGCCTCCCCCAAGGATTTCCATGACACGGTTCTGCGCTACCTACGCTTCCTTTTTCGATGCGCGGTCGCCACTCGAGAACTTTACTACCCCAACGGCCATCTGTTCTACGAGCTATGTGCCCTGCTTAATATTATATATAAATTATTATGAATTATGCCCACAGCCACTTATGCAATTCTGAGAGCGATGTCGGTTACTTTTGTACGGATCTCTTCGTTTCTGATTCGACCACGCAGAGAAATTCCGAGCATAGCACTTGTGCTATATACCTACATTATTTGTATGTAAAGTTGTTACAGGTATACTCTGCGGCAAATAACTTGAATATTTTCCTTGAGACCAAACATTGGTTGGGAACAACGGTTGGGGTCATCCTTGCGACCTTGTGACATGGCTGCCCAACCAATCACAAGGTCGCAATGATATTTACTGGGACCTTTAACTGGATAAGGACCAGTGATTGGTTCTTTACGTTACACGACCTGGTAGCGGTTAAGAGTCAACTTTTCGGATTTTCCTTTAATCGTGGTCCTGATTTTTAGGGTTGGATTCCACTTTTTCAATACCTTCGTTTAAAACACTAATAATGGACTATCTGGCACATCAATTGTTGTTCAGTTTTATGTACACTCAGCGGCACAATTAACGGAACTCTTCATTTTCCTCAGTAAGTTTTTACACAAAGGGGCGTCCAAACGATTATAATTACCGGTCATCACCCGTTACAAAGTGCATCAGTGCAGCCTAGTTGTGCTCTTCGACACATTCGTGGCCAGGATACAACCTAATGACTGCACTTGTTTGTTTGTTTGTTTATAAACTCTTTATTGAATACAATACTACTTATATACTTTGACAATACTCTATATATATATAGGCGGACTTATCCCTTACGGGATCTCTTTGAGATTTAAAACAAGGAAAAAAGGTAAATGCAAAAGTTACAAACACGACTTTCTATAATCTATATACAGGGTGGAAACTTTCAGCGGGGCAGTAAGGGGAAGTACCTTATCCGTTGCAGCTACACGAAACTCTTGTAAATTAGGAGACTATCCATTTTCGTGTAGCTGCAACGGATAAGGTACTTCCCCTTACGGCCCCGCTGAAAGTTTTCAACCTGTATACTATCTATACTTTTTTAGTTTCCTTACTTTTCTTTCTCCGCTCGATCGTTTCTTTCCCTCTTATAAGGTCGAGGGGAGCGATGGCTGACTCGCGTTATACTCATGACCGGGTGCTGTCCGTGTTAACTGGCCTACTCTTGTCAAAGGCATTAATGACATTCAAAATTTCAAATTTGCGTGTCATATTGTTTTCATGTACTAAGGACATAATTTGTTTTATATCAATGATTTTATTTTGACAATACTAACTAATGATTGTTTTTTTAAAATATTTATCACATATCTGTGTACCTGGGACAAACAGTCCAGTTAGGTAGGTCCAACTTCAAGAAAGAGATCAATCGTCGAATCCAACTCGACTGGGCAGCGTTTCGCTTACTATGGGCCTCATAAGAAGTCACCCAAAGGGCAATGTAGCGTGCTATGCTCGGAGTTTCTCTGCGTGATCGAATCAGAAACGAGGAGATCCATAGGAGAACCAAAGTAACCGAATGACATAGCTCTCAGATTTGCTAAACTTAAGTAGCAATGGGCGGGCATATATCTCGTAGAACAGATGGCCGTTGGGGTAGTAAAGTTCTCAAGTGGCGACCGCGCTCCAGAAACCGTAGCGTAGGAAGGCCTCACTTTCGTTGGACCGATGACCTGGTGAAGGTCGCGGAAAGCCACTGGATGCGGACAGCGCAGAACCGGTCGTCGTGGAAACCCTTAGGGGAGGCCTGTGTCCAACAGTGGACGTCTGCTATATTGCTGATATATTAATGAATATTTTTCACAAATTACATTAGGTATGTATATTTAATTACTATTTTATGACCATCAGAAAGAGTGTATTTATGAACCTATTATGAATTTGATTAAAAAAAATCATTGCTGTTTGGACGCCCCATAAATAATGTATTGAAAAAAATATAGAGTTCCGTTAATAGTGCTGCCGAGTGTACATAAGAAAGAAAAAATTTGACCCTGTATATGAATAACCGATTGAGTCACAAAGTATTCCTTGAACTCAAAACAGTAGACTGATTGTGTATTTATACAGATTTTAGAATATAATAAGTAGATTTAGTATATACTTATGTATAGACTGATAAATGTTGTTAGTTGTATTGCGGGGCAGAGCAACGAAGATCACATCAAATATAATTACCTACTATTAATACTAGCTTGCATGTAATGTAATGTTTACTGTCTTATTTATTATTTGACATTTTAATTGGTGTACGCTATATCAAATAATGCTTTGAAGATCCCCAAATTGTAAGTCAGGATACACATAGTGCCCCTTTATATAATATGTGATGGCGACTGTATACCAGTCACCCTGTATGATATATATGATGGTGACTGTACCAGTCACCTGTATGATATTATACAGGGTGTAAAAAAATTGGTGTAGGACCTGTTAACTGGGGGTTCTGCTCCTCATAATGAACAACTTTTCCCAAGGAACCTGTAGTCAATTCTGAAAAAAAATATGGACCCTTCATACAAAAATGATCAAAATTGATTGATCAGCTGATCGATTTATATGAAGAGTATTTTTTTGTGATTTCAGCAAAGTCGTAGATGGTGTTCAATATAAATAAATAAATATTCTGGGACAAATCACACATCGTCATCTGGCCCCAAAGTAGGATTCCCTGTCTTATGGGAACCAGAGACTGATATACATACTTATATACGTTTAAATACATACATATATAGATATTTAACACCCAGACACAGAGCAAACAAATCTGCTCATCACACAAATGTTTGCCCTGGGTGGGGATCGAACCCACAACCCTCGGATCAGCAGTCAAGAGCAGTAACCACTGAGCCAATATGGTTAGTAGAAGCCCCAGTTAACGGGATCTACACCAATTTTGTTACACCCGATATATGATTGCGACTGTACCAGTCACCCTGTATGCTATATGTGATGGCGACTGTACTAGTCACCCTGTATGATATATGTGATGGCGACTGTACTAGTCGCCCTGTATGATGACTGGGAATATTTGGATATGTGATGGCGACTACCAGTCACCCAGTATAGGAAGAGAAGACCCGCGGCACAACAGTTGTTGTAGATGCTTTAAAACTGTACCTATTCATTAGTTAGTATGATTGTCGAGAGCGTTCAATTCGTTCTTCGTTGCTTTTAGACGCATTGTTTGTGGATTTCCACCGTATTTAATTTATAATAAAGTTTAATTATGTCTTATTTAAAGTTTTATTTCATTTGAGACCTGTGACGGCTTGGAACATTTGATATAGATACCTATTTAATAACATCCTAAAAATTAAAGAGCTGGAACCCAGGACCTGTTGATGTTTTATAGCTAAACAACCTGTCCCGGCGGACTTCGTACCGCCTCACACTACACAACACTATTTTTTGTAGATATTGCAGGAATTTTAGGTCATTTTTTACACCTTGGGTTACATTATTTGAGTTTTAGTAAGAATCCCTAATTTTTGAAAATATATTATAGCCTATAGCAACCGCGGATGGTGTAGCTTCCCAACGGTTAAAGAATTTTTCAAATAGGTCCAGTAAATTCGGAGCCTATTCAAAACAATCAAATCTTTCCTCTATAATATTATCTTATAAAATTCTCATGTCACAATGTTCGTTCCCGTACTCCTCCGAAACGGCTTGACCGATTCTCATAAAATTTTGTGAGCATATTGAGTAGGTCTGCGGCCAACATTATTTTTTGGGTAGGGTTGGGTAGTGTAGTGTATGTAGGGTAGGGTAGTGTAGTGTAGGGTAGGGTAAGGTAGGGCAGTGTAATGTAATGTAAGGCGGTACGTAGTTCGCCGGGACAGCTAGTTAGTATATAGATTAGTATACTCAAATATTTAAAATGACCCCCCCTCTATATGTATCACTTAGCGTTATTTGTAGGGACCGTGTCGAAAAGCTGGCCTCCTTCCCCTATGGATCGCATTAACACCGGGTACCGCCCTACCCACCTTCACGCTGAGTCTTCACTATCCAGTCTGTGGGGAGATATTAAAGCCTTGCTCTACACAAGGTGGCCTAGAAAAAGTAATAATATAATTTTGTTTAGGTATGGCGGCCTAATAAAAATTCATGTTTTCGACCTTGAAGGACGCAGGCGCGAGCCGCCATCTTGAATTGAAGGTGCCAAATTTAAGTATATTTTAAATAACGTCTCAACAGTTTACTATATCACAAAATTGTCTATGAGTGGTATAAAGAAGACAAAATGACTTATATTTTTTGTAAACATGTCTATTCTGTAAGTCTTTTTGGTAAAAAGTTATAAGCGACGGAAAAAACCCCAGACGCTGAAGTAAAACAAGCTGAAGAAGATGCTGATGTGTTAACCCTAGTTTGGAGTCAATACACTAAATTATATCTCCTATTACTTAAAATGTTTTTGTTCCTCATTTTATCACTTTAAGTAATAGCAGTGTACCATTAGGTGGTTTGTCAATCATCAATAGACCAATTTCTTTGGCTGCAACATTTAAAAATGTTTTTGTCGTTGGTGAAGACGTAGATCTTCTGGTTTTGCTGACTGCACTGTCTCCACCCCAAAGCAACATATTATACCTGCTAAAACCCGGTAGAGGCAAAACTGCTGAAAGATTATACTCCACTAATAGTTTTAAATACGTCTTATTTAAAGTTTTATTTCATTTGAGACCTGTGACGGCTTGGAATATTTGATATAGTTAGATACCTATTTAATCTCAATCAATTCCTGCAATATCTACAAAAAATAAGCTCATTCTTTTTCTCCATGTGTTTAGTGGCTGCAATACCACAGCGTCTCTCTTCCATCAAGGGAAAATGAAATTTTGTTCCCTTGTTGAGAAAACATTGGCATCTACAAAGATGAAGAAGCAAGAACAGAAGAAATCGAAGAGCTGGAGCACGTTTTCTAATTACTTTGTACGGAGGGGACATGTAAAAGGAATCCTTTGAAGAAATCCGGTATCAACGATTCATAAAGTCATCAATAAAAAGTATATTCAATCTTGCTTTGTTGCCGCCTACAAAGGACGCTGCAAAATGGTATGGAATAAATAAAACCCAGAAGACTGGGCTGGACATATGACACCAATGGGCCGATAACAACAACAGAGAAAGCAGCACCCCAGACGCTTTTAAATGTAATTTCTTGCCACTGTAAAAAAAGGATGTATTTACAGAAAAGCTGGATTACAATGCACTAGTGTGTGTATCCTATAGTGGTCAGTTGTGCGGACTGTTAGACGACGAAATTTCATCATTGGAAACTCAAATTTTTAGAAACACGGACAATGAGAGAAAATTTCAGCGAGGATAATGTAACTTGTAACTTTTTACCTACCTATATGATACATATTAAATATATACACAAAAAAATGTAACTATTTTTATCTTCTATAAACCTCTCATAGACACTTGTGATTATAGTGAACCGTTGAGACGTTATATAAAATATACCTAAATTTGGCACCTTCAATTCAAGATGGTGGTTCGCGCCTGCCCCCCCCCCCCTTCCCCCTCCCTCCCCCAAGGTCGAAAACTTGGATTTTTATTAGGCCGCCATACTTCTAACTGGATTATGTCAAGGTAGGGAAATTTGAGTAGAAAGCCGGGTGGAACATTGCTTTTCCATCCCTAGGGTGGACAGTATTTTCATCCCTAGGGCGGAAAGTAATTTCATCCCTAGGGTGGACAGTATTTTCTTCCCTAGTGCGGAAAGTAATTTCATCCCTAGGGTGGAAAGTATTTTTTTTTAATTGTCAGGGACGGAGTCGAGGATAATTGAGTTACGTCATATTATTAAATTACATTAAATTAAGAGGTTTTCATATATCTTTACTCAGCTATACATTAAACGACGTGTTTATTACGATCTATAGTTTGATATTATATCATTTATAGTTGGTATATTGTTTTCACAATTACAGAAGATTAAAATTTAAAATCATACCTCTATTCTGCTGCGCGCCATTACCTAATGCCATGATAACATGACACTTTTTTTCAATTTTTGGCATGGCCACCTAGATGCACGTCGAGACCAACTCGATTAGGTACAATCTAGTCGGCCGTGGCAAGCGGCCATTGCAAAAAGGTTGGAGGTTGGATAAAGGTAAATTTAATTTATTGATATCTAATTTATATCATTTAAATAATACATTTCCTCACAGTCGAAATGAAAAGTAGAGTGTTTAACTTCACCCTCGAACTATTGTTATTATTATTATCACCCTAGAAATATCTCGAGTGAAATGGGTCACTTTCTTCCCTTGATTAACAATCTACTATTCCCGGTCTTCACACTGGAGTTAAAGTACGTAAAATACATTCTCGACCCTTATACTAGTGTTAAGGACTAACTCTGTCGGTCGCATCAAGTTCCTTACTTCAATAGCATAGTACAAGTCAATAGTGTCAAACATTATATTTAGCCCTATAAACGCAAGTGTGTAAGAATGTATGTTTGTTACTCTTTCACGCAAAAACTACTAAACGGATCTGGCTGAAATTTGGTAGGTAAACAGATTAGGACCTGGATTAACACATAGGCTCTTTTTTTCCACGCTCGCGCGGCTCGCCGCAATGTTCGCCCTCGAGAAGCCATAGAAACGTTGTCCACGCGGGTGAAGCCGCGGGAAACAGCTAGTAGTTTATATTCGGCCAGAAAAAAACTACAAGTTAAGAAAATAAAGACATAACAGAAGTTGAGGTTCCGGCAATGCAACTACGGTACTAGTGATATTATAGGGACTTTTCGAAATGAAACAAGCATTTGAGGAAGAATACATTTATTTATAAGTATTTTAAAAACTTTAAAATATTTTCTAACTCCTTGCCAAAATTTAAAAGTAATGTTTCATTAATTTATTAGTTAGTATTTTCCATGTTGTTTTAATAATAATTTTATGTCAATGTTGTGTACACCTATAATAAGCATTTGTATTAGAATAAGACCTAACTATGTTTTGGAAACGTGTAATATTTATGCCGTTGGTGTGCCTTATACAAATAAAAAAAAAAAAAAAAAAAAACATCAAACACAAACATAGACAAGCGTCGGTGGCTCAACCGGTAACGACTCGGTCCATCTAACCAGAGGTACCGGGTTCAAATCTGGACGGCCAATGTACCAATGAGTTTTTCAAAAACTTACGTATCTTACCGATTGCTTTAACGGTGAAGGAAAACATCGTGAGGAAACCTGCACACGCCTGCGAAGAAACTCGAAGGTTGTGTGTGAAGTCGACCAACCCGCACTGGGCCCGCGTGGTAGACTAAGGCCTAATCGCCCTGATTCAGGGTAGGCTCGAGCCCCTCGGTGGGGACGTATATGAGCTGTAATGATAATTTTATAAACTTACACAAATACTTACTATCTGTTTAAACTGTTCCCAACACAGTGCCTAAAATAATATCATATCAGCCGAAGGACATCCATTGTTGGACATAGGGCTCACCCAAGGATTTCCACGACGACCGGTTCAGCGCTGCCCGCGACCTTCACCATGTCATCGGCCCACCGAGTGGGAGGCCCGCCTACGCCACGTTTTCCGGTGCACGGTCGCCATTCGAGAACTTTGGCCTATAATAATTTATTGGGAATAATTGCATCAAATATGTCGCAAAAAAGTTCATTGCGTTGTTGCGTATAAACCTAAGGCGCTTCCCTCACCTATTAGCGCTGCCATCAGTTAAAAAATAATAACTCGCCGAGTACATAACCAAACTAACATACAGTATGGAAAAGTTTGGTTGTCGAACGTATAGGAATTCGCCGCCATTTTGTTTGTTCCGTCATTCCTTTTTTGAAATGTCATTTCTGGCCCGTTGTATGAAATGTCCACTCCCTGCCGCTCTCTAGATTACGACCTCACCCAGATTGATACAGATTGGTAACAATTTGGTTGCCAAACGTATAGGATTTCGCCATTTTGTTTGTTTCATTCCTTTTTTGAAATGTCATTTCTGGCCCGTTGTATGAAGTGTCCAGGGTGTGAATAACTTAAGACAACTTTGAAATTGAAGAACCGGTATTGTAGTTTATTTGGAAACTATCAACTCTGTGAAATATAGAGTAAGCTGTAGGTAAAGATAACATAAATGCTAAAGGTGGCCGTTTTTGGCACTTATGCTATCTGTAATTAATTAAAGCTTACCGTAGTTTTCAAATAAACTACAATACCGGTTTTTTTATTATTTACAATAGGTAATCCCTTGACAACATCTCACCTGGTGGTAAGTGACGATGTTGCCGAAGATGGAAGCGGGCTTACCAAGATTCCCCAACGCAATGGGGAACTGGCTATCTTATCTTCATGCCGGAACACACCAATGATATCAACATTGATATTTAGCGGCAAAACTTAGATAAGATGGTGGTAACTAGCCAGGTGGGCTTAGAAAATGCCCTACCACCAACCAAACCGAGTCTTACAATTGACCCCGCCGGGAATCGAACCCGCGACCTCCTGTGTAAAGCCAGTGAACTTTGCTCTGAGCTACGGAGCTTAAATTCATCGTCGATAGTTCTTAATTATATACTATTATTAGCCGAGGGAAAGCCCCTTGAAGTAATATCAGTTCCGAATGAACAATCTAGGTACCTAGATCTGGTCGTGGTTCAAATCCCACCACGTACCAATGTGATTTCGAATTTAGATTATCCGACGCTCTTATGGTGAAGGAAACATCGTGAGGAAACCTGCACACGCCTGCGAAGAAACTCGCAGGTGGTGTGTGAAGTCAACCAACCCGCACTGGGCTCGCGTGGTCGACTAAGGCCCGATCGCCCTAATTCAGGGTAGGCTTGAGTCCCTCGGTAGGGATGTGTATGAGCTGATATGATGATGATGATGATATGCCAATAATTTTTGAACCCCTTTGTATGTATATGAATAGTTTATTAAACACCAATAGATCCTTTTCATTCATTTACAATCAATTCAGTAAGAAAACAGTCGGTTTTAACTAGAATTAACTAAATGTTATGTCAGCTGCGCCTCAGTGCCGTAAATAGCCTTTTCTGCGCCCTGTGCGAGCTTCTATAACTGCGCCCTTGTTTTTTAAACATATTATACCTCGTAGGTACTCTAGAGCAATGCTATGTATAGGCCTACTTTATTTCGTTCAGGGTGATAAAATAAAGCACAAGGAACTTGGCGTTGGTGGACCAATTATCTAATATTTGGGAGGAAAAGTCTATTTTTTAAAGAACTGATGTGGGCAAACAAGCAGACGAGCCATCTGATGTTATGTGGACCCTTCGCCTATTGTATCACCCACTGTATCTCACTCACTAAAACTCAACGCAAGTTCACTAGTGCAAACAGGTTGCCCACCTTGATGCTTAAAATTTAAGTTTTGGGCCACTATGGTCTTCATCACACTAATATTATAAAGGTGAAAGTTTGTGAGTGTGTATGTTTGTTACTTCTTCAAGCAAAAACTACTTAAATCTGGCTGAAATTTGGTAGGTAGACAGATTAGTACCTGGATTAACACATAGGCTACTTTTGTACACGCTCGCGAGCCGCAGCGGCTCGCGCACTGCGCGCCCTCGTAAAATCATAGAAACGTCCACGCGGGTGAAGCCGCGGGAAGCTGCTAGTCTATAATAAAATAACACCCTGCAAATTTTCATCAAAATGACGATGCGATGTTTTGTCCAATTTAATAGACGTTTTTGATCATACTGGCATGTAGGTAGGTAAGTGTTGGAATCGAGCTCTAGGGGCGCAGCGGGAACCTATCAGGAGTAAACCGAAAAAATAATAGTCCGGCCTGGTCTGGCCATTCTTGCGCCCCCCAGAGTCTACGCCCTGTGCCTGGGCACCGGTGGCACCGCCCTATTTACGGCACTGCTGCGCCTTCCTACGTGTAATATTATGGAATCTGTGACCGTATAAAAAAAAAGTACTCTGTGATCAGATCAGCAATGATCGGAATAGGTATACTGTATATAAACTTCAGGCAAAAAGAGTGGAGACTTCCGTACGACATTTTTTTAAGTTATTGCATAGCTTTTATCGCGGGCTTTGAGCGCGGCGACCGAATCAAGAAATTCCGTAACGAAAATAACCTAACACCCCACGAGTTCTAAAAAACTGTGCTATCTATTAGCAATTTGCGGTACTAAGAATTTTACTGGTGTAACTTTCTTAATGTTAATTTAATACATAAACATCCCGCGCCTCAAGGACTATATGGTACTGGTAAATACTGCATAAATAAAAAATAAATAAATAATTATGATTGCATAAGTTGATAAAAAAATGCTATGCAATAGCTTTACCGCGGCAGTCCCCGAGTGCCACACGTTTTTTTTTCTTAGTTTATTATGAAGTTACAATACATTTTAAGGTATTTTATAAATAGACGATGATAAATATTGACTATTATTGACGTCATACTCATTTTTAATGATGTACTTAAATAATGTTGTATTCAGTTTCATGGGTAGAAACACCAGTTAAAATAGTTTCAGCTAATCTTGTTAGACCTTATATATTTATTTTTGATGCAGTCCGATTCCCTATTTACCTAGTTCGGTGACCGCGACCTTTTACGCTTCTCTTCTGTATTCGATCTACGGCGCGGTTTCACAGAATTGTTACTAGATGACCGTTTCGTAGGACTGGAAGTTGATGCCCTTGAATTCGATAGCTTCTTGTTTGATTTTGGGTTCCCGTTTTGCGGAGATCCTGATTTTTCATGATCACTTTGGTTGGGCTCCTGTGGTTTTTCTGTTATGTTGTCGGCTTGAGACTTCTCTGCTAATTTGTCATCTTGTGCTGGGTTAGGTGGTGCAGGGTCATCAGGGGGCTTGGCGGGCTGCAGCGACACGGCAACGGTGGCCTCCAGCCCGGGCGGGGCCTGCGGCAAAGGATTACTTCGCGAGTTATTATAACGTAGTTACCTAACAACTAAAAATACTTGGGCTTGATTCACGCTGTATATATATTAGTACTAACATACAGTATGGACAATCGCTCTCTAGATTCCGACCTCACCCCCTCGTAACCCAGATTGATATAGATTGGTTATGGTTTGGTTCTCGAACGTATAGGATTTCGCCGTGAATTAGTTTGCTCCGTAATTTGTTATTAGAAATGTCATTTATTGCCCGTTGTATGAAAGTCCGGCGTGTGCCCTGGGGAAATTTCGTGTGAAAAACAGGTTTGTTCTGTGTCTGCTTGCTTAAGATATTAATATCTTTTTTTTAAGTCCACGATTGGTAAGCCCTCGGGATGCCATCTTCGGCATCATTATCTCACCTGAAGTAAGTGACGATGATGCCGAATATTGAAGCGGGCTTAGCATGATTCCCAACGCAATGGGGAACTGGCTATCTTATCTTCAAACCAGAATAGAACAAATCGATGCTGTTAACATCTGTACAATTTAGTTAATTTATCGAGAAAAAATTTCAAAAGGTGGAGGACGTGCAACCTTTATTTTTAAAACTTTATTATTTTCAAGTTATTCGTTTATTAATAATTTGCCCTGATTAATAAAAAATACCATACCGGAAAACGTAGCGTAGGCAGGCCTCCCACTTGGTGGACCGATGACCTGGTGAAGGTCGCGGGAAGCCGCTGGATGCGGTTAGCGCAGAACCGGTCGTCGTGGAAGTCCTTGGGAGAGGCCTTTATCTAGAAGTCATTTTTCCTCAAAAAAAAATTGTAAGCGACCATGTCTCAGTTTCGTAAGTCATCACTGGCAACACACACTGGTTAAAGACCTTAGTCTTGAGACACTGCGGTATTTGGGTCGTGAAGATATTGCAAAGCTTCCCGAACGCTGCCCAGCCGAGTTGGATTCCTCGATTGATTTCTTTCTTAAAGTTGGACCTACCTAGCTGGTCTGTTACTTACTAATATTATAAATGTGAAAATTTGTTTGTAGTTACATTTTTACGCTTCAATACCTCGACCAATCTAGAAATTTGGCATGCTACCTGCCACTAAGAACTGTGACACTAAGAAGGACATACGCTACGTTTATCTCGTGAAAATAGCATAGTCCGATGCAGTTCCTGAGGGAACTAAAAAAAAACTTTTTTGGTTTATTTCTTTAACACCCCAACGGAACGTCAGTACCAGACCCCTACGGTACATCTACCAGATATGCTAAACTATCAGGTTTATGATATAGCGTCCCCATTCACCGACAGCTAGGTAATACAGTGAGGGCCGCTATTCCTGCTAAGGACCAACTGCGGTAGGTCTTGCCGCCAAGATGTTTGTCCCGGTACTCTGCAAGGCGAGCGCCTCGTGGAAGAGACCACTACCTACTCTCCAGGTAGATACCGGAGCTGTAGGCACGATCATCTCCCGCGGCTTTCGCTGCTGGCGGTTCGATCCCCGCTCAGGATGCCAGAGAAGCTGGCTCCCACATCTCCAGTGTGGTACCGGAACTGTAGGCACGCTCACTTCCCGGCGCTTATCGCACCTGTCCAGTTTCACTCCTACGCGGCTGGATAGGCCGAAGCAGTACTAGCGTAGCTCTACTTGCGATCCAGGCAAGTGTCGGAGATGCTTCCCCACCAGTATACAAACCAGCAGTTCCGCTTAATGGACAACTCACGTGCCCCGTGTTGTTTTCGCCCAGAGCCCACGTGGCCGGCTACAACACTAGTTGCGCGCGGGGAGCACGCCTGGACGCCACGTGCTTGCCAGGGAACAGACATTGCCCAACCCCTGCCAATCACATACCACTACGAGTCCTTGACCCAGTCGGGGGACCGACAAGCCAGCCGAAGGCGATAGATTCGACAGCAGGCAAGTGGTGGGCTACCCCAGACCCCGTAGTACCCTAATCCAATCAGCCGAACCCGTAGTAACGGCTACGGAACAATGGATTGTTGTGATTTTTTGCACAGAGATGGTTGAGGAGGTGGGAAATGACATAATTTACCAATTAGCATATCCTGACATAGATCCCGAGAATCTGGGGAAATCTCAAATGGATGGTGATAATCTGCGCTCGCGCACGTCGGCGTCGTAACGGAGCAACGTATTAAAGTGATTTTTATTGTATAGAAAAGGTTGGGGGGAAGGTAGTGACTTAGACTTCTAATCAGAATAGCCCGATATCGTTCCTGAGGGTTCTGGAGAAAACTTATGTCTACGCATGCGGCTCCCGAACCACTCACCCTCAAAAACAGTCATGAAAACAATGTCCACGCGGGCAAAATCTAGTCTTTACTAAATTACTATCAATTTATTTTTCTAAGCCCGTCTGAATTGAATAGCTACCACCATCGATCGTATCTGTTGCCGCCAAACATCATTGTTAACAGCATTGATGTGTTCCGGCATGAAGATAAGCTAGCCAGTTCTCCATTGCGTTGGGGAATCTTGGTAAACCCGCTTGAATTTTCGGCAGCACCGTCACATCACATACCATCAGGTAGGATGATGCCAAGGGCTTACCAATTGTGGATAAAACTAAATATGCAGAGATTACTCAGGTACCTTAGACACAACCTGCACCTCAGCAGTGACCGAAGTAGCGCCCTGGTGGTCGTGTTCGCAGTCGTGCGCGTGCGCACGTTTCTTCTTTCGCTTTTCCACGTGCCCGTAGCAATTATCCACTTCGTCGTCCGACGAAGACGAGCTGGACTCGTCGAATTTGTGTGGTTTCTCGTATATGCAGCAACCTAGGAGACAATTTTTAGGAGTGTTAAAAGAAGATGATCACCATCATCATATCAGCCGAAAGACTTCCACTGCTAGACAAAGGGCTCCCTCAAGGATTTCCACAACGACCGGTCCTGCGCTTCCCGCGTCCCGTGGGTTATTTCCGTGACTTTACAAGGTCCTCGGTCCACCGAATGGGAAGCATGCCTACGCTACGTCTTCTGGCGCGCGGTCGTCACTCAAGAATTTTACTACCCCGATGGCCATCTGTTTTACTATGTGCCTCGCCCTCTGCCACAAGTTTGGCGAATCTGAGGTCTATGTCCGTAACTATGGTTGTCCTCATTTCTGATTCGATCACGTGTTTTACGAAAAAGTAGATTAGGAAACAATAAAACACCCACATTTTTTAAATTTTATATCTTCGATGGATGTTTGCTACTCTTTCACGCAATAACTACTGAACGCATCTGGATGTAATTTGGTAGGTAGACAGATTAGGACCTGGATTAACATAAAGGCAATTTTTTTCCACGCTCGAGAGCCGCTTGCGGCTCGCGCACTGCGCAACCTCGGAGACAGTCATAGAAACGATGTCAACGCGGGCGGAGCCGCGGGCATCAACTAGTATTTAATATTTTCGAGACTTATTTTTTTCTTAGGAGTGATTTCTTATCGTAAGCGTCAGCAGAAATACAAATGATTGGTTTGAAGGATTTTTATCGAAAATCCGTATTTTTTCAATCGCCTTTTTATGTATGTTTGTTTCGCGATATCTTCGCAGATTGTGAATCGATTTCCATATTTTTTTTATTCGATAGGGTATGCTGCTAGGTTGGCCCCATATAAATTTTATCAAAATCGGTTCAGTACATTTTAAGAAATATTAAAACTGTTTGGTTTTTTCACGTGTTCAGCGTGGTCAATTATTTTAATACAGTTACTTTTTTTTAAATATCAACTAATTCAACTATGGGCTCGTTGGAGAGAGTCGTTCAGTTTTGTGAGTAAAAAAAGCACTCCATGCAGCTCTGGCAGATTTTTTTTGTGTGCGTTAGACTGCAACTCACCTGATGTACTAATATATATACTTTGCTGATGGTAAGTGATGATGCAGTCGAGGATGGTACACGCATACTCAAATAATGCCTATTCACTCTTGCCTTGAAGATCCCCAAACTATAGGAATCGGGAAACACTGACGCAGGCAAGGAGTTCCACTCCTGCGCTGTACGCATAATAAATGAAGAAGCGTAACTATTCGTGCGAAACGGTGGAGCATCAACAACAAAGAGGTGCAACCCCTCCGCAGGTCTCGTTGACCGACAGTGGAATGGAGCAGGGGGAATGAGGTCGTGAAGTTCTTGCGCGCACTCCGAAATGAATTCGACAGAATACCGATAGACTGGCGACTTTGCGGCGATGCTCAAGGCTTTGGAGTTTGTCATTGACTAGCTCGTCGTCACCAATGAGTCTCCGTGCGCGTCGGTCGATGGAGTACAAGGTATGATTATAAGAACACCATAAGGTAAAATAACAAAAGAATTGACTCACATTTGGATTTCTTCTTGTTCATGTGCTCGTTGTCCACCGTGTCTTCCGTCCATATGACCTTGGGTTTTCTGTCCGTCTTATCGGCGGGCTCGGTGGTCGGCGTCGTCGGCCGCAGCCTCACCACCGTAGTGCGCTCCGCCGCCGCCGCCTGTAGTTGTGGATTTTACGTGTTTCGGTAAGACATACAGTGTAAACTCTGTAAAACGTCACTCGATATAACGATTCACTCTTTGGCTTACTGAGCGTTGGTTTCCTATGATGATAATTTATCTTTGTGTAACGACAACTCTCAATAACGTCACAAAATGCCCGGTCCCTTGAGTGTCGCTATATAGAGTTTACACTGTATATCACATATAGAGGGTCTTAACAAAGGTACGCACTTTTTTTTAAACTGGAGCTTGTACTCATGAAACTGAACAACTTTCCCCAAGAAACCCATGGTCAATTCGCATTTATTATTTTTTAAATAATTATCAACTGCTCGGAATACAACTCCCAGCTGGTATCCGCGTATTGACAAAGTTCAATGACCGCGCCGGCCCGCCACCACAGTATATATATTAGTACTAACGTACCGCCACGCCGCCGCGGCGTATTTCGCGCAATTTAATAATTTTAATTAAAATAAACAAAAGCGAATTGACCATGGGTTTCTTGGGGAAAGTTGTTGAGTTTCATGAGTACAAGCTCCAGTTAAAAAAGTGCGTACCTTTGTTAAGACCCTGTTATATACAGGGTGACTGGTAAGTAGTGCAAATCCTTTTAAGGGGATAAAATACATCTAATTTGCAACAGAAAAAGTCATACTAACTGGGGGTCGGAAATCAATGGTTGTCAAGTTAAAGCCCATTTCATTTTAAAATTTTGTATGAAAAACGCATTTGTTCAAATATTTTGTAATTTTACAAAATAAAAGTTATAATACGGTTGAAGTGACAAATACTGTTAAAACTTTTTCATTTTATCAGCATTCCAAAAAAGTAAAATAGTTAAAAAATACAAATTGAATGCAACAAAAAAGAATGATTGTTGTCAAAAGGGTGCATCAAATCCCATACAAATTTTCAATAAACATTATTTTCATGTTTTTTTAAATTTCATAATTTATCATGTTTTTTGCATAGACAAACATCTCTGACCCTCTAGCATCATGACTAACTTTGATTCACAAGCTCATCCAAAAAATTTGAACTTTGTTGGATAATTAGTATGGGATTTTAGGCCCCCTTTTGACAACAATCATTGTTTTTTGTTGCAAATCATTTTGTACATTTTTAACTTTTTTTACTTTGCTCGAAAGCGTAATAAAATGAGGAAGGTTTTACCGTATTTTGCATGCCAACTGTATTATAACTTTTTGTTATAATAATAATAATAATAATAATAGGTATTTATTTCAGACATAGTCCATAATTGGTTAGTAACATTGGTACTTATAAAAACCACAAAATAATTTTTCATACAAAATTAAATAAGCTTTAACTCGAAAACCGTTGATTTCCGACCCCCAGTTAGTATGACTTTTTCTGTTGCAAATTAGATGTAGTTTATCCCCTTAAAAGGATTTGCACTACTTACCAGTCACCCTGTATAATCAGCGCTGTGATCTCTTTGATGAAAGCATATGCTTGGCCTGCTTTTTCAGTGATAGGTACAAACTATGTACTTATTAATAAAAACTATGCTATATTTCACTAGTGGGTACTTATCACTGAATAAAAATTTATTCTTTTCTACATATTAGTAATTTTAGGAATTTACGTATTTGTAGGACAATCATTTAATTGAGGATTAAGGCAAGTAAATCATCTTAGTTCACCATGTCTGAATCCATCGAAAAAGAAGCCTCTCGCGTAGCAGTAAAAAAAAACGAGTCCTCTGTACAACTAATTAATCCAGTGACTGAAAAAAAAAGGTTTTTTTTTATTCACAATGGTAAGCCCTTGGCATCATCTCACCTGATGGTAAGTGATGATGATGCCGAAAATGGAAGCGGGCTTACCAAGATTCCCGAACGCAATGGGGATCTGGCTATCTTATCTTCAAGCCGGGACACATCAATGCTGTTAACACTGATATTTGGCGGCAAGACTAGATAGGGTGATGGTAGCTAGCCAGGCTGGCTATGAAAATGCCTCAACACCAACCAAACAGAGAGTTACAAAGATGACCCCGCCGGGAATCGAACCCGCCACCTCCTGGTGTGAAGCGAATGGGCTAACCATTACGCCACGGAGGCGGACACAATGAACTGGAGGGCTAGTGCTTCTAAATAATCCTAAACGGGTACCGTTTTAATGTTATTCAGCATAAGTACGGAAAATAATAAAAATAAAAACTAAATTAGTACATAAGTAATACCTATTGTATAATTTATTTTCTGCCCGTAATGTAATCTTTTTATGTACACAATTAACTGTTAAATAAATAAGGTTGTACAAAAAAGTACTGCACATAGTTACGAGATTTTCTTGTTATGTAACATACCTACATTTCTTATCGCCATAATCGCCATTCCATATTTTGTACTCGATTCTTATCTAATATCTCTTCAATGTTAGATACATCTCGACTATTATTGGAATTAAAATAATTATGTCTTACCATTATTATTTCAAATTATAATTTATTACACAAATATATAACACAATATAAATACTCAGTTAAAATAAGCAAAACAAGTATGGATAGCTAACAATTTATTTTACAACTTTTTTATCAAGTAACTCATAAATTTTTTTCTCATGATATCCTAAGAAATTAGACAATACGTCTTTAGTATGCTGTCCAACAGTGGGTGGTGCTGTCCTTGGGTAGTTACCACCTAAACTGTACAACGTTGGTGGTCCCACTACTTTGATAGGCCCTGCATCCTTATGCGGTAGCTCTTTCACCAGTCCAATAGCTTTTACATGCTCATCTTCAAACACATCTTTCATAGTGTTAACTGGACCGTTGGGGAATGTTGCATTTTTAAAAACCTCCGTCCATTCCTTCTTAGTCTTCGTTTTTATGACTTCACTGATAATTCTTATGATTTCGTCCCGATTTTGTACTCTAGCTGAGTTGTCTATGAATCTTTCGTCTGTTATCAATTCCTCTTTACCGATTAGCTTGCAGAAATCAGCAAATTGGGCATTTGAGCCTGTACCTATAACAATTTCTCCATCTTTGGTTTTAAAAGCTTGGTAGGGCACCAGATTGGCATGGGCTGTGCCCCATCTCTCGCCCTCAATACCGCAGTTCAAGTAAATATTCGCTACATTGATCATACTCGATATTTGAGTAGAGAGGAGATTGCAGTCGATCTTTTGTCCGTTTCCTGTCTTCTGGCGATGGTATAAAGCCGTCATTATTGCTCCAAAGGCATGGAGGCCAGTTGTGATGTCCGTGATGGCTACCCCAGGCTTTGACGGGTTGCCATTGCGTTCTCCAGTCACATTCAGCAGGCCGCCCATGGCTGCTGCTATCACATCATAGCTGAAAAAGAAGTAGAGGAAATTCAAAGTACTAGCAAATCTTCATATCACACTAATATTATAAAGGCGAAAGTATGGATGTTTGTGTCATTTTCACGCCTTAACGGCTACGTCTGAACAGATTTGGATGAAATTTGGTAGGTAGACGGACAGAACATTTTTTTTTACCAATTTTTATACTTTTTTAGGACAAGCTCCCATTTGGAATAAACCACTTGCATTTGCCGTTTTATTTAATGACAGTAATGTCAATAGCACCAATGCATTGTCAAACTTTACATGGTTATATGATTACGATATGGCTTACAGTAGCGCAACGCCTTTGATGTCTCACGATGCCGCCACGGCGTAGGTACTAGCAGTACTAGCCTGTAGTCAGCCTGGCAAACTCGCAGAGTACAAGTACCCTTCCGTTGCTCTGCGTAAATACATTCGTTGCATTACTACGGCACATATAGCAGATACTGTAATACTGTGACGTGATTGAGAGCAAAACTTTGATCTATCTGGATTTGAGCAAACTTTTGTGTACCCCGTTTTTGATGCGGTAACACTAAATCTACCTTTGTTTTTGATCTGAGTGTTGTAAATAGCTAGCAAATAAAGACTGGTGTGTTAAGTATAAAAATCTTTTTTGAGTCCTAGATTAACTACTTCAAGTGCTACTTAACATCATTTGCTATTATTTATTTTTGACATTATTATGAACTTTAGTCATTCTCAAAAAAAAAACAATGTTGCTATGATTATTTTTTTTAGTTTTCTTTTTAATTTAACTTTAAAACAGTTTTGAGTTTATAAATGCAAAAGACATCTTGATTTTAACACATACCCAGGTTTTCTAGCATAGGGTCCAACCGGCCCAAACCCTGTGACAGCACAGTACACCAGCTTAGGGTTGACTTTACTCAGCTTCTCATAGCCTACTCCAAGTTTATCCAGTTTCCCTGGCAAATAGTTCTCAACCATCACATCACATTTTCTCGCTAAGTCATATATCACTTGTTTACCTGTAATAGTTAATTTTAATCAACTAGATAAATATACTTACAGTTTTAAATTTCTAACTTTTATTTATTAATGCATAGAACTCCTATTCAATTGAAGTATTAACTAAGGTGCTTCTGCATGAAGAGGTCAGATTCAATAACTACATTGTTACACAGCACATGACTACACTTCATATACCCACTTGCAGACTGCATCTAAAGTTCATATCAATACAAAAAAGCAGAATGTAAACAAGCCAGATCCCTTTACGTCTTGTTTTCTAGGATTTTTATTAACGGGCAGGTAGTCGTGCATGGGTCGAAAAAACCCAGTACATTATTTCTTTTTCCATCGCTTTTTAAATAATTGTTACTATGCAAGGTCGCGCTAAGTACTTTTAAGTTACTATAAAGGCTCCCCGCAACCCCGCCTCACCAAGTTCGCACGCGGAACTTGGACAACACAGACACATATGTAAGTAAGTCTTCTTCTACTATGCCTTATCTCACTATAGATGGGGTCGGCTCTCCTAATTTTGAGGCGCCAAAACATTTGGTCTTGGGTTGTCGGATCGGGTAAATTGTTGCTGGTAATAAGTTTGGTCATACTTGTCCACCAGGTCGACGGGGGGCATCCCCGGCCTCTTGTTGCCTTTTTGTTTGTTTTGTTCATATTTAAGTAACTAAGCAATTGTAATATGTAAATACGTAAGTTTTAGCACGTAACTATTTTCTATTGTGATGTAGATTAAAATTTTTACCTAAATACATAAGTATTTGTGATCTCAATACTGTTTAAGGTGGTTGCAGAGGCGTCATTTTCATACAAAACGTTTGACCAATACACTCATCGAGTGTTAGATTATTAGGTTATCAAACAATGTCAAAAAAATGTTTAAAAAATCTTGTTTTCGCGAATGAAATCAGATTTGTGATAAATCGAACAATTGAAAAGTTATTAAGGTTTTAAATCTTGTTCAAAAGTGTCGATTTTACGTATGTGTGCGTTACATTTACACAACATAGACACTTATGCGTACCGTAAAGCTATATATGAACAGTGCGTTCTGAAACTCTACTTGTGTTATAGGAATCTAAATATAAAATGTTTTTTCAGAGTGAATACAAATCGATTTATTTTTTATTAATAACACCCATAATTAATAGTGTAAAAAACTAATACAAAGATTCAGTTTTTCAAAGATGTTCTTGTATTTTTGTTAAAAAAATTAAAACAACACACTTTTTGAACGCACTTATCCCCGTAACACTCTGTGGCTGAATATGAATGAATCAGTGTTGCTATATATACGGATTTATCTGCACTCGTATGGATTTTTGAGGTCCAATGCGGATAATTCATGATTATGGATTTACGCGACACAAATATCATATTCCTTCATCTAAAGGTATTGTTTACAGGTTGAATTTATGTATATTCCTTTCGTTTTCTTTAAAATTTGACTTGTACTCATGTAACTGAAAAACTTTCCCCAAGGAACCGGCTGCTGTGTCATATTCATACAAATTTAGCTTTGTTGGACTTCTCAAACTTTGTATGGAGAGTCCAAACATTTGGATAAATAAGATAACAAAAAAATATATATTACACTTTAGACTTCTGTACATATTTTTACGAGAAAGTTTATGCGACTTGTGGCGTATCATTTTTGTCATACGGTATAGGGTATTTGACAGTGTTTAAAATAAATTAAAAAATACTATTCACTAAATAGCATTTCCTACAAAAGCATAAAAACATTCATTTAAAATTTTATTCTAAATTCAATTTTATATTTATCAAAATCACTAAATCAGTTCGTCAAAGACAATGACGTCACAATTTTGTAACACGAACCATTTCAGAACAAAATTTCGTTTTTGACCGTTGATAAAAATTAACTCAAATGACTAGCAGTCAAATACCGGAATGTATTAACAATTTTAACTGACAATTATTTACTGTTGCACGAATTTTGTCCAGATTTTGGACTGAAGATAGATTTCTTGATTCCTCCATATGGCAACACTGTTTTTTTAGCTCTGCTGTCTGCAGTTAGTTTGTGAATTTGGTAAACAAATGGATTTTGTAACAAAATGAATTAACGCTTTTACAATAAATACGTATACTCAGGACGCAAAGTAAACCCAAAACGATCGCGAGCCGGTTTGTTACGGTATCATGCACTAGAATAGAAATGGCTTCGTAAGTACCTATAATACAGGCAATCCTCTTCGGTGTTTGTGAATATTACTTACACTGTTGGTGTGTCGCTATCAACCGTTCAGAGTGCTCCAGCGATTTGAAGAGACTGGATTCAATATGCACAGACCAGGAACAGGCCGAACAAGGTGCACGACAGCGCGGGACGATCGATATATGGTGTCAACAATTTTGAGAAATCGATTTCAAACGGCTGTTGAAGTCAAAAATCACCTTCTACGTGCTGAAGAGAGCAATCCGGGCACGTGTACAGTGAGGCCGCGTCTTGCTGAAGCGAACATGAAGCCATTTAGACCCACCAATGGTCCAAAACTCGGAAGGCAGCATCGAAATTCAAGGCTGAGTTATGCTAGAGAACACATGAATTGGACTTTCAATGACTGGTCAACAGTTATGTTTTCGGACGAGTCGAGATTCGTGCTATACAAGCACGATGGGAGACGAACTTTAACTGCAGAGAGATACGTGAATGAAACCTTAAATGAGTATGTTGGCCCACTTTTAGTAAACATGCGCAAGAATGCCATCCTTATGCAAGATAATGCTCATCCCCACACAGTGGCCAGCACGCAGCCCAAACTTGAACTTCATCGAGCATGCTCGGATGAAGCAGTGATAGAGGAATGGGAGAATAATCCTCAGCATCAACTCAGAAATCGAAAGTGGAAAGCATGCTAAACCGTGTAACAGCTGTTTTAATAGATCTCAGTGGTAATACAAAATACTAAAATGTGTGAAAATTGCAATGGAATAAATATAATGTAACTGCATAATAAACATTCAGTCCGCAAAATAACTACTTGAGCGGCAAGATTTCATGATTGAGCGGCAGAAAAACATGTCTATAAGCAGCAACTCAACACTGTAGGAAGAGTGTGGTACGGGGAGTTCTAAATGGAAGCGGGAGCGAGCAAAGCGAGCTCGGACTTGCGGAGCACCCCGACTCGGATCCGTTAGGTTCGGAGACTGCGGGGAGGCGAGCTTAACATGAGAACACAGAAGTAGGAGCCCCGAAGGGGCTCCGTCGACCACTCAACACTGTAGGAAGAGTGTAGTACGGGGATGCTTAAAATAATTACAGCCATCCAGAACGACATAAATTGCTGATTGATTTTGAAATGTTTGCTGACCATGAGTTGCTGACCAATTAGCTATTTCTGCTGACCAATTAGCTATTTCTGCTGACCGATTATATTTTTCTGCTCACAGAAATAACAATATTATGCTAACCATTTAATTGACACCCAATTGCAATTTCGAAATCTAGTGAAAAATTTTCATTTTTTCTTAACTTACTTTTATTCAAAATAAACTTTATAAACTTTTATGACTTATTTTTATTATTATACTAGCTGTCCCGGCGAACTTCGTTCCACCTTACACTACACTACACTATCCTACCCTACACTACCCTACCCTACCCTACACTACACTACCCTACACTACCCTACCCTTCCCTACACTACCCTACCTTACCCTAACTACACTACACCTACACTACACTACACCTACACTACACTACACCTACACTTCACTACACTACCCTACCCTAAAACCAATTATTTTTGACTGATTTTTTTTTTATTGATGAATATCATATTTTAATACTTATTATCCTATTCCAGACAAAGACAAATGCAAAAACACAAAAATCATAAAAATTGGCCCAGCCGTTCTTGAGTTATAATGGTGTAACTAACACAACTTTCTTTTATATATATAGATGCACTATAAAATTGTCTATAATACAGTCTTTATTTCATAAAGCTTGTTACAATATTTTGGAAGTTATTGAGGTTTTTGTTACAGACCCATTTCCTTTGCTGTCGAGTGTATTTACACAATAATTAGTAAATTGTATATCGTAATGTGATATTTTTAGGCCGAACACAGGCAACAACAGCAATCACTAAAATATACAAAGCTGTTCATAAGTAAGTAAATCATAGATATTCCATTTGATAAGTTTAAAAAAAAGGAAAAAATGGAACCCTTATAGGATCACTTTGTTGTCTGTCCGTATGTCTGTCAAGACCTTTTATTTCGGAAACGCATGGAGGTATCGAGTTGAAATTACAACCGTATAGTCCGGTCTACAGTCCCTTGAAGCTGTGAAAAAAATCAAGCTTCTAGGTTAACGTAAAAAAAGATACGGCCGTTTATGCTGCAAAAAACGTATATTTCGACACTCTCAAGGGAATCAAAATTCATAGGGTATTTTCCGTTGACCTAGAACTATGAAATTTGGCATGTAATACCGTCTTGTACTACAAGTATAGGGATAAATCTGAAAACTATGCATTTGTAAAAATATAATCTTTATATAAAGTATGTAATCAATTATGCAAGGAACGGCGGTCCAAATTTTGAATTGAGATAAGCGTGTCATATGAGGTATCCTATGAAAGGGCTTCATTGTCAGAAGCTTAAACAGACTTAATTATTTTTTTGATGTATAGTTTTTGATTTATGACAAACTGTAAAATTAATTAAGACAAAATGTAAAAAAACTCCCCTTTTTTATATGTGTAGGTAGGTACCTAATGATTTTGGCGTATGTAGTACCTAACAGTCTGCACTGTTATGATTTATAATATGGATCTACAATTTTGTACGGAACCCTCGGTGGGCGAGTCTGACTCGCACTTGTCCAGTTTTTTGTAATGACTAAACTTATCGAGAGCCATTTTTGAGAAACCTATGTTTTACCCTTTTCTCATGGCAGGTCGTAAGAGTTTTACCAGATAAAGTACCACCTGTAGCATATTATAGATATTAAATTTGAAAAACATCTTGAAGAATTTTTTGGGGATCAAACAAAGATTTATAGATGAGTTATGCACTAACAACATTTGAAAATCGAACCCCTTTACACACAGTAATAAAGGTAGTTCACTTCCATTGCACCGAATGCTACTAAGAATGCTTTTATTTGCTTCACTTTTTGTATGCATGTAACCTATCTATATCTCTGGGAATAAATGATTAAAATTGAAAAAAACATGATATTGAATATGATTATTTTATTTTATGTATGTCCCTTGTGCCAACTTTTAACCGCCTCCGTGGTGTGATGGTTAGTCCATTTGCTTCACACCAGGAGGTTGTGGGGTCAACTTGTAAGACTCCGTTTGGTTGGTGGTAGGGCATTTTCTAAGCCCGTCTGGCTAGCTACCACCATCTTATCTAAGTCTTGCCGCCGAACATCAGTGTTAACAATGTTGATGTGTTCCGGCTAGAAGATAAGATAGCCAGTTCTCCATTGCATTAAGGAATCTTGGTAAGCTTGCTTCCATCTTTGGCATCATCGTCACTTATCATCAGGTGAGATGATGCCAAGGGCTTACCAATGGTGAATTAAAAAATAATAATAAGGCTTCAGCAGTGCCCATGAAAATGGTTATTATGTGTAAAGGTGGTGATCATCATCATATCAGCCAAAAGACGTCCACTGGTGGATAAAGACGTCTCACATCCAGCGATACTTTTTATATATTTTTGCTGATCAACTGTAATTACATTCCTTTCTCGATCTACATTGATATTCATTTCTAGATATCATCTCACAGGACCTAGGTTTTCATATCTTAAACCACGATCTGCTATACTAAATGATTAAAACAAAAGTTTATTTGGGCTGGAAGTACTTATATTTTTACAATGAGAAACAAATCAATCACAACAATAAAGTCTCTGTCACACCATAGAAGAGACAGAACATAAAGACTTAATGGAAGATATGCAAACTTCGCGTTTAACTACCAGAGAGAAGGTGTCCTCATAATCTATTCCAGGTTGCTGCGTGTAACCTTTTGTCACTAGTCTCCTATGATAACGCACTTTGTTGTTCACATCAAACTGTTTATTTAGCACCCACTTGCACTTATCAACTATTGTTGCACCACCTGACATATCAATGAGCTCCCGAGCATTGTTTTCCCTGAACGACTGCTATGGCTCAGCAGCTGGATATGTACACACGGAGAAACCATATCTATTGAGGTAGGTAGTTTCCTCTCTCTGTTTTCGTTCTCTATAGCACATGGAGTAGACATGGGCTTTCTTTCAATTCCCCCACTGAATCTGTCCTCCTGGCTGTCTTCAGGTGACTGTTCTTCTCCATGAAACCAGATAACACTATTCTTCAGTTTCCTCATTTCCATTTTGTCTTCCATTACAATCACGTCTCTGCTAGTTATCTGCATTTTTACAAGGATTCTACACTGTATCCAAAAAGATAATCGTAAAAACGATTTCTGAAAATCCGATGTGCTCTCTGTTTTGCTTTTTAGTCCTAGGAATAAAATGTAATTTTGTTTATGTAGGTATATTTCGTAGTGATTTCTATTCTCTTTGTATACCGCTATTGTAAACTGACAGATATTACGCGACTTTTTATTGAATGAATTGCACTCACACACTTACAATTCGTGCCTGCAGTGTGCGTGACTGCTATCAGCTGCTAATTGTGGGATAACACGGGAGAATAAAACAATAAATGAAGTTAAACACTTACTATATCATCGAATCATCAATAAAAGGGCTCGCGAATAAACAAATTTTGCTTCAAACTTATCTAATTTACGAAATATTTGTCAAAAACAACAATATTTGCTCGCCAGCGCCATCTAGGTTGCGATGTCTATTTTTGTTTCCTCTGCAACCGCCTTAATTACCCTTTTACAAATAAATAAAAAAAAAACAGAAAAAAAACGCATACACCATCACGTGACGTTAGTTCTGGTTGGTTGATATCATCTATGTTCTTTATTAGTATTCTATAATATCTTCATTGCACTTATTGGCACCATTTAACATACAGATGAATGTATAATCACAGTGTATTCATTTTTAAATGTACTCAAGAGCCTAATATATATTTTATTCACAATTGGTAAGCCCTTGGCATCATCTCACCTGATGGTAAATGACAACGATGCCGAAGATGGAAGCAGGCATACCAAGATACCCCAAAACAATGGAGAACTGGCTATCTTATCTTTAAGCCGGAACACATCAATGTTGTTAACACTGATGTTTGGCGGCAAGACTTAGATAAGATGGTGGTAGCTAGCCAGGTGGGCTGAGAAAATGCCCTACTGCCAACCAAACCGAGAAAACTAAAATAGTAAATATAATCATCACCACATCAATTTAAGCCAAAAGACATTTGCTGCTGGACAAATATAAATCATAATATAGTGTTAATACAATGAAAATTATTTAGTAAATGGATTGCTTACATTCTCCTTTTTTTATTTGTATTGACCTTATCTAAGAGATTTTCTTAGGAAAGCTACAACATCATGTTTTTTTACTGAAATTTTGTCTTACTGGACCCGAGGGTGTAAATACAAAGGTGGATGCAACACAGACAGTAGCTGTTCTATAATGCAGCAGAATGAGTTTATATACATAAATAAGTAGTGATGCCCATGGCTTTTCCCGTGCAATACCCTTTTTTTGCCACTTTCTTAATTTTTCTTGTACAAGAATTTTCTCGTGACAATAACAAACACAACAAAAAAAGAATAAGCGAAATTGGTCCAGCCATTCACTCATGATGCGATGACCAAGGAAAATAGAGATTAATTTTTATATATATAGATTACTAACTCTTTCTAGCAGGATAATATCATCTGCAAATCGTAAATGATTGAAGTGGCTAAGAAATCCTAAGAAACTGGAACACATGGTAAAAGACATAGCAGAAAAAAGCAGAGAAGTAGGTTTAGAATTTAATGCAGAAAAAACAAAACTAATGACAAACACGACAGAATGTAACATAGATATACATAGGTATATGGAACCAAATTCAAATATGTATAAGAAATATGTTCACCTAGGACAAATTATATCTTTTGAAGACTCCATGTCCAAGGAAATAAACAAAAGAATAGCCTGCGGTTGGAAGAAATACTGGTCCTTGACAGAAACAATGAAGAAGAAAGATCTAGGCATACATATCAAGAGAAAGACTTTCAACCCATGTATTCTGCCTTGCATGACATACAGATGCGAGACTTGGGTATTAACGGAAAAACATAGAGAAAAACTTAGTAAAACAGAAAGAGCAATGGAAAGAAGCATGCTGAGTATCAGGCTTAGTGACAGAATCCGAAATTTGGAAATAAGAAGGAAGACAAAAGTAACGGATATAATAACTCATATAGAACATCTAAAATGGAGTTGGACAGGACATATGCTACATTGCAAAATAAATAAATGGAGCAAACAAGTAACCTTATGGCATCCAAGAGGGGACATCAGAAGACAGGAGCGTCCGAAAACAAGATGGAGTGACGATATCTGTCTAACACTAGGACCATACTGGACCAGAGTTGCAGAAGACCGAACACAATGGAGAGAGCTGGAGGAGGCCTATGCCAAGAGGCAGGCCGAACTGCGAGATATATTATAAGAAATAAAATGAATAAAATCAAAAATGTTAAATGGCATGTAATTCCGAATAAAAGGGCTTAATTATTACTAAGTCTTTGCCACTATAATGAATAAAACCTAATGGACCTATTATCGCTTGCTTCGCTTGCTCAACTTATAAAATATATACCGCTGTACTATAAGCCACTGTGTTGCAGCCATTTGCAAGATAATGCAGCACAGACTATGGATGTCTGTGTTGAGTCCCCCTTTTCATTGACTTATAGAAACAAATGCAGCTGCACTTCAGACCGCTGTGCTGCAGCTGCGTTTGGACAGACAAATATTGCTTTAAGCCATCCGCGAGATAATGTAGTACAGACTATTAGTGTCTGTGTTGCACCTGCCTTTGTAATTATGCGACCCGGCGACCTATACCATTTCATTTTATTGTAAAAGGATATTATCAATGAATGCTAGAAGTGATAATCATCATAATAAATAAAAGAGTGTTCATTTTTATTTCATTAGAAGTTTAGTCTTACCAAAACAGGCTTTGAGTTCTAGAAATTGATATTGTAAACAGACAATACTGTACAGAATTGTTTTATGAAACTGTTTACAGCTTTGCCATGTTCTCAATATGCTAATAAAATAAAACATCAAGGCATTTTGTTGACATATAAATCAAAATATTATGTAAATTAACATACCTTCTGACGTCTTCAAATCAATGCAAACACTCTTCTTATTTCTGTTCACAGATAAAAAGTAGTACGAATCCTTCGTTTCGTTTACAAACGGAGGCCCCCACTTTCTAGATTCGTCACCATCCAGACTTTCCACTTTGATAACATGGGCACCAAGATCACCCATCATCATGGTGCAGAATGGTCCCGCGATAACCCGAGTTAGATCCAGGACATTTATATCGTCCAGCAGACCTCGCAATTTCGTTGAATAATCAACTTTTAACACGCGGAAGGTCGGCCTTAAACCGTGCGCACAGATTTTTCTTGTAGTATCCATGGCGAAGCTTTAATAAATGAATAAACAATTATATAGAAGTAGTTATCATAAGCGTTGTTTCTCGAGTTGTTATCATTTGTAACAGGTATCAGCAATCCAAATACAGACGATAAGATGCTAGATATACTGTTAGTACCTCTTCCTCCGATGGCGGGATTGTGGTCGCAACGGAGCTGGTGCCTGCCATTTCTTCGGGTCGGAGAGTGTGCTCACGTTCACCCATTAATGTGTCACGTAAAGATAAAATTCACATTTCACGTCACGGAAAGTGTACTTAGTAAAATTGAATTTTCGTCATAAAAATAAAGAATTTAATTTCGGCTTCCATAGATAAACTAGACAGAATATTTTTTAAGAATATACTAATGTCTCTGGGTACAAAAGCCATTTTGAGACATTCTTCATATATAAATGGTCATCCTCTTCCTGCTTTAATATTGTGTATTATATTGATTCTCTTTGCTTCCTTCCCTTCCTCCTAGGGATCCGCAGAAATTATCGATACCTGATTATACTAGACACTTTTGTTGCTATACCAAGTATTTTGGTACTCGATACTTTTTAAGACGATATTGAGTAAGAACTGATACTTTTCTCAGTACTCGATACTTTTCTATCTACTCCCGCCCATCACATCTCTAATCTCTACAGATTTGTCTTGTATTTTGAACTCTGTGCTCAGTGCTGGGGGAAAACCATGATCACCGAGACTCGAAGCCGCCTGCTGGGCTTGAACTCAAGGGTCTCCATTTTACAAATAATCAGATTGCACGCGGAAATCATAGGTAGAAATCATTTAATTGTTAAATACATAACTTAGATCACTATTTCTTCGCATACTGGTATTGTAAGAGCGCTGTAGGAAGGTAGTCTTTGCCAGAATTACATTTTTGATGTAAAATTTCTATGTAGACAGGGGGTATTAGGATTTTTTCTGTCACGAAAAAGCGTTACGTGTCACGAAAAAGAGTTACGGCCGCGTGGAGGAGGTAGACGATATATCGCGTAGTGATAGGCGGCAGTGGCGGAGATATATTTTTTTGAAATACTTTTTTTGGAATGATTTTTGGAATTTACTCCTTAAGAATCGATTTGCATATATCTGTCCCTCCAGTGAAAAACGGTTCAATTCAAAATCGCCATTTTACAGGGCAGCCAAAAAACCGTTTTTTGAACCATTTTTCACCAATATTATTATCTTAGAATTAGAAAGTTACACAAAATTTCCTGTCACTAGGTGTAATTTTTTTGCTCTTTCCATTGATTCAGTGCATTTTTTTTATATCTTGCTTATTTAAAAAAATAAACAACTTAGATCTTCCTATTTTTACCATATTTGTTCGGTGAAAAAGGGTTCAATTACACATGCACCGCTCCTCAATAGATTAAATTTCGTTTAAATGGGTTTAAGTCTATTTTAATCTAATTTTAATATCAAAAATGTTGTGTGCAATGATCTTAGTTTACTTAAATCCCAAGATAAATGTATTTATAGTATCAAAATTTTCCAAGGGTTTTGTTACTCTTAAGTAAATAAAATTAACTAATGTACAAGTAAAGAATATTTATTGTGAAATAAAACCAAACAGAACAGTATTCTCAAAATCCATTAAAATAATCAATAGGCCAACCATCCACGGTATCAAAGTAACTAATATTTTTTTAAGTATTAGGTGATTACCTTAAAATGTGACATTATTAAAATAAACCATGATAGGCATAAAAGTAACATTAAAAACTAATAAAAAATTATCTTAGCATTCCTTTGAATAAGTTATGAAAAAACGCCGTTATTTTTAAACATCAGCATGAACAAAAACTTTAAAATAGTGTAATAATAAAAAAATAAAATTCTGCTCCGTCATTATCATCACTCTCATAAAATCAGTTTAAATCTTACGAATATTATATCTCGTCGTTTATTTTCTAGTCTTCTTCCCAGTTTTCTAGATCAGGATCAATGTTAGGAACATCAGCACTGCTCGTCAAGTCACGGTAAAATTGCCTTGAGTGTATATCTATCAAAGGCAAAAGAGACAATAAATCCTATTTCTTCTCCTTGGATATAGGTAGTGGTCCATTGTACGCGAGTGGAATTTGTGTGAAGTCCGTATCTTGCTTTTTTGCGTCCATAGTCTACTGTTTTGAATTCAGTGCAGCCATCACTGCGGTACATGAATTTTGGAAAAAGTTCTTTAGTGTAACACTCGAACTTCAGTAATAAGGAATCTTGTCCGAGTTTGCCGTACGAGCGACAAATGCGTTTTGACGTTTCAGGAGGCTTGAAAAATCCAAAAAACACTGTTGTGTCATCTCTTGAACGGTAATTTTATTCGACTTTGATACAGTTCTCACTAGTTGGTACCAGTCCCTTGGGAGATGAATGTTCATGTTGGTCTTCTTCTTCTCTTTTTCGATAAGCGCATGATCCGTATCGCATTCCATATGGGTATGTCCGGGAATGAAAAATTTATGCTCAATCGTTTCAATGTGAGTATTTTTGATTGGCAATAGGAACATTACAATGACAATTCTGTTCTTATTCTGCCCTGAGCTTTATTGGCAATAAAATGGTAAATGCAGGATGCGATTTCATTACCACCACGTGCACCTTCGGCTTCGTGCCACATGTAGCATGTCGCTTTGTTTGTCACAACATAGTGGTTTGTTAGGTTATAAGTCCATAATTGGCGTTTATAAAAGGCTGCACCAGTAGTCAGATATGGCGTGGGTAAACATTGCTGTAAATCGAATGTAAGAACCATTAGGTCTTTTTTGACTTCAGTATTTTCTTTATCTTCTGTTTTGGCGTCATAAACATCCTCAGCAGCTTTATGATGGCTTTCAATATCACATTTTATCTTATTTTGTTCACTTTCTGTGGTCTCAGCTTTAAGTTTTGCTTGCAACTCATCACATTTAAAACAAGTATCAACGCAAGGGACTTTGAAAGATAAGTTTTGTGCCTTGAAGATCGCAGTGTATAAGGTTTTGCTAATGGGATTGGCAGACTTTTCCTTGTATAAATCGTACATAACCGTGATGTTCAAATTATTTGGTAAGAATTTTTTGTTAGTTTTAGAACGACCGTAGTGACTCTCGTAAGCTGGAAAAGAAAATATATGCTCTTTTGCTTCTTCCAATCGCTCTTCACTTACGGCATTGACATTTTGGTAGGGTCCCCGAGAAGAATCATCTAAGATTTTGGAGTCAGTCTTTGCCATATGCTCTCTCACTATCTGAATAAATTTAGCGGTTTCATTCAAAATTTTCAAGAAGCATGCCTTGCAAACTGAGTACTGTTTATCTAAGTATCTTAATATGTATTTGTTTGAAAATTCCCTCTATCTATTTCCTGTTATTTCTAATCGTGCAGATTTCTTCTTGTTTAAATCAATGCAGCTGCTAATAAATCTTCTTCTTTTTTCATAGGTCCCTAAAGACCAATAGTATTCAAAAACATTATTTCTAAAGCTTTCGGGAACTTTATCAGAACATTTAAACCTTTTGCAAGGTTCTAACACTTCTTCCGATCTTTCTGGAACCTGTTTTCCGAATTTAGTAACATATGCTTTACCCGTATTTCTTGATATTTTTTTTGCTTCTCTTTCCTCTCTTTTTCACTCTTTTGAGGCTTATTTTTTCTCAAATTTTTCATACCTTCGCGGTTCCAAAACTTTTTGAAATGACTATTGTTTTGTCCTTCTAAATCTGTTTCTTCAGAATCTGAATCAGGTATAACTATAGACTTCTTATTATTTTTTTCTTCTTGGCTGTTTATTTTTAGCTGACTGCTCTTCTAAATCTATTTCTTCAAAATATGTATCATGTATCAAAAGTTCTGGGACTTTGCGAACAGACTTCTTTTTATTTTTTTGTTTTTGACCTTCTTTTTATAGTTGGTTCGAAGTAAGAAACGAAATGTTCACTAAAATTCGGGTAGTTTCACGCTCGCGTATTCGTTTTATCAATAATAAAATTATTGTAGGTAACGCACCGGCACCGCGTCTTTTATGGTCGAAGTTTTCAATAAGTACCTACGCTTGCCGCATGCAACGGCGCAAGTTTTAGTGGACGCCCGTAAAACACGTAAACGTAAGGAATATGGTCTTTAATTTCACAAATATTTCGTTTAATTCAAATTAAACCATAAAATTCGCCCCGAACGTTTAGTGAACAATGGGCTTAGAAGAGTTAGATCAATTTATTTACCAAGAAATTGATTGGTGAATAATGGTCTAAACAGAGTTGGATGCATTTATTTACCAAGAATTGAATGGTGAATAATGGTCCAAGTTGATTTGAATCAGTTGAAGTGTTTACAAACAAATGGTTTAATTTAAGTTAGACCATTAGGAAAGACCAACATTTCGTGCATAACGGTTCATCTTACCCCGTCGCAGCAAAATGCGCGTGCTCTTGCTTCGGCGTGCGACTGTGGACTGAATGCAGCGGCACGAGCGCGGGCGCGCCGCGCGGTCTGTTACAACCTCCCGCACCCCGCCCCCGCTCTCTCCTTCTCTAACTTGTTGAATTTTTCTATATTCTTTTCACTCGCACACACAGTTAAACCGTTTTTCACGAAACAATTTACAACGAACAGAAAGGTTCAATTTCAGTTAGACCCCATTCCAGATGATCTAAATTGAATTGAATCGTAGTTTTATTAGGTATGTAACATTTTTGTCCGGTGAAAAACGTTTCAACTTGACTTAAACCTTCAATAAATAATAAGAAATAGATACGATCTAAATAAAAGTAAACCTTTTTGCACGACTTAAAAATATTACTTCATACAATCTAATTGAAATTAAATTATTATACACATTTTTTTTTGTTAGTTAAACCATTTCACACAATGCGTATCTCGCGATCAATTTGTCATAGAGATTCGTGAGTTAGACCGTTCGAAAGGATTTTGCCTGCAGATTCTAGGTATGAAAAAAACACAAAAAGGTCTTAGTCGAGTTAGACCCTTTTTCACGGGAGGCACAGATATAAGGGGACCGGTATGAGAAAAATGTGAGGAGTAAAATGTATCGATGAATGACAGCGTTACGAAAAAGTTTCGATACAAAAAGGTCGTGTTCAATAGTAGAAATGAAGTGAGTTATAGTTTTTTTTCAAGCGCGAGTAAACTCCAGTCGTGCGTCGGAGTTGACACACACATTTTTTTTTTCATATAAGTATTTTTTTAATTTTTTTGTTTGAATTTTTTTATATTATTTTTTATTTATTTTTAAAGTTTTACGGCCAGGTTATCAAATTGGACAAGTACATTAACAATCTGCCCGTAAAACATCAAGTCAAAATTTTTTTGCGATTCGTTTCTCCACTTGTCCGTTGCCATTCGTTTTTCCACTTGTCCGTTGCCATTCGTTTTTTCACTTGTCCGTTACGATTCGTTTTTCCACTTGTCCGTTGCCATTCGTCTTTCCACTTATCAGTTGCGATTCGTTTTTCCACTTGTCCGTTGCGATTCGTTTTTCCACTTGTCCGTTGCCATTCGTTTTTCCACTTGTCAGTTGCGATTCGTTATTCCACTTATCAGTTGCCATTCGTTTTTCCACTTGTCCATTGCCATTCGTCTTTCCACTTGTCCGTTGCCATTCGTTTTTCCACTTGTTAGTTGTGATTCGTTTTTCCACTTGTCCGTTGCCATTCGTTTTTCCACTTGTCAGTAGCGATTCGTTTTTCCACTTGTCCGTTGCCATTCTTTTTTCCACTTGTCTGTTGCGTTTCGTTTTTAACCGACTTCAAAAAAAGGAGGAGGCTTCTCATTTCGACCGTATATATATATACGAGGGCAGTTTGACAACTCAATGACTTTAAGGTTAAATAAAAACTTTTTTAATATTTTTTTTTGTCTCATATTTGGAAACTCACTACGAAGCGCATGCCGTTCTTTTTTCAAATTTGGCGCGAAACAAGCTTTTTAGAAACAAAAAAGTTAGGCGACTTCTAAGTATTCTTTGAAAATGGAGAAAAGTGAGTTTCGAGTGCTAATTAAACACTATTTTTTACGTGGTAAAACTATTAAGCAGACCGAAGACAAATTGAAAAAGTATTAAGGTGATTCTGCGCCTTCTCATGGGATGGTACATAAGTGGTTCACTGAATTTCGTTGTGGACGTACTACTACTAATATCGCGGAGCGCCCAGGAAGGCCTATTGAGGTCACTACGGAGGGCATGGTTAGTAAAATACATGATATTGTTTTGGCAGACCGTCGAGTGAAGATACGCGAAATAAGTGATGCTGTGCACATCTCGACTGAACGAGTTTTTTATATTTTGCATGATATTTTGGGCATGAAAAAGCTTTCTGCAAGATGGGTGCCGCGTTTACTAACAGTCGACCAGAAACGAAATCGTGTAACAGCTTCTGAGGAATGCCTAGCCATGTTTAATCGTAATCCGAGTGAGTTTATGCGTCGGAACATAACAGTTGACGAAACGTGGGTCCATTATTATACACCAGAGACTAAGCAACAGTCGAAGCAATGGACTTCTACCGGGTAACGTGCCCCAAAAAAGGTAAAAACTGTTTGCTCGGCTGGTAAAGTGATGGCCACAGTCTTTTGAGACAGCCAAGGAGTTATTTACATCGATTTTTTGGATAAAGGCAAGACAATAACCGGAGCTTACTATGCTGCATTGTTAGATAGATTCAATGAAAAGTTGATCATGAAACGACCGCATCTAGCAAAGAAAAAAATTCTATTTCATCAGGATAATGCACCGGCCCACTCGTCTGTAATCGCGACATCAAAAATTGTGGAATTAGGATACGAATTATTGCCACACCCTCCGTATTCGCCAGATTTAGCCCCCTGTGACTTTTTCCTCTTCCCAAACATGAAGAAATGGCTTGGCGGGCAAAGATTTTCGTCAAACGAAGAGGTGGTAGCCGAAACTGAGGCCTATTTTTCAGGGTTTGACAAAAAATATTTTTTTGATGGGTGTAAGAGGTTGGAACATCGCTGGACTAAGTGCGTAGAGTTGGAAGGAGATTATGTAGAAAAATAAAAATATATATGTAAAAAGAGTGTTTCTTCTTTCCAAAGTCATGGACTTATCAAACCGCCCTCGTACATATATATTTTAATGTGTGTTTGCGGATAACTTGGTTATTTTTGAACCGATTTTGGTGGTTCTTTTTTTGTTGGAAAGAAGATATCCCAATGATACCATGATAAGGAAACAAGGATCTGATGATGGCGTCCCAGAGAAATCGAGGGGAACCTTGGTGTTCTGTTTGGAGTCGGTTTTTTTTGTTCAAATTTATTCCACTCGTCCGATGAAGTTTCACTTCTACTATTTATTTGTCTATCATTATCATCAGATGACATACTACTAGCAAGCATTTTACTTAATATTACAGTTGTAACATTGTCCATACAGAGTCAGAGATTCCTTATATAAAGCATATCTCTGTACAGAGTACTGTTTCTTCTCACAGGTAATTTTTACGATAATCCTGCAGTTAATATCGACAATGATATTTTTGATATACGTGGGAGAATTCTCCAATATTTTCCAATACAAATGTTTTAGATCTTTCGGATATTACCGAAAACATCTAGAACTACAGGTCAGTACGATTATTTTTTACATTTATTCAAATTTGTATATTTTTAGGGTTCCATACTTCAAAAGGTAAAAGCGGAACCACTATAGGATCGCTCGTGTCCGTCCGTCTGTCACAGCCAAATTGCTCAGAAACTACTGGACTTATTGAGTTGAAATCTGGTACACAAATGTAAATCGGTAGCCCAAAGACGGACGTGTAACGTAAATAAACGAATTTAAAACATGGGGGGTAAAACAGATTTTACTTAGTGTTTTTCGAAATAATTTTGTGACATATCAAATGAAAGGGCTTGTCAGGACAATCTCAAATACATATATTTTTTTGTAATTATAAAAAAATCCAATTTCGAAGTTATTTAAGAAAATAGGCGAAAACTACTGGCCCTAAAATCTTGAAAATATCACAGTATATGAGGTTGAATGCATAGATTACAGAAAAATCTATGAAAAAATCTAAAACCCTTCCGTTCACACAGGAAAAATGAAATTTCCGAAATTCAGAATAACTAGACCCCTATTACCTAGAGCAAAGTGTGTACTGAGAGTCTTGTTCTAATGGTAGTGAAAGCTTTGGTACGGAACCCTGTTTGTGTGACCCCATGTCGCACCTGGCCGGTTTTTTAATGTCATTTAAATCAATACATTTGTTTGCTGGAATACGCTTTTCAGATTAATGACCCTATTTAAAATACATAGAAATGTTGAAGATAGTTCAAATGCGCACTACAAAAATGGTTGCATCTTTACACTAGAACAAAAAAAAGAAAAAAACACCTGCCAAGTGCGAGTCAGAAACGCACAAATAGGGTTGCGTACCATCATACTAGATGCCGCTAGTTTCTTCAGTTCCGTACTATCATACTAGATGGCGATTTCTTCGCGTTTCCGGCGAGACTTCCCTTTTTCCAATTTTTAGTATTTGTTGTTATACCGGCAACAGAAATACATCATCTGTGAAAATTTCAACTGCCTAGCCACGGTTAATTAAATAATAAGCACTAGGATTTATTTACATTCAAGTATTGTATTATTATATGTATTTAGCTATTAAGAACAATAAGAGCGTCGGTGGCGTAACGGCTAGGGCCGCCGCCTTCTGTCCAGGAGGTCGTGATTCAAATCCCGCTACGTACCAATATGATTTCGAATTTAGATTTCATATGTACGTTTATCCGACGCTCTTACGGCGAAGGAAAACATCGTGAGGAAACCTGCACACATCTGCGAAGAAACTCGCAGGTTGTGTGTGAAGTCAACTGACTGACTCGGTGGCTCAGTGGTTAGTGTTCTTGACTGCTGATCCGAGAGTTGTGGGTTCGATCCCCACCCAGGGCACACATTTGTGTGATGAGCAGATTTGTTTGCTCTGTGTCTGGGTGTTAAATATCTATATATGTGTGTATTTAAACGTATATAAGTATGTATATCAGTCGCTGGTTCCCATAACACAGGCAATCCTTCTTGGGTCCAGATGACCATGTGTGAGTTGTCCCAGAATATTTATTATTTATTTAACCAACCCGCACTGGGCCCGCGTGGTCGACTAAAGCCCGATCGCTCTAATTCAGTGTACGCTTGAGCCTCTCGATGGGGACGTATATGATGATTAAGAACAAAACGAAATACGTACTGATGCCAATTTTTTTTTGGACTTCCTATCCAACAATAAAGTGTCACAAAATCTGGTATCCCGGGTGAAGGAGTACTCTCTGCACCTCTGGCGCGAGTCACGGGGCGTGCAGATGCCACACTTCCTGCAGACGGCGCCACCCTGCTTCCAGCTCAATATCATGGCCGCGGCGTATATGAAACATTTTGTGGACGTAATCTTCGACCAATATAACGGCTATGGACCGGCCATATCCATACATTAATCTCATAAAAAAATGATTAAAATAATCAAGAAAGCATGCGTATTTTTAACCGACTTCAAAAAAAGGAGGAGGTTTCTCAATTCGACCGTATATATTTTTTATTTTTTTTATCTGTGTTCGCGGATCACTTCGTCGTTTATGAACCGATTTTGAGAATTCATTTTTTTGTTTGAAAGAAGATATCCCAATGGTGGTACCATGATAAGGAACCAGGATCTGATGATGGCATCCCAGAGAAATCGAGGGGAACCTTATTTTCCTGTTTGAAGTCGGCATTTTTTGTTCAAATTATCTTTTTTAATAGTATTCTAGAAAATATAATTAGAATTGTATCACTATGAAAAGTGATGCCTAAACCTTTATTCGTATGATTATCAGAGCCACAGACTCATAGTCTGTGATCAGAGCAAACGAGCGTGTGACCTTTTGGCCTCCGAAAGACTAACTGAGATGTAATCAGTAAATGCACACATTCTGTAGGCATCAAAACCGTTGTTTGCGTGGCCGGTCCATAGCTGTTAATTGGTCGAAGGACGTAATGATATCTGACAAAGTTTTAGTATTAGTTTTTAAAGGACTCATGAAAAAACAAAAGGATTTCAAGGAACCTGGTGTACCGAGTGCAGCAGTATAAGTAGAACTACACCTTTACAAGGAGAATTTGAAATTATTGGCCATTATCTTTTGTTTTGACATCATTTTTATGACTGTCTTTGAGGGTGAATGGTACGCGAGCCGCAAGCGTCTCGCGAGCGTGGACATGAGTTTTCTCCAGATCCCTATTATCGGGCTATTTCGATTAGCAGTCTATGTCACTTCCCACCCCCTCAACCAGTTCCATATCTACAAAAAAAAACCTCTTCAATCCGTTGCTCCGTTGCGCGCCTAAGTGCCAGTCAGGATATGCTAATTAGTAAATTATGCCATTTCCCACCCCCTCAAAAATTTCTGTGCAAAAAATCACAACAATCCATTGTTCCGATGCAATGTTAAAGAAATTAACCAGTATTTTTTCAGTTCCCCCAGAAACCGCATCGGACTATGCTATTTTCACGGGATAAAAAGTAGCCCGTGACACAGGCTACCTGCATGCCAAATAACATGAAGATAGGTGAAGGTGTTAAAGCGTGAAAAGGTAACAAACAAACAAACACATTTTCACATTTATAATATTAGTAAGGATTTGGCACTTGCAAATTCAGAATCTACTTAAAAACTTTCCTCTAGGGACCTATACATACAATACAATCGCAGCAAAAAAAACTGACTTATTTCGATCATAGTAGTAGATTGGTGATAAACTTTGTATAGAAAGTCAGTTCTTTTATTTTTATTAAAAATTTGAGTGCGTTTGGCTGCATCTCACCTGATGGTAAGTGCCGATGCAGCCGAGTATGTGACACGCAAGCTCAAATAGTGCCTATTTACTCTCGTCTTGAAGATTCCTAAATTATAAGAATCGGGGAATACAGACGCCGGAAGGGAATTCCACTCCTTGGCCGTTCGCATGATGAACGAAGACGCAAAACACTTCGTGCGTAAAGGTGGAACATTGACGACAAAGAGATGGAACCACCCTCCGCGCCTGGGGTCGTCCGATGATGAAATGGAGAGGTGGGAATGATGTTGTGAAGCTCCAGGGCACACTCCGAAATGAATCCTGTAGAACACCGATAGACAGGCGACTTTGCGGCGATGCTCGAGGCTTTGGAGCCTGATTGATACAAGTTCCTCGTCGCTGATGAGTCTCCCAGCGCGTCGGTCGATAGAATCCAAGGCATCTAGCTGGTAACGAGCCGATCCGTCCCATAAGTGAGAGCAGTACTCCATACATGACCGAACTTAAAATGTTATTGCTCATTGATCATTAGTAGGATCAGGCTGCCATTAAGGGGATAACCAACGTGTAACGCTTTACTTTGAGCAGCTTTAGTGAAACTTGGCAATGTTAGTTCAAAATAAAGTTTACCTAGTGTTTGATGTCGTAAGGTTATTTTTATCAATTTTATTTCATTGCTGTTGGTTATACTACATCCGAAAAACTTTTTTAAATTATACTCGATTGTAGTTCCATACAAAATATTCCTTGTAGGGGTTATAATATAATGTGATTCAACTCTATATGAGTTTCACAAAATATTGCTCTAAAAATATAATTATATTGATCACGAAGGTAGACGTAACCACCACGTTACGGTGCGCACTATTATGATCTTTATTCAGTATAGTTTGGATCGAAATTTGTACTGTCATGAATCAAGCTGCTAAGTGGTAGGAGGAAAACCTTAATTTATCCATCATCTTATCCAGGTCCGTAACTGCTCTTTTTAAGGTGAGGTATTGATTGGAACAGTTGTCTGTCTTTTTATTTACGTGTAAGGAGTAAAGAAAATAACCACACTTTTTCACTTTTTCAATGGTTTTTCGTTTCAATCAAAAACCACATGGAAAGAAAATAATAAAAAATAATAACATTACTCACGTTGTATTACCATACCAAATATTGTTGTATATTTTTAAAATTTAATCTATAGAATATTAGTCACAAATTAGAGTTGAAAGTAACGATGTAGACCTATATTTGGGATTTTTTTCTATCGAGCCAAAACTACTCAATCGTGTTTCTAATAGCTTTTTACTATAAGGAACATCACGAACAATAACTTACTTTTTTTTCAACTTTGTATTTCTATAGTTTAGGAGTAATTGACGTCAAAAATAACTAAAATCTGTAATATTACCGCCTTAATAAGATTGTGTGTTTATTTTATTTTATACAAAAAAAGTTTTAATATATTTGTTCATCAAAATTCTGCTCAGTTTATTTATTAAATTTAAGCAAAACAAATCTAACGAACGTATATAATATTCCAGGAACCCTTTGGGTGTAAGGATTCTCAAAAATGGTACCTATCTGTCATACAAAAAAAGTTTTAATATATTTTTTCTCCAAAAATTGTGCTTAGTTTATTTATCAGATTTAAGAACCGAGAAATCTTATGAACGTATATAATATGCCAGTCACCCTTTGGGTGTAAGGAATGGTACCGGAATGGTACCTACCTGCCTGTTATACAAAAAAAAAGTAATAAAATATTTTTTTCTCCAAAAATGGCTTATTTTATTTATCAGATTTAAGAACCGAGAAATCTTATGAACGTATATAATATGCCAGTCACCCTTTGTGTGTAAGGAATGGTACCGGAATGGTACCTACCTGCCTGTTATACAAGAAAAAAGTTTTAAAATATTTTTTTCTCCAAAAATGGCTTATTTTATTTTATCAGATTTAAGAACCGAGAAATCTTATGAACGTATATAATATGCCAGTCACCCTTTGTGTGTAAGGAATGGTACCTACCTGCCTGTTATACAAGAAAAAAGTTTTAAAATATTTTTTTCTCCAAAAATGGCGCTCAGTTTATTTATCAAAATTAGCAAAAAATCTTAGTAACGTATATAATAATTATGCCATCAGTTTTATATGTACTTACAGGAGTTACAGGAAAACCTTAAAAGAGATCCTCCCATACAAATTGAATAATGTAAGACGCTACTGCCAGGATATGTTCTTTGAGGAGAGTACAGTTTAAAATCGGAGGTCACGGGATCGATTTCCAGCGACGGGGGTCACCCTAAATGTGACAAGCTAATGTCACAAGTCTGACGTAATATTATAGGACCAGTGTCTGAAATCCCGCACACCGGAAGACGTAGCGTAGACAGGCCGTCTACACGGTGGACCGACGACCTGGTGAAAGTCACGTGAAGCTGCTGGATGCGAGCAGCGCAGGACCGGTGGTTGTGGAAATCCTTGGGGAAGGTCATTGTCCAGCAGTGGACGTCTGTCGGCTGATATGATGATGACGATGATGAGATAGTTCTCTATTGTGAGAGGCCAATAGTGGTTAAAAACAGTATAATTAGCATTATTTGTGACAGCGTTATTTTGGAATGATTCCAGAAAATACTCAAAAATATTTCCCGGAGACGAACTTTTAAAAATAGATGCGCAGGGCGCGAGCGGTCGAGTGCGACGACACGACGCGGGCGCATTTTAATGTTTACACAATTTTCAGTTGGCAGCAGTTGTTATTTTTGGTTAGAAATTAATTCGAGAAAACATGTTGTAATTTGTATTACATTCTTTGGTTTTTACAGGGTGCAACAAACTCGCTGTACCTACGAGTATGTTACTTATTTTTCGTTTAATAATTTTAGGAAATTGTTAAAAATTAAAAACCCGACTGAGTAAAAATATAACCCCTCTTTTTAGCCAGGCGGGTAAATATTTATCCTTTGTCACTCACGAGATCAAGACAAATCTAACGATACCTTATACGTTAAAATCCTTCAAGCTATTCAGGCTGTAACAGGGAACATAAAAATCTACAATACAATACAATATTCTTTATTGCATCACAACATAAAAAAAGAAATTGACAATATAGAAGAAAGCCTATACAGTAGGCTACATACATACATACACTCGAAAAACATAACCTTCCTTCTGAGGCAGTCGGGTAATGAGACAGTCGGGTAAAAATGACTTATAGTTATATGTGTCCTAGCGTGTATTCGAGCCTCAATTCTATATCATTAAACAGAGAAGCAATGTCTTTTCACGGCTTGGCGCAGAAGTGGAGTCAAGTAACAAATTCAAAGACGTAGCTGTTAAAAAGAAATTGTATCAAAATTACACTATATTTGTCTCACTTCTCTACAGCAACAGATGAGAAGGAGTATGCCATACGAAAAACTTGACCTGGGGGCATTTACGTGACAAGAAGTATGTGCCTACCTCGGAGAAAGAAAAGCTATTATTAAAACGTCCTTGGTACCTACATATACTTTCCGTAGCCAAATGGCAAAAAACGGAACCCTTACGGATTCGTCATGTCTGTCTGTCTGTCCGTCCGTATGTCACAGCCACTTTTTTCCGAAACTATAAGAACTACCTATACTGTTGAAACTTGGTAAGTAGATGTATTCTGTGAACCGCATTAAGACTTTCACACAAAAATAGAAAAAAAAACAATATTTTTTTTAGAACTGAAACTAAATTTTTTTTTCATCAAACCCATACGTGTAGGGTATTTAATTTATGGATAGGTCTTCAAAAATGATATTGAGGTTTCTAATCAATATTTTTTTTCTAAACTGAATAGTTTGCGCAAGAGACACTTCCAAAGTGGTAAAATGTGTGTCCCCCCCTGTAACTTCTAAAATAAGAGAATGATAAAACTAAAAAAATATATGATGTACCATGTTACCATGCAAACTTCCACCGAAAATTGGTTTGAAGTTTGAACGAGATCTATTAAGTAGTTTTTCGTCATTTATTATAGATAATGATGCGGAACCCTTCGTGCGCGATTCCGACTCGCACTTGGCCGGTTTTTTAACATTATTAGATAATTAAAGGTAAAAAATTGTAAGGTTACGTAGTCACTTTGTTGATATTTAAACAAATCTATTTATACACAATCATTCTCAGAAATATCTTGTGTATTATAAATTACAATGAACCTGTCTTATTTCGTCGGGAAGTCATAAACAACCGAAATATTTTAGTCAGCTAAAAATTTTCATCGTCCGAGGCGTCAACGCGTTAACAAATTACCTATGGACCAACGTATCATTAATCACCTGAGCTCTCCAGCTGGGCATTTCCCTTCTGTCGTAAGATGACAGTTGCTGAAGCTGAGTCAGTACCACAGATAAGCAAGTTCGCTTCTGATCAGTCTCTTTAAATAGTGTAGGTCGAAGAGTTTCCAAAATAACTCCAGTGGGAAATTCTATATTACTTGAATGGTCCCTCGTTTGTGTATGCCGTACGGCATTCCTTCTCTTTTGTGTTGCTTTAGTGCAAGTGAGACAGATATACAGTAATTTTCAAACAGTTTGATTTCTCAGCTACGTCGGTTACTTGACTCCACTTCTCCGACGAGCCGTGAAAAGATATTGCGTCTCTATGGAGATATTAAAAAACTATAAATATCAGTCAAAAAAAGCACAATGTAAACAATATTATGGATTTGACAGTTTCAAATGTCAATTCTATAGTACTTTGTTTACCTTTTGCTTCCTTTTGTTTGATACATATTTTACTGTTTCATTTTTTAATTTAAAATTTTAATGTATTTGACTACATCGCACCTGTTAGAAAGTGATGATAGTCGAGGATTGTACACGCAAACTCAAATAATGCACATTCAGTCTCGCCTTTAAGATCCCCATATTGTAAGAGTCGTGAAACACGGACGCCGGGAAAGGAGTTCCACTCCATCGCTGTCCGCATAATAAAAGAGGATGCGTAACACTTCGTGTCGATAGGCGGAATATCAACAACAAAGGGCTGGAACCTCTCCCTGCGTCTCGTTGACTAAAGGTGGATGAGCAGGGGAATAAGATCGTATAGTAATTCTTGCACACACTCGCCGAAATGAATTTAATAGTATACCGAGAAACAGGCAACTTTGCGGTGATGATCAAGGCTTCGGAGCTTGTTTTTGACAAGCCCATCGTCGTTAATGAGTCTCCGGGCGCAACGTTCTATTGCGTCCAAGGTAACCAGCTGATAGTGGACTGGATTCATCCCAAAGGTGTGAATAGTACTCCATACAAGGTCGGGCTTGTTCTTCATATAAGGTGAGAAGCTATCCAGATGGAAATACCGCTTCACCTTAGAGAGAATGCCCAGCTTCATTGCGGCAACTTTTGCCTAGGACTCAATATATATGTTGCAGCCAAATAATAGAATTAAAGATTGAGTGTTAATTTTATGCCAAGGAGCTCAATCACAAATTGGTGTGTATCACAGATAAGAAAAAAATATTCATTCGAGTGGTCGTCGAAGGCTGCTCGTCTTAACTCATCATATCAGCCGAAAAACGGCCACTGCCGGACAAAGGTCTCCCCCAAGGATTTCCACGTAGATCGGCCGATTTTCACCAGGTCGTCGGTCCACCGCAAAGGAGGCCTGCCTACGCTGCGTTTTCGGTGCGCGGTCGCCACTCGAGAACTTTATTGCCCCTATCGTCTGCTCTTAATGCCGGGGTACCTCAGGGCTCAGTTCTTTCCACAATTGTGTTTTCAATGTATTTAAACGATCTACTGAAACCCGGTATATTTGGGTATCCAGACGACAGCACGGTTGCGGAGAGATAAGTACTTGTCTAGTGCTCGAGCTGGGGGTCCGGATTCGATCAGCTGAAAGACTAATTTTGTGCATTTTTGTATGAAACGTATTTTTTTTGTGAATTGACTATGGATCTATTGGAAAAAGATGTTAAGTATGATGAGCAGAAGCCTTTTTGTTATACCTGTATATCTTTGCGTTTAAATCACAAAAAAGCTTATCCCCAGTTTTGTTCTGATGTAGATTTCTTTAACTACGAGTAACTTGCTTGCACAGATTAGTAATTTATGGAGATCTACGGTTCCTGGGGACAGTGGATTAGTTTCATTATCTTGACAGACCAAAAACTACATCCACTGATATATTGTTATGCTTCTCATCAAGACTAAATCTTAAGGCTAGGCGTGCATGCGCAATTTAAAGGCAACTTTTTGTCTGTCTTAATAAAACAGTAATATTAAACTTTTAATTTAAAATTACATCTCACAGGAATAAAATCGGCAAACTGACGAAAGCGTCTACAAGGAAAGTGCATCTACAAATCAACCTTATATTTAATCCCTACTAATATTATAAATGCGAAAGTAACTATGTCTGTCTGTTACGCTTTCCCGCTTAAACCTCTCAACCGATTTTGATGAAATTTGGCACAGACAATCTTTAGACCCTGAGAAAGGACATAGGCTACATTTTACCACGCTCGCGAGCCGCTTGCGGCTCGCGCACGGCGCACCCTCGAAAAGTCATAGAAACGTTGTGCACGCGGGTGAAGCCGCGGGAAACAGCTAGTAATAATAATAATATTTAATATACTTTGCTATTATGTCATCTTCGGTTTGATGCGGATGACTCGGTCATCACCCGTGGTACGGTTGGGTTGCTTACTCTTGCAGAGACAAAAGTTACCTGTGCGCGCCTAGTCTGAAACAGCTGTTGTCTTGCGCTCACTATATCGGTCTCTTTGTTTGAGAAACTCATTGGTGTTGTAGGAAATCTCGAAAAAAACACTACCTAGTGGTAAATTAGTACTTATCTCTTCAATAGTCTTTGTGGTAAATAGTCCACAGAGTATTTAAAAAGAAAATAGCGTTTCAATTACCTTATTATTTGAAAAAGTAGGTACAAGCCAACGGTGTTACTGAGCTGAATTTTATTTTATTACAAGAAAGATCATTGACAATGACGGTGCCTGGAGGCAGCCGGTCTCTACCCAGGCGGATTAGATTGTCCACGATTGGGTCTCGTGCCATATCGTGGCTTGCCAGCACGAGCCCTAAGGACTACAAATTTGAAAGCTTCGTCTTTTGTGAAGAGGTTTGTTAACGATAAAGTTATGTAACTTAGTATAATAAATTAAGAACAGAAAGAAAACAAAAAAAAAATTGCCAAATGTGAGTCGTACAAGCGTTCAGGATTAAACTGTACGAAAAGAGCATTTTTTCTGCCGCTCGCGTTGATGTCTTTTGTTTGAAATTAATAGGTCATTCATTAATGTGGAGAGGTGTTGTAGTAAATAATTTAGACTATCTACATAGTGGTGTTACAGTTGGACTCGAATTTGGCCGGTTTTCGCCTATAAACCAATAAGATATTATTAAGAGGGGGTTTAAAGCAAAATGTACATATTAGGAATGATTTAGGTATCTACCTAAATCATAGTTAGTTTATAAATTTGTTGAAGATACAAGATTAAAACTACCTGACTGGGGGCTGACCATAGCCAAAAACACGATTGGTCAATATTTCCTCGACACAAATAAATCGCCAAATCACTACATATTATAAAACAAAGTCCTCTGCCGCGTCTGTCTGTCTGTATGTTCGAGATAAATTCAAAAACTACTGAATGGATTTTCATGCGGTTTTCATCAATAGATAGAGTGATTATAATTTGTCAAGGTTTTATGTGAATTAGTTATAATATAACGAGTTCAAGCCGCCTGGGAGCTTTAATCGAAAACGCTGCCTTATCCATTTGAGATATAACAAAATGGTGGGATATTCTAGATCATAATCTAATCCACATATCCGACGCATCAAACTGATGCGATCCTGCGACAGACGAAACACGTACGTCGTTAGTAACCTCTAAAATTACACTTTTTTCAATTGTGTGTGGTGCTCACATTAAAACTCATATAAGACCTAACAAAATAATTTAGGTACTCACCTTTGAAGGTGACCTAAAACTGCCCTTAGGATTCCCTATCATAATGATTAAAACTCTTAGGAATCCCTATCATAATGGTAAAGAACCTTAGGATTCCCTATCATAATGGTACAGAACTCTTAGGATTCCCTATCATAGTGGTAAAGAACTCTTAGGATTCCCTATCATAGTGGTAAAGAACTCTTAGGATTCCCTATCATAGTGGTAAAGAACTCTTAGGATTCCCTATCATAATGGTAAAGACCAGAACCATTAACGTGCGACTTCGTCCTTCTATTTATTACATATTATGTTTATCTCAGCAACTACCAATGCCTACCTATCGACTTTAAGTTTAGAATAGTTTCAAATAATGCTTGTCGATTTTTTATTGCGAAAATTTAAAGTGTGGCCATTAGGTCAAATGGGATTCCATATGAAAGGACTTTACTTGTACATTCCAAAATAGGTTCTTAGGGTTCCGAAATCAACAAGGAACCCTTATAGTTTCACCATGTCTATCTGTCCGTGTGTCCGCGGCTTGGCTCAGAGACTATTAGTACTAGAAAGCTGTAATTTAGAATGAATATGCAATTTAATCACGCTGACCAAGTGGTACACTAAAATCTTGAAAAAAAATTTTGGTCTTCCCTATATGTAAGGGGGGTGATTTTTTTTTCGCTTATCCTACCCTATCGTGTAGGATATCGTACTTTCATTAAGCTTAGAAGTTCAATTTTGTGGAAGAGTTGATTGTCCTCCTCCCCCCCCCCCCCTACCAGCTAAATAGTAGGACATAATATTATAATCAATTTGAAAGAAACAAAATATTCCATACAAAATATTCTATTACCAACTGCAAATGTATTTTAGTTTTTTTAAAATATGCATTTATTTTTTTAAAAGACTACGGAACCCTAAACTGCGCGATTCCGACCCGCACTTGGCCGATTTATGACTGTATGGCCGGTGCCAGCGACTTAGGGTGATAGTTCCTTTGATTAACACTTTATTTCTAATACCCTGTGTGGTAGTTATCTTGGAAAGTTGTGTATGATGGAAGTGCTAAAACCCGTTTACAGTTTTAGCATGCCCAATAGATAAAGACTTCCTAAGATACGTTTTTTTTAAATCCACAATTGATAAGCCCTTGGCGTCATCTCACCTGATGGTAAGTGACGATGATGCCGAAGATGAAAGCGGGCTTAGGGGAGCGAGGGGGAATTGGCACCTACTAAGGGAAATCGTCAATAAAACTCTTATTTATTTAAAGTATATTTTTTAAAATTAAAAACATGAAACTTACTTATCTGACTACAAAATAATCAAAGCTTCAATGTTTTATAATTAGGCATTTGGCCGATATTAAACTTTTTTCCAAAAATAAAAATCGCTCTTATTACCCTCCATGGCGGTAAATGAGAGCCTATATAAATCCCATATGTTTAATGGGAGCCATTATGTTAAATCAGTCTCAAATATTAATTAAAAAAAATAATTAAGAGTATAACAATTAACATTACGAGTCCAAACAAAAGGCACAAACATAGGCAGCTGGATCATCAGAACCAGAACATTCTTGATGTGCCCAACATAAAATACACCTGGCCATAAGATTAATGTGCTCTAATTGCAATAAACATATATTTTGATACTTACTTGGGGTTTGGAAAGTCGTGAATTCTTATTAAGCGCGGAGCGAAAAACCAACAATCGTCTCGAGCAACGACATGCGTGGCACTGTCGAGTCCAGCGAGGGGGGCGAACCTAGTCGATGTTATACGAACGCTTTCGAGTGGTCCACGAGTGAATACGAGTTGTATTTGTACCTATATTCACACCGCTCCCATTACCCACCCGCTCTCATTACCCCTCGTTCCTCAAGATTCGATACGTGCGATATTCGACTCGCATAGTTAAAGGAAAAAAAGGTTATTACGTTTCCTTGGGGAACCCCTGATTTTCTAGGATCAAAAGTATATTTCCGTAACTATAATCAGGTGTTGACATATTGATATCGTCTTAACTAACAATGAAAGTTTCATCATAATAAATCAAGTCATACCAGAGATACAGTTTCTTCCATTCCTGCGGGAACCTTGATTATCCGGGATTGAAAATATGACGTCACGTAAAGTACCGAATTAATCCCTTATATATAATTAAGTGTAAGCATATGGAAATTGGTTAATATAACAGTTAAAGTAATATAATATTAAATAAATTATTTCAAGGTACGGAAACCTCGATGTACGAGTCCGACTCGCACTTGGCCGGTTTTAACCCAACTGCGCAAAAAGGAGGGAGGGTAATGTTTTTCAGGTGTATGTATGTAAGCGTATGTATGCATGTCTGTTTCTTTGGCTAAGCCCTTACACTAATTGGCTTGATGGATTTCGGAGTGCAATTGGTGTCGTTAGTTCCAATTTGTACTCGGCTTCCCGAAAACAGAGCCTTCCCTTTATTTTTTTCTTTTTAGTTCGGGTTTTTTTAATTGAATTGTTAGGTTTATTTATTCATGAAGTATAATATTAATTAAATCCTTTTAAGGTAGGGAACCCTCGGTGCGCCAGTGCGTCTTTTTGTTAGTTTTTAATTTGCGACTTACTCAGTAAAACCACCTCCTTTTTTGCGTCGCTCTGTTTATTTAGCGGGACGGCAAACTAAGTTAAGAGTCGCACAAGATCAAGGAGGATACATTTTCCTCTTTAAAGTCCTTTTCCTTAATTTTGCAATTTTTCTTTTAATATGTTTTCAGAAGAAACACGCCTTATATTGGAGCTGGAAGCGGCTCATGAAATGGCTTTGCAGTATCGGAGAACACGACTTATGGGTCAGCATACTCTGCATCCTTACCATGGTGGCCCTCCTTCAGGTCGCAGCTGACATTGACACCTACAGCACTTACACCAAACTCAACGACATCACCTACAATTTCATGTATGCCATCCACTTCTCCTTCACGTTCTACGTGAAGTGCAAGGATGCGGCCAACAGATCAGCCAAAACTAAACTTTGTGACACGTGTAAGTTTTGGTATTATACATCATTTTTATGATTGTCTTTTAGGGTGAATGGTGCGCGAGCCGTAAGCAGCTCGCAAGCGTGGACATGAGTTTTTTCCTTATCCCTCAGGAACTATATCTGGCTATTATGATTAGTAGTCTATGTCACTTCTCACCTACTAAACCAATTCTGTACAAAAAATCACTTGAATCTGTTGCTCCGTTGCGACGCCGACGTGCGCGAGCGTGGTAATGAGTTTTACTCAGATCCTTCAGGAATCATGTCAAGATATGCTTATTAGAAAATTATGTCATTTCCCACCTCCTCAACCATATCTGTGCAAAAAATCACAACGATCCATTTTTCCATTGCGATGTTAAAGAAATTAACCAAAAAAGAGTATTTTTTGACCGACGGGTCTTACGGTGAAGGAAACCTGCACACGCCTGCGAAGAAACTCGAAGGTTGTGTGTGAAGTCGACCAACCAGCACTGAGCCCGCGTGGTCGACTATGGCCCGATCGCCCTAATTCAGGGTAGGCTCGAGCCCCTCGGTGGGCTGATATGATGTACATTTATACATGATGCAAGTTACAAAATCAAGAGTGTTTTTAAATAATTTCAGTGGGATTAATAATGGATGTCCTCTCATATGCACATTATTTGCAATGGCTGTTACAGTGGAAACGGCGTACTATGAAGATCGTCTGCTATTACTTACGGTTGCATGTGCCGTTCAGTTATCTTTGTAAGTGAACTTCCCTCTTTTTTATGAAAGGAAAAGTATGATTTCCTTTTCTATTTTATAGGTTAAACGAAGATACATTCAATATCATCATTTCTTGTTAGTTCACGTGATCGAATCAGAAATGAGGCGATGCGTAGGAGAACCAAGGTAACCAACATAGTTCACAGAATAGCTGGCAGTGGAAGGAGCACATAGCTCGTAGTACAGATGGATTTTAGGGGTAGTAAAGTCATCAGGTGCCGACCGCGCTCCGGAAGACGTAAAGGGCTCGGTAAACGCTCAAACAATTTGTGAAATGTTTGTCAAACACAAGTTTGGTAAACCTGTTTGTTTGTTTTTGATTGACAAATGCGTTTCAAAAGCAAAAACATGGACGCACACTATCAAATAAATTGACAAACCGTTTGCCAAACTCGTGTTTGACAAACATTTGAAAAATTGTTAAAGCATTTACCGAGCCTTTAACGTGCCTACGCAGGGCTCCTACTCGGTAGACCGATGACCTGGGCAAGGTCGTGGGAAGCCGCTGGATGCAGCCAGCGCAGGACCGGTCGTTGTAGAAATCCCTTGGGAAGGCCTATTGAAGCTGTGGACATATTTTGGCTGATATCATGAGGATTATTTAAAAAATAGTTAGCCGACCTTATTAGTTTACTGTAATCCTCGATTGATTAAGACTTCATTATGTGTTTAAGACATATCTTCACAGTATTTTAGAGTTCTGTCACAACTTTACTTTATTTACCAACAATCTGTACATTTTATCCAGAAATCCATCATATAATAAATACTTACCTAAATCCAGATACAATCTCGTCTCTAATTTTTTTATCTAAAATTGTGTATTTCTTGCAGGGGCGGCGAGCGGTTCTAATTTGAGTGGCAGCATGGTTGGCATGACCCTAAAATACTTTTTTTTCTCCGTTGTACTAAGGATAAATTTTTCTCTGCTCTGGAATTTTGTGGCTGGGGTTAGTTTAAGCATCTACAGAATGAAATCATGGCTAAATTTTAAACTCGGGGTCTATTTACTTTCCCCAAGGAACCTGTATGTATAATCGGGACATGAAAATTGTTGACTTGTATACTGATTCTCGTAGATTAGCTGATAAGACATCTTTTTAAGAAAGTCCATAGTTTGCATAAAAGAAACACTATTATTCAGTAAAGGTGTTAAACGTTTGCCTAAAAGAAACGCTATGATTTATCAGAGGTATTGATAAGACACCTTTTTAGAAAGTCCATAGTTTGCATAAAAGAAACACTATTATTCAGTAAAGGTGTTAAACGTTTGCCTAAAAGAAACGCTATGATTTATCAGAGGTATCAAAAGTTTGCTTAAAAGAAACGCTATGATTAAGCAAAGGTGTTAAAAGCTTATAAGATACATTATGATTTAGTTAAGGTCGCATAAAGTCGTTAGAAATGCTAGGCTCAGAATTATTCCAGCTGAGAAGATGATTATGATGATGATACTCACTGTGATTCAGTAAAGGTTTTAAAAGTTTGCTTATACGAAACGCTATGATTTAGCAAAGGTGTCAAAATTTGTTCAAAAGAAACAGTATGATTTAGTTAAGGTCGCATAAAGATGCTAGATGAGCTAGCTCAGAATTCTGCCAGCTGAGGTGATGATTATGATGGTGATACAGGCTGACAGATAATACGATAAACGCATTTCAGGAGGTGAATCAGAAGAATTAACATAAGAAACCTGTGGTCAATTCTCATAAAAAAAATAACTTTTCATACAAAAACAAAAATATTCAGTTTTGTCTCATAATTCACCTCCTGAAACGAGTCCCTTGTCTCATAAGTCACCCTGTATATCTTAATCCGCAGATAGAGGAAGGACCTCGCCTGCCTTTAGGGGTGCAATACAACTCGACACAGGTGTTTGTTATGTTGAACAGCTTCACTGACCACTTCGGCATCAAGTCGGGCAGTGACACGAGCAAGTTTGTCCACTCAATGTACATCGTTAACAACATGTTCCTGCCTCTTGGGTAAATTATACGATTATCTGAGTAGGTTCCTGCATCAGGTCAAAAATAAAATGTAGATGTAGTGTTAGCGTTTTGAAAAAGGGGTATAAAAACTGCTCCAATTACGACGGAGCAGAGTTTTTCTTGCAGTCACGCGTTGGTAGACTTAACGTCAACATGCGAAAATGTGCTGTGACATGTCACAAATGGACGTATCTCAATTACAGTGAAGAATAGGACCCCTATCACGTGACGAAATATTATTCGAGGTAACCACTTAAAGTAAAGATGCATACGTATATGTCGGAGCGCTAGGAGGTGGCGCCTCCTACGCATGCGTCGAGCGCCGTGTGTTTTGTCTTGAAATCTCAAGTGTTTGTGTGGCCGGTGCTAGCCTGGAACCCCGTTTTATTTGGTAGTGTTGGTAGTCTTGTTTGTTTAGCCAATCAGAATCGTTGCGATTATCGAATCAATGAATGACAATGCAGCCAACCTACAGAGGCTACGATAGAGTCGCCAATTATTTAACGGGCACTTTCGTTAAAACTGTAGGTGATTATATGCTCAGTGCTTTTGATCGAGCAGCTGAACTGTCAACTTGGGAAACCAGCCCCGTACCGAACTCGCAGTTTACAAAATAATCCGTTTTCATCCGAATAGTCCTGAAGCCTCGTATTATAAACTTGTGTTAATACTAAATGTACAATCCAAAACTTCGCAAAGATAAGTTTATTTCTGAGATCCGGCCAAAACCCTCCTGAAGATCTAAAATACATAAATAATAGAACAAGCATTACCCCACTTTTTGTTATGATTGTTGCATGAAATTCAATATCTATATTATTTTAAATCTAAGGTTCCTGCGGTATTGGAGCAGTGCGGGAAGGGTGTGGTGAGGTCACGTGATTGACGCGAGAATCAGTCGGGCCAATCAGACGCTCGCATCCCAGTACTTATACGTCAATTGTTCACCGCTCCCACATAGATACCTCAGGAGACTACTCAGTTGAGCGTTATACCTATACTATAACAAACGTGTTTTTGAATGTTTTTATATTTTATGCACATCATCATCATCATCATCATATTATCCTACGGACGTTCACTGCTGGACATAGGCCTACCCCAAGGATTTCCATGACGACCGGTTTTCTGACCGCATACAGCGGCTTATGCTTTTAGTTTATGTACACAACCACAGAACAAAGAAAAATAGTTGTTACCCGATAACTCCAGAAGGGGCGGGAGTTATGTTTTTCGAGCATATACATGTATTTATGTATGTATATTTGTATGGCACGCTCTGTAGTCTAATTCTAGCAGTAATTCCTTATTTTAGTGATTCTCGTTGCGATGGTGCTTCCTATTATTATGTACAACATTTGGCTAGACTATGCAGACTATGGTAATGATATTGACCTACATAGCTCACGTGAAACAGGTAACCCTTGACCATAACTATTTTGGCCTAAGCCTAATCATTTTCAATCAGCTCTTTTCTTCCAGACCGTCTGTGGAACCGCAAAACGACAAAGAACGTGTGATGTGTCTGATCATCATGCTGACTGGAAGCCTAGTGGTCACAGGAGCCGCCGTCACGTCCCTGACGCTGGTTATAAGCTTGTACATGCGCCCTGAGGAGGAGTTCAGGGCCAGGTTTAAATTGATCATGAATGAGATGGTGGGTTTTGAAAATCGAAATCTTAAATTCTTCCATTTTGTCGGCTTGTTGGTGTCGTACCTACCTAATGTGACATAGGTACTGCCTGTTCTTAATTCATTGTTTGTCTAGGTTGCTGGTATATTGTGGAGCCTCGGAAGCAATAGTGCGTTCTCGATAAATCTAAATATGTATGTAACCGAAAAGCGCATTTGTGATAATTTTCAGGAATCCACTCATGTGCCTACGAACTTACGCGAGAAAGTAAAGACGTTTTATAAAATGTACTGGCACAAGCAAAGGGCAGTCTCAGAGACGCAGCTGCTGCCGATCTTCCCGCCAACAATGCCTTCCACCATTTACACTGATATCTACTTCGAAGCTCAGCAAAAGGTACAAAACTGTAAAATTACTAACAGTACTGGCTAGATAGAGTCCTATTTTTTTAAAATTCACAATCGATAAGCTCTTGGTACCATCACACCTTATGGTAAGTGATGATGATGCCGAAGATGGAAGCGGGCTAACCAAGCTTCCCCAATGCAATGGATATCGAGCTATCTTATATTCAAGCCGGAACACATCAATGATGTTAACACTGATGTTTGGCGGCAAGACTTATATAAGATGATAGTAGCACAGATTACTAAATAGTTACATAGTAGCTGGCCAGGCGGGCTATCACTCTACCACCAACCAAACCGAGTCTTACAAAGTTGAACCCGCCGGAAATCGAACCAGCGACCTCCTGGTGTGAAGCGAATGGACTAACCATTACGCCACGGAGGCGGTTAAAATTGCCCAGTACTTTTAGTGTCTTCACAGGACCTAGCGAAATTTGGCATCCATATGTGAAACTAGTGGTATGGGTAAAACTCCAAGCTTCAGTACTTGGCAAGACAGCCAGTTGGTCAAAGCATTAGTGATTGTCCCACAATGGTGTTTATAGTTTATATTATTGCAGAGCCATATACTGCGTGATGTCTCATATCAGTTCCTTTGGGAAGTGTCCAAGTGTATGTCGACCATTCACTTCATTCCAGGCGACGTGATCATTAAACGCATGAGTGACAAGTCTTCAATTATTTACATCACGTATGGGGACATTGAGGTGAGTGCTTTACAAATAAATAGTGCTTTAACATTCTAGATGAATGCACCTAAAGCTTCTATTCTGTGGCCCAAATTGAATAATTTGCATAAATTTTACGTTTTAAAATCATTCCGATTGATTTAATCAACTTAAAACCTTACAATCTTCGACCAATATAACAGCTATGGACGCAAACAGCGGTTTTGATGCCTACTCATTTTGTTTTAGTCCATCAATATTCCCCAAATGGGTTGAAAGCCGAAATCAGTGAAATTTATTATCTCATTCGTGCTACATTCTGAGTACGTCTCTCTATCGCTGTGATTGTTTATATTTGAACGAGACTCGGTAAACTATAGCGGTGTGAGTGTGTGTTTGCGTGCAGTTGTATTAGACTCATTTTCTATGAGATTAATATATGGATAGGGCCGGTCCATAATATTTAGTCAAAGCTTGCAATATATTATTCTGATTTTGTTAGAGCGATTGAATTATAATAACTCGCACTATTTATATTAGAATCGTAACCAGATCCCAACTCCTGGCAGTTTCTTAAAGATCTGATTGGTTTCCTATCTTCCTCGTTCCACTAGATGCTGACTCCAGAAGACGATGACACAGCAATCCTGAGAATGACGTGCGGCACAATGATCAGTCCTTGCGGAGGTTGTGCGGCTGCAGCTTGCGGGAAGTCCCAGGTTCATCACGCTAATGTTATAAATGCGAAAGCTTTGATTATTTGTTTGTTTCACTTTCACGCCTAAACAGCTGAATGAATTTGGATGAAACTTGTTATAGGTAGATAGATCAAGCACTGAATTAATCAATTAATTAATCCCGAAAAAAAAAACATGTTTTTCCACAACGGATGAATTTTCGTGTATCACAATGCTATGGAGGCGGTTAATAATTTTAATTTAGCTTCGGAATTTGAGTGTTACCTTCTTTACGCAGTATTCATCATATCAGCTCGATCCATTATATCAGGGCGATCGGGTATTACTTGACCACGCGGACCCAGTGCGGGTTGGTCTACTTAACACACAACCTTCGAGTTTCTTTGCAGGCGTGTGCAGGTTTTCTCCCCATGTTTTACTTCACCGTAAGAGCGTCGGATAAACGTACCTACATATCGTACCACGATCACCCGGAGAAGAGGTAGTGGCCCTAACTGTTACGCCACCGACTCAATATTAGTTATTCATTATTCTTTATCTAGGTGGAGATCAGAGCGGCAACCTATTGCACAGCACAGGTCCTTACCGCGTCGAACCTTTGGAAGACAGCCGTGAAGTATGGGAAGGCAAACGGACAGAGCTACATAATACTGGCTTCGTTCGAGGTGAGTCAGTTTTGAAACCCTGAACATTTTGAAAGTAAAAATAAACATTTTAAAAGAGTAGATAATAGTAGTTTATGAAACTGTTGCATAATGAGGGGTATTAAATAAACACAAGTATAAGTTTAAAAACCCAGCCTTGACTAGTGTTTTAAAACATACATTGGGATTGAATCTACAATTGAATCATTTTCCCATGAAATTCAGTACCTACAACAAAACGATCTATGTCAAAACCAAGCACGTCAGCGCGCTAAAGCGGGCGCTGTCACAGATAGGTATAACAATGACGAAGATAAAAATACTGGATGGGTAAAAATTGCAATAAAAACTTTTTCTAAAGCTATAAAAATGGCACGCCCCGCATATGCGTTGCATTAAAAGAAAATAATTAATGGAATCTCCTTCTTGATGATATAAACTTCTTGGATTTGTCCTGTATCGTAATAGTAAAAATAATATTTATAACATTAACTGGATTAGGGAAAAGTGTTATAATGTATTTTTTTTACAATTTCGGTGTAGTGTTCAATAAAGTATGTCAGTATAAACACGTTTTAAAGTTTATAATTGAAGTTTTATGATATGAGAATAGATAAAGATATTTGAGAGTAGATTTTAATTTTTAAATTTTGGTTTCAGGATCATTTAGAAAAAGTAATGAAACATTTTTCAAAAAGGGCTCGTCAGCCATTCAAGTAAGCTGTGTTTTGATAACACGTTTTGATCTTTGAATCAATCTTTAGCACTATACCAATCCAAACTAAAACGAAACCAATTTTTTGTGCAGATATAAAAGTAGCATACTGCAATTGAAACGGAACTTGATGACTCTGAAAGAAGCTAAAGATGAAAAAGGAAATTTACTGCTAGCGAGATCAGACTACTTTTTAGAACTCGCCAGAACATACGTTATGAGAAACGTAAGGGCCTTTTTGATATGTTACCTATTTCGACCACTTCGATTGCTGGTATTTAGGGAATGCAATCCCGGCCCTTATTTCCAATCCCGGGCCTACGGGACTGAACAAAGACAAGCCCGGGATCCCGGGAGAGCTTCGGGATTGAAAATTTGTAGAAAAAATGACACGAAAGACGACGACAAAAGTGACAAACGACAGTAAAAAACAAAAATAAAATTGGTTATCATTTTTATTTAAACTCAGCAGTCTTTCGTTTCAATGTGAACAAAATCAAAACAAAAATAATCTTCTAAAACATTAACCAAAATAACTTTGACTTGAAATTATCTTAAACATAAAAATTTACTAAGAAAACAATTAGGAACTTTAAGTTACTATAAACAACACTTTTTAAATTAACTTCGAGATCTACTTATTATGAAAATAAGACCTTAAAAACATCAATGCATCTAAAGTTTCGTCGCCAAGCCGTGTTCTCAATTTATTACATATAAATGCTGCAGCTGAAAATGCTCTTTCAGGCTCTACGGAAGTCGGGGGAACCGTCATCAAAAATTTATAGGCTTGTTCAAGATTGTAGCCCCGAGTAGAACCTGAAGCTTCAAAAAGATTCATTTCTTGTTTTACAATTTTTGAAATGTCCGTTTCTTTAGGTTCAGCCGGGGAAAAAGTCCTCATGGTATTATCTATTTCCAGTTGTAGTTTTTCCTTTAGCGTGAGTTCAGTATTATTAGAAGAGGTTGATTCAATGCCATCATTGAATGACAACTCGTCAATATCTCCAGTATCTTCTTGATCACCGTCTTTACTGCTCATCTTTTGAATTAACGAAACGATCTGCTTTTTTATAAAAAGTTTACTGGGTCTTGAAAATAAGTCTTTGATCTCAGGATCCTCATCCAGATCCAGGTTCACGTTTTCATCAGGATTTTGGAGATAGCCTAAAACACCAGACAGCTCATTTCGTCGACGACCTTTGATGAGTTCTTGTAAACTAGTTTTCAATTTGGAAGCCAACTCTGAGGGGTTTTCATTCAATTGTTTAAAAAGAAACTTCATCGCAGCATCAGCTGTGCACAAATTTGCATCTGAACGACAAAGTGCTTCCACAGTCAGTTTAACTGGGGCTAAAACTTTTGTTATTTCATTTATAAGATGAAAATCAGCTTCTTCCAATTGAACTGGATTATCCAAGTCTAAGAGAGCTTTCTGAATGCTGATTTTTAAAAGCCCGAATCGTTCAAGCATAGTAAAGAGGCTGTTCCACCTTGTTTTGCAATCGAGCAGCAAAGAAAGCTCTTTTCCGTGTTCCAAACGTACATATTTTTGAAGAATTGTATCATTCTTTAGTGATGATCTCTTAAAAATTAGCACCACTTTGCGTACTTTTTTTATCACCTCCTTTATATTGAAATCGTTAGTCAGATCCACAGAAGTTTCATTTTCAATTACTAACCCACTTCCTAGATCGTCTTCGTCATCGTCCGAATCTGCAGCATCAGTGGGCTCACTTGGCAAGGTTTCTAACTGTACATTGTTTTTATATAATAAATCGCACACGGCCAAGTGGATACCATGAGCAAAGCAAACATGGTGTTCTGCATTCAAAAGCTTTCCTAATTTAAGCATGACATTCGGTCCGTCCGTGACGATTGCTACTATATCAGTATCTAAACAAAGATCAAATTGTGAAAGGCGTTCTTTTAAGACCTGAACACACACTTCAGCCGTCAAAGATACATCAATGCGAATGAGGCCCAAACTCCAAAACTTTTGAAGCGAATGAACATTTACGTTCATGTATCGTTTGTTTGAAGATGACGTCCATTCATCAAAGCTCAAACTGAAGCGCTGGCCTTCATTCTTTAAAGCCTTAATTTCAGCTTTGATTTCATTTTTTATTTTGTGGCTGTAATTGACAACACGACTGCGAATTGTATTTGCAGATTTTGGCAAATCTGTATAACCTTTTGACAATAACAAGGTACTCAAATCTTTTGAAGTCACAAACACTTTGAAAGGAAAGCCGTCCACGGCAGTCATTCGAGCTAAGACGTCATCCAAAGTATCAGTTTTAACGAAAAAGTCCGCTACAGAGCTATGTTTCCGTTTTGGGGGTGGTTCTTCATTGCTAAGGCCAGACGAGGAAGGCGATGGTCTGGTTACTTTCATATTATGTTTCGATGACAGATGAGTGTGTAATCCTTTAGTTGATCCTCCTAATACCTTCAGTATAGCCGGACATTTTTTACATTTTGCTGTACCGCCACCGTCTTTAGCAATAAGAAAATGACTCCATATTGACGATGGATCTTCATCTTTCTTATGTTGAATAAATAAACTCTCTTTAGAAAGCGACATCGTGATGGTTATTGAAGCTTCTTACCATTAAATACCTTTAAAAAGACAAACATGCGCATTACAATTTACATTACATACCAAAAAGCATAATAAACTTGGATATACAGTTTTAAACACCGTAAATTGATTTCAAACATTATGGTGTAATATAAATTTTGTAATATAAACAAGTTTAAAACCTAATAAGCAAGAAAAACACAAGACTTACTCAAAAATAAGTGCACACGCGTCCAAGTTGTACGATTCTCTGTGGCGGTCAATACGTACGACAAATAATAATCAGCTGTCAATTTAAGATGGCCGACACTGTGACATTGACTGTAATATTGCGTTTACAAAGAAAGCTACGATGAGTAATTTCTAAAAGAATGTTTAAGTTATAAACTTTTAGCATTTTCGTTAATCCCGAAATTTCCGGTATTGGACAAAACTAGTCCCGAATTATTCGGGACTGGAATAAGGCCGGGATCCCGGGATCCCGGTTTACGGGATCCCGGGATTGCATTCTCTACTGGTATTTCATAGTTTTAAGTTAGCTATAGTTTGTTCATCAGCAGCACCAAATGATAGCTATATGCACCTACTATGGAATTTTTGTCTGTCAGTAAAACTCCATCTATCTATTTGGACATCTTTGAAAAGTTTCAGCCAAATTTGATCTATTTTTGTTTATTTTCTTCTATACCAGCAAAACTCAAGTACGCGTACGATTTGTATAGGGTCTTAACAAAGGTGTGCACTTTTTTTAACTGAAGTTTCTACTCATGTAACTGAACAACTTTCCCCAAGAAACCCATGGTCAATTCGCAATTATTATTTTTTAAATAAAGTATCAAACTGCTCAGAATACAACTCCCAGCTGAGGCCACGCAGGTTCAATGACCGTGCGGGCACTTACTTTACGATTTCGCGCCGTATCTATTCTGGCGTACTCCGCACAATTTAATAATTTTATTTTCAAAAACTAATGCGAATTGACCATGGGTTTCTTGGGGAAAGTTGTTCAGTTTCATGAGTACAAGCTCCAGTTAAAAAAGTGCATACCTTTGTTAAGACCCTGTATTTGCAATGTTTATATTTTCACAAATACATTGAGATTTTTAGTTTGATAGTATTTTTAAAATGCGCTTTACTCATTTTGAATTAAGAGTTTCAAAAATCTAAATCTTAAACTTACAAAAATTTCGTGTTTTACTTATATGAACAAAGTTTCATTAAAACCGGCAAATTCATTTTCGGGAAATTAGGATTCTTAGTTTGTAAGGGAAACCTTAATTCACACAATGACTCAAGCTATGTCTGCATACCAAGCTTCTTTCCAGCGAGCCGATTCCTCGCTTACGGACGAAGCTGACGAGATCTGCCTTGCGACCCAACTTCCCCTGCATCCTCAGGTCTGACACCTCAATGACTCAAGCTATGACTGCATACTAACCTCCTTTCCAGCGAGCCGATTCCTCGCTTACGGACGAAGCTGACGAGATCTGCCTGCGACCCACCTTGCCCTGCATCCTCAGGTCTGACACATCAATGACTCAAGCTATGACTGCATACTAACCTCCTTTCCAGCGAGCTGATTCGTCGCTTACGGACGAAGCTGACGAGATCTGCCTGCGACCCACCTTGCCCTGCATCCTCAGGTCTGACACCTCAATGACTCAAGCTATGACTGCATACTAACCTCCTTTCCAGCGAGCCGATTCCTCGCTTACGGACGAAGCTGACGAGATCTGCCTGCGACCCACCTTGCCCTGCATCCTCAGGTCTGACACCTCAATGACTCAAGCTATGACTGCATACTAACCTCCTTTCCAGCCAGCCGATTCCTCGCTTACGGACGAAGCTGACGAGATCTGCCTGCGACCCACCTTGCCCTGCATCCTCAGGTCTGACACCTCAATGACTCAAGCTATGACTGCATACTAACCTCCTTTCCAGCGAGCCGATTCCTCGCTTACGGACGAAGCTGACGAGATCTGCCTGCGACCCACCTTGCCCTGCATCCTCAGGTCTGACACCTCAATGACTCAAGCTATGACTGCATACTAACCTCCTTTCCAGCGAGCCGATTCCTCGCTTACGGACGAAGCTGACGAGATCTGCCTGCGACCCACCTTGCCCTGCATCCTCAGGTCTGACACCTCAATGACTCAAGCTATGACTGCATACTAACCTCCTTTCCAGCCAGCCGATTCCTCGCTTACGGACGAAGCTGACGAGATCTGCCTGCGACCCAACTTCCCCTGCATCCTCAGGTCTGACACCTCAATGACTAAAGCTATGACTGCATACTAACCTCCTTTCCAGCGAGCTGATTCGTCGCTTACAGACGAAGCTGACGAGATCTGCCTGCGACCCACCTTCCCCTGCATCCTCAGGCCTGACACCTCAATGCTCGTCACATTTGATATCTTGATGTGCATCATCATCCTAGTCGTCACTTTTGTGAGTTTAATCATTTTCTTTTTTCACCCCTAGTCATTGGTAAAACCTTTAACATTATCTCACCTGATGGTAAAGTGACGATGATGCGTGCTTACCAAAATGAGGAATTGGTTATATTTAGGACAGAACACATCAATGTTGCGGCAAGACTTGATAAGATAGTGATAGCTAGCCAGGCCAATGCCCTTACAACAATTAAACCTGCCGGGTATCGAACCCGTGACCTCTTGATGTGCAGGCGGGCTTAAAAAATGCCCTTCCAGTGAATTAAACCCGCCGGGTATCGAACTCGCGACCTCTTGATGTTAAGATAATGGATAAGATGATAACTACGGAAGTGGTTTTCTCTTTTATTTATATTCACAATTCGTCTTGTTTTACTTAAGATATGAAAGATAAATTATTATAAGCCGTTTTAACAAATCTCTGAACAACTGGATTTTGCCAAGTACTTGGGGCCTCAGATCAAAAATAAAAGATAGATTTAGTGTTAGCGCTTTGAAAACGGGGTAAAAAAAGCTCTGCTCCAATCACGACGGAGCAGAGTTTTGCTTACAGTCACGCGTTACCGTCAACATGCTGAAATGTGCCGTGACATGTCTCAAATGCACCTATCTCAATTACAGTGAAGAATAATACCCATCACATGTAGAAACATTATTTGAGGTCACCTACTTAAGTTAAAAATGCATACGTAGGTACATAATCGAACAAGCGTTACCCAACTTTTTGTTATGATTATTGTATGAAACTCAATATCTACATTATTTTTAATCTGAGCTCGTTGCAATTGAAGGCTCTTCATAAGGGTCATGTTTTTGACGTGAATGTTTGTATGTGAATAAGTATGTATGTAGGTACTGCTTATTCGGCTAAGTTTGTAGCCTAAATAGTTTAATTTAAGGTCTTTATTTTAAGTTTTGTAATTATGAATCGAGGTATTTTAAGGAGTAAGACTGATTGTAGACTTAAAAAATTGCACACTCATCTCTTTCTCTTATCTTGTAGCATGATTAGTCGTGCTATCCAAGGGATAGACGGCGGTTGCCTGGTTTTGAACTTAGCATCACCCGCGGTCACGTGTAGGGCACTTAGAATGACTTAGATTTACATCTACGGACGACTGCAACGTGACCTTCATACACATCTGGAATCAGATGTGCAGGTTTCCTCACGATGTTTTCCTTCAGCGTTAAAGCAATCGGTAATATATGTACGTGTGTTTCGAAAAACTCATTCGTACATTGGCCATCCGCGTTTGAACCGGGTTTGAACCGGGTTTAAGGGGTTTGTGAAGCTGCCAATTTTTATACAATTTGGACCATTTTTGATAGGTTGTCAATCAGAACGAAAGCTAGGCTTATACGTTTAGTTCTTTAAATTACTGATTATAAATAACCAAAAAATTTACGAAATTAGTTTTGTATGAAAAAACGTGAATGACAATAAAATTAAATTTATTAACTTTTTCGAAAAAACAAAAACTTATAAGCCTAGCTTTTGTTTTGACTGACAACCTATCAAAAAATGGTCCAAATCGTTTAAGATTTAAGACGTGAAAATCTTTAACGCCATTTGTATATAAAGACGCAGCCTCACAGTCCTCTTAAGAGGACCGAGTCGTTACCGATTGAGCCACCGACGACGCTTCGTACAATCATTAAATCGAAACAGTCGAAATAAGAAAAAGTTTAAGAAATTAATTATTTGCAGACCCATCCGTACCATCTAATATTCCTGAAAGATGTACCATTGAAATTCAGATTTTTCGATTACTTTGTATCTGGACTGTTTATATTGGATATATACGTTTATTTGTCAACGGGAACAAAAGTAGAAGAAGGTAAATAATCTGTTGTTAATAGGGATGACGAATGCTTCGGAGTCAAAAACAACATTTTGTTCTTAAAATGTTTGAAAAACCTAGGCGTGACGTTATAGTTTTGCAGCGTCATTTATGTACTCATTTTGTGATTTTGATGAATTAAAAATCTATAACTTGATGGAAAACAAAACGAATAAGGTTTTCCGAAGTTTAAGTAGGAGGGCAATTTAGTGATCAAGAGTTCATTATTTATGTCTGATGCTGTCGTCATCCCTATTGTTTAATGCGCCCTTTTTTATTTATTTATTAATCGTAAAAATTTAGAACACAGGACATTGGACCTAAAAAAACTGAATAATCAGTTTGTCTGTAGGATCGACAGTCTCATAATTATACATTACAATCACAGATAACACGTTACTGTGGTAACTAGATTCTAATTGAATAGGTTCATAGGCAAGACCCAAACTCCATTACAGGCTGTTCATAAAAAAATTATAACAGATTTTTAAATTTACTTTTTTATGTTGAGTCTAATAGCCGCGGGCAAACTGTTCATGAGATATGGTAACAGTGACTTATATATTACTGGCGTATATGGTAAACGTTTTCTCAGTGTTCTGTCGCCGTAGTAGTTGAAAACTGTAGGTACAGAGGCCAGCACATCAAGCTATACACTCGTAGTGCGATTCTGATCCATACCCCTTCGGCATAAAAACGGTACAAAGTCCAAAGTGTGTAGCTTGATGTGCTGGCCTGTGTACAACGAATTTACTCGCGGCTATTGTCCTCGTATAATGGTCATGCTTAACTAGTGACTTATGCTTCTGTCTGCCATGGTGATTCACGGTCAAGAGATATTTGTTAGGCTCTTAAAATATATTTTTTAATGTCAAGAGCCAGACTCCGCTTCCACTGTATCCGGTTTTCTACATCCTCTTTGTTTTCTCTTCCATGTCAGCCGTCACCATGTTTAGCTAGCGCTGCTTTGTTGCGCCACATGGTAACTTAAATTTAAATGTTGAATTGCGAAACTTAATTCTGAACGCAAAAATGTTGATGTTTGTTTGCTTTAAGGTTCCACTTTCACGCTTAAACGGCTGAACAGATGTGGATAAAATTTTCTTCGGAGTCACATCAAGCAATGGATTAACACTTAGGATAATTTATATTCCATACTCACGAGCCATTTGCGGTTTGCGCTCCGTGCACCCTTGATTACAGTCATAAGAACCGGCCAAGTGGGAGCCAGAACCGCACACAAAGGGTTTACGTACCATCACACTAGATGGCGCTAGTTTCTTCACGTTTCAAAAAACACATGTTTTTACTTTTTCTAATTTTTGGTATTTGTTGTTATAGCGGCAATAGAAATACATCATCTGTGAAAATTTCAACTGTCTACCTATTACGGTTCATGAAATATAGCCCGGTGACAGACGGACAGACAGACGGACGGACAGCAGAGTCTTAGTAATGGGTCCCATTTTACCCTTTGGGTACAGAACCCTAAAAACTATATCCACGCTAACAAAGCCTATGGTAGAAGCTATTAAGTTTATATATTCTTTTAGGAGTGGCGATCACATTCGTACAGATATCGATGCAACAGATGAAGAGCGGGTGGTTTATACTGGACGTGCTCTCCATCTTGCCGTTCTTTGAGATAATTGGCGACGGAAAACTGGCCGGCATCAACAAACTGCTCAGGGTGCCAAAGGTATACAATATACTGTTGTTGTACGTATTTTTTTGTAAACTCATATCACACCCTGGACAATTCATACAACGGGCCAGAAATTACATTTTAAAAAGGAATGACGGAAATATATACTTTGCTTATAGTGCACAAAAACTATTTTTTTGCAGGACCTTTACGGAACGTCTATGAGATTTGGAGAATTTCTACCGTATTTCTCTATCCTTTTTGCAAATTGAAAATTATCAATTTCTTTATTTATTTATCTAGTTTAGGAACACTAACAGCTAAGTAGTAAAAATAGTATTTAAAACTTATAAACAAACATAATTTTCATTTACTTATCAATTCAAGCGACTGTAAAAAGGGGGTAGGTCCTCAATTCGACTGTATGTATTTTTATATCTCCTCCAAATGTTAACCGATTTTAATGGTTCAAGTTAAGGCGACACATTGGAAACTTTGGTCTCAGGGGTCTCGATTTTCCTCAGCAATTACAAAATATATGAAAGTGATATTTTGTAACCTGATTCTTAACTTCAATGAATTTATTTTGTCATTTGCAGAACACGATTCGTTAACTTTTATAACAGACTAGCTGTTTCCCGCGGTTTCACCCGCGTGGACAACGTTTCTATGACTTTTCGAGGGTGCGCAGTGCGCGAGCCGCAAGCGGCTCGCGAGCGTGGTAACAAGTAGCCTATGTCTGAATCCAGGTCCTAATCTGTCTACCTACCAAATTTCAGCCAAATCCGTTCAGTAGTTTTTGCGGGAAAGCGTAACAGACAGACAGAGTTACTTTCACATTTATATTATATATATAGTAGGTATAGTAGGTATAGTAGGTATAGTAGGTATAGTAGGTATAGTAGGTATAGTAGGTATAGTAGGTATAGTAGGTATAGAAGGTATATAGTAGGTATATAGTAGGGATTTTGATTAATCAAAGAAACCTCTTTTAAAACAGAGATTTGCATTCTACAGGCAAACCAGACTGATTTAGTATCTCTAAATATTCTTAGCCGATTAGTCTAAAATAATCACTTCAACATACCAGGTGGATTTAAGAAAAAAAATTATAGTTTTTAATTGAAACGAAAAACCATTGAAAAAATGCAAAAGTATGGTTATTTTCTTACTATCTTATTACACGTAAATAAAAAGATAGGGACAACTGTTCCAATCAATACCTCGCCTTATATCTCGAGCAAAAAAAATATAAAAAAAAATGTACCATTATCAAAATCTATTCATTATTTTTTTGGGAAATTACCAAAAAAAAAACATAAAAATGCAAAATTGTACTTGGTTGCTGCGATTAAAATCAGTTTACCTTTTCCAAATATGATAAGAAAATAATATATTTTACATTTCTTATTAATTCCTGCTCATCAGGTATTCAGGATTCTCAAGTCCATGGAAGACAAGTGCGTGTATCACAGCAACGTGCTGCGTTTCATGTCCTACACGCTCCTGACTCTCATCGCCAGCTACATCATCGCTTCTATACAGCAAAGCTACATGTGCTTGAAGTAAGTACCTTTATGTGACGAAAATGGTCATCAGGTCAGCCGAAAGAGGTCCAATGCCTGACAATGGCCTCCGCGAAGGATTTTCACAACTACCGGTGCTGCGCTACCGGCATCCAGCGGCTTCCTGCGACCTCAACGAGGTATTGCTCTCGGCTCAGAATAGGGTCATCCTATCTCTCTTCGTGGGTATCGTAGAAGATGACTAAGGGTCTTAAAACGGAGGATGGGCAGCAGCGTCCATTCCGTGCCCTTGCTACCGACCTGCAACTTTGCTGCGATTGTCAACCCTCCTGGCAAGCGTGGTAAATACGACAATACACCCCAATGACGAAAATTATTATTATTATTATTATTATTATTTGATTAATACACTAGCAGCTCTAAGAGCTGATGCGTGTATATCACTGCACTTGTGTTTTAAAATGTAAATGTTTTAAACTTGTGTTTAATGTTATCTTTGTTTTTATTTTTTTGTTAGAACACAAACAGTATAAACACAAACATATTATATTGTTTAATTATATAAATTTAGTTATAAATAGACTTGGAGGTTCATAAATTAAAGTAAAGAAATATTACATTTTTGAGCACAATGACAATAACTTATGAAAGTAAAAATATATATGTTTCAAAACTCGAGGTTGATAATGCATGGCTCACACTATCAGGCTGTTAGGTTGTTTAACAAGTTGCCAGTGGATGTGAAAAACTTAGTAATATAACAGTCAGTTTCGGTCAAAACTCAGGTTGCTTCTGCTAATAAAATAGTTATTTGTGTACAAAGTAATATTTTGTTCCGAAGGCGTTAGTTTGAATTCTGAGCTAAGCGAAGGAATCTATAGTAGATTCCCGAGCGCAACGAAGAATCTAGACACACCCTGGAAATTTTATACAGCCTGAAATGACATTTCTAAAAAGGAATGACGGAACAAACAAAATCAAAACAATCTAGAGAGCGGCAGGGAGTGTCCATACTGTATGTAAGTAATATACTTTGATCTAGAGTAAATCTTGAGCTAAGCGAGGAATTCAATATACGTCGCCCGAGAATAAAATATTTTGGCCCCGAGTGACACGTACAATATTTCATCACAACCTATGAGAAAAAGAAATAAAAAGAAAGAAGAATGCACATGAACGTTCTTTTTTTTCAGAGCTTTTTCATTTTAAGACTGTTACTAACACAATATGGATTATGTTATCTGAAGTAAAATAAATAATAATAAATAATAATAAATAATAATTGCCGCCAAAACCTAACCAACTAGTAACTTCTTCATACTTTAAGCGTTCGACCTCTTTGGTTAACTTCACATACTAACCAACAAAGAGTTTTAATACAAGCTTCTTGCAAACCAATCACAAAAGTGAGTTTATCATCATAGAGGATTTAATGTTAGTTTGTTATATTTGTTTTTTTTTTGCATTGAACCTTCACGAACGCGGGCTAATTAGAAGAGAGAAACTAAACTCCCTACAGGGAGGAAAGTAAAATTTTGTTCAACTTATTGCCGAACCAATCATCGTTTTTCGAATAGGTGTGATGAAATAGTTATTTATGATGTAAGGTTGGTAAAAAACAAACGAGTGACATTTGTAAGCCCGAACCGCAGGCGAGGGTTTACCATCTTCACGAGCTTGTCATTTACCTTCAACACCCATGTAACAGTCTAACTAATCTAGGTAAAACCATGCTTCTGCGTGATCAAATCAAACACGCAAATAGTTTAATTAAAATTAATCTATTAAATAATGTAAATTATTACACTGAGCTACGATCACCGCCTCCGTGGCGTAATTGTTAGTCCATTCGCTACGCATCGGAAGGTCGCGGGTTCAATTCCCGGCGGGGTCAACTTTTTAAGACTCAGTTTGGTTGGTGGTAGGGCATTTTCATAGCCCGCCTGGCTAGCTACCACCATCTTATCTAAGTCTTGCCGCGAAACATCCGTGTTTACATCATTGATGTGTTTCGGTTCGAAGATAAGATAGCCAGATTTCCATTGCGTCGGGGAATCTTGGTAAGCCCGCTTCTATCTTCGTTTTCATCGTCACTTAACATCAGATAAGATGATGCCAGGGGCTAATCAATTATGGATTTAAAAAAATCGTCATCATCATAATAATCATATCAGCCGAAATACGTCCACTGCTAGACAAAGGCCTCTCCCAAGGATTTCCACAACGACCGACCTTCACCAGGTTATCGTCGGTCATTAGCATCAAAATACAGTGTAAACTCTGTAAAACGTCACTCGAACCGTCACCAACCAAACCGAGTCTAACAAGTTGGCCCCACCAGGAATCGAACATGCGACCTCCTGGTGTGAAGCGAATGGACTTACCATTACGCCACGGAGGCGGTTAAAATGTTGCGATGTAAATGTTTTAAAAATTTACATCTAATGTTTCTTTGATTCGGGCAGTGGTATGAAAAATAATATCATTTGTTTTATTTGCATTAATTTTAAGGCCATTCATTTCAAACTATAAGCACTAATTGTATCATTAACCTGAATTATTTGTTCTACTATTTTAACAATTTGAAATCAAAACTTTGTGGTTTGTTCTCGTCCAACATCGTTATGTTGTTTATCATCATATCAGCTCATATACGTCCCCACCGAGGGGCTCGAGCCTACCCTGATTACGTTGTTATAATTGATTGTTTTCAGATTAGACCTTTGTGCGGTAAAGAACTTCACCCAGGAACCCATTTGGGTAAATGACCCAAACGATACAAACGTAGCCAATCGATTATTTTATGGCTTGTTTTGGGGAGTTTCAGTTTTCAGTTTTACGTGTAAGTTTTTTTTATTTTATTCAACTTGTTGGTATTTGTTGTACTTATCTGTTACCGGAAAAACCCGGTTACAGGACAAACTAGTTTGTCCTAGGCCAAACCAATTCATCTTTTAATTGTAATACACTAGTCAAGTTTGTATAAGACTCAAACCTTCATTCGAAGATATTTGAAAATCTTGTTTTTTTAAAAAAAAATAACAATGATATATGTATAAAAGCAGAATTAAATGCCTGGTTTAACAGTAAAAATAAGAAACTTAAAGAATACAAAAAAAAATAGTTTGACGAACAAAACAGTACATCATTTAGTTGAGAGTTTATAGAAAAAAAAACAGAATAGAGCTGGGTTTAGTACGAAAAACAAAAAAAAGTATCTGTGTATAAAACTAATCAGTCAGTCGAACCCCCTAAAGCATTTGCTAAGGCTCTACATCTCCTTGCTAAGGCTCAGAGAAGAATGGCGACGAATTGTGAGGCGGGTCACCCGACCGAAATGACGTCAAGAGTGTAACGACTAAGAAGACATCTCCTTGGCATGCTCAGTAACAGGTGGTCAATAGTGGCCTGGGGTATTATGCTCCACGTCCGCGAAAGATGTAAGAAAAGATCTTGTTCTGTTCGTAAGTTCTGAGGAAGCTGTTGAAATGCTATTCTTCCGAGTAAATCCTAGGCATGCTCAATAGGATTCATGTTACAGGACTGTGGAGGCCAGTCTAAGAGCGAGATATCATGTTTACGGAAAACATTTAAAACAGGTCTTGCAGTGTGCGCGCGAGCATTATCTTACATGAACATGAAATTCTCTTCCATTTGAATTCGGTGCGGAACAACAATCGGTTCTACCACCTCGTGGCGGTATTTTTCTGCATTCATGTTGCCTCATATTGAAACGAGGTCAGTTCTTCCGCCAAGACGAATTCTAGCCCAGATCATTATTGTGCCCCCCTGATAAGGATGCACTTCCTGAGGACAACGAAGCCATTCGTGACGTCCAGAGGCTCGTCACACGCGTACTATTCTCGAATCAGGGTGGAAACCGAATCTGGATTCATCAGAAAACAACAAACGAGCCCACTCATCTTCTGGCCACTCTAGGTAAACACGTGCCCATCGTAACCGTAGAGCACGATTGCCTCGCCGGAGAGCTACAACCCGCAACGGTCTACGAGAACGTAAAGCGACTTCATGTAGTCTCCTCCTGGCTGTTTGGGCGCTGACAGCCACCTGGTGTTGAGTTTGCAGCCTTTCAACCAGTTGCCGCGCCGTAGTTTTAGGCTCCCACCTAACGATATTCCGAATAAAGCGGTCTTATCTCTCAATTGTAACACGTGATCTATCTGGATGTCGTTCGGCCGTATTCCCGGTGAGCCGATAACGTTACCATAACCTTCGATTTACCGACTAGTTGGAGTCGATGGCATCCGCAACTTGACATTGTGTACTTCCGGCTTCCAGCATGCCAACAGAGCGTAACCTTTCATCTTGAGTTAATTGACGGCGTGGCATTACCGCTTATAAGCCAATACTTTATTTCAAATAAAACATATAACAAATTTCAAAACAAAAAAATAAAATTCCAGCTAACAAACGAAGAAACTTAATAACAATATAAACCATCTGCCGCCAATTTAATCGAAAATGAGAGTGGCAGCCGAAGAAGAGGTAAGAAGAAGGGGTGGGTGAGGCGGTGTTAGTGAGGGGGTTGGAGGGAGAGGGAATTAGTGAGTGAGGGGGTCCTTACACCTCGAGGTAGTTGACCATAAAGTATACAAACATGAGGACCGTGCTTGTATGAGATGCTTTTGTTGTGTGACATTTTTTTTTATTCAGGCTACAAAGTAGTAAGCTGGTACACAAACTACTGGATGAATGTGGTCTACACCATCGTCTTGCTGGAAGGATGTGTCATCCTTAAACTTTTCATGGATTGTATGTACTCTGCCACCATACTGGTCACAAGTGCTATGAGGTATCCTATTCAGAATAATATTTTTTTAAATTAAATAACTTGAAAGGTCACAAAATGGCATTCTAGAAATATTATTGTAATTTTAGTGCTTGTTGGTTTCAACAAAATAAAAATACTGATGCTAATGGCATATGGCAAACTTTAAACTTCTCAGACGAAAAAAGTTTTTGGAGTGTATCAGTAAAGCCCCGATAACGCTTCTGGTGTGGGAGATGTCTGCAGGAGCAATAGCTACCTCCCACTTGGTGTCAAACTCCTTCACAATCTATTGTTTTTGTAGGAAAAACTTCGAGGCAACCATCACAGATGTAAAAGCTTTTCTGGTCACCAACCACGTGGACCCTAAACTTCAGCAGCGGTTCATCACTTATCTGAAGCTATGCTGGCACACAGACAAGGTATGATATAGGAACCTAGCGGAGCGTAGGTGATCCCGCGAGGGACCAACAAATATGTAGTGGAATGTATTTGGTATATCTATAGCTAGATCACTAGTTAGAGGTTTTAAAAAAAAATGCCACAGCGTTGCATTTTGGGCGCTGTGTGGAATTTATATTTAGGCACTATTCATAACATGCGCCCAAGGCGTGCGCCCATAAAGCTGCATTTTGGGCGCTCTGTGACTTTATATTTAGGCACTAGTCATAACATGCGCCCAAAGCGCGCGCCCTCATGCTGCATTTTGGGCGCTCTGTGGAATTTATATTTAGGCACTAGTCATAACATGCGCCCAAAGCGCGCGACCTCATGCTGCATTTTGGGCGCTCTGTGTAATTTATATTTAGGCACTAGTCATAACATGCGCCCAAGGCGCGCGCCCATAAAGCTGCATTTTGGGCGCTCTGTGACTTTATATTTAGGCACTAGTCCTAACATGCGCCCAAAGCGCGCGCCCACAACGCTGCATTAAGGTGCTCTGTGGAATTTATATTTAGGCACTAGTCATAACATGCGCCCAGGGCACGCGCCCACAACGCTGCATTTTGGGCGCTCTGTGGAATTTATATTTATACTTATAGAGGAGGTGGGCGTTTGATGTAATTCGTTGCACATAAATTTTGGGCGCGCCCCCCGGTCGCCCGTTGTAACTTTTCTCTTATTGATTTTTTCTGGCAAAATCCCGACCACAATTGATATATGCGTGCGATTCGTGCGCTGTCCAAGAGAAGACAGTACTATACGTACTTCTGCATACCAAACTTGACTGTAAAAAATAGCAATCTCAACTCCATCTCATAAACAGTGGGAAAGACATGCCTCCAAAATCGGAACCAAACTGGATGGATTTTCCATCATACCGACTATGGGCCTGACATTTTGGATGACAGCTTATTTCGAGAGCAGCGACTAAATGGTTTGTCCACGGATATGATAAACCTTATTTATCTTATCCGTGGATATGTCAAACCTAACTAGTTAGACAATGTTTTGAGAGGCGGTCGTCGTCAAAGCAAAAACATAGTTATTACCAGGATGGGTTTGACTGATAGTAGCATTTTTCTCGACCGTTTCCGTACTCCAAAAGGCACGCCAAGCCGTTGGTGCCAATTACTGTCACGAGATAGCGGTCCTTAAGCCGTATCAAAGGTCTTACAGGCGGCTTGAAAACTTTTTTGTAACAGTGGGGTTCGCCACTGGCCCAAGCCTTACACGTATATCCTACACTAATCCGGATTTGAACCCTGTGAGTGGAGGAAAGCCTAACCTTTCCGAGTTTGGTAAGAGACCCAAGGTCGCTAGTTTTACAGCCCTCTTTTTCGATTTTACCGATCTGAATACAAAACCAAACTACACACGCATAAATTGAAAATATTTATCTAAACCACGATGATTTTCACTTTCGTCTCAGGCATACTCCATAACCCACAAGAAGAATTCGATCTTCTTCGATCTACCACCGCACGTGTACCAAGACATTGTCTCCGAAGAGCGCATCAACTATATTCTTTGTGTCCCTTTTATGAAGGTCTGTAAAAATGAGGTTTCACTTGTTACATTTCATTTGACCTTAGCTATTTTACTCCAAGTTCTAACTGGGGGCCTCCCCGCTGGGATTAGAGAAGCACCCAATTTTCTCTTCGATGTGTGCTATATTAATAAGCATTTAGCATAGGCGGTCAGGTTGAGAAAAACCCTTCACTCAATTCGCATAGGTAACGAAAATAAATTTACATCCTTGGATAATAAAAATAAAGAGGAAAACCCGTACTGCTCCACAGCATTTATTTTTAATTATGTAAATCGGAGGTGCGTGGTTGTTGAGTCGCGAGCGGCTCGCCATCGATAGTGCGTGGTGTGCGAGAATGTGCGCCTTGAATGTTCATATCTAGCTTCCCTCCAAGTCAACCAATTTAAATGGGAAATAGCTATGAATGAGCTAGTTTCAGCGAGTGTTCTGAGATCAAAACGAACCGCGTACTTAAATTACAACCAGAGATATTGAGAAAGAAAGCTATGGAAATCGCGGTTGGGTATAACTTGAGAAGGGCAAAAGTTTAATGATTTTCAATTCTTGATGACAAATCTGTGCATCAATAGGTACCTGTTTATTTCATTTAAAAAAATTGCAAATCAGTTGGATAGAACGGCCGGACGGACTCGCATTAAACACTAGCACAGTATAATAAATAATACTACACTAGTCAATTTTGTATAAGACTCGAACCTTCATTCGAAGATATTTGAAAATATTGAGATTTGTTAAATAAACAATGTTATATGAATAAAAGCAGAATTAAATAAGTTTATTAAAGACGCAAAAACACTGCCATAACCTTCGAATTACCGACTGGTTAGAGTCGATGGCTTCCGCAACTTGACGTTGTATACTTCCGGTTTCCAGCATGCCCATAGCGCGTAACCTTTCATCTTGAGTTAATTGACGGCGTAGCATTACCGCTTATAAGCCAATACTTTATTTGAATTAAAAAATAAAACAATTTTCAATACAAAAATTAAAATTCCAGTCAACTTGCAAAGAAACTTTATAATAAGATAAAACTTCTGCCGCCAATTTAATAGAAAATTAAGTAAAAAAAAGATAGTTATTTTGTTTGAATTTTAGAAATTGGCACATTATTTTTCGAATTTTTATTTTGTTTAAAATTTTATATGTGGCAAGTTTCTTTTTTCGAAGAGATTATACAAAAAAGTTCATTTTGATGTTTGAGTCTTGGACAAAGTTGACTAGTGTATTTAATTCATTAATTCTTTTAACATTTAAAAGATAGCTTAACTAAAAAGACTGGACTTTGTAAAAAAAACATGGTTCTAAGAATATATGTTTTATAACATCTGGTGATCATGAACATGTTTGACCGCCTCTGGGTCGTAATGGTTAGTACATTCATTTTACGACTGTCGTTCCTTGGGAAATCCGCGAGCTCGTATTAAGAGTCTTCAGGAGGCTCGAGTTTCCATACAAACGTAGTTCCGCTTTAATACAAAAACTACATGCCGGATTGATTCCAAACTTTGTAAATATATTGAGTAGACATATATCGATGTTTGTAATTAGTTCTCAACGTAGTAAATATTAAAGTAACTAAACGAAGGCTTAAATTTAATTTTGTAATGAAAGTTTGAAACTGCTCTTATTTTTTCCCGTTTCATATTAGTACATCGAAAAATAATTACAAACATCTATATGTGTCTCCCTAATATATTTGCAAAGTTTGGATTTAATCTGGCATGTAGTTTTTGTATTAAAGCGGAACTATGGTTGTATGGAAACTCGAGCCTCCTGGCGGCCCTTAAGCAGATTGGCAAAATCATACATTATGATCTATATTACTCCGATTTCTGTGATCATGATTATACTTAGAATGTAATGGTGTTTTTATAAACAGTACTTGAACAGCAAAGATCTGAAGGCAGTTGCGTCTGAATCTCGATTCTACCACACGTCTCCGAACGAGATCCTTCAAAACACTGGTGACGTGGGAAACGAAATATTTGTCATCAAGGAAGGATTTTGTGAAGTAAGGATATTTTTACAAGCTTTCATTTAGTGTCACCTGTCCCGATAATTGTCATCAAATCTTGCAAATTAAATTTGACCCACTTCCCGGTTTCCGATTGAGTTGAAATTTTGGATGCATATGTATTATGATGACATAGAGCTGATCTGATGCTAGAGCTGGAAGGAGGCCATAGTAACTCCGCAATAAAACGACACAACCCCATCGAGTTTGGGCTCGTTTGATTCGTATTGACGAGTACTTTGATCCTAAAAAGCTTTTACGTTTTTAGAAATATATTTTATATTTCATTGTCAAACAACGCAGAAACGGCTAACTAGATTTGGAAAAAAATATGATATAGGTATCTACCTACTACATTCATCATATAGGGCGAAAGACGACCACTGTGGAACACTCCCACTGTTCCACGATGCACGATTCTGAGCCTCATATGCATATCTAGCGGAATCCTGCAAGCTTCATTATATTATCATCAGTCTTTAGCACCACTTAGCAAAGCTGGTGATCTAAGAATTCTATAATCTTCACCAAAAAGTCTGCGCTGCAAACGAGACGGGCGATAAAGTGTACAAAATCATCAGGTAGTTTAGTACTTACATTACATGCCATAAAGGTGACTACGCCATTTACATCAACAATATTAGGTATAGTATCTATGCTGATGATATTGTGTGCTCATCAGGTAGCTTATACAGGCTGTAATAAAATTGGTGTAGGTCCCGTTAACTGGGGCTTGTACTCATTATACTGAACAACTTTTGTTCTACGACTTTGCTGAAAACGTAATTTTTTTTACTCTTCATACAAATCGAACAGCTGATCAACCGATTTTGTGCATTTTAGTATAGAGGGTCCAATTTTTTTTTGAGAATTGTCTATGGGTTCCTTGGAGAAAGTTGTTCAGTATGACGAGTAGAACCCCCAGTTAACGGGACCTACACCAATTTTGTTACACCTGTATATCTACCTCCTCATCCAAATTTGTCCAGGTCTTTGATGTCCTTGAGGCAGTTGATTAAACTAAATTTACATACGATATTTTGCAAATTTTTCAGATATTCGATCCAACCACTCAACAACCTGTATGCATTATTGGCAAAAAAGATTATTTTGGAGTTCTCGAATGTCTGCTTCGTAAGATTTTTTTTAATATACTCAAAAGTACCCACTCTCTATCTTATCGTGTGGCACAATTAACCGTACTATCCAAGGGATAGACGGTGGTTGCCTGGTGCTGCACTTAGCATCACCCGTGGTCACTAGCTACTTAGAACATTATTTGGAATGGCGAAAAGTGATTATTCAATACAAATCTTGTGTTCTGAAAGAAAAATACCTAATAACTATTAAATAATCCTATACATTTATACCGGTTGGTCCAAACAGTGACGTCAAAACAATTTTTCCGAATTCCCCATACCCAGGGGTATTCAACACTAACCCATGTATGTTGCGCGAATCTTTGTAGTTTTCGAATTATATTTTTTTTAAGCTATTGCATAGTTTTTATTGCGGGCTTTAAGCGCGGCGACCGAATCAAGAAATTCCGTAACGAAAATTAAACCTGACATCCGCCTACCATGTAGCTCGGCCGAGCGTAACGTAACGTTACCGCGTTCTAAAAACTTACAGTGCCATCTATTAGCGATTTGCGGTACTAAAATGACTTAGTCAATTTTACTGGTGTAATTTTCTTAGTGTTAATTTATTACATAAACATCCCACGCCTCAAGGACTATAATTATGGTACTGGTAAATACTGCATAAATAAAAAATAAAAAATAATTATAATTGCATAAGTTGATAAAAAATGCTATGCAATAGCTTTACCGCGGCAGTCCCCGAGTGCCACACGTTTTTTATTTAAAAGTTTTTTTTCCATTTTTCTACCGGAAGAGTTTAAAAATGTGTATCTCTTTTTTAGTGAGTTTTCCTAATATTTTTTTTTGTAACGTGATCGACTTTTAAAAAGCGTGGGTTGCTCGATATACGAAAAATATGGCACAAAGCGCCCCACGCTTTTTTTACAATAATACTAGTATTTTTCGTTCATTATTGTTTTCAGCTTATATTAAGAATTATTTTTCACTTTTAAATTTGACGTGCTTTAAAAGCGTGTTTTTTTAGTTTTTTGTAAACTAAGAACCTATATTTATTTTTGAATTTGTAATTTGATGTGCATTTAATCCTGTTCATCTCATTATGGTGATCCTGATCAGGATAATGAGATAAACTTATGAAAATATTATATTGCAACTGATTCTTGATAAATATACAAAGTTTGAATTAATCTGTCCGTTTAAAGTGGGTTAAAATCGAGTGCAAAGGAGTCGGTTACAAACATACATACATACAGACGAAGCTAATAAAATCTTGATAAAAACGGATTTCGACTTGTGCAATATCGTCATAATCAACAGGTGTTCCGGTATATTACTCAGTGCGAGCGGTGACCCACGTAAAGATATTCTCCATACGAATTAAAACTCTCCACTATGCTTTGAAGATTCCAAGAATAAGAGAGGCTATCAAATATTGTAAAAGCCGACCGGTTAGCAGTTTTATGTTATTTGGTATTTTCTAATGTTATTTGTTATTTGCTAATGTTATTTGTTAATGTTATTTGTAATTAAAAGATGAAATAACTGTGACGGAAATTTCAGAATGCTTTGAGGATTTTCGTCTTAGATGGCTTCAGTTCTGCTTGTACTATTTTAAACTCTTCTCTAACGCTCTCTTACGGTGAAGGAAAACATCGTGAGGAAACCTGCACATGCCTGCGAAGAAACTCGAAGGTTGTATGTAAAGTTGACCAACCCGCACTGGAACCGCGTGGTCGACTAAGGCCCGATCGCCCTAATTCAGTCAGGGTAGTCTCGAGCCCCTAGGTTGGGACGTATAAGTATTTTAGGTGTTTCATTTTAGGTATTTTAGGTTTTTTTTATGGTGAAGAAAAACATCGCGAGGAAACCTGCACACATCTGCGAAAAAACTCGAAGGTTGTGTGTGAAGTTGACCAACCCGCACTGGAACCGCGTGGTCGACTAAGGCCCGATCGCCCTAATTCAAGGTAGGCTCGAGCCCCTCGGTGGGGTTGTATATATGAGCTGATGTGACGATGATGATGATTTAAAACTCATTTCTCGGCGAACTCATATTTTTTTGCTTCTTTTTCACGTCTTTTTAGGAATATGCCAATATTCAAGCACGAAAAGAGACATTCCTTAAATATAAGTGTCCGCCACCGATCCCAAACTTCTGTCGGTTCCCGCTGCGAAAGAAATACGAACCAGATACAGCCTTCATCGAGCCATTCACCAGGCTCGGCTTCTGGTCTATCCTCAGGTATGGAATATACATACATGTATATATATTTTTTACTCAATCAATTGGTAAGCCCTTGACATCATCTCACCTGATAATAAGTGACGATGATGCCGTAGATGGAAGCGGGCTTACCAACATTCCTCAACGCAATGAGGCACTGACTATCTTACCTGCAAGCCGGAACACATTAATGCTGTTAAGATTGATGCTTGGCGGTAAGATTTAGATAGGATGGAGGTAGCTAGCCAGGCGGGCTTAGAAAATGCCCTTCCACCAACCAAACCGAGTCATACAAAGTAAGACTCCGCCGGGAATTGAACCGCAACCTCCTGATGTGAAGCTAATGGTCGTTACCATTACGCCATGGAGGCGGTTAAAAATACACTTTAAGATTAGATAGAATGAATATCTGAGATCAGAGAGATTAAAGTACTTAGTAAGTAGAATGAAAATAAAAAACAAGGCAAGTGTGAGGTGGACTCTCGCTCCGAGGGTTCTGTATCGATTCGGTCACTTAGCCACTTCCTCTAATGGCCACTATCCAAATTCCTAGTTCGCCCACATCCTTGAACGACCACTTCTTTTTTTGTACATTTCCTTGTTCGTCCACTTCTTTTTTCATACATTTCCTTGAACGACCACTTCTTTTATTGTACATTTTTTAAGATAAAACTTAGTAAAAGAACTGTAAATGAGCGAGCGAAGCGAGCGATATTAGGTTCGGTCAGGTTTGATTGCTTATACAGTCAAAGAGCCTTGCGAAGCGAGGCTCCCCCCCCCATGGGTAGCAGAAAAAGGCGAGTAAAAAAGGATCCGGTCGCTTTAAAAGGTGACGAGTTAGGAAAGTGACAATTTAGAAAAAAGACACTGAAAGCACGTGACTTTATGGTCGTTCGAGCGACATGGACGTTCAGGGATGTGGGCATGCCAGGTATGTGGCCGTGCGAGGAAAGTGGCCCTAAGTGACCGGATCCTTCTGTATCACCACGCAGCATTCCACACAACTATGACAATGATACCTATTAATAACAAACAAAACGCGAGCGACAAAAAAAGGCTTATTTCATGCAGTTCGGACTACTTCGGACACCTTTCGGACACGTTCAGTATTTCCTCGTGAAGTGCGCACTCACCTTACGGGATCTGGCAGAATACTAGCGTTGTGGAACATCGTAATCCACAACATATGATGAGTCAGATCTATTTCGCTGAACCTGCACAGTTCACCTGGCTATATGTAACTTTGTATCTTTTCCACACTTTCCCTAGTATGGTGAAATTTAAATATTTTATTTACCTGTTGCGAGTTGTGTTGGTTCGTAAAAAAACATTTTCTATTCTATTCTATCACACTAATACTATAAAGGCGAAAGTTTGTGAGTGTGTATGTTTGTTACTTCTTCACGCAAAAACTATTGAACGGATCTGACTGGAATTTGATAGGTAGACAGATTAGGACCTGGATTAACACATAGGATGCTTTTTTACGCTGGCAAGCCGCTTGCAACAGCTAGTTCTATTATAACCTTCCCTAACCTTTTCTTCCTTAATCTTAGAAAAACATCGTGAGGAAACCTGCACACGCCTGCGAAGAAACTCGCAGGTGGTGTGTGAAGTCGACCAACTTGCACTGGGCTTCGTGTGGTCGACTTAAACCCGATCGCCCTAATTAAGGGTAGGCTCGAGCCTCTCGGTGGGGACGTATATGAGCTGATATGATGATAACCTTCCCGAGTTTGGAAAGAGACCTGAATCCCAGTAGTGCGGGCGTTTGTGAGTTGTAAACGATTGACTGGTCGTAGTACTTGTAGTAGTCGAGGAATTTGTATCAAACAGGCTTCGAAAACTCGAGCATCGCCGCACAGTCACCTGTCTATCGGTGTTCTACAGAATAAATTTCGAAGAGTGTGGCCTGGAGCTTCACAACCTCATTCCCCCCTCTCGATTTCATCATCGGACGACCAAGCGTGGAACCTTTACGCACGAAGAGTTTTGCTTCTTCGTTCATTATGCGAACGGCCAAGGAGTGGAATTCCCTGCCGGCTTTATAATTTCCCCCGATTCGTATAATTTGGGAATCTTTAAGACGAGGCTGAATAGGCACTATTTGTGAGCTTGCGTGTCACATCCTCGGCTACATCGGCACTCACCATCAGGTGAGGTGCGGCAAACGCACTCAAGTTTTTAATTTGAAAAAAAAGAGGTATAAACGATTTCATTGAGTATATTTTCCAGATACATTTTTCCTCGCTTCACCATCCGCCCTGACGGGCAGTACATATACCAGTACGAAGTGTTCCGCGCGTTCTGCGCACTGACAGCCTGCATGATCTTCCCCTCCTACACCTACATGGTGCTAGAATTCAAATGGCTGACGGGAATCAGAGTTTTCCTAAGACTGACGGCTTATTTTGACATGTAAGTTTAAAGTATCTTTTAATATGAAAAATAAAAAAATATGAATTACTTGATTTTGAAGTCTCGGAATAAATATGATTATCATATCAGCTGAAAGAGGTCCACTGTTGGACAAAGGCCTCCACAAGCATTTCCATAACGTCCAGAGAGTAGGAGGCCTGCTTACGCTACGTCTTCTCGTGCGCGGTTGCCGCTCGAGAACTGTACTATCCCAACGGCCATCTGTTCTACGAGCTAAATATGAAAGTAATAAATGAATCCTTACTAATATTATATATGTGAAAATGTGTGTGTATGTTACCTTTTCACGCGTCAACACCTAAACCAATGTTGGCGTAATTTTGTACCACGTAGCCTGTGTCATGGAGAAGGACATGGGCTACTTTTTTCCCGTGAAAATAGCTTACCCCGATAAGAGTTCCTGAAAGAACTAAAAAAATACTCTTTTTCTGTTAATTTCCTTAACATCGCAACAACGCAACATATTGTTGTGATTTTTTGCACAGAAATGGCTCAGAGGGTGGGAAATGACAAAGACTACTAATTATCATAGTATATTAATAGTTCCCGAGGGATTTGGAGAATATTCGTGTGTACGCTCGCAAGTCGCCTGCGGCTCGCACACTACTCACCCTCAAAGACAGCCATAAAAAAAGAGTTTTGAAAATCTGTTCACAATCGGCAAAGATATCGCCCAACAAACATACAAAAAAAAACCACATACAGACAAATTGAGAACCTCCTCCTTTTTAAAATCGGTTGATAATAACAACATATCAAGGCTTCGGAAATCGAAGTTCATTTTACCCGACTGGTGGCTCATTTAAAATGTCCGGGGAGTAATATCACTTTATTTTTTCCTGTACATACACATAAGTATATTTTTTATTACACGTATATTAACTATTCATAATATTATTCGTAATCACAACTAAAACAACTCGATTCAGTTTTACGAAAATAGCGCCATATTTAGTTTAGCAAGGCACACGTACGCATGCGTAAGTTTTTTTTTAATATTACCATAAGTAGATTACCTACATTAAGGCTTGGGATAATATTGTTATTGTAGGCATAACCTAAGCAAAACCTAATTGCAATAACCTACGCGCTTCATTCACATTTATTCTTCTTTATTCACAAAGATATAACCCAAAGAGAATCTAATCAGCTAGTAGCGTTATATACTAACCTCACGGAGGAACAATCGCTTTGAAAATTCTCCTTTCATAAGTCTTAATGAAGATCCTGTATGTCTGGTTGTTATATTTTTTTTATTTGCTAGCAATGTCTTGTTTCGCAGAGCTACAAATAAAAAAAAGTGGCAAAATAAAAAGCACGTGTGTGGGAAAATCAATTTTGCGCACAGTGAACTAGCATATAGAGTACCACTTTTCAAGCAACCGTATTGAAAATGTATATGTCTAACAGTAGTCAAAACTCTACAACTCATTTCTAACAGAATTCAACGCTGCCTGGTCGCATACTACGACAAAGACGGAATACTTATCTCGCACCCTTCCTCCACAACCGCCCACTACCTTAAAGGAGCCTTCATCGTTGACCTCATTGCTTGTGTGCCCCTGGAGAACCTTGAGCATGATCCATTCTCCGTGCAGGAGTATTCAAGTAAGTTTTTAACAATTCTTGGTCACAATTTTTGGCGTTTGTACAGGACACGATAGATTCTTCTCTAGTAACCCTCTCTTCGATATACACACGTAGCCGACAGTAGCCTTGATACTTTAGTACTAAAACAATGATACAATCCAACTTATCTCAAACGGTGTTATGATCCAAAATGTACCAAAAAAGACACAAGAAGATAATGTAATACTTTATTCGTTATTAGAGAACCACCGCACTTTATTCCTCCAAAAAGAACAATCCCCCACTATACGTTTCCTTTTCTGGGTTCAATGTTGAGTATGGCATTTAGTGTTAATTCTTGTAGTAGCAGGATCCATTTATAGTGTCATTGAATCCTTGGATTGAAACAGTGGATTTAGGGGGAAGACGAAATATTCTTGAATCCATCAATGGAGCCAACCAGTGGATTCAAGTGGACAAAATAAAAATAAAGGAACTCTCCAATACAAGTACTGTTTATAGGTATTTAGGCTTACTTGTATTTTGACCAATTTTTAGATGTGGCGGAGAATCCGAAAGTATTGTCTAGGCAACCTGTTTTCTAAAGAATTTTGATTTGTTTTGCAGACTCAACCGATCGAGTGAAACTTAATCCGATCAAACAGTTTCTGATGATGAACCGGCTGCTCCAGATGTATCGGGTGCCTGGCGCTATGGACGTACTGTCCACCGTCCTTCAGAGAGAAGATATAATACTTGTGTAACTTTTATTAACTTTTACAACCCTCATAACGTCCCCTGCACTGCTATCACGAGTCTGTTCCCAAACTCTGGAAGGTTAGGCCATTCTCGACACAGGGTGCCAAGTCCGAATTTTTGGACATTGTGGGGCCATAGTGCCGAATCCCTCATAACCTGGCTTAACGACTGCCATCAAGTGATAACAGCAACTGGCACTGGATTAATGTACCTTGCTAAGCACAGAAACGGTTAAGATAAATACCACTAGCAGTTAAACCTATCCAGGCTATGATCGTGTTTGTAGTCAGTTTTAAGGCAAAAGACGGTAATCGTTACGGCCCACCTAACAGGAAGTAGCTACCGCTGCCTGTAAGCAGCTATAAAATAAATCATTGTTTTAGCAGTCGTTAAGGCCTAAGTTGGAATGCGTCGTATACCGGCAATCGCGCTGGCTATCTTGCCCCACCCGCTGGAACACAGCACGCTGCTTGAGGGCAGGTGGAGCGAGCAATGCGGTAAATACGGGTACAGGGGAGATACATAGCAAAATATTGCAAAAAGATATCAAAAACCTTCTGGATGAAAAGAAATATGACTTACCAAAAGTCGGAAGTTCCACTGTACGCATAATATATTATATTGGGTCAGAAACGAAGAGATCCGTAAGAGAACCAAAGTAACCGACATAGCTCTCAGAATTGCTATACTAAGTGGCAGTGGGCGGGGCACATTGCTCGTAGAACAGATGGCCGCTGGGGTAGTAAAGTTCTCGAGTGGCGACCACGCACCGGAAAGCGTAGTGTAGGCAGGCCTCCCACTCGGTGGACCGATGACCTGGTGAAGGTCGCGGGAAGCCGCTGGATGCGGGCAGCGCAGAACCGGTCGTCGTGGAGATCCTTGGGGGAGGCCTATGTCCAGCAGTGGACTTCCTTCGGCTGATATGATGATGATGATGATGGGTGGCGTAAAAGTCACGATGGGGTTGCATTAGGTCACATTTTTTTTTTATCCATCTTAATTATTATGACATATTAAAAAAAAACTCATGGAGATATTTATAAATTAGGTTTTTAAAATTACATCACGTAAATTACCACCATTTCCAGCCTCACAAAGACGAGCTCTTTTGAAAGCACTTCTCATTACTTTCCTCAGAACATGAGAATTTAGCAACCGTATTTTAGCTCGAATGTTTGCCTTCAGCTGCTTGATTTTCCTGGGTTTATTTATGAACACCTTGTCTTAGAGAAAACAATCTGGCGCTGTTAAATCAGGGGAACGAGCGGGCCAATTAAATGTTGAAAATCTCGAGATTAAACGCTCGCTAACCGTCTCTATTAGGACGGTAATTGTGGCTTGAGCCGTATACGCTGTGGCTACATCTTGTTGAAACTACATCTCTGGACTGTCAACAAGAGCTGGCACTAAGAAGTTTTTAATTATATTGCGATATCTCAAGCCATTAACAGTTACAGCGTTTCCGTCGTCGTCTTCAAAAAATAAGAATTATCGACTGATTATGTTGAAAATAAAGTCTATAATTTTGTTACGTTGAATACCGGTAAAATTGTCCATCCTGAATGTCCAAAATGTATTTTATAATTTGTGAAAACAAAAGAAAGTAAATTTCAGTGCAAATGTCAGATTGTTTTTTAAAAACCCCTTCGTGACTTTTGCGCCACACAGAATTATAACCAAAGAGGGATGGAAACTCCAGGTGTGTCTTGTTAAATTGATTTTGTAATAAACATTAAAATTTATAACATTAATAGGATTTAATATAACAAAAAAAACATTGCTTTTGTGCGACTACATGAGAGGGCATCGTCTCGGCTTGTTACGTTTTATTTTTTCAAGTTTTCTAAAGACTACCTCTCCTGCAGCATCAAGGCCATTCCTTTCTTCACCATCCTCAACAATGTGCTGGCCTGTCTGATGGTTTTCTCTTCGGTGGACATCTACGGGCCCTCTGCTACGGAGCCCTGGTCCATAGTACCTAAGGGCGACCTATATAGCTCCTGGCTTTACCATTACAAACACCAAAGTAATTACATATAATTCTTATTTAATTTTTTCATTGTACTATACAAGGTGAAACTGAATACACAAATATACTCACACACACTTACACTCACTCACTCTCGCACACACACACACACACACACACATGCACACACATAACCTAGTATTTAAATGTATTTAAAGGTGTGTTTTATTCTGCTAGAATGGTTTATCTATTCATATATAGGGGAAGGGTGCCCAAAACGAGCACCGTAATGTTAAGTAAGAGAAAAAAATGTTTTAATCGTAAAGGAGAAAAAATATTTTTGCTAAATTAATGGTAGTTTAATCAAACTACCTTAAATTTTGCATCTAATAGTAAAATCAGTCAATTGTCGTGACGATTGTTAATGCTTAATTTTTTGTATATGTAAAAAATATAAAATAGGAATACCCACTCGAATGCTCGCTTTGCCCGGGGGAGGGACCTAGAGCGGGCATGGGCTTAAGGGTGAAATAGGCACGCAATATGCAAAAGGGGCATGCCTTACTTTGTATTATCTTCGCAGAAATAGTTGACAAATAATTATTTAATAAAAAAAACAAACCATGAAACTCGGTTCTCTATCTACGAAGACATCGCGTAACAAACATACAGTCGGATTGAGAACCTCCTACTCTTTGGAAGTCTGGTAAAAATGTTGTTGATGTTATTGTTCAGGGCGATGAAATTGAACAACTTTACTTTTCAAAACATTCCAGAAATAGCAAAAAATTTACTCTACAAATCGATCTGCTGATCAGCCAACATTTTGCGTTTCGAAAAATTCATTGGTATGTTGGCCCTCACCGGATTCGAACCCTGGATCTCTGGTTATAAAAATTAAGCTTCATCCAAAACAAATAAAACACCCAGACAAAAACAAACTTGTTCGTTCAAAGAATATTTGCCCTAGATGGGAATCGAAATCTTACCCTCGGTCTAGCAGTTAGAAACACTGACCTGAGCACACCCCGGACACTGCATACAACGGTCGTGAAATGACATTTCTAAAAAACAAATGACGGAGCATACATTATCACGGCGAAATCCTATACGTTCGAGAACTAAACTGTAACTAATCTGTATTAATCTGGGTGACGAGGGGGTGAGGTCGGAATCTAGAGAGCGGCAGGGAATGTCCATACTGTATGTTAGTACTATTATATATACTTTGACCTGACCATTATTTGCTAATCAGCCTGGATGGGAATCGAAATCTTCACAACAGCTAAAAGACGTCCACTGCTAAACTAGACCTCCCCCAAGTTGGAGGGGCTCATAATCGCGGGTTGCGATTGCAGTGGGCACGTACTGTAACAGTGTGGTGGCACAACACGCGGAAAGGACGCTTTTTCGATTGTTCCCTCTTTTGTTTTGCTGGCTAATCAGCCTGCCTTGGGATATGATGATTACGACCATCATCACATCAGACAAAGACATCCACTGCTGGACATAGGCCTCCCCCGAGTTGGGGGGAGAGGAGGTTATCTGAACCCTTTTTTTTTATTTCACAATTGGTAAGCCCTTGGCTTCATCTCACTTGATAGTAAGTGACGATGATGTCGAAGATGGAAGCCGGAACATATCTATGTTGTTAGCATTGATGTTTGGCAGCAAGACTTAGATAAAATAGTGGTAGCTAGCCAGACGGGCTAAGAAAATGCCCTTCCAGCAACCAAACTGAGTCTTACGAAGTTAGAATCCGCCGGGAATCTAACTCGCTACCTCCTGATGTGAAGCTAATAGCCTTTACCATTACGCCACGGAGGTGAATAAAAAAAAGTTTCAATAGACCGACATTTATATTATTTGTTTTTAACTTAGGGAATCCATCAGCTCTTTCAACAATCCAGTTTAACATCACTGAGAGCCCTAGCAACTTGCATCTGGCCATCTACTCCTGGATAGTGTACGAAACTACGAACACTGGGCGCGACATGTTCCAGCCTTCCAATCTACAACTACTGATGATCCTCTTCATTGGAATCATTGTTGGTGAGCAAGCATTGTGAACTGTTATTTTTATAGACCTGTCTTTCCGAACTTTTAGCTTTAACCCGGCGAGGATGTCGAGGGGTCATTTTGACCCTGTCAATTTTTAATCCAGTATATAGATTTCTTCTCAATCGGCCGCCGCCTGCGAACAGAGTCACTCATGCGCAAAGTCAAAAAGAGTAAATATCACCCTACCAAAAGCAGTACCCCATCATAGTATGGTTAGTGCATTGCTGAACATCACTGATGACATCCGTTACGCAATGGATAATAAAAAACTTACGTTGGTAACTCTACTTGATTTCAGCAATGCATTTAACTCGGTAGACTTTGATATTCTCCTAGGTATCCTCAAATCATCCCATATTCCTGACTTAATTATTCCCTGGTTTGATTCCTACCTCCGAGGACGGCGCCAATGTGTAAAAACAGACGAATCGCTGTCAGATTGGTGTGAGCTATCAGCTGGTGTACCTCAGGGTGGAGTTCTATCGCCTCTTCCCTTTTTCGATGTTTATCAACCAGATCACTAAAGTGCTCACTTGCCAGTTTCATCTTTATGCCGATGATCTGCAGATCTATACCCACTTCCCTGTTTCCGAGGCCTCAGTCGCCATCAACTCCATCAATGCTGATCTAGCAGTGGTACAGAAATGGGCTAAATCTTTCGGTCTCGTGATCAACCCTTCCAAATCGCAGTCTATCATTATCGGTAGCAGTCGCTTGAGAGGTGGCTTGGATCAGTGATTACCCTCAATATGCTACGATGGCGTTGCGATACCGTTCACTGAGAAGACCCGGAGTTTTGGTCTTATCATGGACTCCAACCTGCCGTGGTCCTCTCACATCAATGACGTCAGCAGGCGTATGCATTTTTCTTACCACTCCCTTAAGCGACTCCAGTTATTTTTGCCTCATAAAACAAAAGTTATGCTCGCCCAAACTCTTCTGTTACCTTTGCTCGATTATGCGGATGTATGTTATTGGGACGCCACTGACGATCTCCTTAATAAGCTCGAGCGCTTACAAAATCTCACAATTCGGTTTGTGTTCGGCTTGCGAAAGTTCGACAATATTTCTGAATATCGCTCTCGGCTTAAATGGCTCCCTGTTCGTCAGCGTCGTAATCTACACATCCTCACATTCATGTACAAAATCCTTAAAAATCCTTCCTGTCCTGAATATCTCCGTTCCCGTTTCCACCTACTACCCGTGCCTTCCCCACCCAGACGTTTATGCGTCACCAAAACTCTAGTAGTTCCTCGCTGCAATACCAAATTCTTCTACAACTCGTTCACTGTTGAAGCTGCGAACCTCTGGAATAAACTACCCGCCAACATTCGCGACTGCCCCTCTGTTAACTCGTTCAAAATCAAACTTAAAGAGCATCTTCTTTCCATACAAAACGTGTAAGTTTATTTGTATATATTTAATTTTAGTAAGAATAGTATGTATTCTATTTTTAGGTATGTAGTATGTATATTATTAAATTATTTACTATCGGTATGTATTATTTATGTGAGTAGATCAGGGTAGTTTACATTATATTATATTAGTATTTTATTTACTATAATTTTAGGTACACATAGGTTTGCCCCCCCTTACTTTGAATTCTCAACACCCGGTAAGGTTGGCTGGAAGAGATCTCTTATAGAGATAAGTCCACCTTTGTATATGTCCTTTCTGATTGTTTTTCATGTAAATATCTGTGTGCCATAAAGAATATATATATACAATCCAGCCTCTAGATGTGCCTTCATACAGTTTAGTTTTCTAAAACTAATGTAATAAAAACATTTTGTACTATCACATGTGTTTTTTTTTCAAAATCCATACAATATTAGCCGACCAATAGAGTCAACTTAAATTCTTTGTTGAAAAATATGAATTCAGCCATTAAAATTGCAATAAAATACAGGGTCAAATATACTCTCCACAACCTGCATGTAACTTTTTTCACCACATCCTCGCCGGGTTAAAGGCCAAGTTTGTTTGACAATCTAAAAATTTCAATCATTCTTGGTGAACAGGGTTTTTGAACTGTTGTTTTGTGATAGGTTCAGGACACATTGGTCGACGGCGTTCAACGGTTTTCCCATAAAAAATGAGCGCAAAAAATGGAGCGCGGTCAAAGTATATAATTAGTACTAAGCGCGGTCGTCGCGTCGATGTGAAAGGCTGCGTACGTCGTGCCCGTCTCTCAGTGTCAATTATTTTCCTTCCTTTGAAAAACTCCTGGAAGACTGTGCACCCTCATATGATCACACAATAATCGAAGCGACTTCAATATATGCCTGCTAAAAATGATTATCGCTCCCGCCTTCTTCAAAACATTCATCCAACATGTTTATCCTACCATCCGATGCCACTAAATACTTCCCAAATTTCACATCCTCTCTCCTTTACCCTATGATCGTTTCGTCGCTTGCTCATATCTCTAAACATGGCCAGATGACTGCCGATGCTTTCTCTTATCATAACTTAGTGTATCTCTCCTACAAAATTCGCCCACCCAAGCCCAAACCCCGTATCCTCTTGCTGCGGATCTTTATGAGTATGAACGTCGATTATCTTCGTGCAGACTGGTCTAGTATTGAGAGAACTTCTATTGTGGACGAACAGGTTGGTTTGATAAACTCCACTTTAATTGATTTATACGATCGACCTAATCAAATCAAATCAAAATAATTTATTTGAAATAGGTAATTTTAATTAGTTAAAAAAAAAACTTATTCACAAATTAAACAATGTCAGGATTCATATTACAGTCTCAGATATTTGTTTTAGAATCAACATATATTATATCTTTGTCATTTACATAATCTACTTTTTTATAATATCCTTTAGAGCACAAGTATTTTTTTAAATGTGTCTTGAAGTTATTCTCTGAAAAACTAGTTACATTTTCTGGAATTTTATTGTAGAATCTTATACACTGCCCTACAAATGTCTTTTTAACTTTACTCAGTCTCCAAAAGGCTATATATATTTTATTTACATTGCTTAAATTCAATTTTCATTTATAAATTGACTATCAACAGTTAAAATATTGATTTCTTTGAACTTATTCTGTAACGACTCACGTGATCGCATCTAATAGATTGCGCGGATACCTCTTTTCTGCAATATGAAAATAGTTTCAATATTCAACCGCATGCCCCACAGTAAGATGCCATAAGACATTATACTATGGAAGTAACTAAAATACACTATTCTCGCAGTACCTACATCCATTATCTGTCTTACTTTCTTAACGGCATAAGCAGCTGAACTAAGCCTTCCCGCTAAAGTTTCAATGTGTGGTCCCCATTGTAGCGAAACATCCAAAGTTATACCAAGGAACACCGTAGTATTTAAAAATTCGAATTTATTGCTGTCTAATATTACACTATTATTGACCTTTTCTACATTTGGCAAACAAAATTTTACACATATTAGGCACTATTTGAGCTTGCGTGTGACATCCTCGGCTGCATCGGCACTTACCATCAGGTAAGGTGCAGCCAAACGCACTCAAATTTTTAATAAAAAAAAAATTGTTTTCTTGGCATTTAATGATAAGTTGTTCACAGTGAACCAGTTCAGTATCTTTAAAAGAGTGTTGTTTGTTTGTTTATGAACTCTTTATTGTGCAAAACATACACTTACAATATTATTAAAAAAAGCTTATGTAAGTACAAAGGCAGACTTATCCCTTAGAGGGATCTCTTCCAGTCAGTTGTTTTCTTCGTCTTCTTTCCTTTAAAAAATAAGAGAACCTATTCGCCTTGTTAAGGTCAAACATCTACCTGCACCGTGGCTCACAGAAGACATTAAGTCTCTTAAGGAAAAAATAAACCGCACCAGGTCGAGGTATAAGGTCGATGGCAGTAAAGCCGCTCATCAAATACCGCTATCATCGCATCCAAAATTGCTGCAATTTATCATGCAGAGATGCACAGCGGCGTCATATTCATCATTCCGTAAAGCATTTCGTTGATGTGTTGAAACGAATACTCATTGTTGCACACGTGTGGAGAGGCGCGCGAGTCCGACTTGCCCTTGGCCTGTTTTTTCGTCGAAGTTAGGCCATTGCTTCACAGTCCACACGGAGCCCAGGTCTTGTCTACTTTTATCCTATTTTACCTAACATGCAGGCAGGCCTCCCACTCGGTGAAACGATAACCTTGTGAAGGTCGCGGGAAGCCACTGGATGCGGGCAGCGCAGAACCGGTCGTCGTGAAATCTTTGGGGGAGCCTTATGTCTAGCAGTGGACGTCCTTCGGCTGATATGATGATGACCTAACATGCTAGGGTCTGGTTTAATCTCCTCCACTTTGCCTGACTTGTTCATTTTTCAGTTAATTTGATAATTCTCTTTCTATAACTGGTGAAGGAAAACATCGGGAGCCTGCGAAGACTTTAGAAGGTTGTGTGTAGAGCCGACCAACCCGCACTGGGCCCGCGTGGTCGACTAACTCCCGAACGCAGGGTTGGCTCGAGCCCCTCGGTGGGAGCGTATATGGCCAGATATGATGATACCTGAAATGTAGAAACCTTTTCTGTCTTCTCAGGAACAATGATGACGACATACTTCTCAGTGCAGATTATCAGTATGCGAGCCAACGTTAACACTCTGCTGGCCAGCTACCAGGAGAACTTGTGGGACATCATCCATTACATGAAGAAAGAGAATTTAAATGCGGAACTACAAAAGTAAAGAGTTTACTATCTAGTGTAAAATGTGCCAAAAGGCTGACAGTAGCAGTTCTGAAAAACTTTTACCACCTCAGTGGCTTAATGGTTAGTCCATTTGCTTCACACCTAGAGGTCACGGCTTCGATTCCTGACGATTGTATTTGTGGTAGGGCATTTCCTAAGCCCACCTGGCTTCCTACCACCATCGTATCTAAGTCTTGTCGTCAAACATTAATGTTAACAACATTTATGTGTTCCGGCATGACGATAAGATAGCCAGTTCCTTATTGCGTTGGGGAATCTTGGGAACCCTGCTTCGATCTTCGGCATTATCGTTACTTATCATCAGGTCAGATGATGTCGAACTTGTCAAAGGCTTCCCAATAGAGTATCCTTACTGATATTCTATACTAGCTTTTCCCCGCAGCTTCGAACGCGTGGAAATCTTTTTATGACTGTCTTTGAGGGTGAGTGGTGTGCGAGCTGCAAGCGGCTCGCGAGCGTGGACATGACTTTTCTCCAGATCTCTCGGGAACTATGTCAGGATATGCTAATTAGTAAATCATGTTATTTCTCACCTCCTCAACCGTCTCTGTGCAAAAAATCACAACAATCCATTGTTCCGTTGCAATGTTAAAGAAATTGTCAAGGGTTTACAAATTGTGAATAAAAAAAAAAAAAAAAATATTAACCAAAAAAAAGAGTATTTTTTTCAGTTCCTTTAGGACTTTGCTTTCTTTTAGGGATAAAAAGTAGCCTTTATCCTTCCCCTTGATACAGGCTACCTGCATGCCAAATTTTATCAGGCTGGTCAAGGTGCTGAAGCGTAAAACGGTAACAAACACATTTTCACTTAAATAATATTAGTAAGCGTCAAAAGCGTCGGTGGCTCAACCGGTAACGACTCGGTCCATCTAACCAGAGGTACCGGGTTCAAATCTGGACGGCCAATGTACCAATGAGTTTTTCAAAAACTTACGTACATATAGTTACCGATTGCTTTAACGGTGAAGGAAAACATCGTGAGGAAACCTGCACACAGGCCTGCGAAGAAACTCGAAGGTTGTGTGTGAAGTCGACCAACCCGCACTGGGCCCGCGTGGTCGACTAAGGCCTAATCGCCCTGATTCAGGGTAGGCTCGAGCCCCTCGGTGGGGACATATATGAGCTGATATAATAATATTAGTAAGGATTAAAATATTAATAAGGATGTGAAAATGTGTTTGTTTGTTACCTTTTCACACCTCGACCAATCTTAATGAAATTTGATAGGCAGGTAGTGTGTGTTACTGGGAAGGACATAGGCTCCTTTTTATCCCGTGAAAATCGCACAGTATGATTCAGTCCCTGAGAGAACTGAAAAAATACTCTTTTTTTTTGATAATATCTTTAACATCGCAACGGAACAATAAATTGTGAATAAAAAAAAATTAAAAAAAATGTTGTGATTTCTAGCACAGAGACGGTTGACGGGGTGGTAAATGACATAATGTACTAATTAGCATATCCTGAAATATTTCCTGAGAGATCTGGGAAAAACTCATTTCCACGCTCGCGCACTTCGGCGTCGCAACGTTTTTTTTTATTCATAATTGGTAAGCCCAATGACCAATGACGTACCATTGAATTTATTGTGATTTTTTGTATAGAATTAGTTGAGGGGGTGGGAAGTGACATATACTGTTAATCAGAATAGCCTTATACAGGTTACAAAATTGGTTAATGTCCCGTTAACTGGGGGTTCTACTAGTCATACTGAACAACTTTATCTAAGGAACCCATAGTCAATTCTCAAAAACAAAATTGAACTCCATACTAAAATGCACAAAATCGTCAATCGCTGATCAATTTGTATGAAGAGTAAAACATTTTTTTTTACGTTTTCAGCAAAGTTGTAGAAGAAAAGTTGTTCAGTATGACGAGTAGAAGCCCCAGTTAACGGGACCTACACTAATTTTGTTACACCCTGTATAGTTCCTGAGGGATCTGGAGAAAACTCATGTCCACGCTTAGCGCACAACTCACCCTAAAAGACAGTCATAAGAACGATGTCCACGAGGGTGAAGCCGCGGGCAAAAGCTAATAATGAAATATATGTTTCTTCTGCAGAGACGTGTTGCAGTATTACGAGTATAACTGGGACCACACCGGCGGCATCGACGCCAGGAACGTGCTCAAGCTGTGCGACCAGATCACGCTGAGGACCGACGCTATACTCCATCTTTACGGCACAACTTTTACCAGTGTACTAAGAACTAATTTTTATAGGGAACTAGCTGTTTCCCGCGGCTTTACCCGCGTGGACATCGTTTCCTTGACTTTTCGAGGGTGCGCAGTGCGCGAGCCGCAAGAGGCTCGCGAGCGTGAGAAAAAGTAGCTTAGTGTTAATCCAGGTCCTAATCTGTGTACCTACCAAATTTCAGCCAGATCCGTTCAGTAGTTTTTGCGTGAAGAAGTTACAAACATACACACTCACAAACATTCGCCTTCTTAATATTGTGACTAGCTGTTGCTACTTCGGCTTCGCCCGCGCAGTACCCGTTTTTTGCCACTTTCTTCATTTTTTTCTTTTATAAAAACCTTCTCCTGACAATAATAAACACAACATAAAAAGAATTAGCGAAATTGGTCCAGCCGGTCACGCGTGATCTGATGACCAAGGGAAATAGAAATTCATTTTCAACCGACTTCCAAAAAGGAGGAGGTTCTCAATTCGACTGTATATTGTTTTTTTTTGTATGTTTGTTACGCGATATCTTTGCAGATTGTGAATCGAATTTCATGATTATTTTTTATTAGTTAGAGTATGCTTCCGAGTTGGTCCCATATAAATTTTATCAAAATCGGTATATTACTTTATTAGAAAATTAACAAAAACCAAAAATAATAATGCAAAATTGTACTAAGTTGTAGCGATGGAAGTCGGTTTTTCAAAGTGTTCAGCGTTTTCATTATATATTAAGATTAACTTTTTCTTGTTTAAATCTTGCAGATTAGAAACTTGAAATTTCCTTTCAAAAAAGTGACCAAGTGCGTGTCGGATCACGCGCTAAGTCGGGTTCTTTAGTCTAACAAAAACAAACCTAAATGTATATAAAATATAGTTTGTTTTGCAGTTGTTAAATAACAATTTTAACGGAAAATTTATGAACTTTTTACAAATCCAACTGCACATTTTAAGTTTTCATTTCAAATTAATTCTATGCTCTACTATTTCTAACACTTTTCAGATTTTCTGAAATTGCTGGTGAGCTGGTCGAACGGAAAGTCGAATTCGACTGTTTTGCCTTTATTATAAGGTTGACATTATGGAATCTGTTTGGCTATATCGCTCACCTATTTCGTGGAACGATTAAGAGAATCTGGGGCTACTCCGTTTTTCTTTACATTTAAAGTCCGACGGCGATCTGTTAATAAAACTATAGGTTGCCAAGGTAGGTATACGATTCTAAGTAAAATTGGTACCTATCGCTAGACAACAAGATGAAAAAAAAATTGATTAAAAACTATAGGCTGCAAAGGTAGAATACCCACCCATATGTACCTATACGATTCTAAGTAAAATTGGTACCTATCGCTAGACAAAGAGATGAAAATAAAATGTAAAATAAGTGATTAAAAACTATAGGTTGCAAAGCTAGGTATACGATTCTTAGTAAAATTTGTACCTATCGCTAGACCAAGAGATGAAAATAAAATTAAAATAAGTTATTAAAAACTATAGGCTTCTAAGTTATTAAAAACTATACGATTCTAAGTAAAATTGGTACTTATCGCTAGGCAAAGAGATGAAAATAAAATGTAAAATAAGTGATAAAAAAGTAAGATGGCGATATACGGTATCCAGAATAATATTGATTATACAGTTTTCAAATAAGTAAAATTTATTTGTGTTGTGTAATAATACTTGCGGTTTGTTTTTTTATGAATTTCTCAAACATTTTCTGATTTGACCATTTTGGCCACATTTTTTCCTGTTTCATATTACAAATTCATCTTTTTTAATTAGGGATGATTGTAAATTTTATTTACAACCATAAAACTGCTATCTTCTTAGGGTTTCGTAATCAAAGTTTCACCATGTCCGTTTATCTGTCTGTCTGTCTGTCAGTCGGTATGTCACAGTCGTTTTTCTCAAAGACTATAAAGCTGAAATTTACTATAGTTAGGGCTTACCAACTGTGTATTGAAAAAATGGTTATACAAATCTGTGAACCCCTTCAAAGTTATAAAATAAAATCTGTACAAAAAAAAAATGTTTGTCTCCCTTACGTGTAAAGTGTGGGTGAATTTTGTTTTATTTACTTACCCTATCATGTGGGGTATCATTGATTAGGTCTTTCAATATTACTGAAGGTTTGCTGAATATTTTTTCCGATAAATGATTTGTTTACTAAATATTAAGTTTTAAAGTGGTAATTTTTGTTAGAGTTGAGTGTTGCCAACCCGTACCCCTACCTACCAGCTAAACGCTATTTCAGGAACTCTGAAAATATTGGAAATAGTAGGACATTTATTCAATTTACAAGAAAATTGACACAGCCAATTAGGCTTCAGTTGTGCAAATGTAAAAAGCACATTTTCCATACAAAATGTATATCTATTTATTAAAATACTACGGAACCCTACTTTGCGCATGGTTCGACACACACTTGGCCCTTTTAGCAGTGTTACAGCGCCATCTAACCTGTAACTCATTTTCTACGTTCATCTCGTAACGCCTATCTTACTATCGATACAATATGTAAATTCTATTTGTCTTTCACATAAATACCACAGAGGGCGCCTGATTAACATTAATATATAAAAACACTGTACTGAGTTGTTCGTCCATTCTCAATCTGTACCTACCGAACAAAATATAAAAACGTATCTGTATTTCAAGAAGTGTTTCAATCTCTTGGTCCCCAATTCTTCAAGCAGTTAGCCCTTAAGTTAACAATTTTCAGTGTCCAATCCTGTGCACATCGGAGCCCCGTCTACTCCGCGTGGTGGGGCGCGCAGTGCACTGCTTGTACTTTCTGAAAGACACCCGCATTGTTGAGGAGGACGACGTTCTTACTTACATGTACTTCGTCCACCACGGCACCGTGGAAGTTGGACGAGGTGGTGAAGTTATCGATCGGTTACCGAGAGGAAGGTAAAACATTGTACTGTTCGATTGGGAACATCACGCCCTTTATACTCGATGCTCTCCAATCCAGGACGGAATTTACAGCTGGATCACTACGTACCTACCTCATTATCATCATCATATCAACCGAAAAAAGTCTACTGCTTTGCAAAGGGCTCCTCAGAGGATTTCCACGACGACCGATGCTGCGCTGCCCGCATACAGCGGCTTCCCACGACCTTCACTAGGTCTTCGGTCCACCGATTGGGAGCCCTACCTCTTGGTGTGTTTATGATGTTGGGGGTTTTGCCATTATCGCATCGCTGGGCGAGCGGGTTGGAGATCGCAGTGCAATTGCAGGTCTGTTGCAGTGCGCAAAAAATACGTTGCAGCTCATCCGGTTTAGTTCCTTGGTCTCCCATTAATTGGAAGAGATGGAATGCCCCAATAGGGATGACGACAACATCAGAAATAAATTATGAACTCTTGCTCACTAAATTGCCCTCCTTTTTGAACTTCGGAAAACGTTACTCGTTTTGTTTTCCATCAAGTCTTCGATTTTTTATTCACCAAAATCACATAATGAGCACATAAATGACACTGCTAAACTATGAAGTCACGCCTAAGTATTTGAAATATTTTTAGAAAAAAATGTTGTTTTTGATAGATGACGTAAATCAGATGACTAGCTCGTCATCCCTATTCTAAGCCGGGACCCTTAAGGACGGGAGCCATTGGCCGTACCTACATGCAGCCACACATTTAAACTAAACTGGTAGCTCTGTCTTGTAACGCACCAGGTGAAAATGGCATTGGTATAACAAAAAGTTATAGCTAAACCAATGCAGTTCTTAAGTTTTATTACATCGTCTCAAGCCTTTTCGTCTGTGTGTTGTGTGACGGCAAAGAGATTATTACATCGTCTCAAACTTTTTCGTCAGAGTAGCAATGATCGTTTCGTCCTCTGTACCGTAGCTCCAAGACGAGAGCAGCCATGATCGTTTCGTTCTCTGTACCGTAGCTCCAAGAGGAGTGAAACTTTTATTACATGATCGTTTCGTGCTCTGTAAATGTGAAAAAAAGTTTCACTTTTACCATGGTTTTATAAAACCACACACTGCTTTTTTTTAATCTCTCAAAATTGTTCACAGCGTATTTGGAAATTTGGAAAATGTGCACGCCCTTCGAAGCCCAACCTATATACAGGCTCTTACCAACAGCCACATATTGCAGATCAACTCGAAGATGTTCTATGCTATTATTATGGACTTCCCGAAGGTCGAAAAATTATTAAAAAAGAACAGAACTGAATTTGAGGTAACTGCGCTGCTAGATCAATGCTCTTTTTAAACGACTTCAAAAAAGGAGGAGGTTTCTCAATTCGACCGTATATATCTACTTTTTTTATGTGTGTTCGCGTATCATTATACATGTACCATAGTATGATGATTCTTTTTTTGTTGGAAAGGAGATATACCAAGGGTGGTACCATGATAAGAAAACCAGGATCTGATGATGGCATGCCAGAGAAATCGAGGGGAACCTTAGTTTCCTGTTTGAAGTAGTTTTTTTTTGTTTAAAATTATCAATATACAATAGGAAAGTTTACGTATTATACCATGGTTGATTACACCTACGAGGCTACTATAATTTAATGTCGGAGCTGGTCAAAATTGATGTATTTAGCGACAGCGCGCAGTGTGCTTTCGTTACGAGCAGGCTGCCAAAAATTATTGAATTTTTACCAAACTATGAAAAAAGGATGGTTATTTTTTTGACAGTCTATGTATGTATGTATGTATGTATGCATGTTCATCTTTTCCCTCGCGGTGGGGACGTATATGAGCTAACATAATGAATGAGGTCTACTAACTGAGTAATTCATTAATACAAAAAAATCTGAATAAGGTACCTTCCATACATTTAAGACGATTTAACTCTTAACTTTCATGCTGCTGAGATGATGATGGAAGCCACAGAACTCTGTATCTGATAATGAAACACATGTATTATGATTTGATAATTCCTATTTGTGAGTAAGTGATTGGGTTTTAACGTTGTCAGATATAGCATTACCACTAAAAATAAAGAAAATGAAAATTTTAGTTTAAAAAAAACTAAAAACCGACTTCAAAATGAAATTCACTCAAAAGTATGAAATGATAATATTATACTTAAATACACAACATTAACCAACATTAACGAAATCTAAGGTGGGTACAACATAAATTAGGGGCTTAACATTTAGTTGAGGTCGGTGTCAGCAAACCATCGAATCTAAAACATTGGATAGGTACGTAAGTAACTGTGTGCTGGTACCGACCTCAAAATGCCATGATCGTTTCGTCCTCTGTACCGTAGCTCCAAGACGAGAGCAGCCATGATCGTTTCGTCCTCTGTAAATGTCTATAATGTGAAAAACAATTCACTTTTACCGTGGTTTCATAAAACCATACAATCCTTTTTATTTTTTAGTTTTTTTAAACTTTATCTCAAGATTTATTTGTCGTTCCAGAATTTCATTGTTGGAGAATTGGTTGACACGTCTGAAAGTTCATCCAAATGTTTAGCTCACATTGACGAACAAAATATGAACATTGTTTCGAAGTACAACTTCACTTACAGCATCAATTTCCTTTCGTACCTCATCATTATATCATTAATCAGCATATTCGGAGAAACATACCATGCTTTTTTTGAGAGCAAAGTTGGACAAATTATGCCAATTCTTCGCATAATAGATATGTTGTTTTACGTGAAACTCACCGTGAACATTTTACTGCCTCATTTTGTGCCTTACGATCAGATAGAAACAATAAAAAGGTGCAGAAAACAGTAAGTCTATTTTATGTTTGTGTATTCTAAATATTCTTACTACTATAGTTCAGATGTTGCATTTTACAATCGCACTTTGATCGAAAATTGTATTGTGTTTTACGTTCATGAACTATGGTACATGTACAATTTATAGGCTGTACCAATAGACCAGATTATCTCTCGTAAAGTGCAACATCTTCTTAATAAGTACAGTCCGGGTAAAGTTGCAGACAGATCGAGGTTTTGAAGAAAATATATCTATCTACCGGTTTTATCTAGGGGGGGCGATTTTTATTTATATATATTATAAGCAGAACCCCCTCCTACCTCACCTCGATCTTGCCATGCCGGCGCCGGAGCATATAAAAGAGCGGCTGCCGTTGAGCTAAGCCTATTTCTCTGCGGCGCTCGGTGCGGTAACATCGTGGTGGAACCATCCCAGGTCACGTGAGCTATTTCCGTTTCCCTTTCTCTCGTCATTTTAATTTTTGTGCCTATTGTGATTTTTTTCGTGTGTAGATTAGCGCGCAAGTGAGGTGTTGTTCGTTTCTCTGTAATTTTGATTAAATTTGTAAGTAATAATAAAGCTAGGTTAGTGATGATTTGTTTTTTTTTAATTGTAAACCACTTCTGATCCTAAAATCAGAAGTGGGATAAAGGACTGTTAGCCCACGATAAAAGACAGGAAACAAAACAACATTTCACTTTTGATTTGAAGTTCTAACGGTTTAATTTTTAAAGAGATTTATTGTGTTGTATTTCATTTGTGTTCTTTTACCTGGCCGTTATTTTAAAAGTGCGTTGATTTGCTCATGAATTCAAATAGGTATTTGTTGTGAAAATGGTGCGTAGCAGAAGTGTATCACGGAGCCGTAAGCGGCATCGTTCTGGAAGTGGCTCGCGTGTTCGGATGTGACAACGATCGCGTAGTTTTACGCAGTCGAGGCGTTAGATACGGGGTTAGGTCGCGATCTCATTTGCAAATACAGCAGAGAATAGATCCTAAGACTCGTAACGTCTCAAAACGTCATTGTCGCTTGCTCTGTATTTCATACAAAAGACATCAACGTCGTCGTGATGATTCACCACGTAGTTCTAGGCATAGTTTCCACGGCAGTTAATCGCGTCAGTCGCGAAGTGTTTCGACAACGACAGTACTCGACACCTAAAATGAACAGTTCGTTTAAAATGTAAGGTGACGATGTAGGTACAAACGGCACGAATGTAAGTTTACCTACAAAAGCTTAAACAACACCTAGCCAACACAGTCTCCCCGAGGACAGTGTTAACAAAACCACTGATCACATTAGATTGTTGTTCTAACCCGCCAAATAGTATGCCAAGGCAGGACAAGTCTGTAGGATCTGCTGCTCAGTGTTTTAAGGTGTCTACCCTCGCAAAGCTCTGATAAAATCTATCAAAACAATTCTATATATATCCTTTATTGTACACAAACATTCAAATGACAAGAACTTAGAGAGGACATGTACAAAGGTGGACTTATCTCTATAAGAGATCTCTTCCAGCCAACCTTACCGGGTGTTAGGAGACTTTAAAGTATGGGAGGTAAACCTGTGTGTACTTAATAATCATAATTATAAACTAAATAAAATACAATCAAATATAAACTAACCTAATGTACGTACATAAATAACACATACCTATAATATATAAATTAATAGCATATATAATACATAACTAAAATATAATAATTAATGTTCTTACTAAAATAAATACTATACTAACAAACGTACATGTTCTGTAGGGAAAGAAGATGCTCTTTAAGTTTAGTTTTGAAAGTATTAACAGAGGGGCAGTCGCGAATGTTTGCGGGCAACTTGTTCCAGAGGTTCGCAGCTTCAATAGTGAAGGAATTGGAGAAGAATTTAGTATTGGAGCGGGGAACTACCAGAGTTTTGGTGACACATTTACGTCTGGGTGGGGAAGGCACAGGTAGTAGCTGGAAACGGGAGCAGAGATATTCAGGAAAAGAAGGATTTTTGAGGATTTTGTAGAGGAGTGTGAGGATGTGTAAATTACGACGCTGGCGGACAGGGAGCCAATTAAGCCGAGACCGATATTCAGATACATGGTCGAACTTTCGCAAGCCGAACACAAACCTGATAGCGAGGTTTTGTAGGCGCTCGAGCTTATTGAGGAGCTCCTCAGTGGCATCCAAGTAGCAGACATCTGCATAATCGAGCAGCGGCAACAGAAGGGTTTGGGCGAGCATAATTTTAGTTTTAAAAGGCAAAAAGAACTGGAGTCGCTTAAGGGAGTGGTAAGAAAAATGCATACGCCTGCTGACGTCATTGATGTGAGAGAACCACGAGAGGTTGGAGTCCATGATAAGACCCAAATTTCGGGTCTTCTCAGTGAAAGGAATCGCAACGCCATCGTAGCATATTGAGGGTAAGCACTGATCCATGCCACCCCTCAAGCGACTACTGCCGATAATAATAGACTGTGATTTGGAAGGGTTGATCAGGAGTCCGAATGATTTAGCCCATATCTGTACCGCTGCTAGATCAGCGTTCATAGAGTTGATGGCAGCTGAGGCTTCAGAAACAGGGAAGTGAATATAGATCTGAAGATCATCGGCGTAAAGATGAAATTGACAGTTGAGCACTTTAGTGATCTGGTTAATAAATATCGAGAAAAGTAGAGGAGATAAGACTCCGCCCTGAGGTACACCAGCAGAGAGCTCACACCAATCCGACGTCGATTCTTCTGTTTTTACACACTGGCGCCGCCCTCGGAGGTAGGAGTCAAACCAGGGGATAACTGAGTCAGGAATATGGGATGATCTGAGGATACCTAGGAGAATATCAAAATCTACCGAGTTAAATGCATTGCTGAAATCTAGCAGAGTGACCAGTGTAAGTTTTTTATTATCCATTGCGTAACGGATGTCTTCCGTTACATTCAGCAATGCACTAACCGTACTATGATAGGGTCGAAAACCGGACTGAAAAGTGCTCAGAAGGTCATTCCTACAAAGATATTTGTAGAGCTGGTGGTGGACACAACCTTCTAGTACCTTGGATAGGATTGGAAGAATGGAGATAGGGCGATATTGAGAAAAAGAAATGGGGTTGGGTTTTTTAGGAAGAGGGATAACATGAGCCAGCTTCCACGTACTTGGAAATGTGTTCGAGGACAAGGAGAGGTTCATAATGTGAGTTATAACCGGGACTACACTGTCCAGGATTGGAAGCAGCATTTCAAGGCTCAAATTATCACTGCCCACTGCCCTAGTCGAAATCGCTTTAATACTTCGCCTAACGTCAACCTCAGACAAGTCGAGAAACTCGAATGGCTCACAGTCGGGCGGAGGCAAATCGGCCAGGGAGCGCAGGGATGCTAATTTGATAGCCTCCTCTAGTGTGACGGGGGGAGTCGAGAAATGACGGTTGAGATCATCCAAGTCGAGTGCGCCACATTGCCTATCAGAGATCCTGCCTACTCCAAGTGTCTCCAAGAAGCGCCATGTTTGCGCCGGTGAGGTGTTCTGTAAAGTGCTATGAATGTAGCGACGTTCAGCATCCCTGCACATCCGGTTACAAACATTGCGAATCTTCTTGTATACGACAAAATTTTCATCAGTAGGGACCTTTTTATGTTTCGCCTTGGCCCGGTCGCGTTTAGCCATTATACTCTTAAGATGTGGTGTGAGCCAAGGTGCAGGAAAATGCTTCACACGAACGGGTCGCAGAGGGGCGTGAATATCGAAGAGTGCACGAAGCGTTGTATTGAAGATGACTACTTTATCGTCAACGGAAACGGCTGCATACAAGGACGACCAGTCCAGTTTTTCCGCATCTTCCTTTAGCCGGTCTACGTCCATACCTCGAAAATTCCGACAGAGGACGACCTTACCTTTACGCTTGGGAGGTCGCACTTTATATGAAAGATGGATCAGATCGTGGTACGAAAACGGAGCGGTCAGTTGTCCGTGTGACGTAACCAGATTATCCTTGGAGACGATCGCTTTTCTACCCATTAAGTCGCAAATTATTTTGTGTTAAACCTTTTACATTGGCGCGTGGTGCGAAGAGGGGATCGCGCCAGTGATACGAATGACTGGTCTGAGTACTTGTCACGGGTAGACTTTTGCCTAAAGGGCGATACTAAACTATGGTTGAACGAGTGGGTAACCAACGATCGTGATTTTAAACAGTTGTGTCCATGTAAGTTACACTTATGCGAACATTCTTTTCGACGATATGAACACTACGTCAGATATATATCCGACGTTTGCAGTGTAAGCGCAAAGCATTTTGTTACGATTGAGGGTAGTTCGGGGTTAAGTGACTATTTGCGAACGTTTATTGTTATCGAGTCGTCGATAGTCCACAAGTACGCACCGCTGCTACTAAAGACAGCTAACTTGTCTCCCGGGAACCTTGTTTTGTGTTTGCATAAAATGCAACCGCTTCAAATAGCATATGAGTGCGAGACATGGTTGCCAAAACAGTCTGAGTGAGCGTGTCAACGGTAAATGATTTGTGCTCAAAAAAATTATACGAATAGTAAGGGTTTGAAGTAACCAAAACCGACCGTTTGACAATAGTTAAAATCTGCCTTAGCAATCTAGTATCGCCAACTGTTCAACATGTGACATGTCAAATATAGGTACTTGTTTTTCCAAAGAACGTTTCAATCAGTTTATCGTAAACCCTAATGATTATTTGAATACTTAACTTACGCACAATGAAGTCACTATTTACGTTTGTGACGAATAGTGCTCCGATGAATGTGTTAATTGTCACTGGATTTTAATGATTTTGATGTTTTAAGACGCCTACTGGGTCAGCCTAAACCCAAGGGTTGTGTTTTAGATTGTTAGATAAGTAAATAATCTACGTCATACGTTGCGGTAACGGTGACCTTTCTATCAAAGCTGGTATAGCGGTGGTGGCGTTCGTATGAACGCGTCAATTATAATTGGTACCGATGTGTTGTATCGCGAGGAGTGACCTATGTTCGAACCAACAGGCAGTACCGTGTCTGTTCTGATAACCTAACTGTTAACGTTCGCCATTTAGGATGAGGAACGTAAGGTCTAAAGGACTTGATTCTGGGCACTGCTACAACTACTATGGTCATACGGGTGACATGGAAATTGAGATAGAACGACCCTAGTATCGTGCAGGCCGTACAAACTTTCTTACCAAGAGATACTCAAGTTTTGCTAGGTAACTATAAAACTGTGAGAAAAGGGAATTATTAGGTCTCAATCGGAGCATTCGAGCCCGTTTATTTTATTTAATAAGCGTGATGGCTTGGATACTTTTTGTTGATTTTTTATGTGTTAGAAGGTATATCAAACTGTTGAGAACGGTTCCTGAGACTAGCTATTCAATAAACTTTAGGTATTTCTCCTATCTACCTAAAAAGGTCGAGCACTTGGATAGAATTGTGAGAAGAGGTCAGGTTAGGCCGAGCCAGTGAAAAAAAAAAAAAAAGGGTCTTGTTAACTTTACCTCCCAGTAATGTAACACATGTTCGTCAGTTCCTTAGTCTTAAGGGGTAATTTTGTAGAAACGACGGGTTATGCCATAACAAAAACAGCAATAGCTCGACTTATCAAAAAGGGGTTGAACGTAATTGTAGTCATCAAATACCTCACTAGCGATCGAGCCAGTACTTGCTATCATTGTTCCAAAGATTTCTACCAAGGCCCACATGGACCCCAGCAGCGCAGGCTGCGGAGCAGTCTAGATTCAATCTCACGAAGTAAGAAACAGGTTGTGGCCTTCTTCAGTAAGGTAACTCAGGATGCGGAGAACTTACATCACTCCTACGAGCTCGAGACGCTTGCAGTCGTCAAGGCGTTGCTATACTTCAAGTACTATTGTTGCCCAAGTTACTAGGCGCCGAAATTGGGCACAAATAGTCCAGGCTGTCAACAGCGAGTCGCAGGACTTTCCACAAATAGCATCACGAATGTGGTCTGGATTTTAATGGTAAGTTGCTAAAAAGATGTGCTCTATTACAAGTAAAAACTAGAAGGATTGAAAAAGGTAACAAGTACATATCTCACTGTCTGATATGTATTCCCAAGAAGTGTGTACCTCGAGCACCCCCTCAGAACGTCATTTCGTGGAAGAAGCCATGTCGTGCACGTGGACGGTCCGTGCCTACCTAGGAGGACTTCAAATACCTCCTTAGTGTGGTGGGCGCCTTCACAAAGTACCCGTTATTGTACCCCATGCACCGGTAAGATGCAGGTGAGCTCAAACGTTTAATCACGTTGGCTGTTGCTTTATTTGGTGTACCTTGGCTGAAAGTAACATACAAGGGACGCATGTTTGAGTCAAACGAGTTCGTGATGTGGATCAACGACTAAGGTGCAAACGACTGTTATTTACATTTTTCGCATTGAGACAGGTGAGATCATGCTGGACTGAGAACCTGTGACCCTGTGGAAAATTTAGCTTGTCATGAACATCACGAGGCAGACCAAGCAGCCCCCCCGCTGAATCTTCTTATTAGCATAGATGCGATAACCCCAATAATCTGTCCATGGTATGTGAGGTGGCCCTTGAGAACTCGAGGACTAACAAGGTGATTTACGAGATCCAGGAGTCGAGTGCTCCAGGTGTTCCAGAAAAACCAGGGCCAGCTAGATAAGCGTGCCAATCGAACGAGGAAATATTAATGGCCTTGGTCGTGTTTGTTTTGACCTTGAACATTTGTTCGCAGTCGATGAATTAACTGGGCGCTGGGACGCGCGGCCTGTACGAGGTGGTCAAGATCTTGCCATGTGGACGCTACGAGCTCAAACTGCTGAGCGGTGGTAGCTACGGCAAGCTGACGCAGGCTGCGGTACAACGTGTGGTGCCGTGGCGGGGCGAGTGGCGCCTGGCGTCGTGCTTTGCTTTCATTGAAAGCTAGCGTTAGATATGCCTTGATTCGAGTATGACGATGCTATTTTGTTCGTTACATCCTTAAATATTTACTCTTCCCGTGTCCCTATTATTAGGTTTACCCAATTTCTTAATTAGGCAACTTAGACATGTAGGTTAGCATTATTTTTCTATAGACCCCCACTAGCTTAGGGATGTTAGTGAAGCTTAGGTCCTTTTGGTGTTTTGGCGAACAGGGTTGCACGTATAAGCGAATAAGGTAGATCTGTGGCCTGTAGCAGTGGGTGCTATTCAGGTGTGAGCGTTGGTTCGCTCGGGCGCCGACAATGTGTGTCGTGTCGCCGTGGCGTTTGATGCAATGGCATCATTTCGCCGTACAGGTTGGCGCCTGTAGCCCGTTTACGTGACCAAGTTCACCGGTCGGGCGGACGCGTGCATGTTAGACGCGTCATGTTGCAGATAGCTGTGTTTGTCGTGAGCTGTGCGGTGAGAGGCGAGCTGCGCTGCGCGTCCTCCGCTGAGCTGTGCGGTGAGAGGCGAGCTGCGCTGCGCGTCCTCCGCTGCAGTACAGAAGCGAAGATACGAAGAAAATATTCTGAAGAGGATTGCCCTCAACCTTCAGATCCCAGCGTCGGTCAGTCCATGCCTCTGCTGGACTCTGAGCCTGAAGAAGAGTCCTCGACATCGCTGAACACCGCTGCAGGACCAAGCGGCACCACTTGAACCCCTGGTTCGAGGACGAACCAACGTCAGGAGAGGCCGTATAAGCAGAACCCCCTCCTACCTCACCTCGATCTTGCCATGCCGGCGCCGGAGCATATAAAAGAGCGGCTGCCGTTGAGCTAAGCCTATTTCTCTGCGGCGCTCGGTGCGGTAACATCGTGGTGGAACCATCCCAGGTCACGTGAGCTATTTCCGTTTCCCTTTCTCTTGTCATTTTAATTTTTGTGCCTATTGTGATTTTTTTCGTGTGTAGATTAGCGCGCAAGTGAGGTGTTGTTCGTTTCTCTGTAATTTTGATTAAATTTGTAAGTAATAATAAAGCTAGGTTAGTGATGATTTGTTTTTTTTTAATTGTAAACCACTTCTGATCCTAAATATATATATATATATATATATATAGCTGTATTGGTATGTTTTAACCCATTTTCCCCCTTCCCTCCTCCGCAGTCCGAGGGGGAAAAATATAATTATAGTCAACTACACTCTGTCAACTTTCGTAAATCTAAAAAAAATATGTTTTTCAGATATATGAGGACGGAATTCAAATACGATCTGCTGTCTGTATTACCCCTAGAGAATCTTGAGTGGATCCTGAATTTGGATGATGAATATAATACATTTTTCAGGCTGAACAGGATCTTTCGAATTGTTAGTAAACGACTTTTAAACAACTGTCAATTTTACTTCACTTTTATTTGACGACCTATACGTCCAGATGTTCGTACCTGTATGTACCTACTTTTTATTAAATATTTCTTTTAAATACGGCTCGTGCAGTGTACGTCTTTTGGATACCTTCCTCCCCCAGAATCTTTTAGCCACCATCGACGTCCCATATACGGCAAGTGAATACGTATCCATATCGAAGCTTTTGCCGTCTCACAGACGTGAGCACGGTGTTTATGTAAGTACACGAATTTATACGTCTCTTGGTCGTCACATCGGTGTTTGTTTAGGGAAGGTCACAGTGTCTCATTGACGCTACCCATAATATGCCTAGAAAGAAGGATTCAACTTCTATGAAACGAAAAAGATCCGCTAAAATGAATATGTGGCTTCAAAGCAGCCCTGAAACTTCGAAAATAGAACAGGCTTTTGAATGATGAAAAAAATACAAAAAGATAATAAATAAAATTGATGTAAGTAATTTGTTCTTCTGTTCAGCGAGGAGGCAATATTTTCGATTGTTTATAGAAGTAAATATATTTAAAATTCATTAGTTGATTATTAAAAAAAAATAGGAAATAAGAGGACTAAAGTAAGGACCTAAAATTAAAAAAACAACTTTTGTGATCTCATCAAAAAAAGTAGATTGTACCTGAAAATCCAAGTTGTCTTAAATAGAACGTACAATTCATAACATACATAATACTTAAATATTTCAAATATTTAAGCTACAGTAATCGAGCATGCAATTTTTTTTTATGTATATTGTCTTGTTTCTTGACGTCGTCTCTCAGACGTTACCTCGTCGTTAGTGCTACATTAGGATAGGTCGTCAGCTAAAGATTAATCTACTGCAGTTTAATATAGTGTTAATGTATTTATATGGGTATAACATTCTTGTTAGAAAGCATATAATTGTGATTATTATCTTCTGTTGTGTGAAAGCAAAGAATACTAAGCAGTACCAGTGTGATGCAAAATCTAACCGCGTTAGTAACTATTCTAATTGGCTCCATGGCTGGGGTCACGGGTTTGATTCCAGATGAATTTCTACATTATGGGACTCTGTTTAGCTGGTGGGAGGATATTTATAACCTCATCTGTCTAGCTTTCTACCATCTTATCTTAGCATGCTGGGGTCACGGGTTTGATTCCAGATGAATTTCTACATTAAGGGACTCTGTTTAGCTGGTGGGAGGATATTTATAACCTCATCTATCTAGCTTTCTACCATCTTATCTTAGCATTGCTGCTAATCATTATGTTAACAGCATCGATGTGTTCTGGAATCCGAAATGGACGTTCTGGAGCCCGTACCCCATTGCGTTAAAGATTATTGCTCTGGCTAAGCCCGCTACCACCTTTTTTGCATCGTGGGAAGATGATCAGTAACCTTTATAATGGTCTTGACACTATCTTTTACATCATCATCACTTACCGTCAGATGAGATGATATAAGACAAAGGCTTATTAATAATGTTTAAAAATAATGTTGTATCTAAATTATATCTTGATTTTTTTCAAATATTGCCAGGCAACAATAAACATATGCCTCCAGCGTCGGCCGCAGACGATTTTCACTAACCTGATGCTGTACGCCATCGTCACTGTCGTCATCTGGTTCCTTCTGTTCATCCATATTAACACCTGCCTTTTTTACGTTATTGGAACCAGAGATTTTTTCATGAAGACCAATTCATCTTGGCTTTTTGATGGTTTGTTTTATTTATTATCTATGAAACGAATAGAGTTACTGGGTAGGTAATTATTATTAATTTACTTTTAGCAGCTGTGGCGTTTTAGGGTTCTCAGGTAGTAAGGTTTAGCGTGGGTTAAAAATAAATTTAAAATTATTTTTTGACGTGACAACGTCTAATAAATCAATGGACGCCGGCTGCATGCACGAAAAAGGTTGACTAATTGTCCCGTTACACTAATTGTCCCGTTTCGCTCATTGTCCCGTTACGTTATGAGACGTTGTCACGTTAATCTATCGTCCGTAAACCGACTTTACAGAAAACCAATTTTTAATTCGGCCACAACAATTTCATCTACCGCAGAACGTCCAAAAATATAAATAGGTAGGTAGAGTGACTGGCCTTAGTCGAACGTAGGTGGAACGTAGTGTGGAAGGTGTCCAGGGACTTCATTACGCCTCAGTAGTGGCAGTTTGGCAGGTAATCAAATGGTGAGAAGGCCCGCAGATATAGAAGGGCGTCTCCAAAATTGTCAAAGCATCTTAATACTGCTCGAGGTGATCCTTAGATCGTCGTTAGGACCTGGAATTGATCGTAGTCCCGTCTTAGAATATGCAGACGAAGTGCCACGCTGCCGTAATTTAAGTCAAGCGACCCCAATTAGTAGCACGCTCTTGCTGAAGGACAATAGAACAGCTTACATTGTAGTTTTAGGATTAAATTAAGAACTTACCCTAGAGGGTTTCCAACAGGACACAGAATGTCACATTAATTGACAGTAAATTAAATCATCATCGTCATATCAGCCGAAAATCTTCCACTGCTGGACAAAAGCCTCCCTCCCCCAAGGATTTCCACGACGACTGGTCCCGCGCTGCCCTCATCCATTGGCTTCCCGTGATCTTCACCAGGTCGGCGTGGGAGGCCTGCCTACGCTACGTTTTCGCGGTCGCCACTCGAGAACTTTACTACCCCATCGGCCATCTGTTCTACGAGCTATGTGCCCTGCCCACTGCCACTTCAGTTTAGCGATTCCGTGAGCTATGTCGGTTATTTTGGTTCTCCTGCGGATCTCCTCGTTTCTGCACGCTCCATTGCCCCTTTTTGCACGAATAGGAGGTGGGTTATGTACTCGCCGTTGATATTGATGCCGAGTCCACCCCAGTCCAGAAGCTTAAAAACATATTCCAGGGTGGCGGTGAACAGTTTCGGAGATATAACGTCTCCCTGTCTCACATGGCCGTAGCTAGGGGGGGGGGGAGGGGCATTGTGGGGCAATGCCCTACCTAGAAATCACAATGCCCTACCTTAAAAATACCAAAAACTAAGATAAATTATTATAATTAAATTGTTTGTTCATAGTGTAAGATTAAAAAAATTGTAGCGATAGGTATCTAAACTAATCCGAACATACCACAGTTTGTGACATTCATTTCATATTATAATAATTCTTTGTTTTCTGTATTTGAAGCGCCATAACATGAAGCGAGATGGGTCTTTTTAATTATAATATCTGTGATGCCCTACCTCCAATTCGACTCTAGCTACAGCCCTGCTGTCTCACCCCTCGCTGCAACTGGATAGGTTTCGAGTTCTAATCTTAGAGGCCAACCGACATGGTGGCGTTTTTATAAGTAAATTAAATATTTTTATAAATTCACATAGGTAGGTGCTTTCATAGCTCAGTCAATGCTTGGAGTGACGAAGCAGGCTTGACCCCACCCTAGTCTTAGTGGCTCGCGGCAGCGACGGTTTAGGGATGCGCGGGCGGCGATAAGAAAGCCATACGCTATTAGTTTGGAACGTAAAGGTTCCGTAGTAATATTTATTTAATTTAGGTAGTTTTTGAGTTTCATTTTAATAATTATTATTATTGGTTTTTTTATTAATTATTTTACGTAGGTTTAATACTTTATTTTATTAGATATTTAGTTTAGTTTATTTCAGAATTGATTTAAACTGTATTTTTGGTTTAATAACTATTTTATTTGTAACTTGCTAGAGCACAACGTTACACAGCATAAAAAATATCTCCAAAATAGTTTTTACATTTATTATGCTCTATAAGGAAATATTTCTTATTATTGAAATATGCCAATTATTTCAAAGCCACCATAAACAATAGCTAGATTTCTGTATAAAAGAAATATAGTTTAAAAAACTAAAAAACACGCTTTTAAAGCACATTAAAGTAAAAAGTGAAAAATAATTCCTAATATAAGCTGGAAACAATAATGAACGAAAAATATAAAGTATTATTGTGAAAAAGCGTGGGATGCTGATATACGAAAAATATGGCACAAAGCACCCAATTTTAAGTAGTACTAAATAATATATATAATTATAAGAATTATTTTTCACTTTTAAGTTGTTTAAGTTGTTTTATGTGGTTTAAAAGCGTGTTTTAAACTACCTATATTTATTCTTAAATTTTTAGTTTGATTTGCATTTAATTCTGGAGATCCTGTCCAGGATAATGAGATAATTATGACATAATATTATTGTATAGTCACTGATTCTTGATAAATGTACAAAATTTTAATTAAATCTGTCCGTTTAAAGTGGGTCAAAATCGTGTGCAAAGGAGTCGGTAACAAACATACATACATACATAGAGGTGAAGCTAATAAAAGCTCATATACATAAACACTAATATATAAACCTTATATCTTACAGATACGGGTAACCCAGTATGCGAAAATCATTACATCTGTACCTACTTTTTTATAATGACTACTTTCACACACAAAGGAGTTGGAGGTCTAAGTTTTATACCGAAACAGAAATTAGAGGTAAGTTTTTTTTTTATTCACAATTGGTAAACCCTTGACAACATCTCAACTGGTGGTAAGTGACGATGTTGCCGAAGATGGAAACGGGTTTACCAAGATTCCCCGACGCAATGGGGAACTGGCTATCTTATCTTCATGCCGGAACACACCAATGATATCAACATTGATATTTGGCGGCAAGACTTAGATAAGATGGTGATAGCTAGCCAGGCGGGCTTAGAAAATGCCCTACCACCAACCAAACCGAGTCTTACAATTGACCCCGCCATGAATCGAACCCGCGACCTCCTGTGTAAAGCCAGTGAACTTTGCCTCTGAGCTACGGAGGCGGTATTTTTAACATTAACACAGTCACGGGTCAGATAATTATTTATCTAATCCGTGGACACAGTAATAACACATCGTAACTAATGTTGTTTTAACATTAAAAATTAATGTTTTTTCGCTCGCTCCGGTAGGGGTAACTTTTTCAGCGACGAAGGTGTGACATGGCGATTTAAGTATATGAGGTATCGTTATGATTTAAGTGTGAAAATATGCGTATTGATTTTAATTAGGATGTTTTTTCAAAGGCAACAACTTTTTTGGACAATCGAAAAGAAACTGAAAAAGTGAAAATTATTTCACACGACTCTAGTCATGAAAATGCTCTTTATCTTACAAACTAATAATAGTTAGGAAGGTTGTGTGTAAAGTCGCCCAACCCGCACTGAGCCCGCGTAGTCGAATAAGGCCCGATCGTCATAATTCAATGTAGGTTCGAGCCTCTCGGTGGGGACGTAGATGGCTGATATGATGAAATGTAAGAAAAATAGATTTTAAATAAAATTATTTAACGTATTTGGGAAAAAATAATAATTTTAACATAGAAAAGTGTTAAGTGAAATTTTTCGATTGTGTGGAAAAGGAATTAATTAAATTAATATTTGTTAGTACACAGATTGAAAGGTTTATACATCTGGCATTGGTATCTTGTCGTATGTGGCACGGTATAGGCAGCGGGTCCGTGGACGATTTTTTTTTTAATTTAAGGCTTTTACTACTAATATGAGCGTTTACCCGTGGACCCCGTGATTCGACCCATTGATACGGCAATTTTATTTCCCTGTACATAGTCCGTTTTTGTTTTCGTTACTCTATTAATTGTAGGTACAGGTAGATGACGTCACACTTTCTAGCCCACACTCTGCGCCCTTGTCATCTAATATATTAGGTCTTTACCTATGAAATTGCCAATTGTATAAAAAAGTTTAAAGATGAAAATTAGTATTAAGAACAATAGTTATTAAAACAACATTTATTCTCAAAATAGCATTAGACCATTAAAAAATTAAATGGTGGTAAACATATGCCTTTTGTTTAGATATTTTGAGAGCACGGTGGCTTTAACCCCATGAAGCCGGGGTTTTTTCACCTGAAAAAAATCGCCTTTATCGAGGCAAAAAATATAAATTTTTAATTTTAAAGCTCTAGCTCTAGCTCTAGTTATAGCAGCAGTTTCTTCGTTACTAATGTCATATTTGGGTATACCCCGCATAAGATTTCGTCACTTGCAGGAAACTTCAAGATAATTAAACTAGTTCAAAAAAATGACCCTTCTGACCACTAAGAAAACGCCTTTATTCCATTTCATGGTACATAGCTCAGGGGATTGGAACATGAAAGACATGCCACTAGTTACCTATAAAAGACCATAAGTAGTGTCACTATAAGTTAAATAATAAAAAAACATTTTATTTTTAATAAAAATTGGCATTGAACTTCAAAAACGGAATCGGCAATTTCATAGGTAAAGACCTATTATTATTTGTGAACGCAATGATACCATATAGACCCATATATATTTTTTAAAATATTTAAACGCATTTCAATTTTCAGAAGAAGTTCAAATATCTAATCTTATTATAAAATCTGGAAAAGCGGTCCTGAATTTTCGTACCTGTATTTTTAAATATTGCTCTTATAATTAAATCTTTACTATTATTGTCTAAAACACTGAACTGGTTTTATTTAAATTACTCGCATTTTTTGAGTAAAGCACTTATATAATGCATTGGTCCGTAATGACTGCACTGCTGGCCACAGTTGCTGCCCGCGCTTTAAAGGCCGGGACCGAAGAGCGGCGCTACGTTGCGCTTTCGGTCATCATTAACGTGGCTCGCAACGCAGTCATTACAGACCACGGCAGCAGTAATGTACTATATGCACTTTGCCTTAAATACGGCTTCAAACTCAAACTCGACCTGAATTTGCTTAATTTCATTCCTCGATAATATTATATTCAACTAGGTACTTAATTAAGTATTCAATATTACAAGTATATTATACTAGGCACTCATTTAAATATAGCAATATCAATATTCTACTAAGTACTTAATTAAAAGTAGGAATATTATATTTTACTATTTAAATTACTCATTTTTTAAATGGTCTTTGTGGTTTAATGATGGTTAGTCCTTTAGCTTCACACCAGGAGGTCGCGTGTTTGATTTCCGTTGGGGACTAACTTTGTAAAACTTAGTAGTAGGACATTTTCAAAGTTCGCGTAGCTAAGCTACCACCATCTTATATAAGTCTTGCCGCCAAATAACAATGTTGATAGTATTGGTGTGTTCCTGTAAAAGGATTGAAGTTTCGCTTGCTTTGGGGAGATTGTGAAAAGCCCAGGCATTTTATCCCGGGGCTTCGAAAAATACTAAGTCGTCGGAGCCCCCCACAAAGCAAAGCTCTTTTTTAAGGTAGCTCCAGATATACTAAACGAGCCTTAACCTTACTAATGGAAATACAGTGTAAATTCTAAATAGCGATACTCAAGGGCATTTTGTGACGTAATTGAGAGTTTTTGTTATACAGAGAGAAATTAGCGTCAAAGTAAATCAACTGAAGCCAGAAAATTTTGACGTTTCAAAGAGTGAATCGTTATATCGAGTGACGTTATACAGAGTTTACACTGTATTTGCATTTCGTATTTTCTTGATTAGGACGATGTGTTTAAAATAATACCTTCGAACAATATTGCAATAGATTTCATTAAAATAATTCCTTTTTGACAGACCTTGTTTGTAAATATACTGGAGTTAATATCAGCAATGATGTATATGATATACGTGGGAGAGTTTTCCAACATCATACAGTTCCGGTCCTTCAGGCCCTTTAGCTACTACTGCAAGTTTTTGGAACTTCAGGTGATTGCAACGTTTTACAATTTGTCACGCTTTAAAACTATACTAAGTGTCTTAAAGCCTTGTGATTAACCTGCTTGCGATTTATTTTCGTGTCGCCTATACCACAATGCTTGAAGACAGAAGTCTTAAATTAGTGCGTCACTAACTACAGCGCAGAAACGTGGTCACTGACAAGTCCACATTAGTCCACAAGCTTGATGTCACACAGCGTGCCATGGAGAGAGCTTTATTTGGAGTTTCTCTGCTGAGTCGAATCCGAAACTAAGTTATTTGCCAAAGATCTAAAGTGACCGAAATAGATAGGCGAATCAGCCAATTGAAGTGGCGGTGGGACGGACACATCTGTCGCAGAACCGATCTATCGCACGTCTGTCGCAGTACAGACAAAGCAAGGTCTTGCAAGGCCGAAGATCGGTAGATATGATTGGCGATTAATAAGAGGCCAATTTCCAGCAGTGATCTAACACAAGCTGATGATGATGTTGGTTTTACTACCACTAATATTACGTGGTTATCTGGCTAATACGATAAGTACTCTTAGGCATTGTCTTCGTGTTTTGATTCTCACCCAAACCTAAAGGCAAAGTCTAAAGAATCCATACAGTCGTCCAACGGAGACGTCTAGACAGGGCAAACGCGCGAGGGCCAAGGGGCGAGACGGGGTAGGTGGATCCCTAAGTTTCATAGTCAACGTTGTTCATAATTTGGGGACATTCATTTAAATCAATAGAAAGAAAGTAGAAAAACAATATTTGCCAGAATACATACATGTAAAGATCTTAAAGTTAAAAACCGATCTGTCGCACGTCTGTCGCAGAACAGACCACTGGACAAAGCAAGGTCTTGCAAGGCCGAAGATTGGTAGGTACTCGTATTATTGGCGATTGATAAGAGGCCAATGTCCAGCAGTGGACTAACACAGGCTGATGTAGCAAAGAGCATTCCCTCTCGTACCAGATACGCTAAAACTACCAGGTTTATGATATAGCGTCCCTACTTACCTGCAAAGAGCAGTCGGTTTGAACAAATACATTTTTGGAGATTTTTTTTTATTATAATAATGTCTTGTTCTGAACAGTTAAATCTTACAAGCTGCTATGATGCTCTTTTTTTTTTTTATTCACAATTGGTAAACTCTTGACAACATTTCACCTGGTGGTAAGTGACGATGTTGCCGAAGATGGAAGCGCGCTTACCAAGATTCCCCAACGCAATGGAAATCTGGCTATCTTATCTTCGAACCGGAACACATCAATGATGTAAACACGGATGTTTCGCGGCAAGACTTAGATAAGATGGTGGTAGCTAGCCAGGCGGGCTATGAAAATGCCCTACCACCAACCAAACCGAGTCTTAGAATTGACCCCGCCGGGAATCGAACCCGCGACCTCCTGTGTAAAGCCAGTGAACTTTGCCTCTGAGCTACGGAGGCGGTTAAAAGGCTCTTGTAATTGCAATGAATAATAATGATGTTACTGAAAATGAATCCTTGGCGGAGGCCTTTGTCCAGCAGAAGACGATTTTTGGCTGATATGATGATGATGTTACTGAACATAGCAAAATTTATCATAAGTTAGAAAAAAAGTGAGCGTAGTAAGAGAATGGACTTAAAATAAACGGATAAACTGATGACAAACTTCAAACCTAAGTTCAGGGCGGACTAATTAAACATTTTCCAGAACTTTTTGAACAACCACCGCGTATCAAAGAATCTGGTGAAAATGGTGAGCCGGTACTCGCTGCACCTGTGGCGCGAATCGCGTGGTGTGCAGATCCCCTACTTCCTGGAGACGGCACCTCCCTGCTTCAAGCTCAACATCATGAGTGCCGCCTACATGCGACATCTACTAGAGGTGAATCAAAATTAATCAAAACCGTAGTCATCGATCACATTATTACAATGAAATTATAATATTGGAGATGTAGACAAAAAGATTTATTTCTGTCACCAAATTTTAACAATCTACTGATATTTCCTACGAGATTTTTATTATTTGCGATTACTTTTATGTTTGATACTTTTGTGAAGTTGTGCTGTGATCATATTGTTCGTGTACGCTACGTAATTAAGTATGCATTGATGATTGTTTCAGCATAGCCTATTTGGAACATGTGAACCAGCATTTCTACGCCAGCTAGTCGGAACGTTAGTTTTGTACAGATACAGAGAAGGTTATTATTAATTTATTTGCTTACATCATTTGCTTTACATACATAACTCAACCCCACTTAAATTATTGATGCGTATCATCAATAATTTGATGTAATGTAATAACCGCGGGAGCGTCGGTGACGTAACGGAGGTCGTGGTTCGAATCCTGCCACGCGCCAATGTGTTTTTGAATTTTGATTTCTTATGGACGTTTATCCGGCGCTCTTACGGTGAAGGAAAATCTCGCTAGGAAACCTGCACACGCCTGCGAAGAAACAAGGTTTTGTGTGAAGTGGCCCAACCCGCACTAGGCCCGCGTGGTTGACTAAAGGCCTGATCGCCATAATTCGGTGGGCATGTATATGAGCTGATATGCTGAATAACGTAACTAATATGCCAAACTGGCCAAGTAAGAGCCGGACTCACGCTCCTAGGGTTTTGTACAAACCACACCTTTTCACACTACTGATACATAATCATTTTCATTTTCATACTTAATCACATTTTTTTATTCAGTTCGAACAAAACATATTTGGCATATGTTTTAAAATAATTTACGAGTACTAAGCCGTTTCTTACCTGGAAGAGAGCCTAAACTTGGTGTGTTTTAAAAATACTTTTTTTGGGTTTTTAGAAAAAAAGTCTCTGAAAGGTTATGGTTCCCCAAAGCCTACACGATAGGTTTTAGGGAAGAAAAGAAAACAAATCTCATACAAAAATTGATGACGTTATTATAACTACATTTGGGAAATATTTTAAAGAACTACGGGCAAAGTTACATAATGTTGACGACTTAGCGGTTTTCGATCGTAGTTTTGTACGCCGCCTACTAATACAGCTATGATTTTCCGTGGATTACATAAATTAAGTTTTATTAATTTAACTATTTTTATTTTATTTTTTCGAAACTTACGTACATATACTCACCGATTGCTTTAACGGTGAAGGAAAACATCGTGAGGCAACCTGCACACACCTACGAAGAAAGTCGAATATTGTGTGTGAAGTCGACCAACCCGCACTGGGCCCGCGTGGTCGACTAAGACCCGATCGCCCTAATTTAGGGTAGGCTCGAGCCCCTCGGTGGGGACGTATATGAGCTGATATGATGATGATTTAATTTATAAAACGATATTTTTAGGAACTCCTTATCCGTAGGAGAACCAAAGTAATCGACATAGCTCTCAAAATTGCTTAACTTAAATGGCAGTGGGTGGGGTATACAGCTCGTAAAACAGATAGCCGTTGGGGCAGAAAAGTTCTCGAGTGGCGACCGCGCACCGGAAAACGCCCACTCGGTGGACCGATGACCTGGTGCAGGTTGAAAGAAGCCGCTGGATGCGGGCAGCGCAGAACCGGTCGTCGTGGAAATCCTTGGGGGAGGCCTTTGTCCAACAGTGGACGTTCTTCAGCTGATATGAGGAACTCCTTAACGACATAGTTTGGGCTATCTGAGTTTGGGCTTTATTGATTTATCTCGATGAGGCATTTGTGGGGAAGTGTATAAGATTCTACAATAAAATTCCAGAAAATGTTACTAGTTCGTCAGAGAATAAATTCAAGACTCATGTCATGTCTTGTCATGCTTGTGCTCTAGAGGATATTATAAAATAATAGATTATGTAATTGAAAAAGATATGTATGTTGATTCTATTACAAATACCATTATGTGAGACTGTGATCTGAATCATGACATTATGTAATAGACAATAAGTTTTGTCTTGACTATTTAAAAGTGTGTGTAAACACCTATTTAAACTAAATTATTTTGATTTGATTTGAGTTCTCTGCTAACAGAGGTGTCTTGCTCGTTTATGTCTTTTCTATGAAGCAACAAATCCCTGGATATTGGACAACACTAGATCTGGTTAGTCATACAAAAGAGGCTGGTTTCCGGGTTAGTGAATGTTCATTGGCATTTTTTTATCAAACTAAGTAGCATCTTGCAGAAACTAGGTAACTCGTTGATATTTTTAAAGGTATATACCTAATGTTATAAGTTCTCAAGTGGCTTCTAAAACTGCCATATCCTGTCAGTAACCGACACCAGCGGCTGAATGTGCGGTCGTAGCTCAGTACGACTTGCGTGGTTGCGCCGATTTTAACAGTTAACTAAACATGAGCGTGGTCATTACCTGGATCGGTTTGACTGTTAGTCGCATTAAAATACATGGTCGGCATTCAAAAGCTATGGGGTGTGAAATAAAATTTAAAAAACGATTAAAATGTGTACATTTTTGCATTTGACTCCAATCTCTCGTTTTTGAATTTTGACTGTGTTTGAACTTTGACTTTTGAATTCTTTATCCAAAGGTGTGGTGGTAGGGAACCCTAGAGCCCAAGTTCGACTCTGTTTTTGAATATGGTGTACTTACCCAGATAATATTTTGAGAAGGTAGTGTTTTTAGGATAATAATATGACTTTTGATATACCTGTACATATTTTCTTTCTGACTCAGTCAATTTGATTCATTCATTAGACTTGGAAACTGTGACATATCGACGGTCACTTTTCAATTCCTCTTCCCTGACAAAAACCATACACATAGAAGGCAAAAAAAAACATTTTATCAGCAACTGTTATTAGTAAATACCTTACATAGAAGTTGTTTAAACATATATTCAATTTCGTCCAAATCACACTTAGTCAATTCTTCATAGTAAGGTGTTACTACCTTTCGCTAGTATCCAATATTTTAAGGTTTACATGCAAAGAATAAAAATTGATGGACCTCTTAGTTAAATCGATAAACTGAGTGGCCAAATTGGTATAGGAAGTTTTTTTTTATTTGAGCATAGTTTCCTTGGGAAAAAGATTTTAACAACCTTGAGCTTGAAAATATTAGATACTAATAATGTAGCATGTTATTATATTTTTTATTTTATTTTATTAAAAATTTGAGTGCGTTTGACTGCAACTCACCTGATGGTAAGTGATAATGCAGTCGAGGATGGTACACGCAAACTCAAATAATGCCTATTCACTATAAACAAGACACTTCTAGACAAAATAGATAACTTAATTTCTTTCAAAATATCAAATAGAAGGAATTTTTACATCGCCGTTTATAATAGTAATATATGTACTCTATATTTTAGATATGCACGTGGTGAAAGAGGGTGAGATCACAAACGCCATGTATCTTATTCATACTGGCAACGTCGTTGAGTACGATGAATATGACGAAGAAGTTAATGAAAAATTTGTCGCCGGTGACTGTTTTGGCTTGGTAAGCATTTACAATCATCATTTTCTTGTTTTCGTTTTGCTGGTTGAGTAAAGTGGTTTTACTTAATGAACGTAAGTAGGTATTCTAAAGTATCCATTATAATATATGCTTTTTTTTCATAATTTTTTCTAGTTGCAAGGCCTTATTCGTGATACGCCCTACGCATACTCGTATAAAACTACAATCAAAGCTGAAGTATTGACGCTTACTCTAGATGACTGGGAACATCTTCTCAGATTATTTCCAGAAAGCCGATACAATATTTACAAGGGCTACCCAGATCATCCTTACAGTAAAAGTCCTGAAGACAGAGATAGCCCAGACATAGATAAAGATTTGTATGTCTCTTCAGACTTATCTCAGATAAGCTTCAGGATGTCAACGCCGGAAGATTCGAAAGATATTAAAATAACTGAAAGCATATCTTTATATGAAAGCCCATCTGAAGTTATCATAGACGGAGATACAGAAGGAAAACCTGTACCAAACTTTACACCATCACCTTTATCTATATCCTCTCGTGCATCAACTGCAGATAGAGAAAACGTAGCTAAAAACGCAGCAGCTCAAATGCTCGTAGCTACAACAATCTGGACACCGCCACGCAATTCAGAAGTGCCTGCAGAGCTAGAAAGTTTGGATAAAGTTGTATCTAAATCTGAAGAATTACATGATACCAGAACTTCTATTGTCGCTGAAGCAACTAGAATTTTATACGAAATTATCAATAGGACTATAAGATTGGCATTAGTAACTACAGTTTCAGAATCAGATATTTCAACAAAACAGCAGTCATCTTTAGTTACTTTAACAGGGCCATCAGATGCAACTTTAGTAGAATCTTCGTCACCATCAACTACCACAATACCATTAGATAAAACAGGACCCCAAGCATCAGTAAAAACTTTCAGACCTCCACCCGGCCCTTCGCTTGCAGATATTGGTCCTCCAGTTATACTAGATAATGTAATATGGCCGCTAGATAGTAGAAGCGAGACAAAAGAAAAGATTAGAAAATCTGAACGTAGTGTCATTAGTGATAATAAAAAAAAACAAGAAGTAGAGCCTGTTGCTGACAGTGATAAGAGCGAGAAGTTAACACAAAATGTTAATGATGAAAACTCATTTGCTACTATGTTCCAAAAGAGCAAAACATTATTTACAAGATCTAAACTAAAAGAAAAAAGTAAACCAAGTAAACCATCTATGATAAAACGATCTGTTGCATTTCAAGACAGTGAAAATCCAAGGAAGTTCGCTGAAGTTGACAAAACGAAGAAAACTCGAAGAATATCAAGTCTTATTCCACATCGCAGATCACGCGTATCTTTTACTTACGATGACACTAAGAGTATGCCTTCAACAAGCAAATATACCCCCGAAAATGAAGCTTCTTTTGATACTGATGTGACAAGTGAATCAAATCAAAAAGAACTAGTGATTAAAGATGATGAAGAAGAACTACATACAAAAAAGAAACCCGCAAAAGGTAATAAAAATAACAATAATGAAGATGATTCTAAAAAATAATTCTAACGAAAAGTTCTACGTACATACAAACAAAATTCAATACTTAATAGAAAAGTCCATTCGTAATTTTAGTTCTAACTTTATTGCATAATTGTTATTTTAGGTAAGTTTAATTCAAACTTTAATTTTTATTTTATATAATACGAGAATACTTTAGTTAGTTTATACAAGTCTTCATAAAAATAAAAAAATATGTTTTAGTTCAATTTTTAAAAGTTTTTTTCTTGGTAAATTAACCTTGTTTAGACCACAGCATAAAGAAGTGTAGGCAAAAAATATACTTGAATTTAATGTTAGATTTACTAATCAAGGCAAAACAAAATTTATCACAAGGAAGCCAGCATCCTAAAAAAGTAAAGTAGAAAATAGATAGGTACCTACCACTTATGCAACTAAGTCACAGAAGTTAGAACGGCAGCAGAGTGGGAGTTGAAGTGAAGTAGGATTAGAAATAGAAGTGGGAGTGGAATCGAAGTGGGATTAGAAGTAGAAGTGGAAGTGAATGTGGAAGAGGAGTGGGGTCGAAAGCATTCAATTCAATATATTTATTCAAAATAGGTGCAAATTACACTCTTTTTGATGTCATACAATAATAATAAAAATGTCATTTGTGAAGAATCAAAAAATAAACAATAATTAGTTAATAACGTCAAAATTAAATCCTTGTTATAAACCAGATTATGTCATTAGAACATGAAAACAATATGACACGAAAAGTTATACATAAAAATCATTGAATGCATTTAACAAGAATAGGCCAGTTCACACGGACAGCACCCGGTCACGAGTATAACGCGAGAGTCAGCCATCGCTCCCATCAACCATATTAGAGAGAAAGGAACGACCCTGCTCCCGATGCGCCGATCAGGATTGGGAGTGGCAACAGAAACAGGAGCAGAGTGATTAGGAAGCAGGAGTGAGAGCAGAAGCCGAAGCAAGTGCGTAGTGGGGTTAAAAACAGGAGTAGGAGCGGAAACGGAAGCGGGAGTGGGAGCGAAAGCAGCAAAACTAAAAACAATTCTAAATAATGGATAGTAAGATACCTATCGGAAATCTACTTATTATGAACTTTCAAGATTTACATGCTAGTTACGGGTGATTAAAGATATGAGAATCCTGACATATAAAAAAATGTCCAATGGTATGTCTGTCCGTTTGTTACTCGTTTAAGATAAAACTACTATACCGATTTGGTATAGAACTAAAAGTAAAGGGTGAAGGACAACAAAGAATATTTTTTGTCCCGAAAAATTTCGAAGTTTCACAGGGAACTGGGAAAACTAACGCACTGTGCACCCTCGAATGCGGGCGTAGTCCGGACAATAAGCTGTAACGAGCGCGTCCACCAGGATCCTCAACCCGATCCCTCAGGGGAGCCTAGTAAACTCATAGGTTCATTAGAATCCCCCTAACGCGGATATACAACGTTAAGCCCAATTCACACTATGGTAATGTAAAATGTTAAATATGTAAAATCTAAATCAATATGTAAATAAAGAGTATTTATCTTATCTTAGCTTGTCTAAAATCGATCGCAAGATTGCAGCCGACATACATACGTACATACGAACATTGCAAGTTAAATTGAAGCTTGTTGATCCTGAAGAACTGATGAATTCAGCATGATTCCCAGGGGCTTGGCCTAGGGGATCCTGCCTGGTGGACCAACCCGTTGTAACATATAAATTTTCAGAATTAATGAGTGGGCCCAATCATTTGGCTTACTTGTGAATCCCTCCAAATCACAAGCTCTTATTATTGGCGGGGTCACGTTACGCAGCCAGCTAGACATATCCGCATTACCCCCTTTAATTTACAACACTATCCCTATTGGGTTTACTAATACTGCCAAGAATTTAGGGGTTATCTTTGATACCAATCTGTCCTGGACCAGCCATGTCAATGAAGTCAGTAGGAAGGTGCATTTCTCTTTTCAGTCTCTTAAACGTTTACAGAAATTTTTACCCTTCGAAACCAAGCTCCTCCTTGCGCAATCCCTACTTCTTCCCATAATTGACTATGCGGATGTCTGCTTCCTCGATGCTACGGAGGTGCTCCTTAATAAATTAGAAAGATTGCAAAATCTATGCATACGGTTTATTTTTGGCCTCCGTAAATTCGACAATTTCTCTGAATTTAGATCTAAACTTAAGTGGCTTCCTGTTCGTCGTCGTCGTGATGTACACATTCTTTCTTTCCTTTATCCTTCCTCTCCTTCATATTTGCGTGATAGCTATGAATACATTGTTCCTAGAGATCGGCCTATTAAATCACTGTTGCTAAAATTTCCCTCTCACTGCTATGGTGAGTCTTTTTCTGTTCATTCGGTGCGACTTTGGAATGCCCTTCCCCACGAAATTCGCGACAGTCCTAGCATACACATATATAAGAGGAAAATAAAAGAGCATTACCTGACCTGACTTGCTTTCTCTATATTGCAACACTATAGGTATGTATTATATTATTATTATGTATGTTTATTATTTATTTTGTGTATGTAGTAAGTATATTATTTTTATTATTATTTATTTATATATGTATATTATAGGTATATTATTATTAACTTATACGTATTTGTTTTATTAACACAACCTATTTATTACACGCCTCTACCCGTTCGTATTTTATTTCTTTCTTACTTACTGGTTTGTTGGCAGAAAACTCTTACAGAGTTAAGCATACCAATTGTAAATCTTATGTTTTTTACTTATGTATCTCTCATTTACTGTGTACAATAAACAATAAATAAATAAATAAATAAATTTGTGTCTAAGAAAACCATTCATAAACTCACTATATATTTTGGTGAATTACCAAGACTTTAAAACAGCTAAAGCATTAAACAACATAAGCGAAATAACATAAAAAATAAAAGTAAATGTTGTTGAACTTCCTTTGTTTAAAAAGAGATATTAAGTAAATCTGAATTCAAAGTTTCTTCAATACATGTTCGTCGTAGCAAGGTATCGAAACGAAAAAATGAGATAAATAATGAAATGAGGAGATCCGCAGGAGAACCAAAGTGACCGACATAGCTCACAGAATCGCCAAACTGAAGTGGAAGTGGTCAGGGCATATAGCTCGTAAAACAAATGGCCGTTGCAGTAGTAAAGTTTTTGAGTGGCGACCGCACATCGGAAAACGTAGCGTAGGAAGGCCTTCCACGCGGTGGAACGACGATCTGGTGAAGATCGCGGGAAGCCGCTGGATGTGGGCGGCGCAGGACCGGTCGTCGTGGAAATCCTTGGGTGAGGCCTTTGTCCAGTAGTGGACGTTTTCCGGCTGCTATGATGATGAATTTTAATATTATTGATTGGATGGTTGGCAAATCAATATGAAGCCTGGTCCAAGAGCTGCCACAGATGTGTATTACATCAAAGAACACGAGCTATAAACTAGAGAATGAAAATGTCTTCCGCGAACTTCACATACTAAGTTGGCTGATCAGCTGATCGAGTTAGTATGGGAGAGCCAAATTTTTTTTTGCGATTTGACTATGGGTTCCATGGGGAAAGTTGTTCAGTTTCATGGGTAGAAGCACCAGTTAAAATAGTTTCAGCTAATTTTGTTAAACCTTATATATGAGCTGATGTGACCGTAAATCTAAAAACAAAATTAAAAACAGAATTGACTGGTTGCCACATTGAAGATGAACATTAATCCACGATAATTTAGTCAGTTATACGCGTCGGAATTTTTTTCATCTGGAAGATTTAACGGCGGTGTGTGTGCGCAATTCGCCGGCGCTAAGCGTTCGATGTTCCAGTGAGATGTCAGAAATAGCACACATTATCATTCCCCAAAAACGTAAATCAAACTGGGCCGCACTCAGGTACAGCTGGAGAATTCCATCTGGAGATAATTCTGGAAGCTCTGTATTTTTTTTTCATTTATATATAACTCTGTAATATTCCATATGAAGAAAGGTTAATGAAACACACATAACTCTTAATTTTACTTGCGTTGTTCCTAATCTTAGAAAAGATAAAATTAGAGTAATAAAAACAAAGCTTGCTCTAAAAAAACGAAATACTCACGAGACAGTAATTAATTATGACTAGTGAGAGACAAAAAAGATTTCTAAAATGTAAATAGTTTTTCATGAAACAAAGTCAACACTGTCTGGGAAATGAGAAAATTTATTCAGTAGTTGTGCAAACGTGGAAGAGAGTGCTCGGCTACCATTTGGTTGCAAGTCTTCATCATACAAAGTCAGTGCTTCACCATTCACCATGACCAACGAAGGCGTCAACTTGATGGCCACCTATTTTATTCTGCTGCTGTTGCTGGTCTCCTTGTGGATGCTGTATTCTGCTGTGTTTTGATTTGATTGTAAGTATACATTGCATTTATTATACGAAAAGTATTTAAATATCGCAAAGCGTTTGAGAATATTAGGTACGTGAGCAGTTAAGAGAAATGGCTATTTTTGACTTGCTCGTTTAATGAGTCTCAGGGACGGTATCGACTCAAGTCTCAAGCTGCAAGTGCACACTTAAATATGTTTTATCTTCTTTTTTCAAAAAACACAAAATAATTTTTCCGTTTGAAAGCCTGAAACTTAGGGCCATTATCCTCTAATTTAATTGATTTAGTACCTTTTTAGGGTTCCGTCCCAGGTAACGCTGCCCGTTCATCTTTTAGTCTATCCTACCTTTAAAAGGCTGTATCTTTTAAACCATAGGTAACCAGCTAATATTTCTACAGAATATGTGTAAAATACACAAAAAGGTAAAGGATTTACTGGAAAAAAAAAAATTAAGGGGCTAATACAAGAAATAATAGAAACCGGCCACGCGTGAGTCGCACTCCTGCTAAGGATCCTGAACTGAATAAAAAAAAGTATATGTTACTGCCGTATGTTTCCGTGGAGCGTCTATAAATGAAAAGCAACTTTAAGTTTTTTTTTAAATCCACAATTAATAAGCCCTCATCATCTCACCTGATGGTGGTCACAATGATGCCGAAGATGGAAGTGGGCTTACCAAAATTCCCCAAAGCAACGAGGATCTGGCTATCTTATCTTCAAGCAGGAACACATCAATGCTGTTAACGCTGATGTTTGGCGGCGAGACTTAGATAAGACGGTGGTAGCTAGCCAGGCAAGCTATGAAAATGCTCTACTACCAACCAAACCGAGTCTTACAAAGTTGACCCCGCCGGGAATCGAACCCGCAACCCTCAGGTGTAAAGCGAATGGACTAACCATTACGCCACGGAGGCAGTTACGGAACTCTCCATAACTATGTACATAAATGTAGTTTTGGTTGTATTTATTTATCTAGAGTAATGTCTTATACTATGAGTAGCATTGCTCGTTGATGTCTTTTCTATGAAGCAAGAAACAACCTAAAATTCGGTTTCCGGGTAGACTTCATGATCATCTTCTCTATGAAGTGAAGTAATTCAGGGTAGGCTCGAGCCCCTCGGTGGGGACGTATAATAGCTGATATGGTGATGATGAAGTGAAGTAGTAACTGGTAGTACTCGTCTTCTACAGGAAGTTATCGCCGTGTTATGCTCAACTTCAGGAGCTTTCAAGTCACTCGAGAAATTTTACCGTCTGTCTTTTCGTCTGTCACTAGGCTGTATTTAATGAACCGTGGTAGCTAGACTGTTGAAATTTTCATAGATGATGTATTTCTGTTGCCGCAACAATACAAAATATACTAAAAATTTTAAAAAGGGGAAATATTAGGGGTGTTTCCATACAAAAACGTGTTTTTTTTAACAAAGAAACTAGCGCCATCTAGTATGATAGTACGGAACCCTATGTGTGCAGTTCTGGCTCGCACATGGCCGCTTTTTCTTTCTAAACTTTCTTGCTAATTTTTTGGGTGATCATCATTATCTTTTTTAAAGTTTTACAACTCAGAGCAGCGATGACGGAGTTTTTTTTGCATATATAGATGAAACGAAATGTTGACCTAAATATATTTTTTTACATTATCTGTCGTGAAATTTCTCATGGTGTCGATTACATCCCTGTGCGATGACGCAAAAATTCTATCGTAAGCATCCCGAGGATCGAACCGGGATCAGTCCTCTTGTCCGCCTGGTCAGCCGCAGCCATGCCGATCAACGCCGAGACGGTCAACCTCGCCGCCACCTACATGATCCTTGTGATCATGCTCTTCTTCCTCTGGCTCCTTTACACCGTCGTCTTCTAGTTCAATGTTGAAGTGAGTGTCAATGTTCTATACCAGAACTTTCAACAATCGATTATCAGTCATAACGTTGTGAAACCAACCAATACCAGGCTACCATGGTCATCTAGTTAAATTTAGTTCAATGTTTTAAATCCTCAAGCTTGAAGAATTCCATCGATGTATCACCTCAACAGGAGTGCTAAAAAAGTGAGTTTATTAGGGAATTCAGAATTCCGAATTCGAGTCGCTGGCTATTATTGAACAGTTTATTTGGGATTTCCGCTCGTGGGACGGCCGAGGCGTGGGTGTTAACACTGGTGACACGTCGGCCCGCATCAGTCTCCTGGAACGTCCAGCTGAAGCAAGTCCTGCGCGCGCTCATCATGGCCAACCACGAGACCATGAACCTGTTCGCTACCTACATGATCCTGCTACTCCTGCTGGCTAGTCTCTGGCTGCTTTATTCGGGAATTGCCTAATTCCAAAGTAAGCTATTACGTAATTTATTAGTGGAATTTGTTATTGTATTGGTGAGCTGTATAAGAACAAGGTTGTGGCAGAAGTCAAAGTGATACCTACGCTAGTTTCTAGAAACGACTGTCAGGTAATCGTGGATTCAAGATCATCACAGCATGTTTTTTTCATTTACGCGAGTCATCACAAATCATGACCATCGAGTTCAGTAGGTACGTATTGTGTCTTGTCCCTTTTAGTACTAGAAATTCGAAAAATAAAGATGAAAAATGGACATTTATTTTAAGAACAAGATTGCTAAATAGCTACGTTCAAAAGCTTCAAATAAGCCAAGTCCAATGGACTAATATATTATTAAGTTAGTTCAGCATGCCTAGTCAAAGCAGGGCTCTGTCAACTCAGTTTTTTAATTTTTTTTGTTAAACAGCAGACTGGCCCGTTGATTAAATTGCTTATTCGACCATTTGGCTTGTATTGTTCCGCCTGTCAACATAATTATATGTAAAGTTTGTCAATATTAATATCATTTAGTTTCATCTCTCTTCTGGCTTACATCTCTTATCTACATTCTGCCATACTTAGCAATTTCACTCGTCTCTGCTAAGTCTTCTCTGATAATAATATGGTCCCGTTCTAGGCCAATAACACACCTGTTTACATTTTAACTAAGTTGACTTATCGCAACAGCATCTACATTTTTATCTACGTTTAGTTCTTTCTGTATTTAATATTTGACTCGTCTCGGTTCAGTCTTCTCGCATAATAAAATCGTCCCGTTCTAGGCCAATACCACACCTGTTTATATTTTAACAAAGTTGTCATATCGCAACAGCATCTACATTTTTCTGTACGTTGAGTTCTTTCTGTATTTATTATTTCACTCGTCTCTGCTCAGTCTTCTATAATAATAATATCGTCCCGTTCTAGGCCAATACCACACCTGTTTACATTTTAACAAAGTTGTCATATCGCAACAGCATCTCCATTTTTCTGTACGTTCAGTTTTTTCTATATAAAACCCTTAAAATATACATAATAATAGAAGGCCTATTAAATATACAAGTTCATTTCAAATAACAAAGCCACATTGCACTTTAAACTAAACAATAAAAGCTGTTATGTTAATATTTTTTTGTCTTATTTGTATCATCACATCAGCTCACATTTTTTTATCACCTTAAGATCGTCTCAAGTAGAATGTGGCCATGGTAATTGAAATAGACTATGAATATAATATGTTCAAGAATCAAGCAAGATAAATTAACAGCTTCTATTTTAACACCGGTCAAAGCGGAGCTCCGTCAGCTCGGTTTTTAACAAAGTTAACCACTGTATACAAATCATTGGCAACGGATACGGGTGAGATATTTAGTTTTCCATAAACCGAGACTAAAATAACAATTTCAATCCTATTTTTTTAAATTATAACATTATTAAACAGCAAATTTTTAACTTTTGCCTCTGAAAATTACTTCAAAATTGCAAGTTACGAATTAGAAAGCCATTTTACTTTCTTAGATAACAATTTTAGGGTTCGTACCAGGTGAAGGCCTTACTAAGCCTACGCTGTCTATCCGTTTGTTCGTCTTTTAAAGAGCTGTACTTTTTGAACCGTAATAAGTAGCAAGTAGAAAATTTTACAGAATATATATTATTTATGGGACTTTACTAAAAAATAATATTAAAAAAATATACTAGAAACGTGTCTCTAAAAAGATATTTTTTGCCTCATCGTAAAAACGGTAATATCGTACTTAATATTATAAATGTGATAGTTTGTAGTAGGGATGTATGTATGGATGTTTGTTACTCTTTAACGCTTCAACCACTGAACGGATCGGGACGAAACTTAGTACACATATAGGTTAGGTCCTGGAATAGGACATAGGCTACTCTTTACCCCGGGAAAACTTCTTATTCCCACGGGAAAATAATAAAACCGGCCATGTGTGAGTCTTACTCTTGCTAAGGAGTCCGAACAGATTTTTTTTCTGTCACTCGCCTTCATGTCTTTTGATTGAATTGAATAGGTATCATTATTGAAGGTGTACTATCGTTGATGTTTTTAAGTTTACTTATCCAGAGGTGTATCTGTAGAAGAATCAAAGTATTAGACATAGCTCTCAGAATCGAGGAACTTCAGTGGTAGTATGCGTGGCACATAGCTCGTAGTACAGGTGGCCAGGGGCAGTTAAGTTCTTGAGTGGCGACCGATGACCTGATGAAGGTTTAGGGAAGCCGCTGGACGCAGGCAGCGCAGAACTGATCGTTGAGGAAATCTTAGGGGAAGGCCTTTTTCCAGCAGTGGACGTCTTTCGGCTGCAATGATGATGATGATCCAGAGGTGCGGTGCAACGGAACCCTCGGTGCGTCAGTCCGACTCGCACTTGGCCAGTTTTTACAGTAATAAGGAATGTGATTGAAACTCCCACATCGTTGAGAATTACCTGATCGTATTGTTCCCTTCATGCTGATGAAGTCTGTGCAACTGTTAAAAATATGCATTAGTCACAAAATTTTGGGTATTTTTTTGTTTTTAGGTTCCTTTGCTAATCTGTCTCATTATTTGTATTTAAAAAACTGAGGGAATACTTTCTGAACCTCATGAGTTACCTATACCATCTTTCAATAGAAATGTTACAAATTAATAATGTAACATTAATAACCGAAAGTCGACTAAGGCCCGATCGCCCTAATTCAGGGTAGGCTCGAGCCTGGTGGAGACGTATGTGATCTTACATGATGAATAAGCGTAAAAATTGGTATCAGAATTGTTTAACAAAGAAATAATTTAATTTTTAGGTTAGGTTATTGTTTACATTGTTGGAAATTTCTATTGAAAGATACTTTACTGACTTACAAGTAAAACTACTGTGGCTAACTTCACTGTGCTGCTAGTGTGTGACCGAATATTCAAGACCAAGTTCGGTTTTGCGAGTCATGTCCAAACGCATTTCAGAAAAGCTATTTATAATTGACACAGTGTCGAAGTAGACTTCTATCAGAACATCATCATCATTTTGTAGACAAACTCTGTGTTCCGCGTACGTCCCTATATTTTTTCCACTGGGAAACACCATTTTTCTCTACCCATTTACCTACTGATCTAAGACTTCATTCGCTCATTGGGTCGTCCTCTCCGATGTGTTTATGTCTATTATTAGTTGGTAGGCCATTGGCATCATGTCACCTTAATCGATCATGAGTTTTTTACGGTCCTCGCCATCTCTGTCTGTCCGTCTTTCCGCTGGTTAGCTCAGATACTAGAAATCTGTAATTTGGCATAGGTATACATATGATATAAGCGTCGGTGGCTCAACCGGTAATGACTCGGTCCATCTAACCAGAGGTACCGGGTTCAAATCTGGACGGCCAATGTACCAATGAGTTTTTCAAAAACTTACGTACATACGTACCGATTGCTTTAACGGTGAAGGAAAACATCGTGAGGAAACCTGCACACGCCTGCGAAGAAACTCGAAGGTTGTGTGTGAAGTCGACCAACGTATATGAGCTGATATAATAATAATAATAATAAAATGCATATAATATAAAAATATCGAAAATATAATTAAAAAAAAAAGCGTCGGTGGCTCAACCGGTAACGACTCGGTCCATCTAACCAGAGGTACCGGGTTCAAATCTGGACGGCCAATGTACCAATGAGTTTTTCAAAAACTTACGTACATACTTACCGATTGCTTTAACGGTGAAGGAAAAACATCGTGAGGAAACCTGCACACGCCTGCGAAGAAACTCGAAGGTTGTGTGTGAAGTCGACCAACCCGCACTGGGCCCGCGTGGTCGACTAAGGCCTAATCGCCCTGATTCAGGGTAGGCTCGAGCCCCTCGGTGGGGACGTATATGAGCTGTAATGATGAATATAAAAAATAAACTATAAAATAAATATGGCTAACTTTAAAAAGGAAAAGACAAGACGTATATGAGCTGTTATAATAATACATATTATGATACCGACAAAGTTGTACAATTAAATATGGGAAAAAAATGTTTATCATACCTCCCCTACATGTGAAGTTGTGAATTTTTTTTCGTTGACGTGCCCTATCGTGTGGGGTATCGTTGAGTTGACGTGCCCTATCGTGTGGGGTATCGTTGAGTTGACGTGCCCTATCGTGTGGGGTATCGTTGAGTTGACGTGCCCTATCGTGTGGGGTATCGTTGAGTTGACGTGCCCTATCGTGTGGGGTATCGTTGAGTTGACGTGCCCTATCGTGTGGGGTATCGTTGAGTTGACGTGCCCTATCGTGTGGGGTATCGTTGGATAGGTGTTTCAAAACAACTGATGGTTTGCGAAAACCATTTGTCGACTAAGGGATCGGTTTGCGAAATATTAAGCTTTAAAGTGCTAACTAAACCTCTAGTTTAGGACATCTGAAAAAAATTGTAAATAGTAGGATATAAGATCAATTTAAAATAAAAAAACTGTCACAGCTAAGTAGGTTTTCTTAGTTTAGGAATAACAGTAGACCATCTTAAGTTGTGCGGTTGGATTTGTAAAATGTTCATAGATTTTCCATACAAAATTTTCTATTACCAACTGCAAACATAATTTTGTTTTTTTAAGACATACATTTATTTTTTGAAAAGACTACGGAACCTTACTTTGCGGAAGTCCGACTCTCACTTGGCCGGTTTCTATTTTCATAGAGTTTGCATCTATCAGTTTTCTTAGACCCCATGTGTGTATGAATATCCATTCAACATTTATGTGTATTGTTTGATGTTTCATAAAAACGTGTTTTTCTAAATCAGGTTCACAGTTCACAGCCCGTATATGGGCTGTAGTCGGAAAGCACTACCAGTCCACAGCCCATGTGGGCTGTGCGGCGCCTATGCACTTTCTATTAACTCTTACAAAATGGGACTCATTAGGACCGTCCTTATTTAATGCGGACTTGACAGAACAAAATGTACTTTTTTTTTAGTCAGACACACTTCCACTATCCTTTGTGTTGTGTTTTTGTCCTAACGTAAAAACGGTTGTGGACTTATGAGGCACGTATCACTGTTAGGCTTGGACTGTGAACTTGACGGTATTTTCCTTGCCGCCCGCCGCGTATTATCGTGAATAACACCGCCTGCGCAGCCGACATGCGTAAGCGCAGTAAAATCGTGATTTATCATTCCAACGCTTTCATTTCACTAACATTTCGATTTTACTGTCACCAACGTGTTTTTAGACGTTAATTTGGCAATCTGCCATATATTTTTTTGCATTGTTTACGATTTTTTGCGTTCACTTGTATTCAAAAATATTGTGTTGTGTTCGTTCGTCCATATTATTATAGCCACACAAGTTGCCATTATTTTGATTCTTATTTTAAGTGTTGGAAAACATGTTTGTTTTTATACTAAGTACCGTAAAAATATATTTTAAGGCGGTATAGTGCGGCCGTCCAGAGAATGCTGATTTGACACTTCATGACAGCGATAGAATGTAAAATTCGATGAATCTCCGAAATTGTAAACAAATCAATCTTTAGTTTCTAAGCTTAAAAAACATGAAAAAAACATTCTTTTTTTACTAAATAATAGTAACGGAACACATATTTAGTTTTATGTTTATGTATAAGGACAACAGAATGTGTATTTTGTAATTACATGAAACGTTAGTAAAACGTTTACGTTGTATGGTCATTTCTTCTTAATAATAGTGATGTTACCACATGTAACCATTGATAACGCATTTGTAACTGTTATAAATATATTATGAATAATTCATTACCACTCAAACAATTACATATTTCTTGTTGCGTCAGTCAACCAACCATAAAAGTTTCAGGCATAAAAGTGATATGTTTAAGTAATAACAATAGTAGATTGTACAACAAGAGAATAAAACAAGCTATTTTACCCGAGACGTTCATTTAGCAAACCGAGCTGGTACGGCGAGGGTGGATAGTTACGTTGAGGGTAAAATGGGTTTCATGCTCGAGTTTTACACTCTGATTTTCACTTCGATTATTGCAAGGAAATAATAAATATTCAACCGCAATACAACGAATTTGGCTAATTTTGACGAATAATGAGTTTCCCGCCACACATTTTTTTTTTCCACCCCCTTCACCCATTAAAACCCTTAAAATCGACGGTCCACAAAGTATACTTTAGCCTTGGGTTTGGCAACACTATTTTGGTAATGGTTATTTTATTTCGTTATATGTTACATCTACATGATAGGTACAAAGTATTTACTATGGATGTCTATGGGCACATCACTAGTTACGTCATACTAGCATAAGTCAAATCAGCATTCTCTGTACGGCCGCAGTATAGTATTACAGATTTTCGTTATTTTTGACGTCAATTACTTCTAAACGAAAGAAAACCAAAGGTTGAAAAAAATACCCTTATTGTTGATAATGTTCCTTGAAGTCAAAAGCTATTAGAAACACGATTGAGCAGTTTTGACTGGATAGACAAAAATCCTAAAGATACTACACCGTTACTTTCAACTCTAGTTATGACTAATATTTTGAGGTACAATTTTTTTTATTGACTATAAAATTATAAAAAGCTTGTATTTAATGACCATTTTTCTAGCAGGATCTACAATATTCACTAGATGTCGCTACCACATATAAAAAAAAACTTTTTATTTACATAATTAGAAAAAAATCTGAAAAAACAATTATTTAACAATATTTATTCTTTACGGAAAAAAATACAAAGGAAATTGAGAAATCTTTCTTTTCATAACTGAAAATCATTAAATTATCGGAAACAGAGATGAAATTTGTTGTATGGTAGTTTTTGGTTTTATACCTGGTAACATTTTGTTTTGGATTTCATGTCAACTGTGACGTTTGTTTGATTACGTTTCGTTCGTGATTTTGTGAATGCTTTTCTTTCTCGTGTGTGTTATCAACACGTTATCAAGTTCATCAGCTCGTCAAAAGCACCACAAAAGTTTTCTATGTTGATTTTACTTAGTGAAGTTTTGATATTCATCTTTTTTGTTTGCGCGGGATAAGATTAAATAAAAATGGCTAAATGACCATGCGCAAATAGGAACTTAATCAAAGAACGACCGTGTCGCCATCCCATGGCAAATTATATATATTAGTACTAACATACAGTATGGACACTCCCTGCCGCTCTCTAGATTGCGACCTCACCCCCTCGTCACCCAGATTGATACAGATTGGTTGTCGAACGTATCTAGGATTTAGCCGCCATTTTGTTTGTTCCGTCATTACTTTTTCCAAATGTCATTTCTGGCCCGTTGTATGAAGTGTACATGTACAGGGTGGCGTGGCGTGGTGTCCCTTGGCGTGGTAGAGAACTAAAAGAATAAAAACGCTCATTGTTTCATTATCAACCCATAAACATCTCCACTGCTGGGACTCGCTTCTCTTGCTCAACTTAGTAAAGTAAGGCCAACTTGACACCGGGGGCCAAGTTACCAAATTTTTAAATATTAAAAATTTTATTTTAAATTGGCAAATTTTCCGTACATTTTGGAGAAAAAAATCATGATCTTTCACACATATTCGTATATATCTACAATAATTTCACATAAAACGGACGTCCACTGCTGGAAATAGGCCTCCCCTAAGGATCTCCACGACGACCGGTTCTGCGCTGCCCGCATCCAGCGGCTTCCCGCGAACTTTACCAGGTCATCGGTCCACCGAGTGGGAGGCCTGCCTATATTACGCTTTCCGGTGCGTGGTCACCACTCGAGAACTTTACTACCCCAACGGTCATCTATTCTACGAGCAATGTGCCCCGCCCACTGCCACTTAAGTTTAGCAATTCTGAGAGCTATGTCGGTTACTTTGGTTCTCCTACGGATCTCTTCGTTTCTGATTCGATCACGCAGAGAAACTCCGAGCATAGCACTAGATTAGCATAGGTTTAGATTAGATTAATTTAACATCATTGCTGGGTATATACCCGAAACTATGATATGATGCAAAGCAAAAATATTTTACTTGTCTGGTTTCATTTACAGTGTCCACAACTTCTATATCAGCTGTTGTAACGAGTTTCAGCACTAGCAATAAAATCCAAGTCTGTTTCTCTTGGCTATAGGCATGAATGAGATCATCTTGCGGTCGCTATATCTTCTTACACTAGGAATCCATGTTTAGTTTACATTGTTGATCTACTTTTGATGTATTTTTTGGACTTCTGGAGGTATCAGAGGTGTTTAGAGCTCAATGGACGATATCTGAAGCTGAATCAACTATGACATGGCTTGTCAATTAAATTCTCATTAAAAATTAGTAAGCCGATTACCTAAAAACATTATCCCTCTTTTTTGTCGTATGACACTTTCGGGATCAAGACGAGTCTAACGACACCTCACACTTCAAAAATTCATCAAGCCGTTTAAAGCTTCAGGTTATGTCAAAGAAACAGACATACATAGAATATAGAATACATCGGAAACGTAACTTTCCTTTTTGGGCAGGCGAATAAAAAAAGGTGGCGTCTCCAACGATTACGCCAATGCACAGGAAAAAAAATTTGCCGCTTCGATAGATTGCGAAAGGAGGCGTGGTAGACGCGTCAGTTTCTTGTACTACGAGACATGTTGCTGTCATTCGTAAACGATTGTACTGTGTAGAAATTGCACATTATCATGGCAGGCTCAGCTCCGCGTGTTTTGGTGACAAAATGCTGAGATGTGCAATAATTATCTGCCAAAATTGCAAGTGGTAAAGTAAATTTAAAAAATGGAAGAGTTTCTTACCTTTCATTTTTCTATTCTGTGCGCCAATGCATGTTCTTGTCTCTTTTCAAGCGACTTCCAAAAAGGAGGAGGTTCTCAATTCGACTGTATGTTTTTTTTTATGTGTGTACCTCAGAACTTTTGACTGGGTCAACAGATTTTGATAATTCTTTTTTTATTTGAAAGCTAGTGCTTCCCGTGTGGTCCCGTATAAATTTTATTAAAAACCGGTGTAGTACTTTATTAGAACATTAACAAAAACCAAAATAAAAAATACGAAGTAAAATTGTACTAAGTTGTTGCGATGGAAGTCGGTTTTTCAACGTGTTTAGCGTTTTGATTTGACTGACTGACTTTTGATCATTTGGCAAGTTAACAATAAAATTATTTCAAAGAACAAACAGTTTTCTTGTAGCGTTGGGTTGAGAGCGTTGGTTTAATTATGAATGTAATTTTAGGCGGAATGCGTAGTGATTCGTCGGGAGCACGGATCAGATAAATAAGGTTGGATTGGAAATGTACGCTGGGCAGGCGCGCCACAAGTATGATTAAATAATCATACTTAACCTAGGCACGCATTCATACTTTTTATTTGCGTGTGGTTGTGTGTATCGTACAGACTCTCGAAATGGTGCGAGACACAATTGCAGCTCTGTGTTCTAAGTGTGTTTTGTTTATTAGTGCGCGCAATTTTTGTGTAGTGCTTGTGTAGTGGAGTAGATGGGTGGGAGACAGGCGGCGACGCTGGTTTTCAAACAAAAGTGTGACTATTGCCAATCCAACCTTATTTATCTTATCCGTGGGTTCAATTATGAATGTAATTTTAGGCGGAATGCGCAGTGATTCGTCGGGAGCTACGCACGGCTTTAGCTCGATGGACTCACCACAGCCGCACCGGGGTAATAAAGATGGAATGTTACTGAGGAAGTCATAATTATTTTTATATTCATATGTATGATTAGACGAACAGATGGTATGAAATCTGGCACGGTCGAAGAAATAATTCCTGTTTTTTTCTTTTTTCAATGTAACAACGTATGCATAGGAAAATTCTAGGAGATTGCGACCGAGTTTAAAAAAAAATGTAAACTCATCACATATAAGTCCCCACCGAGGGGTTCGAGCCTATCCTGAATTAGGGCGATCGGGCCTTAGTGACCACGCGGGCCCAGTGCGGGTTGGTCGACTTCACACACAACCTGCGAGTTTCTCCGTAGGCGTGTGCAGATATCCTCACGATGTTTTCCTTCACCGTAAGAGCGTGGGATAAACGAACATATGAAATCTAAATTCTAAATTACATTAGTACGTGGCAGGATTCGAACTTTGACCTCCCGGACAGGAGGCGTACGGCCCTAGCCGTTACGCCACCAAAGACGGCGTGTAAACTCAATCCCAAACAAAATCCCGCATACTGTATATCTTGTTATCCGACTGTCCAAAAATGACAGTAATGTGTTTTGTACGTCTGTTAATTTTTGATCCTGTAGAAGGGCTTGATCCATTTCTGATTGCGAGATGTCGTTAGATTCGTATTTAATATACTCTTTATTATTCTTTGTATATCTATGTAAATATAAAAGGAAACCGTTACTCACTGACTGACTGATCTATCAACGCACAGCTCGTACCACTGGACGGATCGGGCTGAAATTTGGCACACAGATATAAATTATGACGTAGGCATACACTAAGAACGGATCTTTGAAGATAAAGGGAAGTAACGGGGTCTAAAATTTGTATGGAGAAATCAAATAAATTACTCATTCACGCTTCAACGCCTCAACTTAGCTTTGCGAAATTTGACTTGCACGTAGCCTGTGTCCTGGAGAAGGACATGGATTACTTTTATCCTGTAAAAATAGCATAGTCCGGTATAGTTCCTGAGGGAACTGAAAAAGGATACTTAATGAAGTAAAACTTCTTTACGCACGCTTGAATTGGGGAGTAAGCTGATGGATGCGTGACGAGAGCGTTACGGAAGTTTGATCGGGTTAGGCGAACGGAAGTTGAAAGGGATATATAAATTAATGAAGGTAGAAAGAGAGATGCTATTTATTTTTGTTTACCAACAAATCGGTTGCCAAGGCAACAATATCGGTTGTCAAAACAAACATAATATTATTAGATAAAAAAGATTTGCACGATAACAAGAGGCACGATCGGTCTAATCGTTCGGCTTGTGATACTTTATCACGTAAAATTTTCCTCCTTAAAACGATTTTACAGTTCTTTCAAAGATAACTAAGGAGGCGGGAAATAAAATAGCATAGCCCGACATATTTCTCGAAAGATCTCTGTACATGTCATATTTTCAATCCCAAATAATCAAAAGTTTCCGGCAGGAAAGTAAGACTCTGTGTCTGGAATGGCATAATATATTAATTTAAAACTTTCACTGTTAGATTAGGCGTATTCAATATGTATTTCGTAACTAAAACACCTGATTATAGTTACAAAAATATGCCTTTGATGCCGGAAAATTGGGGAGGGTTCCCGAAGGATTCGAAGTAACCTATTGTTTTTTCTTCAACGAGGCGTGTCGAATATCGCATGGGATACTTTACGTGATGTCATACTTTTAATCGGATAACCGAAAGGTTCCCTCAGGAAAGGAATAACATTTTATACCTGGAATGGCTCAATGTATTAAGATGAGACTTTCATTGTTAGATTAGGTGCATTCAATATGTTAACACCTTATTATAGTCACGAAAATAGACGATCCCGGAAAAACGTGGTGATCCCGCCCGAAAGACTCAAATAAACCCATTGTTTTTCCTTCAATAGGCGTGTCGAATATCGCATAGTGTACTTTACGTGACGTCATATCTTCAATCCCGGATAATCAAAAGGTTCCTTCAACAAAGGAAGAACATTTTATCCCTGGAATGGCTCAATGTACTAAGATGAAACTTTCACTGTTAAATTAGGTGTATTCAATATGTTAACACCTGATTATAGTTACGAAAATATATTTTTGTTTTTTATTTTTGGTTTTTCCTTCATTAGGTGTATCGAATATGGCAGATATCTTGGGAAGTCGATGTACCTATAATTTATAAAAACTGCTTATAGCTTTAGCATGCCCAATTGCCCAATATACCTAGTCTGGCCATAAATTCTGTCCCAAACTTTTGAATACAGAATAACTCAAAATTGAGTGACAGTAAAAACATATAAACAATAGCTGTACTTGTGCTTGGTTGAATTAAATAGCTATGTATTGTATGTACAAGGTAGCTAAAAACTAAACAAGTTCAAATCAGACTTATGCCGGAGGGTTCCTCTGAATAAGGAACCCTAAAACATCAACAAGTACTTACGACAGTGATATCTACACATTTCTATCAAAATAAATCACGATAGCAACAGAAAAATGTTTTTTTTTATTCAGTTTGCGATCCTTAGCACGAGTGCGACTCACACTTGGCCTGTTTATACTTTATTTTAGTTTTTAAGGTTTTCACTATAATCACACCAAGTTTGACGCTCGCATGTACTTATTACTTTTTTTATGATAGAGCAAAAACAAAATACCTTTCAAAAATCATGAATCATTTTTATTAGTTAATTATTTCTTTTTTTTGTGAATCCGATATAAAACACGTATTATGTAAAAAAAAACATTTGGCTACTTATTACAATTCAAAATATGCATTGTTTTAAAGGTCGGACGATAAGACAGACAGCGTAGGCTGAGTAATGGGATCTCCTTGTCATTACATATTTGGGTACATAAACCTATAAAATAGGACCAAAAAAGTTTGAAACTTACCATACATGAATTTCGGAGAGTGTGCTCAAGAACTTCACGACTTCATTCCCTCAGCTCCATTCCACCTTCGGTCAACGAGACGCAGGGGGAGGTTTCACCCCTTTGTTGTTGATTTGATACTCAGCCTATACGCACGAAGCGTTACGCTTCCTCATTTATTATGCGGACAGCGATGGAGCGGAACTCCTTGCCTGCGTCTGTGTTTCCCGACTCCTATAATTTGGGGATCTTCAAAGCGAGAGTGAATAGGCATTATTTGAGTTTGCGTGTACAATCACCATCCTCGACTACATCGTCACTTACCATCAGGTGAGATATAGTCAAACGCCCTCAAATGTGTAATAAATTAAACAAAAAAAAACCGACTTCAAACGCACTAGTCGCCACTACGATTTTCGAAGGTTCCCTTCGATTTCTCTTGGATGCCATCATCAAATTCTGGTTTCCTTATCATGGTACCACCCTTGGGATATCACCTTTCCAACAAAAAAAGAATTATCAAAATCGGTTCATAAACGACGAAGTTATCCGCGAACACACATAAAAAATATATATATACGGTCGAATTGAGAAACCTCCTCCTTTTTTTTAATTCGGTTAAAAAAATTACTGTAGATCGACTAATCAATAATCATTAGTCATTAGTTGTTATTAATTAGTCTTTCTATTTCAGATATGGCCGATCAGTTTCAACTCGAGCAAGATGCGTGAGTGCGTGACAAGCAGCGGAGATGACAGTAGGCGAGGCGATGCCAAAATTATTTTAAGAAATCGCAATTTTAGTGATAAGTTGTTATGATAATTATTATTATACTAGGTACCCAAGCATTTAGGATATGAGTACGTTCATCTTCAAGATCATCTAAATGGAAATATAACAATAAAAGGAAAAGTAGAAAATCGTAGAAAATCTATTGCTGGGCATTCCAATCGAGTCTAAAATTGTTAATATTTTTATGAAAGACAGCTAAGTCAATAATGCAAATGGTCTAAAGTATGTGGACTTAGCTAATTTATATCGAGCTGTTTATGTTGTAAAGAAATGTTTATTTAATAAAAAAAATTAAACAGTTTTCGTTTTTATTGTGGGATGTGTGCATTTTAGTAAGCAGTCATTGATATTAATGGAAGACGGAGTTTTTACATCTCATCATCATATCAGCTCATATATGTCCCCACCGAGGGGCTCGAGCCTACCCTGAATTAGGGCGATCGGGCCTTAGTCGACCACGCGGGCCCAGTGCGGGTTGGTCGACTTCACACACAACTTTCGAGTTTCTTCGCAGGCGTGTGCAGGTTTCCTCAGGATGTTTTCCTTCACCATAAGAGCGTCGGATAAACGTACATATGAAATCGAAATTCGAAAACACATTGGTACGTGGCCGGATTCGAACCACGACCTCCCAGACAGGAGGTAGCGGCCCTAACCGTTGCGCCCTTACACACGCTTTACATCTATCAACCAGGAAAATTCCCGTTGGCTAGAACAGTCTGACTATCGATCTGACCACTAGGAAAGACCGGAATAAAATACCTAACATTTCAAGACCATTTGGGAAGTGGACATTTGGGGAATGGTCACTTGAGGAATTAGACATTCGGGGAGTGGACATTCAGAGACTGGACATTCCGATAATGACAACCTGAGGGATAATAAGAAATTTAAATAGTTAAACCTACTATAAAATATTTGTCAAAATTTTAGACTAGGCTTATTCTCACGAAACCCATAGTCAATTCTCAAAAAAAAACAAATGTGCTTTGGACCACACGACTGAAGTAAAACTTAATCACCGTTCGCGTAACGCATTCACCAGCGAACTCCCCAAGTCAGGCGTGCCGTTCGCCTCGTACGATCACACTTTTCGTAACGCTAGAACCGTTAGCGTAAAGCATTAATACCAGCTTACTCCCCAAGTCAAGCGTGCGTAAAGAAGTTTTACTTAAAAAAAAAAATTGAACTTCCTTGCAAATCGATCAGGTAATTACCTAACATTGTATGTTAAGGGTTAACTGGAGGGACGAAATCCCATACAAACGTACTTTCGTTTTAATTTCGAAACCATAAAACTCATCGTATTCAAATTTTTTACAAGCATTAAGATGATAAATATCTAGATCTGTAATTAGTTTTGGTTCGAAAATAATAAACAAAAAAAAAGTTACTTATATTACTCGATTTCGTCGATAAAAAGGGCAAATTTTTTAAGTTGCTATAACTTTTTTTTTGTTTATTATTTTCGAACCAAAACTAATTACAGATCTAGATATTTATCATCTTAATGCTTGTAAAAAATTTGAATACGATGAGTTTTATGGTTTCGAAATTAAAACGAAAGTACGTTTGTATGGGATTTCGTCCCTCCAGTTAACCCTTAAGAACTTTTTTTCGCGAGTTTCATGAGTAGAAGCTTAAGTTTAAATTTTTCTAAACATTTTTCATCCTCCTGTATCTTTATACTGCTGCTGAATTACGATTTGGAATATTTTCAAAGAAAAGGTAGAGGTATAATTCTGTCTTTTGCTGAATGTTGTTGATTCTTAGCCTGGCTGTATGCCAAACTAATGTAGGAACGCTTGCCTAACAGTTGCCAGTGATAAACAGATTGAAAGGGAATCCGAACGAGGGCGTGACCACACTAGGCGAGCAGCCTTGCTGTAGTCCAGAGGTGAAGGTGACCCTCTTTAGGGCCTATTGTCAAAGCTTTTACACCTGTCAGTTGTGGGTCAACTTCACCAGACGTGCGATGAGCAGCATTAGAGTGCAGTATAATAATGCATACCGCATTCTAATGAAATTGCCAAAGTACTGCAGTGCGTCGGGCATGTTCGCCGACGCCAGGGTCTCAGATTTCTTTGCTATACGTAGATCGAGAATTGCGGCTTTTTGGTCATGTATCAGAAGCTCAACCAATGGAGTTCTCCGTGCATTGTCCGAGTGCTTGGATAGCCCTATTTTAAATTGTTGGCTTTCCGTTCACCGGGACGAGAATAGAAAGTAACATTGCGTAATATGTTGTGTATTTAATTTTATTTAATTTGTTGTGTATATTTGTATGGGTATTTTTTGCCTGAAATAAAGATTTATTATTATTATTATTATTACTAAGCTATTGTATAGCTTTTATAGCGGGCTTTGAGGGGACCGAATCAAGAAATTTCGTAACGAAGATAAAACCTTACACCCCAAAAAAAAATAATATTGAGTTCTAAAAAACTTACAGTGCCATCTATCTATCCATCATGATGATGATGATGACGATGACGATGACGATGATGATGATTATGATTAACTTTCTTAGTGTTAATTTATTACATCCAAGGACTATATGGTACTGGTAAATACCTGAATAAAAAATATATATAATTGCATAAGTTGATGAAAAATGCTATGCAATAGCTTTACCGCAGCAGTCCCCGAGTGCCACACGTCTTTTGTTTTACCTCTAACACCGTACTAACCCTAGTACAACAATTTCAACAATTTCAAAGAACTAGATTGGCCCATGCAATGGTTCCATTAATAGAACTAAAGGCAAAAAAAAAGTTCGTGGTAGATGAAACCACACTGTAGGACCTCACTGGTAGAAAAGGGAATTTTGAATGCGAATCTGAGTTAAGAATCTGATAAGTCCAGGTATAACCGCCTTCGTGGAGTAATGGTTAGTCCATTCGCTTCACACCAGGAGGTCGCGGGTTCGATTCCCGGCGGGGTCAACTTGTAAGACTCGGTTTGGTTGGTGGTAGGGCATTTTCTAAGCCCGCCTGGCTAGCTACTACCACCTTATCTAAGTCTTGCCGCCAAACATCAGTACTAACAACATCGATGTGTTCCGGCTTGAAGATAAGATAGCCAGTTCTCCATTGCGTTGGGGAATCTTGGTAAGCTCGCTTCCATCTTCGGCATCATCGTCAGTTACCATCATGCCCTCTTGTATATCTACCAGATACGCTAAACAACCAGGTTTATCATATAGCGTCCCCACTCACCAACAGCTAGGTCATACAGTGAGGGCCGCTATTCCTGCCAGCACCATAAGGCGAAAGCAAGGACCAGTTGCGGTAGGTCTTGCCGCCAAGACGCTTGTCCTGGTACTCTGCAAGGCGAGTGCCTCGTGGAAGAGACCACAACCTACTGTCCAGGTAGGTCCCGGAGCTGTAGGCACGCTCACCTACCGCGGCTTTTGCTGCTGGCGGTTCGATCCCCGCTCGGGACGCCAGAGAAGCTGGCTCCCACATCACCGGTGTGGTACCGAAGCTGTTGGCGCGCTTACTTCCCGGCGCCTGTCCAGACTTACTCCTACGCGGCTGGATCGGCTGGAGCAGTATTTTTACTTACCATCAGTTGAGATGATGCCAAGGGCTTACCAATTGAGAATAAAAAATCGAATTAACTCAATTTCTCGACCTGTGTGGTCGAGCCTCGCCGATGAGATCCGAGCGTTTTCTGAGGGAACAAAGAGTACAGTAATCTACTTGTTATTATCAATCAAATAAAATTTAAAGGGGTTGAATTTTTTTTTATGGAACGTATACAAAAATCACGACAATGCCTTGCTTTGTTGCACATACTTTTTTTTAAAATCTTTAGGCGCACCATTGAACCTATACAGGGTGTAAAAATTGGTGTCGGTCCCGTTAACTGGGGCTTCTACATTATTAGTTTCATTAAACTGAACAATTTTTTTCTAAGAGTTTGCTAAAATGCAAAAAAATGTTTGAACTCTACATACAAAATGATCAGATGATTGATCAGTTTTGTGCATTTTAGTATGGAGTATCAAACTTTTTTTAAAGAATTGATTATATGGGTTCCTTGGATAAAGTTGTTTAGTACAATGAGTAGAAGAAAGCCCCAGTTAACGGTACCTACACCAATTTTGTTACATCCTTTATATGTATACTAGTGGATGCCCGCAGCTTCGCCCGCGCAGATCCCGATTTTTGCGGTTCCCGTGGGAATTTCCCAAAATCCTTTCTTAGCGGATGCCCACGTCATAACATCTACCTGCATCAGCCCGATCCGTCCAGTGGTTTGGCCTGTGCGTTGATAGATCACTATGTCAGTCAGTCAGTCAGTCACCTTTGAGTTATATATATTTAGATTGATAGAGGATGCAAAAACAAACCGAAAATATAAAAACAAACCGAAAATATACTAAGATTTTTTGCCCAAAGCGTCACATTGCTGAGTTATTTTAAGTTAAAGGCTGTCAAAAAAACTAATTTCCCTCACTTTCTCTCAAAATATCTCAATAACGTTACACTTTAGGTCAAAATGTCACAATATATTTTCAGTTTGTATTTGTATTTTCTATCGAAAAATATAGCCATAACCGTGCGCTGAGAGATTAAAAAAAGGTATGTACACAGGCCAGCACATCAAGCTACACACTTTGGACTTTGTACCATTCTTATGCCGAATGGGTAGAGACCAGAATCACACTACGAGTGTATAGCTTAATGTGCTGGCCTCTGTACATAATATGTATCATTATATTATATTGTTATTATGCCACAGAAGTTTAAGGGTTAAACTCAGTTCAGAGTATGTCTTGAGTGAGACTCAAGACGAAGATCTTTGATCAGTGTGTGTTGCCAGTGATGACATACGAAAGTGAGACATGTCGCTCACTATGAACCTACTAAGAAGGCTCCAGGTGACCCAAACGTCGATGGAGCGAGCTTTGTTCGATGCTCGGAGTTTGCCTACGTGATTGAATCAGAAATGAGGAGATTCGTAGGAGATCCAGGGTAACCAGCCAACGTAGCTAGCATAACCGCACAGAACGGAAAAACGCGCTGGTTTTAAAATTAGACACACACGACAAATAGAGGGTCCATATTTTTGTTCCAAAATTGGTGTAAGAGCCGTTAAGGCGAGGCTTTGTAAAACAGTTGTCTCTGTTTATCCCTTTACGTGTAAAGAGTCAAGACAATAACCACACTTTTGCACTTTTTTAATGTTTTACGTTGTTATTTCTCTTATGACTTCAATTTAAAAACTAAAATTTAGCAGATTCTCTGTAGTACTTAAAAAGAATTATCTTCATATAAAAACTATGTGCAAATGAAGAAATTTTATTGATAAAAAAATTCGTTTTAGACTTTTTTTAGACGTTTTAGACTTGTTTTTGGGATTTTTTATGATCGACTAAAGTACACACTATCGTTTAACATATTAGCATATTCCTTACACAATATCCTTAAGTATGTCCAATATTTTTTGCAAGACCCAAAAAAATTGATCTAGCAAAAGAGTTTTTCCGCTTCTCCACCGGTGCCTCTCCTTAACTGGGGCTTTTACTTATCACATGAAAAACTTTCTCCAAAGAAATAAAAAATAAATTAAACCCTCCATAAAAATACTATGTATAGAATGAAATAATAAAAAAAAAATACTTAATGTAAATATTTTTAAATTGCTTTCTTGGAGTTAGATATATGAGGACTTATCAATTGAGGTACATTTTACCAAAATAATTTCAACCGTATCGTGTCTGGGTGAGCCCAAACTTGGTATGTTTTGAAAACGAATGAATGTTATTATAATTTAAAACAGAGACTGTACTGTCATGATGTGATGTATTTTTAGAATTAGCTCAAAAATCCCTTTTAATTGATACCACACACGACAGGTTTCATAACTTTTTTTCCCCCATACAAAAAAAAAATACGTCATAACCCTCCTTTTTTGGTTGCTAGTCAAAATGATTTATATGGCCTAAAGATCAATCGTTATAATTTTCACGCTATTAATACCATTTGCTTCCCGGACTAGTCGTCGTGGGAGGCCTTTGTCCAGCAGTGGACGTCTTTCGGCTGATATGATGAATACCAATTGCAGCTGTTTTTGGCGTACCGCCAGGAATAACAGGTCTACTGCCGCGCACATCAAATTTCTCGTGAGGCTGCTTTCCTGGTGTGCGTGCGCATAAATTGCCGACACATCTATACAGTCAAATCACTCATTCATTGCTTTTGTATTAGTGTAAGTATAGAGAGAATATAATCTTATAAAACAAAAGTGGTTGATTAAAATAAACGAACGTATTATCTAAACGCAAAGAACTTTACTTTAATTTTCAGTAATTTACAACTCAAAATGAAATAGGCCCTATCTCAAGCTAAAACTTCCACCACGTCCGAATGCCGTCCCAAAAATGCGGAGCTGTTCTGCCACGCGCGCTGAGCTGGACCTCCAACATCAGACCGCCCGTAGTGACGTCATGGCGGTGGTCTAATGTCGTGTGACTACTCCCCGCCCGCGCCCCTTCGTCTGATACTTCCAACACGGTCTCTCCTGACCGTCGTTTGTCCTCGACCGACTGATCACCTTGGCCCTGGAGATCATCATCATTCGCTTGGTCATCACTATCTGTAATGGGAAAGAAATGTTAACAATCTGAAAGGGTAATTTTAAACAAACGCTGAAAACATCTTGTTAATTTTTAAAACTTAACATCATGGTCGCAAGCGTGCACTCTAGCCACCATGAGTAAGCACAAAGCAAAAAGCAAAAAATAATAGTTCAAGCAAGTCATCAAAATTACAACTAATTACACAAATAGCAGAGCTCCGGATCTCCGCTTTCTGTGTCGCATAACAAACGCATTAAAATGTAAATGCAGATGTTATGCCCCGTGACATAGGCGCGAAGTTCGCATATCACGACTCCTTGGCACGTAACATAGGCCCGAAGTTCGCATAATACGGCCACCATGGCAGAGGCCCTCGAAGCATGCCATGCCAGCCAAACCAGGCTGCCAGCCAATCCAGGCTGCCAGTACACGTCAGGGAGTAGACACCTCTATAACGTGACTGAAACCGACTCACCACACAGGAAGAAGCCTTCATCGAATAGTAAGTTCAGTAGCAGCCCGCGCACGCCTCCCACACGCCCCAGCGAGAAGTGACAGCCATTATGTATAAAGCAACACCCGGACCATCCCACTTCTGATCTTATAAAACAAAAGTGGTTGATTAAAATAAACGAACGAATTATCTAAACGCAAAGAACTTTACTTTAATTTTCAGTAATTTACAACTCAAAATGAAATAGGCCCTATCTCAAGCTAAAACTTCCACCACGTCCGAATGCCATCCCAAAAATGCGGGGCTGGTCTGCCACGCGCGCTGAGCTGGACCTCCAACATCAGACCGCCCGTAGTGACATCATGGCGGTGGTCTAATGTCGTGTGACTACTCCCCGCCCGCGCCCCTTCGTCTGGTACTTCCAACAATAAAGTAAAAGGGTGAGTGTGGGTAGAGGGGGGAGGGGGGGCCGTATGACAAGCTAGTATAAGTAAGGTAAGGGTGTCTCTCGCTGATTTGATCTGTAACTTGATTCTCTTATCGTGTGGCAAGTGGCAAATTATTTACCGTGTTATGCAAGGGGACGACGGCGGTTGTCTGTTATTGTTACTTGATTAATTTTACTCTGTTAAAGCTGCGAATCTGATGAGTAAAGAAGCACCTTTTACATAAGAACACAGGCCAAACTCCACACACACAGGTCTTCTCCCGCGCACATCAAATTGCACGAGAAACTGCGCTCGTGGTGTGAGTGTAAATTGATGTGTAGCTCTCATAGATTTATGACCAATTTATCGACCTTACAAATGCAGAAACTTTTAATTTTATTAAAAATTTGAGTGCGTTTGACTGCAACTAACCTGATGGTAAGTGATGATGCAGTAGAGTATGGTACACGCAAACTCAAATAATACCTATTCACTCTTGCCTTGAAGATCCTCAAATTATAGGAATCGGGAAATACTGACGCAGGCAAGGAGTTCCACTCCTGCGCTGTACGCATAATAAATGAAGAAGCGTAACGATTCGTGCGAAAAGGTGGAACATCAACAACAAAGGGGTGCAACCCCTCCCTGCGTCTCGTTGACCGACGGTGGAATGGAGCAGGGGGAATGAGGTCGTGAAGTTCTTGCGCGCACTCTCCGAAATGAATTCGATAGAATACTGACAGACAGGTGACTTTGCGGCGATGCCCAAGGCTTTGGAGGTTGTCATTGACTAGCTCGTCACCAATGAGTCTCCGTGCGCGTCAGTCGATGGCATCCAAGGTATCCAGCTGATTCCAAAAGGTGTTTTTGATTTGAAACTCAGATTCAAAATGGAGATGCAGCCGCAAGAAGAGATATGACGGAACATATTAAAACAGGAAATAACCTACAAATTACTTATAATAAAAAGATCTGAAATAAAGTTAAATAGTTGTGGGAGCAACTTTCATGCAATTCCGAATTGCTGGTCATAAAATATACCTAATAAATAGCTTCCGGTAAGTACCTCACAGAACTGGACTCGTATGGTGTTTTTCTGAAATGTTCAAGTACGACTTAATTTTTATTTCTAGTACTACGACTTTTACTTTTACTTTCATCATTACGTCAGTCCATCCGTCCGTCTATCACACAGTTAAGGCGTCAATTTTTTTAGACTTTCAATACAAATTGATCAGTTACGTCGATGATTTGTATGGTAGGGCCAAAAAAAGATATAAATTATGAAAAAAAATTGACACATGTCCTAATAATAATAAAATGGTTGACGTCGTGTTCTTATCCGCCATTTTAAACTCACCTTGTAAATCTCAAATATGAATTACAATAAAACACTTCTGCCATTTTCCCATGATTTTTTTTCCTTTGAAAAATGAACGAAAATTACACCCACCTCACAATAGAGTTACTATCACAAAGAATTACAAATTACAACATTATGGAATATAAATATACATAATATTACTTATAACTTAAAGTAAAACTGTAACGGGGCCGTGTCTGTAAAGATGAAATATTTTGGAATAACTGTGGTGGACATTATTAACGATATGGCCAAAACAACGACTTTTGGAATTTTAATCTATCTGTCTGTCTGTATGTTCGTGCATCACGCAAAAACTACCAAGCCGACTTTGATGAAATTTTGTATGGTTGTTCCTTACAGCCCGGGTTAACATACAGGATAATTTTGTATGCCGAAAAATTCACGAGTGCCCGTGGGAAAATTCAAAACCTCCACTTGGACAAAGTCGCGTGCACAGCTAGTCTAAAATAAACCACATCTGAGCTCTCCCGTTGCAAAGGTTGCGTTGCCACGATGTATTGCTACGGACAATCCTTTTTCCAGGAAGGCCCCGGAGCGGGAGCCAGATCATTTATCCCTCCTCAGACCCCCACCATAACCCATTCGTCTCAACAGAGAATGGAACAAACGTACAAACTATAATCATAACCACTTGTATCAGGTTGCCTGGAAGAAATTGCTACCTAGCAATAAGGCCGCCTATTGTATAGGCTTTCTTCTATATTGTTAATTTTTTTTACGTTGTAATGCAATAATGAATATTGTATTGTATTGTAGTGTAGTGTATTGTATTGTATTGTATCGTATTTTAATCTACATATTTAACTGACCCGGTGGTCCGGTGGTTACAACTGCTGCCTGCTGGACCGAGCATCGTGGGTTCGATTCCCATTCAGGGCAAACATTCATTTGTCACTGAATAATTCTTATTGTCCTTGTATAGGTACCTATTAAGTTCCTAATAAGGACATAAAAAAAACTACTGAGCCATAAAAACGACATAAGAAGAACCAGTTTTTGATAATAAGATACCAGCCACGCGACACGTAGTTTTTTCGGTCGGTCGTGTAGAGCCGGTATTGTATCACAGTATATAGGAGATATTCCAATACGTCGTTGACGGAAGCGGAGTTAGCACGTCTGTTTAGCCGAAAAGATGTCAAATTAACACAATATACACACAACATGTTAAAAGGAATAGTTGTTCTTGTTATTATATTTTTAACAATTTTAACTCTACTGGCTGTTGTGGAGTCCTGCGCTCGTGCTTACAGGATGAAGAGTGTAGGAGGAAACTGCGTTTGTGGAGCAGTAAGTATTATACATTGTTAAGTCTTTTTCTTATTAAACTCTTTACAATTGTTTTTATTTCATCATCATCATATCAGCTGAAAGACGTCCACTGCTAGACAAAGGCCTTCCCCAAGGATTTCCACCAAAACCGGTCCTGCGTTGTCTGCATCCAACGGCTTGCCGCGACCTTCACCAGGTCATCGGTCCACCGTGTGGGAGGCCTGCTTAAATTATTGATTGTATACCATTTGTACAAATATTTGATGTATCTATCAACATATAAGCTTTAATAGCTCCGGCTTGAAGATAGCCAATTCCCCATTGCGATGGGGAATCTTGGTAAGCCCGCTGCCAACTTCGGCGTCATCGTCACTTACCATTAGGTGAGATGATGTCAACGACTTACCAATGGTGGATATAAATAAAGTTTTCCCCCACATTCCATATTTGATTAGGAAAATAGATGTAAGGGTTCAGCTAGCGTGTACAACTACACAGATACTTAATATTATTTATTTATTATTCAATAATTTTAAAAAAAGGAAACACGTTCTACATTTTTTTTCCAAAAATTGTTTTACAGTACTCTCCACGTTATTATATACCTATATAAGGTGTAACAAAATTAGCTGAAACTATTTTAACTGGTGCTTCTACCCATGAGACTGAACAACTTTTCCCATGGAACCCATAGTCAAATCAGAAAAAATATTCGGCTCTCCCATACTAACTCGATCAGCTGATCAGCCAACTTAATATGGGAAGTTCAACATTTTTTTTGAGATTTGACTATAGGTTTCATGGGGAAAGTTGTTTAGTTTCATGTGAAGAAGCACCAGTTAAAATAGTTTCAGCTAATTTTGTTAGACCTTATATATACAGGGTGTAAAATAATTGGTGTAGGACCCGTTAACTGAGGCTACTACTCATCATATTAAACAACTTTCCCCAAGGAACATATAGTCAATTCTCGAAAAAAAATTTGGACCCTCCATACTAAAATGCACAAAATTGATCGATCAGCTGATCGATTTGTATGAAGAGTAATTTTTTTTTTTTGAGATTTCAGCAAAGTCGTAGAACAAAAGTTGTTCAGTATGATGAGTAGAAGCCCCAGTTAACGGGACCTACACCAATTTAGTTACATCCTGTAAGTATATTATCTTTGCCAAATTTCAGCTCTTTACTACTAAGTCTAGGAGCTAGGCCGCGGACAGACGGACAGACAGATATGACGAAAGTCGAAACTATAAGGGTTCCTTGTTGTACTACGGAACCCTAAAAACAAAAAACTAATTAAATTTAATCACTACATTTAGACATCGAGTATAATATTATGTTCCTACAAGCATTTTGTTTACTTAAACACCATGTGTAGTTCATTTGAAGCGAAAATATCAATGGAAAACTGGTTTATTTTTACACTATACGATATGTTTACATGTTTGGCTATTTCCAAACAACTCAACGGGTGTCTAAACCTGAGATCAAGTTTTTCCCACTCAAGTAAGTACAGAAATATACAAATCAGATTATTTTGCGTCTTGTTTTGTAGGTTTGTCGACGTTTTTTAAGTGTTTGACTTATGGGGACTAAATTAATGTGAAGATTTTTATACCGCCTCCGTAGCTCAGAGGCAAAGTTCACTGGCTTTACACAGGAGGTCGCGGGTTCGATTCCCGGCGGGGTCAATTGTAAGACTCGGTTTGGTTGTTGGTAGGGCATTTTCTTAGCCCGCCTGGCTAGCTACCACTATCTTATCTAAGTCTTGCCGCCAAATATCAATGTTGATATAATTGGTGTGTTCCGGCATGAAGATAAAGATAGCCAGTTCCCATTGCGTTGGGTAATCTTGGTAAGCCCGCTTCCATCTTTGACAACATCTCAACTGGTGTTAAGTGACGATGTTGCCGAAGATGGAAGCGGGCTTATCAATTGTGAATTTAAAAAATACATATATTTTGATCAGCCAGCTGATCGAGTTTTTTTGCCAATTAACTCTTGGGATAAGGTCAGTATATGAGTAGAAGTGGCAGTAACTAACACACAAATTTAACACACGAATTTTGCTACATCCTGTATAATCAGCGCAAGACCGGTCGTTGTGGAAATCCTTGGGGGAAGCCTTTATTTATCAGTGGACGTCTCTCGGCTAATGTGATCATGATAATAATATAATGATCCTAACAAGTTTGCACATTCTATTACCTATTTAAATTATCTATCATTAATTTATAATAATAATAATAATATCTGACGAAAATAAGCAGTAATATGGTCAATACCACGGATAAGATAAATAAGGTTGGATTGGCAATAGTCACACTTTTGTTTGAAAACCAGCGTCGCCGCCAACGCCTGTCTCCCACCCATCAACTCCACTAAACAAGCAATAATAATACATACACGAATTGCGCACACTAATAAACAAAACCCACTTAGAACACAGGGCTGCAATTGTGTCTCACACCATTTCGAGAGTCTGTACGTTACACACAACCACACGCAAATAAACAGTTTGAACGAGTGCTTCGGTTAAGTATGATTATCTAATCATACTTGTGGCGCGCCTGCCCAGCGCACATTTCCAATCCAACCTTATTTATTAATACCTTTCAGTAATTTACCTAAGCATTTGTAAGTGAATATCACGCAGACTACCTATGTGTACATACGTGGTTGCTCTGCGCGTGCGCACGGGTTCATCGGATGCTTTATGTTATGTATGTATGACGTAACATCGCATAATCAAACGTTTTGTCTAACAGTGTCACGGTAAGGCTGTGGGAACTTAAAACTTGAGATATTAATTATTACTATTTATATTCGTCAGGTAACAGAGATCCATATTTGATTAGTAGGAGTCGCAAGAATCTGGATCCATAAATAGCATTTTACAATAGTCCTTCCTTACTAATATTATAAACGCGAAAGTTTGTATGTATGAATGTTTGTTACTTTTTAGGGTTCCGTACATCAAAAGGTAAAAACGGAACCCTTATAGGTTTTTTTTTAATGCACAATTGGTAAACCCTTGAAAACATCTCACCTGGTGGTAAGTGACGATGTTGCCGAAGATGGAAGTGGGCTTACCAAGATTCCCCAACGCAATGGGGAACTGGCTATCTTATCTTCATGCCGGAACAAACCAATGATATCAACATTGATATTTGGCGGCAAGACTTACATAAGATGGTGGTCGCTAGCCAGGCGGGCTTAGAAAATGCCCTACCACCAACCAAACCGAGTCTTACAATTGACCCCGCCGGGGATCGAACCCACGACCTCCTGTGTAAAGTCAGTGAACTTTGCCTCTGAGCTACGGAGGCGGTTCACTTTGTTGTCCGTCTGTCTGTCTGTCAAGACTCTTTTTCTCAGAAACGCATGGAGATATCAATCTGAAATTCATATCAAATACTCAGGTCTACTAACCCTTGGAGCTGTGAAAAAAACAAACTTCTAAGTCAACGCAATCAAAAGATACAGCCGTTTATGTCGCAAATTTTCGACACTCGCAAGGAAATCAAAACCTACAGGGTACTTCCCGTGAACTCAGAATCTTTAAATTTGGTACAAAGCAACTACTTATAGCACAGATAAAGGAAAATCATACAATAAAAAATATTTTTAATAATTTTAAACTTACTACCTCTTTCCTCATGAACGCGTATAGGTATTAAATTTAAATTCATATCAAATACTCAAGTCTATAACACCTTTAAGCTGTAACAAAATCAAACTTTTATGTCAAGTTAAGTCTGAATTTGCTCGCAAATTACCTACGTTTATGCAACCTTTCTTGTACAACAGAATAATAAGGCACTGTGATATTAAGAAAACAACGGTTAGGGAAGCTAAGAGACTTATCAGAGACTGGTTGCAGAAACTCTCTTACGCGGATACAGAAAACCTTCTCAAGCCTATTATATAACAAGAATCCTCCTAAACCTCTCCCACATACAAACACACACTCACTTACACTAAATGACACATAAATACACTCACGCAGACACACACACACACACACACACACACACACACACACACACACACACACACACACACACACACACACAACTTATACTATACGCTACTTATTTTTTTTATTTTTTTGTTCCATTAATTAATTATTTTAGTACTATTAACATGTTAAATAGTAGTACAGTGTGAACAGTTTCTTCAGTGATTAATAATTATATAGTATTTAAAAATTAAATATGTAGTTAGTTCAACAAGCAGTATCTACGTTGTCTAATCTATTGTTGGTGCCCAAGATACAGGCTGTGCCTAGTTTGGGACCGATATGTACACATACTTTGTAAATAACTGTTTTAAATAAATTATTTGTATTTGTATTTGTCAACGCAATCAAAAAATCAGCCATTTAAGCCGCATCTTTTAAAACTCACAACTACTCGCAAGGGAATCAAAACCTAAAGGATACTTCCAGCCTACTATATTACGGTTCATGAAATACAGCCTGTTGACAGACTGACAGACGGACAGACAGACGTTTGGACAGCGAAGTCTTAGTAATAGGGTCCCGTTTGTACCCTTTGGTTACAGAACCCTAAAAAGTACCTGTAATTAAGGAAGATGTAAAAAAGTGTTGTTTATTATTTTAACTTAAAAAAATACTTAGCTGTATAACAATTTAATTTTTGATAATTTTTTGAAATAAAAACTGACTTTATTACACTATAAGTAGGGTTTGAAGGCCCAACTGATTCCTGTACGGAACAAGCAACAACTTTGCTGGGCCTTGCAAAACAAATTAACAGTTTTCAAAATAAATGAAAATGGCTATGTAAATGTTAAAGAGTAGTGATCAAATCACAAACGGATATGTAAATTTTAAAGAGTCGTTTTTTTAATTTTTGTTTATTCGCAATTGGTAAACACTTGACAACATCTCACCTGGTGGTAAGTGACGATGTTGCCGAAGATGGAAGCGGGCTTACCAAGATTCCCCAACGCAATGGGGAACTGGCTATCTTATCTTCATGCCGGAACACACCAATGATATCAACATTAATATTTGGCGGCAAGACTAAGATAAGATGGTGGTAGCTAGCCAGACGGGCTTAGAAAATGCCCTACCACCAACCAAACCGAGTCTTACAATTGACCCCGCCGGGAATCGAACCCGGGACCTCCTGTGTAAAGCCAGTGAACTTTGCCTCTGAGCTACGGAGGCGGTTAAAACTAGTGATCAAATCAACACGACGTAATCAAAATATATTTAAAAATCGTAGCATAAACAACTTAAAACTAACGTTTTAAGGTAGCGAAAACTTATAATATCAGTAGTCGTGACCGAGGTCAGCGAGCAAATGAGCGTCAATAAACAAATGGCGGCCGCGCACGGCGCACTCCGCATTTCTGCATTTCTATTGATCTATTTCACGCGTGCTTTGAAGTTGGCGCAAATCTAACGTATTTTTGTTGGTTTTCTGCGCTTGGGTCTTGTCTGTTAATCGGTATTCTATCGAATTTATTTCGGAGAGTGCGCGCAAGAACTTCACAACCTCATTCCCCCGGCTCAATTCCACCGTCGTTCAACGAGACGCAGGGAGGGGTTGCACCCCTTTGTTGTTAATGTTCCACCTTTTCGCACGAAGCGTTACGCTTCCTCATTTATTATGCATACAGCGAAGGAGTGGAACTCCTTGCCTGTGTCAGTGTTTCCCGATTTCTATAATTTGGAGATCTTCAAGGCAAGAGTGAATAGGCTTATTTGAGTTTGCGTGTACCATCCTCGACTGGATCATCACTTACCATCAGGTGAGTTGCAGTTAAAAGCAATCATATTAAAAAAAACTGGGCTTTCTTACCCAACAGTACTTTGGTAAGCTGAAATTTTGCAGAGATCATTTGTATTATAGGAATTATAAGAATTGAACACGTCCGCATTTTTAGTTATGGATAAGGGATAAGTTATGAATGGGAACAAAGTCACGGGCACCCGCTAGTGGTAAATAATGTGTCGCATTTTGTCAACATTGGGCAACGCAGTAGTTCAACTGGTAGGAGACTACTGAGAACGCGCGAATTTTTAAAAGGTAGCTATTTATAGGGTAACTTTTTATAAGGTAACTTTTTATAGGGTAACTTTTTATAAGGTAACTTTTATAAGATAACTTTTTATAGGGTAAATTTTTATAAGGTAACTTTTTACAAGGTAACTTTATAAAAGGTAACTTTTATAAGATAACGCTTCTACGACGAAAAGCGGCAAGTGGAAGATGATGTTCCGGATACTGAACAACTTTCCTGAAGGAATCAATAGGGTCATCCTAAAATTCCTGAAAAAAACTTAGAGGGTTCAGGAACACAAAAAAAAAATTCTCAGTTTTTGTAAAAAAAATATGCCATACAAAGTTTGCTATTAGGCCTCCGTGGCGTAAAGGTTAGTCCATTCGTTTCACATCAGGAGGTCGGAGGTTCGATTCCCGGTGAGTTCAACTTGTAAGACTCGGTTTGGTTGGTGGTAGGGCATTTCCTTAGCCCGCCTGGCTAGCTACCATCATCATCATTACAGCTCATATACGTCCCCACCGAGGGGCTCGAGCCTACCCTGAATCAGGGCGATTAGGCCTTAGTCGACCACGCGGGCCCAGTGCGGGTTGGTCGACTTCACACACAACCTTTGAGTTTCTTCGCAGGCGTGTGCAGGTTTCCTCACGATGTTTTCCTTCACCGTTAAAGCAATCGGTAAGTATGTACGTAAGTTTTTGAAAAACTCATTGGTACATTGGCCGTCCAGATTTGAACCCGGTACCTCTGGTTAGATGGACCGAGTCGTTACCGGTTGAGCCACCGACGCTTTTTTTTGCTACCATACTACCATCTTATCTAATTCTTGCCGCCAAACATCAGTGCTAACAACATTGATGTGTTCCAGCTTAAAGATAAGATCAGTTCTCCAGTTCTCCTTTGCAATTCAATTCAATTCCTTTATTGCAATAACACATTTTTTATACATTTATTTTATATATTTTATATATATCTTATTTCAAATTTAAAAAAACAAAGAGAACAAAGCTAGCCACAATTTTGTCACAAGTGACATACAATAACAATAAAAGTAAGTATTTTAAAGTCAGAATATTGGAAATCAAGGTTATTTAAAACATTACACACTTAAATTACATTATATTTATACACATGTCATCTTAACATAAAAATTTATAGAAAATAACAATGAAATTATAAATAAAATAAAAATAAAGTAATGTAAATTAATTTCAAGAAATTGTCATGTGTTATTGTATATATTCGAATTATAACTCTGTTACAGAATAATAATTTTTCAATTGTAACTAGCGCTTTAATTGTACACGAAAGGATGCCAAAGGTAAATCTTTAATGTCATGGGGCAACGCATTATACAGGGTGACTTTTAATTAGATCTTGATAACAAAAGATGTATGTACTCGTGATTACAAACAACTTTTCCAAGGCAACTATATGTCAAATCAGAAAAAAAAATGTTGGTCCTCGATACATAAAAAAATATTAAATCAGCAAAAATGTATAAAGGTCAATTTTTTTTCAAATTTGACACATAGTTTCTTTGGGAAAGTTGTTTGTAATCACCAGCACATTCATATCCTTTGCTATCAAGAACTAATTAAAAGTCATCCTATATATTTTAACACACATAACATAACAATTTCTGGCAAAAACATCATTTCTGGGATTTGAGTCGTATACCAATCTATTGGGATCTCTAACGGAACGTGCATGTACGTACATCTCTTGTTTTTTTTTAAACAAGTGTTTATTTGTCTTAACGAAGTTAGCTAGTTCATAGATGTGCATGCATGGTAACGGCAACATATTCAATTGCTCAAACAGGGGTCTGCAGGGTACTCCACTTAAGGCCCGTACACTTTTTCTGAGCAATAACAGCTTTCTTAGAGTCCGTATTGTTGCCTTAAAGCAGCAGACCGTATGTCAGAGTGGAACTTACATACCCGTGATACGCAGTCAATATGGTTTCTCTCGACGTTATTTTACGGAGTCTACCTGACATAGCTGTTAATCCTATTACAGACCTTTTCTACGTAAGCCTTCCAGTTACAATATCTACGAGTATCTACTGTAAGACCCAGGAATTTTGTCTAATTAAGCCTTTCGAGATGTTGGCCACTATTTACAAGATTAAGAGAATCAATTGATTCGCCATACTTTGAGAACTGTATATATTTTGTTTTGTTCACGTTGAATTTCAAATTATTGTTATCTAACCATTTTGCTATAGAATCAAAAGTTCCATTAATATTTAACTCGTAATCAGTTAAGTCAGTACTTTTTTCTGAGGTTATGGAATCTTGGTGAGCCCGCTCCCATCTTCGACATCATCGACACTTACCATCAGGTGAGATGATGCCAAGGGGTTAACAATTGTGAATAATAATAAAAAATAGAGTATAGGTTCCTTGGGGAAAGTTGTTCAGTTTCATGGGCTAAACTAAAATAAAACCCTAAAATTTTATTTATAGCGTCCTTTTGCTGCTGAGGCATAGCTCAAGTCCCTCCCTATGTCTCAGCAATGACCTCTGACATGGCTTAGCAACTGGCACCACCATCTTATTACATGCTGAAAATCAAAATCAGCGCTGTGTTGCAGCATACACACACACACACACGCACATAAGCAACGCACACACACACCCACAACACCACACTTTGATCACACCCTCGACACTTCATAAAATGACCAGAAATGACATTTCAAAACAGGAATGACGGAACAAACAAAATGACGGCGAAATCCCATACGTTCGACAACCAAACTATATAACCAATCTGTATCAATCTGGGTGACGAGGGGTTGAGGTCTCAATCTAGAGAGCGGCAGGGACTGTCCATACTGTATGTTGGTACTAATATATATACTTTGCTTTGGTAGTTATTTTATTTAACTGTTGTATTTTTTCCACTTGAAATGTTAATAGTTCCAATATTACATTCAAAAAAAGTTCGGTTGCTAAATTGATAAATGGAATTCAGAACAAAGTTACGCTATAAATGTTTACAGTGACCCCCCACTAGGCAATATCTTTATCGCGGTGGCCATAAATACTAATAAAAAGTTATTAATATTACACGATGAAAATTAGCTACAGCTTTCACGGCTGCCGACAAAGGGGGCGTCCTCAGGTCATTCGCGGCGCCAACAGTGTACCGCCACGGGCGATGCGATTGAACTGAGGGCAGCCCCTATGTCGGCAGCCGCCAAAACTGCAGCTGATTAAGCAGACGAACTATATGGGGTGACTTTTAATTTGTTCTTGATAGCAAAGGATTGAAAATCACCCCGGATGTGTTTTTTGTGTGTCAAGGGATCAATAAATGTCTTAAGTCTTATTACATGCCTTTTACACTGTAACAGTTGAGATTGAGATAAATTACACCTATAATCAACCCCATCCAGCTAGGCAATGTGTGGTATCACTATTATGACCGTGTTTATAGTAAGTTTTATGGTTATTTAAAACGTCTTCTCTCTCTTTTCAGCGCCACTAAAGACTGTAATGATGAAAGCGAGAGGCATGAAGACCCTTAAAGCGGATACTACACAAGAGACCAGCTCAAATGGTCAGAAAACAAACAATATAACAGTGGTCGTGTAGAGACTGTGGTCAATCAGACTCTAGTAAATTGTAGTTCCTAGGTGATCACGAGTTTTGTCCCAGTCAAAACACCCCCAACCCTCGGGGGGGGGGGTGGCTTTGCCGTAGACGTCTTTTGGGCTGATGTGATTATGGTCAGACTTATTAGCAATAAATGACCTAAAAGCCGGTAGTGCTAAGTCGGTGTTAGGTGCTTAACTATGAACTTGCCGATAGGATAAAGAAAGTATAAAGAAGAAAAGAATGGAACATTTTATTATATAAATAAATATACAGGGTGTAAAGAATTTGTGTAGGACCCGTTAACTGGGGGTTCTACTCATCATACTGAACAATTTTCCCAAGGACACCATAGACAAATCGCAAAAAAATAAATTTGGACCTGCGATACATAAATGCACAAAATCGGTCGACCAGCTGATCGATTTGTATGAACCTTGTAAGGAACCCATAGTCAATTCTCTTTGCAATTGCAATTGCACAAAATTGGTGATTTGTATGAAGAGTAAAAAAAAACTTGCGTTTTCAGCAAAGTCGTAGAACAAAAGTTGTTCAGTATGATGAGTAGAAGCCCCAGTTAAAGGGACCTACATCAATTTTGTTACACCCTGTATATTCTTCATTGTACACAAACATTTAAACTTAGAGAGGACATGTATAAATCTTATCTCTATAAGAGATCTCTTTTAGCCAACAACTTAATCGGGTTTAGAGACTTTAAAGTATGGGAGGCAAACCTGTGTGTACATAATAATAATATGAACTAAGTAAAATACAATTAAGTATAAACTAACCTAATCTACCTTCATAAACATATACTTATAATCAATAAATTAATAGCATATACCTGTATACCTTTTTAAGGGTCAGTATGGGGAATTTCTTAACTATAAGAGATAGAAAAAACGCTCTTAGGAACCGTGATCTCAATTTTAGAGAAAAAAAATAGCGTTTTAAAAAATAAAAACCCTAATATGTTAAGATATTGCTTTTAAAAAAAATGTTTTGATATTTCGAGTGAACATCACTATACAAACCATTTTATGGAGATCATAGGTCTAAAGTTGCTAGAAGTTGTTGAAATAAACGTTTTAGTTTTCTTTAATTCAATGGTGAACTAAATAGGTAAAATGCCTCAATCGTTGTCAAATTTTTTTAATTCAATAACAGGAACCAAACATTGGCAATTGACTGGTATCGTAATAAATTCCCCCTGAGAGAAACGGCAAGTTGCCATACTTTGACCACAATGTTGAATAATTTACTGATGAACGGAAGCTTCACTAACCTCACAAAAACATTCCAACATCATCAGTCGATATGTCAAAACAAATGTTTTGCATTTTGTCGAGAGTTTTACGGATATTTCGTCCAGAAATATCGCTACGGAAATGTCTATTGCACAGCGTACTGTAATGAGGATACTTGAAAAGTATAATACAAACCGTATCGACAAATATATTGTTCAGAAACTTCTCGAAAACGATTATGCGAGAAGATCAGCATTCTGTAATTGGGTTATCCACCGTGTAACACGGGGCACAAATTTTTTGAACCGAATTCTTTGGACGGATTAGACTAACTTTTCGAATAATGGTAAACTCTCCGAGTTTATTTATTTCTTTTTTAAGCGTTTTTATGACGTAAATTTATAATGCTACGTATTATTTCAGGGATGTATAACCGGCGCAAAAACCATTACTGGTCCACAGAAAATCCTTTGCGAACCACTGAAATCAGCAACCAAATTAGATTTCATTCAAATTTTGGTGCGGGATTTTGGACAATAAAGTCGTGTCCATTCAGTTTTGCGGTGGGACTCTTCGAGGTCCAACGGATATTCTCAGCAATCTTTATGATTATTTAGATGATTTGCCTTTAGCAGCAATACGGAACATGGGGTTCCAACAAGATGGAGCAGGAGCGCACAATAGTCGCCTTGCACAAAGTTAGCTCAACGAAAGGTTTGGAATACGTGGATACCTATGTCGAAGTCCAGTGGCCAGCGCGCGGTCACCTGATCTAACGCCCATAGTTTTTTTTTACAACAGGGTCCCTCAAAAAATGAAGTGCACAAAAATCGCTATGACACTGTTGATGATTTAAAATATTTAGTCCGTCATATGCTAAACGCATTTCATTGAGAAATGCAACTCGGGGAGGGCTTCGCCGAAGTCGACTGTGCTTAGGCGAAAGTGCAGGACATTTCGAACAATTTTTAAGATAAATTTAGTTTTGCTGGACTAAGACAAGTTGCAGATTTTTTGTTTTGTTTCATTTCAAATGTCCATCCTATCAATTGGATAATAAAATGTATCTTTAATAAAATGACAATCTCAACTAATTTCAACAACTTCTAGCAACTTTAGACCTATGGTCTCTATAAAATTTTATGTTTGTATAGTGATATACAATCTAAATAACAGAAAAAAAATAATTCAAAAAAGCCTTATCCCCGAACCTATCAAGATTTTTAATTTTTAAAACGCCATTTTTATTTTCTCTAAAACTGAGATCACTTTCTGAGAGCGTTTTTCTCTATCTCTTATAGTTTAGAATTTCTCCATACTGACCCCCAAAAAAACTTATCCTGTAAAATACATATTTAACTAAAAATATAATCATTAATTTTCTTAATAAAATAAATATATAAAAATAAAAGCGTCGGTGGCTCAACCGGTAACGACTCGGTCCATCTAACCAGAGGTACCGGGTTCAAATCTGGACGACCAATGTACCAATGAGTTTTTCAAAAACTTACGTACATATACTTACCGATTGCTTTAACGGTGAAGGAAAACATCGTGAGGAAACCTGCACACGCCTGCGAAGGAACTCGAAGGTTGTGTGTGAAGTCGACCAACCCGCACTGGGCCCGCGTGGTCGACTAAGGCCTAATCGCCCTGATTCAGGGTAGGCTCGAGCCCCTCGGTGGGGACGTATATGAGCTGTAAAAAAAATAAAAATAAATAAAAATAAACATAGAGGTTCTGTGAGAAAGAAGATGCTCTTTAAGTTTAATTAATTATCTTATTACGATTACATACACAACACATTTGTTGACATGCATATCTTCTATCTTCTATAATATAATAAAACTGTAACGGGGCCGTGTCTGTACATGAAATATTTTTGGAAAATAATAACTGTGGTGGACATTACTAACGATACAGAGGCCAAAACAACAACTTTTGGAATTTTTGTCTGTCTGTCTGTCTGTCTGTCTGTCTGTATGTTCGCGCATCACGCAAAAACTACCAGGCCGATTTTGATGAAATTTTGTATTGTGGTTCCTTATAGCCCGGGTTAACATATAGGATACTTTTTATCCCGGAAAATTCAAGAGATCCCGCGGGAAAATCAAAAGTATTCATTTATAGTATGGCTCACCTCGCAAATGTGGCTTGACCTATTACAATCAAATTTTACACGTTGATACCCTTATCGCGAACTAAAACTGGGACATTGTGAATCCCAAAAAAAATAAGGGTTCCTGCAGGAATGCAAAAAATTGTATGTTTAGAATGGCTTAACGTAACAATATGAAACCATTACATTGGGATGGGGTGTTTTGAACATCATTGTATAGTCGGGTATTCTTTATCCCGGAAAACTAAAGAGGTCCCGTGGGAAATTATTTATCGATACTTACAATAATAACTATAGAGTACTTTTTCAACATATAAGCTACTCATACCACACATTATAATCATAGCAGCAAAATCTCAATAGATGGCACTGCAGGAATAATAAAACGCGCTTAAGTTGTGTTAAAACATTAAAATATTATTTCATACTTTTGAGTGGATTTCTATTATGTATTTTTCAGCATACGCTTTTAACACAACTCTCTGGAACTATGGCACGTAGCGATGTGTTTCATAGACGAACAGATAGGTATTTTTTTATAGATTGCAATCGTGTAAAAAAATTAAAAACACATAAATCGAGTTTAGCTTCTTTTAACAGGAGGCACAGATATGGGAACTCTTATGACAGCGACTATTTGCGTGTGACAGGTGCTCTCCGCCTGCAATATCAATATCTGTGAACCTGATCAATGTATTTGCGGGTCCACGGTGGTGGCAATTAGCCATCACTCACTGAGTTGCGGTCGTTGTTTGTGAAGATTCCCACGTCACCAATTCCTTAATGACCTCACTCGGAGGGCACTGGTATCGGCCAGATGGAATATTTCATCTTTGATGCAGCCACTGGGCTTTAGTCGAGATGGCAAAAGGCCGGAGGGTTTAAACAGGTTCTATGGCAGATAGGAACGTGCCTGCTTTGGGACTCTACTTTTTCTGCCTCACTTCTCACCCGTACGGTACTGCTGCTCAATTTGCGGCGAGAAAGAACCATAATAAGTACTCGGTCTTGAAGGCAAATTACTGCTTTGTGCCGCTGGTCTGTGAGACAACTGCTGAACCCTCAGAGGCCTTTGCCTTCACAAAGGAGATTGGCCGTCGCCTTCGAGAGAGGAGATGTGACGTGAGGTCCTACATGCTGCTAAGGTTGTCTATTGCCATCCAGCGCGGCAACGAGAAGTGCGTCATGGGCTACTTTTGAGCTAATACGACTCAAGGATTTGACCCATATTAATATTTTTAGGAAGTTTTATTACTAGATTGATACAATGATTTGAATTAGTTTTTCGATAATGTAGGTATAAGTGTTATTTCATCATATCAGTTTATATACGTCCCCACCAAGGGACTCGACCTGCCCTGAGTTAGGGAGATCAGGCTTTAGACGATCACGCGGGCCCATTGCGGGTTGATTGACTTCACACATAAGCTTCGAGTTTCTTTGCAGGCGTGTGCAGGTTTCCTCACGATGTTTTTGTCACCGTAAGAACGTCGGATAAACGTACATACCAGTATGAAATCGATATTCGTATAGATATTGTCCTGTAATAGCAGTAGTTCGGTTGTTAGTCCGTTAAGTGGCAGCATTCGAACCACGACCTTCCGGACAGGAGATAGTGGCCCTAACCGTTCTGCCACCGACGCTCTATATGTTATTTAAGATTTAGAAATCCTTACTTATATTATTATAAATGTGAAAATGTGTTTGTTTGTTACCTATTCACACTTCAACACCTCTACCAATCTTGATGAAATTTGGCATGCAGGTAGCCTGTATCACTGGGAATGAAATAGTCAACTTTATATCTGTGGAAATTTTCATAGCCCGATGCAGTTCCTGAAGAAACTAAAACAATACTCTTTGTTCGTTAAGTTATTTTAAATCGTAACGAAAAAATGAGTTGGTGTGATTTTTAGCACGAGATGAGGTGGAAAATGATATAATTTACTAATAAGTATGTCCTGACATAGTTCCCGCGGGATCTGGGGACAACTGTTTTCTACGCTCGCGCACGTCGGTGGCATCGCAACGGAGCAACGGATTAAAGTTATTTTTTGTATAGAATTTGTTGAGGGGGTGGGAAGTGACCAAGACTGCTAATCCGAATAGCCCGATACAGTTCCTGAAGTACCTGGAGAAAACTCAAGCTGATTGCGGCTCGCGCACCACTCACCCTCAAAAAGAGTCATATGTCCACGCGGGCGAAGCCGCGGGCAAAAGCTAGTATACAATAAAACTGTTGATTTGACTCATCGAAATACTGATTTGAGTATGTATTTGTTTTGCTTAGAAATATTTTTACTAGGTGTACTTTTATGTCAATGCTTTGGAGGGATGAGTTACCTATTCTATAACACATTTTGTTTGTTTGTAAACTCTTTATTGCATTTAAAACAAATACATTAAATATTTAGACAAAAAAATATACATTTAGCAAAAGTGGACTTATCCCTTCCTACGGGTTTTTCCTTTCTTTAGGAGGTAAAATCGTCTCCACTATAAATGATGCCTAAATGAATATTTTTTATTATTTAATTATACAGTGCCGAGTTAAAGTATATTATATTATATATTGACAGTCCCTGCCGCTTTCTAGATTCCGACCTCACCCCCTCGTCACCCAGATAGATAGAAATTGGTTATAGTTTGATTCTCGAACATATAGGATTTCGCCGTGATTTTGTTTGCTCCGTCATTTGTTTTTAGAAATGCCATTTCACGACCGTTGTATGCAGTGTCCGGGGTGTGGCCGAGTTACGGATGAGTGGCAAGTCTACGCCTGTATAAACTGTTAGAGCAGTAATGTTCAAACATGCAAAAGATTAATACTTCGCAACAGGCACTTTTTCGAGACTTTTGTTTTACATATTCTTTTGAATAAATAAACACCAACAGTAGCTTCACGTCATTTGTAAGTATTTAAATAAACACGTGTAATGATTTCATACGTAATTGAAAGAAATTAAATCTTTACCTAAGTTAGATTAGGTACAGTATGACATAACAGTTTTGTAGGTCAACCGAGCGAGTTGAATGAATCTAATCAATGTCCATGCAGTGCAGTAAATGTGGCGCCTTATGGCTGTCTAGTCGCGTTCACTCTCAAACTATTAATAAAACCATTCAATTTTTGAACGATTTTAAAACTAAAAATCTTTTAAACTTTTTTTTTAAACTAAGGACTCAGGCATAGTCTTTGTAATGCTTCTAGTCGTATTATTGGCGTTTATAGGTGTTATAGCTTTGAGTTTGTTTCTAATTGATTCCCTATGGAGTCTGCTGGAGTTAGTGTCCTCGTATATGATGCCTTACTTCCTTCCTACGGAAGTGGAGCCCTTAGCAACGAGATTCGGATCTTGGGCTGGTAAGTACTTTATGTTATAATACCTGGAATGCTTATGAACTTGGATAACAGTGTACAGTATCTATTTAAATAACCATAGTTGAGTGGAAAAGCCGGCGTTAACGGTATTTACAAACAGATAAGCACTTTAGCAACTGTCTTAAGACCTGGATTACTACTCTAGACATCATTATGATGAATTCATTAATTTGGTTGACATTTAAAATTGTATTTAGTTTTAACTTGTCAATTTTACTTTGTATTCACATATTATTAATTTTTTTGACGTCTTTTTTTTGTTATCTTATTTATTTATTTTTATTTTTAGTTGTGACATTGATTTTTTGTACACTTTGACATTTTTAATAATAAATGGCGTAAGTAGGATACACCATATTGGTTTTAAATTGCTAGGATTGGAATGTAAGCTAGGATACTCCAAAAATATCGAGAAAAACCGCAAATGGAAGAAGTAAAATGGAACCATAAACCTTTGAATCAGTGAGAACTTAGGGATACATCAAATGGGCCTCAAAAATGTTCACCATTAGTGACCCGTAGAAGGTATAAACAAGATGATCTAAAAATGTGGCTTACGCCGCCCTTGCTCGCAGCGCTAGCGCCAGTATTTTGTATAAATATGTAACTGGTAACATGAAATAAATAATCTAATCTCATCATATCAACCACCAAGGGGCTCGAGTCTACCCTGAATTAGGGTGATCGGGCCTTAGTCGACCACGCGGGCCCAGTGCGTGTTGGTTCGCAGGCGTGTGCAGGTTTCCTCACAATGTTTTCCTTCATCGTAAAAGCGTCGGATAAACGTATCTAATCTAATCTAATCAGCTGAGGAGCCGTTCAAGCCGTACTCAGGGAGAACATTTGTAAATACGGGCTCTAGGTACCCACTCCGGTTATTCAATACGGATTTCTGATTTCCCAATTTTCATCCAAAATAAATGGGACTACTGATTTTCGGTACCTACCTAGTTTTTTAAACCCCGGCGCAAAAGAGGGTTGTTATAATATAAGTTTACCATGTGTACCTTTTTTATGTGTATAATGTACTAAGCTATCTAGATATACGTGTTATCTAACTATCTGTGTAGGTATCTGTGTGTCTGCTGTGTCTCTGTATACAGAGTGTAACAAAATTGGTGTAGGTCCCGTTAACTGGGGCTTCTACTCATCATACTGAACAACTTTTGTTCTACGACTTCGCTGAAACCGCAAAAAAATTTTTTTACTCTTCTTACAAATCGATCAGCTGATCGGCCAATTTTGTACATTTAAGTATGAAGGGTTAATTTTTTTTGCGATTTAAGCAAAGTCGCAGAACAAAAGTTTTCAGGGACCTACACCAATTTTGTTACAGTATATAAATGATGAAAATTATAATAAAAATAATACTGATAGTTGATACTTTTGATTGTAGGTTCTTGGTGGAACTTTATATCATACATACATATACATACATGTCGCTGACAAATTATAAACGCAGTTTTATTTCTTTCATGTGGAATTAGTGTAAATATATACCAATATGTGTGAAGAATAATACTGTATAGTCATTATTTATGAATTTAGTTTCTATCTAGTTTAGTGGGAGTTAAGTTTCATAGTTCTTTATAAATCCTTACCTGTAGATTTAGGTATTTATCTTTTTATTCTATTTATAAAAATGATAACTCATAATAATATTTATAATTATATGAATACTATAATAATATTAATTATATTCTATTTTTTATTGTACATTAAAGCATATTTGATTGATTGATTGATGGATTCATTGATAATACATGTTATTGTCGGGGTTTCCATTAATTTATATTTATTGATAAATCAACAAATCACAAGTTGTATTTATGTATATGATTATCGACAGCAACCACCACGCAGTAGTAATTAGACTGCAACCACCACGCAGTGGTACTTAGACTGCAACCACTACGCAGTAGTACATAGACTGCAACCACTACGCAGTAGTACCTAGACTACAACCACTACACATTAGTACTTAGATTACAACCACCACGCAATAGTACTAAAACTGCAACCACCACGCAGTAGTATTTAGACTGCAACTATCACGCAGTACTACTTAGACTGCAGCCACCACGCAGTAGTACTTAGACTGCAACCACCACGCAGTAGTACTTAGACTGCAACCACCACGCTGTAGTACTTAGACTGCAACCACCATGCAGTAGTACTTAGACTGCAACCACCACGCAGTAGTACTTAGACTGCAACCACCACGCTGTAGTACTTAGACTGCAACCACCATGCAGTAGTACTTAGACTGCAACCACCACGTAGTGGTACTTAGTTTTGTGAAGCTGGGCACCGTTTTACGTCATTATATTTACTAAGATTCTAAGATAATGTAAATTTACGCTATTTACCAGCCCCGTCGTCGTGTTTTGTTTACCTGTATAAAGTTTCATAATAATAAATTTAATTAGGTATACGTTCGTCGTTCGTATGGGAATAACTATATTTAATCAAAACAATTCTAAAAATACTTACCTAATTATTAGTTTGTATAATTAAAAAACGTCGACAGCGAGGCTAAGACATTATCATCGTATCAGCCAAAGACGTCCACTACTGGACAAAGGCCTTACCCAAGGATTTCCACTAGGACCGGTCCTGCGCTGCTCGCATCCAGCGGCTTCCCGCGACCTTCACCAGGTCGTCGGTCCACCGCGGCGTGGGAGGCTTGCCTACGCTACCGGCGCTACGTCTTCCGGTGCGCGGTCGCCACTCGATAACTTTACTGCCCTAACGGCTATCTGTTCTACGAGCTATATGGCCTGCCCACTGCCACGTCAGTTGGCTTCTCTGGCGTCCCGAGCGGGGATCGAACCGCCAGCAGCGAAAGCCGCGGGAGGTGAGCGTGCCTACAGCTCCGGTACCTACCTGCGGAGTTGGTAGTTGCTCTCTTTCAAGAGACACTCGCCTTGCAGAGTACCAGGACAAGCGTCTTGGCGGCAAGACCTACCGAAGTGGGTCCTTGCCCTCGCCTCACGGCGTTGGCAGGAATAACGGCCCTCGCTATATGACCTAGCTGCCGGTGAGTGGGGACGCTATACCTACCAGACCGTACACCTACCAGATACGCTAAACTACCAGGTTTAGGTAGTTTAGCGTATCTGGTAGGTGTACGAGAGGGCATGCCACTTAAGTTCAAGTCGGTAAGTGGGGACGCTCTCATAAACCTGGTGGTTCACCTGATGGTAAGAGGCGATGATGCCGAAGATGGAAGCGGGCTTACCAAGATTCCCCAACGCAATGGGGATCTGGCTATCTTATCTGCAAGCCAAAACACATCAATGTTGTTAACACTGATTTTTGGCGGCAAAACTTATATAAGATAGTGGTAGCTAGCCAGGCGGGCTATGAGAATCGAACCCGCGACCTCCTGGTGTGAAGTGAACGGACTACCATTATGCCACGGAGGTTTGAAGAAATTAATTGATGATTCAGTGCAATTTTAGCAAATTACACGCTAACATTGGATAGAATAAGGTTGTCCGGTAAGAAAAGTTTGAGCAAGCGTTTAATTAAAGCCGAACGCGTATTGTGAAGTAAAATAATTGACAACGCTAATAACTTTAGTAATTCATTAAAAATTTAAAACCCGACTGCGTCAAAACTCAACCCCTCTTTCTGTCCAGTCGGGTAAAAATGTATCCTATGTCACTCACGGGATCAAGACGAATCTAACATTACCTCATACGTTAAAATCCTTCAAGCCGTTCAGGCTGTAGCGGGGAACATAGAAATCTACATATACATACATACATACATATACATGAAAAACATAACCCTCCGTAGGCATGATAATTATATTAATAATGCTACAACATGTTGTTTATGTAGAAATGGTAGAAAAATATGATACTTGTTTAATTTGAGACTCTATTATCTAATATTTTGTATGATGATGATACTAATGTTGCTATAATGTTAATATTCCATTCTCATTGTTTTTTGTGCTTAAATTACTAGCTTTTCACTTTTGTACAATTTTTGCATGCCAGATTTTCTGGTAAAGTATGGGTACCTCTAATTTTACATTTATAAGATCTTTTTTTAACATATTTTTATGCAAATAAATCACTTGACTTGACTTGAGCCAGTCGGGTAAAAACGTTAAGAACAACTGACTTCAATCACAAAATTGCTACCAGCAACTTGGTTTTCCAATAATTGGTACACACATAACCACAAATGAGATACTAAAGTTAACTTAACAGTCCATATCTTGAAAACTACTTAACCGATTTTAATATAACTTGCACTGTTCCCTAAGTTAAAAGGTACTTAATCCAATAAAAAAGAATTATTGCATTTTGATTTCTAGTATCTGAGAAATACTTAGATAAACATATACATACATACAGACATACACACATACATAGCGTATAACCCTTCCTGTTGGCTTTGCCGTAGTCGGGTAAATAGTTTACTGGCGAATGATATAATCTTACTCGTATATTATCCCCAGCACTGCACCGGCCTATAAATACTAAACGGCTTGAAGGTTTTTAACGTCTGAGGAATCGTTAGATTTGTGACATAGTATACATTTTTCCCCGGCTGGCCAAAAAGTGGGGTTAAGTTTTAACATAGTCAGGTTATGATTTTTAATGAAATCCTGAAGTTATTCAGTATTTTACTTCTGCATTTAAAGATTTCGAAAAAAAATGTCAGCAAGAAAATAGGTAATTTACAAAAATCCAAAAAAAAATGTTTTTATGGCTAATTGATTGTGTTTCATATTGTTATTTAAAAGCCACTATGGGACCATCTATGGTTAAGGTATTAGTAAAAATCTCAGAAATTTCTAAAAATCCATAAATTTATAAGAAAATAAAATCCACAGATCTCGTGTCTGCCATGACCTCCGGGTACGTTGAAAATGAATCTGCTAAATAAACTGATTTAAAATAAACTTGAAATTTCTAATCAAAAATCGATCTTATATAGGTATACTAATCAAAAGGAATAAACGGAAACCTCATAGGATCACTTTGTTATCCGTCCGCCTGTCTGTCAGGACCCTTTATCTCGGGAATGCGTGGAGGCACAGATTACTTAGTAGTTATGGTGGAGGTGTCAATGTATATATACCTACTCCGGTCTACGGTCCCTTGAAACTTCTAAGTTAACGTAAAAAACGATGTGGCCGTTTATGCCGTAAAAAACGTATATTTCGACACTCTCAAGGGAATCAGAATTTTAAAGGTATTTTCCTTTTTTTTTTTTTTTTACAATTGGTAAACCCTTGCCAACATCTCACCTGGTGGTAAGTAACGATGTTGCCGAAGATGGAAGCGGGCTTACCAAGATTTCCCAACGCAATGGGGAACTGGCTATCTTATCTTCATGCCGGAACACACCAATACATTTACCTAGAAATAATAAAGTTTGGCTAGTAATACCGTCTTATACTACAAGTAAAGGGAAAAATCTGAAAACTATACATTTGTAATTAAATCATAATAGTTATTTATGATACAAGGGTAGTAACAAGGTCAATAACAAACGAGTGGCATATGTGAGCCCGAGCCGCAGGCGAGGGTTTACCATCGTTACGAGTTTGTTATTTTCTTTTACACCCATGTATCATACAACATTTTTCAATATAGTTGTGAGAAAACTGTTAAAATAAAAAACGACCGTGACAGAAAAATAAAATACCTGGGTACATACCTATCAAAGTTTCGCCAACCAAAGTTCATTTTACGCGACTTTTGGCTCGTTTTGAATTCCGGAGAGTAATCTCACTTTGTTTTTTCTTATACATACACTTAAGTGTATTTTTTATTACAGGTACCTATATTCATTTTTTTCTGTATTCAAAAGCACACAATTCAGTTTACGAAAATTGCACCATATTTAATTTAGCTAGGCACTTACGTACGCATGCGTAAGTTTTTTTTAATCTACTATATAAAAATAAGTCGGGTTTTCCTTCCTGACGCTATAACTCCAGAACGGCTGGACCGATTTGGCTAATTCTTTTTTTGTCGAGTTCGTTATTGTCAAGAGAAGGTTCTTATGTAGGGTAGGGTAGTGTAGTGTAGTGTAGGGTAGGGTAGTGTATGGTAGGGTAGGGTAGTGTAGGGTAGGGTAGGGTAGTGTAGTGTAGGGTAGTGTAGTGTAGGGTAGTGTAGTGTAGTGTAGGGTATTGTAGGGTAGTGTAGTGTAGTGTATGCAGGGTAGGGTAGGGTAGAGTAGGGTAGGGTAGTGTAGGGTAGGGTAGGGTAGTGTAGTGTAGTGTAGAGTAGTGTAGTGTAGTGTAGTGTAGGGTAGTGTAGTGTATGTAGGGTAGGGTAGGGTAGTGTAGGGTAGGGTAGTGTAGGGTAGGGTAGTGTAGGGTAGGGTAGGGTAGTGTAGTGTAGGGTAGAGTAGTGTAGTTTAGGGTAGGAAAGTATAGGGTAGGGTAGTGTAGGGTAGGGTTGGGTAGTGTAGTGTAGGGTTGTGTAGTGTAGTGTAGTGTGGGTAGGGTAGGGTAGTGTAGGGTAGTGTAGTGTAGGGTAGTGTAGTGTAGGGTAGGGTAGTGTAGTGTATGTAGGGTAGGGTAGGGTAATGTAGGGTAGGGTAGGGTAGTGTAGTGTAGGGTAGAGTAGTGTAGGGTAGGGTAGTGTAGTGTAGGGTAGGGCAGTGTAATGTAATGTAAGGCGGTACGTAGTTCGCCGGGACAGCTAGCATTACTATGAATAGATTACAATAAGGCTTGGAACAATATTAATGTAAGCATTAAAACCTCCTTGGAAAAGTTGACCTATTCCTTCCTGTAACCTATGCGCTTCATTCATATTTATTCTCCTTTCTTCACAAAGATATAACCCAAAGAGAATCTAATCAGCTAGCGTTATGTACTAACCTCACGGAGTTACAACCAATCTCCTTTTAAATTCTTCTTTCAAAAGTCTCAAAGAAGATTTATGTATCTTTAGTTATAATTTTTTTTATTTTCTAGAAATGTATTGTTCCTCCGAGCTAGAAATAAAAAAAATGTGGTAAACTAAAAGCACATGTGCGGTAAAATCAATTTTTCGCACACTTGACTGGCATATAAAGTAAAATTTTTCGAACAACCGTATTGAAAAACATATTTAAAGTACGTAATCAATTATGCATGGAACGGTAGCGGTCCCAATTTTGTATTGAGTTAACCGTGTCATGTGGGGTATCGTATGAAAAGGCTTCATTGGCGCAAGTTCAAACCAATTTTTCAATTATTTTCTAGGTATATTGTTTTCGGTTTATTATTTTTAAGGTCCCTTATCCAGATATGTGGTTGTACGGAACCCTCAGTGAGCGAGTCGGAATCGCACTTGGCCGTTTTTTTTTAAAATTATTTTTAGGTAGTTTAGGTGTGTTATTTTAGGTATTTTAGGTGATTATTTTAGGTATATTTTATTTTAGGTGTTTAAGGTATTGTACTTACTGTGATATTATTTTTAAGACTAATTATACGAGTATGGTATACTAGTAGTTTAGATACATATTTATTTATTTACAAAGAATCACTTCGTCCAATAACATTTGACGATCTATGGATTCCTTGAGGAAAATTGCTAGTATGATGAGTAGAAGCCCCATTTAATGGATCCTACACCATTTTCTTAGACCCAATGTATACTAGAAATCACTCATGAAAGTGGACCTTAGTGAAGACTCTTAACAAAATTATTTTGAAACGCTAGTTTTTTTATTCAGTTAGTAAGCTCTTGGCGTCATCTCACCTGATGGTAAGTGACGATGACGCCGAAGTTGGAAACGGGCTTACCAAGGTTCCCCAACGCAATTTAGAACTGGCTATTTTATAAACTGGCTAGTTAAACAGTTTTAGAAAATAATTGAACCCAATAACTCCGCAACGCTGCGCCACAGCATGCGCTAAGCGTAGAATAACAAAATGTACGCTTCCAGTGTGCTTCAAGTCGCCTAGCTAGTAATTCAAGACGCATATTATGTCGCAGCTAATTGGTTAAAATAACCATTCAATTAACTGCCTAGCCGGTTCATTAAATGGCGGCATTCAATTGAATGACTAAGCCGAACGTTGATTGAACAAGCGTCACTCAACGTTTAACTAGTTGGCTTATTGAAGCTATAGCCCATTGACGATGGCGGACGTAAAATTCCATCGTTGTACAAGGGAGTTGGCAAAAACTAGTTTTTTTTTCTAAAAAACTGTAAATGAGCGAGCAAAGCGAGTGATATTACGTTCAGTCAGGTTTGATTGATTATACAGTCAACACAATGGGTAGCAGAATGCTTAGCAAAAGAAGAAATCATCGGTTTTTTATTCGGAGTATATTCAGAATATCCCATTCAACGACTTGAACGTTAAATTCAAAGACTTGACCAGTTGTCCTTTAGTCATTTAATTGAATGTCACCATTCAATCAACGGGCTATCCTTTTAATAAAAAGGCATATTGAACCAGATGGCTGCGACGCATACTTTATCTATGTACGTACGTAGGTTGGTATATTATAGTATCGAGTTGTGTCCATAGTCAAGGGCCACAGCAAACTAGTCACGGTCAACATTGGCACACGGAGTCGTCGATTTGCGACTTGCGTCACTGAGCGAAAGGGTTCTATTATGTATGTCATACTAAGTCTTTAGGTATTATACACAGATAAGAAAAAAAAGACGTGTGGCACTCGGGGACTGCCGCGGTAAAGCTATATGCATAGCATTTTTTATCAACTTTTAACACTAAGAAAGTTACACCAGTAAAATTGACTAAGTCCTTTTAGTACCGCAAATCGCTAATAGATGGCACTGTAAGTTTTTTTTAGAACGCGGTAGTGTTAGGTTTTTTCGTTACGGAATTTCTTGATTCGGTCGCCGCGCTCAAAGCCCGCGATAAAAGCTATGCAATAGCTTAAAATTTTTGCCGCTCGTACTATAGAGTATGAATTCTCTCTTATCGTGTGACACAATTAACCGTTCTAGGGATAGATGGCGTTACCTGGTGTTGTACTTAGTATCATTTAGTATTCAGATTTACACCTATGGACGTGTGCAACGCGACCTTCATACACATCTGGAATCAGATGTGCAGGTTTTCTTACAATGTTTTCCTTCACCGTTAAGAAGATTGTGAAGCTGCGACTTTTCATACAAACGGCATTAATGATTTTCACCTCTTACTCGTAAATGTTAAACGATTTAGACCTTTTTTGATAGTTTGTCAGTCAGAACAATAGCTGCTAGGCTTATACGTTTCGTTTTTTAAATTACTGTTTATAAATAAACAAAAAATGGCCGAAAATATTTGTTTTTATGAAAACACGTCACAGATGAGATACTAGTTACAACACGTGAACGACAATAAAATTAAACTTATTATTTTTATCGAAAAAAATAGTGTAAGTCTAGCTTTTGTTTTGACTGACAACCTATCAAAAATTCGTACAAATCGGTTAACATTTAAGAGGTGAAAGTCGTTAGCGTCGTTTGCATGAAAAGTCGCAGCTTCATAACCCTCTTAAGCAATCGGTAAGTTTCGAAAAACTCATTGGTACATTGGCCGTCCGGATTTGAACCCGGGACCTCTGGTTAGGAGGACTAAGTCGTTACCGGTTGAGCAACCGACGCGACGCTTCGATGGAATTGAATATTTAAATTTAATTAAATGGAATATGAAGATGTTATTCTGATCGCATGCTAGAATGTAAAGAAAACGAACAGAAATTAATTGAACTCCCCAAGGAGAACATAACTTCTCGAAATAGCGTCTTACGTTACCATTAAATGTTACCATTTCTCAATTTGTATGGGGGATATTTTAAGGGTTTTCCTAAATATTATTGATACAATACAATATTGACATATTACGTAAAGTTGTCAATTATATTTAGCGCCATTTTTAGGTTTTTTTTTCTATGACAGCTAATCTGTCCGTTTGTCCATCCATCCGTCTGTCTGTCTGACCTTTAAAAAGTTATATCTTTGGAACCGTGATATATAGGTAGCTGACAGAACTTTTCAGAGAATATTATGTGTTATTATGGACGATTTACTATCAAATAATAAAATTAAAAAAAATGGTAAGTCCCGGAACAGAAACGTGTTTGATTGTTATTTTTGTTTTTAAAAATTGTTTTGTTTTTTTATTCTCAATTGGTGAGCAAATGACATCATATCACCTGATGGTAAGTGACAATGAGTTCCATGTTCAGATGTTTTTTGTTGGTAATGAATAGAATATAACATTTTTATTCTTGTGTGGAAAGGTGTGGTGATGTAGAAACCTTGACGCACGATGTTTAATTGTGGTTGTATTCTTTATTTATTTGATAAACCATGACTTTATGCTGGTCCCTAGTTTTCATCAAAATCAGTTAAATACTTTTTACAAGTTACAAGCTTTTATTTTATGGTTAGTCCATGGCTTCACACTAGGAGGTCACGGGTTCGATTCCCGGCGGGGTCAACTTGTGAGACTCGGTTTGGTTGGTGGTTGGGCATTTTCTAAGCTCGCCTGGCTAGCAACCACCATCTTATCTAAGTCTTGCCGCCAAACAGCAGTGTTAACAACATTGTTGTGTTCCGGCTTGAAGATAAGATAGACAGTTTTCCATTGCGTTGGGGAATGTTGGTAAGCCCGCTTCCATCTTCGGCATCATCGTCACTTACCATCAGGTAAGATGATGCCAAGGACTTACCAATTATGAATAAAAAAAATAAAAAAGTTTGTGTCCCGGTGTCTGCATGAAATCCTGCAAGTAAAATTTCACCCACTTCTCGGTTTCCGATTAAGCTGAAATTTTCCATTCATATGTATATCGCGTGACATTGCAATATTAAAAGCTTGAACCTAAAAGTTTTTAGGTTTTTCAAAAACTTTTAAAATTACAAAATCGACGAAATTGTATATATATATATATATATATATATATATATATATATATATATATATATATATATGAAGTCGGCTGTGTTTATTGTTGTCATTATCATCATATCAGCCGATGGACGTCCACTGCTGGACATAGGCCTCTCCCAAGGATTTCCACGACGACCTGTTCTGCGCTCCAGTGGCTTCCCGCGACCTTAACCAAGCGTTAACAATTATTTATGAATCTATTGTTCGGCAAGCGACGTGCATTCCTACTGACTCATACCACTAACATATTTTGCTCATACCACACATTACTTTAAAACGACTAAACAGAAATTTATACGTAGATACCTATTACAGGTGAAGTTATAATCGTTAAACGCATTTCAAATTATAAGAGACACAAAATCTCTATGAGATCGTGCAACGTAACTCCACACTGTGCAAACTATAAGAGACTCAAAATCTCTACGAAATCGTACAACGTAACTCCACACCATGCAAACTATAAGAGACTCAAAATCTCTACGAAATCGTACAACGTAATTCCACACCATGCAAACTATAAGAGACTCAAAATTTTTACGAGATCTTACAACGTAACTCCACACTATGCAAACTATAAGAGATTTAAAATCTCTACGAGATCGTACAACGTAACTCCACACTGTGCAAACTATAAGAGACTTAAAATCTCTACGAGATCGTACAACGTAACTCCACACAATGCAAACTATAAGAGACTCAAAATCTCTACGAGATCGTACAACTTAACTCCACACCATGCAAACTATAAGAGACTCTAAATCTCTTCGAGATCGTACAACTTAACTCCACACCATGCAAACTATAAGAGACTCAAAATCTCTACGAGATCGTACAACGTAACTCCACACTATGCAAACTATAAGAGACACAAAATCTGTACGAGATCGTACAACGTAACTCCACACTATTCAAACTATAAGAGACTTAAAATCTCTACGAGATCGTACAACGTAAGTCCACACTATGCAAACTATAAGAGACACAAAATCTGTATGAGATCGTACGTCGTAACTCCACACTATGCAACTATAGAGACTCAAAATTTCTACGAGATCGTACAACGTAACTCCACACTATGCAAACTATAAGAGACACAAAATCTGTACGAGATCGTACAACGTTACTCCACACTATGCAAACTATAAGAGACTCAAAATCTGTACGAGATCGTACGACGTAACTCCACACTATGCAAACTATAAGAGACACAAAATCTGTACGAGATCGTACAACGTAACTCCACACTATTCAAACTATAAGAAACACAAAATCTGTACGAGATCGTACAACGTTACTCCACACTATGCAAACTATAAGAGACTCAAAATCTGTACGAGATCGTACGACGTAACTCCACACAATGCAACTATAAGAGACTCAAAATCTCTACGAGATCGTACAACGTAACTCCATACTATGCAAACTATAAGAAACTCAAAATCTCTACGAGATCGTACAACTTAACTCCACACTATGCAAACTATAAGAGACTCAAAATCTTTACGAGATCGTACAACGTTACTCCACACTATGCAAACTATAAGAGACTCAAAATCTTTACGAGATCGTACAACGTAACTCCATACTATGCAAACTATAAGAAACTCAAAATCTCTACGAGATCGTACAACTTAACTCCACACTATGCAAACTATAAGAGACTCAAAATCTTTACGAGATCGTACAACGTAACTCCACACTATGCAAACTATAAGAGACACAAAATCTGTACGAGATCGTACAACGTTACTCCACACAATGCAACTATAAGAGACTCAAAATCTCTACGAGATCGTACAACGTAACTCCATACTATGCAAACTATAAGAAACTCAAAATCTCTACGAGATCGTACAACTTAACTCCACACTATGCAAACTATAAGAGACTCAAAATCTTTACGAGATCGTACAACGTTACTCCACACTATGCAAACTATAAGAGACTCAAAATCTTTACGAGATCGTACAACGTAACTCCATACTATGCAAACTATAAGAAACTCAAAATCTCTACGAGATCGTACAACTTAACTCCACACTATGCAAACTATAAGAGACTCAAAATCTTTACGAGATCGTACAACGTTACTCCACACTATGCACACTATAAGAGACTCAAAATCTCTACGAGATCGTACAACGTAACTCCACACTATGCAAATTATAAGAGACTAAAATCTTTACGAGATCGTACAACGTAACTCCACACTATGCAAACTATAAGAAACTCAAAATCTCTACGAGATCGTACAACGTAACTCCACACTATGCAAACTATAAGAGACTCAAAATCTTTACGAGATCGTACAACGTAACTCCATACTATGCAAACTATAAGAAACTCAAAATCTCTACGAGATCGTACAACTTAACTCCACACTATGCAAACTATAAGAGACTCAAAATCTTTACGAGATCGTACAACGTTACTCCACACTATGCAAACTATAAGAGACTCAAAATCTCTACGAGATCGTACAACGTAACTCCACACTATGCAAATTATAAGAGACTAAAATCTTGACGAGATCGTACAACGTAACTCCACACTATGCAAACTATAAGAGACTCAAAATCTCTACGAGATCGTACAACGTAACTCCACACTATGCAAATTATAAGAGACTAAAATCTTTACGAGATCGTACAACGTAACTCCACACTATGCAAACTATAAGAGACTCAAAATCTCTACGAGATCGTACAACGTAACTCCACACTATGCAAATTATAAGAGACTAAAATCTTTACGAGATCGTACAACGTAACTCCACACTATGCAAACTATAAGAGACTCAAAATCTCTACGAGATCGTACAACGTAACTCCACACTATGCAAACTATAAGAGACTCAAAATCTTTACGAGATCGTACAACGTAACTCCATACTATGCAAACTATAAGAAACTCAAAATCTCTACGAGATCGTACAACTTAACTCCACACTATGCAAACTATAAGAGACTCAAAATCTTTACGAGATCGTACAACGTAACTCCACACTATGCAAACTATCATCATCATCATCATCATTACAGCTCATATACGTCCCCACCGAGGGGCTCGAGCCTACCCTGAATCAGGGCGATTAGGCCTTAGTCGACCACGCGGGCCCAGTGCGGGTTGGTCGACTTCACACACAACCTTCGAGTTTCTTCGCAGGCGTGTGCAGGTTTCCTCACGATGTTTTCCTTCACCGTTAAAGCAATCGGTAAGTATGTACGTAAGTTTTTGAAAAACTCATTGGTACATTGGCCGTCCAGATTTGAACCCGGTACCTCTGGTTACATGGACCGAGTCGTTACCGGTTGAGCCACCGACGCTTTATAAGAAGAGACACAAACTATAAGAGACACAAAATCTGTACGAGATCGTACAACGTTACTCCACACAATGCAACTATAAGAGACTCAAAATCTCTACGAGATCGTACAACGTAACTCCATACTATGCAAACTATAAGAAACTCAAAATCTCTACGAGATCGTACAACTTAACTCCACACTATGCAAACTATAAGAGACTCAAAATCTTTACGAGATCGTACAACGTTACTCCACACTATGCAAACTATAAGAGACTCAAAATCTTTACGAGATCGTACAACGTAACTCCATACTATGCAAACTATAAGAAACTCAAAATCTCTACGAGATCGTACAACTTAACTCCACACTATGCAAACTATAAGAGACTCAAAATCTTTACGAGATCGTACAACGTTACTCCACACTATGCACACTATAAGAGACTCAAAATCTCTACGAGATCGTACAACGTAACTCCACACTATGCAAATTATAAGAGACTAAAATCTTTACGAGATCGTACAACGTAACTCCACACTATGCAAACTATAAGAGACTCAAAATCTCTACGAGATCGTACAACGTAACTCCACACTATGCAAACTATAAGAGACTCAAAATCTTTACGAGATCGTACAACGTAACTCCATACTATGCAAACTATAAGAAACTCAAAATCTCTACGAGATCGTACAACTTAACTCCACACTATGCAAACTATAAGAGACTCAAAATCTTTACGAGATCGTACAACGTTACTCCACACTATGCAAACTATAAGAGACTCAAAATCTCTACGAGATCGTACAACGTAACTCCACACTATGCAAATTATAAGAGACTAAAATCTTTACGAGATCGTACAACGTAACTCCACACTATGCAAACTATAAGAGACTCAAAATCTCTACGAGATCGTACAACGTAACTCCACACTATGCAAATTATAAGAGACTAAAATCTTTACGAGATCGTACAACGTAACTCCACACTATGCAAACTATAAGAGACTCAAAATCTCTACGAGATCGTACAACGTAACTCCACACTATGCAAATTATAAGAGACTAAAATCTTTACGAGATCGTACAACGTAACTCCACACTATGCAAACTATAAGAGACTCAAAATCTCTACGAGATCGTACAACGTAACTCCACACTATGCAAATTATAAGAGACTAAAATCTTTACGAGATCGTACAACGTTACTCCACACTATGCAAACTATAAGAGACTCAAAATCTCTACGAGATCGTACAACGTAACTCCACACTATGCAAACTATAAGAGACTCAAAATCTCTACGAGATCGTACAACGTAACTCCACACTATGCAAATTATAAGAGACTAAAATCTTTACGAGATCGTACAACGTAACTCCACACTATGCAAACTATAAGAGACTCAAAATCTCTACGAGATCGTACAACGTAACTCCACACTATGCAAATTATAAGAGACTAAAATCTTTACGAGATCGTACAACGTAACTCCACACTATGCAAACTATAAGAGACTCAAAATCTCTACGAGATCGTACAACGTAACTCCACACTATGCAAATTATAAGAGACTAAAATCTTTACGAGATCGTACAACGTAACTCCACACTATGCAAACTATAAGAGACTCAAAATCTCTACGAGATCGTACAACGTAACTCCACACTATGCAAATTATAAGAGACTAAAATCTTTACGAGATCGTACAACGTAACTCCACACTATGCAAACTATAAGAGACTCAAAATCTCTACGAGATCGTACAACGTAACTCCACACTATGCAAATTATAAGAGACTAAAATCTTTACGAGATCGTACAACGTAACTCCACACTATGCAAACTATAAGAGACTCAAAATCTCTACGAGATCGTACAACGTAACTCCACACTATGCAAATTATAAGAGACTAAAATCTTTACGAGATCGTACAACGTAACTCCACACTATGCAAACTATAAGAGACTCAAAATCTCTACGAGATCGTACAACGTAACTCCACACTATGCAAATTATAAGAGACTAAAATCTTTACGAGATCGTACAACGTAACTCCACACTATGCAAACTATAAGAGACTCAAAATCTCTACGAGATCGTACAACGTAACTCCACACTATGCAAATTATAAGAGACTAAAATCTTTACGAGATCGTACAACGTAACTCCACACTATGCAAACTATAAGAGACTCAAAATCTCTACGAGATCGTACAACGTAACTCCACACTATGCAAATTATAAGAGACTAAAATCTTTACGAGATCGTACAACGTAACTCCACACTATGCAAACTATAAGAAACTCATAATCTCTACGAGATCGTACAACGTAACTCCACACTATGCAAATTATAAGAGACTAAAATCTTTACGAGATCGTACAACGTAACTTCACACTATGCAAACTATAAGAAACTCAAAATCTCTACGAGATCGTACAACTTAACTCCACACCATGCAAACTATAAGAGACTAAAAATAACTCCACACAATGCAAATCCTGTATGGTGATTCGTGGTATGTAGTAACTGGATTGAGCAAAGTATTTGTTATTGTTACAGTGTTATTAATACAATTGAAAGTACAATAAAAACATACCTACATACAGTTAAGTTCAATAAGTAGTAATTAATCTAACAAGGAAGGGTACCCAACTGTCCGACTCCGATTTGATTTATTTTGATATATGTTATAGAGTAGTCTAAAATACAGGACACGTATTTTTCTTTTTAGCTGCCCAAACTCAACCTGTTAGGAGAAAATGGCCTTCAAAGTACTGAAAATTGACCAAACCTTCTAATTTCTGAGAAGATATTTGTTCAAAAAAATTGATAATTAATTACTGGTTTCGTTATATGTTTGAGAACATGAATAAAGAATGGGGACGTGTTTTGTCATTTGACCACAAACTCATTTTTATATAGGTTGAGTTTGGGCAGCTAAAAAGAAAAATACGTGTCCGTTATTTTAGACTACTCTATAACATATATCAAAATAAATCAAATGGGAGTCGGACAGTTGGGTACCCTTCCTTGTAAGTTAAGATTTACTCGTACGTACTTTTACTTACAATTAGTAATTCTATTTCTAAATTATTAATAAAATTTAAAATATTAACAATTAAAAATAACGAATTTTCCTAAATGTTTAAACTGTGGTACTATTTACTGTTTATTACAGCAAACTGAAGTTTTTTTTTTTTTTATTAAATATTACCTAATGGTAAGTGACGATGTAGTCGAGGATCGTACACGAAAACTCAAATAATGCTTATTCACTCTCGCCTTGAAGATCCCCAAATTGTAGGAGTCGGGAAACACAGACGCAGAAGTTAATGTAAATATTCAATTAAAATATCAATTTGGTCACATTCTGTATAATGTTCTTCTCTAAACTTGCCAAGCATTACCCAAGCATACTACAACCTACCCACCTAAGTAAGACACGAGAGCCATTGTGTGATCGTTGCGCTTACGCAAGAAATCTTTCCACCTTTCATCACAGTGTCTTATGCATGCTTATGCCAATAAAGGTTAGGTACATACCGCGTTTTGTCATATGGGTTGTGACAAAACTGTTGTTGATTAACTGGGGCTTCTAAACATCGTACTGAACAACTTTTTTAACAGTCCCTTAATAAATTAGCAAAAAAAATTATCTTCATACAAATCGCTGATTATAATTTTACCAATTATCAGCTGATTGATTAATTTCGAGGTAAGGAATCATTTTTTTTTTAATGATAATGGTTCGTCTTCTTACCCACTTCCTTAAGAGGATTATGAACCTGCGACTTTTCATATAAACGGCGATAGGGATTTACACCTCTTAAAAGTTACCCGATTTTGACTAATTTTTAGTGTGCCTTACACCCAACGGGTGGCCAAAGGGACCCTAATACTACGCCTCCGCTGTCTGTCTGCCCGTCTGTCCGTCTGTCCGTCCGTCAGCGGGCTGTATTTCATGACCGTAATAGGTAGATATATGAAATTTTTACAGAATGTGTATTTCTGTTGCCGCTATAACAGCAAATACTAAAAATTAGAAAAAGTGCAAATATAAGGAGGTCTCCCTCCATACAAAAATCGTGTTTTTTATAGGCCTTTTAGAAGTATTTTATAATTAGCTCTATCGTAAAAACGGTAACACTTACAAAAGTAAGACTTAGTGTAATAGAGCAAATACGAAAGTAAAACAACAAATAATAAAAATCGTTCAAGTGTGAGTCGTACTCGTAATAATGTGTGTGTAAATAGGTTCGATTTTCAAATGTTGTTTGATAGTGCATAACCCATCTATGGTTACAAATCTCTGGTTGTTGTGCTTTTATTTATGGTTATTGGAAAAAAAAATGAAAAGTGCTCGGAGGATGTATGAAAGCTAGTTGTGATGTGAACCACAGACTTATAAGAGAAAGTGAACATTCAATGCACATATTCTTGCACACCGCGTATCATCAATGGCGAGCCGCTTGCGGGTTGCCTACCGCGCACCATGGATGTAAATAGAAAAAAAAATACGGAGCAGCACGGGACCTCCTCGTATGTAAGATTTTTTAAAGTTCGTAAACTGATGACGTCGGTGGCGTAACTGCTAGGGCCGCCGCCTCCTGTCTTTTAGGTCTTGGTTCGAATCCTGCCATATACCAATGTGATTTAGAATTTAGATTTCATATTTACGTTTATCCGACGCTCTTACGTCACGGTGAAGGAAAACATCGTGAGGAAACCTGCACATGCCTGCGAAGAAACTCGCAGGTTGTGTATGATGTCGACCGATCGCCCTAATTCAGGGTAGGCTCGAGCCTCTCTTGAAATGAAATTAAAATGAAATTAAACTTATTAATTGTATAAAACAACAAAAACCTTCAAATCTTGCTTTTGACAACATATTATTATCTAAAAAATCGGTCAAGTGCGTGTCGGACTGGCACTCTGAGGGTTCCGAGTTCCGTACCACCACACCTCTCCACACAACTACATAGTATAATGACAATGATACCTTTCCATCATAATGTTAAACAAAAGACATCAAGGCGAGCGAAATTTTATGTTATTTTTGTCATTCAGTTGAGTACCCCGCATTAGGGCGATCGGGGCTTAATCGACCATGCGGTCCCAGTGCGGGTTGGTCAAACTCACTCACAACCTGCGAGTTTCCTCACGATGTTTTCCTTTACCGTAAGAGTCTCCAGGAGGCTCGAGTTTCCATACAAACGTAGTTCAGCTTTATTGCAAAAACTACATGCCGGATTGAATCTAAACTTTGTAAATATAATGAGTAGACACATATCGATGTTTGTAATTAGTTTTCATCGTATTAAATTTTAACGTAACTAAACGAAGGCTTCAATTAGTTTTGTACTGAAAGTTTGAAACTGTGCTTATTTTTTTCCGTTTTATTTTATTACATCGAAAATTAATTACAAAAATCGATATGTGTCTCCTCAATATATTTGAAAAGTTTGAATTCAATCCGGCATGTAGTTTTTTAACCGACTTCAAAAAAGGAGGAGGTACTATGTTCGACTGATATTATTTTTATGTAATTATGTTCACCGATTTTTCCGTCAATTGTGGAACGATTGTCAAAATTATTTTTTCATTCGAAAGAATACTCCCACTGTTACCAAGTCAGGATCTGATGATGGGATCCCAGGGAAATCGAGAGCAACCCTCAAATTACTCATTACGTAGGCACTTATTACGTGATTCAAATGTTTTCTAAAGCTATTGAAATACTTGCATCTGTTAGTCATCATCTCATGTTGATAAGGTGATGAAGTAAGGTACAAATCTTTAATGGTTAGGAGTTGGAGAAAAATTCTTTCAATATTATATTTATATATATACGTAGGTATGCATAGACTGATAGGTTGTATTCTTTCAGGTTATTCAGATGAGCTGATGATGGACGATTAACTCCATAACTTTCATGTTAAGGAGTTAAATCGTCCATCATCATCTGCTGAGATGATGATGGAAGCCACAGGACTTTGTATCTGTTATTGAAACACATGTTTTATGATTTGATAATTCCTATTAGTGAGTAGGTGATTGGTTTTAACGTTGCTAGATAGATAGCATTATCACTAAAAATAAGAAAATAAAAATGAAAGTTAAAAAAAACTTAAAACCAACTTCAAAATGAAATTTTTTTAAGGTCGGTGTCAGCAAACCATCGAACCTAAAACATTTGATACCTGTAAGTGCCGATACCGACCTCAAAAAAAAAAATTAAAGCCCCTAATTTAATTTGTACTCACCTTTGATTTCGTTATTGTTGGTTAATGTTGTGTATTTAAGTATAATAATATTATTTCATACTTTTGAGTGAATTTCATTTTGAAGTGGGTTTTTAGCTGTTTTTAATTTTTATTTTTTGTATTAAAGCGGAACTAGGTACGTTTGTATGGAAACTCGAGCCTCCTGGTGGCCCGTAAGCGCGTCGGATAAACGTACATATAAAATCTAAATTCTAAATCACATTGGTACGTGGCGGGATTCGAACCACGACCTCCCGGACAGTACAATTTTGGCAAGTAGTAAGTCAAAAAGTGAGCGCGGTCGCGATATTCTCATTTGAAACGCACAGTACATTTTGTGAGTACATAGTTGTTGTCAGATATATGCTTTATATAAGGGGAGGTACATAGGTTACATACTTCCTAAAAGTGAAGCAAATAAAAAGTTGCCCATTGGCATCTCTTTTCTTAGTAGCATTCGGTGCAATGGAAGCGAACTAACTATTATAATGTGTGTGTGTGTAAATAGGTTCGATTTGCAAATGTTGTTTGATAGTGCATAACCCATGTATGGTTACAAATCTCTGGTTGTTGTGCTTTTATTTATGGGTATTGGAAAAAAATGAAAAGTGCTCGGAGGATGTATGAAAGCTAGTTGTGAACCACAGACTTATAAGAGAAAGTGAACATTTAACGCACATATTCTTGCACACCGCGTATCATCAATGGCGAGCCTCTTGCGGGTTGCCCACCGCGCACCATGGATGTAAATAGAAAAAAAAATATGCTACGGAGCAGCACGGGTCTTCCTCGTATGTAAGATTTTTTAAAGTTCGTAAACTGATGACGTCGGTGGCGTAACTGCTAGGGCCGCCGCCTCCTGTCTGGGAGGTCTTGGTTCGAATCCTGCCATATACCAATGTGATTTAGAATTTAGATTTCATATTTACGTTTATCCGACGCTCTTACGTTACGGTGAAGGAAAACATCGTGAGGAAACCTGCACATGCCTGCGAAGAAACTCGCAGGTTGTGTATGATGTCGACCAACCCGCACTGGGCCCGCGTGGTCGACTAAGGCCCGATCGCCCTAATTCAGGGTAGGCTCGAGCCTCTCGGTGGTATATGAGCTGATATGATGATGATGATGTACTTAAAAAATTGAAATATTTTCAAATAGATTAATTGTTTTACAATGCCTTTTAAAAAAAAACATCATTTATGCTAACTTATGCTATAAAGTATTTGTGATTTACCTCGTAATAACGATGTTTAAGGTGGATGATGCTGGATAATTTTAGCGTCGGTGGCTCAACCGGTAACGACTCGGTCCATCTAACCAGAGGTACCGGGTTCAAATCTGGACGGCCAATGTACCAATGAGTTTTTCAAAAACTTACGTACATACTTACCGATTGCTTTAACGGTGAAGGAAAACATCGTGAGGAAACCGGCACACGCCTGCGAAGAAACTCGAAGGTTGTGTGTGAAGTCGACCAACCCGCACTGGGCCCGCGTGGTCGACTAAGGCCTAATCGCCCTGATTCAGGGTAGGCTCGAGCCCCTCGGTGGGGACGTATATGAGCTGTAATGATGATAATGATGACGATGTTTAAATTCTATCCACCAAGTGTACGATCAGGCAGAACTGCTGGGAGTCGTCAGCTGATTCGCGCAAACTACTTTCTTACGGGAATTGATGAATACTGAGTTTTAATTTTGTCCATAAAGTAAGTAAACAGGGTGTAACAAAATTGGTGTAGGTCCTTAGCAAAAAAAAAACTTCATAAAAAAAAATAAGCTGATCGACCAATTTTGTGCATTTTTGTATGGAGGCTCCAAATTTTTAATTCACTATGGATTCCTTGGTGAAAGTTGTTCAGTATGATGACTAGAATCCCCAGTTAACGGGTCCTATACCAATTTTTTTACACCCTGTATCTGTTATAATGAGCTCTGTTTCACCTTTTTTACCCGATCGCCCATAAAGGAGGGAGATTTTTGTTAGTTTGCTGAGCCTGTAGCCTCAACGGCTTGATGGATTTTGGATGTTTTTTTTTCACAATTGGTAAGCCTGTTAGATTCGTCTTGATCCCCTTATATATTTTCATCAAACTGTTTTAAAAAAAGAGGTTTTTTTAAATTCACAATTGATGCGTCCCTACTATCATCTGACTTGATGGTAAATGACGATGATGTCGAAGATGTAAGCGGGCTTACCAAGATTCCACAACGCAATAGGGAACTGGCAATCTTATCTTCAAGCCGGAACACAATATCAATGCAGTGAACACTGATGTTTGGCGGCAAGACGTAGATAAGATGGTGGTAGCTAGCCAGGCGGGCTTAGAAAATGCCCTTTTCTCAACCAAAACGAGTCATAAAAAGTTAGACTCCGTCGGGAATACAACCCGCGACCTCCTATTGTGAAGCTGATGGGCTTAACCATTACGCCACATAGGCGAATAATGTTTTGATTCTAACGCTCTAATGGTACTCGTTGTTCGTTAGATAGAGATTTATAAATCCCATAAGATTGCTTGCATTGCAACATTCCTAGAATAGATACTAGATTCTATTACGTGGTAGTTGCATGCAAAACACTCGAACCAGCGCGGCGTGTGGAGTTGCAACCAATTGCCGTAAATGAGGTCATGAAGAGGATCGGAGTCAATGTTTTAGGGCCATTTAGCAAATATTTTTTTTTAATCACGTTCGGTAAGCCTTTGGCATCATCTATCCTGATGGTAAGTGACGATGATGCCGAAGATGGAAGCGGGCTTACCAAGATTCCCCAACGCAATGGAGAACTGGCTATCTTATCTTCATGCCGGAACACATCAATGTTGTTAACACTGATGTTTGGTGGCAAGACTTAGATAAGATGGTGGTAGCTAGCCAGGCGGGCTTAGAAAATGCCCTACCACCAACCAAACCGAGTCTTTCAAGTTGAACCCACCGGGAATCGAACTCGCGACCTCCTGAAGCGAATGGACTAGCCATGACGCCACGGATGTGGTTAAAAAGCTGTGATCTAGAAACGGGAATAAATATGTGATTGTTTGTCTAGAATATGTTTCTATTGTAGCACGCTTAGGTAGGTATGGTAGTGGGCGTGGGCTTAAATTAAGATGCGTGCTTACTGATGATGGAATTTAATTATTAGTCAAAGTAAAAGACCTGAAAAGAACATAAGACTTTAGAAAAACATAAAACACTTAAATATAAAATACAAATCACAAAAGTATGAATTAATCTTACCCGAGATGGGCCTTAATAGAGAGAAACGGGTTTGAATACAAGTTATATTAGATTATTATGATGAAAGAAAAGAAATGGTGAAAGACATTGAAAGATTTTTGAAAACAAATGCCAGCGCACGATAAATAAATAGATGGAATGAAAGAAGAACGCATAATAGCGTACCACGTTACAATAGGTTTGCTATTTGCAAAGCAGTAGATAGGGTGAATGCTGATGTAATAATTGCAATAATGTTGTAAGTGCAAGGTACTTTATCGTAAGGTGCGGTAGTCAAATTCAGAACCTTAAGAGTTTTGTCATATCTATCTGTCCGATGGTATATGTCACAAAAATGAGTTTGTTTGTTTGTTACCTTTTTTCGCTTCAACACCTTTACGAATCTTGATAAAATGTGGCATGCAGGTAGCCTGTGTCACGGAAAAGTAATCTGAATCATGATATCATTTGTAATATTCAATAAGTTTTTTTGACTATTTAAAAGTGTGTGTAAACACCTCATTAAAATAAATTATTTTGATTTGATTTGAAAGGACATAGGCTACTAATTATTCTGAGAAAATAGCATCGTCCGATGCAGTTCCTGTGGGGAGTAAAAAATGCTCTCTCTTTGGTTAATTTCTTTAATATCGTAACGAAATAATGGATTGTTGTGATTTTTAGCACAGAGATAGTTGAGGAGGTGGGAAATTACATAATTTATTAGCATATCCTGACATAGTTCCCGAGGGATCTGGGGAAAACTCATATTCACAGTCGCGCACGTCGGCGTCGCAACGGATTGAAGTGTATTTTTGTATAGAATTGATTGAGGGGGTGGCAATCGACATACGCTGCTAACGTAATTGCCCAATCTGGGGTAGGGATCTGGAGAAAACTCATGTCCACGCTCGCGAGCCACTTGCGGCTCATCACTTACCCTGAAACACAGTCATTATTTAATAATGGTATACATCATTTTTTTTTCTTGCATTGTATTACCTGTTTTTTTTTTGCTTGTGTGGGCGGCTATGAATAAATGCTTATCTATCTATCTATCATAAAAACGAAATAAAGCTGAAATTTGGTCTTGTTATACAAATCTGTATTGCCTATACACTGAGGAATAAAATCTGTAAAAAAATAGCTAAGTTATCGTGGGGGTATCGTTGAATAGGTCTTTTCAAAACAATTTATTGAGGGGTGGCAAAAACATTAATCAAAAAATGTTTTTCGCCACCCATCAATAAATTGTTAAATTTAGTTAAGTTTTTAACCCCCGACGCAAAAAAGAGGGGTGTTATAAGTTTGACCGCTATGTGTGTGTGTGTGTGTCTGTGTGTCTGTCTGTGTGTCTGTCTGTGGCACCGTAGCTCTCAAACGGGTTAACCGATTTGGATGCGTTTTTTTTTATTTACAAGCAGGTTTTTTGGCGATGGTTCTTAGATACGTTTTATCAAAATCGGTTCAGCCGTTTCAAGGTCATCAGCTCTTTTGTTAGCTGCGGTAGGGTTCTTAGACTCTTAATGTGTATTTACTTTACTTTCAAACATACATGTGACCAAAAACTTGAAACACTCATGTATGCTTAATAACTTTGCAGGATTATGGAACTCTTGGTCTGATGCTGCAGCCAGGATATCCAGAACACTAGCACACTCTTAAAAAAATAATAGCAGATATGTCGTGTTTGGACTCGTTATTTGATTCTGCATACAATGCAATGGTGGCAACACGGTGAGCTGATGTTGTTAAAATCCGTTAAATTTTTGACATACCTACGTACCTTAAACTATGACTAACTGTAAACTAAATATTATTGAGATAAACCTTCGCTTTGATTTCTTATATAAACCCCCGACGCAAAAAAGGGGTGTTATAAGTTTGACGCCAATTTCTGTGTGTTTGTGTCTGTTTGTCTGTGGCATCGCAACTCTCGAACGGATGGACCGATTTTGATGCGGTTTTTTTTACGTGAAACAAGTTTCCTTGCGGTGGTTCTTAGCTATAATCGATAAAGATCTGTTCAGCCGTTTGAGGGTTATCAGCTCTTATCTAGGTGACTAAGGGATCTGGGCAACTTATACAGGTCTGATCGATTCAAAATTTGGTGCCCTGTTAATGTAAAAATATTGCAAAACCATGATAACCTTGAACTGTTGATGCAGCATCTCCTAGAATCTGCAGAATACCCAACTCCTCAAAAACTTTCAGTAGAAGTATCGTGTTTGGGCTCAAAAAAAATATTCAAATCAATTTATTTCAAATAGGTGTTTACACACACTTTAATAGAAATTATTAGAATAGTCTCAATGAATAGGTGTTAGATATAATATGGTAACCTTGACCTGATGCTGCAGCATCTCCTGGAATCTGCTGAAGCAGCGGTTAAAAAAGTAAAAAACTTCCATGGGTCCATGGATTTGAAGTTTAGAGTTATAACACATTTAATTGCAGCTTCAAACAAGGGAGGTGAGCAACTTCCACAGGCTTGATCGATTCAAAATAGGCTAGATTTTGTGTCGCAGTATCGTGTTTCGTCCCGGAAACTATTTGTATGAATGTGGGGGTAGAGTTTCGATTGTATGTAATAGTTATGTAAAGTTTAAAAAGCACGAAATAAAAATTAAATTAAAAATTTAAAAAACCCCCGACAAAAACCTCTAAAAAGTAAACAATAATATGTATTGACCCTTTGAGTTTAATTTAAGTAGTAATATTTTGATCCAAGAGTCGTCGCGTAGGGGGACCGCTAAGTAAATAAAATAAAAACAGAATACAACTGATTTACTTTACTACAACTAATTAGTAATAACTTCACAACTTAGCGGTCCCCCTACGCGACGACTCTTGGATCAAAATATTACTACTTAAATTAAACTCAAAGGGTCAATACATATTATTGTTTACTTTTTAGAGGTTTTTGTCGGGGGTTTTTTAAATTTTTAATTTAACTTTTGAGTATAAAGTTACAGGTCTCCACTTCCTACTAGGTAAACTGTTATTTAAAGAAACCTGAAAAGTATTATACAATATATACAATTTATTTTAAAAAAAATACGAATAACTAGGCTTGCATAGTTTAGGAGTAATAGTCGTAAAGAAAGTTCATAGTTTTTCCGCACAAAATGTTCTATACCAACTGTAAGAGTATTTTTCTAAGGCAACTGCTACGGAACCTTATGCGCGTGATCCAACACACACATTTGACCTCTTTTTGGAAACTACCCCAATAGTTTCGTCATGTTCTTCTGTCTGTCTGTCGGTCGGTATAATATACGTGGCTCTACAATTTATTTTGGTTGCCACTATGGGTACAAACATTGAAATTCCAACGCAACGCAAAAGCAATATTAGTACTAACATATAGTATGGACACTCCCTGCCGCTCTCTAGATTGCGATCTCACCCACTCGTCACCCAGATTGATACAGATTGGTTATAGTTTGGTTGTCGAAGTATAGGATTTCGCCGCCATTTTGTTTGTTCCGTCATTCCTTTTTTGAATTGTCATTTTGAAATGTTGTATGAAGTGTCCAGGGTATGACACTACGCTACAATTTAAGGCTACAATTTAATTTAATTTTCTTTGTTTTGTTTGCATTGAATAAAATTCAGTCAGGGCATTGAAATTCATCAGAGAAATTACCTGCTTGCTAGAGTTGCTAGGGGGTTGGAACATTTTTGTGTATAACCTGGCATGATGATGATATCAGCTCTTAAACGTCCCCACCGAGGGGCTCGAGCCTACCCTGAATTCGGGCGATAGGGCCTTAGTCGACCAAGCGGGCCCAGGCGTGTGCAGGTTTCCTCACGATGTTTTCCTTCACCGTAAGAGCGTCGGATAAACGTACATATGAAATCTAAATTCTAAATCACAAAAAGTAACTTATGTGGCAAAAGTAACTGATGGCCGCTAGCAAAACAATAAAGGTACATTAATGTCTTATTAATTTAAGTAGCTGGCCGTATAGTTGTCATAAATCTGCTTTACCCATTCAGACTAAGATTTACCGTATGTATGCAATTCTGCAAACGAAGGCACCGACTTGACTAAAACGTGTGTTATGCAACCCGGCAAGGGACTTGACCCCGGGTCGTTGTCTGCTAATCTTTCGTAACTCACCGCGGTACTGCTCAACGTTCTCAAAACTAGTGACATTTCGCGTTATTTGTAGGTTTTTAGGTAGTTACTCTATGTAAAGTTTCTCTCATTAGAATTTTACAATATATAAAAGATACTTTATCATCCATCACTACGATTATTCTACGATCACTTACCAAGAAGTTGATGTTGATATTAAAGTTTGATGATAGTGCAATCCGACTAGAGCGTACACAAAATACTTGCCATTAGTTATTTTTTTAATTTAAATTAATGGCAAGCATCATAAACTATTAAAGTTTCGCCTCATGATTAGTATAGTTGGTGGCTTAGTTAGTTTTACGACCGGCTGCCGCCTGACGTCAAGACAGTATTAATTGGACCATATTATGGTAGTCACTTCCGCTGCCATACCTTTTGCAGTGTCCTGCCTAACACTGCTGCTGATTAAGAAAGCCAACCCCGTGTAGCGGGATATGGCGAGGAAGAAGAAGAAGAAGATTATAAACCATTAAAGAAAAATAATGGCGAGCATCATATCATAAATCATACATACAGAGACGTCGGTGCGGTGATTATAAAAAAGATTTGCTTGTTTTTAATGCCAAGTCCGTGTAACTGGAGGTTGTAAAGAATAATTTGCAACTGACACAAATATTTGAGGCGATATCGTAGCCCAAGTGTATATATGCCGTGTACGTGCAAATAATTACCTATGCGTCCACTTAGCGAGTTCGTCATGGAATGACAAACTTTTTGAGAACTGTTTACTTTATATTGATATGATTTTAGCCTGGGCCTGGCGCAAAGTACCTACATAAATGTTTTCAAGTAGTGACACTAAAACGTGCTGCGTCCATTTTTTTTAACTTTAAATAGGTGTTTACTCACACTTTTAAATAGTAAAAAGAAACTTATTGAATATTACAAATAATGTCATGATTCAGATTACAGTCTGAGGTGATGGTATTTGGTATAGAATCAACATAATGAATAAAAATAAAAACATAATGAATATGCTGCAATAGCGGTTTTTTGTGAAAATCCTTCAAAGTTATAATTATTAGGAACTTTTACACAGAAAATGAGTAATGAAACATTTAGAAACTTAACAGTAATCATTTTAAAGAACATTTTAAATCTTATTTAGTAGAACAATGATGTATGGCACATCGTCGCCATGATCTCGAGCCTTTTTTCTTTTGATATCCTTCCATTCTTGCATGTTAATCTTGCGTTTTCTCACTTTATTCATCTTATTTTGCGACCTTTCCGTCAGAACAATACCACAAAACAGATAAGTAATCTGTTTTGTGACAATACTCCGATCGTCCGCCATTTTTTGACATACATCATTGTAGATAGCCGCAACTTCACTGTTGTTATGTATGTATTTGTCGCAGTCATCTGGTTGAATCTGCTATTTGATTGAATGACTAGCGCGTTCATTGAATGACGAGATTCAATTGAATGATTAGGCCGAAAGTTGATTGAACAAACGTCACTCAACGTCCAACTCGTTAGCTGATTGTAACATAGCCCTTTGAACAGAGCGGACGTAAAATCAGTCAGGTGATTGAAATATAGTTCATAGTTATTGTTAAGTTTATTTGTGAGAATTAGGGCTTTGTAACTTAGTGTTCTTTTTCACATTGTGAACGTAAAATTCCATACAACAAAAAGGAAATTGGCAAAAATTAGATTTAAAAAAAAAAACTGTAAATGAGCGAGCGAAGCTATTAGGTTCGGTCAGGTTTGATTGATTATACAGTCAAAGAGCCTCGCGAGCCCCCCATGGGTAGCAGAATGCTTCGCAGAAGAAGAAATCGTTGGTTTTTATTCGGAATATCCCATTTAACAACTTCGCTAAATGACGTTCAGTCAAGACGTTGAATATTACATTCAGTCATTCAATTGAATCTCGTCATTCAATAAACGCGCTATAGTCATTCAATCAAATAGCACATTCAACCAGATGACGGCGACATATTCATTGCGAACGATGCCGGTATTGCCATACCACGTTGTTCCACTGTTAGATAGATTTCGCAAATTTACAGCGTTGTTTGAGCACACGCCTCAAATCCATACATAATTATTTGCTAATATTCATCATCATCATATCAGCCGAAAGACGTCCACTACTGGACAAAGGCCTGCCCCAACGATTTCCACGACGACTGGTCCTGCGCTGCCGCATCCAGCGGCTTCTCTGGACCTTACCAGGTCGTCGGTCCACCGCGTGGGTGGCCTGCCTACGCTACGACTTCCGGTGCGCGGTCGCCACTCGAGAACTTTACTGACAAGCATGTGCCATGCCCACCTCCACTTCAGTTCAGCGATTCTGTGAGCTATGTCGGTTACTTTGGTTCTCCTGCGGATTTCCTCGTTTCTGATGGATTTGGTGATATTGTCACATATTTATTTATATACTTAATAATGGTCAGACTAGACTAGATTATCTATAAGGTTCTAGGTAAGAAAATACTTACTAATTTAGGGATTACTTAGGGATCACTACTGTAAGCTGTGTAACTTCTGAACAAATATTTTTATTTCTGTGGTTATTATTTATTATAATATGTATTTATTTCTTAATTATTATTGAGTTACTGTTTTGTTTATTTTAAGTAAAAAAAAATATATATTTGTTTTGATTTGTATTTTATATATTTATATAGTTTCATATCATTAATTACTCGAATTATCATAACCGCCGAAATATGTCCAGTGCTGCCCTTCCTCAAGGATTTTCACAACGACCGGTCCTGCGCTGCCGCGTCTAGCGACTTCTTTGGACCTTCACCAGGTCGTCAGTCCACCGAGCGGGAGGCCTTCCTTCACTACGTCTTTCGGTGCGTGGTCGCCACTCGAGAACTTTACTACCCCAACGTCCATTTGTTCTACGAGCTTTGTTACTCGAATAGATTAATTAAGTTAATATTATAACAAAAATAAAATAATTATTGTTCATAATAATTGTCGGGAGGAGCTAATGGAAGCCGGGCACCGCTGTTAACCCCAGGAGGCTCGAGTTTCCATACAAACGTAGTATATGCCGAATTGAATCCAAACTTTGCAAATACACTCGAGAGCGATGAATCCGGGTCACTTAAAGAATCCTAAAAATCTCGGAAACTAAGAAGGCTAGCTTAATAAAATAAATTGTGTTTAATAGACAATTTAATACTCCTTAAATGAAGTCATTAAAACTTCTTAGTTATTGTAAAGTTAACGGTGAAGGAAAACATCGTGAGGAAACCTGCACACGCCTGCGAAGAAACTCGAAGGTTGTGTGTGAAGTCGACCAACCCGCACTGGGCCCGCGTGGTCGACTAAGGCCTAATCGCCCTGATTCAGGGTAGGCTCGAGCCCCTCGGTGGGGACGTATATGAGCTGTATAATGATGATTGTAAAGTTATGTCATAAAAAAATCAAATTTGAAAAAGGGAGACTTTCGAAGATGGTACTACGAAATTACTACATTTGTTTTTGCTTTTGTTTCTAATCTGTCATTTAAAAGGGTACATAAACCATGTTGATAGTGTTCAATATTTATTATTCAAGCAGTAATCATGTCGCTTACACCTGAAGAATGCACCAGAATACTCACAATGCTGGAAAACGGCCGGGGTCAGCGCGATACAGCCACGACTGTCGGTGTGTCGCTCTCAACAGTACAAAGAGTTCTCCAACGTTACGAGGAAACTGGCTCTAACCTACGCAGACCAGGAGCAGGCAGAACCAGGTGTACCACAGCACGAGATATTCGAAACTTGGTGAACACAATGCTTCGTAATCGCTTTCTCACAGGAACTGAACTTACAAATCAGTTTCGACGCCTCGCAGGAAGTAACCCAAGCGCATGGACAGTAAGGCGACGACTTGCTGAAGCTAACTTGAAACCACTTAGACCTGCAAACGGCCCTAAAGTGGAGCATGGGCATCGTATTTCAAGACTAAGATATGCCCAGAACCACTTAAATTGGAGTATTGGAGATTGGTCTAAAGTTATGTTCTCCGACGAATCAAAATTTATGCTCTACAAGCACGATGGAAGACACAGAGTGTATAGAAGACCAGGGGAAAGATTCAAGCAAACATGAATCGAAGAAAAAGTAGCCTACGGTGGTGGGTCTGTACATGTGTGGGCCGGAATTTCTTCTGAGAGTCGCACAGAACTGGTGTTCATAGAAAACGGCTCTTTAACTAGCGAAAGATATGTGGAAGAAATCCTCAATGAACACGTTGGTCCATTTATGGTCAATTTGGGTGAGGATGCTATTTTTATGCATGACAATGCCCGTCTCATACGGGTTGGATTGTGAATGACTACCTTCAAGAGATGAACATTACTCGTATGGAGTGGCCAGCACGCAGCCCGGATATCAACCCGATCGAGCATGCTTGGGATGAGCTAGGGAGATGCGTAAAACAAAGAAGCCCTCCCCCAATCACGCTTCGTGAGCTCAAAATTGCTCTCACAGAGGAATGGGAGAATATTCCCCAAAATCGTATAAGGAACTTGGTGTACAGCATGCCAAACCGCGTAAACACAGTGATGGAAGCACGAGCAGGCAATATGAAGTATTAAAATTCAAGTAAATCGTAATGTTGTTCAAAAATGTCATGTTTTTTATTTTTGTTTTAAGGCGAGATCAGCAGTTTTTTTTTATTTATGTAATTTTTTGTAAATAAAATGTAGTGACTCGTAAATTTTATTACTTTCATTTAAGGGGTATTAAAGTGTCTATTAAACACAATTTATTTCATGAAGCTAGCCTTCTTAGTTTCCGAGATTTTTAGGATTCTTTAAGTGACCCGGATTCATCGCTCTCGAGTGTATATAGAGTAGACACATATCGATGTTTGTAATTAGTTTTCGATGTACAAATATGAAACGTAAAAATTAAGAGCAGTTTTAAACCTTCAGTACAGACTAATTTTAGCCTTCGTTTAGTTAAGTTTAAATTTACTACGATGAAAACTAATTCAAACATCGACTTGTTTTTTGTGTTTTGTTTGGATTTAATCCGGCATGTAGTTTTTGTATTAAGGCGAGGTATTGTTCACAACAGTTTTCTATGTTTTTTCCTTTACGTGTAAAGAGCAAAGAAAATAACCACATGTTTATGCACTTTTTCAATGTTTTATGTTTTGAAGTAAAACTTCTTTACGCGCGCTTGACTTGGGGAGTAAGCTGGTGGATGCGTGACGAGAGCGTTACGGAAGTATGATCGGGCGAGGAGAACGGAAGTTGAGAAGAATAAAAAGTAAAACACTGTCTATACCTCCAAATGACAAAAAAGATTAGATTATCTTCTGAAGACTAAGTATTTACGTACTTCCATACAAATACATATAGAGCTAATAAGTTTTACTTCAGTTGTGTGGTCTAAAGCACACTCGTACTTTTTATCTTAGATATAGACATTTTCGCAATCATAATGTCCGATAATATGTCAGGATTTTATTGAGGAATAAGAAAGAAAAATAATAAGGTGCTATGCCTAACTGTAGTGAAGTAAAACTGGTTTTTGTGGGCTAAAACATCAAAAATTAACAAATATTAAGCGAACATTGTATTTTTTTTCCAACGAGATAATTTTATCAAATTGTGTTTTGGGCTCCTACACTTTGTAGCAGAAATATTGTTATAAATTTATTAAAAAAAAAAGATAAATGCATTGCAGTTTCAACCGCAGATAAATGACTTTTTCCAAGCCTCGATTTTAGGGTTTGCATTATTTTCTGAAAGGGTTTCGCCTTAAAGTGGAACAACGTTAATATGGAAACTCGAGCCATCTGGGGGACCTTTAAGGGGTCACTACAGAAGAAGAAGATTGTTAAGTTTATGATAGTGCACTCCTACTTACTTACTTACTTGGTTTAGGCCATCTTGAGTTATATACCATGGGCCTCATAACTTGATAGTTACGTAACAGTGTGACGGATTACTGCGACCATGGTCTGTGGTCGTTAGCCTATTATTTGATACCGCAAGGAGACACGGTAAGTTTTGTGAAGGTATAATTTAATGGTTTAGGAGGCTGATTAGCCGAAGGCCGTTTTCGGGGTTTGCTCCATCCTTAGTAAAAGTTTGGAAATCATACGTTATTGCTTCACGCAGCACTTACGTATTACAAAATAAAAAAAGGTGTAGGACCTGTTAACTGGGAGTTCTACTCATCATGCCTAACTAATTTTCGCAAGAAAAGAAAATAGAAAAATTAACCCTTCATACAAAATTGCACAAAATTGGTCGATCAGCTTGGGGCGGCAGACGATAAACATTACTATAGTACATACGTAAGGTAAAATAGAACACATTTTTGAATGAGGGCTCAAATTAATGATGCGATTGCTTCAGGTACTGGAGCAAATTCACACCTTGGAGATGGTTCCAGAAAGAAGACGAAAAGATCAAATAATTAACGATGATTACATTATGATGAGCGTACAGCTTCAAATTGTAAATAACGACATATATCAGTAGTCTACGGACTAGAAAAATTACGTATACGTAACTACTCTGAGTTTTTGAGTCAAAAGCTTCCAAAATGTTTCTAAGTAGGTAGGTATCTATGTGGGGGAGCACGAGTCCAGAGTGATAATAAACGTATAAATATTGATTTAGTGTTTATGTTTCATGTGTTTAGTCAAGTAAACTATTTAGTAATCTGTGGTTTAGTTTGTCACACGACTTGTAGGTATACGGTAGGTAGATAGGGCGTGGATTTAAAAATAGATGCGTGGACATGTAGGTAATATTATTTATTTAAGGAAATAAGACCTAGAAAGAAATATAAAAATAGGTAAAACATCATACACTTTACAAATTTAAAATACAAATAAACATAAATTGATCTTACCCGTAATTGTTCTTTAAAAGGTATCGAGGTATGAATTTATTAACTTTATCATAATATGAGCTGATTTTGGTTTCTGAATGAAAAGTCACATGTGTGACTTTTGGATGCGCGGAAAAGAAGAAATAGATGGAATGAAAAGAAGATCGGATGAAAGAGGAATAAATAACAGCGCACCGCGCTACAAGTTTTAACTTCCACCGAATAGTGCTTTAGATTTTTTTTACATAATTATGCAAGAAAAAATATAATACCTACCTACCGTTATAACCATGAGTGTTTTTATTAATTTCAGCTATAGATATTGACATCACATCACTATTTTCAGTGGTACTGTTTAACTTTCAAAGTCCCATCGTACCACCAGGGGTATGGTTAGGGTACGGTGGTACCGCGGCGATGAAACTGAACAACTTTTGTTACATCTTGTAACTTTGCTGCAATCGCAAAAAAAGACTTCTCACAGCTGATTTTTCAAACTTTTGCCATCCATCAAAAATGTATTCTACTGTAACACTCTGTAAGATTTTTTTAAATCTATAAAACCAAAGGAGTCTGGCTGGCCACCTATTAACACAATATAGAAAAGTAATTATCTTTATCGCGCTATTAACTATTAAATAAATTATACATTACGTATCTACCAGATGTACCCGAGAATTCAGATTTCTGACACCGTATAAACCAGTGATGAAAATAAACTAGTTGTTTTCCTTAGTGGGAATCGAACCCGCGATCCTTGAACTATCGATCAAGACCACAAACCGCTAGAGTACTTATTAAGCATGAGATATAATTGAAAACGCTAAAAAACCGACTTCCATCGCAACAACTTTGAACAGTTTGGCATTATTATTTTAGGTTTTTGTTAATTTTCTATTAAAGTACTACACGTAAAAGTACAAGTACTAGCTTTCAAATAAAAAAAGAATCATCAAAATCGGTTCACCCAGTCAAAAATTCTGAGGTAACACACATAAAAAAATTATACAGTCGAATTGAGAACCTCCTCCTTTTTGGAAGTCGCTTAAAAATAAAAACCCTTTTCGTTTCAGTGGTGACGGGCGCCACGGACGGGATCGGCAAACAGTACGCGTTGGAGCTGGCGAAACGAGGACTCAGCATCGTCATCATCAGCAGAAACCTCGACAAGCTGAGAGACACAGCTGAGGAGATAGGTGAGGATGCAGCCAAACATAAGTAAACAATAGAACCGGCCAAGTGCGAGTTAGAACCGCACACAAAGGGTTCCGTCCCATCATACTATATGGCGCTAGTACAAAGGGTTCTGTACTATCATACTAGATAGCGCTAGTTTCATCACCTTTGATAGCAATTGCCGAACGTTTCGTTTGTTTGTTTGTTTGGCACCGACTCAAAATTATTTAGGTATTTACATAAATGTCAGAGCTCAGATAAGCAATAAAGGTTCTTGTTGTTTTTCGCTTTTCATTTCCTTTCTTTTTTCGTCGGTTTAATTTTTTGTTAAAAAGTTTTTTTTGCGAACTGACACTATAGGTTCCTTGGAGAAAGTTGTTCAGTATGACGAGTGGAACCCCCAGTTAACGGGACCTACACCAATTTTGTTACATCATGTATACATATTATATTTTATGACAAGATTGATCAAACCGATTGCGTATTTTACTTTGTCTGAGTGTAAACATACGAGCACTTATGCCAAGTAAACGTCACTTACATCATACTTCCTGGATGTCTACGGTATTTTCAAATACAATATTATAGGTACTCTAACAAGTCAGCCACACGTCAAAAGTAGGTAAAACTTCCAGTAAAGCACTTCTCACTTTTTAGGCCTCCGTACCACAAAAGGTAAAAATTAAACCATTATAGGATCATTCGTGTGTCTGTCTGTCAGTCCGTCTGTCACAGGCAATTTTCTCAGAAACTATTGGAGCGATTTAGTTTAAATTTGGTACACATGTTTAAATCAATGACCCAAAGACGGACGTGTAACGTAAATAAATGAATTTTAAACACGGGGTTAATTTTTGGGGGGTAAATCAGAAAGTTTTTAAAAAAAAGTTTTTCAAAATATATTATGTGACATATCAAATGAAAAGTCTTATTGTGAAAATCTCAAATATATTTTTTTTATAATTTTAAAATAAATATTTTTGAAGTTATTTAAGAAAATAGGCGTAAATTTACCATCTCCCCCTCCCCTATCTAATGGGCCTAAAATCTTTAAAAAATCACAGTACATGAAGTTGAATGCAAGGATTATGGGAAAATCTATGCGAAAATCTGAAGCCCTTCCGTTTTCACAGAAAAATGAAATTTCTATGGCCCAGAATAAGAAGACCCCTATTTACCTCGAGCAAAGTATGTAGTGAGAGGTCTTATTTTGTTGGTAGTTTTGGTGCGGAACCCTGTTTGTGTTACCCCAAGTCGCTCGTGGCCTGGTTTTTTTAAAGGCGGTATGGCCATGGAGCTTTAGCCTTGTCGTGAACGCAAACAGATTTAAGTTGACTTGGTTGGTGTATGTGTTTTTAAAGATGTTTTACGTCAAATATTGTTTTCAAAGTTTGATGCCTATTGGTTGTGTGTTGCCAGTGATGACATACGGAACTGAGACATGGTCGCTTAATATGGGCCTCATAAGAAGGCTCAAGGTCACCCAAAGGGCAATGGAGCGTGCTATGCTCGGAGTGTCTTTGCGTGATCGAATCAGAAACGAGGAGATCCGTAGGAGAACCAAAATAACCGACATAGCTCTCAGAATTGCTAAACTTAAGTGGCAGTGGGCGGGGCACATAGTTCGTAGAACAGATGGCCGTTGGGGCAGTAAAGTTCTCGAGTGGCGACCGCGCACCGGACAACGTAGCGCAGGTAGGCCTCCCACTCGGTGGACCGGTGACCTGGTGAAAGTCGTGGGAAGCCGCTGGATGCGGGCAGCGCAGAACCGGTCGTCAAGGAAATCCTTGGGGGAGGCCTATGTCCAGCAGTGGACGTCCGTCGGCAGATGTGATGTTGCCTTTTGGTTTGACCACAGACATGCAGCCAACCGAACGAACCACAAAGTAGATAGATGAACGTAGCCTATAAATAATTATTATTATTCGTATTATAACACAAGATACTCGTACTTAAAAATAATATTATTATCGTTAATAACGCGTTTCATTTCATAGCCTGTCGTTTATAATCGTTACGATTACAATAGCTTCATAAAACTGTATGGTCATTTTAAGCAATTGCATGAGTGCCTCTACTCATGAACATACGAGTACATTACTGCATTTCAGAAATAATGACTTCGAGTCCTTGCACGATATGTCACTTTGGGAACACTTACAAACATGAAGGATAAAAATTGTGGCGAGGACATTTTTGAAGTGAAAACTTCATAAGGCGCATTGGGCTTTTTTGAGATGAGAAAAAACCATTGAACTCGTGCCAGTGTAATGTAACCGCCCAGGCACCAGAAACACTCGCAGGGTCAAAACTTATCAGCATCATAATTTAACAGTTGTGCTCTTGTCGCTGTAGCTCTTTCCAGGTCTCTCTCTCCCACACGATCTCCTTCATTTCATTTCTCTATACGTTTGGGTAGTTATTTATACCAAGAAAAATCTGAATCAGCCAACACACACAACCACACACACAGTATTTCTAACCAACTTTCAAAAAGGAGAGGGTTCTCAATTCGTCTGCATGCTTTTCGAGGGTTCTGGCTAAATATAGCTAAAATTTCGTTTTCAAATTCATTTATAAACTAGCTTTTGCCCGTTTTTGGTACTGTTTTTAAAGTAAAACAGTACCATTATAGGATTACTCATGTGTCTATCTGTCCGTCCGTCCGTTTGTCTGTCACAGTCAATTTGCTCCGAAACTACTGGACCGATTGAGTTGAAATTTGGTACACATAATATGTAAAGACGGAAATGTATTTTGGGGGGTAAATTAGAAAATATAAAAAAAAGTTTTGCAAACTATTTTGTGTGACACAGTCATATGAAATGAAATTACTTGTTATATTATTATAACAAATATATATTATATAATTTTAAGATAAATATTTTTGAAGTTATTTATGAAAATAGACGAATATTTACCATTCCCCCCTTATCTCCAAAACTACTGGTCCTAAAATTTACCATTCCCCCTTATCTCCAAAACTACTGGTCCTAAAATTTACCATTCCCCCCTTATCTCCAAAACTACTGGTCCTAAAATTTACCATTCCCCCCTTATCTCCAAAACTTCTGGCCCTAAAATTTACCATTCCCCCCTTATCTCCAAAACTACTGGTCCTAAAATTTACCATTCCCCCCTTATCTCCAAAACTACTGGTCCTAAAATTTACCATTCCCCCCTTATCTCCAAAACTACTGGTCCTAAAATTTACCATTCCCCCCTTATCTCCAAAACTACTGGTCCTAAAATTTACCATTCCCCCCTTATCTCCAAAACTACTGGTCCTAAAATTTTGGAAAAATCACAGTATACGAGGTTAAATACATAAATTACAGGATAATCTATGAAAAAATCAAAACTCCTTCCGTTCATACAGGAAAAATGAAAATTAAAAAGTCCAGAGTGGTCTTTAGAGATTTCATTTTTCCTGTATGAACGGAAGGACATTAGATTATTTCATAGATCTATGTAATCTATGTAATGTAATCATTTAACTTCATATACTATGGTTTTTTTTTTAATTTTAGTTTCGTAGATAAGGGAGGAGGGCGGGGCGATGGTCAATTTTACAAATTAAAATTATTTATCTTAAAATAATAAAAAAATATGCAAGATTCTACCAACAAGTTCTTTCATTTCATATTTCACACGATATAGTTTGCTAATTTATTTTTCATTTTTTCTAATTTACCCCCAAAAGTGGCCGCCATGTTTAAAATTAATTTAGGTATTTACGTTGTGTGTCCGCCTTTGGGTCACCTACTTACTTATGAGCACCAAATATTTTTTTACCAAGTAGTTTTTTAAATGTATTTTTTTTTAATTCACAATTGGTAAGCCCTTGACATCATCTCACCTGATGGTAAGTGACGATGATGCCGAAGATGGAAGCGGGCTTACCAAGATTCTCCAACGCAATGGAGAACTGGCTATCTTATCTTCAAGCCGTATCACATCAATGTTGTTAACACTGATGTTTGGCGGCAAGACTTAGATAAGATGGTGCCTAGCTAGGTGGACTTGGAAAATACCCTACCACCAACCAAACCGTGTCTTACAAGTTGACCCCACCGGGAATCGAACCCGCGACCTCCTGGTGTGAAGCGAATGGACTAACCATTACGCCACGGAGGCGGTTAAAAGGCTATTTTTTGAAAAGGCTTACGAAATCTTACTCTTTTTTATTCGATAAGGCTATTATTAAAACGTCCTAGTTCGATAGGGTATGCTCATGAGTTGGTTCCATATAAATTTCATCAAAATCGGTTTAGTGTTTTTTTATTATCAAAAACCAAACCTAATATTGCAAAATTGTACTGGTTGTTGCGTTTCCGATTATTTCATTTTATTTTATGTTTTTTTACTCTGCTAGTACAAAATAATTGATCCCCATCTACGATTTTTAAAGTTCCGTACCCAAAGGGTAAAAACGGGACCCTATTCCTAAGGCTCCGCTGTCCGTCCGTCTGTCTGTCCGTCTGTCACCAGGCTGTATTTCATAAACCGTGATAGCAATACAGTTGGAATTTTTACAGATGATGTATTTCTATTGCCCCTATAACAGCAAATACTAAAAATTACTTACTCACTCTGCCGGCTCAACGACCCAAAGTGTGTCCTGGCCTGCGATACGAGAACTCGCCATTTGTCCTGCTCTTGTGCGGTTTAGCTAAAAATAAAAATAAATATATAATTATTAACGTTTTTTGTATGGAGACTTTTACTTTTTCTAATATTTAGCATTTGTTGTTATAGCGGCAACAGAAATACATCATCTGTAAAAATTCAACTGTCTAGCTATCACGGTTCATGAAATATAGTCTGGTGTTAGAAGGACAGACAGACAGACGGACGGACATTCCCTCTCGTATATCTACCAGATACGCTAGAACTACCACGTTTATGATATAGCGTTCCCACTTACCTACCCTAGAGCATAACAGTGAGGGCCGCTATTCCTGCCAACACCATAAAGCAAAGACAAGAAGACGGACGGACAGCGGAGTCTTAGTAATAGGGTCCCGTTTTTATCCTTTGGCTACGGAACCCTAAAAACGAAAACCCCGCACCGGCGGCCATGCCGGTTAGTGGAAAAACGCACATTGTTCACAATATGTACTTACTAATGTTGAATGAATTTTACTATTTAACATTGACTTTGACTGGTCATACCATCAGATAGTTTTATTTTCTTAGACGTAGTTTTAGGCTCGGGTCAACGAGACCCAATTTAAGTATCTATTACCACATGTTCTCTATGAGGCAAACGTGGCTAGTTATTGATCTTTTTGATTTTGTTGATGTTAAAGTGAAACTTTTTTTAACTTAAAGATATCAGTACAAATCAACTGCCGTTTATCCTTTGGATAGCACGATTAATTTTGCCACAAGATAAGAGAGAGAGAGAGTACAAAGCTGCACACAAAGAACAGTAATTACAATTAAGTACCTGTCAGTCTGATGTGATGCAAGTATCAGCTAAGTGCGATAGTAGACATCAAGCTACGAAACCATATTGTTCAAGTCATATAAAGTCTATACTATTTTGTAATATGCAATTAAAATGGGCCAAAAATGTAAGCGCACAATAGTATATTATGCAACTAGTGAATAAAGGACGGATTTAAAGCGAGGGCCATAGATGAATGTGAGTACTGGCACGTTACGTTATGTGGCAGGCGTTTTTGAATGAAGGTGTCAATGTTTGTTATTGATTGCTCTTCTGTTTTATATGGTCTGTCTGAGTAGAAAGAAAATACAATTTTTATTTCAATATGTTTATTGTTGTTTCGATCTATGCTAAATCTCTCACAAATTGGTAGCAGAGCGTGGTTGCTAAACTAAAAAACTAAACTAGTGAAATAAAAATGTCCACATCGACTAGTTATCGTAGCATTGAGCTGCTCTCGAAGGCCAACTACGATACCTGGTGCCTGCAAGCACAGGCAGTCCTAATAAAATGTGATTACTGGGACATCGTGAGTGGAGAAAGAATTTTAAAACCTACTGCAGATGCGGCGGAAAAAACGTCGTTTCAAAAAGATGACCTGAAAGCAAGGGCCGAAATTTTACTTTTGCTATCGCCACCCGAATTGAAGCAAATCAAAGGATGTACAACTTCAAAACAGGTATGGGATAAACTAAAAGGAATTTACCAAAGTTCGGGTCCCGCCAGAAAGGCAACTTTGTTAAAGCAATTAGTTCTAAAGAGAATGTCCAAAGAAGAAGATATTCGTGATCACATAAATAATTTTATGGATATCGTGGACAAACTTGCCGACATGGACATTAAAATACCATCGGAATTGCTTAGCATAATGCTTTTATATAGTCTGCCGACAAGATTCGAAAATTTTCGAATAGCCATAGAATCTAGAGACACACTGCCAAGCCCTGATGATTTAAAAGTTAAAATCCTGGAAGAATACCAGGCTAGGAGTGGCAGTGAACAGCCTGAAAGCTCAGAAGCATATCACACTAAAAGAAACATGTTTTGTAAAAACTGCAAAAAGAAAGGACATTCTACAGAGACATGTTGGTCTAAGAAAAAAGTACACAATGGGAAGGAGAACAGTAAGCAACATAAAAACTTTAACGTTTGCTTAAGTACTGCAGATTCGGATACAACAAAAGAGATGTGGTGTCTAGATAGCGGCTGTTCGTCTCACATGTGTGGAAACAAAAACCTGTTTTCAAATATGACCCCTGAAAAAGGCATATTAAAGCTGGCATCAAATAAATACACCAGTCAAATACAAGGTAAAGGCAAAGTTACTGTAAGTACTAACAAAAATGAAATAAACTTTAATGATACCCTGTTTGTTCCCGAAATTTCGACGAACCTATTGTCAGTGGGAAAAATAACAGACAGAGGGAATAAGGTTGTTTTTAAAAAAGACAAAGCCTACATAATAGAACAAGACGGTGAGTTAGCGATGACAGCAAAACGAAAGGATGGGCTCTACTATCTTGAGTTAAATAAAAAAGAGACTGCACAATACACATCAAATAAAGAAAGACAAGATAACGATGTCATGGAATGGCATCGAAAACTTGGTCATGTCAATGAAAAAGATTTACTAAAAATGGCTAAAGAGGATCTTATGTATGGTTTAAACTTGACTGAAAATAAATTTGTAACCTGCGAAACATGCATCAAAGGCAAAATGTCAAGACTGCCATTCAAAAGACATGATGATCTTTATTCAACTGAACCGCTTGAAATAATTCATAGCGATGTTTGTGGGCCATTAGAGTGTGAAACATTAGCAGGCTCAAGATACTATGTTACTTTCATAGATGATTTCACTCGTTACTGTCACGTTTATTTTATCAAAAGGAAAAGTGACGTGTTAAATGTTTTCAAAGAATACAAAAACGAAGTGGAGACATTCAAGAATAAAAAGATAAAAAATCTACAGTCGGATAACGGTACAGAATACCGTAATAACGATTTTGATGACTTCCTCAAATTACACGGAATCAAAAGGAGATTAACGACAGTGTATACACCACAACAGAATGGGATTAGCGAAAGGAAAAATAGATCCTTACTAGAAAAAGCCAGATGCTTGCTAATTGAAGCGAATGCTCCAAAGAAGCTATGGGCGGAAGCAGTGGCGACCGCTAATTACCTTATAAACCGCTGTCCATCAAAAGCCTTAAAGGGTGAAGTGCCATTCAAAAAATGGGTTGGAAAAACTCCATCAGGTAACCACATGCACGTTTTTGGTCGGAAGACATTCGTTTTAAGAAAAAACAGAAAAGGGAAACTCACCCAAACCGCTAAAGAGGGCGTTTTCATGGGATATTCGTTGACTTCAAAAAGTTTCCGAGTATTTATACCTGAAGAAAATGATGTTATAGCCAGTAGAGATGTCAAGGTCATAGACAAAATGTACTATGAAGAAAAAGAAGACAACTATGAAAACCTTATAAATGAAGAGGCACATGACACTAGGAAACCCGAAAAAGAAAAGAAAAGTAAAAATAAGAGAAAAAATACACAAATTCAGCAAATAGAAGTTGAAATTTTAGAAAATAAAAATGATATCATGACGCCGAGTCCAAACACTGTGGAAGAGGAAGATGAATCAGAGTCTTACGAAGACGCTCCAGAAGTTGTAGAAATGCCTGAAAATGGGAGGCCGCAAAGAGAAAAACACCCGCCGGCGTGGACAAATGATTATGTGTTGGCTGCAACTGAAGAAAGTTTATTAACTTATGATTTATCTTACCTGACAAATGAAAACGAGGAAGATGAATACTGGCATGAAGCTATAAAAGCAGAAATAAGAGCGCATGTAAAGAATGGATCCTGGAAAATAATCAAAAAAGGTAAAGACATGAAAATAATCGACTATAAGATGGTTCTAAGAAATAAAGTGGGACCAGACAGTTGTATTACAAGGAAAGCAAGACTTGTGGCACGGGGGTTTACTCAGCGACCAGGCGTTGATTACAACAAAACATTTGCTCCCGTCGCAAAACTTAGTACGATCCGTTCGCTAGTTGGAGTAGCAATAGATCAGAAATTACAACTTAACCAAATGGACGTAACAACTGCGTACCTTAATGGTGTATTAGAAGAAAATATTGTAATGAAATATCCTGACTATTTGGAAGACTACCTAACAGAAATCATGGTTGATGAAAGCGAAAATGAAGATCTAACTATGTACCACAAAACAGTGAGTATGTTGAAAGATATAAAGGACGTAAAAGGAGAAAAAGTATGTCTTCTAATAAAAGCTCTTTATGGCCTCAAGCAGGCAGGGAGGCAATGGTACAAGAAGCTCGATACAGAATTAAAAAATATTGGTTTTAAAACATCACATGCAGATCCATGTGTATATATATTAGAGAAAAGAGGAGCTAAAGTTATCATAGCTATATACGTTGATGATCTTTTGATTGCCTACTCGTGTCCAAAAATGCTAAAAGAGATCAAAGACTTGCTCAACACCAAATTTGAAATGAAAGATTTGGGTTCACCCAAAAGGTTACTAGGCATAGATGTGATCTATGAAAATGATAAAATAAAGTTAAACCAAGAAAGGTTTATAGAGGACATTTTGAAAAAGTATAAAATGGAAGATTGCAAGCCCTACACCCATAGAGCCAGGTCTTACGCTAAAGAAGAGCGAGACACAACATGAACAAAAACTTCCATACAAAAATTTAATTGGAACACTTATGTACATAGCGGTGGCTACGAGACCGGATATAATGTTCGCCATAAGTTACTTATCACAATTTAATGACAGCTATGGGGAAGAACATTTTAAGTGTGCAAAAAGGGTGTTGCGTTATCTAAAAGGTACAAAGGATATTGGTCTAACGTTTACGAAAACAGACGATGACTTGTACGGATTGGCGGACGCAGACTGGGGCGGATGCAAGCTTGATCGCAAATCATACTCGGGCTACTGTTTTAAATTTGCAGGAACATGTGTCAGCTGGCAATCCAAGAAACAAAGATGTGTTGCATTATCAACAGCAGAAGCAGAATATACAGCTCTAACGGAAGCGGCAAAAGAAGCCATCCACCTTAAGAGACTTTTCAAAGATTTAGGAGCCAGCTATGATCAAATACTGGTCTTAAACGACAATCAGGCAGCCATAAAATTAAGTCGTAATGCGATGGTGTCTAACAAGTCGAAACATATAGACCTCAAGGTACATTACATTAGAGACTGCATCCAAGAAGGTGTTTTAGAAGTGAAGTATCTGCGAACAGAAGAAATGGAAGCAGATTTGCTCACTAAGGCTTTAGCCGGTCCACGACTGATGAAGCTGAGGAGCAGCCTTGGGCTATTATAATGGCCACAACTGTGCCGTGAAGAGGAGTGTGAGTACTGGCACGTTACGTTATGTGGCAGGCGTTTTTGAATGAAGGTGTCAATGTTTGTTATTGATTGCTCTTCTGTTTTATATGGTCTGTCTGAGTAGAAAGAAAATACAATTTTTATTTCAATATGTTTATTGTTGTTTCGATCTATGCTAAATCTCTCACAATGAATCACGAGCAAGTGAAGGTTTCTAATGACTGAATTACAACCACAGGGAGTGATTCATGATGATTGAATCACGAGCGTAGCGATTTATTCAAGTATAAGAACCCTGAGCGACATACTAAACAATGACATACTAAATTATAGAGTAATCTTCTTTGTGTTCGTAAAACTTATAGTATTCAAAATAGCGCCAATTTGACGCCAATTTACTAATGAAATGACAGCAAAGAACACAAAACTGTTTTTATTCTAATGGTAAACTCCTTTTCGAAAATATCGAACAATTAAATCTCGAGGAATTATTTGCACAAGAAGTTTGTATGTCAAATGTTCTTTGAATTAGGAGTTTGTATTGAGTATTTTTTGCGAAAGGAGGTTGTGTAGCTGAGATGCGAGTTCGAATATATTGGTGTGTTCTAAATTCAAACACCAAAATAATAACAAAATTTTTAGAGGAGCATTGGTTTAAAATATATTTTATCTGATTGTGAGTATACCTACCTAGCGAGACATTTTTTTTATTACAAATTTGAGTGCGTTTGACTGCACCTCTGCACCTGATGGTAAGTGCCGATGCAGCTGAGGATGAAACACGCAAGCTCAAATAGTGCCTGTTCACTTTCTTCTTTAAGATTCCTAAATTATACGAATGGGGGAATACAGACGCCGACAAGGAATTCCCCTCCTTGGCAGTTTTCATAATGAACGAAGAAGCAAAACGCATCGTGCGTAAAGGTGGAAAATTACCGACAAAGGTAAGGAATCGCCCTCCACGCCTGGCCGTCCGATGATGAAATGGAGAGGTGGGAATGAGGACGTGAAGCTCTAGGGCATACTCTCCGAAATGAATCCTGTAGAACATCGATATATAGGTGACTTCCAAATTGGAGCCTGTTTAATACAAGTTCCTCGTCGCCAATGAGTCTCCTAGTGCGTCGGTCGATAGAATCCAAAGTAGCTAGCTGGTAACAAGCCGATCCATCCCATAAGTGAGAGCAGTACTCCATTCGTCCATAAACTGATTTGGTGATAAGTAAAGTCTCACCTTCGAGAGTATTCCATCTCCCGAAATTTAGATCGTATATATAATAAATCTACGCCAATGAGCTCAAGATGGACGGAGCTCTGGATAGATTCATCTTGAAAAGTAGGAGTTAAAAAGGACTCCTTTTTGCAGTGAATAGACACGCCTAAAGCACACCCTGGACACTTCATACAACGGGCCAGAAATGACATTTCAAAAAAGGAATGACGGAACTAACACATTGGTGGCAAACCAATCTGTATCAAACTGAGTGACGAGCGGGTAAGGTCGCAATCTAGAGAGCGGCAAGGAGTTGTATGTTAACTAATGTATATACTTTGCCTAAAGTAAGTTACTAATGTCGAAGTGGTCCAAGTTTGAACTAACGTTCACAATTGGAAGAACTATAAAAGACAGTTTTGACGGAGGGTGTATTGACCGTAGACCACTAGGTCTACGTACTAACATATGTTGACATTCATTGAATATTTCACTCTTTCTCCAATTTGCGTATATTTTTTATCTTCTTAATACTACCTTTTTGTTTCAGAAAAGGAGCACAAAGTGAAGACGAAAATCATCGTCGCTGATTTTAGCAAAGGAGGACCAGAAGTGTTCTCACACATAGAAGAGCAGCTGAAAGATATACCCGTCGGGATATTAGGTAGGAAACCAGCTACCACCTAAATACGCATAGGGTACCTGATCAATTCCCATATTATGGCGGGAAGGTTGATTGCAGTTAATACACCACACTTTTTGATGAATTCTGGATATTTAAAGCTTAGGTGGCCGAGCCGTCACTAAACCATGCTGCCTAACAACGAATTTTGAAAGGTCAATGTATGTTTCTGTTCAATCAACTGCAATTTTACTTTTTGTAGAATTCTGGATACCTATTAATAGGTGACGTCACTAACCACACTGTCTTAAACGAATTTTGGAAGGTCAATGTATGTTTCCGTTCAATCAACTGCAATTTTACTTTTTGTAGAATTCTGGATAACTATTAATAGGTGACGTCACTAACCACGCTGTCTTAAACGAATTTTGAAAGGTCAATGTATGTTTCTGTTCAATCAACTGCAATTTTACTTTTGTAGAATTCTGGATAACTATTAATTGGTGGAGTAGCAGAGATATCACTAACCACGCTGTCTTAAACGAATTTTGAAAGGTCAATGTTTCTGTTCAATCAACTTTCATAATTTAAAATGGTCTAATAATAGTATCTTTCAATTAAGGGTTTTAGAACAAGGGAGTGGCAAGATTGAGATGGGTTATTATTACGTCTTAATAAGCCAAGATTTATTTCATCCCCCACTCTCTTAAATACAGTCGTAAATTAAAATGGTCTAACAATAGTATCTTTTAATTAAAGGTTTTAGAACAAGGGAGTGGCAAGGTTGAGGTGGGTTATCATTATGTCTTAATAAGCCAAGATTTATTTCATCTGTACTTCTTTAATCTTTTGGAAGGCATGTCAGTAGTTCTTTCCATCAAACTTCAAAAAAAGGAGGTTCATGATTTGGTTCTATTTCTTTTATGATTGTTACCTCAGAACTCCGTTGTCTACGCTTGGACTGCGACTCACTGTGCCTATTTATTTCATATCAGCAATTCCGACAATATTTTATATTAGGCGTTTCTACTATATTTACTGTGTGTGTGTCGGTACTTGCATTCTTTCGAACCATCAACCAAAAAGTTGCTCTGTACCTTTCTGCGATTCATCATCATCATCATCATATCAGCCGAAGGACGTCCACTGCTGGACATAGGCCTCCCCCAAGGATTTCCACGACGACCGGTTCTGCGCTACCCACATCCAGCGGCTTACCGCGACCTTCACCAGGTCATCGGTCCACCGCGTGGGATGCCTGCCTACGCTACGTTTTCCGGTGCGTTTTCGCAACTCGAGAACTCTACTGCCCCAACTGCTATCCGTTCTACGAGCTACAACAGATAAAGCAGTTTAAATTATAATTTTTGGATTTAATTATAGCTCCAGTATGTAAAGTTAAGACACCGTCATTTATAAACCAATTTGGAAAATTTCATTTTTGTTTGAAAGGATATTCTATCAGATTAGTCTTATAGAAACTTCATCAAAATCAGTTCAGCTTTTTCTTAACAAAAAATGTAGCAAAATTGTACTTTACTTGTACTTTTTTTACGTGTTTAGCGTTTAAAATTTTTCGTGTTTCAGTCCATAACTCTTCATGCTCCTTTCTTCCAGTAAACAATGTGGGAGTCAATTACGAGTACCCGGTGCCGGTCGGAGAAATCCCCCTCCCAAAAGCCTGGGAGGTGATCAACGTGAACGTCGGTGCTGTGACCAGCATGACCAGACTGGTGGTTCCAGCTATGGTAGCAAGAGGGAGGGGGGCTGTGGTAAACATATCGTCAGGGTCTGAGCTGCAGCCGCTGCCGCTGATGACAGTTTATGCTGCTACAAAGGTGAGCTATTGAGGAAACTTTGGAGCTCTAGATTGGATCGCTGCAGCACCTTATCGTTATGTACTTATAGCGCCTGAAATTATTTGAAAGGTATTTTTTTAATTTTTTTGATTTAACGGGGGCGAACGAGACGGGCGCAACTGAGAAAGGAAGATATGAGAATAACCCGTGTGATACTTTGCGGCCTAGATAACCAAAACTACAATGCAATCAAAGATTTGGTTAGTTTTGGTATTACTAAGGTAGTATGTAGTGATGCTTCACGTTATATTATTTTCATTCATTTACTTTATCGTTTTTTGGTCAGAATAATGCATCTTTGGATGGGCGTTGCTCCGTAACGCAACCGAATATTTGGTCAAATTTTGAGTAATTGACAAGAGTACAACTAGTACTTTCATTTTGTATCTTACTCAGCCATTTCCCTTATAATGTTTTTTTTTGGTCTCGATAATGCATCTTTGAACGTGCGTTGCTCCATAACGCAACCCAACATTTGATCAGTTTTTGCATAATTGTTATGAGTACAAATAGTTCTTTCAGTTTATATCTTACTCAGCTTATAATTTTTTTGGTCAAGATAACTAGTTTTCCAGGCGCTATTAGTACATAATGCAACCACAATGTGCAGTCAGACCGACATATTTAACATCAAAGGATTGCCATTTATCCTATCAACCTTAGGTTATCCATTTCCGTCGTCGTTACCAGATTTGTCATGACCTCCTAGTACTTATATTAGATAGCACGGTTAATTATGCCACACGATAAGAGAGAGATATACAAAATACAACATTCTACTCCAATTCGCATATAATACATATATCTTTTCAAAACTAAACCAGCAGACATCTATCACTCATCAAATCAATCACAGTAACAACGCCTTCAACCAATTTCGCAAAGTCATTGTGTTTTCCTCTTACAATTCCAGGCTTACGTACGAAGCTTCACCTTCGCACTCCGCGAAGAGTACGCCTCCAAAGGCATCCACGTCCAACACGTTGCCCCAATGTTCGTCTCCACGAAGATCAACGCTTTCTCTCAGCGTCTCCTTGATGGCAACATTGTGACGCCCGACGCAGCTACATACGCGCGTCACGCCGTAAACATGCTTGGCCGAGTGCACAACACGTCTGGGTACTGGATTCATGGCATTCAGGTGCGATTTTTATAAGTGAAACTTTTATTACATCGTCTCAATTTTTTTCGTCTGTGTGTTGCATGTCGCGTGACGGTCATGCGCCATTCATTGAATTTTGTTGTAGTTACTGAATTTCGTGGATAATTTTCTTTGTTATTTAAAAATGTCTGAGATAAGTGAAAGCATTGTTTTTACCTGTCTGTGACACCGTCCGCTTCAGTGCAAGCGCGGTGATGCGCTGGGATTCAGCGCTATGACACTTTTTGTTGTAGGTACTTACTGAATTTCATGGGTTTTTTTCTTACTCTTTTAACTTGATCTTTGTTGTTTATTTGATTCAATCCCAATGTTTGAGATTAGATAAAGTAGTGTTTGAAACTGCACATAACTATGTATTAAAACACTCATTACGCAACAGTTTCTTAAACTACTATTATAATATCTATGTCATGTTATTTTTACATTTTTTTATATATCTACTAGCTTTTGCCCGCGGCTTCACCAGCGTGGACATCGTTTTTATGACTGTCTTAGACTTAGAGGGTGAGCGGTGCGCGAGCCGCAAGCGGCTCGCGAGCGTGGACATGAATCTTCTCCAGATCCCTCGGAAACTATGTCAGGATATGCTTATTAGTAAATCATGTCATTTCCCACCCCCTCAACCATCTCTGTGCAAAAAATCACACAATCCATTGTTCCGTTGCGATGTTAAAGAAATTAACTAAAAAAGAGTATATTTTCAGTTCCCTCAGGAACTATGCCACAGTATATATATTAGTACTAACGTAACTATGCTATGCTATTTTCTCGAGATAAAAAGAAGCCAATGTCCTTTCCAGTGACACAGGCTACCTGCATGCCAAATTTCATTAAGATTGGTCAAGGTGTTGAAGCGTGAAAAGGTAACAAACAAACTAACACATTTTCACATTTATAATATTAAGTAAAGATAGTAAGGATGGGCCTGTACTTTAGTACGGGAATTATATTTTTCGTCCTCAATTAAATAGATTCATCTCTATTTAATATTTTCGTTCTCAAATTGATAGATCTGTCATTAAAAAATACGTGTGTCACTCGGGGACGGGAAGCTATTGCATGGTAACAGATCGAAAACTAAGGGGTAATCGGTCAAGGTCTTTTCGTTTCTGTTATCTGTGGTCTTTTCAATGTCAAGGTCAGGGTAAATTCGACCCCAAACATCCATAATAATTGGTAACAAATCGAAAACTAGGGGGTAATCGGTCAAAAACAATAAATAAATGAGCGAGCGAAGCGAGCGATGTTAGGTTCGGTCAGGTTTGATTGATTTAACAGTCAAAGAGCCTCGCAAAGCGAGGCTCCCCACCCTGGGTACCAAAATACTTCGCAGCAGAAGAAATCATCGGAAGATGACCCCTAACGGGGGCGTAGCCCCCGCCGCCCGTTTCGAACCCCAACAAACTTTCGGGATCCGAGGACCGAGGAGTCACCTTTGTTAATAATTTTAGGCATTTCTTTACTATTTTGAGTACAAACTATATTATTTAGGGAATTTAAAATTTTGTATTTAGTGATCGAATCTATTTAATTGACAATCGATAAAAGAATTTTTTGGTGATAAATCTTTTCCTTTTGAGTGTTGTTTTAGTGTTGTTTGATGACTTTACTTTAGCGACAGATCTACTATTTTGAGTACAAACTATATTATTTAGGGAATTTCAAATTTTGTATTTAGTGATCGAATCTATTTAATTGACAATCGATAAAAGAATTTTTTGGTGATAAATCATTTCCTTTTGAGTGTTGTTTTGGTGTTGTTTGATGACTTTACTTTAGCGACATATCAACTACTTATATTATTTAGGGAATTTCAAATTTTGTATTTAGTGATCGAATCTATTTAATTGACAATCGATAAAAGAATTTTTTGGTGATAAATCATTTCCTTTTGAGTGTTGTTTTGGTGTTGTTTGATGACTTTACTTTAGCGACATATCAACTACTTATATTATTTAGGGAATTTCAAATTTTGTATTTAGTGATCGAATCTATTTAATTGACAATCGATAAAATCATACCCCTTTAGTACTAAGTTACCTGAAAATAAATGAATAATAATAATTATAATAAATTATAATAAATAATTAAAAATAATAAAAATGAGTTTTTCAAAACTTACGTACATATACTTACCGATTGCTTTAATGGTGAAGGAAAACATCGTGAGGAAACTTGCACACGCCTACGATGAAACTCAAAGGTTGTGTGTGAAGTCGACCAACCCGCACTGGGCCCGCGTGGTCGACTAAGGCCTGATCGCCCTGATTTCAGGGTAGGCTCGAGCCCCTCGGTGGGGACGTATATGAGCTGATATAATAATTATAATAACAAACAAAATATAAAAATAGATAAGTATATACATAGGTACCTAATTGATAGAAACTAGAGATGGGCAGTGGGTAAATACCCAGAGTAGGTAAAAAGGTTAAATAGGGTAAATACCCATTTATACCCATTCTTACCCGGTATTTACCCAAAAGGGTAGGTAAAAACTTTTAATGGCATGTTTATTATTCTAAACATGCCATTAAAAGTTTAGAATGTTTAGAATAATAAACATGCTGAGACTGTTAGTTATGAGTCTCTTAAGGAATTTAGGAAAGGTAGATACACTGTATTAAAATAAAAAGCATTAAAGTATAATGTAATGGTCAATTTTTACAAAAAAGCAACTAACAATGACTAGAGGCAAACCATAACTAACTAACTAACGTAACTGGCGGGACGCGCGCGGAGCAAGAAGTAGGTGGGCGCGGGGGGGAACTCTAGACGTTTCGGAGGTGCATGTAGGCGCGCGCGCGGGGCGCGGGGCATGTGCTACCTTCCCCGCGCGCGCTTTACGTGTAGAAACATGTTTTAGTTCATATTTTGATTCTCGTTCTGTCTCTTTCTATCATGTAAGTGCATCTCGCTCACGTCAAAACCATTATTAGGAACACAAAAGCTTGCAAGAAATTCAAATTATAAGTTCTTTTATTACTTACATTACAATGTAAGGTAGCTGGTATATAACTCAAGGCTAAAATTATTAAATTTTGTATGAAAAGTAATATATTTCAGTTAAAAATTAAAATTGTAAATCAGTTTGTATAAGAAAATAAATACCCGGGTATGAACTAATTTGGGTAGGTAAAACGGGTATAAATGGGTATTTACCTCCAAGGAAGTATTTACCTGGGTGAAAACCCATCTCTAATAGAAACACAGATTATACCTACTGAAATTAGTCAAGAATCAGTACCCATTTGAAGGTTATGTGAGTGTAAGTAAGTTTAAAGGTACTTAGGGAATCCTTGGCAATCCTTACTAATCCTTAATAATCCTTACTCATCCTCACTAATATTATAAACGCTAAAGTTTGTATGTATGATTACATAGATGTTTGTTACTCTTTCACGCCACAACAGATAAACGTATCTGGATATTTGGTAGGTAGATAGGTTAGGACATGAATTAACATATAATTTACTTATTCCAAGCGGCTCGCGCACTGCGCACCCTCGAAGACAGTCATAGAAACTATCTATGTTCACGCGAGCGAAGCAGCTGGCAAAAGCTAGTATTATAAATGTGAAAGTTTGTTTGTTTGTTTGTTACATTTTCATGCTTCAACACCTCTACCAATCTTGATGAAATTTAGCATGCAGGTAGCCTGTGTCACAGGAAAGGACATAGGCAACTTTTTATCCCGTGAAAATAGCTTAGTCCGATGCAGTTCCTGGGCGAACTAAAAAAATATGTTTTAATGTAACTCACCTGTATTGTAATGTAAGTGATGATGCAGTCGAGAATGCTTACACGCAAACTCAAATATTTTTTAAATATTTTTTTTGGTTATTTTTTTCAATATTGCAACGAAATAATGGATTGTTATGATTTTTTGCACAGAGATGGTTGAGGGGGTGGGGAATGACATAATTTACTAATTAGCATATCCTGACATAGTTCCCGAGGGATATGGCGAAAACTAATTTCCACGCTCGCGCACGTTGCCGTCGCAGTAGACCAACGGATTAAAGTATTTTTTTGTATAGATTGAGGGGGTGGGAAGTGACAAAGACTTCTAATCAGAATAGCACGATAAATTTCCTGAGGGATCTTGAAGAAAACTCATGTCCACGCTCGCGAACCGCTTGCGGCTTGCGCACCGCTCACCCTCAAAGACGCGGTGCACGCGGGCAGAGCCGTGGACATAAGCTAGTACAGTCATAAAAACGATATCCACGCGGGCGAAGCCGCGGTCTAAAGCTAGTTAAAAATAAAATAAGCTCTCTAATTTTCAGACCTTCTTCGTAAAGCTGGCACCTGAATTCATGAGGATAAAGATCGGCAAGCATCTCAACACTCACTTCAGAGAAGAATATCTCCGGAACTCGAAGACAAAAGCCCATTAAAAATGGTATAGCTAACAATATTCTGCCACCATTCGCGGTTGTACTGGAAGTCATCCTTTGGATCTACCATCGACATTTAATTACTATCGACGGAACCACGAGCGACCTAAGTAATTAGACAAAGCCTTTTTATTAGCTGAGTAGACTCTTTTATCTTCTTTTGTCGCGGGAAACCGCTGGATGCGGCAAGCGCAGAACCAGTCGTCATGGAAACCCTTGTGGGAGGCCTATGTCCAGCAGTGGACGTTCTTCGGTTAATATGATGAGACTCTTTTAAATGTATACATTATAACCGCCTTAGTGGCGTAATGGTTAGTCCATGAGCTTCACATCAGGAGGTCGCGGGTTCGGTTCCAGGCGGAATCTAACTTTGAAAGACTTGGTTTGGTTGGTGGAAGAGCATTGTCTAAGCCCGCCATTACCATCATCTTATGTGAGTCTTGCCTCCAAACATCAATGTTGACAGCATTGAAGTTAAGATAGCCAGTTCCCCATTGAGTCGGGGAATCTTGGTAAGCCCGCTTCCATCTTCGGCATCATCTTCTCTTATTGTCAGGATGATACAACGGGCTCAGCAAATTATTTAACAACTCTCTCATAATCAAAGGTGGTGATTGCCTGGTGGTCCACTTAACATCACCTATTTGCGCACACCACAGATTTGCACGTACTAAAGCAGGACGTGTGCAACGTAACTTTCATATATAGGTTGACTTTTTATTAGTTCTTGATAGAAAAGGATATGAACGAACTCGTGATTACAAACAACTTTCCCATAGAAACTCAGAGTCAAATCGGAAAATAGTTATTAGTTATACAAGAGTGCAAAGTTGCTTTTTAATCGCGTGCTCAATTTTGATGACCGAGCAAGCGAAGGAGTCTAAATTTGAATTACGAGCGCAGCGAGTGATTCAAAAATTAGAATCCTGAGCGTTAGCGAGGGAATCAAAAGAGCACGAGGTGAAAAATATTTGCACTCGAGTGCAACATGTAACTTTTCATTCCACCTCAGTGAGGAAATTACTAAATGAAAAAAAAAACATTTGCGCATTACAAACAGTTTCAGTCAATTCTGTTGCCGTCAAATAAACTTCCTCGTCGCTAGAATCACTCATTTTAGGTTTTTCACTTGTTTTCAAGTTTCTTGTTTTTAACCTAAGGTTTTAACCATATGTCGTGAAAAGAAAATGGCGCGCGCAAAGCAAATAAAAAAAAAGTACACCAAGAAGGTTCCGAGTCTGAGTTTTTAACAAATTAAATAAGGTTGTATGATAAATTCAGCAAAATGGAGGTAGAAGTAAATAGGTATAATAATGTTTTGAATTCACGATGTTCTAAATTCAATTCACTTTATGCTCTAGCGAATAAAAACGGTTTTTGCACTCAGATATTTACTTTATCCTCTAGCGAATAAAAAAGGCTTTGGCACTCAGATATCGAAGAGCAAAAATACAATTTCCGAGATGGGGGATGAAAAAATTTTTGGTCCTCGATACATAATTAAGTTATCAAATCGGTAAAAATGTATCGAGGACCAAAAATTTTTTTTCATATTTTGCATATATTTTCATTGGGAAAGTTTTTTGTAATCACGAGTACATTATATCCTTTGCTATCAAGAACTAATTAAAAGTCACCCCATTTAACTGGAGTCAGGTGTGCAGGTTTCTCACGATGTTTCCATAAACTCGGGCCACACACGATATATTTAAATTAGCAATTTTTTTTTGGTATGTTTAGGTGAGAATAGATTAGAATTTTTTGGGCATTTTGTATCATAAGTAATTAAGTAATATACTATCTATCTATGTTATTAGTATAACTGTTAAGTTTGGAAAGGCAAGTTACTGTTAATCTTAAGAGGATTGTGAAGCTGCGACTTTTCATACAAAAGGCGTTAAAGATTTTCACCTCTTAAATGTTAACCGATTTGGACCAATTTTTGTAGGTTGTCAGTCAGAACAAAACCTAGGCTTATACGTTTTTGTTTTTTCTATAAAGTTAATAAGTTAAATTTTATTGTCGTTCACGTATTTTGATACAAAATTAATTTCAGCCATTTTTTGTTTATTTATAATCAGTCATTTAAAAAACCATACGCAGATTCTAATCAGTTTAAGATAACTTAATAATATACAGTCATTTTATTTATAATTAGTCATTTAAAAAACGGAACATTTAAGCCTAGTCTTTGTTCTGACTGACAAGCTATCAAAAATTGGTCCAAATCGGTTAACATTTAAGAGGTGAAAATCGTTAACACCGTTTGTATGAAAAGTCGCAGCTTTATAATCCTCTTAAGTACCTAATGTATGTAATAGATTTTATTAAATGAATTTTACTATTAAAACTTAAAACTAATATTAAATCTACCTACCTATTTAGTTTTATTCTTTTTTTTACATTCACAATCCGATATTTTCAGTTGTTGGTCCAAGTCTACCTACTCAGTCCACCTGGATGGACCACGGGCAAAATCCACTGAGTCAAATCATTATCATCTCATTTGTCAAAAACACTATTTTAAAAACTACAGGTCCTACCTTTATTCAAAAACATATTTCTAGATAATTTAATTAAGAACATATTGTTCTTTGTCAGTTTTCTTGTAGCTTTAACCGTTCTCAGGAAAAACTAAAACAAACTTACTTGTGGCAAAGATTACAAAATGTTACTTTAAAAAAGCTTGTGGACACAAAAGTGGGGGGGAAAAGTTGTTCTCAACGCATTTCCACTTCTGTATTAGGTACGACCTGGTGAAGATCGCGGGAAGCCGATGGATGCGGGAATCGCAGGACCGGGCGTCGTGGAAATCCTTGGGGGAGGCCTTTATCCAGTAGTGGACGTTTTTCGGCATCATATCAATGATGATGATGATAAAGTACTATATAAGGTCCCAATTTGTTAGTTATCATCCTTTCAAACACTCTACTCCTGATACTGAACAACTTTCCCCAAGGAACCCATAGTCAAATCGCAAAAAAAATTTGACTTCCCATACTAATTTGGCCGATCAGCTTATCGACTTAGTATGGAAAGTCCAAAAATTTTTTTACGATTTGATTGGGTTCCTTGGGGAAATTTGTTCAGTATCAGGAGTAGACGCTGTGTGTGAAAGGGTGGTAACTAATAAATTAAGCCCTTGATTACATTTCCAAAAGCTACAAGCATGCCTCATACTTTCTTCCGGATGGGACAATATTTCTATTAAGTTTTTTTTGGCCTTACGAGCCGTACAACAATACAATATAATCATCATCACATCAACTCATACATACGTCCCCACCGAGGGGCTCAACGTGAATTAGGGCGAACGGGCCTTAGTCGACCACGCGGGCCCAGTGCGGGTTGGTCAACTTCACACATAACCTTCGAGTTTCTTCGCAGATGTGTGCAGGTTCCTCACGATGTTTTCCTTCACCTTAAGAGCGTCGGATAAACGTACATATGAGATCGAAATTTGAAAACACATTGGTACGTGGCTGGAATCGAACCACCACCCCCGGATAGAAGGTAGCGGCCCTTGCCCTTGCGCCACCGACGCTCAATACAATACAATAATTATATTGAACACTTTTGTGTTGCAGGTCAGATTGCGAAATCTGGTTCACAAAAATATATCTTAATATAATCAATTACATTTTGTTTTCTTTCGTTACTAAAAAGTTATGAAAAGTGTCTCTGGTGCATTATATTCAAGTGTAAATAATGGCGCTTATACCTCAAAACTGTACCAGAATCCTCACAATGCTGGAGCCCTTGGGGTAACTGAAACAATAAGAACAGTTACACAGAATTTCGCAATAGCGAATGTCAGTGTTGCAATTAATAATAATAAATTAGATAAAAACTTTAAATTTAAAAAAAAACATTAAGGCTATAAAATTAGTTATAAGACAACTAAACTTTGGCATCATCTAACCCCATTTGATGGTAGAGACTTGATGCCAAAAACAATTGAGATAAAGAATATGTGGGTATCCAGAGATATGCTATATAATGGGGAGGTAGATAGGTTACATGCGTCCAAAAAGTGAAGCAAAAAAAAAGATGCCAATTGGCATCTCTTTTCTTAGTAGCATTCGGTGCGACGGAAGCGAACAACCTATTAAATTGTGTGTGTAAATGGATTCGATTTTTAAATGTTGTTTGTTAGTGCATAACCCATCTATGGTAACAAATCTCTGTGGGTATCGGGTATTTATTAGATTAAGTATAGTTAGAGCTTTGCAGAAATTCTAATAACTTCAAATCTGTGTATGCACCTTTTTTGGTAATAGATCTGTACTCTTTGGTAATCGATCTGCACTCTTTGGTAATCGATCTGTACTCTTTGGTAATCGATCTGTACTCTTTGGTAATCGATCTGCACTCTTTGGTAATCGATCTGTACTCTTTTTTAATCGATCTGTACTCTTTGGTAATCGGTCTGTACTCTTTGGTAATCGGTCTGTACCCTTCAATGAAATTCTTTATTTTAGGTACTTATAATGTAGAAATTCCTTGGTACTCTTTGAACCTCAGCTATAAATAACTACACTTATTTATAGCACAAACAAAAAAACCCGGCCAAGTACGAGTCGGACTCGCGCAAAGTAGAGTTCCGTAGTCTTTTCAAAATATAGATGTATATTTCGAAAACCAAAGTCATGTGTGCAATTGGTAATAGAACATTTTGTATAAAAAATCTATGAACTTTTAACAAATCCAACGGCACATGTTAAGTTCGACTATTACCCCTAAACTAAGAAAGCCTACTTAGCCGTGATAGCTTTCCTTTTAAATTGATTGTATGTACTACTATTCAAAGTTTTATTTCAGATGTCCTGGAGATAGCGGTTTAGCTGTTAGGGGACACTTGGGGTTAGACACTTGACTCAAACAAAAGTTTGCACTTTTTTTTTTTTTTTTTTTATTTACAATTGGTAAGCCCTTGGCATCATCTCACCTGATGGTAAGTGACGATGTTGCCGAAGATGGAAGCGGGCTTACCAAGATTCCCCAACGCAATGGGGAACTGGCTATCTTATCTTCATGCCGGAACACACCAATGATATCAACATTGATATTTGGCGGCAAGACTTAGATAAGATGGTGGTAGCTAGCCAGGCGGGCTTAGAAAATGCCCTACCACCAACCAAACCGAGTCTTACAATTGACCCCGCCGGGAATCGAACCCGCGACCTCCTGTGTAAAGCCAGTGAACTTTGCCTCTGAGCTACGGAGCTTTAAAGCAGGATATTTCGGAAACGGATCCCTGTATCAAAAAATGGTGTTTTGAAAGACCTATTAAACGATACCCCACGCGATAGGGTACGTCAATGAAAAAAATCACACCCTCTGTACATGTAGGGGAGGTACGTTAAAAAAATGTTTTTTAAGATGTTTTTGTTTTTTTTATTGACAATTGGTTAGCCCTTGGCATCATCTCGCCTGATGGTAAGTGAGATGATGCCGAATTGAATTGTACCACTTATCGGCGTGTTTTTTTTTTTATTTTTTTTATTAAAAATTTGAGTACGTTTGACTGCAACTCACCTGATGGTAAGTGATGATGCAGTAGAGGATGGTACACGCAAACTCAAATAATGCCTATTCACTCTTGCCTTGAAGATCCCCAAATTATAGGAATCGGGAAACACTGACGCAGGCAAGGAGTTCCACTCCTGCGCTGTACGCATAATAAATTAAGAAGCGTAACGATTCGTGCGAAAAGGCGGAACATCAACAACAAAGGGGTGCAACCCCTCCCTGCGTCTCGTTGACCGACGGTGGAATGGAGCAGGGGGAATGAGGTCGTGAAGTTCTTGCGCGCACTCTCCGAAATGAATTCGATAGAATACCGATAGACAGGCGACTTTGCGGCGATGCTCAAGGCTTTGGAGCTTGTCAGTGACTAGCTCGTCGTCACCAATGAGTCTCCGTGCGCGTCGGTCGATGGCGTCCAAGGTATCCAGCTGATAGCGGGCTGATCCATCCTATAAGTGTGAACAGTACTCCATACATGAGCGGACCTGTGCTTGATACAAGGTAAGCAGCTATCCAGGTGTGAAGTACCGTCTCACCTTAGAGAGAATGCCCAGCTTCATTGATTAATATGTATTACCATACCAAGTTACAGCTTTCTAGTACTAATAGTCTCTGAGGCCGCAGACAGAAAGACATACAAACAGACATGGCGAAACTATAAGGGTTCCTTGATAACGGAATCCTAAAAAGGCCAATGGTGCGAGGCGAAATACCTACTAATTCTTCAATACTGACTACTAACTTGTCATTCTTCATTATACGGGTGATCAAAAAAGTGTAGCAATATTTTAAGTGTGGCTTCTACTCATGAAACTGAATAACTTTCCCCCAAGAACCCACAGTCAATTCGCAAAAAAATTTTTGAACTTCCCATACAAATTGTTCTGCTGATTAACCAACTTTGTATGAGGCAGTCCAGTTTTTTTTTTGAGAATCCATATGTGTTTCATGAGTAGAAACCACAGTTAAAAATATTGCCAGATATTTTTTCATCGCCGTTATTTAGGGGGTTTTTAAGCTATTGCATAGTTTTTAACACGGGCTTTGAGCGCGGCGACCGAATCAAGAAACTCCGTAACGAAAATGAAACCTAACAGCCCACGCTCGGCCGAATTCTAAAAAACTTACAGTGCCATCTATTAGCGATTTGTGGTAATAAAAGGACTTAGTCAATTTTACTGGTGTAACTTTCTTAGTGTTAATTTATTACATAAACATCCCGCGCGCCAAGGAATATATTGTACTGGTAAATACTACATAAAAAAAATTGCATAAGTTGTTATAAAATGCTATGCAATAGCTTTACCGCGGCAGTCCCCGAGTGCCACACTTTTTTTTTTATATTAATTTATAGCACACCCCGGACACTCCTTACAAACGAGCGAGAAATGATATACATATATACAACTGACGTATCTATAGGCATTCATGCACGTAGGGTTGATTCACACCGAAGCGGCATTTGTCACGAAATGTTTGTTAGTTATTTGTGCATGCAACAATCAACAGTGGCTACTTGGTAGGTAACTTAAAGAATAAGTAACTTACATGAAAAAAAAAAAGTTCTTTATAAACAGGAGTTATGCTTTTGTCCGTGAAACAATCTAGTTTAGCAACCTACAATAATAGTCAATCTCAATCTTTAAATTCCGATCACATTGTATAATATCATATCAATAGATATTTCTATACAACTTATAACATATTTTCACACCATGTTATCAAATTATTACGAACAATCATCGCAATATGCACTCAAACACCCGAAAACTGAACAGTATACCATAGTAGTTATTTGGTTTTAATGCCGGACGAAATCACAGCGGGCGGAGGCGGCGGGCACGCAAAGAGAATAAAATCACTTGAGGGATTGCGCGGTGACACGTTATAGCTCGTCCTTTACGTTCGGTAACCAATCTATAACCAATCTGAGTGAGGGGGGTGAGGTCGAATCTTGAGAGCGGCGGGGAGTGTCCATACTTTAAGTCAGGGTGACTGGTAAGTAGTGCAAATCCTTTTAAGGGGATAAACTACATCTAATTTGCAACATAAAAAGTCATTTACTTAGTACTGGTTAGTACTGGGGGATGGAAATCATCATTTTTCTAGTTAAAGCCGATTTAACTTTTTAATTTTGTATAAAAAAATATTTTGTTCAAATGTTTTGTGATTTTTTATCAAAAAGTTATAATACAGTTGGCATGCAAAATACAGTAAAACCTACCTCATTTTATCACGCTTTCGAACAAAGTTAAAAAGTTAAAAATGTACCAAATTAATTGCAACAAAAAACAATGATTCTTGTCAAAAGGGGGCCTAAAATCCCTTATCCAACAAAGTTAGATTTTTTTGAATGAGCTTGTGAAAAAAGTTAGTCATGATGCTAGAGGGTCAGAGATGTTTGTTTATGCGAAAAACATGATAAATTATGAAATTAAAAAAAACTTGAAAATAATATTTATTGAAATTTTGTATGGGATTTGATGCACCTTTTTGACAACAATTTTTTGTTGCAATCAATTTGTATTTTTTAACTATTTTACTTTTTTGGAATGCTGATAAAATGAGAAAGTTTCAACCGGATTTTTCACGCCAACCGTATCATAACTTTTTTTTGTAAAATCACAAAATATTTTTTTCATACAAAATTTAAAAATGAAATGGGCTTTAACTCGACAACCATTGATTTCCGACCCCCATTATGTATGACTATAGTATGACTTTTTCTGTTGCAAATTAGATGTAGTTTATCCCCTTAAAAGGATTTGCACTACTTACCAGTCACCCTGTATATACTGTGCTTAAAGCACACCCTGGACACTTCATACAACGGGCCAGAAATGACAGAACAAACAAAATGGCGGCGAAATCCTATACGTTTGACAACCAAACTGTAACCATTCTGTATCAATCTGGGTGACGAGGGCAAAGTATATAATATATTAGTACACGAGGGGGTGAGGTCGGAACTTAAAGAGCGGCAGGGAGTGTCCATACTGTATGTTAGTACTAATATATATACTTTACTTATAGGCTCCTTGACGTACAAGTTGGGGACTTTTTTGCGCGTCATAATTATGCTTAATTTCACTGGCTATTTTCAAAACAGCCAAATCAAAACAGTATTTTTGAAACTAAGATCTTTTTTCAAAACGAGAAAGAAACCCATCACTTTTTTTTGACAATGCTAAAGTTGTTCATCAAAACAACAAACAGTTATTTGTACGCATCATTTTGATTGATTTTGAACCTCGTTAAAATAGTTATAATCAGTTTTAATTTACATTTAGAAGGTTATTTCCAATAATGGAGACTGTTACATTTTAATAGTGATCAGGGTAATCGGAAAGAGGCAAAAACAAAATAGTGATGTCTCGTACGAGTCACATGTCTCGTGTTTCGAGTGCAGGGCGAGTCAGCAGACTGGCCAGTAGCTGCCCCAAGGACTTCGAGTTCGAGTTCTTCGTGTACCAGAATGAGGTATAAACCTACTTGTACCTAGCATGTCAGTCTCCAGACAATTATCAGTATGAATAGTCCTCACTCACTCACTGCAATGACTGACTCATTGACCCCCAACCCAACCCATGGACCTAGCAGAAATTCTGCACAAAGGTTACTTTTGATGTAGCCAAGAAAAAAAGACCAAATTTTTCTAAATTCCTACGCGGGATAGGGAAATGTGTGTGTGTGTGTGTGTGTGTGTGTGTGTGTGTGTGTGTGTGTGTGTGTGTGTGTGTGTGTGTGTGCGTGTGTGTGTGTGTCTGTGTGTGTGTTTGGTCGACTAAGTATGTACCATAATGGCAGCCAGTTGTTCACCATGTTGGTAATTCGTGTTAGCGGGACAGTGTTTATGATTACATAGCAAGCAATTTAAGCCAACAGCTCCATATAAATTGTTCACATGTTCAGGGTTAAAGTGTATGGTTAGAAGTGATAGCAGTTCTATGGTTAGAAGTGATCTCTTCCAGACAATGGATGAAGTAAACAAAATGGATATGAAATAAATAAAAAGTAATAATATTATAAATACAATGGATTAATAATAAATAATTTTCGAGATTTTTACGTATCCTTACTAATATTATAAATGTGAAAATGTGTTTGTTTGTTTGTTACCATTTCACGCTGCAACACCTCGACCAATCTTCATGAAATTTGGCATGCAGGCATCTTGTCACTGGGAAGTACATAGGCTACTTTTTCCGATGCAGTTCTTGAGGGACCTGAAAAAATACTCGTTTTTTGGTTAATTTCTTTAACATCGCAACGGAACAATGGATTATTTTGATTTTTTGCAAAGAGTTGATTTGGAAATGACATCATAATTTACTAATAAGCATATCCTGACATAGTTCCCGAGGGATCTGGGGAAAATTAATTTCTACGCTTTCGCACATCGGCGTCGCAATGGAGCAACAAATTTAAGTGGTTTTTCTTTGTATAGAAATGGTTGCGGGGGTGTAACGTAACATACTTAGACTTCCAATCAGAATAGCCCGGTATAGTTCCTGAAGGGATCAAGAGAAAAGTCGTGTCCACGCTTGCGAGCCGTGCGGCTCAAGCACCTCTCACCCTCAAAGACATTCAAACATACATACAACTATGTCCACGCGGACGAAGGCGCAGGAAAAAGCTAGTTACTTATAATCTTACGCAAGTTACTTATAATCTTATGCTGCAAGGCAAACATGAAGAACTTCTATTGCAACACTAACATCTATATTTTAATTTACTTATGTTTTTGACAAATAAAATTATCTTTATCTTTATCTTAACTTTGTTAGGTGAACTACAATGTGTGGTGGAGCTCGAAAAGCATTGTGCTTTTGTTTCGCGGGCTGACAGACGGCACTCATTGGAACAACCTGATCTGTGTGCTCACCCTCGTCGGACTGCTGCAGGTGAGGAGATGCCATCAAGTACACTGCACAAAAGTGTCTAAGGATCAAGTATATTTAAGCTATTGCACAGCTTCAAGAAATTCCGTAACGAAATTAAAACCTAACATCCCCCCACTCCGCCTACCATGTAGCTCGGCCGAGCGTAACGTAACGTTACCGCGTTCTAAAAACTTACAGTGCCATCTATTAGTGATTTGCGGTACTAAAAGGACTTAGTCAATTTTACTGGTGTAACTTTCTTAGTGTTAATTTATTACATAAACATCCCGCGCCCCAAGGACTATATGGTACTGGTAAATACTGCATAAATAAAAAATAAATAAATAATTATAATTGCATAAGTTGATAAAAAATGCTATGCAATAGCCTTACCGCGGCAGTCCCCGAGTGCCACACGTTTTTTGTAATACATTTTATTTTTGCCAAATCTAGTCCTTAAGATCGGCTTTTTACTCTAATTCCTATGCTTAGGTTAACAACGTACCCGTATACTTTATCAAAGTAATGAAAAATTGCAGTTTTTACAAATTGTAGGAAATTAATCTAAGGTCACGGCGTCAATTGAATCGCAAAGAATAACGAAAATTAATATTTTCATTTTTTTTATTGTAAATGTAATTAAATTTATAATTTGTACCGTTAATACGAATCACACATTCGCAGTGATTTGGTATGCTTAATATCAGTTAAGGCTAGGTATTGATTGAAACATTTGTCTCTGTCTTTTTCTTTACGTGTAAAGAGTTAAGAAAATAACCACACTTTTCACTTTTTCAATTGTTTTTCGTTTCAATCAAAAACTACAATGAAAGTATAAAAAATAATAAAATTACTCACTTTGTATTATCATAACAAATATTGTTATTTATATTTTTTTAATTTATACTTCAAATTATTAGTCATAACTAGAGTTGAAAGTCACGGTGTGGACCTATCTTTGGGATTTTTTTCTATCGCGCCAAAACTGCTCATTCGTGTTTCTAATAGCTTTTGACTTTAAAGAACATTGTCAACAGTAATGGTTTTTTGTTTTCAACTTTTGGTTTTCTATCTTTCAGGAGTACTTGACGTCAAAAATACTGAAAATCTGTAATATTACCGCCTTAATCAAAATCAGTTTGAGAAATGCCCGCCCACGTGCTTTCTAATAAGTTAAAAAAGTCTTTTTGTGGTATTTCTCAACAGAGCTCTTCTTTGAGCATTGTTTGGAGCATTTCCAATGCGTGCTCAATTAGATTGAGGTCTGATGATTGAGCAGGTCACGGTAGAACTTCGACACGAGCTTCGGCAAGAGTGCGTGTTACGACTATAGCTGTGTGTGGACGTGCTTTATCGCGCATTAATTAAAACGAACCACCCAACCGGCCTCGCAAAGGGATGATTACATCTAAAACAATCCTCTCCGGGTAAATTTGAGCATTGAGATATCCCCTGACCGACCTTCACTAGGTCTTCAGTCCACTTTGTGGGAGGCCTACCTACGCTACGTCTTCCGGTATGCGGTCGCCACTAATCTAATGACATGAACTCGACATTAATTTGAAAACAAAAAATCGACTACAAGGTATTCCGTTTTCTGTTGTACGGTAAGTGCTGATGCGGAAGAGAGGTAATAGAATAGCACTATTGCGCACAGCGCAGCACATGTAGCTAACACGATGTCTTCTTCTTTGTCGTATCCTCATGGCTGAGGGACGTGACCATCGTGGGTCGCACGTGCCAACAGAGCTCTTCAGGCGGCTGAAATTTGAGCTCTGTGGGTATTAGCCTGCAGTGTCATCCCGGTCACTTCTTTTATCGCATGATGTACAGTCACGGAATTTATATGTTTAGCATATTCAAGACCCTTTAATTTTCCGGGTAATTAAATTGGTTTTTCCATGTTTCAACCACATTCTATCGGATAAATCACAAATATGAAAGAAATTTTGCCACTCCGATAGATTGCGGAAAAAGGCGTGGCAGACGCGTCAGCATCTTGTACAACGAGACATGTTGCTGTCTTTCGTAAATGATTGTACTGCACAGAAATTGTACAACTTCATTGCAAGCTGAGCTCCTCGTGTTTTGGTGACAAAATGTCGAGATGTGCAATTATAAGCTGCAAAAATGCAATAAATTAAAAAAATGGAGGAGTTTCTTAGCATGTGTAAGTGAAAAGCTTATATGAAAATCAATAGTTATATAAAAATATGAATTTTTATTTTTGGTTTTCTGTTATTTACTGCAACGGTATTGTCGATATATTTTTTTTACTCTGTTTTCCAAAAAAATAATAATACCCATATTGGTCAAGGTAAAATCATGTTTGTATGTATCTCCTACAAATGAAATTAAAACTTGCGATTTGAATTAAACGATCAGGACTACAGGACGTAACAATTGGTTTCCCAAAAAATCAAACACTGTTTGCTCAAAGCATTTTAACTAAGATGACTCAAATAAGTTTATTTTCATCTCCTGCAATATATGTAATATAATATATACAGTGTGCAACCTGAAATGGGAGCTAAGTGAGGTCGAATGAAATAATGTGATCATTTTAATATTCAATGTTTTTCTAACCATAATCATTTTAATTGTTCCATGTTTAAAATGCACATATTTTTTAACCATGACACTGTAGGATTTTCGTTAAAGGTATGAAAATGTTTCATTTGATCCCTTATAGCTCCGATTTCACTTTTCTGCACTATATCACAAACACACTGTGTATTTTTGAGTTAAGGGAAATTATATATAAGGCTAATAGTTTAATAATTGTTGACATGTAAGTAAAGAATATATTTTAATGTTATAACAAGTAAAAGTAAATCGATAAGTTTTGTTAAGGAAAGTAAAATGTATCTTATAATAAAATGAAGGTTATGAGATTGAAATTTTAATAAACACCTAATCGATATCTGAAGGCCATTGAGGTCTCTGACCACGAATCCGTTGTCACTTGCTAAGCAATCGGCGCAGTATCTGAAAAACCTATCATAACTCGCATACCTACCTAATCTAATCTATCAATATTTAAAAATACCTAACTATAACCACAAAGCTATGGAAATTATACCATTATTGGAAAAAAAATTGCACGGAAAGTTTTAATTGAATATGTTTATTTCTAATCTGACGATCTGTAATCTAATTCGAAACAAATGCTTCGTAATAAACTGCACAACAATCCTTACTAATATTATAAATGTGAAAAAGTGTTTGTTTGTTTGTTACCTTGTCACGCTTCAACGCCTTGACCTTTCTTTATGAAATTTGGCATGCAGGTAGCCTGTATCACGGGGAAGGACATAGGCTACTTTTTATTCCGGGGAAATAGCATAATCTGATGCAGTTCCTGAGGGAACTAAAAAAAAACTCGATTGTTGTGATTTTTTACACAGAGATGTTTGAGTAGGTGGGAAACGACATAATTTACTAATCACCCTTAAAGACAGTCATAAAAACGATGTCCAGGCGGGTGGAGCCGCGGGAAAAAGCTAGTGCATATTATTTCTTAAGTTCTAAATAGTTACATTATTTTTTTAATTTTAAATGCTCAACAATTCAACTGGGCAGTTTTACTATCCTGGCATCACTTAACCCTTGTCATTCTGTCAATATTAATAAACTTAACCTTATGTTGTATGACTTAGAGTCTATTTCTATTTAATGATTTTATAGGTTTGTTATTTGTTTTGGGGGGAGGTTACTTTATAAAAATCCCTCCGGAACCATTGGTCTACTTTCCACTAGCACAAACCGTGTACTTTCCCGATCGGTGCTTTTCCTCGTTCGTCTACTTACCCAATAGTATCAACCCGTTTGTAGTGTGCTCTATGTGTAATGACTCGCTTGGTGCTGGTACTACGAGATCATCTTCAGCGTTCTATAGAATTATTTTATTCTGTGGGATAGATATAAGTAATTTCAAAGAAGATTGGAAGTTAAAGAAAAAGTTTAAATATCGATGTAGAAAATAATTAAATAATCTAATAGATTGTTAAAGTAAATTTTGTGTGTGTCAATTATTAATTTAAAAAATGTAGGTACTTGTAACCCGGCAAAATTGAAGTTTCGTGAATCTGCTAAACAATTAAATTTCTTGACTATACAATCATACAAAAATCTGATTACCAGGTCTGCCATTTACCTGAGGCCTCGTTTCTCTGAGCCTGAGACGTACTTGTGCGGCATTGGGAGTCGACGCAGTAACTGAGTAGCACTGTTGCGCAGTGCATGAGTGGCAACTACTACCCGGTTACTAAAACAATGGACCTCGCTGGAATGTGATCCCTCTCTCGCTTCCCCGCTCACCTCCCCTCGTTTTCCTGTCACGTCAGTAAGGTTTTTTAAGAATTGTCGGCCTCACACCGACTGAATACCGCTGTGCCCAGTCTTATTATTATTCCAATTATGAAGTCTAACAAAACATACCTAGAGTTTTCACAAACATTTGTTTAACTTTCATAAATAATAATATTCTTAATGGTCATGTTTTGCACACCGTACCCATATGTCGCAATGACGTCATCGACGCCAGGTTCATTATTTTAGTAAACGGGTAGTATGTTTGGTTTACTGACCTAGCCCGGTTTTGTCCTATGGGGTTGGACTGTTAGTAACGTTTATTTCGACAGTTTCTGTGCTATGCAAGACATGCTAAACCGTTATTGCCGGTTGCTATCACTAATTGGCAGTCGTTAGGCTTGAAAATTTCTTACAATGGCATGGGCCACTTGCCCTAAAACCTTGTGGCAATTGGGACTTGGCCTATGTGTACGAAGTATGGCCTGTTTCTCCCGAAACTGGGAAAATACCCGCATCGCATCAGTGGGTGGTATGGGTAGTCACGAACAATGACATAATTTAAGACTATATCTAAAAATATTACTTTTGAAATCAGGTGGCCGCCAATATCGACGTCACGTTCACAGGCTTCATGATCGTCGATATAATTTACAACATCTTATATGCAGGCCATGCACTTTCTATGTTCTTCGAACGAGTTCGAAAGGCTATGTACGAAAACACTGATTACACTAACTGCATGAAGTGTTAGTATTTTTCTTACTAATTTTACTTCAGTAGGTACGTACTACAGAGAAAGAACAGTTTACAAAGTATGCAACTTCACCGTTATATCATTATAAGAGTGGTAAAGCTAAGACGCTAAAACCCCACCCCGTCACAGCTAGTATAGATGTATACCGTATTTATTCTTTCATTAACTGCATGGAGTGATTTTCTTCCTTCTTACATCCTATGTTTGTCACAGATTTCACCATCATATAAGACTGAACACGCTTTGTCACAGATTTACTTTCACCATCGTACAGACTAGCCATGTTTTGTGATAGATTTACTTTCACCATCATATAGACTGGCCATGTTTCGTCATAGATTTACTTAAACCGCCATAGCGCTGGCCAAATTTAGTCACAGGTTTACTTTCACCATCATTTAGACTGGCCACTTTTTGTAACAGATTACTTTCACCATCAAGTAGACTAGCCACGTTATGTTACAGATTACTTTCACCATCATGTAGACTGGCCACGTTTTGTTACAGATTACTTTCACCATCATGTAGACTAGCCACGTTTTGTTACAGATTACTTTCACCATCATGTAGACTGGCCACGTTTTGTTACAGATTACTTTCACCATCATGTACTTAGACTTATAACCACTGATAACGTACGCCCCACCAATCACGGCAAGTATACATTCGAGAAAACCCATAGCTGCTTGATGTATTAATGCCTTTCTAACTTCCTACATACAAAGCTTGGGTTCAAGCACTCTAGTTGGACAACAGCCATTGAGCACACACTCGTATAACAGAACAACATAATTATAGGCTTCATCAGTAGAATGTTACTACTCTAAAATAACAGATCCTCTTGGTTCCCCTGGCTATTGATGGGCGGAGAGAACTTATCCGAGAATAGGGATGACGAATGCTAGTCATCTGATTTACTTTTAATCATCTGTCAAAAACGTCATTTTGTTCTAAAAATGTTTGAAATACCTAGGCGTGACGTCATAGTTTTGCAGCGTCATTAATGTACTCATTTTGTGATTTTGATGAATTAAAAATCGAAGGCTTGATGGAAAACAAAACGAGTAAAGTTTTCCGAAGTTTAAGTAGGAGGGCAATTTAGTGATCAAGAGTTCATAATTTATTTCCGATGCTGTCGTCATCCATATTCACGACATTTTATGAGAATTTATAAACTCGGTATTTTATTATTTAATGCAATCAGTATGACACAAAATCGTTATCATATCATATATTTTTTGTAAACTGATGTTATTATAATTCTCATGGTCGACCCATTCCGGCTCCTTAGTCAGTCCTCTTTCCATTCCGGTCCCCTTTAAAATGTTTTTTTTTTCATATTTGGGCAGGGGATCAAATATAGTTGAATTTATGTTCCATTTTGATTCCCTGCGGTTTTTTATCATCTATACTTTCTGTGTTGCAGACGGGTTTTTCGCGGATGTTATATCTTACGTACATTACATTTCATTGATTTTGCCGGAAGGTGCTCGCAGTCCTTTGAAATTATCGTGCTACTACATTCGTCTTCATACACCCATTGAATATCTTTGTAAGTACATGAAACTTTTTTTTTATTTATTATTTAAAAACAATTGAGTACACAGGTATACATTGGACCCACAATACTGAATGATCAGTTTGTCTTCTCCTAGTTCTTCGGGTGTGTCTTCATCTTTAGCATTATCTTGACAAAAAATTACGTTGTTTTCTTTATCACAACTCCATCATATCAGCTCATATACGTCCCCACCGAGGAGCTCGAGCCTACCCTGAATTAGGGCGATCGGGCCTTAGCCAACCACGCGGGCCCAGTGTGGGTTGGTCGACTTCACACACAACCTTCGAGTTTCTTCGCAGGTGTGTGCAGGTTTCCTCACGATGTTTTCCTTCACCGTTAAAGCAATCGGTGAGTAATGAGTATATGTACGTAAGTTTCGAAAAATTCATTCGTACACTGGCCGTCCGGATTTGAACCCGGCACCTGCGGTAAGGAGGACCGAGTCGTTACCGGTTGAGCCACCTACGCTTCAAACTTAAAACGCTTATCACAACTTATTGTACAAAATATATAGGTACAGAGTAGGAATAACATGCACAAAGGCGGACTTATCCCAAACAGGGATCTCTTCCATCCAACCCTTAATTACTGAAAGGATTTAAATAATGAGCAAATAAACAAATTAGTATCTACACAATATAAAAGAAGTGAAAACATTAATTTACAACGATATTTTACAACTACACACATCAAGTTTGCCTAGTGATATTTCTAGACTTTTCATACAAAACATGGTTTTTTGAAGAACTATAAAAAATATTTAGGATAAAAACTTTCTAGACGAGCAAGTGCTATATATACCCTCTCAGTCCTAATAAATGAATTTTGTTTTAAGTGGTATTTTTTAAAACGCACGAACAATAATAATTTTGTTTTTATATTGTAATAGAAGGATGACACAGATTGTATGAAATTAGTAGAACCCATGTTAACAGGAACTGAGATGTTACTCGTTAATATAGCACATGCCTATTTTGAAATTTACTATACCCTGGTATAGCACATGTCTTCTCAAAAAAACTTGTAGATGAAAATCTTAAAATATCCCTAGGCAATGTTGAGCAGTGTACTAAGCGAAGACACAAATAAACGAATGCAAAGTCGTCTTAAGGCTTGTACCACCGTCAAACGACCAACTTTGTAAAGACTTTTTACTTCAATTAAGGATATTTTTACCGAAAAAAGATGTTTTGTAACTAACAGTACCTATATAATATGAGGAGTGATGTAGACTACTTCGACTTCTATTTTAGTACACAGAACTTGAGAAAAAAATATCCTAATGCACCCTGTATTTTCTAGTTGTAACCATACTACTGCTGCATAATTTATGAACTTCTAAACAAAACAATATAAAACTATTTTGAATTCTTACCTTTTGAAATTCTTATTTTATTTATAATGAATTAAAAAGCACAATTTTTGCACGATTCGTCCGCAGCGATTGACGTAACAGCCACGTTGCAGTACGAGCTGAGAAGAACTATATTTCCAAGCTATTTCGTTCGATGTTTGAAACTTCGTGAATCGAGTTGCAAATTTTAGGGACGGAGGAGCCTTAAAACAACCTTTTTAACAAAGGCAGGCGATATGGGAAAAACTTAAGTCATATCTCGTGATGTTGTTTTACATCCGTTTTACTTCCTACCTGTGACAGCTTTAGCTACAGTAGTCATTCTTTTATTATTCTAGGGGCTCTTACTAGCTCCAACATGAAAGGAAGCATTTTCAGTAATGCCTTCAAGTTTTTTTACATCTTCATGGTACTGAGGATCACTTGCGCCTTAATTTGGATTAAGGTCACAAGGGTAAGTTTCACAAATGATAATGATTAATGATATATCTTTATTCAGAAAAAAGTTACCTTGCATACAAGTGACCCCACACTAGATGTATGTAGTCATCAAATCAGCCGAAAATCGTCCACTGCTGGATAAAGGCTTCCCCCAAGGATTTCCACGACGACCGGTCCTGCGCTGCTCGCATCCATCGGCTTCCCGAGATCTTCACCAGGTCGTCGTTCTACCGCGTGGGAGGCGTGTAGTAAGTCAAAGTAATAATTATTTGAACACGTAAAGATATATTACCCTTACAGGTGCGTTGAGAAGTATAGTTAGGGCACGGATTTTAAATCAAGGTTTTTTTGTGAATTATAGTCATAATTATGTTTTTTTTTTAACAAGTTACACTATTTTCTACCAATTTCAATGAATTTTTGAAAATTAAATAAATTCCTTATTTTGGATATGTTGGCAATAACCTGAAAAATATGATATTTTGAGATAATTCATTATAATATCCAAATTAAGGAATTTCACGTGTAAAAAAAAATCATTGAAATTGTTAGAAAATAATGTTAGACAGTCGCAAAACAGGTTAAATTTGTTGAAAAATTAAACATGGAGTCATAATTCACAAAAAACATTGAAAAGTTTTAAATTTGCGACGTAACCGAAACGCACCACCTTAATACTTTTTTTACAACTATTGAAAAGTTTTGAGGGCTCCGTACCCAAAGGGGAAAAACGGGACCCTATTACTAAGACTTCACTGTCCGTCCGTCCGTGATAGCTATACAGTTGAAATTTTCACAGATGATGTATTTCTGTTGCCGCTATAACAAACAACGTATACAAAGAATTAGAAAAAGTTAAAATAAGGGTGGTTTCCATACAAAAAACGTGTTTCTTTTTTAAACATGAAGAAACTAGCGCCATCTAGTATGATGGCACGGAACCCTTTGTGTGCGGTTCTGACTCGCACTTGGCCGGTTTTTTAAAAATACGTACTGACCGTAAAGTGAGTGGGTTCTGAAAGTTACAATTAAATAGCTTTTATCAAACAAGCAAGACTGTTTTTTTTTATTTTTCTTCATTTTTCCTTATTTACAATTGGTAAGCCCTTGGCATCATCTCACCTGATGGTAAGTGACGATGATTCCGAAGATGGAAGCGGACTTACCAAGATTCCCCAACGCAATGGGGAACTGGCTATCTTATCTTCAAGCCAGAACACATCAATGTTGTTAACACTGATGTTTGGCGGCAAGACTAAGATAAGATGGTGGTAGCTAGCCAGGCGGGCTTAGAAAATGCCCTACCACCAACCAAACCGATTCTTACAAGTTGACCCCGCCGGGAATCGAACCCGCGACCTCCTGGACTTACTATAACGCCACGTAGGCGGTTAAAACTGTGCCCTCGTTTGTGGAGTATGGCCCAAACTTTTTGTTAACGAACCTATCTAAAACAAGATCATATTTGCATTATGATTATCATATTATTAGCCAATAGACGTCCACTGTTGGACAAAGGCCTCCCCAAGGATTTCAATAACGACCGGTCGTACGCTGCTCGCATCCAGTGACTCCCCGCAACCTTCACTAGGCCGCCGGTCCACCGAGTGAGAGGCTACACTACTTCTTCTGGTGTGCGGTTGCAACTCGAGAACTTTACTGCCCCAACGGTCATCTGTTCTACTAGCTTAGCTACACAAACAATTCATTAATACCAGCTCATTTACGTCCCCACCGAGGGGCTCGAGCCTACCCTGAATTAGGGCGATCGGGCCTTAGTCGACCACGCCGTGCTTAGAGCGGGTTGGTCGATTTCACACACAACCTGCGAGTTCTTCGCAGGCGTGTGCAGGTTTCCTCACGATGTTTTCTTTCACCGTAAGAGCGTCGGATAAACGTAAATATGAAATCTAAATTCGAAATCACATTGGTACGTGGCAGGTTCAAACCACGACCTCCCGGACAGGATTTGGCGGTCCTAGCTATTACGCCACCGACGACGCTCGTTAAAACAAAGAATAAAACACTACAATCATTTACAGATTGAATTATTTTTCGCATCTATGGGACATTTCGTGAAAGACTTTCAAGATCATCATCATCGTATAAAAGATAATGGAACAGTGAAAAATATAACTGAAAAAAAGGTAGCAAAGCTGTTGCCTGGGCTGCGTCAGATCATGTCCACTGCCGTGCCCACCACTGCTGCGTTGGCGGATGCAGTTGTCGCCACCACGTCTCGCTTCTTTGGTGGCGTAGCGACTAACACCACTGAGCTTGCATTAGAATCAATGGCTACTTCAGTGGCGACCATCACGCACCGTGCGATGTCCAGGGTGCAGCTAGATTCCATTACGGTGTTCGAGAACCAGGATGTAAGAGATGACACGGAAACCGGCATATTCATTCGAGCAGTATACGTCATCAATATGATGTTCATGCCTATTGGGTAAGGTATACTACCTTACTACCTTATGTATGTTAAAATTCCTCATCATATCGGCCGAAGGACGTCCACTGCTGGACATAGGCCTCCCCCAAGGATCTCCACGACGACCGGTTCTGCGCTGCCCACATCCAGTGGCTTCCCGCGACCTTCACCAGGTCATCGGTCCACCGAGTGGGAGGCCAGCCTACACTACGCTTTCCGGTGCGTGGTCACCATTCAAGAACTTTACTGCCCCAACGGCCATCTGTCCTACGAGCAATGTGCCCTGCCCACTGCCACTTAAGTTTAGCAATTCTGAGAGCTAAAAATTCGTAAAATTTAAAATTAGTAAAATTCCTCACTTACCCTACATATCACCTAAATTTTTAAGTTTTCACACTCTAAGGGTATATTGCATGTGTGACGGTCGTGGGACCTTATTTACTAAGCGTACGCCATTCGTCGTCTGGTCACAGGCTCACAGGGGTGGGCTTCTAATAGGTAGACAGTTGAAATTTTCTTGGCATAGGTACGTGATATGTAAGTGTAATGTAAGCGTCGGTGGCTCAACCGGTAACGACTCGGTCCTTCTAACCAGAGGTACCCGGTTCAAATCTGGACGGCCAATGTACCAATGAGTTTTTCAAAAACTTACGTACATATACTGAGCGATTGCTTTAACGGTGAAGGAAAACATCGTGAGGAAACTTGCACACACCTGCGAAGAAACTCGCAGGTTGTGTGTGAAGTCGACCAACCCACATTGGGCGCGCGTGGTCGACTAAGGCCTGATCGCCCTAGTTCAGGGTAGCTCGAGCCCCTCGGTGGGGCCGTATATGAGCTGATATGAGGTACGTGATATTATGGCCTCTATCATAAAGGCCATGGCAAAGCATAATGGAGCGTGGAGCGTAACATTGCAGTCTTTTTTTTAATAAATATTTGAATGCGTTTGGCTGCACCTCCCCTGTTGGTAAGTGCCGATACAGCCGAGGATGTGACACGCAAACTCAAATAGTGCCTATTCACTCTCGTCTTGAAGATTTCTCAATTATACGAATTGGGGAATACAGACGCTGGCAGGGTATTCCACTCCTCGGCCGTACACATAATGAACGAAGAAGCAAAACGCTTCGTGCGTAAAGGTGGAACATTAATTAGAATTTTTATACTTTAATGCGGAAGTAGCTTACGGTATTAACGCCTACCCGCTATCGTTTCACTTTCTCGTCTCCTCACCAAAGGTTGCCTGGAAAAAATCGCTTAAAATTTGCATATCGTTTGTTTGTTGATTGATTGATTGAAAACACTTTATTGCACAACATAAGAGAAAAAAAAAGATACAATGATTAAGGAATTTGTACATATAGGCGGTCTTATCGCTAACAAGCGATCTCTTCCAGATAACCTTGTTTTGCTAGTTCTGTATTTCATTGCTGTGTATTTGGTGTGCAATAAAAAATAGTTATCTTATCTAGTAAGCCCCAACTAGTAAGTCAGGACTAGGATCGTACAAATTTCTATAAATAAAACTCAAAAGCTGATATCGACTGTATTTATTTACTACCCGACTGCTCCAGAAGGAGGCTAATGTTTTTCGGGTTTATATATGTATCTGTATGAACATTTGTAAATAAGTAGGGTGAGACTGCCCATTTCTTTCAGTCCTTTTTATGACACCTCCCCCCCCCCCCCGGTTTTTTAGAACCGTAAATTAAAAAATGACTATTTTGAATATAAGAAAAACGAAACAAATATAGTAATTAATAAAAGATGTGTGGCACTCGGGGACTGCCGCGGTAAAGCTATTGCATAGCATTTTTTATCAACTTTTAACACTAAGAAAGTTACACTAGTAAAATTAACTGTCCTTTTAGTACTGCAAATCGCTAATAGATGGCACTGTTAGTTTTTTTAGAACGCGGTAACGTTACGTCACGCTCGGCCGAGCCAGTAAAATTGACTGTCCTTTTAGTATCGCAAATCGCTAATAGATGGCACTGTAAGTTTTTAGAACGCGGTAACGTTACGTTACGCTCGGCCGAGCTACATGGTAGGCGGAGTGGGGGGTGTTGGGTTTTATTTTCGTTACGGAATATCTTGATTCGGTCGCCGCGCTCAAAGCCCGCGATAAAAGCTATGCAACAGCTTAAAAATATCTAGTTTCCATATTATTATTAATTTACTGTACATACTAAAAAATAAAATTTAAAACTAGTAATTAGTAATTTACTATTCAGGCCTACAGTGAACCCTACTACCGACTACGAAAGAGTGGCGTGCTTGCTGTTCATGATCCTCGGAAGCTTGGTAGTGTCGGGTGCTGCTGTGGCGTCACTCGCTTTGGTTATCAGCCTGTACATGAGGCCTGAGGAGGTTTTCAGAGCAAGGTTCAGGCTTATCATGGACGAAATGGTAGTGTAAGAACTGCATTTTTATCCTCTAACTTACAATCATACATATAGGTAGTGTAAGATATGCAATCTTATCCTCTAACATACAAACATATATAAATTATAGTGTAAGAGTCCAATCTTACCCTATAACTTACAAACATACATAAATTGTAGTGTAAGAATCCAATCTTATCCTCTAACTTACAAACATACATAAATTGTAGTGTAAGAATCCAATCTTATCCTCTAACTTACAAACATACATAAATTGTAGTGTAAGAATCCAATCTTATCCTCTAACTTACAAACATATATAAATTGTAGTGTAAGAATCCAATCTTATCCTCTAACTTACAAACATACATAAATTGTAGTGTAAGAATCCAATCTTATCCTCTAACTTACAAACATACATAAATTTTAGTGTAAGAATCCAATCTTATCCTCTAACTTACAAACATACATAAATTTTAGTGTAAGAATCCAATCTTATCCTCTAACTTACAAACATACATAAATTGTAGTGTAAGAATCCAATCTTATCCTCTAACTTACAAAAATACATAAATTGTAGTGTAAGAATCCAATCTTGTCCTCTAACTTACAAACATACATACATTTTAGTGTAAGAATCCAATCTTATCCTCTAACTTACAAACATACATAAATTGTAGTGTAAGAATCCAATCTTATCCTCTAACTTACAAACATACATAAATTTTAGTGTAAGAATCCAATCTTATCCTCTAACTTACAAACATACATAAATTTTAGTGTAAGAATCCAATCTTATCCTCTAACTTACAAACATACATAAATTGTAGTGTAAGTATCCAATCTTATCCTCTAACTTACAAACATACATAAATTGTAGTGTAAGAATCCAATCTTATCCTCTAACTTACAAACATACATAAATTGTAGTGTAAGAATCCAATCTTATCCTCTAACTTACAAACATACATAAATTGTAGTGTAAGTATCCAATCTTATCCTCTAACTTACAAACATACATAAATTGTAGTGTAAGAATCCAATCTTATCCTCTAACTTACAAAAATACATAAATTGTAGTGTAAGAATCCAATCTTATCCTCTAACTTACAAACATACATAAATTGTAGTGTAAGAATCCAATACTATCCTCTAACTTACAAACATACATAAATTGTAGTGTAAGAACTGCATCTTATCATCTTACATACAAACATATATATATAACTGCCCCAACGGCCATCTGTTCTCCGAGCTATGTGCCACAGCCTCAAATATGAGAAAATGAGGTTTCCAGTTAGTGAATTTTTAGTTAGGGTATATAATTTATTTCCACTATTGTTTTAATGACAAATCATGAAGAATGTATTTATTTGTTTACCAGAAAACCTCACACGTGTCTCAAGAGATGAGGGAGAAAGTTGAGACCTTCTACCGCATGTACTGGCACAAGCAGAAGGCTGTGTCTGTGACACAACTGCTGCCCACCTTCCCGACGACCCTCCCCAATGCTATCTACACTGATATCTACTTCGATGCGCAGCAAAGGGTACGGATATTTCGCTACTAAAGCTGTGCCTTTCGATATATTTTAATTCTTTTTTGCCATTAACGCGAGGCATTGATGGGAATAGCTGTCTCTGTCTTTTTCTTTATATATAATGAGTAAAGAAAATAACCACACTTTTCCAGTTTTTTTATGTTTTTTTCAATCCAACTGGCATTTTGAATTGTGTGTTTAGACTTATCGACTACGAAAATTTAGAGGTACTAAATCGGTCTGGTTTACCTGTAGAATGCAAATCTCTGTTTTAAAAGAGGATTCTTTGATATATTTTTTTCTCTTATGGAAGTTAAAGAATCGTGTTTATGCAACTGACAAAATTAAGTCACTAAAATTAAGAATCATGATACAAAATATCACTTTCATATGTTTTATAATTGCTGAGAAAATTTAAGATCCCTGCGAACAAAACGTAGAGAACTAGAGAGTAAAGATATTACATCTTATTATGACTTATCATCATCATTATATAAGCCTACCTAGTAAAGTAGTCCTTATTTCAGTTACTATTATTAGAGTAGTTGGAGCTAATTTTGTGAAAAAAAATTTTGTAAAAACTAAAACCCGACTACTGAGAAATCGCGCTCTAAAAACTATGATACCAGAAAATTCTCATCTGAAAATTTTATGTAAAAACTATTCGATATTTATCCTCTATTAAATAAACAACTAATAAGTTATACATATAATTTAAAAATATATTTTATTCATATTCATAGAGAAACAGAGGATAGCCGTGGTCATAATATGACTCCTACCTACCCTAACAAAAAAATACATTCGAACATTCCCTATCGTATATCTACCAGATACGCTAAACTACCAGGTTTATGATATAGCGTCCCCACTTACCGACCCCTTGGGCATACAGTGAGGGCCGCTATTACATATATATTCGAACATACCCTCTCGTACCAGATACGCTTAACTACCAGGTTTATGATATAGCGTCCCCACTTACCGACCCCTTGGGCATACAGTGAGGGCCGCTATTACATATATATTCGAACATACCCTCTCGTACCAGATACGCTTAACTACCAGGTTTATGATATAGCGTCCCCACTTACCGACCCCTTGGGCATACAGTGAGGGCCGCTATTACATATATATTTGTCACGGGTGTGGTTGTTCGGTTGAAGGTTGCGTGGAGAGGATGAAAAGTGACCAGGTTTGCAGTTCACGAATATCCGGATTTATTTTTTACATGAATGAATTACATAGGTAGGTTGTTCTTAGGTTGAGTCTATAACGGGGCGCGGTTCGGGAGCGACTGACGAACAAAGCCGAGTCGAGCCACGATCGCTTACGCTGCGATATATGTGGTAGGTAGGTATGTACCCCTACATCACACCCCTCCTAAAATTTGGTAAACTGAAAAGTATACAAACCAAATTTTACAAATAAAATTCGAACAGAAGTTATACAGTATTACTAACGCATTAGGTACATTACGAAACAATCTCAAACAAAGTATGCAGTACAATAACATTGATGATACTTGATCCGCTGACTATGCGAGCGCTTTTATCAACATGAGCGGTAAGTATATTACATTTTATAGGTAGTGGGTACATAGCTCTTACACTACTAAACTGATACAGAATAATACTTGGATAAGGTTCGATCTAACAAGTAAGTGAGTATACATATTACGTTAACAAGTCTGTTACATTACTTATACAAAATGAACGTTATCGATTTGAAATTAAAACGAAATTTAGGTTATTACATTTGGTATTTTGATTTACAGATACAAGGAAGTAGTTAAGTTAGGCTAGCTATACAGTCAAAACAAACGAATTTGCCAAAAAAATAATTTGATATTACATTCGCGAACAGTAACTACATAATATGAAAATTAAGCTAAAACTACTTTTGTAGGTACGGTAGAGGGTTTTGTATGTAGTGAAACGTTGCTGAGCTTTAGAGCAGGATTGAAGAAATACCTGGGCGCATCCACACACTATGGTCTAGATAATGTAGAACTGCCCTGAGCACGAGTCTGGTGCGTCGGTATGCAGCGATCGCGTTGATACGAGTATGTACGGCAACTGCGTTCTCCCGTTTCTCTTGATGATTCAGCATCCGCTGACCACGCGGTGCGTTGTGTCGATTGGTGCGGCGTGTTGGTACTTGCATGTGGCTTGACACGTGGAGATATGTGTTGACAGGTGGTGATATGTGTTGACACGTGGTGACACTGATACGTGGCTGAACTCCGTGGCGGGTACTGCAGGTTCCGCTACGTAACTCCCCTTCCGAGCCGGAGGTTGGTCCATGGTGAGTTGGCAGTCCAATGGTGCGATGCGGCATGTGTGTCGGGTGGAGACGCTGCTGGGCCGATGTGCTCACTCGGGTCCATGACAAGGGTCGAGACGATAGGCGGTGAGTCGAGACGAGGAGCAGGTGCTTCAGGCGTACGGAGCAAGGGAAACAGGTTGACGCGGAGCGCGTGCTCGGTGCGTGAGCTGCCGACAACTTGCTGCCTGGAGCGTGAAGCTGTAGGTTCGTCAGTTCGATTTGTCGTCGACAACTGCGATCCTGATGTGGCTTCGTTGCGTTGGACTGCGGACTGCTGCGGCTTACTTTACCGGCTGGAGGGTCATTGTGGAGTTGCTGACGAAGGTGTTTCGACGTCTTCTGCCAAGGTTTCCTGTTCCTATTTACCGAGTAGGTATATATAGGTGAGTTTTGTGCTGCGCTGCCTCGCTATAGACGATGTTGAGTCGCCCCGAGTTCGGTAGAACTTGAGTCCGTGAACACTCGATTACAGTCTAATCACTTTCCATCACGTCGGGGTCACCAATGTCATGGGTGTGGTTGTTCGGTTGAAGGTTGCGTGGAGAGGATGAAAAGTGACCAGGTTTGCAGTTCACGAATATCCGGATTTATTTTTTACATGAATGAATTACATAGGTAGGTTGTTCTTAGGTTGAGTCTATAACGGGGCGCGGTTCGGGAGCGACTGACGAACAAAGCCGAGTCGAGCCACGATCGCTTACGCTGCGATATATGTGGTAGGTAGGTATGTACCCCTACATATTCGAACATTCCCTCTCGTACCAGATACGCTAAACTACCAGGTTTATGATATAGCGTCCCCACTTACCGACCCCTTGGGCATACAGTGAGGGCCGCTATTACATATATATTCGAACATTCCCTCTCGTTATCTACCAGATACGCTAAACTACCAGGTAAGAGATCATAAGCTTTAGGGCAAAATAGAATAAAGTGACCATGGCTATCCTCTGAGCGTCGGTGGAGTAACGGCTAGGGCTGCTACCTCCTGTCCGGGAGGTCATGGTTCGAATCCTGCCACTTACCTTTTCCGAATTTTGATAACGTATGTACGTTTATCCGACGCTCTTACGGTGAAGGAAAACATCCCGAGGAAACCTGCACACGCTTACGAAGAAACTCGAAGGTTATGTGTGAAGTCAACCAACCCGCACTGGGCCCGCGTGATCGACTAAGGTCTGATCGCCCTAATACAGGGTAAGCTCGAGCCCGTCGAGGGAGACGTATATGAACTGATATGATGATCCTATGAAAACCACTAAAAATATGTCACAATATCTTAACGTCCCAAATACCGCAGTGTCTCAAGACTAAGGTCTTTGACCAGTGTATGTTACCAGTGATGACACATGGAACTGAGACATGGCCGCTTATTTTGGGCCTACAGTAAGTTCGAGGTCACCCAAAGGCCAATGGAGCGACCATGCTCGGAATTTCATACGTAATCGAATAAGAAATGAGGACGGGAAGCCGCTGGATGCCGGCAGCGCAGGACCGGTCGTCGTGGAAATTATTGGGGAGGCCTTTGTGGCCACATTTCGGTTGATATGATAATAATGATAAATATGTATTCATCATCATCATCATCATCATCATCATAATCATCATATCAGCCGAAAATCGTCCACTGCTGGACAAAGGCCTCCCCCAAGAATTTCCACGACGACAGGTCCTGCGCTGCCCGCATTACCAGGTCGTCGGTCCACCGCGTGGGAGGCCTGCCTACGCTACATTTTCCGGTGCGCGGTCGCCACTCGAGAACTTTACTGCCCCATCGGCCATCTGTTCCACGAACTATGTGCCCTGCCCACTACCACTTCAGTTCAGCGATTCTGTGAGCTATGTCGGTAACTTAGGTTCTACTGCGGATCTCCTCGTTTCTGATTCGATCACGCAGATATGTATTAAATAAGTTAAAATATTTCACATGTAAGATGTTTATTTAATAAACGATAAATACTGAATAGTTTGTAAGTACGTACATACCAATTTCAGACGAGAATATTTTCTTCTTACATAGATACTTTTAAGACCGTGATTTTTCAGTAACTGACTTTTAGTTTCAAACTTAGTTTTTAAAAATTATTTACTACTACTACTACTACTACTACTACTACTACTACTACTACTACTACTACTACTAATTATAATACTACTACTACTAATACTACTACTACTACTACTACTACTACTACTACTAGTTCGCTGGCTCAGCGACCCGAAGTGGATCTTGGCATCCGACATTAAAGTGCGCCACTCTATCCTATTTTGTGCCAAGTTTGACCATTCGGGCACTCCCAACTCTTTGAGGTCTTTGGCGACTTCATCTTTCCAGCGATACCTTGTCGACCCAACGGGCGGCAAAAAAAATATAATTTAGGGGTTATAATTTTGTGATAAAATATTTGCAGAGCCGCTTTACATTTTGAGTGAGTATGATTTGGCTCACATCTGAGACGTGTTTTTAGAAATTATTCTCAATGTGCATGCAAGCAAAGCCGCGTGCAAAAGCTCACAACTTATTATATTTTTGTAATGTTCTAATTAATCCCTTTGATACCTAGCACGGTATCGTTTAAAATATTTGTTGTAGTTTACGACTTTGTCCTCTAAAGGGTGCCATATTCAGTTTAATCTGACGTTACTTAGTCTTTTAACGAGCGGACGATCAAGACGCTTTCAATGATACCTGATTTTTCAAATTATGATAAGTAGTTTAGAAGTTGTGAGGTAACAGATGAACATACATACATACATACATACATACCGGTCAAAATCATAACCTTCCTTTTTGCTACCCCGCAGTGATGCAAAAAATTCCGAACAAATTGAGTTTGTATGGGAGGTGCCTTATTATATTTTTACTAGCTTTTGCCCGCGGATTCGGCCGCGTGGAAATCGTTTTTATGACTGAGTGTCCTCCAGATCCCTCAGGAACTATATCGAGCTATTCCGATTAACAGTAGAAGTCACTTACCACCATTTCTATATAAAAAATCACTTCAATCACTTCATTCCTTCGTTCCGATGCCGACGTGCGCGGGCGTGGAAAGAAGTTTTCCCCAGATCCCTCGGGAACTTATGTCAGGATATACTAATTAGTAAATTATGTCAATTTATGTTTGTCCTCCACAACCCTTTCTGTGCAAAAAAATCACAACAATCCACTGTTCCGTTTTAAGCAAAAAAAAAGTATTTTTTCAGTTCCCTCAGGAACTACATCGGACTATGCTTTTTTCACGGGATAAAAAGTAGCCTATATTTCCTTCCCAGTTACACCTGCATGCCAAATTTTATCAAGACTGGTCAAGGTGTTGAAGCTTGAAAAGGTAACAAACAAATAAACACATTTTCACATTTATAATATTAGTAAGGATTATCAAATCAACAAATCACAGAAAACTTAAATATATCTTACCCGAGATGGGACTTCAAGAGAGTATCAGTTTCAAATAGTTATTTTACATACATTCCTGAGGGATCTCAACTGTACTAAGTCGTTCGGTAGCGACAAATATTGAAGGATAGGAAAGAATTCGGATTTTGAAGTAAAATGTGACACTTAGGTTGTAATATGCCATGGCATTAGAAATAGATCAAATAATAAAAGGATCAATAACAGCAACGCAGTACCACGTTATAAAAGTTTCAACAAAATTGATAGCTATTTCTGAAAATAAGAATTATAAATGTTTTTTGATATGGAGTCAACGCAAAAGAATCAAGTTGGGGAAAAAACGACGTGATACAAACATAACATTTCCCTAACTCAAATTTTACCCAAATCAGTTCAGTAGCGTAGGCGCTAGAGCACCGGACGGACGCACAGACACGCCCATACATATACTCGTACTAAGTTTTTATATTTTAGTTTTTTACACTCAATCCCCAATAAAATCTCAACTTCGATTTTTTGTGCGATCACAGTACTTCACTCATTTGACGATCTATGGTAAAAAACCACGGAGTGGGACACATTTATTGTTGTGCATGTTTTAAACTGGTTTTCCCATTTTCAGAGTCAAATCCTTCGCGATTTATCTTACCAATTCTTGTGGGAAGTTGCGAAGAACATGGTGACCATCCATTACATACCAGGAGATTCCATTATTAAACGGAAGGCTGAGAAGGCTTGTATCATATATATCGCCTATGGCGATATTGAGGTATCTTTAATTGTTCGTCATTGTTAGCATTAGTAGATTAGTCAATCGTAGATGATTCAAAATAAAAAATGATGATTGTACACAAAAATATCACCGGATGATACCGAAGATGAAAGCGGGCTTACCAAGATTCCCCAACGCAATGAGGAAAGAGGAGGACTACCTTAATCTTCAAGCCGGAGCACATCAATGCTGTTAACATTGACATTTGGCGTCAAGACTTGATAAGATTGTGGAAGCTAGCCAGGCGAACTTAAAAAATGTCCTTCCACCTTCCACCAACCAAACCAAGTCTTACAAAAACATACTCCGCCGGGAATCGAACCCGCAACCTCCTGAGGTGAAGCTAATGGACTAACCAAGTAACAACTATGCCACGAAGTTGGTCAAAATAGTTTCATATGGATCGAACTAAAACCATTCATTAAGTACCTCAAGGGCTATTCGAAACACCCCCATATATGTATATTCCACCAAAGTCCGCGGTTAACAAGTACTTATTCGCATTTCGATTTTGCAGATTTAGCATGAAAAACTTTTATGCTGGATTTAGGACGTCAATTTGTGGAAAAAAAAAATCACTAAACAAAATTAACCCATCTAAATAACAGTAAAACTTTCTCATTCTATCACCAGTTTTCCGGCCAAGTCGGCTTAGGGTCACATACAAAACTTCAATTACCAACAGAACAAACCTCTCAGTACATACTTTAGTCTAAGTAAATAGGGGGTTTACTTATTCTGGACTTTAGAAATTTCATTTTTTTCCGTGAAAACGGAAGAACTTTAGATTTTTCTCATAGATTTTTCTGTAATCTGTGCATTCAACCTCATATACCGGGTTTTTTTTTAAGATTTAAGGCTCACTAGTTTCGGAGATAAGGGGGGAATCGTAAATTTTCGCTTATTTAAAATCATCATCATCACCAGTTTTCCGGCCAAGTCGGCTTAGGGTCACATACAAAACTTCAATTACCAACAGAACAAACCTCTCAGTACATACTTTAGTCTAAGTAAATAGGGGGTTTACTTATTCTGGACTTTAGAAATTTCATTTTTTTCCGTGAAAACGGAAGAACTTTAGATTTTTCTCATAGATTTTTCTGTAATCTGTGCATTCAACCTCATATACCGGGTTTTTTTTTAAGATTTAAGGCTCACTAGTTTCGGAGATAAGGGGGGAATCGTAAATTTTCGCTTATTTAAAATCATCATCATCATCATCATCATCATCATATCAGCGCATATATGTCCCACCCGAAGGGACCGAGCCTACCCTGAATTAGGGCGATCGTGCCTTAGTCGACCACGCGGGCCCAGTACGGGTTAGTCGACTTCACACACAATCTTCGAGTTTTTTCGCAAGCGTGTGCAGGTAGGAAACGATGTTTTCCTTCACCGTAAGAGCGTCAAAATTTTTTGGATATACGAAAACACATTAGTACGTGGCAGGATGAATTTAAAATAAAACTACTTATCTTAAAACATTTACATTTGAGATTCGTACAACAAGCCCCTTCATTTTATATGCTAAGATAGAGTTTGCAAAACATTTTTTAATTTTCTGATTTACCCATCAAAAGTGGCCCCCATGATTAAAATTCGTGATTTTGTTTGCTCCGTCATTTGTTTTTAGAAATGTCATTTCACGACCGTTGTATGCAGTGTCCGGGGTGTGCTTCTGGTTAAAGCTAAGATGTTTTTCATACATCACATTGCCAATGTATCGAAAACCGTGGAGTTTTTCGGAACATATCTGGAGGTGTTTTGAATGGCCCTTGACAATACCTACTCTCTCAATGGTTTTCGTTTGATCCATATTAAGGCGAGGAATTGATTGGAACAGTTTTCTCTGTTGCTTTCTTTGCGTGTAAAGAGTAAAGAAAACAACCACATTTTGCATTTTTTTTTAATGTTTTTTCGTTTCAATTAAAAACTACGGTAAATTTAAAGAAATTCCAACTGGCATGTTGAAGTGTGTTTAGACTATTCGCCTAAAAAAATTAAAGGTTTAAATCGGTCTGATTTGCCTGTAGAATGCAAATCTTTGTTTTAGAGCAGATTCCTATGATGTATTCTATTCTGGTACAAACGTGCGAATCCTGTTACTGTAACTGACAAAATGAAGTCATTGAAAGAAATAATCAGGTTACAAAATATATTTTTTATATGTTTTGTAATTGCTGAGAAAAATCGAGTTCCCTGCGACACACTTAATCTGTAAACAAAATATCAGCCGGCTACCTATTACGGTACAAAAGATAACGCCTTTTAAAAATCGGAAAAACGCACAAAGTTGTACCTGTTACCTGGTACGGACCCATAGAAACGGCCCCTATATAGTCCCCAGAGGCCCCGCTTATCCATGCTCTAGTATCTATTGTATCCTGGTACCATTTGACAGATGCTGACAGCAGAGGATGACGACACACCGATCTTGCGCATGACCCGCGGTACTATGATCAGTCCGTGCGGTGGCTGCGTGCCCATGGCGTGTGGAAAGGCCCTTGTGGAGATCCGGGCAGCTACTTACTGCACTGCTCACGTGCTTACCGCGGCCAACTTGTGGCGAGTTTCGTTGAAACATGGCAGGAACAACGGGCAGGCGTTCATCCTACTCTCTTCCTTTGAAGTAAGTAAAAAAACTGTATGTAATATCATCATATCAGCCGAAAGACGTCCTCTGCTGAATGAAGGCGTCCCCCAAGGATTTCCACGACGACTGGTCCTGCGCTGCCCGCATCCAGCGGCTTTCCGCGACCTTCAAGTCTTTGGTCCGCCAAGTGGAAGGCCTTCCTACGCTACGTCTTCCTGTGCGCCGTTGCCACTCGTGAACTTCACTGCCCCTACGGCCATCTGTTCTACGAGCTATGTACCCTGCCCACTGCCACTTAAGTTACGGATTTTTTGACCTATTTTGGTTACTTGTGGCGAGTGTCGTTAAGCCATGGCAAGAAGAAAGGGCAGGCGTTCATTACATTGTCTTCCTTTGAGGTAAGCAAAAACACTGTATGTAATATGCGGGACATTAATTCTAAAACAGGGTTCGATGGATATACAAGCAGCTACTTATTACTACACTGCACAAGACGTGCCTAATACCACCAGTCTCTGGCGATTCTTTCCACCATGTGAAAATAATCATCAATCTACTAAGGTCTTACTAGTTCAGGTTATGAAGTTATGAGACCGATTGTACGCGGAGTACTACAATGCTACAATACTAAAAGCAAGATCATACCTACTCGTATACAGAAGGTAAAGAATCTCTACCTACTCAACTAGTTCGTTGTATCTTCTGGCTTTGGCTAACAGAGCGTCGTCGGTGGCGTAACGGCTAGGGTCACTATCTTCTGTCGTGGTTCGATTCCTCCCACGTACCAATGTGTTTTCAAATCTCGATTTCATATGTACGTTTTTCCGACACTCTTACAATGAAAGAAAACATCGTGAGGAAACCTGCATACGCCTGCGAAGAAACTCGAAGGTTGGTCGACTTGAGCCCAACCACCCTAATTCAGGGTAGACTCGAGCCCCTCGGTGGGGACGTATATGAGCTGATATGATGCTGATGACTGGCTTTTTACTAACTAAGAGTGCCTAATCTTTACAGGAGCACTTTGAACGCGTCAAGAGGCATTATAGAGGGAGGGTTTCCCCAAAAGTAAAGTAAGATGGCTTTTCTTTGTTTCCTTCTTTTAACTCATTATTATAATTATTATTATAATTCTCTCCCTCACGAAATCCGCGATTGTGAGAGCATCTTTTCCATTAGAAAGAAAGTCAAGGAGCACTACCTCTCCCTTTCTTATTGAGGTCGATAAGCCATGTCAGTATTATATTATTTAAAATATATGTATATTAAAAACTTTTATTTAACTTTTTTTTATTAATTGCGTCAAGTTTTTCTTTCGTTTTATGGTTCCGAAGCAGGTAACGGGACCCTATTACTTAGCCTACCCTGTCCGTCTGTCGGTCCGTCTGTCTGACTTTTAAAAGTCTGTGTCTTTGGATTCGTGATAGAGAGCTGGCTGTAATTTTTAGAGAATATGTGTTATTTCCGGTCGCCATTAAATTTCTTGGGAGAGGCATTTGGCCAGCAGCGGATGACTATCGGCTGATATGGTGATGATGTGTTATTTAAGGGGAATAACCAACAAGTAATAAAAAAAATTAAAGTAAAAGATTAAGGGGTCCCCATACGAGAAACGTGTTTTTTGCTGTATTGAAAAAACGGTGATACATTAAAGCGTAAAACTTGGTGTGATTAAAGTAACCCTGAAATGACACATCAAATAATAAGAACGCGTTAAGTGTGAGTCGTACTCACGCTAAGGAGTCGGAATTTAATGAAAAAACATGTTTCTGTCACTCGCGTTGATGTCTTTTAACTTGTATGGGGTTGTGGTGTAGTGGTATGGAACCCTCTGTGCGCAAGTTCTATTTCTACTTGGCCAGTTTTTATCACTTGTGTTCTTCCACCTCTATGGGTATTTTAAATTGTAATTAATTTTAATACTTTTGATTGTAGGTTCTTGGTGAAACATTAAATTACACATTTTTAGGGTTCCGTACTCAAAGTTTAAAAACGGAACCCTGTTACTGAGACTTCACTGTCCGTCACCAGGTTGTATTTCATGATCCGTGATAGCTAGACAGTTGAAATTTTCACAGATGATGTATTCTGTTGCCCCTATAACAACTAATAATAATAATAATTAGATAAAGTTAAAAAATAAGGGGGTCTCTATCATCATCATCATATCAGCCACAAATCGTCCACTGCTGGACAAAGGCCTCCCCCAAGGATTTCCACGACGACCGGTCCTGTCTCTATACAAAAAAAAATTCGAGCGAGACCTACAGTACTCGCATATGATGTGTAACATGTGACAAAATACTTTATAAAAGGACGGCAAAGGCTGTATGGTCATAGATACCTTTGCCTTTTCCGCGCTTTTAAAGCCTGAAAAAAGGACGGCAAAGATACGGCAGACTAGGCTGTATGGTCATAGATACCTTTGCCTTTTCCGCGCTTTTAAAGCCTGAAAAAACGCGACTTCCTGTTACAATGGGACACATTTCCGTCCCATGGGACACATTTCCGTCCCATTTCACGAAATCACTCCCACAAATTGCAGGAAAGCGAGAGCAAAGATGTTATACATCAAAAACGTGTTTTTTTTAAACATGAAATTAGCACCATCTAATCAGCGGTTCTGACTTGCAATTAACCGGTTTTCTTTTTTTTACACTAATTGCACATCAAATAAATAAAACTTCACTTATGATTTGTCAGCGATTGCTTTCGAACACCATCTTCTGAACACCACTAGTAGATGGTGTCGGAAACCGGTCGCTGAGGTCGCTGACAAATTATAAGTTAAATTTTATTAATTTTTATTAGCGTAAATGTATACCAGAGCATCGGTTGCGTAACGGCTAGGGCCGCCGCCTCCTGTCCGGGAGGTCATGGTTCGAATCCCACCACGTACAAATGTGATTTCGAATTAAGATTTCATATGTAAGTTTATCCAACGCTCTTACGGTGAAGGAAAACATCATGAGGAAACCTGCACACGCCTGCGAAGAAATTCGCAGGTTGTGTGTGAAGTTGACCAACCCGCACTCGGCCCGCATGGTCGACTAAGACCCGATCGCCCTAATTCAGGGTAGGCTCGAACCCCTCGGTGGGGACGTATATGAGCTGATATGATTATTATGATGATATACCAAAATGTGTAATTAATTAAATTTTATTGCAGTTTATGTTTAGTATTTTTACACAATGATACTGTTAACTAATTAAAATCATTATATTTGTTGTAAAATATAGATATAAGAGCAGTATTCTTCAGTTCAAGCAAAATTTGATGGCGCTGAAAGAAGCGAAAGATGAGGACGGTAATCTCCTCATGGCACGCTCCGATTATTTCCTAGAAATCGCTGGGACTTACATAATGAGGAATGTAAGTGTAAAAGTAGAAATCGCTGGGACTTACATAATGAGGATTGTAAGTGTAAAAGTAAAAAGTGCTGGAACTTATATAATGAGGAATGTAAGTGTAAAAGTAGTAATCGCTGGGACTTACATAATGAGGAATGTAAGTGTAAAAGTAGAAATCGCTGGGACTTACATAATGAGGAATGTAAGTGTAAAAGTAGAAATCGTTGGGACTTACATAATGAGGAATGTAAGTGTTAAAGTAGAAATCGCTGGGACTTACATAATGAGGAATGTAAGTGTAAAAGTAGAAATCGCTGGGACTTACATAATGAGGAATGTAAGTGTAAAAGTAGAAATCGCGGGGACTTACATAATGAGGAATGTAAGTGTAAAAGTATAAATCGCTGACACTTACATAATGAGGAATGTAAGTGTAAAAGTAGGAATCGCTGGGACTTACATACTGAGGAATGTAAGTGTAAAAGTAGAACATATCTTACAAAAATTGATTTCGCCAACACTCTCTGTGTAGGTCCAACTCTTCCTGTTGCACTAGCGTGTTATTATGACCGTCCGTTGAACCTATCGTCTATGTATCCACATCTAACATAAGTTTACATGTTTTTTTTATTATAAAAAGTGGTAAAGACTAGTTCTTCTTAACCAAAAGTCATAGTTCAACTCCGGCCGGTCAATGTACTAATACATTAACGGTCGAGGAAACCTGCACATCTAATGTCAAGATGTGTATGAAGAAATCGTTACACACGTCAAAAGGTATACATCTAAATCCCTACACGTAACGGCGGGTGTCGCTAAGTGCAACAGCAGGCAACCGCCGTCTTTCCATTGGATTGCACGGATCATAGGGATGACGAATGCTAGTCATCTGATTTACTTTTTATCATCTGTCAAAAAAAACATTTTGTTCTAAAAATGTTTGAAATACCTAGGTGTTACGTCATAGTTTTGCAGCGTCATTTATGTACTCATTTTGTGATTTTGGTGAATTAAAAATCGAACACTTGATTGAAAATAAAACGAGTAAAGTTTTCCGAAGTTTAAGTTGGAGGGCAATTTAGTGATCAAGAGTTCATTATTTATTTCTGATGATGTCGTCACCCCTATTGCCACCCAATGAGAGGGAATGATAAAAAAAACGGTAATTTAAAAAACTAAAAACCCCGCCTGCGTTTCTGTGTAATTTGGAAATGAAAAACCCTAAAACAAGAAAGTCGTCATACCCGATTTCACTTAACTTAAGAAAAGTTGTAGCAGTTGGGACCCATTCTAGAAAGTCGGCCGTCTAGTCAGTATATTGGAGTAATCTGCAATGGAATATAGGTATGTGCTCTCAATTCACTATGCCTCCATTTCTAGAATGGGTCCCGACTGCTACAATTTTTCTTAAGTTAAGTGCAATCGGGTATGACGACTTTCTTGTTTTAGGGTTTTTCATTTCCAAATTACACAGAAACGCAGGCGGGTTTTTTAGTTTTTTAAATTACCGTTTTTTATTTTATATTCATTTTTTTAGTTTTATTATTGAATCAGTTCATTTGAATTTGGCGCCAAAAATCCGCCATTTTGTTTTTATTTATTTTGATATACCCAGTGTCATTCTCACAGTAAAAACGTATCTAACGACAGCTATAATTAATCGAGCCGTTCAGGCTGCAGAGCGTGTCAAACATTTGAATTTTGCGCCAGAAATCCGCCATTTTGTTTTTTTTTATTTTGATATACCCAGTGTCACTCTCACAGTAAATACGAATCTAACGACACGACTCAAGCTAAAATCCATCAAGCCGTTCAGGCTGCAGAGCGTGCCAAACAATTATACATACAAACATACATACATACATACATACATACATACTCTCGAAAAACATAACCCTCCTTCTGGCGCAGGCGGGTAAAAAGGGTCCACCCGATAGAAAGTGTTTACCGTCGTCAACTATAAACTAAAATGTCAAAGAAAACTTGCAGGAACTACTTACGTGTGTTAACTCTAGCACGCACTAGTATCTAGTAACACTGACACAGCAAGCTCATGATTAGCAAGTTGCGTCTGAAATTATGGAATATCCATGAAATCTTCTAAATCGTGGCAGATTTTGTCTATATCGTATAATGTTGATGTGATTTTATTTAACAAACTTAACTCAAACTCAAATAAACCTTTATTGTACATCAAAACAAATAAATACATGTGCAAAATTTAATTAAAAACTAAGAAACGTACAATTTAGGCGGTCTTATCGCTAGGAGCGATTTCTACCAGACAACCCAGTGCTCGGAGAAAAAGCAAGGAGACAGGTAGTACGAAAGCAACAACAACAGAAAAAAATAATTGAATAATAATGTTAAACTTAAATGTATCATTTTTGTAGAGTACTAACAAATAAAACACCATATAGGTACATCCTTACTAATCCCTACTAATATTATAAATGCGAAAGTAACTCTGTCTGTCTGTTACGCTTTCCCGCAAAAACTACTGAACGGATTTGGCTGAAATTTGGTAGGTAGACAGATTAGGACCTGGATTAAGACATAGGCTACTTTTTACCACGCTCGCGAGCCGCTTGCGGCTCGCGCACTGCGCACCCTCGAAATGTCATAGAAACGTTGTCCACGCGGATGAAACCGCGGGAAACAGCTAGTAATATTATAAATGTGAAAATGTGTCTGTTTGTTACCTTTTCACGCTTCAACACCTTGCCCAATCTTGATGAAATTTGGCATGCAGGTAGCCTATGTCACTGGGAAGGACATAGGCTACTTTTTATCCCGTGAAAATAGCATAGTCTAATGTAGTTTCTGAGGGAACTGAAAAAAATACTCTTTTTTTGCTTAATTACATTAACATCGCAACGGAACAATGGATTGTTGTGATTTCTTGCACCGAAATGGTTGAGGAGGACGATCATAAAATGACATAATTTACTAATTAGTAAAGGGTTTTCCAATAAGAGGTGTTATTTTGATATTTAAAGAAAAATGCCATTTTTAATATAAATTATCGGAAAGAAGAAGGTATGCCGTTAATAGTGGAAAATAACATCAGGCAAATGACCACCACTACCACGCTTACAGGACCATATCCTTTTCATGAAATTTTCCATAACCAAATCGCGAAGTGGCTGCCCTATGTCCTCGATAGCCTCACGAATTCCATCTTTGAGGTCTTGAATCGACGCTGGGCTGTTGGCGTAGACCTTCTCTTTCACGTGGCCCCAAAGGAAGAAGTCGCAAGGAGTTAAATCACAAGATCTCGGTGGCCAATTGTGATCACCTCTTCGAGAGATAACACGGTCCGGAAACTTTTCCCGTAAAAGATCAATGGTTTCGTTGCTTGTGTAGCACGTAGCGCCGTCTTGTTGAAAGTAAACGTTGTCCATATCAATAAATAATCCGGCCATAAAAAAACATTAATCATCTCTCGATAGCGCAATCCATTCACCGTAACTGTTGCTCCAGCCTCATTTCCGAAAAAGTAAGGTCCAATGACTCCGCCGGACCATAAACCGCACCAAACAGTCACAGTTGAGGATAGAGAGGCTTTTCAACAATAACTCTTGGGTTTTCCGAGCCCCAGATGCGACAATTTTGCTTGTTGACGAAGCTACCGAGGTGCAAATGGTCTTCATCACTCAAGATGATTTTTCGATGGAATTCCGGATCATTTTCATGCATTTCAACGACCCAATCAGCAAGGACACGACGTTGTTGATGATCTGCCGGCTTGAGTTCTTGTGTTAACTGAACTTTATAAGCATTAAGACCCAAATCTTTATACAAAATACGGTGTAATTACGTTTGTGGAATGCCTAATTCCAAAAAATGACGAGGAATGGACAAACCTGGGTTTTCTTCAACACTTTCGGCTACAGCAGCAATATTCTCGGCTGTTCTTGAGCAAAGTGCACGGGTTTTATTCTTCACATCACTAACTTGTCCCAACAGCTCGAATTTTTCCACCAATTTCTGTATTGCGGTCCGATAAGGTGCTTTACTACGACCCAAAAATGTTCGAGTTTTACGAACCGTCTCTGCCAAATTTTCACCATTTTTATAGTGAATTTTAATAATTTCAATGCGTTGTTGAAGTGTGTATCGTTCCATATTTATTAATGGCGTAGTTTCTACTTGTAAAAAAATGACAGCTTCAAAAGTGACATCTACCGAAATAGTGGGCTATTCAAAATAACACCTCTTATTGGAAATCCCTTTATACCCTGACATAAGTTCCCGAGGGATCTGAGGAAAACTCCTTTCCACGCTCGCGCACGTCGGCATCGCAACGAAGCAATGGAGTTGAAGTGAAGTTTGGTATAGAAATGGTTGAGCGGTGGGAAGTGACATAAACTGTTAATCAGAATAGCCCGATATAGTTCCTGAGGGATCTGGAGGACACTCATGTGTACAATCGGCTCGTGCACTACTTACCCTCAAAGGGAGACATCAAAACGATTTCCACGCTGGCGAAGCCGCGGGCAAAAGCTAGTAATAAATAAAACCTACTCGGACTATTTCCATGGGATCCCATCATCAGATCCTGACTTGGTGACAATGGGACCCCCTCGGGAGTATACTCTTTCGAATAAAAAAGAATTTTGAAAATCGGTCCACAATTGACGGAGTAATCGGTGAACATACATTAAAAAAAATATATACAGTCGAACATAGAACCTCCTCCTTTTTTGAAGTCGGTTAAAAACTATGGCTCATGCAAAGACATAAAATATTGAAATAGGTAGATATAACATCAATATTTATGTTTATCGTCCTAATACATGATCTTTCATTGGTTTCGACAAAATATACCATGATTTTAAACATTTTTTATGGACTATTTATATTTTCGGGTGCTATTTTAGAGTCTTCCATGTACACTTAATGTAACGTTGCTGCTAATGATTTTATTGGTGCAACAGAGAGCGGACGCAACCTTGACCGACGAGGCTGACGAGATCTGCCTGCGGCCCACGTTCCCCTGCATCCTGCAGCCCAACTCCTCGCTGCTCATCTTTTGGCACGTCCTCATGGCAATCCTCATCCTGGTCGTAATGATTGTACGTAAATTCATCAAAAAATATGCGACGCGTTTTAGGTAAAATAGCTCATAATTTATAGGGCTTCTACTCAACATAGCACTGATCTGCTTTTGTTCTATAATTTTGGTGACTAATTTCTCATACAAATCGATCAGCGTTTAGCCATCTTTGTATGGGAAGGTAGTTGATTTTTTTTACGATTTTGGAAAAGTTGTAGAACAAATATTTTTTTAGTTTTGTTAGTAGAATCCTCCCTAAAAATATTCTTTATATTTATCTATCGCTGGTACTCTTTAATGTACTGTGATAATACAGAGGTAGGCTTCATTTTTACTTTAGAGTGACTAAGGTAAGGAGATTTTTATGTGATCGTCCGAAAATCCTACTTTGAGATATTGATGAAAATGTATTCTTCTTCTTCGTCGTCGCTACACTCTTGGCTGAGTGGTCGTGGTCGTCACTTCGGTGTGGGTGACGCGCTTCACAATTCGTCACCATTCCTCTCTCGCCGCTGCCTTCCTGGTACATTCGTGTAGTGAACCATTGACTGCAGTATTTATTTAGTCAGTCCAATACCTAGACGATCTGCCGCGTGCTTTTGTCCCTTCTATTTTTCCCTGGACCACAAGACGTTCCACAGAAGAGTCATCCCAACTTGAGATATGCCCAAAGAAAGTGAGAATTCGGTCTTACACGACGGAAGATTATTACCATATAATGATGGACTTAATTACCATATAATCATTATATATGTAAATTTTTATTTTATTTTACTAATATTACACATCATTTTATTTTAAGTAATCTCCCAGGCTGTGGAACGCCCTCTCGACCAACCATCCCTTTAATTTTATTTTGAATATTGAAATATAAGGAGCATTTTTTATTTTCTTTGGGAGAAGGTTGTAAAAGTCAGGTCCCATCGTACGTGTCACCCTGTCAGGCTTGGCTTGGCGATGTGGTATGGGTTTCAGCTTATTTCCGTTGCGAAGGCAGTACCTATTGTGATCACGGCGTCGGCCATAACAATTAATATCTTCCCTGGTGCAGATTACCGTGTTGTTTATGATAAGGCTAGGAAGCGTGAGTATATACCTAATTTAATGAAGTTCCTGGAGGATAGAGACCTTTGTTCCGAACTTTTTCCACAAAATGCCAAGCATTATTCTCCAGCACCAATTTCTAAGGCATCTATCTTCTTTTTTTCACTCTCTCTTAAAGTCCACGTCTCGACACCGTACTCCAGTGCCTTAACAAGTTGCATTTTTATGGCTTTTGTGATGTTTTGGTTTCTCTATATTTTGAAACAGGTAAGAAGTCGTTCTAATTATTTTAGTGTGCGTGCGTGCTTACTAACGTGCACACATACAAACCGCGCGATGTATCATTGTATGAAGATAACCTACTTTTCTTTATTTTTACTATGCTATCGCAATTCATAATATTTGTTTACAGACTTACCCGTACTACATAATTTTCCTTGAGGACCTTACAATCGAGTTCTGTTTTTTTGACATTATAATCACTGGATTTTTTATCTTGGACATGATCGTGCACCTATCTATTGGGGCTAACGTCGAAGAAGGTACGTGAAGAGCGTTCTTGAAATCTATCATCCGTCATCATCAGCCTAGTCACCTGACTGACTTAGGGCTCCCCTTGGTCTGCCACCTATAATCCGAAGTTGATTTTTAGCATACCTCCTAACCTTTCCTGAGTTATTCTTAGTTCTGTGGGTTTGTGAGCTACTCGTGTGTGTGATTTTTTTTCATCATCATCATATCAGCCGAAAGACGTCCACTGCTGGACAAAGGCCTCCCCAAGGATTTCCACGACGACCAGTCCTACGCTGCCCGCATCCAGCGGCTTCCCGCGACCTTCACCAGGTCGTCGGTCCACCGTATGGCAGGTGGAGTGCCTACGTTACGTCTTCCGGTGCGCGGTCACAAGGGAACAACGTAATACTTAATTCAGTTTGTGAATCAATTTGTTCATAAACATAATCATTGTACCATATATACCATTAGGTGATGAGTTTAGGGCTTCAGTAGTGTTAAGTGGAATATCATCATCATCATATAAGCCGAAAATCGTCCACTGCTGGACAAAGGCTTCCCCCAAGGATTTCCACGGTGACCGGTCCTGCGCTGCCCGCATCCATCGGCTTCCCGCGATCTTCACCAGGTCGTCGGTCCGTCGCGTTGGAGGCCTGCCTACGCTACGTTTTCCGGTGAGCGGCCTACACTCGAGAATTTTACTGCCCCAACAGCCATCTGTTCTACGAGCTATATGCCCTGCCCACTGCCACTTCAGTTTAGTTTAGTGGAATATATGTGAAAAATATCGAATTTTAGGCTACTTCGTAATTTTTACCTCCCCTATTACTGCACCCAGCAATCTTTTTTACGTGGCGCTAGGTGTACAACATCATCATTTCAGCCAAAGGACGTCCACTGCTGGACATAGGACCCAATATAACACAATAATAGCTTTTGTCTATGGAAATTAGGCATATTAATGATTCTACATTTGGGCTGGCTGGGCCCCAAGGATTTCCACGACGACCGGTTCTGCGCTGCCCGCATCCAGCGGCTTCCCGCGACCAGCACCAGGTCTTCGATCCACCGAGTGGGATGCCTACTAAGATAATACGGTAAGGTATACTGCATAACTATAAAGTATCAATGTTTTATTTCAGGTGTGGCCATATCATTCGCACAAACGTGTACTCAACAAATTCAAAGCTACTGGTTTCTTCTAGACGTGTTGGCCACATTTCCTATCTTCCAATTTATAAGCGATGGACACTTTGCGGGCCTCAACAAGCTCTTTAGGATGCCAAAAGTACGTGAGAAAGTCTTTAGCATTTCAAAAGAGTACAGTCAACAGCACGTCATTGGTAAAACTATCAGTTTAAGCGGGTCTCGCTTTTTAAAAGGTTTTTCATAGAGGATGTAGTAGTTCCGCTTATTCTATAGTTTTACTATTGACTTGGTCGGTGGCGTAATGGCAAAGGCCGTTACCTCCAGGTCGTGGTTCGAATCCTGCCACGTAACAATGTGTTTTCGAATTTAGATTTCTTATGTGCGCTTATCCGAAGACGCTTTTACGGTGAAGGAAAACATTGTGAGAAAACCTGCGCGCGCGTGCGAAGAAACTCGAAGGTTGTGTGTGCAGTCGACCAACCCGCACTGGGCCCGCGTGGTCGGCTAAGGCCCGATCGCCCTAATTCAGGGTAGGCTTGAGCCCCTCGGTGGGGACACTTATGATTATTGACCAGACGTGTGATTGACTATCTAGAGGGGGCGTGCTTTGAGCATTTGCAACAGAGTTTGCACATGTCAGACTTTAAAAAAATGGCACTAAAAATATGTTTTGTTTCAGTTTCTTTTCTTATTTATTTTGCATAGGTCTTCTAAAAATAATACATTGTGTTAGATGATTGTATTCTAAATTTTTTTAAGAAAAATACCATGATGTTAAAGAAAAAATGTTTTTTTGAGACAGTTAATTAATCCTACTAATATTATAAACGCGAAAGTTCGTAAAAATGTATGGATGTATGAATGTAAGTTTGTTACTCTTTCACGCAAAAATACTCAACGGATCTGGCTGAAATTTGGTAGATAGACAAATTAGGACCTGGATTAACACAGAGGCCACTTTTTTCTACGCAAGCGGCTCGCGCACTGCGCACCCTCGAAAAGATAGATAGATAGATAGATAACACGTTTATTTGTAACTGCAATCACACACATATTATTACAATCATACATAGTATAAAACAAAACATAACAAATTAAAAAGAGCAAAAAATAATAATAATACAAAAACATATGTGTGTTGCAGTAGTACAAAAGGGCCGTGACTCAGTGTGTTGATTTGCTCTTGCGAGCAATACACTGGTAATTCTGCCACAGCCCGAGGACTGTGTCGATTACAAGAAAAATAAAAATAAAAACGAGCAAACAAAACCAAAACTAACGTAATGAAAATACAAATCTGATATGTTAAATAAAAATCATAGAAACGTTGTCCACGCGGGTGAAGCCGCGGGAAACAGCTTGTTAGTTCATAAAGTTTATTTTACTTAATGCAGCAAAAATATATATTTTAATTTGAAATTTGATAGATGTTGCACCGTAAATGGCAAATCATTTATGTGAACAAGGAAAAGAAGAGGTCCTAATATGGAACCCCGGGGTACACCCATTTTCAGTCTGGAGCCAGATGAGTTTGTGCCATTCACTTGAACTTTTATTACGCTGCTATTACGCTTCTGACAGTATCTAACAGAACGTGACTTTTATGGACAATCATAGCGTCCTAAACTGACAAGTATGGGCTCAACAAGGGCTTCACCATGTTGGTCCCATTTTCAACGGGATACGCAGTCCTTACAAAGAAATGATTACTTAAATTATTTGTTGCAGGTATTCCGAGTACTCAAGACTCTGGAGGATATGAGCGTGTACCATAGCTATATCCTGCGTTTTTTCTCGTACACTTTGTTTATGTTTATCACCAGTTACCTGTTCGCGGCCGTCCACCATTCTTACATGTGCTCTAAGTGAGTAATCTTTAGCAGTATATGAAGACCTCCGTGAAAGGTTTCATTTCTGTACGGCTATGGAGAACCGTTTGCGCTCTAGCAAAAACCTCACTCTCGCGATTCCCGCCCACAGTACCGACACTTACACTAAGTCATTCACGGTGCTAGCAGCCCGCCTTTAGAACAGTCTGCCAGCTGAAATTAGGATGTCTTCTACCCTCACCGCCTTCAAGGCCTGTCTAAAGGACAATGTTTGAGATCTTCCCATCTGTCTTGAGCTTATATATATTAATTTTATAATATGTATATATTATGTATCATATTTATTTGTATGTTAGATTTAATACATTTAGTTTGTATTTATTAAAATTAGGTTACTTAAGTTTAGATGTAATATTAGTTGTATTCCTGTTCTTTTACTGTTTTGTACGTAATTAAGTGTTTCTTTGTCCTAGTTAAGTCCTCTATTTATTATTGCAAAGGTTGACTGGAAGACATCCCTCTAAGGGATAAGTCCACCTTTGTACCTAACCTTTTTTTAATATTATTTTAATTGTATATTTTGTACAATAAAGACTTTACAAACCATCAAACAAACAAGACTACATACCCAAAACATATGTAGGACTCCTTAACTGGGGCTTCTACTAAGCAAACTAAACAACATTCCATAAGGAACTCATATTTATCTCACAAAAAAGTAACTCACACAAAATGATCAGCCAACTAACTTAGAAATACGGTACATTCCCTCTCGTACATATACCAGATTCGCTAAACTACCAGGTTTATGATATGGCATCCCCACTGACCGACGCCTTGGGCATACAGTGAGGGCCGCTATTCCTGCCGAGTGTCGACACCATAAGGCGAAGGCAAGGACCAGTTGCGGTAGGTCTTGCCTCTAATACGCTTGTCCTGGTGCTCTGTAATGATAGTGCCTCGTGGAAGAGAACCACTACCTACTCTCCAAGTAGGTCCAGGAGCTGTAGGTACGCTCACCTCCCGCGGCTTTCGCTGCTGGCGGTTCGATCCCCGCTCGGGACGTTACAAAAGCTCCATATCTCTAGTGTGGTACCGGAGCTGTTGGCGCGCTCGCTTTCCGGTGCTTATCGCACCTGTCCAGACTTACTCCTATATACGCAGCTGGATCGGCCGGAGCTGGATTAGCTTAACTGTACTTGCTACCCAAGCAAGTGCTGGAGATGTTTCCCCGCCAGTACCAAACCAGCAGTTTCACTTAATGGATAACTCACGTGCCCCGCGTTGTTTTCGCCCAGAGCCCACGTGGCCGGCTACGACAACACTAGTTGCGCGGGGAGGAGGACGCCACGTGCTTGCCAGGCAACAAACATTGCCCAACCCCTACAATTAACCACATACCACTACGAGTCCTTGACCCAGTCGGGGAACTGACAAGCCTGCCGAAGGCGAAAGATCCGACAGCAGGCAAGCGGTGGGCTACCCCGACCCCGTAGTACCCTGATCCAAACAGCCGGACTCGTAGTTCCTGCTGCGACCTCCACCTAGTCGGGTAGCTCTAGGCAGAGATGCAACCTACGATACACTAGAGTATAGCACCATATTGCAGCGAGGTGTCATACCGTGCTATGAAACTTCCGTTTTCTATATAAAACTCGTTATAGTTTTCCTTTCCACCCAAATTCCAAATTCCCGACATTTCTTCTTCACACGTGCCATCATATTTTTGACAGACTTAACCTTTCGACATCCGAATGATCATCATCATTATCATCGTATCAGCCGAAAATCGTCCACTGCTGGACAAAGGCCTCCCCCAAGGATTTCCACGACGACCGGTCCTGCGCTACCCGCATCCATCACCAGGTCGTCGATCCACCGCGTGGGAGGCCTGCCTACGCTACGTTTTCCGGTGCGCGGTCGCTACTCGAGAACTTTACTGCCCCATCGGCCATCTGTTCTACGAGCTATGTGCCCTGCCCACTGCCACTTCAGTTTAGCGATTCTGTGAGCTATGTCGGTTACTTTAGTTCTCCTGCGGATCTCCTCGTTTCTGATTCGATCACGCAGAGAAACTCTGAGCATAGCACGCTCCATTGCCCTTTGGGTGACCTTTAGCCTTCTTTTGAGGCCCATAGTAAGCGACCATGTCTCAGTTCCGTAAGTCATCACTGGCAACACACACTGGTCAAAGACCTTAGTCTTGAAACACTGCGGTATTTGGGACGTGAAGATATTGCGAAGCTTCCCGAACGCTGCCCAGCCGAGTTGGATTCGTTGATTGATCTCTTTCTTGAAGTTGGACCTACCTAGCTGGACTGTTTGTCCCAGGTATACATATATTCGTCAACAACTGCCAGTGTAGAGTCTCCAACCTTTAGAGGGGTGGGTGCGACACGGACATTCAACTTTATTTTCGTCTTGTCCATGTTCATTTTAAGACCCACTTGGTGAGAGACTTTACTGAGGCCATCGAGCATTGTGCTTAGGTCTTCCATAGTCTCAGCCACGACCAAGATATCGTCAGCAAATCGGAGGTGGGATATGTACTCGCCGTTGATATTGATGCCGAGTCCACCCCAGTCCAGAAGCTTTCCAGGGCGGTGGTAAACAGTTTCGGAGATATAACGTCTCCCTGTCTCACCCCTCGCTGCAACTGGATAGGTTTCGAGTTCTGGTCCTGGAGGCGAACCGACATCGTGGCGTTTTCATACAGAAACTTCAACACCTCGATGTATCGATGGTCAATTTGGCACCGCTGGAGAGACTGTAGCACAGCCCAGGTTTCGACTGAATCAAAGGCCTTCTCATAGTCCACAAACGCCAAGCATAGTGGCTGATTGTACTCTTCGGTCTTCTGTATAATCTGCCGCAGCGTATGTATGTTGTCTATGGTACTAAAGCCTTTTCGGAAACCGGCTTGTTCGGGAGGCTGGAAGTCGTCAAACCTGCGTGCGAGACGATTCGTAATGACTATCGAAAACAGCTGGCTCAGAAGTGAGATGGGTCTGTAGTTCTTCAGCAGGGTGTTGTCACCCTTTTTTAAGAAAAGCGCGATCACACTTCTGTGCCATGCCTTTGGCGTTTGTCCCTCGAGTATAACGGAATTAAATAACTTCTGAAGAGCTTTTAGTACCGGTGATCCACCTTCTTTCAGAATATTATGAATATTCTTTATGAATATGTGCAAGAATTGCTCGTTTAAAGGTATTAGATTAGATTAGATTCTTCTGGGAAACCTACATCATATCCTCCTTGCCGCATTCGGCAACGGTGACTCCCACACCTTTCATCCGACTTCCAAAAAGGAGGAGGTTTTCAATTCGACTATTATGTTTTATATTTTTTGTTGATATACAGTTATAGGTACAGCTTAGTAATAACGTATACAAAGGAGGACTTATCCCAAACAGGGATCTCTTCCAGCCAACCGTTAGATACTGAAAGGATTTGAATAATGAGCAAAGAAATAAATGTATGTTTGTTACGTGATATATTCGTTTTTTTGCAAACATTTGTGTGTTGAGCAGATTTTTTTGCTGTGTGTCTGGGTGTTAAATATCCATATATGTATGTATTTAAAATTGAAACGTATATAAGTATTTATATCAGTGTCTGGTTCCCATAACACAGGGAAATCCTACTTTGGGGCCAGATGAACATGAGTGATTTGTCCCAGAATATTTATTTATTTTATTTTATTTATTGTGGACCTATTTTCAAAATTATTTTTTCATTCGATAGGGTTATGCTGCCACATTAGTCCCTTATAAATTTTATCAAATTCGGTGAAGTATTTTTTTTTTGAAAATTAACAAAATCTAAAAATAATATTGCAAAATTGTACTAAGTTATAGCGACGGAAGTCGTTTTTTATGACTAGCGTTTCCAATAATAACTAATTAATTTTCAATACCAGTCGATTGTTTTGTGATGCGCTCTTAGGTGACTCGCAAAGCCGAACCTCATCTTGAACATACGGGCACAAGATGCGCAGTAAAGCTGACAAGCATAATATCGTTGTAAGTAAAGTAAAGAGCATCGGTGTCGTAATGGCTAGGGCCGCTGCCTCCAGTCCGGGAGGTAATGGTTCGAATCCTGCCACGTACCAATATGATTTCGAATTTATATTTCATATGTACCTATAACCGAACGCTCTTACGGTGAAGGAAAACATCGTGAGGAAACCTGCACACGCCTGCGAAGAAACTCGCAAGTTGTGTGTGAAGTCGACCGACCCGCACTGGGCCCGCGTGGTCGACTAAGGCCCGATCGCCCTAATTCAGGGTAGGCTCGAGCCCCTCACTTATATGTGCTGAAATGATGAAATTACATAAGTAGAAGTACGGTCTGTTGTTTTTGGCGTATTTTCTGAAAGCCGTTAACTTTTTTACTGACAGTAGAGTGCCACTCTGGTCTGAGACGTGCGAGGTTTTCCCACTTTTCACTGTATATGCCGCAAGCTGTGAGGTGGCGTTTAAACACGTCTTTGAAGCGAAATTTTTGTTGAATTTGTTGTCGATGAACTGGGACGAACAGTCCGCTAGGTAGGACCGAACTTTTTTCATTTAACTACACAATAATCTTCTTATTTTAAATAGTTTCCGTCACTGCTTTGTGGAAAACTACACCCACACTCCGTTTTGGCTGAAAACCCCTCTTACTTCGCAGTCGGAAAAAGTTTGGAGGAGATTGTCATATGGACTGTATTATGCTGTGTCTATGCTAACTTGCACCGGTTAGTTCGTAACAATCTATTTCTTTGTAAGTAGTAGTTCTAGAAGGACAGGCATAGGTACATCTTTCTTCTATAGTTGGTACACCATACGCCCTGCACCATCCCGAACTGACACTCGTGTCATTGAAGGACATTTTTTTTATTATATCAGCTCATATACGTCCCCACCGAGGGGCTCGAGCCTACCCTGAATCAGGGCGATTAGGCCTTAGTCGACCACGCGGGCCCAGTGCGGGTTGGTTTGAAGGACATACATTTTACAAAAAGCATACTCGTCAGCTTCAACTTTTTAATGTGGTCTTAATTTGTACGTTCTTTTAACAGAAGTATACTTTTTTATCCACAATTGATAAGCCCTTGGCATCATCTCACCTGGTGGTAAATGATGATGATGTTGCCGAAGATGGAAGCGGGCTTACCAAGATTCTCCAACGCATTGGGGTTCTGGCTATCTTATCTTCAAGCCGGAACACATCAATACTGTTAACACTGATGTTGGTGGCAATACTTAGATAAGATGGTGGTAGCTAGCCAGGTGGGCTATGAAAATGCCCTACTACCAACCAAACCGAGTCTTAGAAAGTTGAATCCGCCGGGAATCGAATCCACGACCTCCTGGTGTGAAGCGAATGGACTAAACATTACGCCACGGAGGCGTAGTAAATCAATCTTTTAGAGAACAAGAGTTCTTTCTTCGGTGAAGTTTAGTGGTTAGCCTACCTTACTAGATACAGATCCATGGAATAGATTTCCACACACAAGGAGACCATTAGATTATAACACAGTTCACGTATTATGAAGACTGCTGGATCAATAATGCACAAACCTTCGCTTAATCTCCTTAATCATCATGTTGTTTATCTGCATAGCTAAAAGATCCTAACGTTAGAGGGGTGTACTTTAGGGTAAGTATGTATGTTTGTATAAATTCTTTATTGCACACATAACAAGGAATAATCACAAAATGGTTTTATCAGACTTAACCTACTACTAAACTAAGACAAAAGGGGGTTTTCAGCTCTGCGAAAATCTATTTTTAGTATTTATTTTATTTATCAATATGCACAATTGGTAAACCCTTGACAACATCTTGACTGACTCGGTGGCTCAGTGGTTAGTGCCCTTGACTACTGATCCGAGGGTTGTGGGTTCGATCCCCACCCAGGGCAAGCATTTGTGTGATGAGCAGATTTGTTTGCTCTGTGTCTGGGTGTTAAATATCTATATATGTATGTATTTAAACGTATATAAGTATGTATATCAGTCTCTGGTAACCCATAACACAGGGAATCCTACTTTGGGGCCAGATGACCATGTGTGCTTTGTCCCAGAATATTTATTTATTTATTTATTTATTTTTATCTCACCTGGTGGTAAGTGACGATGTTGCCGAAGATGAAAGCGGGCTTACCAAGATTCCCCAACGCAATGGGGAACTGGCTATCTTATCTTCATGCCGGAACACACCAATGATATCAACATTGATATTTGGCGGCAAGACTTAGATAAGATGGTGGTAGCTAGCCAGGCGGGCTTAGAAAATGCCCTACCACCAAACAAACCGAGTCTTACAATTACCCCGCCGGGAATCGAACCCGCGACCTCCTGTGTAAAGCCAGTGAACTTTGCCTCTGAGCTACGGAGGCGGTTAATCAATTTTGAGCCGAAATCAGCATTTGCCGATTTGTAGACATGAAATGCTAGTTTCATAAATAGGGATGGGAGCCTTGAAAAATGAATTTCTTAATGTAAAATTTCTAATTTGTAATATTTTCAAATGCAGCGTACAAATCAGGGGATTGGAAATTGTGGAACTGGCACAATATGGTCTACGTGTCTATTGCACTAGAAATTTCCACCATTGTCATGTTACTCATAGAAGCCTTATACTCGGCTACCATCATGGTCACCTCATCTTTCAGGTAAGTTTTTGAAATTGAACATAAAGAGGAATTTGCCTCTTTGTGCAGCGGCTTTATTCAACAATTATTCGATAGATATGTTTTATTGTTAACTGCAAGTAAGTGGTAACACTACTAGTAAAAGCTGTAAACTTCTTACAAATCAAGAAAAGCTCAAGGAAGGTCATGGTTATACCACAGTATTAAACAATATAGCGGCTTACAGTAGCGCCACAGATTACTAAATAGTTACTTCGTAAATAGTTACTTCGTAACAGATACATCACTCCCATACAAAAGCTTAAATACCTACGCTATATTAGCCTACAAAATCTTAATAATAATACCAGCTGTTTCTAGCGAGAAGAAATGTGCCATAACTACGCATACAGAGAGTTGAGATTGTTTTGCCCGCCGCGCGACCCACGTGCAAGCGCGTCATCGAGCGAATGTGCTAGGGTTGTACCTATGATGATTTTGGTAATGAAACGAATGTTGTAGAAAATCAATTATTTTATATTTGTCGATCAAATATGTTTGAGTTTAATAAAATGATAGATGCATTTTTCCCTTCCCTGAATACCTGATTAATAAATTTTAATGACGAAAATATTCGAAACCTCGTAAATAATTTTAACAAATAATCAAAAGGGAAACAGGAGCAAAGCGGAGAAAAATTAATCAAAGTTGGCTTTTTACTTGAGTTGACGGAGAATTTCACACCTACTATTCATACAAGAGGCCTCATTGTGAGCTTGAATTATTGTTATTTTAAGTGAAAGCTAGGTAAAAACGTAACGAAAATAGTTTTTCTGATACTATCTACAAGTCATAACAAAAAACGGCTAGTGAATGCAAGCTATAGTTTACGAAGTAACTATTTAGTAATCTGTGCTAAGTTCTTGAGATTTTTTCTTTTAAATTCGTCCTGGTAATAAAAGTCGGCGGCGCGCGCGGGGGGGCGGGGCTTGATGGAGTTATTTCCATGACGTAATGGTACTTGACAAGTTAAACCTTGGATTTTGGTTTTAAAATATTTATTTACAGCTATAGAAGTGCCCCCCAGCTACCGAGTGGCCGGCGCATTAGTACTTCTATTCTATGACATACCTACCTAAATCACGACGACGACGCTAGGTACCTACTATGTTCTGACATTAAGTAGGTAACTGTTATATAAAAAACACATAAATAATACCTGAAATCCTTAATTTACGACGATTAACATAGTAGGTACCTACCCACCATTGTTCTAAGTTTAAGGAATAAATGATGATAAATTGTAAAGGAATGAGAAAAGGGAATTCGAAAAATACAAAAGATTTAAAATACTATTAACTTAGGTACCTTTGTTCGTCTCTCGGCAATGAAAAAAATGACAAATTTTCATTTGTCTTTTGACTGTTACACCCATCCACTGCACAATAATTGCGTGGTTTCGGCATTTCGATAGTCAGAGCGGTAAATGTGACGTGCGAGCAGTCGAGCACTCAGGCGAGCGTGCGTCAACCTACTGTCCGTTGTATCGTCTCCGATACGCTTAGCGGTAGGCATATAACGAGTGGCCTTGAGTAAGTGACGGACGCCTGGTAGCGCAACGAATGTACTTACGCAGAGCAACGGAAAGGTACTTGCGGGCGGCGGGGCACAGTCTGGCAAACTCCGCGAGTTTTCCAGGCTGACTACTGGCTAGTATGGGCGAGTACCTACGCCGGTGGCGCATCGTGCGACATCAAAGGCGTCGCGCTACTGTAAGCCATATCGTAATACCGTGGTTATACTACGGTGAAAATAATTAGACTTAAGGTCGAAGACGTGGATATTTCTAAAAACAAATGACGGAGCAAACTAAATCACGGCGTAATTCTATACGTTCGAGAACCAAACTATAACCAATTGTATCAATCTGGGTGACGAGGGGGTGAGGTCGCAATCTAGAGAGCGGCAGGGAGTGTCCGTCCATACTGTATGTTAGTCCTAATATGTACATACTTTGACAGCGTCGTAGACTACCTACATTCCAGCACAGATATTTTTTAGGGTTCCGTACCTCGGAAAGAAAGAAAGAACACTTCATTGTCCGCATGTCTGTCTGTCTGCCTGTCAAGACCATTTTTCTCAAGAACGCGTAGAGGTATCAAGTTAAAATTAATATCAAACTGTCCCTTGTAGCAGTGAAAAAAAAAACTTCTAAGTCAATGCAATCAAAAAGTTACTGCTTTTCATGCCAGATATTATTGACACTCGCAAATGAATCTAAACTGAACTCGCAAATAAATCTAAAAAAAACTTTTGAGAGCATTGCACGATTCGACCAAGTATAAGAGGTAGGAATATATCACATCAAACATTGTGCTCCTCCAATAAGACAAGCAAAGTGCAAATTTTTGTTAAAGCAAAGACCACTATCTAAGGCTGTGGATTCCAGCAACTCAACTATCCATTCCTTACCTGGTTGCGTCTGATCTCGAAAAAACTCGTCAGGGGCAGCGATTTTTCAGTTTCGAAGAGGTCAGACAGCTATTTTCTATTTGGCTTGATGGTCAATCATTTTTTTTTTCAAGGGCTTAAAGTTTTTACGAGAGCAGTGAACAAATTTCAATGAGCACAAAGGGTAAAGTAATAAAAATAAATTCTGTTATTTTCTATATTTTTCTGACAGTACGTAGATAAATTACTGAACACTCTGCATAATACACTGACATGCGAGTGTACCTACCTTTAAGTTTGTGAATATCACAACCTACCTAATAGGAATTATTAATTTCAAGTTACCTACAGGTAAAGTATATATATTAGTACTGGCATGCAGTATGGACACTCCCTGCCGCTTTCTAGAATCCAAACTCACCCCCTCGTTACCCAGATTGATACAGATTGGTTATAGTAGTTTGGTTCTTAAACGTATAGGATTTCGCCGCCCTGATTTTGTTTTGCTCCGTCATTTGTTTTCAGAAATGTCATTTCACGATCGTTGTATGCAGTGTCCAGGGTGTGCTACAGGTACAGTTCCACTGAATGAGGATGACGACAGCATCAGAAATAAATTATGAACTCTTGATCACTAAATTGCCCTCCTACATAAACTTCGGAAAACCTTACTCGTTTTATTTTCCATCAAGTCTCGATGAAATGAGTACATAAATGACGCTGCAAAACTATGACGTCACGCCTAGGTATTTTAAACATTTCTAGAACATTATGTAGTTTTTGACATATGAAAGTAAATCAGATGACTAGCATTCGTCATCCCTATTATCTGTTCAGGCAGTGGCGGCGTCGCTGTCATCCGGTTCGTGTTTGCGGAATAACATTTGACTTTCATTTTCGTTAGTTTTCCATTTGTCCACTTGAACAGATATGCCTGTAGCACTGTATTCCACTCAAAATATTTGTTCCATCAACTCCCCATACCAAATCGACTTACTCTAACTTAAATCAAATCAGTCGAATTGAATGGACCAAATTAGTTTGGCACAATATCAGCAAATCAGCCGCAAGACATTCACTGCTGGACAAAGGTCTCTCACAAAGATTTCCACAACGACCGGTCCTATGCTACCCGAATCCAGCGGCTTCCCGCAACCTTCACCAGATCGTCGGTCCACCGCGTGGGAGCCCTGTCTTCCGTTGCGCCGTCGCCACTCGAGAACTTAACTGCAAATGGTAATAAAATGGAACCCTTATTTTTTACAGAGAGGACTATCTATCGACAATAAATGACGTTAAGACATTCATGGTAAGAAACAACGTTGAAACTATGCTCCGGAATCGCTTCATCACGTATCTGTCCCTGTGTTGGCACACAGACAAGGTACCTTTGCCAGAGAAGTCTGCGATATATTTGATCAGTTTTAATAGTGTTCATAATTTGATTCGACTGAATATCCGAACTTTATAAACAATACACCTGCTTATTACAAAAAGCGTCGGTAGCTCAACCGGTAATGACTCGGTCCATCTAACCAGAGGTACCGGGTTCAAATCTGGACGGCCAATGTACCAATGAGTTTTTCAAAAACTTACGTACATACAATTACCGATTGCTTTAACGGTGAAGGAAAACATCGTGAGGAAACCTGCACACGCCTGTGAAGAAACTCGAAGGTTGTGTGTGAAGTCGACCAACCCGCACTGGGCCCGCGTGGTCGACTAAGGCCTAATCGCCCTGATTCAGGGTAGGCTCGAGCCCCTCGGTGGGGACGTATATGAGCTGATATAATAATAATAATAATAAAATTATAAAAATATTTGCCTCATATGACAATGTAAACTAGGACCTGCCTAAGTCTACCACTACTCTTCGGTTCACAGTTAGAGCTTCATCATATCAGCCGAAAAACGTCCACTGCTGGACAAAGGCCGCCCCCAAGGATTTCCACGACGACCGGCCCTGCGCTGCCCGCATCCATCGGCTTCCCGCGATCTTCACCAGGTCGTCGGTCCACCGCGTGGGAGGCCTGTCTACGCTACGTTTTCCGGTGCGCGGTCGCCACTCGAGAACTTTACTGCCCCAATGGCCATCCGTTCTACGAGCTAGAGCTTAATTAACATTAAACTCTATCAAACTAAAAACATAATTAACTCTACAAATATTTTTCTTACTTATACCGTTTTGCGGTGTTCACGGCACAGGTCCTATGTATTTCGTGGCAGTTTTAGATATCTAGTCACGAAATGCTAGAACATCTTACCTCCGCCTGTCCGCGATGCACTAATATTAAGGGGAAGTATCGCAAGTGTCTCCTTAATGTGCAAAGATCAGATTCATTAATTACTACATAATCTTTCTTTTATCATCACCATATCAGCCGAAGGACGTCCACTGCTGGACATAGGCCTCCCCCAAGGATTTCCACGACGACCGGTTCTGCGCTGCCCGCATCCAGCGGCTTCCCGCGACCTTCACCAGGTCATGTTTATTTTTTATACCTAGCCGATTTTGACGATTATTCAACAGTAGAAAGCTATTTTTTCTTGAGTGACATAAGCTATATTTGCGCTCTCGAGTCGCTTGCTGCTCACGCACCACTCACTCTTAGACAGTCGTAAAAAATAGATTTTTTTTTTCCTACGTAGATGTTAAAACAGTATTGAAAAAAGATTAAAAACCTTTTTTTTTAATTTTGCGGACTTGAGGTAAATCTGAATCGAAAGATAAATTTAAAGAAATTCCAAGGAAATCCGTCGGGGACTGCCCTTATTTGCAACTTAAATGAATTATTATGCTAGAGTTTGGCTAATTCTGTATATAAATTAATGTCGTTTTGATCAATAAAAATTGCTACATTTAAACTGAAATTTAGAATGGATTTTATTGAATGTTTTAAAATTTGTCTATCCTTGCTGATTTCCCTCTACTCCAGGGACTTTAATAAATTAATGTAATCTTTTTTCAATTTCGTTTTAATACCGTCTTGGGCGCTTTCAAAATTATTATTTTTTTAATTTTTTTTACTGTCTTTAAGGGTGAGTGCTGCACAAGCTACAAGCGGCTTGCGAGCGAACTTATGCGTACTTTGCTCTGAAAATAAGATTTTTTATTCTATTGTTAACGAAAAATCTGGGTGATAGGCGGTGGACTGGTTGTATCAATGTTATTTTCCTATTCTTTTCTTGTAGGCCTACTCCATGACACATAAGAAGTCGATCTTTTTCGACCTACCACCGCACGTTTACCAGGATATTGTCGCAAAACAACGCATCAAGTATATCCTTTATGTTCCTTTTATGAAGGTACGCTTTTTTATATAGATTCATTAGAAGATCCCCTTACTTTTATGCTCACTTCTAGGTGATGTTCTAAATCGTCTCCTAAAGGCACCACAAATATTTAATCTTGTTCTCTCCAGTAAATAATATTAATATGCACCATCATACTTCCTTTGGATCTTGTATAGTGTACATACGTACCAGGCAGTGTCATAATATGATCTTCATTGCTCCACCTTACTAAGGCCATTTTTCCACTACCGCCGTCACTGAGCCGTTACCGATTACGAGATGATGGCGATACAAACATTTACTATGGCCGCCTGTCCACTGCGCGCCCTTCTCCCGAGGGACGTCATCCCGGCCGCCGATATTTCGAGTAGCTCGGCGCGACCACTAGAAATCGGCCCGAGTTCATGACGGGCCGATGTGCCGGCAATACAAAACCGGTTTGGGCCTTTCCTAAGACTGCCGTCGCATCGACGACGACAGCTAGAACATACTGAACCACCGAGATCGGTCCGGTGGACACACGATCGTCGTCACGTTATCTTGAACTCGGGCCGAAAAAAATCTCGTTATCGGTAACGATTCGGTGACGGCGGCGCGGTGGTGGACAAACGGCCTTACAGTATGCTTTATATGCATGCATGCGCAAACGCACAATATTCTACTTGTCATATCTTGGATTCCCACAGACTTGGTTTTGCAGCAGAAACTCCTGTGATTATGCAGATAGACCGATGTTGCCATACTTGAATGTAGCTCTACTTGAATATCGAATACCTACTTCTCAGGCCAATAATTTCTTATGAAATCCTGACACAAAGAAACTCCGAAATATCTTTTTTAAGGTTATGAGTTTTATGATTTATTAAATTTGTATTCCTTCACAGTTCCTCCGCCCTGAAGACCTAAAGCCAGTCTCGGCAAAAACTCGTCTGTTCTATACTTCTCCCAACGAGATTTTGCAGAACACGGGAGACATAGGGAATGAAATTTTTATCATCAAGCAAGGGATTTGTGAGGTATAAATTTAGCCTCATTATGAAGAGTCCAAGATCTCTTAACCTGCGGTAGATCTGTAAACTATAACACAACTATCATATGGCAAAAGTTTTTAAACGTCAAACGACGACTTTACAAAAAATTATAAAAGCTTGTTTTTTAAGTATGTTTCTATGTCATCACCAAAGACATTTTTAAGTCTGTGGTCACCACGCCATCATTACATATAATTTGTTTTCCAGTTGTACGATCCAGATACGAAAAAGCCTATACGACAAATAAGCGTTAAGGAAAGTTTCGGTATTCTCGAGTGCTTGCTGCGTGAGTTATTTTTAGTTTTTCATGTTTGTCGAGGACAATTCTTAGTTTTAGTTAACCTAGTAACCGTGCTCCTGCCAAAGTATTAAGAATTAGATCATCAGTGTCATTATCAGGTTTTCCGGCATACTACACGGTGGTCGCAGTTACGCACGTACAGGTGTTGGCCATACCAAACAAGTATCTGCAGAAAGGACTACGTGTGCCGCGACTCAAGGATGCTATCGACTATGCTAAGGAACAAGGGGTGAGCATATCCCGGAAACTTAGGACAGTCACAGTAGACTGAAGACTTCATAAGTACAATTGTAGCACGGTGCGCTGTTATTAATTCTTTTTTCATCCGATCTTCTTTTCATTCCATCTATTTATTTTCCACGCATGCGCTGTCAATCTATGTGACATTTGATTTAAAAAACCGAAAATTCGATCATCGTTCATTACAAATTATTAATTTATATTAATTTAATTACTGTACATCTGGACGGCCAATGTACCAATGAGTTTTTCTAAACTTACGTACATACTTACCGATTGCTTTAACGGTGAAGCAAAACATCGTGAGGAAACCTGCACACGCCGGCGATAAAACTCTAAGGTTGTGTGTGAAGTTGACCAACCCGCACTGGTCCCGCGTGGTCGACTAAGGCCTGATAGCCCTAGTTCAGGGTAGGCTCGAGCCCCTCGGTGGGGACGTATATGAGCTGATATGATAAATTACTGTACTTCCTAAAAGACCCATTTCGGGTCTTTTACTCTTATTTTTCTTCAATAATCTTCCAAATTACCTGTAGCACGCATCGGCATTTTTATAAAAGAACCCACGCCCTATCTACCACCTACTAACTAAGTCGTGCGACACACTTGCATCCTACCTCTCATCATGAGGAAATACTATGTGGTGTCATCACAACTATGAGACCGTAACAAAACTTGGGCACAACAGATCCCGAAAATATGCGTCACATCTTGAACTCTCGCGGAAATATACTTTAAACCCTCGCACGCTAGCGTCCCATCTCGAACACAAATGTTACCAGTCGGATATTTAAGTCGCACTACAAACACTCACTCGTGTCACAATTTGGGAAACTCGCTTTACAACTTGCTAGGAACACGCGTAAAAGGTAAATATTCTAATTATAAATTTTACAGGCATGAATTCATACGTACAGTTACGGAATTTAAGTATTCAGCAGATTCAAGTCTCTTTAATTCTGCCGGGTTATGAAATTAGTTAGACTTGGCATTCGTCATTAGTCGTATGATCTCGGAAATGTAGGTAGGTACTTATAACCCGGCAAAATTGAAGTTTCGTGAATCTGCTTAACAATTTAGTGACCGTAAAAGCCTTAAAAATGAATGATCTAGTAGATGGCGTATGCAAACAGGAATACGGTCGGTCTCAAATGCGACGCGAGCCTTTCTTGAACTTCAAGCCGCCGCAACCAACGAAGAGTCTCTATCACTTCCCGCTGCTACGTAAGTTCGAGCCAGACACCGCCTTCATGCAGCCTTTCACCAGGCTCGGCTTCCTATCCATACTGCGGTAAGCACTGAGCAATCATTATGAAATTCTTCACTACAGGATTTTTTTTCGACAACGCCATTTTCTGGAAGGCTTCTCATGTAACTGAACAACTTTTGTTTTACAGCTTTTCTGAAATGGTAAAAAAATAGACTTGCCATACAAATTGAGCTATTCTCAGCTGATCAAGTTGTAGAAGTCCAATTTTTTAACAATTTCAGTAAAACAATGGAACATGTTGATGTTTCCTTGAAAAAAGACATTACCAACTAAAACTTAAAGCCTGTATAGTATTAAACATATATTTAGTATAAAAGAGAAATAACATAGTATAGGCACAGTATATAATATATATATTATGGTATAGGTACGCTTAAGTTTAAGAGCGAGATAGACTGTATGTCTATGTCAACGTAACGAATCTAGCTTGTTGTTCCAAAATTTCGGGTTTTTACGTGTAATTTGGTAGTTAAAAGACGTGTTTATGTTATGCTTACATTTGCAGTGCCTGGGTGTATCTAAGTTAAGAAATTTCTTATACTTGGTGTAACTCCGTTAAGAAATTTCTTAAATTTAAGTGTGCATTGTCCCATGAAGGACTAATTAATTTTGCTAAAGTCTGGTATAAGTTAGTTGACGTTTGTTTTTGTTAAATTTGTCAGTCAACTGATCGATTTCTATCGAAATTATGATTTCGATTTGGATTTAACTGTGTTCCCTTGGAAATGTTGGTCAGAATGACGAATAATAGCCCTGTATTAAATACTAGTGAATTCCCGCAGCTTCACTCGCGCAGATCCCAATTTTTGCGGTTCCCGTAATCCTTTCTTAGCGGATGCCTACGTCATAACATCTACCTGCATGCCAAATAGATCACTGTCAGTCAGTCAGTCACCTTTGAGTTATATATATTTAGATGAGATACTAAATAAGGTAGCACCTTATCTTCACTGGAGCCCCAATTAAAGGCTCCTACACCGACACTGTAATAATATGTACGTATTTCTTACCACCAGTTACGTGTTCCCTCGCTTTACGATCCGTCCAGACGGAAACTACATATACCGGTACGAGTGGTTCCGTGCGCTGTGCGCACTGGTGGCCTCCGTCCTGTACCCCAGCTACACCTACATGTGGCTTCATGCTCCATCATTGTGGTACATAACGTCAGCATTAGACATTTTGGCATATTTTGATATGTGAGTATTATTTAGTTGTTTTTTTTTTTCATTTGGGGAGCTTACAGCCTCATTTACAAACTGGTAAGTAGAAATAGTAAGCTGTTATAAAATCAAGGATTATTGAAAGTAAAGTTGCATTGTTGTAATAAAGAAAGTAAGAAGTATCCAGGATGTCCCATTACTTAAAATATACTAATAATATACATAAACTAAATTACTGAATAAATGAAATTTTAATTTAGAGCTTTATTTTACTATCAAAAATATTTTGCCCTAGCCGGAATCGAACCAGGTAAAATTTGAAAGAATTAAGGTAGAAACTTTTACTCAAAGGAGTCTTCATTTTTTTTCATATAACTTAGAAACTTTGCTTGCTTTCGCCAGAAATCAAACCGGCAAAATGTGAAAAAAATATGAAATTGAAGACAGAGAAATTTACTTTAATTTCATTCACAAAAATTCGTTGAACTGCATACTACATAAAAAATCGTTATGTGTTAAGGATATACGCGGCTCTTGCCTGTTGTTACACTTAACATCGTTCGCGGTCACGTGTAGGACATTAACATTGACGGGACCTTCATACACACTTTTGACTATATAACACAGATGTGTAGGTTTCCTCTTGAAGTTTTTTTTGAAAGCAATATTAATTTTTTTTTATTACTACAAACATCTATCTTTGCAGGCTAACCTAATTCGATAGACTTGTAATTACTTAATCTCAACAATTAATAAAAACTAAACTACTTTATCATTTATATATAGCACATAACAATAAGTAATATTTTTGCAAATTCATACCCCCGGATTATGTGTTATCCCCCTTAGTACTTTCACCAAATATACAACGAGTGCAAAATCTCTTCGCACCTCCAATTTATTGTATCCCCAGCAAGAATAATGTGGGATACATCAACGGTTAAAAATGATTAACCCCGTACAGCCGCAAATACAGATATCGAGCGATTTTTTTCTAAATTATTTGTAATGTATTTGGCTTCATGTGGAGCCCAAAAGACTGCACTATACTCTAAGTGGCTTCTTACTAAAAACGTCATATAAAGCCTACACTGCATAAATGTTCGTGAAACCATTCGTCTGTCTGAGAATAAGCCTAGGTTTCGATTAGCCTTCTTATAATTTTTTACGACGTAATCTCGAAAACTGAATTCCGTATTTAAATGAACTCCCAGGTCTCTTGTTTGTTCAGTGTCACTGCATAGGTACCGCATCCACCTTGTAATCGTATTATAAGGGACATCGAGAACAACGAAATGTGATAATTGAGCACTTGGACAAATTGAAGTTGAGTTTATTTACTCGACTCCATTCCACCTCTGTGTTAATATCACTTTGTAGATGTTCGCAGTCTGAATTGTCTCTTACCGCGAGCAACAACTTGAGGTCATCTTCAAATAATCGGCACGTGGCATTCTTTACGACCTCAGGCCAGGCAAGTCATTTACCATTAAGATAAATTCAAGTGGTCCCAAGTTGCTGCCTTGGCTTACTCCTGATCGTGTAAAATATGGCTCTAACTCATATCCTTCATAGTCGACAAACTGCTGCCTATCCGTCAAGTATCAAGTAAAGAATTCTAAGACATGCGGGGTGCAACCGACGTCTGCTAGTTTTCAAGCAATATATCATTATCGACAAAGTCAAACGCTTTTCTGAAGTCGAAGTAAGCAGCGTCTACCTGCCCACCCGCATCCACAGCTGGTACCACGTAACCTATAAAATCAAGTAAGTTGTTGGTGATACTGCGCGTTGGGCCTCTGCAAATCTACCTTGTATTTTACTAAGATGTTTTTCATGGGCCTGTTGTATTGCTCGTTTTACGCTAGCCCTACAGCTAGCAAACCTATCGTAATCAAATCACACTGTTGATTAGATATTTTTTACTGTTTATATAGATTGACTTTTAATTTTATAGCCTGAATAACATCCTTTGTATACCAGTCTGGATAACGATATTTCTTAAACTCTCGTTTTCGAGTTTTTTTTAGGAACACATTCCTCCAAAATACCGTTAATAGTATCACAAAAATAATCCAAAATTTAGTCAACATCCTACATAACGTACATTAGGCTCTAATCCGCGGACGCAATATTTTCATATAATAAAGGATAATCCGCTTTAAAGAAGTTCCACTTGGGTCCTTGCCTTGACACATGTGGTAGCGCTTCATGTGTAGGGCCCACGCAGGGCGCGGATGGAATGCGCGGTGCAACTGGTACGCGTACGGCGAGTGGCGGATGCAGCTGGTCTACTGCCATCAGCGCCTCGCCCGCCCCCGTCACACACACTTCACCTCGAGACCCCCACTCAACACTAAATCTAACTGACGACATTTTATATTTAAAAATAATTCGGTATTTTATTAAATTGAGTGAATTTGAAAAATGAGAAAAATATTCGTATTAATTTTTTACTGCCCCTGGACAAACTATACATTAAAATCCCCTAATACTAACACTTTCTTATATAGAGTGCATAATTGTTCTATTATTCTAAATAAAACCATGTATCCATTTTCACTACTTCTTGGCGGTATGTACACGCAACAATACAAAAACAGAAATCTACATTTTAGTTTAACAGTAATACAAACCAATTCAAAAGAACACTCGTCTATTACTATGTCACCTGGTATTGGCACTTTGCGTAACTCGAATCTTTGTGTCATCATATCAGCTCATATACGTCCCAATCGAGGGGCTCAAGCCTACCCTGAAGTTAGGCGATCGGGCCTTAGTCGACCACGCGGGCCCAGTGCGGGTTGGTCGGCTTCACACACAACCTTCGAGTTTCTTCGCAGGTGTGTGCAGGTTTCCTCACAATGTTTTCCTTCGCCGTTAAAGCAATCGGTGATTATATGTACGTAAGTTTCGAAAAACTCATTGATACATTGGTCGTCCGGATTTGAACCCGGCACCTCTGGTTATGAGGACCGAGTTGTTACCGGTTGAACCATCGACGCTTCAGAATCTTTGTGTAACCACGAGAAATGCGCCTCCCTGTTTGCGGCCATCCCCTCTGTCACAACGAATGATTTTGTAACCAGGCGGCACAATTTCAGCATCTTGTATGGAGTCGTTGCACCCTGACTCGGTTATGGCAAATAAGTCCGAATTAGACGAAGACAAACTACTTCGGAACTTTTCCAATTTTGTCCTGAGACCTTGCACGTTTTTGTATAATATTTCTATACATCTATCTTACATTGTTTGGTATGGTGGTCGATCTTTCTGATTCTGCATTCAGTGTACATGTAGCTGGCAGCGGCAGCAGCTTATCAAATATTTTTTCTGGTACGCCCATAACAAAGGATCAATATAACACTTTAAACTTTCACGATTATTCATAATGACAAATTGAAAGCGGGACTTGAAGTGAGGGTAGATGGAGGTGTTGTTGCGATGCGTCGGCGGCGATGACAACACGGCTTCAGTCTATTTGCGACCACGGCTATCGAAGCATAGTCGAAACGTTGAGGTAAAAACAACATCAATACCTACTCATATGTTAAATAAAATCACGTCAAGTCCCGCTTTCAATTTGTCATTAAAGGATGAGTAGCCGCGTTCTGTTTTATGTTTTATCTTTTCAACATGGACAGATACTTCTTCTCGGCACACATACTTCACATGAGATATCATAGCTTCTTCCGTCGTTTTCGGGTTAAATCGCCAAACATGAAGGTGTTTGTTTCGCTCCATAGCTTGAATTGTTTTCAATTCCGTGTTTTTTCCCTTTCTACTTGTCACTTTTAGTTTTAGCTTTCGTTTCCCTTTACTTCCACTACCTTTTCTTTAGTTAAATGTGAAGGCTGTCGTAATTGTTCATCTGTGATTGATGTTGTCGCTAACTTTACAGCCACAGCTTGCTCGCACTCGAAGCTATGTTCTTAGTTCGTCCTTTACCTTTTTTGATTATTTTCTGCTTTAGCAACTAAAACAGTAGTAGGATCTCCAACTGTTCCTAGAGCCTCAAGAGTCGAGGTCTGGACATCTTTTGTTACTTTAGTGACCGAATTGCGTAATATTTGCTTCTCCAGAGCCGTTTGCGGCTCCGGCACCACTTACCCTCAAAGGCAGTTATAAAAACGATGCGGCCAAAGCTAATAGATTGGCGATTTAATGGTTTGATCATGGAACCTTTAGGTTAGGAGCCACCGACTGTTATACTATTGATGTAAGAAGCCATTGACCGTTGTACCACCGATTTTAGGAGCCGTCGACCAAGGTACCACTAATTTTTGGAGCCAACGACTATTGTACCACCGATGTTAGGAGCCACCGACTGTTGTACTATTGATGTTAGGAGCCATTGACCGTTGTATCACCGATTTTAGGAGCCGCCGACCATCGTACCACTAATTTTTGGAGCCAACGACTGTTGTACCATTGATGTTAGGAGCTACCGAGCGTTGTACCATCGATGTTAGGAGCCACCGACCGCTGTACCACCGAAGGTAGGAGCCATCGCCCATTGTACCACTGATATTAAGAGCCACCGACCGTTAGATCTCCTATGTTAGGAGGCACCGATCGTTGTACCATCGCTGTTAGGAGCCATCGAAATTATCTAGAAATCAAAACCCTCTATATACGAACTTGTGTTACAGAATGCAAAGGATGCTAGTAGGCTACTACAATGAGGATGGTATCCTGGTGTCTCACCCGGCCAGCACGGCAGCGCACTATATGAAAGGTGCCTTTCTAATAGATGCGTTTGGATGCTTGCCGTTCGAACGTCTCCAGTCTCGCTTGAAACATTACGGTATGTATATGAGTCTTGCACGGTTTCCATATTGCCTCACTACTGAGTTAATAATTAATGCCACTGTGACAATAACCGTATGGCACAAACAGGAAGAACAGAAACGGTCGAGGTAAATACCGCTAACAGTCCAACCCATTCTACAGCTTATGAACCTATTTAGATTCATTTACACAATCGCACTGAGCTGCAACAGCTTCATATGTGCTGACGATATTTCTACTGTCTTTGTCTTTTTGCTTATTGTACGTGGGCTGTTCCAAATATTTTTTTTAAATACTTCCCTCCAACTTGTGCATTTGTGTGATAAAGCTTTCAAAACATTTGAAAAAGTTAGCTTGCGGGAGGTCAAAAAATATTCGACGAAATTTTCGACGGCCTCGTCTGCGGTGTTATATTTTCGCCCACTACTGTGGGAAATAAAAACAAAACGGATAGTGCTCAATCTGGGATTTACGAAGGATGGGGTAACATTTATAGCCCCGAAGTTGACAAATAGTCGATGATTCGTCTAGTAGTTGTGTGAGCAGGCGCATTATCTTGGTGAAAAAGAATGCCACAGACGCTGCCCTTGAGCGCTGGCTATTCATCTCCCCGAAAATTTGAGCGTCTCAAACTTCGCAATAACATTCAATATTAACTATTCTACGGTCTTCTAGCATACTGCTACTGGTCCACTGCGTTGAAAAAACTGCTAAAATTTTTTTTAAGAACGCTCCGACCGCGAACAACTTTTGTGGGCAACTCATCCTTTTTAAACACCCATTGCGTGGATTTCTGGTTCGTGAGAGGATCGCAGCTGTAAATTCAAGATTATTCAGTTGAGAGGATGTAGGATAAGGTTTGTGAAATTCCTCCTTCGAACATTTTCATTATAAATTTACAACAATCAACACGACAGGATTTTTGCTCTTCGATGACAGATTGAGGTATCCATCGTGAAGCAACCTTCCTAACTTAAAGTTGTTCATACAGGTCGTTAGAAACTGGAAACTGCCTGTAATCCAACCTTCAGTTCAACCTTAATTTCCTGATGTGTCATGTCTCAAATCATATCAGCTCATATACGTCCCCACCGAGGAGCTCGAGCTTAACTTGAATTAGGGCGATCGGGCCTTAGTCGACCACGCGGGCTCAGTGCGGGTTGGTCGACTTTACACACAACCTGCGAGTTTCTTCGCAGGCGTGTGCAGGTTTCCTCACGATGTATTCCTTCACCGTAAGAGCATCCAATAAACGTACATATGAAATCTAAATTCGAAATCACATGATACGTGGCGGGGTTCGAACCACGACCTCCCGGATAAGAGTAATGTGTCAATTTTCCCGCAGTATCCACTCTTCATGATTACATTACAGATAAGCAAACGAAAATACCGGCGCTACCAGTGAGACAAGCTCTGATGCTGAATCGCATCGTCCAGCTGTACCGGCTGCCAGGAGCAATGGACATCTTGTCCACTTTCATTGAGCGGGAGGACATTTTGTTGGTGTTGGTATCAATTACACGAGTATAAATAAATCCCTACTAATATTATAAATGTGAAAGTAACTCTGTCTGTCTGTTACGCTTTGCCGCAAAAACTACTGAACGGATTTGGCTGAAATTTGGTAGGTAGACAGATTAGGACCTGGATTCAGACATAGGCTACTTTTTACCACGCTCGCGAGCCGCTTGCGGCTCGCGCACTGCGCACCCTCGAAAAGTCATAGAAACGTTGTCCACGCGGGTGAAACCGCGGGAAACAGCTAGTAAATAAATAAAGCCTTTATTGCTGACATTGTTTAAAGTTACATTTTAAGATATATATATATATGAAACTTATAAATAATTATGAAACTTAAATAATAAAAAGTATAAAGTCCTAATAAAATTAAAACTTGGGTACTTTAAACTTTTATTTAGTCTGAGCTTTAAACATTGGCAACTTTGTCGTCAGCTTACCTTCCGGCATAGGCCTCCCCTATACTTTGCCAAAGGTAATCTGTCCATAGCTTTCCTAGTCCATGTTCCTCAAGCTGTCTTCCTTATGTCATCTTCCCACCTCATTTTTTGCCTTCCTTTATTCCTTTTTCCGTCCCGCGGATACCGTACTGTAGCCTTTCTAGACCATTTATCCTTTTCATTAACACACTTTTATTAGCTTCACTTGTAACTAACTATGTATATAAGAAAATCTTGGAATCTTAATTTGACCCACTTGCCGGTCTTCGATTAGGATGAAATTTTGCACGCGCTCTGAGTTCCGATGACAATTCATGACTAGCTAAGAAACGTCATTACAAATCCAATATGGCGGCCTCCCTAAGATGGCGGACTGGCTGTTTGAAATCCACCCCCATGATATGGGTATCAAATGAAAGGGTTTGCTGTCAGGAATACGAAAAAATAGTCACGTGACTTAAATCCAACATGGCGGATATCCAAGATAACTACTTAACGTGTTTACTAAAAGCGTGTTTTTTAGTTTTTTAAACTAATTGGTGATTATTATCCCGTAGCATATGCCCAACTCAATTCCATTTTAATTTCTTTACCACATAATTCACATCGGCTATATGATTATTTTACAATTTACGGTTTTACGAGAGGGTGTCAGAAGGGGGCGATTGACCCTGGTTATGTTTTTCTTTAGTTTTAGTTCTTATTTTTGACAGTCTGACTTTGTCTTTTAATTTTATATTTGGCATACTCCTTTCCATTCTATTTTGACAAACACGTAGTGTATTTCTTTGCTTTTCAGTCAAAGACCATGTTTGGCATCCATATGTCATACAGGGCAATATACATCTATTGAAACTTTTTTCTTTCATGGGCATTTGATCATTTTTTACTACTTCTTTTAGTGACCAAAATCTTTTCCATGGACTATTGATTCTGTTTTCTATTTCCTTCTGTGTTTGATCTTTTGGGGAAATTATTTGTCCAAGGTAAGTATACTGATCCACATATTCTACCGAGTTGCCATTTACTTCCACCGGTTTCTTTTGACAGTTTGTCATGAGAATTGTGTTGTCTGTATTCATGGACAAGCCAACTTCTTTGCTTTCTTTTGCTAACTGTTGTATCACTTTTTGGAGATCTCTGGAGTTTTCACTTAGTAGAATTAAATCATCTGCAAATCTCAGGTGGTGTAGCTTTTCTCCATTAATATTGATTCCAAACATATCCCAATTTAGTTTTTTAAATATTTGTTCTAATACAGAAGAGAATATCTTAGGGGACAGAGGATCGCCCTGTCTCACTCCCTTTTTAAATCTAAATTCGTCCCCAGTTCTCTTAGTTTGTATTTTTAGTAGTGAGTTTTGGACGGCAAACAACTTGAACATTTGCCTTAAGGCCTAAGATCGGTCAAATGACCATATTCAATTCAAATTATTTAAAGACTGTGAAAATAAATTGTAAATGTTCAATGAAACCGACACACAAAAGTCGGTGACTTTAAGACCTTTAAATTAATTGAACACACTTTTTTTAAACATATTTTAAAGTGAAGAAAAGTAATAAAAACATGTAGAAATCGAGAATTGGGCGTTCGGTTCCAACGTAACAGCCGCGTTGAAGCCCGCATTGATTTGAACTTAAAATGAGTAAACATACGTTTGATATTATTTTGACACGTATCAACCTGCTCAGATTGAGTCGTCTTAAAGCCTTAAGACAAAACATTTAGTGGGTGGTGTACACAGGGGGCAACGGAAGCAATCATTGCGACCTTGTGATTCAGCCATGTCACAAGATCGTAATGATGAACCCAATCGTTGCTTCCTGTGACAACTATTTTTTGTATCTCGAGAAAAATGTTTAAGATATTTGCCGGCTATTTGATAACATTACCATTATTCAGTTTTGAAAAGGCATGTAAAAAAACCAATTATAACAATTACAATGGCAGTTTTTCATCATCATCATCATATCAGCCGAAAAACGTCCACTGCTGGACAAAGGCCTTCCCCAGGGATTTTTACGACGTCCAGTGCTGCGCTGCCCGCATCCATCTCGCGATCTTCACCAGGTCGTCGATCCACCGCGTAGGAGGGCTTCCTGCTCTACGTTTTCCGGTGCGCGGTCGCCACTTGAGAACTTTACTGCCCCAACGGCCATCTGTTCTACGAGCTATATGCCCTGCCCACTGCCATTTCAGTTTAGCAATTCGTTTGTCGGGTTCCTAGTTTGCCATATCCGTCTGTCTGAATGTCCGTCAGTATGTTCCAGCCGTTTTGCTCGGACTATTACACCTTAAGCTGATATTTTGTATGGTAAGACAAATTTGTGTCGCCTTTAAATTTAATCATCCCTACTAATATTATAAATGTGAAAGTAACTCTGTCTGTCTGTTACGCTTTCCCGCAAAAACTACTGAACGGATTTGGCTGAAATTTGGTAGGTAGACAAATTAGGACCTGGGTTAAGACATAGGCTACTTTTTACCACGCTCGCGAGCCGCTTGCGGCTCGCGCACTGCGCACCCTCGAAAAGTCATAGAAACGTGGTCCACGCGGGTGAAGCCGCGGGAAACAGCTAGTTATGAATAAAATAAGGTTCCTTCCCTAAATTTAAAGAGGAGATGATTTTTTTTATTCACACTAAGTGTGTTGAATCCATATCGTCGGTAAAATCGTTGAATTGGTCATTTAAAACTACTGAGGGTTTGCTCAGATCTTTTTTTCAGGTACCTTCCAGGTTTTTTAAGTAAAATCCGTAAGTCGTCGTGGAAATCCTTGGGGGAGGCCTTTGTCCAACAGTTGACGATTTTTGGCTAATATGATGATGATGATGATGATGATGATGATGTGTAAGAGTTACATATCTCCACCGCTAACCATCTAAACCGCTTTTTCATACCATTAATTAACCGACGAAAAAACGGAGGAGGTTCTCAAGTCGACTCGTTGTTTTTCTATATCTATACTTCTATACTAATACGAGTATTATAAAGAGGAAAGATTTTATTGTTTGTTTTGAATAGGCTCCCAAACTACTGGACCGATTTGAAAAATTCTTTCACCGTTGGGAAACTACACTATCCGCGGTTGCTATAGGCTATATTACATTTTAAAAAACCGGCCAAGTGCGTGTCGCTGTCGAGCCATGCGCGATGTAGGGTTCCGTAGTTGCCATCCATATCTAATTTTCAAATTTCCAAATACAGCGGTTTAGTTGTTAGGGGGTGAGGACACTCGACTCCAACAAAATTTAGCAATTTCAAGTGTATTTTTTTTTGAAAACCGAACCCTAAATTATAAAATGGTCTTAGAAGATTCACAACAATTTTTTTAAGCTCTAACCAACGATACCCAACACGACTGGGTTTGACGAGAAAAAAAATGATCCCCACTTATAGGGAGGTACCCTTAAAAACCTGTTTATCAAAAAAAAATTACAGTTCTCTCCGCGTTATTATGATATATATCTTTGCGAAATTTCAGCTCATAACTACTAATAGTCTAGGAGCTAGGTCGCGGACAGACAGACAGACATGAAGAAACTATAAGGGTTCCTTGTTGTAATACGGAACTCTAAAACTAAAACTCTAATAAAGTAACCCAAGGTGTAAAAAATGACCAACATAGATACTTTTTGAACATGCATGTTACAACGTCGGCTGCATCGTCACTTACAATCAGGTGAGTTGCAGCAAAACGAATAAAAAAAATATATTTGACACCACATTACACCTATACCTAGTGTAGACTTACGATCTTTGGCGTTCAATATGTAAAAGCCAATGCCGGAAATTGGTGATTTTTTTGTTGACGCGCCATTGATTAAATCTTGTTATTTGGATACAGGATAACGTTACAAACAATACTTAATATGGCATCCATTTCTATCGAATTTAGCAATATATGTATATTTTAAATAAGTTTAGTTAGTAAGGTTACCCTGCACCCAAATAACATGGTTTCGTTGATGACCGTGGGAAAAAAAAATCTTTCTTTTAACTTTCATAACTGACTTATAGCTCGTACTGAGTTTAGGGATATATATGTTCTACAAGTATTGTTTATAACGTTAACGTGTATCCAAATAACAAAGTTTGGTTCATGGCCGCGCCAAGAAAAAAAAGGCACCACCTTCCATACAAAATCCGACATAGCCCTTTGGCAAAGTATATATTAGTACTAACATACAGTATGGACACTCCCTGCCGCTCTCTAGATTTCAGTTTATTTCAGTTTCAGTTCAGTTTTACAACATTACATATTTTTTTTACAAAACCAAGGCGTTGTAAGTAAAATACAGAACAATATTATTCCTAAATAATAAAGTACATTAAAAATAAATTGTATAGTTTGTATAAAATACTTTCATATCCATAAATTAATTTAGTCAACAATGTCAAATAATAAGAAGTTATTTATATAAAAATGTATAGATTGCGACCTCACCCCCTCGTCACCCAGATTGATACAGATTGTATTGTATGCTTGCGATAGTAGGTACTTGGTGGAACACTGAACTGAACATATTTAGGTTTTTCTTGCACTATTCCACAATTCATGTGGATACAGATTGGTTACAGTTAGGTAGTCGAACGTATAGGATTTCGCCGCCATTTTGTTTGTTCCGTCATTCGTTTTTTGAAATTTAATTTCTGGCCCGTTGTATGAAGTTGTCAGGGTGTGCCTTTGGTGTGTGATTCCTGTCCGATGGTAATAGTTAAATTTATTATTCAACAGCTTAAAGGGACTACCCATCTTTATGGTGATGTTCAGCGTCCTAACGTGCGCCATGGTGTACAATTCAGTGCGTGTATATCACAAGTGGTCCGGGGATCAAATAACTTGGTTCATCGAGCCAATTAATGACCCGGGCGGATCCTGGTTACATCATTTCAAGAATGCTTGTAAGTGTAAACAAAAAAAAATTGTATGTACTATCTTAGCGTCATTCGAAAAGCTGAACACGTAAAAAACCGACTTCCATCGCAACAACTTAGTACATTCAGAATTATTATATTTGGTTTTTGATAATTTTCTATAAAAATTAATTCAACGATTTTGATAAACTTTACAATGGACTAACTGGGTAGAATACTCTATCGAACAAAAAAAAAGAATCATGAAAATCGGTTCACACTCTGCGATGACATCGCATAACAAACATACAAAAAAAAAACATACAGTCGAATTTTTGAAAGTCGGTTGAAAATCAAAGCGGTTAAACAGATTTCGAACTCTTTCCGCAATCGTGAATTCTTATGTCAATCATCAAAGTCCTTAAGATTGGTCAAATTATAATATTCAATTCAATTTATTGAAATACTGTGTAAAGCTATTACTATGGAAAAAATATATTATATATAATATATTTAAGTATATATACTTAAAGTAATAAAAAACCGGGACAAGTGAGAGTCATACTCGCCCACCGAGGGTTCCGTACAAATGTGAAGGTCATAATATAAATAATAACAGTGCATACATCAAAATCATTAGATACCAACCTATACATACAAAAAAACTAAATTAATATATGTTGAAAACAATTATGAACGAAAGTACTAGTATTATTGTGAAAAACGCTTTGTGCCATATTTTTCGTATATCGAGCACCCCACGCTTTTTTCACAATATTAGTAACTAGCTTTTGCCCGCGGCTTCGCCCGCGTGGACATAGCTTTTATGACTCTTTTTGAGGGTAAGTGGTGCGCGAGCCGCAATCAGCTCGCAAGCGTGGACATGAGTTTTCTCCAGGTACCTCAGGAACTGTATCGGGCTATTCGGATAAGCAGTCTTTGTCACTTCCCACCCCCTCAACAAATTCTAAACAAAAAATTACTTTAATCCGTTGCTCCGTTGCGACGTCACCGACGTGCGCGAGCGTAGAAAACAGTTGTCCCCAAATCCCGCGGGAACTATGTCAGGATATACTTTTAGCTTATACTAAGAATTATTTTTCACATTTTAATTTGATGTTGTTAAAAGCGTGTTTTTTAGGTAATTTAAACTTTATTTATTTTTCAGTTTTTACTTCAGGATAATGAGATAAACTTACGAAATAATTGTATTGTCACTGATACTTGATTTTGAATAAAATCTGTCCATTTAAAGTGGGTCAAAATCGAGTGCACAGGAGTCGGTTACAAACATACATACATACATACATACAGGTGAAGCTAATATAAGCGTGATAAAAAGGGAAAAGTTTTTTTTTTGGTACTTCGTCCTAAATTGAAAACGATAAAAATAATAGAAAATCTGTGCCAATGAAGCTCTTCCATACGATACGCCACATGACACGGTTAACTCAATTCAAAATTTGTACCGCCGCCGTTCCTTGCATAATTGATTATACTTACGTACTTTAAATAAAGACTATATTTTATATGATTTAATTACAAATAAACAGTTTTCAGATTTTTCCTTATACTTGTAGTATAAGACAGTATTACTTGCCAAATTACATTGTTCTAGGTCAACGGAAAATACCCTTTAAGTTTTGATTCCCTTGAGAATGTCAAAATATATATATTTTTTGCGGCGGCTGTATCTTTTTTCTAAGTTTTGATTTTTTCACAACTTCAAGGGACTGTAGACGAAGTATATGGTTTTAATATCAACTCCACGCGTTCCCGAGATAAACAGTCTTGACAGACAGACGGATAGACGGACAACGGATAAGTTATAAACTGGAAATTCTAGAATCGTGTCGTACTTCTATTGGAAAATTAACAAGAACCAAAAATAATAATGCAAAAATGTACTAAGTTGTTGCAATGGAAGTCGGTTGTTTAACGTGTTTAGCGTTTTTTTCTTGATGTGCAGATCGTTTCAATCTCACCGAGAGCCCACTCAATCTTCACCTGACGATTACTTCATGGATAGTGTACGAGATCACCGGCACTGGCTACAATATCTTCCAACCTAGTAACTTAGTTCTCGTCTGGATACTGTACCTTGGGATGCTACTCGGTAAGTTTCGTACAAAAGTAAGTATGTGTTTTATCTTCTTTAGAACAACAGCTTATACTCCACAGCAGGGATGTTAGGGAGCTCCGTAACCGTAACCGAAACTATCGGAAATCCGATATAAAATAATATCCATAACCATAAACGAATCCGAAATAAAAGTTTCGGATAGTATCGGATAGGGGCGGAGCCTAATAGCGACACGTTATGACAGGTTGTTTTGTTGATTGGCCGGGCAGCGGTCGACACACGCGCGCGTTTTTTGTTTTCTTCTGTTGTCGTCTTATCATAAGTCTTAAATTTATATTTTACTTCTGAAATTCCTTAAAAATTTAATTTCCTTATCCGAAACTAACGGATAATACGAAATAGATTCATATCCGTATCCGTATCCGGTATAATAATAATTTCTATATCCGTATCCAATCCGTATCCGAAATTTCATATCCATAACATCCCTGCTCCACAGCACATGGGGGCCAAGTCCCAGTTTATGGAGGTTGTAGTGCTTGTGATGAACCTCACTGTCATTAGTTTTTATTACTCAATACTCAATTTATTGCTGTCATATACACGATGCAGAATATTATAGATACTTTAGGTTATTATCCATAAATATTATAAAAAATATTGATTAAATTTAACTAAGTCCATATATGTAAAAGTAAGTCGTGTTAGTTACACTATTTATAACTCAAGAACGGCTGGACCAATTTTAATGATTTTTGAGTTTTTGCATTTGTCTTCGTCTGGAATACGAAAATAAGTATTAAAATATGATATTCATCAATAAAAAATATTCATCATCATCATCATATCAGCCACAAATCGTCCACTGCTGGACAAAGGCCTCCCCCAAGGATTTCCACGACGACCGGTCCTGCGCTGCCCGCATCCATCGGCTTCCCGCGACCTTCACCAGGTCATCGGTCCACCGCGTGGGAGGTCGGCCTACGCTACGTTTTCCGGTGCGCGGTCGCCACTCGAGAACTTTACTGCCCCATCGGCCATCTGTTCTACGCTCTATGTGTCCTGCCCACTGCCACTTCAGTTTAGCTAAAAAATATTATAAGTCATAAAATAATTGGTTTTAGGGTAGGGTAGTGTAGTGTAGTGTAGGTATAGTGTAATTAAGGTAGGGTAGACATAGTTTAACTACTGCCATCTCGTGATAGAAACCGTCACCAATGGTTTCAAGTGATGTGATAAGCACGGAAGCGGTTGACATAAATGCTACTTACAAACCACTCAAGGTTATGAAATTTTTTTTAGTCAGCTAACCTGTATGATCGATGAGACTACGCAAAACACACGATCACGACCACTTCGAAAATTTCATCTGATTTCGTTATCAATATTATGAATATTGTAGGATCGAATATATCATGAGATGGACCGACGACCTGGTGAAGATCGCGGGAAGCCGATGGATGCGGGCCGGTCATAGTGGAAATCCTATTGGGGGAGGCCTTTGTCCAGCAGTAGACGATTTTCGGCTGATATGATGATGAATATCGTTAGGTGCTACAACTCGCACCATGATCCCTTATACATGGACTTCACCGTGTTTGCAAAAAGACTTCTGGTCAGTGTGCTGCCGAAAAGGAATGGAACGAGCTTACTCTGTTTATAGCATTCATTAAGCGTATTCACAATAGTTTTTTATGCCACTGCCAAGTAATGAGAGCCATTGTAACATGAGTGCTAGTTTGTGCCGCTTAGCTTCGCTTCGTGCACAATAGACAGCTGCAGCATCTCCTGGAATTTGCAGGATACCCAATTTCTCACCAGCTTACAGCAGCGAGGTATCGTGTTTGGGCTCATTGGAATAGTCTTAATAAATAGGTGTTAACATGGTAACTATACATTTGATTGCAGCTACAAACAAGGGAGGTGGAGGGGGATCATATGTTACGAAGTGACGATGCAGTTAAACATATTACAGGGTAGAACGAAATTGGTGTAGGACCCGTTAACTGGGGCTTCTACTAATCGTACTGAACTGCTTTTGTTCCATGAATTTGCTGAAATCGCAAGATTTTTTTTAACGTCATAAAAATTGATCAGCTGATCGACAAATTTTGTGCATTTTTGTATGTAGGATCCAAATTTTTTTTTTTTGAGAATTGACTTGGTTTCTTGGGGAAAGTTGTTCACAACTTCCAGTTAACAGGTCCTAAACAAATCCCAAACTGTAAAAAGCAGGAATTACCACCAGCTTTCCTTTTTTTTACAAATCCTGCAGCCAACCATGTCGTGTACAGAGATATGCTATATAAAGGGGAGGTAGATAGATTACATGCGTCCAAAAAGTGAAGCAAAAAAAAGATGCCAATTGGCATCTCTTTTCTTAGTAGCATTCGGTGCAATGGAAGCGAACAACCTATTAAATTGTGTGTGTAAATGGATTCGATTTTTAAATGTTGTTTGTTAGTGCATAACCCATCTATGGTAACAAATCTCTGGTCGTGTATGATAGAAACAAGGCATACCTTAGGCCTTTGGGTGTCCATAGAAAGCTAGTTCAAAGAAATTTCATTCAAAATCGTAATGAAACTAGAGCTTATAAAAGGTAATTTTGACAGGTGGCATGATGACGACGTACTTCGCTGTGCGCGTGATCAGTATCCGTGCGAACGTGAACGAGATGCTTGCAGCGTTCCAGGAGCACATGAAGGACATCAACCAGTTCATGGTCAAGGAGCAACTCAACCCTAAGTTGAAGAAGTATGATAATAATCATCTCCATGCCAGCCAAATACGTCAACTGCTGGACAAACGCGTCCCCGTAGGATTAACACAACGACCGGTTTTGCACTGCCTGCATCTGTTACAGCGCCATCTAACCTGTAACTCATTTTCTACCTTCATCTCGTAACGCCTATCTTACTATCGATACAATATGTAAATTTCATTTGTCTTTCACATAAATACCACAGAGGGCGCCTGATCAACATTAATATATAAAAACACTGTACTGAGTTGTTCGTCCATTTCTCAATCTGTACCTACCGAACAAAATATAAAAACGTATCTGTATTTCGAGAAGTGTTTCCATCTCTTGGTCCCCAATTCTTCAGCATCTAACGGCTTCGCGTGACCTTCACCAGGTCGTCAGTCCCCCGAATGGGAGGCCTGCTTACGCTACGTTTATTGGTGTGCGGTCGCCACTCTACCACTTTACTGGCATAATAGCCATCTGTTCTACGAGCTATGTACTCCACCCACTGCCATCCAAAAGACAATGGAGCGCTCTATGCTCGGAGTGCTCCAATCAGGAATGAGGAGATGCGTAGCAGAAACAAAGAACAGAGTAAGGATCTATACAGTAGTCCAACGCCTTTGATAGTTACGTCAATCACTAGTGATCACAGTGCCAAGATTTGTCACAATACTTGACATTAAATAAATGAAAATGCCAGAGGAGGCTGATCACGAATCCGTTGTTGCTATTTTTTACTTTTTAGAGACTGGATTGATTTTTTCCAAAATCGATATCTGAAGGTCCCTGAGGTCTCTAATCTCGAAGCTGTTGCCAAATTTGAAAAAAACAGCCGCCATTTTGAATTTTGACAATGGATCGAGGCATTGTGGTGATTACCAAATGCTGAATACAAGAACGATACATGTGCCTACCCGATACGTCATATCCATGACTTCACACACAACATAGCGGATGCATGTAGTGGTCGCCATGACCGAAATTGGTCGGATAGATCATCATCATCATCATGAAACGGATGCACCATGTTCTCTACAATTGATCTTGGAAAGCCTACCAGATCCCAGTTTATGAAGAGGACGTTCAGAAGACAGCAATAACAACGCCGTTCGGATTAGATGAATTTCCCTTCATGAAATTTGGTCTCAGGAACGCCGTCCGGGATATCTTCGGTATAGTGTCGGGTCTTTTGCCAGATCGCTGACAGGATGACATTCGGTCGTTTATAATTATCCGTAGAACTTCTCAACTTCTTTCAACAACTCAGTCTTAGACGCTATGATCCTGCCATTCTCAATCTTCAGCTTCGTCAGTTGGCTCTGTCCAACAGACAGATCTCTCGCGAATACTTTTAAATCTTTGTTGTACTCGACTTGAGGACTCTATATTAGCTTGTTTTTTTTTCATCACAATAGGTACCTTCTTCACTTCTTTGTCGCTCGAAAGTAAAAATAAGAGTCTGTGTCTGGAAAAATTCTCTCGCAACTCGAAGTTGTCTACAATCTGCCTGCAGCGCATGCTTACCTATTTCAGCCACATAATAAGAAATAGTGGTGACAACCTGGAAAAATTGATCGATGTTGGCAACATTGAAGGAAAAAGATCCAGAGGCCGTTCGCCAACACGATAGAGTGATCAGATAAAGGAAGGCACCACATCTAAAAGCTTTTATAAAGCGGTGAGGGTGACCACGGACCGTAGTCGATGAAGACAAATTACGCGTCTCAAGGCCAATTTGGACCAAGATCCTCAGTAATGAGGGACGGACTAGAGATAGAGAGAGAGTCTGGGAAAAGGCTGCGTAAGGCCCAGTTAGTTCAACGTTTTAGAATGTGAACTTGATCTTCGTCGTGCACCCTTCTCAATAAAACTGGAGACAGCTTAGTAAACAAGGTTGGAGAGTTCAGTTCACATAGCAGTAGATATTGGATGAGCTAATAAACTGCATGTACAGTCGCCATCAGATAAATCGTAGCGGGGGAGATGTTCTAATATATCTGAACAGTGTTAAATTTCAATAAATTATGTATACAAAGAGTTGCTATTATTATCTAAACATCTTCATCACATCAGCTCATATATACGTCCCCAACGAGGGGCTCGAGCCTACCCTGAATTAGGGTGGTTGAGCCTTAGTCGACCACGCAGGCCCAGTGCGGGCTAGTCAACTTTACACACAACCTTCGAGTTTCTTCGAAGGTGAGTGCAGGTTTCTTCACGATGTTTTCCTTTACTATAGAGCTATATGAGATCGAAATTCGAAAACGCATTGGTTCGTGGCAGGATTCAAACCACGACTTCCCGGATAGGAGGTAGCGGCCCTTGCCGTTGCGCCACCGACGTTCATCTGAACATGTAATTTGTCATAAATATCTGAGCAGCAGATTTTTCAATATGTTCTTCATACACAACGAGGTAAGGTACTTTTTCGTAAAATGCTACATATTGGAAAATCTGCTGCTTAAATAATTATAACCAGTTAAATTTTCAGATATTAATAGCAACTCCCAGTGTACATTCAACCGCCTCCGTGGCGTGATGCATAGTCTATTTGTATCACACCAGGGGGTCGCGAGTTCGATTCTCGGCGGGGAAGTCTTGCCGTCAAACATATCAGTGTTAACAGCATCGATGTGTTCCATCTTGAAGATAATATAGCCAGATCAACGTTGCGTTGGGGAATCTTGGTAAGCCCGCTTCCATCTTCGCCATCAGGTGTGATGATGCCAAGGCTTATCAATTGGAAATATGCCTGATTTTTTTTTGCTTTCATAAAAGCTCATTAATATGAGAAACGGTATACAAAAAATATTTTTGAATAACTATGAAAATAACCAAGACATAAGCCATTAAAGGTTTATCTCTATCTCTTTATAGCAAAACAGAATTTAGTATAGTCTATTGTGTATAAAAAACCACAATTTACTGAAATTCGACGATGCTCAGTAATATTTGAACACCTCGACCGACACCATATATCTGATGGCGACTGTACATCATCTGCCTTTACAGAGACGTCATCGAGTACTACGAGTACAACTGGGAAAAAACGGGCGGCACCGATTACAGGAACATGCTGAAGCTTTGCGACCAGATCACGCTCAGGAACGACGCCATACTGCATCTCTTTGGACACACTTTTGCTAAGGTAAGTTTTTTTTTTTAAATTCATCATCATATCAGCCGAATACCGTCCTCTGCTGGTCAAAGGACTAATTCAAATTGAAACTCAAATAGTTATTTATTGTACATCAAAATAAATAAATACTATATACATAATTTAATAAACAACTAAGAGACGTACAATTTTGGCGTTCTTATCGCTGAGAACGATTTCTACCAGGCAACCCAGTGCTCGGAAAAAATAAGTACGCGAGCAACAACAGAAAAAAAAAATTTTAAACAAACTCAACCATATTAAGCTTTTATCACATTTTAGATACTAACAAATAAAAAAAACAAAACAAAACTTAATAAATATCTACCTACCTACTCGGACCATAAAATAAATAATTATATATTCGCATATATATGATACATAATGTAGAAATAATAAATTTAATCGGGTAAAATTACCAGGAAACAGCTTGCTACACAATACGTAGAATTTAGGAATAATAGGGCCTATAATTATTAACTATATAACGAACTATTAACAGGGTAAATAGGAGATATAATAGGAGAAAAAACAAAGTTAATAAACAAAAAATCGGTTATAAAAAGGTGTCGATCGTCGTGGTTGTGGTCATAAAATTTACTCTACCTATAATGGCTACAGAAAGAATAGGGATAATTGAAATTTACTTCGTTTTAGGTTTTAGAGAATTTTTTTAAATTTAGTTGTGACCCGGATGAAACAACGTACATCGCTTTACCTCGGAATCGTATAAAAATGCCATTTATAATGTTAAGGAATAACATAATTACCCCGGGGGCAATTTTTTATAACCTCATCGTTTAATAGCTATTTATGCAACTGTTGCATAATGAGGGGTATTTAACACGAGTGTGGTTTATGAAACGAGCGCAGCGAGTTTCATAAAAGTATACACGAGTGTTAAATACTAATTATGTACAGTTGCATACAATAGTTTATCTACACTCATACAACAAATTTAAATTAAAGACAAAATAAAGTAATCATTGTTTATTGTAATAATTATTGACATTTTGATTAGCTTTGAATATTTTGTCATGTCAATGTTGTGATGAATTCCCAATGTACTTTTGAGCATTGAGAATTTAGTCCACAAAGTTGGAGATTTTAGTTTTTCTGACATCTCTTGAAAATACGCAAGTAAGACATTTTCAGAATATGATGTAGTGTTTTTCTTCATTCTCCAATCCATGAATTCTTCATAGGTTTTTTCGTATATCTTCCTTGATTTTTCTGGGAGAAGATTATTTGTCATTTTAGTTGCTGTTTCAAGAATATCCGGGGGTGTCAAATTTTCGTCTATATCACTATCAGTTTCAGACATTTTACTGGGTTTTTAGTAAAAAAACTTGTAAAAACGACTTACTTATTACAACGAATAACGAATTACATATTATACAAACTGCATAAGGAAAAATACAAACGTTAATGGCGCGAAAATAAATTTGCAGTAATATCGCACCGCGCATGCGCGCCGCCAAGGTTGCGTTCCGAAACACGCTAGTGTGCTCAAATAGCAAGCATCTGCGTAAACATTAAAAAAAAAACTTCATTTTGTTACAACTTTGCGATAACGAAATGAAATTTGTATGGATCCTTAGTCACGGCTCCATCGAAAGGTGTATCATTTGCTTAGCGTTTCTGATAAGTAAATGAAGGATTTACGACATGAGTGTAGATAAAAGTGTTTAGGTGTTCAGTTTTTCAAATAAATATTGCCCTACCTCATCTAATTACCAATAAGTATATACTGAATAATTATCATTATTTTAAAATCGATTGTTTGGTCAACAAATGAATCGAATTACTTTTGTTAGGATTTTATGAGTGTAGTACCTACTACAGAGTCACACACCTACTACAGCGTAGCATGTAGCGCTACATCGCACTACGTCGTAGCAGCGTAGTCAAACAGTAACATGTAAATAAGTAGCCGGTTCAATTAATTCCAACAAAACATGAATGTGAAAGGGAGCCAAGTTCAATACAAAAAAGTTACAGAAATCTAAGTGATACTAAGTTCTATAGTGTTTTCTTAAATCATAGCTACGGGACTTAAATTAAAATATTTATTTTAAAATTATTTAAATAACATAGAACGTAAAACGGTTTGTAGTTGCTTAAAAGAAAATCTGTCAAGTTCTGTGTTACTTATTAGCATTTTCTTTTTACTCTGCAAGTTTATACTATGCAATTTAATTATATACTAGCTTTCACCCTCAGCTTCGCCCGCGTGGAAATCGTTCTTATGACTGTCTTTGAGGGTGAGGGGAGCGTGGACATTGGTTTTCTTCAGATCCCTATCCCAGATTGCGCTATTCTGATAAGCAGTCTGTCATTTTCCACTCCCTCAACCATCTCTTTGCAAAAAATCACAACAAATTCATTGTTCCGTTGCAATGTTAAAGAAATGAACAAAAAAAGACTATTTTTTTCAGTTCCCTCAGGAACTGCATCGGATTATACTCTATTTTCACGGAGTAAAAAGTAGCCTATGTCCTTTTCGGTGACACGGGCTACCTGTATGCCAAATTTCATAAAGATTGGTCAAGGTATTAAAGCTTCAAAATGGTGAAGGTATTAGAGACTGAACGGATCTGGCTGCAATTTGGTAGGTAGAAAGATTAGGACCTGGATTAACACAAAGGCTACTTTTTCCACGGCCACCAGCCGCTTGCGGATCGCGCACTGCGTATTCTCGAAAAGTCATACAAACGTCCACGCGGGTGAACCCGCGGGAAACAGCTAGTAATATTATAAATGTGAAAGTTTGTATGTTATGCATAAACTATTAAACGTATCTGGCTGAAATTTTGTAGGTAGACAGATTAGGACCTGGATTAACATATAGGCTACTGTTTCCACGCTCGTGAGCCTCTTGCGGCTCGCGCACTGCGCACCCTCCAAGACAGTCATAGAAGCTATGTTCAGGCGAGCTAAGCCGCTGGTAAAATCTATTTTTATAATATTATAGTAAGGATAGAAAATAAATGAGCGGCGGTCGGTGGCGGTGTCGATGGCGAAGATCGAATCAATTCGATTGAGTTCCAGTGTCTAGATGGCGCTGTCTTTCAGTGCACTTCGTCCGCTCCCTTCTCTTTAGGCTTTTTGAAGATTTAAAAAAGGGCTTCGTACATTCGTACATTCATTTGCCATTGGTGTCGGTAGGTACGGCTTAAAGAATCTCAGAAGGATTTCACACGTTATTTTTTTTCAGTGTCCTATTTTATACCACTGTGACTTGTCGCTTCTCCGCGTGGTTGGGCGCGCTGTGCGCAGCCTGTACTTCCTCAACGAGACTACGATCATCTCCAAAGGGGACCTCGTCACAGACATGTACTTCGTTGACTACGGCGCCGTGGAAGTGAGGGAGAGCAAGGAGATCCTACGCGCAGAGGCCAGACTCGCCAGGGGCAGGCTAGTTTTACTTTACACAATTTTTAACTTCAAGGAGAAGGTTCTCAATTCGATTGTATGATGTTTTTTGTATGTATTTGCGCGATTTCTTCGCCGATAGTGAACCGATTTTAAATTTATTATTTTTTTAGGTTATACCTTCAGGGTGGTCCCACATATATTTTTTTTTAGAAAATATACATAATTAAATATAATTATGTAGCAAAATTAAACTTGTTACTTAGTTGTTGCAATGTGGCACGAAGGCGAAAATTTTCTGGTTCACAATCCTCTTAAATTCAGCAAATAGCCCCACCTCCCCCTATTCAGAATTGAAAAATGTTTATTTTAAATAGGTGTTTACACACACTTTAAAGAAGTTTTAGGAACGGTGCGTTCCTACTCGAAGAGAGTAAAGGGAGATATCTCGGACCAATTGTTGATGATTGGTATCTGTATATATACTCAGTGCTGAAGAAATTCTAATAGCGCGTTTTAGATGTAGTATTTCTTTTGTTCTCTCTTCGCTTGTGTTAAGCTTCACAAAGTCAAAAAAAATAAAGTTCAAAAAAAACTTTATACCGACTACAAAAAGAAATTCAATCAAAAGTATGAATAAATAAATACACGAAATTAACCTACTTGTACAACGACGAAATCAAAGGTAGGTAAGAATTAAATTAGGAGCCTACAATTTTTTAAAAGTAATAAATGAAAATGTTTGACATTGTGCAATGTACAGAATCAAATATTATTATCAATTTAAATAAAAACTAAAATAAAATTTTTGTTTACTTGTATTAATAATTAATATTTTTATTGACCATTTTAAGAGAGTATTTACCAAATCGATTCTCATGCAAACTTAAAACTACTTCTTCCTGAAAATGAGTAGGCTGATTCTAATGAACACATAAGCAAGTGACGAAGTTCTAGTTCGTGGATAGCAATTTTAAAAAAATGACACCAAATAACAGTGATTAAAGTTTTCTTAGTAATCTTAGAATAGGGAATCGGACTGCTAGTCATTTGAGTTACTTTTTATAATCTGTCAAAAACTAAATTTTGTTCTAAAAATGTTTAAAATACCCACAGGTGACGTCATAGATTTTAGGCGTCATTGACGAACTTATTTTGTGAATTTGATCAATTTAAAATTCAAGACGTGATGGAAAAACAAAACAAGTAAGGTTTTTAAAAATTCAAGAGGAGAGCAGTTTAGGAAATCATATTTTATTTTTGATGCAGTCCGATCGCCTATTCGCTCAAAATAAAGATTCAATTCAAAATATTTATTCAAAATAGGTGCAAATCACACTCTTTCTGATAGTCATAAAATAATAATAACAATGTCATTTGTGAAGAATCAAGAAATAAACAATAATTAATAGCGTCAAAATTCAATCCTTGATCTAAACCAGATTATGTCATTAGAACATGAAAACAATATGACACGAAAAGTTATACATAAAAAACATTGAATGCATATAACAAGAGTAGGCCAGTTGACACGGACAGCACGAGTATAACGCGAGAGTCAGCCATCGCTTACATCAACCTTATTAGAGCGAAAGGAACGACCCGGCTCCCGATGCGCCACCATCCGCAAGAATTACGAAGATCTATCCATTAACTAGAATTTTGTTACTTTCTTATATTTGTAGAGTCATTAGAATCGGCCCATCCATTTTTAAGAACTAGTAATTTTAAGTTTGTATGTAAAACAATTTTGTGAATACCTCCTGGCTACTGTAGCGGGACGGTCGATGGGCCGTTTTTTGCTCACTGGACCTCGAAGCATGTGATCGGGCTGCAAAATGGGTTAGTATCGTTTCGTCTAAAAAGCAGCTGGTCTATGTAGCATCTGGTCTAAAAAGCAGGTGGTCTAAAAACCAAATCGTCTAAAACGCACTTGACACCTGGTCTAAAACGCTTATCGCCTAAATAGCAACTGGTCTAATCTTCCGATGATTTCTTCTGCTGCGAAGTATTTTGGTACCCAGGCTTCGCGAGGCTCTTTGACTGTTAAATCAATCAAACCTGACCGAACCTAACATCGCTTGCTTCGGTCGCTCATTTATTTAGTTACGTAGACGAGCTACTTTTTAGACCAGATGCTACATAGACGAGCTGCTATTTAGACGATTTGGTTTTTAGATCACCTACTTTTTAGACCAGCTGCTTTTTAGACGAAACGATACTAACCCTGCAAAAAATAATCAAGTTATTAGAGTTATTTAATTATGTTTTACTAACATGGTTTTTTAAGTAAAATTGTAACTAACATCTTATGGACTGTAATTGTCTGAAAATAAACTGAATTTAATTTAATTTAATATTCTGAGTCATGTCATGTGAAATAATTGGAAACGCTAGACACGTTAACAAAAGGACTTCCACCGCAACCACTTAGTACAATTTTGTTTTTTTTGTTTTGTTTTCGATAATAATGAAAGTAATTATTCTGCGTGCAGTGTATTTGGAAACTTGGAGCCTTCGGCTGCTATCTGCAGTCCCACCGACATCGTCGCCACAGCCCACTGCCACCTGCTGCAGATCAACACGCTCATCTTCTACAACATCATCCTCGACTTTCCCACCGTGAAGGTGCTCTTGAAGAAGTACAGGCCCAAAAACGAGGTATCTCTGGCTGGTCTATAGTAACGTTCGCGAAAACTTAACCGCTTCCATGGCGTAATAGTTACTAACCCGGCGAAGTCTCACTTTGTAAGGCAACCGAGTCTTGGGTGTCGGTGGAAGAGCTTTTTCTTAACCCGGCGTGATTGAGGTGAAAAATAGTTACACCAACTGCGCGGTGGGTATGACATACCCAAATATAGAAATTGTCTATTTTGATAACTTAATTGACTATTTATTACTGTTATATGTTATTTAACATTAGGGACATGAGGCAAAATGATGAAAATACCCAGTTCTAGTTATAAAAGTATTTTTCCATAAAAAAACAAAGTAGTGACACAATAATCAACAATATTTAGGAACTATGACTTAATATCTAAAAAACTGAGATATTTTTACATCTGTGCACACAAAATTTAAAAATATATCTGTCTTATATAATTTAGCTTCGAGATAATGTAAAATCAACATAAAACATACTAATATCTTCTTTTATGAGGTCGAATATTACGTACCCGCTGTGTGTTTGCGCACGTGTAGTTCACTAAAAATAATAAAATAAAAATAAAAAACACTTAAAATCCCTCCTCGCGGCACCCCCGAGTTCCAGAAATCGCACAGGTTAGAAATATTTAGTGTTTTATAAATTGATGGGTATGAGATACCAGACCTCATTCACGCCGGGTTAATCCACCTGGCTAGTTACCACCATCTTATCTAAATCTCGTCGCCAAACACCAATGTTAACAGCATTGATGTGTTCGGGCTTGTAGATCGGATGCATTGGAGAATCTTGTTAAGTCTGCTTCCATCTTCGGCATCATCGTCACTTACCATCAGGTGAAATGATGCCAAGGGCTAATCAATTATGGATGAAAAAAAACTTGGGCAGAAATTACGCTTTTCTGTCACACTTGTGCACCATCAGCGTATACGCAGCGCGTGCGCGCTGTATTATTCGAGGATCTAGACATCAGGTTTGGAGAATCAAAAACTACAATTTGCAGAAATAGTGCTTCCTGAATATGAAGTAATAATAGTCATATGATATATAAAGGAAAATGGTCTCGGCAATAGTGAGAACAACTAGGTAGTTTTTGCTAGACAAACACCCAAAATTTTAAACTCATAATTAAGTTAAGTATAATTTTATAAGTAGATAAGTATAATAGGGATGACGACAGCATTAGAAATAAATTATCAACTCTTGATTACTAAATTGCCCTACATTAAAAAATCCTACTTAAACTTCGGAAAATCTTACTCGTTTTGTTTTCCATCAAGTCTTCGATTTTCAATTCACCAAAATCTCAAAACGAGTACATAAATGACGCTGCAAAACTATGACGTCACGCCTAGGTATTTCAAATATTTTTAAAACAAAATGTCGTTTTTGACAGATGATAAAAAGTTAATCAGATGACTAGCATTCGTCATCCCTATTTAGTAAGTATAGGTAATTAGGAATACGGCTGAGAAGATGATGATGAAATAAGAATAATTACATCTATCCAAATTACTAACTAAATAATTACTAAAATTCCAGAATTACGTAATCGGTGGGCTCGGCGAAGAATCAACCATAATGAACCAGTGGAAAGAGCACAGGACGCCCAGCTCGCCAACTATCGTTGTCAGCAGAAAAGGAATTTCCAACTACTTCAATGTCAATAGCTGGGGGTGTCAAACGTACCTGATCGTCATTTGTTTGGCTGTCATGTACTTGGACATTTATAACGCTGGATTCCAATCCAACACTATGGTCTTGATAGCGCTCCTCTATATTTTGGACGCTGCCTTCCTCCTCAAAATACCCCTGAGCTACATTCAGCCATACGTAGTCACGAAAGGGGAACAGAGGATTGCCTTGGCAGAAAATAGGAAAAAGTTAGTACCTAAACGATCTAAAGCAATTCCACCCATTTATCAAGAATTAATGATTTTATTTGCTATCCGGTTTATTTATTCCAAAGAGGATGTAACAGTGAGATTTAGCTGTCTCTTCTATACTATTGCTTCTACTAATCTCATGTATCTTGCATTCACACATACACACAACACACATAATCCTACAAACAAATCACAAAATTAAAAAGACATTTATTTTACCCACGCTTTTCTTCAATGCTTTGCTGTTGTTTACTAGTTTTTACCTATTTATTTCTACCGTCAATATCCTCGGGCTGTGGCAGAATCACCAGTATATTGCTCGCAACAGCAAAATAACACTGCAGTTTGTTTTTTTAACATGCCAGTTTCCCCATTGCGTTGGGGAATATTGGTAAGCCCGCTTACATCTTAGGCATCATCGTCACTTACCATCAGGTGAGATGATGCCAAGGGCTTACCAATTGTGAATAAAAAAATAAATTAAAAAAAAAACACTGAGTCATAGCCCTTTTGTTCCACTGCAACACACATAATATGTTGTTATTCCCTATTTTAATCTAATATAGCTGTAATTTGTTTGTTTTTTTGTAATGATAATGTGTGTGAATGTAGTTAAAAATAAACGTTACATACTTGTACATTGCAAGTTAAATTAAGTAATAAAAATTTAGAATTTATTTGACTCAAATTTTGGAGAAACCTTTGTTTATATAGGCGTAAAACTCCACGTTACATCACTTAGTTAGTATTATTAGTACGGCCATACATTAATTTTAGCTCTATATTTTATAGTTAATTATTGGCCCAAGAAGATGTCACATTTATTCTAGTATTTAACGGTACAAACTTGATATTATATTGAATTATACAACACACCCTGTACGATATCACGTACTAACTTACGGATGTATATAAATTTGTATTAAATTTGTCTACATAAAGTATAATTCCATTAAAATTAAACAAAATTAAGTAGACTTATGACAGCAACGAAAAGGTAATTTAAATATTTTAGATTATACATTTCCGTCAAGCAAACAATAGAAGTATTGTTGAAGAACCACTGTACATTTCTGTGACTCACAGAGAACCCTAATTTTTAAAGAACCTTTCGAGTGTTCCATATTTAAATTTAGTAAAACATGGTTATTTAATGTGTGATTCCAGTTATGCGTAACTGTAAAATTATTGTACAATGAAACCTTAAGAAAAAAATAATACGTACCCAGACACACGTCGCACCTCACAAAAACTTTACTTTTCACACCAAAGTTCGCACAGAAAAACAAACAATATTTGAGCCTCGAAACACGACTTCCTCGATCCGCCATTCGATCCTCTGTCCATTCGTCACCAAAACCCGTCTCCCCCTGCGCACACGTATCTTTAAGAAACAGCCCTCCAACCTGTCTCTTTCACACAACATCACAAGTCCAATCCTCTTACTCTTTCGCTCTCATCTACACTCTCTTGCAAACTTAAATCGTATTTCATTGGTCTTAAGTGCTAACATTCTACATTCTTGAGCTAAGGAATCCGGTGCCAACTGGTCCCACTCCAAATACAATAATTCAGCTACTCAATATTATTATTAGGGTTCCATGCGGTGTTACGCAGTAGCTCTAATACAAAAGTTATTATTATCAGGGTTCCGTATGGCGTCGCGCAGGAACCATCACATGGTGATGATGAAATCACGTCGATCTTTTGCTCTATTACTGCGTAAAAGAAGGACAACACATATTTAACTATTTGGCCAACGCTTAGTGGGCAAATCATGAAACGTTCGACTGGTACCGCTTAGGCATATTGTGAACTGGTGGCACTTTATGAAGTGTCATTGCGATGAGCCCAATTCGACGATCAATGTACCATATATACAGGTTTAACAAAATTGGTGTAGGACCCGTTAACTGAGGTTTGTACTCATCATACTGAACAACTTTCCCCGCAGAACCCATAGTTAATTTTACAATAAGAGTCTAAGAACCCTACCGCAGCTAACAAAAGAGCTGATGACCTTGAAACGGCTGAACCGATTTTGATAAAACGTATCTAAGAACCATCGCCAAAAAACCTGCTTGTAAATAAAAAAAAACGCATCCAAATCGGTTCACCCGTTTGAGAGCTACGGTGCCACACACAGACACACAGACACACACACACACATAGCGGTCAAACTTATAACACCCCTCTTTTTTGCGTCGGGGGTTAAAAAAAGATTGTTTTCTCTTTGCAAAAGTTGTTCAGTACTTCAGTAAGATAAGTAGAATCCCGGTTAAAGGGTCCTACACCAATTTTGCTTTACCTATACTTAAATAAATCAAAAATAAACTAAAATTAAGTTTTAAGCAAGTCTATTCGACTGACTCTGTGGCTCAGTGGTTAGTGCCCTTGACTACTGATCCGAGAGTCGTGGGTTCGATCCCCACCCAGGGCAAGCATTTGTGTGATGAGCAGATTTGTTTGCTCTGTGTCTGGGTGTTAAATTATATCTATATATGTATGTATTTAAACGTATATAAGTATGTATATCAGTCTCTGGTAACCCATAACACAGGGAATCCTACTTTGGGGCCAGATGACCATGTGTGATTTGTCCCAGAATATTTATTTATTTATTATATTTATTATTCGTATCATCATCATATCAGCCGAAGGACATCCACTGTTGGACAAAGTATATCTTCGTACAGCGTCTATTTATTTTTTTACTTAGATAGGTAGGCGCTTTTGCTTTTTACGGCATGTCGCTGAGCACCAAAAACAATAAGAATGCTATACCACAGATGATTCATCATATCAGCTCATATACGTCCCCTCGGAGGGGCTCGAGCCTACCCTGAATTAGGGCGAACGGGCCTTAGTCAACCACGCGGGCCCAGTGCGGGTTGGTCGACTTCACACACAACCTGCGATTTTCTCCGCAGGCGTGTGCAGGTTTTCTCACGACGTTTTTCCTTCACCATAAGAGCGTCGGATAAACGTACATATGAAATCTAAATTCGAAATCACATTGGTACGTGGCAGGTTCAAACCACGACCTCCCGGACAGGATTTGGCGGTCCTAGCTATTACGCCACCGACGACGCTCGTTAAAACAAAGAATAAAACACTACAATCATTTACAGATTGAATTATTTTTCGCATCTATGGGATCTAAATTCGAAATTACATTGGTACTTGGCAGGATGCGAACCACGACCCAGCGGAAAAGAGGCGGCGGCCCTAGCCCCAGATGATTAAACTACATATGATTATTTCAGGTACTTCAAGTCTGAAATATTTTACGACGTGGCGTCTTGTTTGCCTATAGAGATATTTTGTTTGCTCGCCAGTAGTCGTCACAAATGGAGCGTATTCTCCCTATTGCGACTTAACAGACTTTTCAGAGTTGTGAGTATGGGTACTTTTCTTATTAACAATTGATAAGCCTCTGGCATCATCTCACCTGATGGTAAGTGACGATGATGTATAGATGGAAGCGGGCTTACCAAGATTCTCCGATGCAATGGGGATCTGGCTATGTTATGTTCAGCCGGAACACATCAATGCTGTTAACAATTAGGTTTGGCGGCAAGACTTAGATAAGATTGTGGTAGCTAGTCAGGTGGGCTATGAAAATGCCCTATCACCAACCAAACCGAGTCTTACAAAGTTGACCCCGCCGGGAATCGAACTCGTAACCTCCTGGTGTGAAGCAAATGGACTAACCATTACGCCACGGAGGCGGTGAAACTATAGATGAACGGACATGAATATTTTGGTAGACTAAGTATGTATTAATTTATGATCTATTTAGAGTTATGCTAGCTAGCTAGTAGTCGCCGGTTTTCCGCATTCATGAAATTTCGTGTAATGGCAAATCATGCCCACACCTGTATCAAAGTATGAATAAAGTAACTAGTATATCATCTGTGATATAAGTACTAGATTCCGACTTCACCCCCTCGTCACACAGATTGATACAGACTGGTTTTAGTTTGGTTCCCGAACGTATAGGATTTCGCCGTGATTTTGTTTGCGTCGTCATTTGTTTTTAGAAATGTCATTCCACGACCGTTGTATGCAGTGTCCAGGACAAAGTATATATATTAGTTTATATGCCCTACACGTGACCGCGGGTGATGCTAAGTGCAACACCAGGCATCCGCCGTCGTCTATCCCTTGTCTATCCCTCACGATAAGAGAGAGAGTACTAACATACGGTATGGACACTCCCTGCCGCTCTCTAGATTGCCTAGTCGCCCCGATTGATACAGATTGGTTACAGTTTGGTTCTCGAACTTATGGGATTTTGCCGGGATTTTGTTTGTATAAATGTCATTTCTGGCCCGTTGTATGAAGTGTCCAGGTTGTGGTCCAGGGTGTGCTGTATAGGCGGCAAAAATCTTGAACATTTTCCTTGAGACAAAACAGATGTTGGTGGGCTCAGAGAGCACCGGTTGGGGTCATAATTGGGATCTTCTGACATGGCTGCCCCACTAGTCACACAAGGCCGCAATGATGACACCAACCGTTGCTCCCTGTGTCCATCGCAAAATATTTTGTCTCAATGAAAATGTTTAATTTGTTTGCCGCCCAGTGTCGTGGTGTCATCATCATATCAGGCCATATACGTCCCCACCGAGGGGCTTAAGCCAACTTTGAATTGCCGCCCAGTGTATTTATTGTATTGAAAAGTGAAGTGCGAAAGTCACGTGAGCGAACAAAACAAATGTACGACTATAACTCTACCTATATTGTGCGGTTTTGACAAATTGAAAGCGGGACTTGTTGTGATTTTATATAACATATGAGCAGGTATTGATGTTGTTTTTGACGTTGGACAACGTCTAATAAATCTATGGACGCCGGCTGCACGCACGAAAAAGGTTGACTCATTGTCCCGGTACGCTCATTGACTCGTCATAAAAGTATGCAATCATTTCATCAATGTTTTGTTATGACGTTGGCACGTTAAACTATTGTCCGTAAACCAACTTTACAGACAACCAATTTTTGCCTCAACGTTTCGACTATGCTTCGATAGCCGTGTTCGCGAGTAGACTTTTATTATTATTTTAGCACCGCTGACATCGGCCTGTCGGGACCTACTTCCACGCTTTACTTGAGCGATCACCTAACACCAGGTAACAAGCAACTGCTTAAACGTGCCAGGGAGCTCAAAACTGAAATGAACTATTCGTACCTGTGGGTTAGAGACTGCAAAATATTTATTCGTAAAAGCGACAAGTCTAAGGTAATTCGTATAAACAATGTTTACGATCTGGCCAAGATTAAGTGACTTAATTATACTATGGTTTTGCTCTGTTTAAATAGATACAAAATAGTAATGTTACGATTGTTGTTTGGATTAAATGAGTATGTCGAACGTTTGAATGTCGATGTCATTGTGTCTTCTGATTTGTGCACTTACAGCCATTGTCAAGCCTACTTTTATTGCTTATATTTATATATTATATTACAGCTAAAATGGATAAAAACATGCCTCATGAACAAGTATGATCACTGTGAATTACTTGGGATTATTTTCGTGCCTTTCATTTGCCTAACAGAGAGAAACACTAACACATATTTGTATTTGTCTTGTAATAATATTTACGTATTTTTTTCAATTAGTTATAGGTTCTCAGTTTAATAGAAATTTAAAAGGTTATTACCAAAACACGAGGGGACTTCGTACTAAATCTCATGAGTTCTTATCGCAGGTGACATTGTCTAATTTCGATTTTGTTTGTATAAGTGAAAGTTGGTTAACCCCTGATTTTTTCGACAGAGAATATTTTGACGGTAGATATGTGGTTTACCGGAGTGATCGCTCGGCTGTGGAGAGCGGCTACTCGCGTGGGGGGGGCGTACTGGTGGCGGCACGCGGCCACCTGTGCCCCGTGCGCCGCGACTGGCCGTGCCCGCCACGCGCATCCGCCGACTGTGTATGGGTATCTATACCATTGAATAGATCAAATGTCTACTTGAACATTGCTTGTATTTATATACCACGTGGTCAGGGCTTCAAGGATGCTCTCGAAGCATTCTTTGATATTGCTAGTCAACTGGTTATAGACTATCCAAACGATATTTTTTTAATAACCGGTGATTTTAATATTTGGGAAGCAGAATGGATTCCCTCTCATCCATCAAATAATTTTTATCCAGCTGTCAAACAGAGTGGTAATTTTGCAGTACAGATTTTAAACGAGTTTTTAGCTTTTACAAATTTAAATCAATGTAATAATTTTTCCAACATTAATAAAAATATTTTAGATTTAATTTTTACCAGTGATAATACTGTCTGTTGCGTGTCGAGCTGTGACAATCCCCTTACATCAGAAGATGTTTACCATAAAGCACTGCTAATAGATTTATCCATAAATTACGTGTCACCGCTTGAGCAAGCAGTTACTTACGTCTATAATTATAATGCTGCTAATTTTGATGAACTTAATTGCGAGCTGCAAAATATTGACTGGTCTAAATGTTTTAAAGCCTTAGATATGGAAAGTAGTATTTTAAAGTTTTACTCAATTTTAAATAACCTAATTTCTCGTTTTATTCCGTGTCGTGTATCACTAGTCAGGGACCGTTCACCAGTCTGGTTTAGCACGCCACTCAGGAAGTTGATGAAGGAAAAAAGAAAATTTCATAAGTTATGGAAATTATATAAAAACCCTCTTGATTATGAAAGTTTTAAAAAACTCAGAGCTAGGGCAAACAAAATGGAGAGAGAGTGCTATTATAGTTATTTACACTATTCAGAGGAGAGAATAAAGGCAAACCCCAAATATTTCTGGACTTATGTAAAATCAATTTTTAAGAATAACGGGATACCTGACACCATGAACTACAATGACTGTGTTACTAGTGATGGCAAGCAGATTTGTAACTTATTTAACACTCATTTTCAATCAGTTTTCGAGGAATCAGTCTGTGACGAACTTGATTTCAGCTATGCGGAATCATCTCAAGAGTCGACTTTGGATCTCGGCACAATAGAGATCACTCATGATATGGTATTTAGGCTTTTAAGCAATGTTGACATTAATAAAGGTTCAGGGCCTGACAGCATTCATCCCATATTTATACGCAATTGTGCATCCACACTAACACAACCAATAACTCTACTGTTTAAAAAATCTATCAGAGAGGGATGTGTCCCAAAATTATGGAAACAAGCATGGATTACCCCGATCCCTAAGGGGTCAATTAGTCAAGATATTCAAAATTACCGCCCAATATCAAAACTCTGTCAGTTTAGTAAGCTTTTGGAGAAAATTGTAACTAATCAAATTTTTAGCGCCGTGCAACACATAGTTGACCCTAATCAACACGGTTTCTTTAAAGGGCGTAGTGTGGAGAGTAATTTGGTTAGTTTTGTAGATTACATTCACAATGCAATGGACGATAATTTCCAGGTAGACGTTATATATACCGACTTCGCAAAGGCCTTTGATAAAGTCTGCCATAACAAACTGTTACGGAAGCTCTGGCATCTCGGTATACACGGAGACCTTTTTCGGTGGATAAAATCGTATGTTGAAAACAGAAGTCAAGCTGTTGTGCTGAAAGGCTACACCTCTGAATACAAACATATTAGTTCCGGGGTTCCACAAGGTTCCCATTTAGGTCCTTTGTTATTTATTTTGTACATTAACGATGTGACATCTATTATACATAACTCTAATGTCTTACTTTACGCTGATGACACCAAGATCTTCAGAGTTATTCGTAACAATGACGACTGCAATTTATTGCAGAGAGATCTGCACAATTTCGAGAGCTTTTGTGTTAGTAATAATCTTTTTCTTAATCCCAGTAAATGTTATGTAATTACATATTCTCGAAAACGAAATAATGTTCTCCATTCTTATAAGCTATGTAACACCACTCTTACCAGAGTAACTGAAATTAGGGATCTTGGAGTCATTATGGACTCTAAACTGACTTTTGTTTCTCACATAGATAAAGTTCTGGAGAAATCATATAAGCAACTAGGTTTTATTTTGCGAATGGGTAAACCATTCAAAATGGCTTCTACCTACAAGCTCTTGTACAATAGTTATGTTCGAAGTCGGTTAGAATTTGCTAGTGCAGTTTGGTGTCCCTTTTATAAAATCCACATTGAGAGACTTGAAAGAATTCAGAAGAAATTTGTTAAAACTCTAGACTACAGGACTGGTTTTATTTATTCTGATTATGATATTTCTATTGATAGACACCAACTCCCTACTCTGGAACATCGTCGAAATTGTGCTGATGCTGTCCTTCTTTATAAATTTGTTAATAATATTATGGATGTCCCCTCGCTACTAGATAAAATTTCTCTACGTGTTCCTCGTAGGCAGGAAAGGACGTGTAAAAAAAAGGCACTATTTTCAGTTCCCCGATCTAGGACCAATAATACAGGCAACACTTTCCTCAGACGTGCCTGTGAGTTGTACAATACCAGACTCAATAGCGGTGACATCGACATTTTTCATTCGACTATTCTTAAATTTAAGAAAGAAATTCTTAAAACTCTTAAAATTCAATAATATTTATCACAAAAAAAAATTGTTATTTTGATTTTCTGTACTTTAAGTTTCTTATTTTTTTTTTTATCGTGTTAGCTTAGAAATAGAAACTGTTTTTGTGTAACAATAAGTTAGGGATCTACTAGGTCTTTAAGTAATCAGTATTTCTTAGTCTATGTTTGTATGTGACTGTTTGAATCCTGAATATGAATTAAATAAAAAATAAATAATCGTGAAAGTTTAAAGTGTTATATTGTGTGGCTTTGTCGATGAATGGCTTGGTGGAACGCACTTATACACCGAGACAAATGGAGATACATTAGTTCTTCCTACTAAATAATAAACGCGAATGTATAAATGTTCGTTACTCTTTCACTTAAAAACTACTAAACGTATCTGGCTGAAATTTGGTAGGAAGACAAATTAGGACCTAGATTAACATATAGGCTACTTTTTTCCACGCTCGTGAGCCGCTTGTGGCTTGCGCACTGCGCCAGTCATAAAAACATAAAAACTATGTTCACAAAAACTAGTTAGGTATATTATAAATTAATGAACTTTTTTATTTCAATGTTTAGTAGAATCTCAAAAGTTAATTCAATTACTTAATCCTTACTAATGATATAAATATGAAAATTAGTTCCTTTGTTACCTTTTCACGCTTCAAAACCTTGACCAATCTTGATTAAATTTGGCATGCAGGTAGCCTGTATCACTGGGAAGGACCAAGGCTATTTTGATCCCGTGAAAGAAGCATAGTCCATTCCTGAGGGAATTGAAATAATACTCTTTTTTGCACAGAGATGGTTAAGGAGGTGGGAGTTGCCATAATTTACTAATAGCATATCCTTACATAGTTTCCGGGGGCTCTGGGGAAAACTCATTTCCACACTCGCGCACGTCAGCGTCGCAACAGAGCAACAAATTAAAGTGATTACAAGCTTTTATTTAGGTTCACCTGTTCCGGTGGAGTTCGCAGCCGGAACTACGGGTCCGGCTGTTTGGATCAGGGTACTACGGGGTCGGGGGTAGCCCACTGCTTGCCTGCCGTTGGTCTATCGCCTTCGGCACTCTGGCTTGTCGGTCCCCCGACTGGGTCATGGACTCGTAGTGGTATGTGGTTAGTTGCAGGGGTTGGGCAATGTCTGTTGCCTGGCAAGCACGTTGCGTCCAGGCGTCCTTCCCCACGCGCAACTAGTGTTGTCGTAGCCGGCCACGTGGGCTATGGGCGAAAACAACGCGGGACACGTGAGTTGTCCATTAAGCGGAACTGCTGGTTTAACTACTGGCAGGGAAGCATCTCCGGCAATTGCCTGGTCAGCAAGAAGAGCTAAGCTAGTACTGCTCCGGCCGATCCAGCCGCGTAGGAGTAAGTCTGGACAGGTGCGATAAGCGCCGGGAAGTGAGCGTGCCTACAGCTCCGGTACCACACCGGATATGTGGGAGCCAGCTTCTCTGGCGTCCCGAGCGGGGATCGAACCGCCAGCAGCGAAAGCCGCGGGAGGTGAGCGCGCCTACAGCTCCGGGACCTACCTGGACAGTAGGTAGTGGTTCTCTTCCACGAGGCACTCGCCTTGCAGAGTACCAGGACAAGCTTCTTGGCGGCAAGACCTACCGTAACTGGTCCTTGTCTTCACCTTATGGTGTTGGCAGGAATAGCGGCCCCCACTGTTATGCCCTAGGGTAGGTAAGTGGGGACGCTATATCATAAACCTGGAAGTTTAGCGTATCTGGTAGATGTGCGAGAGGGCATGTCCCGGTGTCTATAATGAAATCTTGCAAGTTGAATTTGAACCACTTCCCAGTTTCCGATTGAGCTGAAATTGTGCATGCATATGTATATCGCGTGACAATGCAATATTAAAAGCTTGTACCTAACACTTTAAGTTAACGGAATTACTTTGTATGGAATTGGTTTTGAGGGGTGGGAAGTGACATAGACTGCTAATCAGAATAGCCCGATATAGTTCCTGAGGGATCTGGAGAAAACTCACTCAGCCTCAAAGACAGTCATGAAAACTATTTCCACGTAAGCGAAGCCGCGGGCAAAAGGTAGTTACCTATAATTTTTACAACCCTTTCCGTTGCAGGTGACCATTCGAGGCTGCCTGAAGAAGCACCAGGCAAAGTTGAACATTAACCTAGTGCTTAGCACCATAGTGGGAGTCTCCATCTGGTTCTCCCTATTCGTTCACACCACCGCATGCATCTGGTACGGCATTGGCGTATATGAAGACAATCTCAAACCCAAATCGTCGTGGATGTATAAAGGTTTCTGGTTCCGCTTGAGATACATTATGACACACAAAGTTGAACATTAACCTAGTGCTGAGCACCACAGCGGGAGTCTCCATCTGGTTCTCCCTGTACGTTCACACCACCGCATGCATCTGGTACGGCATTGGCGTATATGAAGACAATCTCAACCCCAAATCGTCGTGGATGTATAAAGGTTTCTGGTTCCGCTTCAGATACATTATGACACACAAAGTTAAACATTAACCTAGTGCTGAGCACCACAGTGGGAGTCTCCCTCTGGTTCTCCCTGTTCGTTCACACCACCGCATGCATCTGGTACGGCATTGGCGTATATGAAGACAATCTCAAACCCAAATCGTCGTGGATGTATAAAGGTTTCTGGTTCCGCTTCAGATACATTATGACACACAAAGTTAAACATTAACCTAGTGCTGAGCACCACAGTGGGAGTCTCCCTCTGGTTCTCCCTGTTCGTTCACACCACCGCATGCATCTAGTACGGCATTGGCGTATATGAAGACAATCTCAAACCCAAATCGTCGTGGATGTATAATGGTTTCTGGTTCCGCTTCAGATACATTATGACACACAAAGTTAAACATTAACCTGGTGCTTAGCACCACAGTGGGAGTCTTCATCTGGTTCTCCCTATTCTTTCACACCACCGCATGCATCTGGTACGGCATTGGCGTATATGAAGACAATCTCAATTCGACTGTATATTTTTTTTTGTGTGTTACCTCAGAACTTTATACTGGGTGAACCGACTTTGATGATTATTTTTTTTTATTTGAAAGCAAGGGCTTTCCGTGTGGTCCCATATAAATTTTATCAAAATTGGTGTAGTATTTTTTAGAAAATTAACAAAAACCAGAAATAATAATGCAAAAATGTACTAAGTTGTTGCGATTGAAGTCGGTTTTTTTTAGTGTTTAGCGTTTTCAATTATCCATTGATGGATTTTACGTGGATTGACCACCAACTTCGCACTACCGGGTTACTCCTGTGGGAAAAATTTTGAACAGGATCTTTAGGCCGCCGTCTCTGGCGTAATGGTTAGTCCATTTGATTTACACCAGGACGTCGCGGGTTCGATTCCCGGCGGGGTCAAATTTAATTTAATAAATCGATCAGCTGTTCGACCAATATTATGCCTTTTTGTATGAAGGGTTCGAAAGTTGTACAGTATGATGAGTAAAAGCCCCAGGAATAAGACCTACACCAATTTTGTAACACCGGGGTCAATTGCAAGACTCGGTTTGGTTGGTAGCAGGGTATTTTCTAAGCCCGCCTGGCTAGCTTCCACCATCTTATCTAAGTCTTGCCGCCAAATATCAATGTTGATATCATTGGTGTGTTCCGGCATGAAGATAAGATAGCCAGTTCCCCATTGCGTTAGGGAATCTTGGTTAGCCCGCTTCCATCTTCGGCAACATAGTCACTTACCACCAGGTGAGATGTTGTCAAGGGTTTACCAATTGTGAATAATAATAAAACCTGTATAGTGATTTATTTTTGCCCGAGAACAAGCTTTCTACTAATAATTTTGAACAAAAAAAACCGACTTCAAACAGAAAACTAAGGCTTCCCTCGATTTCTCTGGGATGCCATCAACAGATTCTGGTTTCCTTATCATGGTACTACTCTTGGGATATCTCCTTTCCAATAAAAAAATAATCATCAAAATCGGTTCATGAACGACAAAGTTATCCGCAAACACACATAAAAAAATATACGGTCGAATTGAGAAACCTCCTTCTTTTTTTGAAGTCGGTTAAAAAAAATATAGGTTTACCTATAAAAATTACCATTTCACTTTTTATTTATAAATCAAAGCGGTTATTTCATAGAAAATGCCAATTATATTGAAATAAAGATCTTGTTTTTAATTATTGACAATATGACATAAGTTATTCGTAGCAATATGACGACGATTACTTATGGTAATTTATAAGTGACCAGTGTTGCCAGTGTGATGTCTTTCATGTTCCTATCCCCGGCGCTACGTACCGTTGAAGGGACCAAAAGCGTCTTCTTAGTGGTCAGATGGGGCAATTTTTAGCGTCATTTTTTTTTAAACTGACGAATTCTTCTGCGGGGTATTTCCAAATATGACATTAATAACGAAGAAACAGCTGCAATTCTAGAGTTTTAAATGTGAAAAAAACTGGGTTTTTTTTACCTAAATTAAGGCGATTTATTGATATAAAAAACCTCGTCTTAATGGGTTTAAGGCCCGTGGCTCTCAAGAGGCTCTCAAAATATCTAAACAATAGGCATACATTTTAGACTAGTAAAGTCCTCGACTGCTGACCGCGCAGCGTAAAACGTAGCGTAGGCAGGCCTCTCACTCGGTGGGGATGCCACTGGAAGCGGGCAGCGCAGGACTGATCGTTGTGGAAATCCTTGGGAGAGACCTTTGTCAAAGTATATATATTTGTACTAACATACAGTATGGACACTCCCTGCCACTCGCTAGATTATGACCTCACCCCCTCGTCACCCAGATTGATACAGATTGGTTACAGTTTGGTTGTGGAACGTATAAGGCTTCCGCCGGCATTTCGTTTGTTCCGTCATTCCTTTTTTGAAATGTCATTTCTGGCCCGTTGTATGAAGTGTCCAGGGTGTGCCCCTGTCCTGCACTGCAGTGGACGTATGAATGATGGCTATACCGCCTTTAACTGCCTCCGTAGCTCAGAGGCAAAGTTCACTGGCTTTACACAGGAGGTCGCGGGTTCGATTCCCGGCGGGGTCAATTGTAAGACTCGGTTTGGTTGGTGGTAGGGCATTTTCTAAGCCCGCCTGGCTAGCTACCACCATCTTATCTAAGTCTTGCCGCCAAATATCAATATTGATATCATTGGTGTGTTCCGGCATGAAGATAAGATAGCCAGTTCCCCATTGCGTTGGGGAATCTTGGTAAGCCCGCTTCCATCTTCGGCAACATCGTCACTTACCACCAGGTGAGATGTTGTCAAGGGTTTACCAATTGTGCATAAAAAATAAAAAAAAACTTAACTATTGAGGATGCTAATTGTTTGTCCACAAGATGACGGCACCCAACACTGCTCCAGCCAATACGTGTGCTCGTTGTACATCATTTTGTCGACTTTCGCACACAAAGGAGTCGGAGATATTATGGCTAAACAACGAGCGGAGGTGAGAAGTACCTACGATCTCATTATTATATCTCGACCAGGAACTTAGCGGACCTGTCAAGGAGGGCGCTAGTTCTGCATTTCATATAGCAACACCAAATTTTTATGTCATAGTGAGCAATAGTGAGGTGATCAATAATCATTTATATCGATATTTATTTTTTGTCGATGTATGTTTTATCGATATCCTGTTTTTTTTTTTGGTGTAGGTACAGGGGCTACGCCATGCTAAATGGCGCCCCCACCATTAAAAAACAAATCTCGAGTACATGATTGATCAAAATTCCGTCTGTCACAATTGACAACATACCAAAATTTTTTACCCCCCATTTTTATGGCTGTTTTATGTAGAACAGGCCATAATAAAAACCACACAGTTATTTTTTGGGTGTCAATTAAATGGTTAGCATAGTATTGTTATTTCTGTGAGCAGAAAAATATAATCGGTGAGCAGAAATAGCTAATTGGTCAGCAACTCATGGTCAGCAAACATTTCAAAATCAATCAGCAATTTATGTCATTCTGGATGGCTGTAATTATTTTAAACATCCCCGTACTACACTCTTCCTACAGTGTTGAGTGGTCGACGGAGCCCCTTCGGGGCTCCTACTTCTGTGTTCTCATGTTAAACCTAACACTACGACTGTGCGGGGAGGCGAGCTTAGCTCGCCTCCCCGCACAGTCTCCGAACCTAACGGATCCGAGTCGGGGTGCTCCGCAAGTCCGAGCTCGCTTCGCTCGCTCCCGCTTCCATTTAGAACTCCCCGTACCACACTCTTCCTACAGTGTTGAGTTGTCGACGAAGTCGGACCCGCGTGCTTTCCCCGCCCTGATACTCCCACATCCCCCTGGGATCCCGAAGGTTTGTTGGGGGTTTAAATGGGTGGCGGGGGCTACGCCCCTTTTTCAACAGAAACGCAATCCAAGTAGTTATTTTGCTCACCATGTTTTAAATATGCATACCAATCAAATATACTGCTTATAGACATTTTTTTCTGCCGCTCAATCATGAAATCTTGCCGCTCAAGTAGTTATTTTGCGGACTGAATGTTTATTATGCATTTCTAAAATATGTTTCCTTATTTTTTTTATTAATGACATATTTCTCGAGATAAGCGGATGTATAAAGCATGAAGCCTTAGCGCTATGAGTGACAGCTGATTCTAAACAGGCTTCATGCTCTATACATCCGCTAAAACACTAATGGAACATTAATATTAAAATAGGTAATAAAATTATTAAAATCAATGTGAATAAAGTTTTATTGTTTTAAGTTTACAATTAATTGAATGACATGTGACACTTAAAGGTGAAGGGCACGCACTATTGTCTAATGTAAACCGACTTATTTTAGAAGGTGTACCATAATAAAGGGAGCAGTAAATAAGACTGACTATTAAATAGTGTTGGGTTATGCTTACTTTTTTTTTAATCTATTGTTACCAGCTGAATATTTTAATACACTTTTAATGCCGCAATATGGCGAGGTCCGCTAAGTTCCTGGTCGAGCTTGTAACTAAGAAAAAAATTGTTTCACATCCCTTCCAGAATAATAACTGCCTAAACAAATCGTTTATATACTTAAACTCTATAGTGAGTGACCTTGAAGACATCAATTTAAATTCAATTCCCACCCAGGGCAATCATTGGTTAATTGTTGTAAAAAAAATGTTTTATATCCCTTCCAGAATAATAACTGCCTAAAAAAATCGTTTATATACTTAAACTACTCGTATATAGTAAGTGACCTGAAGACATCAATTTTTATTTAAATCCCACCCAGGGCAATCATACGTTAATTGTTTAAAAAAAATGTTTTATATCCCTTCCAGAATAACAACTGCCTAAATAAATCGTTTATATACTTAAACTGTATAGTGAGTGACTTTGAAGACATCAATTTTAATTTAAGTCCCACCCAGGGCAATCATTCGTTAATTGTTCTAAAAAAAAATTTTACGTCCCTTTCAGAATAATAACTGCCTAAACAAGTATGTGAGTGACCTTGAAAATACCAATTTTATTTTAATTCCCACCCAGGGCAATCATTCGTTAATTGTTCGAGAAAAAATTGTTTAAGATCGCTTCCAGAATAATAAGTGCGTAAACAAATCGTTTAAATACTTAAAACTATATAGTGAGTGATCTTGAAGACATCGATTTTAATTTAATTCCCACCCTGGGCAATCATTGGTTAATTTTTCGAAAAAAAATTGTTTTAACATTATTATTATTTATTTTACTTCAGATAACATAATCTATATTGTGTTAGTAACAGTCTTAAAATTAATGTTAGTATAATTTAAATCCATGTATATCGTGAGGTATGTGATGTCATTCTAATTTCAATTCAATATCACTGAACTACAGTGACGTTAAATTAAAATGTTGATGCCGATCAAGTAAACAATAAGTTTTATTCACCTGACCAACATCCTAATAATTATTTTTATTATAGGAGAGGTATGCCTCTCCTATAATAAAAATTTGTATGCTGTTGGAGCTGCCCCGCGGACCGTCTTTCGTTTGTGTGTGGTAGCCGTGTCCCGCGCTACCGTCACTGTGCCCGGACCTACCCTCACTTTGCGATCTCGAGGTAGTTGCTGATGCAACTACCCTCCGAGCAGCACCCGACGCTTTTCATCGCGTCGGAGGGGACCACCTACCCTCAATAGCGCCGCGGCGAGTAGATGCCGTCACCTCGTGGGCAAGCCCGGTCTGCCACCAGCGGCAAGCCCCGGGTAAGTCCACGCAGTGCGGCACCCGTCCTACTCGCTGCTTTTGGTCGCACGCGCACGCGAAATCCCATGGAGCTACCTATGAGCGCCGGCTCCAACCACAGCGTGATGGCCTCGGGTTCCGACTCGGGGTCACCGCACGCGTCCCGGCCGTCATCGTCGCATGACGGCACCCCAAGAGAAGATGCCCCGGCGGAGGACCTCGCGCCCACAGCGAGTGCAAGTACTCGCCCACCGCAGCCCCTCTCGCCCAGGTCGGCGCTGGACGTCGACACCGTGGTTGTCGCACGCCTGTGCCAATCACGGATCGGGTCAGAGGAGCTCCTGAGGGCGATGGCGGCGCACCTAATGGAGCGCGAGCGCCACCTAGCCGAGCCACCGTACGCCGAAGACAGCTTCGCCGCCGCCTGCCTCCAAGCAGCGCGCTCCGAGCTGAAGCAGATGCCTGCAGATCTGGAGGTCTGTGCCGCCGTCGTCAGGGACACGGTGCCGGACTTCCAGATGAAGCCCACCCGACGCCTCCGCAGCCCCGAGGACTCACCCGAGCAGCTGGCGAAGCGCCACTGCGACGAGTTCGGCGACCCCCTGCCGCCGTGGTCGCAACGCGATCCGCGCCGGCAGCCGCGACCGCTACCGCCCGCACCGGCCCCAAGGCGCACAGCACCCCCCACCACCGCCGCACCCCCTGCCCGGCCCACGTATGCGGACCGAGCAAAGACGCCGCCCATCCCGGCCCCACCCGCCACCGCCGCCGAGCCGCCCCGCGCCGCCGCCGCGCCGGCCCGCGCCACGCCGTCCCGCGCCGCCGCCGCACCACCCCGCACCGCCGCTGCTGCCGTCGGCCAGCCCAGGAAGGCCCGCTACCCGCCTCTGGTAGTGGAGTCCCTCCCGAACTGGTCGACCCACTTCAAGAAGCTTGCCGAGGAGCTCGGGCGAGCTCCCAACGCCCGTCCCTACGGCAACGGAGTACGCTTCTCCCCTGAAGACGGCGACGAGTACCGCACGGTGCAACGGTACCTGTCCACGCTGCCGGAGATAAGCTGGTTCTCGTACACGCCGCCGGCCGAGAGACCCCTCAAGGCGGCCATCCGTGGCCTCCCTTCTACCACCGAGCTCGCCGAGATCGTCGCCGCCTTAGCCGAACACGGCTTCGAGGCGGAGCACGTAAAGGCCATCCGGGCGCGCGCAGGACGCCCTGGGTGCCTCTTTTACGTGCAGATCCGGCGGACCTCTAACATCGCTGCCCTCTACGCCATCGTGGAGCTCCTGCACATGCCGGGCATCACCATTGAGGCCTGGCGTGGCAAGCGCGGACCCGCGCAGTGCCACAGGTGCCAAGCATTCCGCCACTCATCTCACGGCTGCCACCGCCCGCTGGCCTGCGTCCGCTGCGGCGATCCTCACGCCGCAAAGGACTGCCCACGGCCGCGGGAGGACCTTCCAACCTGCGCCAACTGCGCGGGCCCGCATACCGCCAACCATGTCTCGTGCCCGGTGTTCCGAAGGGAGCTCCGGAACAAGAGGGCCGGGACAGTCGCCCGGACAACCGCCGCCCCCCGCCCTGCAGCGCCCGCTGCCACTGCTGAGCGCGCCGCACCGGCAGCGCCCGCCGTGCTGAGCGGCTCGGCAGACGCACCCGTGTCACGCCAAAAACGACGCAGAACCCGCCGGAGGAGGAAGAGGCCCTTAGCCCCCGCTTCCGCCGCCCCCACCGCCGCCAACACCACCACCGTGCCCTCCCAGAGCGACCTCCTGCAAGCTCTGGGAGTACTTCAGCAGTTGCTCGCCCCAACCGGGGCTGGAGTGGCTGCCAAGGGCCCCGCGCCCACCCAAGGACCCGCTCATCGTGATGGGCGGCGGAAGCAGCCACGTTAAGGAGGCCTCGCCTCGGGAACGTTTCCCCGTCGCCCCCTTCGGGGGCAACGAGAAGAACACCACGGAGCTACACCGCACTCTGCTCAGCAGAGATGCTGCTTTTTTGCGCATGATGGCATGAAAGCCATCCGTTTGTGCCTGTGCAAACATCTCTGAAACACTGCAGAAGCGGGGCAGACCCAACAGCACTCTAAAAGCATTATTATATTGGACGCGTAAGGCATCCAGCGCTTTTTTGGAGTAGTTGACCCATAGATTTTAGATCCCTTCCAAAATAATAACTGTCTAAACAAATGCTTTATATACTTGAACTATACACGGTAACTTTTATATCGTTCCGGGAATTTTCAGGTATAATTCGATGATTTATAATCAATATCAATTTAAAAAATATATATATTTATAAATTTGTGAACCAGGGCACATTTTTTTATAATCCTAAAGTTCACCCCTTTTTATGCGCAACTTTAAGCGGCCATTGAGTGCGTATGAATCACGGCCAAGTGGCAATGTTGCCATACCATAATTCGCGTCTACATAGATACATACTTATAATATCACTCTCGTGATACCAATATTTCTTTCCTACTTCTGTGGCCTTATGACCGACAAAACAACCTACGCCAATTAGTAGGTAAACAATTAACTTTAAACACTAAACATAACCCTATTAGTTAGGTTGTTATGGCGTAGTTAAAAGATTGAAATCAACGATATTTAAACTAATTTATAAATCGACACTTACGTTTTAAAGTTATTGGGAATACTTTGATAATTGTTCATAGGGGGGAGACGCCTTGACTCGCACACAGTCGAGCGCACGCCGAAATCCATTTTATCCATATATTGCAACTTTTCGAAGGCGTTTGTAATGCGTTGCTCTAAATCGAGAGCACTGGTAGGTCCATCCACGTAAACAATTGTTTATATTTAACTCCACAAAAAAGTCCTCCAGCTCGTCTATTGTGACTTGTGAGTGATTGTGACATGTGCCTGCGACAGCAAGCAAGATCAAACACTATATAACTGGGTCAGTCAGTAGGCTATCCCCCGAATATTCACGATTCCCGTGCAAAAACCCACTCGGGCATACTCGGGGGCGATTTCTTTACAGCACGTACGCTTATCTCTGTCTTATTGTTAGAATCATCTGTGATCTGTGTTACTAAAGTGCATTGTTGCCATTTTACTCAATTTGTATTACTTTTTTCTCGGATTTTAAATATTGTAATAAAACTACAATAGTGTGTCCGTTTTTTATTACTTAAGCACAAAAAATGTCCGAAATTAGTTTTATATGAAAATACGTGAACGACAATAAATTAAACTTATCTTTATCGGAAAAACAAAAACGTATAAGCCTAGCTTTGGTTCTGACTGACAACCTATAAAAAATGGGTTTTTTTTATAATATATTAACGTCTCATGGATACAAAAGCCCTTTTGAGGTAATACCTATTTAATTAATCTTCATTAGTGTTTTGATTTGTAATACTAGTGCCGGTGCTTTACAAATCTTCTCTGAAGTTCTTGACAGAATTTGCAGCAGCCTATTCTGAGGTAGAACACCCGGTTGCAGTAGGGCGTCTATAAAACTGCACCCAATGCAAGATGGGTTCTCACGTCCTCCTTCATTTTATTTTCTTGTTCTCCACATTGCTCACGTGCACCAGAAGGTTTTCTCCAAAATGCACCACTTCTTGCACAAAATCCTAGCAGAAAACAATGCAAAAACAACAAAATAAAACTACGAATGCGTTCGCCATAAATCCCGCCAAAAAACTCTCAAAAATTGGTCCAAATCTGTTAACATTTAAGAGGTGAAAATCGTTTACGCCGTTTGTATGAAAAGTGGCAGCTTTGCAATTGCATGCGTATTTAACAGAACAAGCGTTACCCCACGTTTTGTTATGATTTTTGTATGAAACTCAATATCTATATTCATAGTTAAATTTGTATGACAAGTTCAATTTTCTTTTTGAATTCAATACAAGTTCCTGAAGGATAGTTGTTCAGTTACATGAATTAAACCATTAAAATAAATTATTTTCTGTTATTTCAAAAAGACCTTATATAGGGGTGACTTTTAATTGGTTCTTGATAGCAAAGGATATGAATTTACTCGTGATTACAAACAACTTTCCCAAAAAACTATATGTCAAATATAAAAAAAAAAATTTGGTCCTCGATACATAACAAATTATCAAATCGGCAAAAATGTGTAAAGTACTTAGCAAATATTTTTTTTCATATTTGACATAATAATATAGTTTCATTGGGAAAGTTGTTTGTAATCACGAGTACATTCATATCCTTTGCTATCAAGAACTAATTAAAAGTCACCCTATATACAAGTTAATTTTTCAGGTCACATTCATAATCATTCTGGAGATCGTATCGACGATGATGTTCATGATCTACGTGGGAGAGTTCTCAAACATCATCCAGTATCAGTCGTTCAGATCCTTTGGGTACTATTGCAAGTTTTTGGAGCTCCAGGTGACTTTCTATCTCCTACGTGGACGCATGTTGATCGTTGATCATTTATTCGACGTTGTCACCGCTGGTTTTTATTTTGCGAAATTTTCTTGTACAGAGTGTGAGGAAAAAATGAACACATTTTTTAAGGCTAACCCGGGAGGCTCGATTTTCCATACAAAAGTAGTTCCGCTTTAATACAAAAACTACAAGCTGGATTGAATCCAAACTTTACGAATATATCGAGTAGACACATATCGATGTTTGTATTAGTTTTCGATGTACTAATAATCAAACTTTCAGTACAAAGCTAATTTAAGCCTTCGTTATGTTAAGTTTAAATTTACTGCGATGAAAACTAATTACAAACATCGATATGTGTCTACTTAATAATATATTCGCAAAGCTTGGGATTCAATCCGGCATGTAGTTTTTGTATTAAATCTCTTAAACTCGAGCCTCCCGGGACTTTTACTAATAAATTTTTTTTCCCCAATTTTGCTATAACAGCAAAAATATCTTTGGATTTCTCATAAAAATCGATCAGCTGTTTCGCCAACATTGTATGGAAAGTCCACATTTATTTTTGCGATTTTACCAAAGTTGTAGTTTCATCAGTAGAAGCCCCCCCCCACTCCCAACACAAAAAAGTGTCCTATTTTTTCTAACACCCTGTATAGAGTTCAGTGTACTTGCACTTGCGTGCTGTTGACCTTACAACATGTAATTAATTTTTTTTCCTGTTGTCTGTGGCTTCTTCTCATGAAACTGAACAACTTTCCTCAAGACACCCGTACAATCGGAGCAAAATAAATTGTACTTTTCGTTTCTGTACAAAATTAATGAAATCAATTTGTTCGGAGAGTCAAATGTTTAGTTTCAAGAGTAGAAACCACAGATAACGTGAATAAAATGAATAACATTTCACCCCTATATTTCTAAAAACTCATACAGAAGTTCAGATAGAACCCTTACGTAAATTCAATATGAAGCCAATCAAAACCACTCCAAACCAGTGCGTGCACTATACACGCACACATAGACATCAAAACCACTCCAAAATACTTGATAATAATATGTGCAAAGACATCGTCGAAGACAAACACACACACAGCACACTGATACCGCAACGTGTTAGAAAAAAATGGCTTCAAGTTAACAAGTTCGCAGCATTCTATATAAATACTTTTTTATCGAGTGAATCATCATGTCCCCACCGAGGGGCTCGAGCCCTACTCTCAATTAGGGCGATCGGGCCTTAGTCGACCACGCGGGCCCAGTGCGGGTTGGTCAACTTCATACACAACCTGCGAGTTTCTCCGCAAGCGTGTGCAGGTTTCTTCGCGGTGTTTTCCTTCACCGTAAGAGCGTTGGATAAACGTACATATAAAATGTAAATTAGAAATCACATTGGTACGTGGCAGGATTCGAACCACGACCTCCCGATCAGGAGGCGGCGTACTGACGCTCTTCGAGTGAATAGCTAGATGTTTTAAATGAGACATCATCAAAGATAGGCGCTTATTGAGGGGCTGTGCAGGACGTAATATGAAACATAATTTACCTATGCTATTACGTGCTATTACTATGTGTAGCAATGGGCAGGCAATATAAATCGTAACAGCGATAACCGATGTGGTCGAAAGGTTCCTGGCGGTATTATGGTATAGTGTTGGACGTCCCGCCGCCAAGAAGACAGATGATCTGGAAAGACTGGCAGGATATCGGTCGATGCATGTGACTATGAATGGAGAGACCTATGTTTAACATGTCCAACAATGGACGTTTTCAGCCTTAGATGATAATGACTGATGATGACGTACAGAAGTGATACTCGCATCCCCAGCCAAAATATCTTAGTCTGCACGAAACGACAAGTGGCACTCGAAGCGGTAGCGTGCGGCCGGTTTCTGTGATTGTCTGAAGTGAGAAAGATAAGATACTATGCTACCAAGTTTTTTTTGGACCTTTTTTTGGAGAGAGGCGGTGAATCCTAATGAATACCCTTACAGCCTTACGGCTAATCTGTGCCTACCCACTAAACACCGCCTGCTGTTGGCTTTAGCCCATGGTGCCTTGAAGCCTTCATCGGAGGTGACCCCACCCTGGGGAAGGGGGGCGCGTGCTACCAAGATATAGATACTTACTTATTTAGCTCAAGGTCACCCAAAGGGCAATGGAGCGTGCTATGCTCGGAGTTTCTCTGCGTGGTCGAATCAGAAACGAGGAGATCCGCAGGAGAACTAAAGTAACCGACATAGCTCACAGAATCGCTAAACTGAAGTGGCAGTGGGCAGGGCACATAGCTCGTAGAACAGATGGCCGATGGGGCAGTCAAGTTCTCGAGTGGCAACCGCACACCGGAAAACGTCGCGTAGGCAGGCCTCCCACGCGGTGGACCGACGACCTGGTGAAGATCGCGGGGAGCCAATGAATGCGGGCAGCACAGGATCGGTCGTCGTGGAAATCCTTAGGGGAGGCTTTTGTCCAGCATTGGACGATTTTTAGCTGATATGATGATGATGATGACTTATTTATGCTCCCTCCCGCACCTCGCCCTTTCCTTAGGTAACAGCTAAGTTAGCTGGTAGATCTATTAACTAATGTTTCAGGACTTCTTATCGAACAACCGCGTGTCTAAGAATCTGGTAAATCTGGTGAGCCGATACTCGCTGCACCTGTGGCAGGAATCGCGTGGCGTTCAGATCCCCTACTTCCTGGAGACGGCGCCACCCTGCTTCAAGATCAAAATCATGAGTGCCGCCTACATGCAACACTTGCTTATGGTGAGCGAGTGGTCTTAGTATTATGTGGTTGGTTTGAATCCACAATTGGTAAGCCCTCGACATCATCTTATCTGATGGTAAATGACAGGGATGCCGAAGATAGAAGCGTACTTACTAAGATTCCCCAACGCAATGTGGGAACTGACTACTTAGTTCACCTATAAAAGAACGGCTATCTTATCTTCAAGCCAGAATACATCAATACTTTATTGATGTCTGGCGGCAAGACTTATATAAATGGTGGTAGCTTTACAGGCGGGCTTATGAAATGCTCTACCACCAAAGCTAGATCACGCCGGGAATCGAACCCATGACCTCCTGTCTGGTGTGATGCTTATGGATTAATATTACGCCACGGTGGCGGTTAAAACTGTCATGGTTTCGGTTACGAAGTAACTAGTATCTCATCTGTGGTTTCGGTTACGAAGTAACTAGTATCTCGTCAGTGGTTTCGGTTACGAAGTAACTAGTATCTCATCTGTGGTTTCGGTCGTCTGTCGGTAAGACACAGATTTTTGTAGGATACTTGTTGGTAAACTTTTTATAGTGCGGCCGTCCAGAGAATGCTGATTTGACACTTCAAGCCAGCGGTAGAATGTAACATTCGATGAGTATTCGAAATTTTAAACAAATCAATCTTTAGTTTCTAAGCTTGAAAAACATTTAAAAAACATTTTTTTGTACTTAATAATAGTAACAGAACACATATTTAGTTTTATGTTTGCATTAAGGACAACAGAACGTGAATTTTGTAATTATATAAAACGTTTGTGAAAAGTTTACGTTCTATAGTCATTTCTTCTTAATAATAGTGATGTTACCACATGTAACTATTGATAACGTACTTGTAACCTATAAATTTGTTAAAAATATTATGAATTAATTACCAATTAAACAAATAATTCTTGATGCGTCAATCAACCAACCATAAAAGTTTCAGGCATAAAAGTAATATGTTTAAGTAATAACAATAGTATATTGCACAACAAGAGCATAAAACAAGCCATTTTACCCGAGATCATTTAGCAAACCGACCCGGTACGGCGAGGGTGGATAGTCACGTCGAGGGTAAAATGAGTTTCATGCTCGAGTTTTACACTGCTTTTCACTTCGATTGCAAGTAAATAATAAATATTCAACCACAATACAACAAACTTGGCTAATTTTGACGAATAATTAATTTCCCGCCACACAATTTTTCTTACTTTCCACCCCCGTCACTTCATCCATTACCAACCCTAAAATCGACGGTCCACAAATTTAGAAATATATTATTCCACTATTTTGGAAATAGCTATTTTATTTCGTTATATGTTACATCTACGTGACATGATAGGTACATAGTATTTATTTACTATGAATGTCTATGGGCACATCACTACTTACGTCAAACTAGCATATGTCAAATCAGGATTCTCTGGACGGCCGCAGTATAGTGACATGTTTGAATACAGAACATGAAACATATCTATGGTATAAAAATGGACTTATACCTTACGGGATCTCTTCCAGTCAACCTAATAATAACATTTGGATTTAAAACAAAGAAAAAAGGTAAAAGCAAAAGTTACAAACACGACTTTACATATACAGTGTAATTTTAAAACTATTTGTAGTTTAAAAAACTTATGGGACATAATGCGACTCACATAATAATAATACTTATAAATATAATAAAATGATAATACTTATTTAGACAGTAATAAATACAATAAATTTTATATAAAAAATACATAAGTATACGAGCTCAGGATTAAAAGATGCCTTGAAGGTGGCTAAGGAAAGACTTAACCTAAAATCGACCAGGAGAGCGTTCCAGAGACGCGCGGCTTGAACAGAAAATGACTTTGTGAAGGTATCCGTGTTCTGGGAGGGGATCGCGAGGGTATAGTTTAGTTTTTGCTGGAGCGCAACCTGGAGTCCGCAGAGGTACGGAAGTTAAATCTCTCTCGGAAAAACGAGGAGCAGCAGGGTTGTACAAAACCTTATGAAGAAGAGCTAAAGACGATATAGGAGTCCCTACGTTAGCGGACGAACAGCCAATTTAGCCTCACACAATATTCCAAGATGTGGTCGTAATTTCGAAGGTCCAAACTGTATCAGATGCATAAATTTTGCAGACGCTCCAGCTTTAGGAGCAACTTTACCTTAGACTGTGACAATGGGGTCTAAGTAGGCAACGTCACCGTAATCTAGAAGTGGTGGGAGAGCAAGCAAGAGTTTTGTTTTGAATGGTAGAAAATTCTGCAGGCGTTTTAAACTGTGAAAGGAGGCACATCTTTCTACTCACTTCATTAATGTGTGCAGTCCAAGACAAGGTTTGGTCCATGATGATGCCAAGATTCTTAACGGTGGAGGATCATGTTATTGATGTTATTAAACACAAGATGTGGCATCATCGTATTATGGAACTTTGAAATGAAGTAAGGGCTACCAATGACGATGGCCTGTATCTTGGCTGCATTTATAACAAGCCCAAAGTTATTAGACCATTCCCCAATGGTACAGAGATCGGCATTTGCCACAGCATCGGCCTAAGAAATGTTAAAAAGAGAAGCTGCGGTGTATATCTGCAGGTCATCCGCATACAAATGAAGTGAAAAACGCAGAGAATTGGAAATCCTGTTTATAAAAATAGAGAAGAGAATAGAAGAAGGTACCCAGAACTAAGGGAACACCAGTCAGATACTCGATCATAGATTTTGACCGATTGGAAGCGGTTAAAGAGATAAGATTTGAACCAGGAGAGGTCTGTTGGGGATAGGTTAAGAGATTCGAGGATACTGAGAAGAATATCGAAATCTACAGTGTTGAGCGCACTGCTGAAGTTCGGGACAATAAGAAGTGTTAGCTCCTTTCTTTCTATGTTTAACCGGATGTCGTTGGTGATTTTGACAAGAGTTGTCACGGTACTATGTCTCGAGCGAAAATCGGATTGTAAATCTGACAGCAGACCGTTATCACGTAAATGATGAGCCAGTCGCTGATGCACCAGATGCTGAAATACCTTGGACAACACTGGGAGAATCGATATTGCACGGGAGTCGGATAAGGAAGAATATAATGACATAATTTACTCATTAGCATATACTGTTATAGTTCCCGAGGGATCTGGGGAAAACTCATTTCTACGCTCGCGCATTTCGGCGTCGCAATGGAGCAACGCATTAAAGTGTTTTTTTTTGTATAGTATTCGTTGAAGGGGTGGGAAGTGACATACACTGCTAATCAGAATATCGTTCCTTAGGGATCTGGAGAAAACTCATGTTGCGGCTCCCGCACCTCTCTCCCTCAAAGACAGTCATAAAAACTATGTACACGCGGACGGAGCCGCGGGCAAAAGCTAGTACAATATGTGGAATTGCAAGCCGAATAAATGTAAACAGGAGTGCAATACGACGTGACATTTGCGTTGTCCAGAAACTTAAAATAAATCATTCACTTATTATTAAATGGACAGTACTACTCAGTTGTCTGAATAAATAATGATTAATAATAGTCTCAACTTTGTTTTAGCACCCTTCTTTCAAAGACTGCGAACCAGCGTTCCTTCGGCAATTGGTTGGATGTTTGACGCTGTTTAGATATAACACCGGTTAGTAAATCATGACAAAAGTAAACACAGCAATTAGGTGTACAGGATAACCGTTTGAGACACGTGTAGCTGAGGTCAAAACGATCATTTTGACCCGCAGTTCTTAAAAATATTTCCCTTAGGAGTTAAAACGTAATGACATTATCTTTGTATGAACATTACATTTTTTTCTGAAACCTGTTGTGTATTTAATGGAAGGAGTGTCTGAGCCGATTCTTAGTACACTTGGTGTAAAAAATACAAAACATTTTCAAAACATAAGTACTTACCAAGTTTGGACTCCTCTACATACGGTACGGCTGAATTATTATTTATTTTAAATTAACCTCATAAGACAGCCCTTAAGCACAGTATATACATGTATATATATTAGTACTAACCTTAAAGGTCCTCAGGAGGCTCGAGTTTTCATACAAACGTAGTTCCGCTGTAATACATAAACTACATGCCGGATTGAATCCAGACTTTTCGAATCTATTAAGTAGACACATATCGATGTTTGTAATTAATTTTTATCGTAGTAAATTTAAACATAACTACACGAGGGCTTAATTAGTTTTATACTGAAAGTTAGAAACTGCTCCTATTTTTATCCGTTTTATATTAGTAAGTACATCGAAAACTTACTATAATATACAAACATCGATATGTGTCTACTCAATATATTTGCGAAGTTTTTGTATTAAAAATGTAAGGCTGTAGAGATGTCCTCATACAAGTCTCTACCTTGTCGTCGGAGTGTTCCGTGGTCGGCGTGTATACCTGTATGACCTTCATCGAATACCGTTTGGTGATTCTGAGTATATGGTATGCTACCGTTGTCGAAACGCTCACGATATGGACCACATTGTTAATGAGGAACTTGTAAAAGAGAAACCAGTTGATCGCCCTTCCGGAAATAGAGCAGGTTTCCGTATTTAAGGATCATGGTGACCTCTCCCTCTCTTCGGACTTCACATAAACCTACGATATCCAACCGTAACCTGCTCAATACTTCTTCGAGTTCTGTAAGCTTGTCGTCAGTCCGCAGTGTACTCGTGTTGTAAGTTGCCAGGGCCAAACGTCGTTGGGTTTGGTAGCCTGGAATCTGCCGGGGATTCTACGCTCCCCCCGCCCCGCCGTTACCATGACTGCTACCGGAGCGAGGAATAGCAGGGCCTAGGGGCCGTTTTCTGGGTGTGGTATTCATAGGGGGGTTTTTCCGTAATCGCCACGCTTGGCAGGCGGGTTGGCTATCGCAGTGTGGTTGTAGGTGTATTGCAATGCACGGAAAGGACGCTGCTGCCCATCGTCCGGTTTTAAGTCTCTTAGTCGACTTTTACGATCCCCATTGGAAGAGATGGTATGGTCTTATTCTTAGCCAGAAGTCATACGTCATAATCAGCTCTACAGCTTTACATAGCACCAGGACTCATTACACCGTTGTTATGGGGGACTTCAATGCGAAACTGGGTAAAAGAAACGATGGTAAGCTGAGAGTGGGGCAATTTGGATACGGAGTAAGATATGCACGTGGTCAGATGCTGGCCGACTTTATGGAGAAAGATAGCCTCTTTATGATGAATTCCTTCTTCAAAAAGTCAAAACAGAGGAAGTGCATATGGTTTCATCCCAATGGCATAACTAAGAACGAGATTGACTAATATTGACGACAAGGAAGCAAATATTCAATGATGTCTCTGTGATCAATTCAGTCAAAACAGGAAGCGTTCATCGGATGGTAAGAGGCACATTGAATCTAAAGAGCAAGCTAGAAAGATGTCGACTGATGAAGTCTACGCTCCGACCAGCGCCCGTCCAGCTCCAAAACCCCGAAAGTTTTCAGCTCATGTTGCACAATCGCTTCGAATGTCTAGGAGGCATGACAGATTGGTGGATATTGTCCCAACGGTCGGGTCTAAGATTTTTTAAACCTGCCGTTCAAGCAGAAACAAAAAAATCTTTGACTTTACCAGCAACCTCATGGAAGAAGAAATGTTTGTAAGAAAACGCCACCATGTCGGTTCGCCTTCAGGATCAAAACTCGGAACCTATCCAGCTGCAGCGAGGGGTGAAACAGGGAGACGTTATATCTCCGAAACTGTTCACCGCCATCCTGGAAGATGTTGTTAAGCTTGTGGACTGGGGTGGACTCGGCATCAATATCAACGGCGAGTACATCACCCACACTCGATACGCTGACCATATCGTGGTTAGGTCTGAAACATGGCTGAAACTAAGGAAGGTTTAGGCACAATGCTCGATGGCCTCAGTAGAGCCTCTCAACAAGTAGGTCTTAGGATGAACATAGACAAGACGAAAATTATGTCAAACGTCCGTGTCATACCTACTCCTCTGAAAGTTGGAGGCTCTACATTTGTCGAATATGTGTACCTGGGACAAATAGTCCATTTAGATAGGTCCATCAATCGTCGAATGCAGCTCGGCTGTGCTGCGTTCGGGAAGCTTCGCAATATCTTCACGTCCCAAATACCGAGTGTTTTAAGACCAAGGTCTTAGACCAGTGTGTGTTGCCAGTGATGACATAGTACGGAACTGAGTCATGGTTGCTTAATATGGGCCTCATAAGATGGCTCAAGGTCACCCAAAGGGTAATGGAGTGTGCCATGCTAGGAGTTTCTCTGCGTGATCGAATCAGAAACGAAGAGATCCATAGGAGAACCAAGTAACAGACAAAACTCTCAGAATTGCTACACTGGGCGGGATACATAGCTCGTAGCGTAGAATAGGTAGCGTAGGCAGGCCTTCCACTCGGTAGACCGATGACAAATGAAAGAACAGATGAAATCAATGGGGGAGGCTTTTGACAAGCAGTCTTTCGGCTGATATGATAATGATGATGATGAGCTATCCCTCGCGAGCCACGTAATTGAGATAAAAGATAATCCATGTCCTTTTCCATACCAACGTGCATGCCACTTAATTTGAGCAAGATTGCTTGAAGCGTTGAGGCGTGAAAGGGGTACAAATAAAGAAGCAGCTACCCCACGGGAACCACTTAAGTAATCGGGATAAAATCCTCTTTCCGTCTCTATGCCACAGGCTATATGTGTGCCAAATTTCGTTAAGATTGGATGAGGCATTGAAGCGTGAAGACATAAAAAACCAACACATTTTCACATTTGAAATATTCGTAAGGACTCCTTACTAAGGTTTAAGGATAAGTAGGTATGCTTTAAATAAATAACCGAAGTCTTGCAGTAGGAAATCCGTCAAATCACTAACAATAATCTAGGCAAGCTAAAGAACGTCTTTAGAAAAATAGTGTTTTTATTTCAGATCTGTTTGTGGTGAGAGAAGGAGAAATAACTGACTCCATGTATCTGATTCACAATGGGCGGGTGGTGGAAATCGATGAAGATATGGATGATGAAACCAATGAGTTTACACCCGGCAGCCATTTTGGACAAGTACGTGTGTCTCGTGTTTTATTTTTTTTATTAAAAAGACGGAAAAGATGGACCTTGCTTGATATATGAACGTAGCTGCTCGTATTTCCCACAAGAAAATTAAATATAACTCTGGTAAATATAACTTAAGGTAACTGGTAGAAGTTGGTAGGTAAAAGGCTGCAGAAAAAAAAATGTTTACGAATTTATACATAATATACTTATACAAATAAATAAAATACAAATCAAAACAAATAAAAACTGTATAAATAAAAATAAATATAAAACGGTAATTCAATAGTAATTAAGAAATAACTACAAGTTATATATACGTAATACTTACATGTAATATACATATTATATTAAATAATAACCACAGAAATAAAAAAAATATATATTCAGTAATTACACAGCGTACAGTAGTGATCCCTTAGTCTTTTCTTGTAAATAAACTGGGACTCAGATGTACGTATAGTTGGTTCCACAATCGAACCGAGTGAGCCTTAAAAGATATGTTACGTATTTAGGAATAGGTATTTCTATTGTCTAAAATTGTAGTCTTCGTTGTGTACAGTTATGTATTTATTTTATTGTTAGGTATTTAGCAATAAATATTTATATGGTGTAAAATTGTAGTCTTCGTTGTGTACAATTATGTATTTATTTTATTGTTAGGTATTTAGCAATAAATATTTATATTGTGTAAAATTGTAGTCTATGTTATGTACACGTCTTCTGCCATTCTTTCGTCTCTTTCTTTTTCCAAGGTCTGCTGTAAGAAATTTCTTGTAGAAATAAGCTGTACCTTTTTATCTTGTTTTATATATTTTTTTCCCTTTTCTGTGCACAGAAAATTTTAAATAAACATGGAAATTATTATAGTAGTGGGTGGTTATTACATTAATACATATTAGTCCGATCATGACGTTGGGCATACCTGGTTCCTGGTACCTACGAACATTTCAACTGCACTCCCCACTTTAATAATTACAGGCTAATTTGCTCCTTTCTTTTACAGATACAAGGTCTCATACGTGACACTCCATTCAATTACTCCTACAAAACGACCAGTAAAGCTGAGGTGCTCACACTCAGCCTTGACAATTGGGAACATCTATTGCAGCATTTTCCAAACAGTCGATATTCAATATTCAAGCACTATCCAAACCATCCATACGCCAGACATCCTAAGGACGCACCGAAAAAGCAGCAAAAAGACAACCCAAAAGATGATATAAAAAGGCAAATGATGGCGAGACGTAAAACAGAGCACGAGTTAAAAGCTCTGCCTGTACCTCTGCAGCAAAGAAATCTGTCACCGTCAGAGTCTCAAACTTATGTGCCGTTTTATACGCCACCTACTAAGAGCTCAACAGGTACGGGTCCTAAATCCAATCTATCGGCTCCGAAATCAACTGCTGATGGTGCTGTTGGCACAGTGACGTCAGAGGTTTCTTCTCCTGGCAAGATGGCTCCACTCCCTGCCTCGGTTACTGGCAAGAAAAATGTTGAAGCTACTTCTTCTCCTAGCAAGATATCTCCGATCCCTACTTCGGTTACTGGCAAGGAAACGTCGCAGACTACTTCTGCTCCTAACAAGATAGCTCCACTCCCTGCTTTGCTTACTGCCAAGGATAAGTCGGAGGTCACTTCTGCTCCTAGCAAGATAGCACCGCTCTCAACTTCATTTACCGGTCAGAAAGCGCCAGGTGCTACTAATGCTTCTGGGAAGAAAACAACAAGCCCTGCTTTAGTTACTGACAAAAAAGCTCTTGGGGCTAGGTCTGATACTGACAAGATAGCACAGTTGCCTGCTTCAATTGCTGCAAAGACTCCGAAAGAATCTGGAGCCATGCCTCCTGTTCTAATGGCTGGGGTTGCGGGCGGTATTACAGGGACAGCAATGGCTGTGTCCTTAGCACCTTCAGGTGTTTCGGCAGCTGGAACCATACCTACAGCACTTTTGAGCAGTGAAGCAAACCCAGATAAAATACCAGATTTTGAAATAAAGAAATCAAATGAAGCTTTGATTTCAAAATCAGAAGTACAAGAAAGCACCATTGGACAAGAAAAAACTTCTTCAGCAGGTGAAGCAATAATACTGAGACCTACAGCTGTAATAGGAAAGTTACAGGAAGAACCCCTTAAGAAAATGTATAGAGAAGAAACAACTGCTGCGTTATCTGATAGTAAAGAACCCATTACATCGACAACAGAATCATGTGGAGAAAAAGAAACAGATTTTGGAGATAAAAGACAACCTGTGCCACCTCCAACAACAGAAATATTAAAAAAAGAACCATCTGATCAGAATGAAGACTCATTGTTACCTGATCGTGGAATAACAACAACTGAAATATTAGGATCGATCAAAAAATTGCCCTATCCATCTGATGAAACACAAACCGATCAAGGTGATAACGTCACCAAAAAAACAACAAAAATATATCATGAAACGAATCATTCTATGATACGGTTATTAGAGAAAAATTCTAACACTACTTTCGTTTCTGAATTAGTTTTGCCATCAAAAACAGCATTAGAAAGGAAATCAAAAGCAATACCAGTTCTTGAAGGCGATGGAATAGGAGAAATTCCAAATATTGAAGCCAAAACCTCAGTTAATAAGGTTATGGACAAAGTTGTCCCAAGCCAACCTACAAACCCAGGACAATCCAAAACTCCTGATGAAACGAGCATTTCGCCATTACACACTAGGTCTAAGAAATTAGCAGACGAAAAAGAAATCAGCCAAGGAGTACTCAGTCCCATAGCTAAGGAACTTACACCTGCAAGTACAAGTAGGCAAAGTCATATGAGGCCTGAAATAAGTAGTCTTAAAGATGAGGAAAGTGTTCCATATTTTGAATACGATACTGATTATGATAATGACAAAATGAAAGAAAAAAAATCCATGACCGAGGAACATGAAGAGGAACCAACTTCATTCATGCAAAGGATGAGTCTACATGCCAAGAGACTTATGAGCAGACCTTCAGTATTCCAACAGAAGGACAGTGATAAAAAGGACGAATCAATGCTTGATAAAGATATTGAAGCAACTTCAGCTCTTTTGCAAAAATATGAAGAAAAATCTAAAAAATTAAGGGCACCAGAAGAAAATGTTAAAGGAAAATCTCTACTAGACCAATACATGGAAAAACGTAATGCCGAGCTAGCTGAGAAACTCGCTCTGACTCAAAAAGAAGAAAGCAAAGAAGAAGAACTAGAAGAAGAATTCTTAAGAGCACCCAGACGTTCAATCGTCATTTTTGGTAATGATGAGGGTCCCCCAGTGAGAACCATTCCTGTAGAACTAACAGATGATGATGAAACAGAAAAAATATTAAGAGCACCAAGACGCTCAGTTGTGGCTTTTGATAACGAGGGTAAATCACTGTTAAGAGACTTATCTCTACAAGAAACTAACGACGAGACTGATGTTGATGAACTTGATAAAATGCGAACTCCATCTATATACGAAGAATTAAATGAAAATAAAGAGTCTATAAATAATACTACCACAGCTGTACTTACTTCAGTATTTGAAAAAAAAACATCTGATGAGAACGAAGACCCACTGTTACCTGATCGTGGAATCACAATAACTACAATATTTCCTTCTCTCAAAGAACCAGCCTCTTCACCCGATGAACCCCAGACGGTGCAAGTTTCCGATCAAACTGATGACGACACCAAAAAAGCCACAGAAATATCTGATGAACCTGATCTTTCCATGATACGGTTATTAGAGGAAGTTTCTGATGCTACTTTTGTTTCAGAAATGTTATCGCTATCAAAAACATCAACAAAAAATAAGCCCGTAGCAATATCAGTTCTCAAAGACAATACAGTAAATAAAGAGAAAACTGCAGAAATTCCAAATGTTGAAGCGACATCCTCGGTTACCAAGGTTATGGACGAAGTTTTGGTAAGCCAACCTATGAACCCAGAATCCAAAACTCCTGATGAAACGAGCATTTGGCCATTACACACTAGGTCTGAGAAACTAGCAGAGGAAAAGGAAATCGTCCAAGGAGTACTCAGTCCCACAGTTGAAGAGATACCAGCTGCAAGCACAAGTAGAAAAAGTCATTTGACATCTGAAAGAAGTAGTCTGAAAGATGAGGAAAGTGTTCCATATTTTGATTACGATACTGATAATGATAATGACAAAATGAAAGAAAAAACATCCATGACCGAGGAATATGAAGAGGCGCCAACTTCATTCATGCAAAGGGTGAGTCTACATGCCAAGAGACTTATGAGCAGACCTTCAGTATTTCAACAGAAGGACAATGATAATAAGGACGAATCAATGCTTGATAAAGATATTGAAGCAACTTCAGCTCTTATACAAAAATATGAAGAAAAATCTAAAAAATTAAGGGCACCAGAAGAAAATGTTGAAGGAAAATCTCTACTAGACCAATACATGGAAAAACGTAAGCTAGCTGAGAAACTCGCTGCGACTCAAAAAGAAAAAAGCAAAGAGGAAGAACTAGAAGAAGAATTCTTAAGAGCACCCAGACCTTCAACCGTCATTTTTGGTAATGATGAGGATCCCCCAGTGAGAACCATTCCTGTAGACCGAACAGATAATGATGAAACAGAAAAAATATTACGAGCACCAAGACGCTCAGTTGTGATTTTTGATAACGAGGGTAAATCACTGTTACGAGCCTTTCCTCTACAAGAAGCTAATGACGACACTGATGGAGATGAACTAGATAAAAAGCGAACTTCATATACATACGAAGAATTAAATAAAAATAGTGAGTCCACAAATAATGCTTCCACAGCTATGGTGACTTCTGAAATTGGAAACCTTCCAGATAAACTCATTGATCATTCTTTGGTCGTCGGTGATCAAAATAGAAAAGGGCAAGATGATGCTAGTTTAAAAGAAATAACATCGGAACGTACAGAATTACCAATCTTTATAGAAGATAAATCTGAAGATAAAAATATTGAAATTCAACCTATTCCTAAATCCACTGATGATGCAAAAGGCGTAACAAATGTTGCAGACGAAAATATGAACTCCACGTATGCTCCCGAATCGTCAATTATTCCAGGTTCATCGAGTCTTAAAAAGCAAATAGTTAAACCTTCTCTATTTGCATCACTTTACCGTAAAAAGAAGCCTGTCGCAAATAAAAAACTTGAAGATGCACAAACAAGCTCAGCAACGCCTAAAATCTCAGATGATAATGATGAAAATGAAGATTATGAAACTAAACTGATCGACGATGATGACTGGCGTTCTGAAAAACGGATGACCCGCGTGCGATACGCCGGTGAAAGAGATGACCAGCCTTTCCTTTTTGATGATGATTATGATGATGATTTAGAAGAGGGTCCATTGAATCCGTTGCCGCCGCACCAGACATACCATGACAGCCTGACCGAAGATATGACAGAAGATGATAAAAAGTTAATCATGATGGACAGTGACGTTGATCCGTCATTTGGACTCGGCGATGACGAGAAGAAAAGGACTACTTAAGCCTATAATTATTGAGTTTCTATAATGTTAGTTTCTTTGATTAAATAAATTAAAAGAGCCTGCTTTTATTTATTCAAAACAAAAAGGATCAAGTAAAAGATTTTTGTGGTATTATTCAAGGAGACGAGGGGAGAAATACCCCGCGGGTGAGGGAAATTGTTTTTTATGTAATCACTTATTAGTACAATATATAACAGCAGTTTTAATAAGTTTTGCCGCGAAAATATCTAGATATTGAATGTACAAAATGTGAATGTTGTGGTGTTCCACTAATGCAATTGAATAACTTTTCCTCCAAAACTGCTCAAATTGCCAAAAAATGAAGACTCACGATTTGTACAGATAAATCCATAAAAAAACCGGTGAACCGCACACAAAGGGTTCCGTACCATCATACTAGATGGCCTAGTGCAAAGGGTTCCGTACCATCCTACTATATAGTGCTAGTTTCTTAACGTTTATAAAAAAATTGGTTGTCTGTAAAGTCTGTTTATGGACGATAGTTTAAAGTGATAACGTCATAACGTAACGGGACCATGAGCGTAACGAGACAATGAGTCATCCCTTTTCGTGCGTGCAGGTGGTGGCCATCGATTTATTAGAAAAAAAACTTTTGTACGGAGACCCCCATATTTTTTCACTTTTTCTAATTTTTAGTATTCGTTGTTATAGGGGCAATAGAAATACATCATCTGTGAATATTTCAACTGTATAGCTATCACGGTTCATGAAATACAGCCTGGTAACAGACGCACAGACAGACGGACGGACAGCGGAGTCTTAGTAATAGAGTCCCGTTTTTACCCTTTGGGTACGGAACCCTAAACATTTGATATCGGCAATACGCCCGAAGCAATTGTCGCGTTACGCCCGAAGCAATTGTCGCGTCACGCCAGTGCGATGTCATTGTCGCGTTACGCCAGTGTGACGTCATTATCGCATTACGTCTGAGCCGAGCGTGCAAGCGGCAGTTGTACTTGTACTTTTACAAGTACTTGGACGGGCTCTCGCGAGTCGGGCCGCCACCGTGTGTCTTGTGTAGGTATAGGTACCTCGAGGTAGGTAGGTAGGTAATCATTATGATTGTGTGGCCGAACCGTCCTAAGTGGAAGATGGTGGAAGTCTATGTATGTGTTAGGTATGTAGGTAATAAAAAATATTAAAGAACAGATCTAATAAAAGTTTAGATTCAGACATTTTTTAAGGAGTTGAACTTTTTACAAATATAACTGCACGTCTTAGGTAAGTCCACTATCACTCTTAAACTAAGAAAGCCTACTTAGCCGTGATAATTTTTCTTGTTATTTCATTATGTGTCCTACTATTCCAAATCATGTTCAGATTTCCTGAAATAGCGGTTTCGAAACTGTAACAAAAATAAGCACTTAAAAACTTAATATTTCTTAAACTAATCATTTATTGACGGGCATGGCGAAACTAAAAGGTTCTTAAGTTTGACTACAAAACCTTAAAAATCACCGACGACTTACCGATAAAAACAACTTAGTTAGGTAAATTTTAACCGCCTCCGTGCCGTAATGGTTAGTCCATTCTCTGCACACCAGGAGGTCAAGGATCGATTCCCGGGGGGGTTAACTTTGTAAGAGTTGGTTTGGTTGGTGGTAGGGTATTTTCTTAGCCCGTCTGGCTAGCTATCACCATCTTATCTAAGTCTTGCCGCCAAACATCAGTGTTAACAGCATTGATGTGTTCCGGCTTGAAGATAAGATAGCCAGATCCCAATTGCGTTGGGGTATCTTGGTAAGCCCGCTTCTATCTTCACCATCGTCACTTACCATCAGGTGAGATGATCCTAAGTAAGGGCTTATCAATTTTGGATTAAAAAAATACTATCGGGTCGCAATCATCAGTACGCGTCAATCAGGATTTACCTAGTGAGTACCACGCATATTTTTTTATAACCAAACAAAAATGAAAGCTAACTTATAATTCGTTTTAAGCTGGCGCACCTTCTAAGTCCGATCAACTAGTACGAATGTTACTTGAACTAATCAAATTAATAAAAACCATCACTTGTTAACCTTTTATTTTCATTTTCATGAATCAACCCTAGCGCTAAAACGCCGTACAGTCGCCGCCGCGATTCGCGCGCCGCCCTTGTACGCAGTTATGACCGCTAAGTCGAGCGCCTGAATACCCATGTTTCCGTGTATTGTCTGACAGTGGGAACGAGTAGGTTAATAATGCTTAGGTATTTTCGTTTTTTAAGGAAGTGCAGTATCTGTTACGAAATAACTAGTATCTCATCTGTGGTGCGGCCGTCTAGAGAATGCTGATTTGAACCTTTTAACCTGCGATAGAATGTAACATTGTAATAATTTTCGAAATTAATCAATCTTTTGTTTCTAAGCTTAACTTGTTGACGAAAAAAAACATTTTTTATACTAATACATACTTTAGTTTTATGTTAACCTATGAGGACAACATACTCATTATTATATCAGCTCATATACTACCCACCGAGGGGCTCGAGCCTACCCTGAATCAGGGCGAACTCATATTCATATTCAATTTATTCATAATATTTTCAAATATTACATGTCAAAGTGTGCTAGAGTAATTATTATAATAAAAATAAACACAACAAAATAATAAGATTTAATAATATTTAAAATAATAATAATGGAGTCACAAATGTCACAGAAAATAAAATAATCAAATTGTATTTACTAGTAAGTACTTTAAGTCGATTTATAATTAACAAACTCTGTATAGCTATAGAAAGCGTGCTCGAGTAGCCAGCGTTTAAGTCTACTCTTAAAACAGCTAAGAAAAGGGGCTGCGATGACGCGCTCGGGTAGATTGTTGTAGACGGTAGGGCCCATCACGTGGACGAGCTTGTCCGATTTAGCGAGCCGCCGCGGCACGGGCAGGAGTTTAGTCATGTTGCGAAGATTACGCCCATGAACATCGCCCGGTCGTCTATAGTCATGGAGGTGACTATATACGTAAATGGCAACCTGAAGAATTAATACTGACGGCAAGGTCAGAATTCTAAGATCTACAAACAACGGCTTCGCGGGAGTATCTTGTAGCACTTGTACAATCGCTCGCACAGCTCTTTTCTGCATGCGGAAGGCGCGCTCGCAGTCGGCGGCGCGCCCCCATAGCTCAGCACCGTATTGTAGAAGCGAATGAACAGTGGCGAAGTAACATGAGCGAGCCGCCTTCCGAGGCACAACCCTTGCAAGTCGACGCAGCGTGAAGCATGCACTTCCCAGCTTCCCACACAGCTTGTCAATGTGGGATGCCCATGTAAGGCCGCGATCGAGCTCGAAACCAAGGAAGCTGGTCGCCTCAACCTGCTCTATCTTAGTTCCTCCCGCGAGAACCGTCATTTTTTTCGGTAATTTTCCTCCGAGAAAAAAGTGTAAGTGCGTCTTCTTCAGGTTCCGAGCCAAACCATTCAGCGCAAACCATCTATGCCACTGGCCAGCGGCAACATTAAGAATATATTCTAGCTCGTCAAGGACCGGCGCACTCACAAATCAGGCGACATCGTCGGCATACATGTATATGTCGCTAGCCGAAACACATTGGGGCAGATCATTGAGCAGTATGGAGAAAAGTATATTAAAGACTGATGATCCCTGAGCAACTCTCATTGTCGTTGTCAGAGGATCCGAATGCACCTGTCCCGTCTCCCACTACTATCTGCAATCTGTCACGCAAGATATCGCTAAGAAAATTTAACGCGCTGCCTCCGATACCATAGTACCGCAATTTTTGTTCAAGTATGAAGTGATCACTGATCAGCAACGTCGAACGCCTTCAAAAGATCGCAGCATAATGAACATAAACAGCATGTGCATTTTGTAATTATATGAAACGTTAGTGAAACAGTTACGTTCTGTGGTCATTTCTTTTTAACAATAGGTATGTTACCACATCTAACCACTAATAACGTATTTGTAACGTATATATTTGTTAAAAATATTAGGCATCTCACTCGGTGGACCGATGACCTGGTGAAGGTCGCGGGAAGCTGCTGGATGCGGGTAGCGTAGAACCGGTCGTCGTGGAAATCCTTGGGGAGGCCTATGTCCAGCAGTGGACGTCCTTCGGCTGATATAATGAATTCATTACCACACAAACAATTATTTCTTGATGTCAAATCAACCAACCATAAAAGTTTCAAGCATAAAATTGATATGTTTAAGTACCTCATGCCTGCCTGAAAGAAATTGCTACCTAGCAATAAGTCCACCTATTGTATGGGCTTACTTCTATTGTTTATTTCTTTTTTTATGTTGTGATGCAATAAAGAATATTGTATTGTATTCTAGATTGTACAACAAGAGCATAAAACAAGCCATCTTACCCGAGACGTCCATTTAGTCACTCGAGCCGGTACTTCGAGGGTGGATAGTCACGTCGAGGGTAAAATGGGTTTTATGCTAGAGTTTTACATTCTGCTTTTCACTTCGATTGCAAGCGAATAATAAATATTCAACCGCAATACGACAAATTTGGCTAATTTTGACAAATAATTAGTTTCCCGCCACACAATTTTTCTTATTTTCCACCCCCCCTTCACCCATTATTACCACTCCTAAAATCGACGTTCCACTAAGTACACTTTAGCCTCGGGTTTGGAACACAATTTAACAATGGCTATTTTATTTCGTTATATATTACATCTACATGATAGGTAGGTACATAATATTTACTATGGGTGTTTTTGGGCACATCACTAGTTACGTCAAACTACCAAATGTCAAATCAGCATTCCGTTCCAGTATAATCAGTCAGTTAGTTCTACGTTTTCAAAGTATCTGTACTCTGTTATCATAGTCCAAAACAATGGAGAAAGAGTTGGACCGTGTAATCGACGAAATAATGTCGACTCCGAACGTAACTGGTTGCCTCATAGCCGACCACCAAGGCCTCTGTTTGGCCGCCCAAGGCACAGCGCACGTTGACTCAGCTGGGATCGTCGTTGCTGTTTCGGAGCAAGCCTGCAAGATTCAGCCTAACTTGAGGCCTCCCACGGTCGGCTTAGAGACTGATAAGAAGCAGTGTCTGATACAGAGGCATGGAACTATCACCGGGGCGATTTTTAAGCAGAAAATCTAGGTAAGGTAAGGTTTCTTTGTTGCTTAGCTATAGTATGAGGAACCATTAAAGACAGGTCCTTGTCTGTCCTTATGGCTGATCTCTGACTACTCCTTACTTCTTTGACTGTGTGGATCCTGAGTATCCCGACCTACAAGGTTCATGAGAACGGAGTGTATTTATTTTAGTACCCTGTTCTGACCTCAGATTAATGAATTTAATTAGGAATGAGGCTTGTTCAAGTAGTCATCTCTTTATTATCTCTAGTCCCTCAAGTTCTAGGCTTACCGCCTAACATCAATGTTAACAGCATTGATGTGTTACGGCTTGAAAGTAAGATAGCTAGTTCCCCATTGCATTGGGGAATCTTGGTAAGCTCACTTCCATTTATGACATCATCAGGTGAGATGATGTCAAGGGCTCATCAATTGAGATTTTTTTTTAAGTACTTCTAACATGCTGTCAACATTGATGCTTTATTTTTATCCACAATTGGTCAGCCCTTGATATCATCTCACCTGATGGTAAGTGACAATGATCCTGAATTAACTGGCTATCTTATATTTAAGTCGGAACACATCAATGCTGTTAACATTAATTCTAGGTGGCAAGACTTACTGGTAGCTAGCCAGATGGGCTTTGAAAAAGCCCTTCCACCAACCAAACCAAGTCATACTAGAAGATTCCGCCAAGAACAAACCCCCAATCTCCTGATGTTCAACTAATGGACTTAACCATTTGGCGCAGTTAAATAAGGCTTAGCGGCAAGCCAACTTTAAAAAGCCTAATTCCTACTAAAACCAAGGGCCTATATTTACACCAAATAGGATGGGCTATATTAAGTAAAAAAAGTTTTTTTTACTTAGTAAATTAAAATCATCATAACACATGTGATACTGGGCACGTGATATAAAAAATTGTCTCCTTGAGGTTTGAAAGATCATCACATTTTGGACCAACTACTTGAACCTTGACTTGTCTGTTTGGGAAGATATTGACAAGGATGAAGTGGATGAAGATCTTCAGATTAATATTGAAATAAAGACGAAGAACCTCTGAACCCTGTGAACCTCTGATGAAGAGCCCCTTTCCATTGTTGCCCATTCATCCTGTATACCTGCTTGTAGATGAGCTATGAATCGGCCTTTGCATGGATGCGCTCAAAAAATCTTCGATTTTGTCCTAGATACTGATCCGCCATTAGAAAAAATACCTTCAGTTAAAATTTCTCAGGATTTAAAACTGAACTGGCAAGTCAATACTTCGTCTAATGCTACCCACACACCTACAATAATATTGCGCAATGTTGATGATAGCACAATATTATTGAACATATAGGGGTAGTATTGAAGAGATAATTGTACCGGGAGCTCATCAATCATATTGTGCAATCATCAACATTGCACAATATTATTGTAGGTGTGTGGGTAGCCTAAAGAGTGTATATCCTTCAATCAATCAATCAAATATGCTTCATTGGTGTCTCAATGGCTACAGGTATTCTAGGTCTTCTGAGGATTAGAATGTTTCTGTCAGAAGAAACAAGAATGAATTTCATAGCCGAAACCATTACATGTAACATGTATTTCAATATCAGATCATTCATCAAAATGGTAGATTGCAGCTATGAGGGAGGTACACAGATTCTAGAATACTTGCATAGGAGGAATAGATAGATCTATTAGACAAATTTTTAAGGAAATGTCCTATGCATGGAAGAACTGGCAAATGGAAGGTGAGAGCAATCTTGCACTTTTTTTATTTTGTTGCTGCATCAGCATGGATATAATACCGTCATGGTGCTGTAAAACTTGGGCATCGCCGAAAGTAAATCATGGAACATAAAATGGACGCTAAGTATCTAATTTTTGGTGAAATAAATAGTCCAACCATTGTACCATGCTCAAATCCCAGTCAGCAACAGCCCACATCAGAGTCCACGTGAAAGTCCACAGCCACTGAGGCTGGTCAAACAAGGAGAAACTACCCACATCCTGCTCAAGGAACCACAGACTTGTGAAACCTGATCCTTCACCATTACATAACATTTCAAAGAGTATGAAGGAGCCACAACACTTACCTGTTTCTGTAAAAGCAATGGAATCGGTTCTAGTGTTATACAAAGGGTTGTAGCCAGCTCAATTTTATGAAATTTTTAACATGTAATTGCCTATATTTTAATGGTATAATAGAAAAAATTGATTCTGAATAAATGATATATACAACCTATCACGATTTGGTTTAATTCAGACCCATAGTATCTGATACCCCCTATTTTGGAGTTGTTAGCGCAAGATTTTTTTATTTTTATTATACTGCTAATACTTCAAATAACACCCAAACCAAAAATTAACTAGATCCAACAAATATTGAATCTCAGGGGAATAATAATAATAATACTGACTCCGTGGCTCAGTGGTTAGTGCTCTTGACTACTGATCCGAGGGTTGTGGGTTCGATCCCCACCCAGGGCAAACATTTGTGTGATGAGCAGATTTGTTTGCTCTGTGTCTGGGTGTTAAATGTCTATATATGTATGTATTTAAATGTATATAAGTATGTATAACAGTCTCTGGTTCCCATAACACAGGGAAACCTACTTTGGGGCCAGATGACCATGTGTGATTTGTCCCAGAATATTTATTTTATTTATTTAATTAGCAGTAATATAAAACACATCGTTTAAATTGAAGTGTTTTATTTGTACCTTATTCGCACCATCATGTACATATATAGGTTAACACAGAACAATGTTTTTTGTAAATTCTGTATTAGACCCGTGTCCATTTCTTTCTATGTTGATGGCCAGCATGTACTAGTGTAAGGCCTTAGTTGGTAGCAAATTTAAAATTTCTCAGTACTTTTATATCACAATATTCTTTTCAGATTCAGTTGCTGTTTATATTGATGATGAAAAAAGCGGCATGACAAGACTGATTTAAGACCAGAAAATAGTAAGGACAAAAATCAATTTTGAAAACAAACCAAAAATAATCCACTTGACCATATTAATGACTGTGCCACACTGTTGTTAGTTGCGATTTATATTCCTTTTATTATATTTTTATTCTATTGACGTTAATAAATAATAAGTCTAGTTTAAGAATTGTGTAAGTAAATAAATAATATTCAGTTAAACTTTAAAATATCTTCCTTATTTCAAAGTTTTGTACATTGTTAGTGTGATGGATGACCATAAATTAGTAACTATCCTTTCTGCGTTGGGTACCCAATACCCATGGCACAGTATTACAATACAGCGGCTTCAGTAGTGCAACGAATGTACTTACGCAGAGCAACGGAAGGGTACTTGCGGGGCAGCGGGCGGCGAGGCATAGTCTGGCAAACTCCGCGAGTTTGCCAGGCTGGCTAGTACTACTTATACATACCTACGCCGAGGCGGTATCGTGCGACATCAAAGGCGTTGCGCTACTGTAAGCCATATCGTAATACTGTGTCCATGGTCCTTGTTCAGATTTCGATAATCTAGCTACGATCACTTACATTCAAAGGTAAGATAGTATTTTCAATGGCGTGCCAAAATACAAATGTTACCACGGACTTTATACTGTGCACAAAATGAATTTTACCCCACACATGCTTTTTACTTTGCCACTAAAATATATTAGTCAAAGATACAGAATCTTATTTCAGACTTTTAGAAGGATAGTTTTAAAAGATATTATATATTTGTGAAAACAGGAGATTAAATACCACAGTTGCCTGTATTAAGAGACTGATAATGCAATAAAGCGCATAGGTCACACCAAGGAATAGGTCATCTTTGCGAAGGGGGTTTTATGCTTACCTTATTATCCCAAGCCTTATGGTTATATTAAAAAACAAGACGAAAAAGTATATTTTACGCGCACACGCATCCACGACGACCGGTACTGCGCTACCCGCATCCAGTTGCTTCCCGCGACCTTCACCAAGTCATCGGTCCACCGCGCATCGGAAAACATAGCGTAGGCAGGCCTCCCACTCGGTGGACCTCTGTCCTGGCTCACGGCCCGCAATAGAATGAATCTCAACTGTTTTGGAAAGCTTTCGAATGACTAATTTGAATTTGAACTTTTATTTTTAATTTGATTCGCGCTGGCAAGAAAGTATTAAAGGAGTCGCGAGTGCGGCAATGTAGAGATATACGATCTCTACAGTACCTATCATTATGGCTTGCGACCACGACTATTACCCCAGATGAAGGGAAAAATAAAGGCTATGATTTCAGGAGGGAAACTCTTGTATCATACTTTTCAGTAGATTTCCCGTAGTCTGGTTTAACGGCAAAATGTTCGAGCACTTTCCTGAAATTGCCCGAGCATTTTTCAGTTTGGTCTGCGCTGACCCTTGTTATAACGTTCATCTTTGAATGACCTCAGAAAATGCTCCAGTATTTTTCTGTTTGGTCTGCGCTGGCTCTAGTTATAAAGTTCATTTTTAAATGATCTCAGAAAATGCTAGCATTTTCTGAGGTCATTCAAAGATGAACGTTACAACAAGGTCAGCGCAGACCAAACTGAAAAATGCTCGGGCAATTTCAATAATTTCAGGCAACTTTTATTTTTAATTCGATTCGCGCTGGCAAGAGAGTAGGTACTAAAGGAGTCGCGAGTGCGGCAACGTAGATATGCGATCTCTACAGTACCTATCATTATGGCTTGCGACCACGACTATTACCCCAGATGAAGGGAAAAATAAAGGCTATGATTTCAGGCGGGAAACTCTTGGCAAAATGTTCGAGCTCTTTCCTGAAATTATTGAAATTGCCCGAGCATTTTTCAGTTTGGTCTGCGCTGACCCTTGTTATAACGTTCATCTTTGAATGACCTCAGAAAATGCTCCAGCATTTTTCCGTTTGGTCTGCGCTGGCTCTAGTTATAAAGTTCATTTTTAAATGATCTCAGAAAATGCTCGATCATTTTGCTGTTTGGTCTGCGCTGACACCCTAGTTTTAAAATTTATTTTTGCTGCTGATCCTAGATGCTCGAGCATTTTGCAGTTTGGTCTGCTCTGACCCTATTTATAAAGTTTATCTTTGAATGATCTCAGAAAATACTCGAGCATTTTGCGCTTTGGTCTGAGCGGACCCTAGTTAAAATTCATTTTTACTACTGATCCTAGTTATAAAGAATATGCTTGAGCATTTTGCATTTTGGTCTGTGCTGACCTTTTGATCGAAATCCGTTCTGCCGTTTAGGCTCAAGAATAAAACTTCTAAACTTCCACATTAATAATATCAGGTAAAATCAATATGAATACCATGATAACAAAAAAAGACGGATCTCTTCAATATACACACATTTATTTATTACAGATATGCCTCCCTAACAGTAACGACACACAACAACGTTTAACTGCTTACACTTTACAACTACATTAACATTATACACAGGTACTGTCGGCCACACCTCAATGTTAACACACCTACCAGTACCACCACCCTACTCGGGTACTTTCCCCTCCCAGGGTAGGGCGAGAAGAGGAAGGAAACATTTTCTAGGATATTAGTGTTAACCCAAGTTACTTCCGTGAGTTTCCAGAAGACTTGAAATAATATGTACACACATACAAATGCAAGCAGGTGATGCGAAACTAGATTATAAATAAATAATTGAAATATCACCCCCACTTTACATGTATGGGAGATAAATCAGATTTTATATCATATACTCGTAAGGGTTAAGCAGTGTTGCCAAACCACTCGGTCAAAATACGGTGTAAGTCGTTTCAAATTACGGTCTAAAATCTAAAAAAAATACTGTTCCAAAGCGCTGATGCCAAAATTACGGTATTTTTATGAAAATACTCAAAATTCATTACAGTAGACAAGACTAAACAACACGTAAATACGGTACATCTAACGTTATTACGGTGTAGTTGGCAACACTGGGTCACAGATTAGTTTTATAGCTGTAATAGTCTTTGAGAAAAACGGCTGTGACATACCGACGAACAGACGGACATGGCGAAACTATAAGGGTTCCTTAGTTTAGTTAAACTAGGAAAAAGCGTACTGGTAGTCCATAGGTACATAGCTATCGTCGCTAGTAGCGTTACCATAGAAGTGCGGGTAGACTGTGTACACACATGCATCTATTGGTTTACATAAAAATAATTTTGGTGCATAAAAATTATCCACAGTTTGGAACAAAAAACAACAAATATATGTATGTATACAATATACATAATTGTTTTTACACAAAGAGCTCTTTTCTAAAAAGTTATGGATGACCCACTGAGATCAATGGTAGGTACATGCTCTAATAGCCAAATAACTTATTTTTTGATGATTGCTCCACAGCTACAAAAATTGATATGCACCAATAAGTTGTATATTACTTTTAAAATATAAAATTAACATTGTTTAATGACTTAAACCCTTATTTACAAGCAAATATTTAAAAAAACAATATTTTTCAGAATCATTAAATTAGGAAGCACTACATCCATAAAAAAAATGCAAATTCAAGATAAATATGCATTCGATACAATTTTTGATTTACCTCTCCAAATTTAGATACATAAAAAAACGATAAATCCACATTGGTAAACATTGATTTTGATAAAAAGTGAGCAAAACCTTTTAATTTATCAATTAATAATCTAAGACTAGGGTCCACGTTTTCGCAATAATACTTGTTGTTTAATACATAATATATTGATATATAGATATTTTATATTTACATAATCTACACTTTATTTTTTACTGTTAGGTAGTTATAAAATAGGCTTATACAGATAAACAAAATTGGTGTAAGACCCGTCTTAAAACTGGAGCTTCTATTCATGACATTGAATAATTGAACACGCTAAACACGTTAAAAAACCGACTTCCATCGCAACAACTTAGTAAAATTTTGCATTATTATTTTTGGTTTTTGTTAATTTTCTAATAAAGTACTAGGCAAACCGATTTTGGTAAAATTTATCCTTTTTGGAAGTCGTTAAAAAACTTTTCCCAAATGATCCATAGAACATTCGCAAACAAATTGGCCTTATACAAATCGATCAGCAGATCGACGAATTGCTGTTTTTTTTTTAGTTTTATCCTTGAGATAAGTTGTTACGTATGATGATAAGAATCTCCAGTTTACGGGTCATATGCCAATATTGTGACTGTAGCTCACAAAAACATTAAACTTCGTTATATGGATCCTCACTCGCGTACTCTTTGCAGTCCTTCCCCCAAAAAAGGAAGAAGGGAGAAACATTTTCCAGGATCGAGGTGCGATTCCGTAAATCCGGAAGTTACTGCCGTGAAATTCCGGTAGGCCGGAAGTAGACATGTGTACAAACGCGAAAGACGTGGTTAAAAATACTATATAGAAGTTTTGCTGTAGCATATCAGGAAAGATCATCATCATATCAGCCGAAAGATGTCCACTGCTGGATAAAGGCCTCCTCCTAGAATTCCCACAACGACCAGTACTATGCTGCCCGTACCGATAAGGAAAACATAAGTTAGTAAAAATAATAGGGCGAGTAAAATCTCGATATAACAAAATTTTACAATTTGGAATGCACGTGATATGTCATGTCAATGTAAAAAAGGAACGCCTCTTCTGTAATATTCAAGGTCTAGTCTACATTATTGGAAAATTATTACAAAAATACGGCGTAAACATATGATAGGCAAGTTAAGCCTGGTCCAAGTGTTGCCATATATGTGTGGTGTGCTATGAGTGGGGGGGCGATTCAGTGGCTGCGGGCAGGCTGAAGGTGATCTATTTCTTTCGTTTGACGCACACCACATGGTTATAAATGGTTAAACCGGTCCAAAAGTTGACATACAGCCTTCTACCAAGTCACAGTTGGGTTTCTCAAGTCACGGCCCAGATTTTGATAGGACCACATCCATTCTGCGGCTATTGAAGTTCTCTTACTTGTAATATACCACACCACACATCTGTGGCGGCTCTTGGACCACATTTGCCTACCACATTTAAACCGTTGTTGGCCAAATTTTAAACCAACATCTTCTACTCATGAAACTGGATATCTTTCTCAAAGGAACCTATACCATTGGAGCAAAAAAAAATATTGGACTTTCCATTTTACCAATCAGCTAATCTATTAGTTAATTTTTTGGTCCGTTTGTATGTGAAGGTTCCTTGGGGAAAGTTGTTCCGTTTGTATGTGAAGGTTCCTTGGGGAATGTTGTTCCGTTATGTGAAGGTTCCTTGGGGAATGTTGTTCCGTTGAGAATATAAATAAATACATATTCAGGGACTATCGCACACGGCTATTTAGGCCCCAAACTGGGGATCCCAGTACTATGGGAAATGGGAACCAGACACTGATATACATACTTTACATGTATTTGTATACGTTTAGGTACATACATACAAGGTGTAACAAAATTGGTGTAGAACCCGTAACTGGGACATCTACTCATACACAGAGCATTCACACAAATTTTCGGCTCAACAAACAGAAGCTAACCACTGGATACAAAAAGATAGATTTGCCTCTTCTTTGATGAGTAAAAAGCTTGATGGCAAGTGATGCATCTGCTGTTTAAGGACTAAGTTAACCCCTCAAAACCCAACTATTCCCTCCCGATCAAGAAATGAACACAATTTGTACTGGTCCGGTTTGGAAACCTGCAGGCAAGCGAGGGCGGCCCTTCCGGCAGCTAACCCTGGTCTATCCAGAAGGCTTCTGAGACTTGGGAGAGCTCAGCTCCGCAAGGTAACAGCCGCTATTACCGGACATGGCCATTTTAATAAACACCTATTCGCTCTAGGTATCACCGACAGCCCCCTATGCAGAGCGTGCATGGAGGCTGAGGAGACTGCTGCCCACATCCTAATGGATTGCGGGGGGCTGGGACAGTACAGAGTCGTGCACCACGGTGACCCGACGTCACTCCAGGAAGTCGTCGGCAACCTACGGGGGCTACTGGGCTTCTTGGAGGAGCTGGGCTGTCAGTGATGCCGGCCAATCACGCAAAATGGGCGCAGCGGTCGCCTGGTTGCGGAAATCAGCCCGCCCCTAACTTCCCTCCCTTTCTCTTGCCCCCTTCCTCTTTTTAGCCCCTCAAAGTGTATCTCGCCGCGGTTTTTGACATTTTACTGATAAACAGCCACGGCTACAGCTAGGACGGCATATTTGGGTTTAGCGAAATCTAATTAGTCTACAAAAAGCAGACGCCCGCTTATTCATCACTTGCCTAGCACACAAGCCTTTTTCTTAAAAATAATCCCAGTCAATAATAAAAAGATCCTGAGTTCAAAATTTGCCCACTGGTTTCAATAGATGTCAATGGCCATGATTAAAATACATATAAAATTATACATAGTGGAAAGTTAACATCGAATAAAACTCACTGCCCACCTTAAACTGATCAATAATAAATTTCACATAATTGTATGCAATAAAAAGTGGGCTTCATACACTCTTCTATCAAACACCAACTATATTAAGTTTCACATTAATAATAATAAAACCTACATAATATAAAGGCGTCTGTCTTCTGTGTAATCAATTAATCATTAATCAATATAAATTACATAAAAATACAAATAATATAAAAATAAACACCTTAAATCAATGTCAAGTAAATTTTACTAGTGTGCCTAACTATTTAGATAATAATTTCGGATATTTTTTATGCTGAATATTGGTCAGAAGCATACAAAAGATGAAAGGAAGTGTTAGATTCGTCAGATGTTGTTAAAATAACCACCATTTTCCTGTATGAAAGAAAAAAACACTAGGACATAATAAATAGTCGCAATGTCCGCGATCTGGAGGTCTTTTAATGTCAGTCTTTTCAAGTTTTCACGAACCAAGCCAAGCCAGATGTCTTACCCGTTTTATTTAGAAATTCAATTATATTTAGAATCTTGAGCACAAACATGTTTGCAAAGCGTTTAATTATGTTTAAATCTAAAATTCAATTATATTTTGAAGACGATCTTTTGTACATTTCTAGCCAGCCGATGCAATATTATTAAGTCAAAATTTTGATGGTCCATTAAAATGTGTACTAATATTTTTGAAAACAAAATCTGACGCCAACTTAGTGAAACCAACACTAATTAAATAGATTTCATAAAAGTTCATAATTACTATTGTGTGGGCTTATGATTTCAGTAATAAGAATGAAATCCCCGAGCGCGTTTTCTCCGACGATAATATTCATTATTTATTTAGTTAATATTTCATATATTATACTAAGTAATATACATAATATGTTTACCTACTTTTTGAAGATTTTGATTGTATTTACTCCACCACGTATCGTGGGTGAATTCAACATTAGGAATAAATTAGGCCAAGCAACACAGCAACACCCAATGGGTTTTTCTGTGCCAAGTGAATAACGAAATATCATATTCAATATGCAGCAGTCTCTGCTACGTAGTCAGTGCAAAATGTAAGTGTGGACTATAATTTGTATAAACAAATCGAACTATTATTTATAATACGTTATTACCGCAAATATGTTATCTAAAAATGAGGTCTGCGTCTATCAGTGAAGACATATTATGGAGATCTAACTGACCTTACTCTAAATTCACTTCTCTAACGATAACATAAGGATTTTAACGATAACATAAGGATTTAGACTATATATAACAGCTTTTACCTACGGATACGGTTAACCACTAAATAAATACATGCATTAGACACTTAAACAATCTAGCTAAAGTATAAAGAGTATGTATAAGAAAAATAAATTATAACTAAATTTCTACAAAAATATTTGAATGTTGCTGTCTACGGATGACTTGTGTGATATTTTGGCTGGTTAATGTGGAAAAATGACAAGTCATAAAATTGTCTACACTACCTTTTTTTAATTTACATTTTTTTTTTTTAAAGTTTGCATATTTTTTAATCTTTAATATGAATACCCACTATACATACAAGAATAACTTATAAAAACACTACTTTTTCACAAAATAATGATTTTAAACTGTGTTATTATTTTATTTGATGGATCGACACTGGTGCTAATGTAGCCAAAAGTCTTACTATCGCCGCCATAAGTAAACTTAATAAACCTTGTTATAACCCCCATAGAAAAATCCTCCATGTACTAAAATGTACAAAAACACGAGCTTATATAAGTTCTGTCAAAAACATAAAAAGGTTGATTGACATTTTGATTTCATTTTTACTTCTAGCTACCCTATACAGGTGACTGGTAAGACTACGGACGCATTTCAGGAGGTGAATTAGAAGACTATACTGAACAACCTTTCTCAAAAAAAAAAATCTTCAATTGGTGAAGAAAATTGAATCATAAAAAATAAATTCCATTTGGCCAGCTTTGAACGAGAAGCCCCATTTTTTTGCCAATTGATGTTTGGTTAATTTGAGAAAATTGTTGAGTTAAGTCTTCATGATCACCTCCTGAAATGTCATCTTATCTGTCACCCTGTATATTTACGAAGAGATACTTGTGTGTGGTATGGTGAAGTACAAGGAACCGCGTAAATTTTTTTGAGTGATCAAATTCATATTCGTCCAAAAAAACATAAATTACAACCTTGCACAGCCTGCCTATTTTTAACCCCTCCTATTTACCAACAACAACCATCTACATACGATAATAGTAATTTCCAGTTGGAGTATTAGACTAAAACAGCAGGGTCAGAACTTTTACGGTAGTTGGGTAATTTTGAACAAAAAAAACCGATTTCAAACAGGAAACTAAGCTTCCCCTAGATTTCTCTGGGATGTCATCATCAGATAATGGTTTCCTTATCATGGTACCACCTTTGGGATATCTCCTTTCCAACAAAAAATGAATCATCAAAATCGATTCATAAACGACGAAGTTATCCGCGAACACACATAAAAAAAATACGCTCGAATTGAGAAACCTACTCCTTTTTCACATGGGAAACAGTTCAGTATTCAGATTAGAACCCGATCGTATTTACCTGAAGTATTAGTCTAGCATAACAACTGAGGAGTGAGCGCGGTCGTTGGTGACGAGATTGATCATCAGCGGTCAAAGTATCTTAGATTGTTCGATGATTCTGTTATTTTCACACCAGGGGATCACAAACAACAGTCTAGAATCCAATTTAAACCAGATCGCATATACCTGAAGTATAGATCAACATAGGAGACAAAGAGTGGCAGCGATCACAAGTAATGAGGCGCAGAATAGGGTGTTTTCCAAATTTTTGAACTGTTCAATTTGAAGATTGGAACAAAACATTTAACAAAACGAATGAAAACCAAAAATATTTTTAATCGTTTTGAATGTACTGCCAGAGGTTCCGTACAATGATGTCTACTGCGTGACGTCGTCTATCTTTGTGTAGTTCACAGTGTAAGTTAAAAACTACTTACTAGATAGTTACTTTAGTTAGTTACTTTTTTCGTAGTCGGGTAAAAATTTATCTAGCGCCATTTAACGATAATGGACTTTAACATAACATATACTGTAACATAGCTTTACGCTTTGATATCAAACGCGACCAGTTAAAGGCCCGACCACCTGCGACCATTTCATACAATTACGAGGGTGGCATACTTAAATGCCCTCAGTGCGCGAGGAGTTTCGCTGCGAAGATTGGCTACATAAACCATCTTCGAGCGCACGCGCGGCAAACCGACTAGGAGTCGAAGTGGTCGCCATGACCGAAATCGGTCGGATAGATCATCATCATCACTGTAACATAGCTATTAAGCAGGCAAGTCAAGTTTCGTTTAAATCTTTTCTATGATAACTTGAAGTTGTAATCATAAGTTATAAGTTTATTTTTTTAATGAAACAAAAATCGCCATCTAACTTAAAATAGCAAAACTAAAGACGTAGACATTTTCTCAAACAAATTACATGTCAAAATTGTTTACACAAAGATGACGTCACGCGACAGACATCATCTTACGGATCATTCTGGCGGTAAATTCAATGCCATTAAACATAAATATGATTTTACTCGCTTTTATTTAAGAAAATGGACATAAATAAATTTATTTTTCTGTTTAATGTTTCGTTCCAATCTTCAAATTGAAGTTTTAAAAAATTTGGAAAATACCGTATAAAGCTGGCTAACTCCTCGCTCATCAAAGAACCACAAACTAAAGAAATCTGTCCTGTTTCTATTCTAACGCCATTGCACCTACCTACTCGTATTGCAGTTCAGTACATAAGTACTAGGTAGCGTAACAGATAAGGCGCGTTACGTCGAAGTGATGCTATCAAGCTCTTAATTAAAGAATCACAAACATAAAACTGTCCAGTTTCTAACCCTGGTACTGCAGCTCCCTCCGAAGTACTAGCATAGGATCCTAGGAATGTATGCGGTCAGAACTTGTGAGGCGGTAGGGTGATGCTAGTCGGCTGCTCGTTGGTGACAAGATTAGAGCGAGGGGCCGTCGCCTGCCCCGCTTCGAGGGTAGCCGCCGACGTCCTCATCTCGTCTACTGATGCCCTGTGTTAGAAAGAGATGGTAAATACAAGGTCCTACTTATACTGGACATTCCAAACGGGGCTTTTACTAGTGATACTGGTCAGATTTCCTTTATTAGAAGTTAACATTCAAATCGATCGGATAATTAAGCAAGTCATTTTTTGCATCTTCCTTAGAAATTGTTGGTTAGCCATTTTAAAAGTCAGTACTTAAATATGGCTTTAACTGTTTAACTTTAGGATGTAATTTGGCATAGTAAGGTTTCTGGAGGATCCCAGTCAAACAGAAAAGTTGAAAATTTTTGTTCCAAATAATCAATTAAGTTGTTCGTTATTTTAGCTCTGTGTAGAAAAAAGGAAGTCGCACTTTGAAAACTTTAGTCCCTCCGCTAAAACACGGGCGGGCGCACGCGGCGTGTATGTTTCGCAAAATGTTGGAACAGCGCTAAATGTAGCGGACGCGCTCGTGCGACGGATCGTCGCTGGCGACGCGGGTGGCGGCTACATGCTGGTTTACAAAAATGTATGAGCAGCGCTAAATTTAAGGCAACTCTACTTTATTCATTATCACATAATTTTGAACAAAAAAAACCGACTTCAAACAGGATTCCCCTCGATTTCTCTGGGATGCCATCATGAGATCCTGGTTTCCTCATCATGGTACCACCCTTGGGATATCTCCTTTCCAATAAAAAAGAATCAACAAAATCGGTTCATAAACGACGAAGTTATCCGCGAACACACATTAAAAAAATATACGGTCGAATTGAGAAACCTCCTTCTTTTTTTGAAGTCGGCTAAAAATGGCTGCTAGGTGAGCTTTGAACAAAAGTTTTTACACGTCATTAGCAGAAAGACTAGCAGCATAAAATAAAACATAAGCACAGCTGGCATATTGGCAATCTTTGTGCGAAATCATGCTTATGACTTGTTGGAAATAAAAATATCGTGATTTTCTATTTATGAATATGAAAATATAAATAAAGTTGAATTGCTGATATCTAGCACAAGAGCTTATCTTAAAAACACAACACGAATGAAACCAAAACACTAACCTGCGGATCAAAATATGATACATGGGAAAAAATTTTAGCATGCCCATAACAACGTAATATTTAATATTAGCATGCCCTTATCAACGTAATATTTAATATTCGCATGCCCATAACAACGTAATATTTAATATTAGCATGCCCATAACAACGTAATATTTAAGGTTTACATGCTTATAATAACTATAGCTTGACAATGAATCAGGATTAAAGTTGATCAGGTTTGTATAGACCTCGTGCTGAACTTTTTGCGTACTAGAATAAGTCTTTAAAAGGTTTAAAAGTCCTTATTCACATAATTTCAAAAATGATGAATTTTAAGACGTTTCTAGAACCTGCAATTGGATTAGACTTTTCACCCGAATGCCCAAGAAGGAGGGTAATGTATTTGAGGAGTATATATGAATATGAAAGTAAGTATATGCGTATGGCTGTTTCTTTGCTGAGCCTGTAGCTCAAACGGCTACATTGAAGGATTTTGGAGCTTCGACCAAATACGAACCGGCCCTATCGATATATTAATCTCATAAGAAATGAGTCAAATACAACTACACGCAAACACACACTGACACCACTGTAGTCTCGATAAACTAACGAGACTCGGTAGTCTCGTTTAAATATAAACAATGACAGACGAACTTGGAATGTAGCACGAATGAGATAATAAATTTGACTAATTTTGACTTTCAACCCATTTGAGGAATGCTGATCGCCTAAGGCGAAATGAGCGAATGCGCTTATTCTGTTGGCATCAAAACCGCTATTCGCGTAGGCCGGTCCATAGTTGTATATTGGTCGAAGTTTTGGAGTACGAGACATTAGGCATTTCGTCTTGATCCCTGAGTGACATAGAACACATTTCAAGCAGTCGTGTTTTAATTTTTAATTCCTCCGATTTGTTGGCCCTATAAAGGGCCGCTGTAAGGATTAGTCAGCCATTTTAATTAAATTGGTTAGGTTATTGATACGATAAGTCAACTATTTTATTTAAATTGGTTAGGTAATTGGAACAATAAGTCAGCCATTTTAATTAAATTGGTTAGGTTATTGGAACGATTAGTCACCCATTTGAATTAAATTGGTTAGGATATTGGCACGATTAGTCAGCCATTTTAATTAAATTGGTTGGGTTATTGGAACGATAAGTCAGCCATTTTAATTAAATTGTTTAGGTTATTGAGTACCTCACCAATTAGGTACCTTTTTAAACGCTTTGTCTAAAATAAAAGCGTAAACTCTTAACTTTATTCCCAATTCATAACGGTCAAGCCATAGCATCAATTGCCTGTTTAGTTGGGGCGCCACACGTCCGGGTCCTCCATGAGCGTGACCTTGTGGTCGGGGGGCAGTGCACCCGGCGGCGTGGAGCCGGCAGCCGCCGCCGCCATGTCCGCTCGGTCGCCCCTACCCACCACCGGGTTAGTCGTTAGTAGCACACGTTATGGGAAGGGTAGGGGTTATAAGAGACATCGACACACACACGCTAAACTAAAATTGAAAACGCTAAACAAGTTAAAAAACCGACTTCCATCGCAACAACTTAAAACATTTTTGCATTATTAATTTTGGTTTTTGTTAATTTTCTAATAAAGTACTACACCGATTTTGATTAAATTTATATGGGACCACACGAGAAGCACTAGCTTTCAAATAAAAAAAGAATCATAAAAATCGGTTCACCCAGTCAAAAGTTCTGAGGTAACATACATAAAAAAAACATACAGTCGAATTGAGAACCTCCTCCTTTTTGGAAGTCGCTTGAAAATTTGTCCCAATTAAGAACATAGAATGTCTTGTTTTCTAAGTTTTTCACTATTCTATCTTCGTAACACATATCTGCACCATTTACAACATAGTTAAAATTGTAAATACTTTTTACTTTGACAGTATTTTCTTGAAAAGTAATAATAATAATAGTTAAAATAATTGTTTGACGAACTTTACACTCACATGAGAGTCGAAACACAATGCTTATTATTGATTACAGGAGCATCAATAACTTTTAATGGGTGTCAAATTGAATGAAATAAATGTGTCCGATCTCCAAAACATTTATCCACACAATACAGTATTCAGGAAAATAAATGTATAATAAGTGGTGTAGAGTTATAATATAACGCATTAGTATGCAGTATGTCTGATAGAAGACGAATTTTCATTAAATTGCACCATCGCATGTTACAGACGGATGACCCCACTAATGAGTTAATGTCAATCTAGTTTAATTAATATTTTTTCAATACAGTTGCTCGAAAAGTGGTATACTTTATATGGAAGTTAACTGTGTGCAAAATTGGCAGTTAACTGTGCGCAAAATAAATTTTACCACAATGTGCTTTTTACTTTGCCACTATTTTTAATTTTTTACACTAACAAATAATAAATAGTACGGCAGCCTGCACTAAACTTTCTTGACAACTTTTTTAAATTATTTTTTTATACAAAAATTTAAATAAAAAAAATATATTTTGATGAATTCAAAAGGAGATTATATTACCCACGGAGGCCTGTGACAGAAGGAGCTAGATTAATGACGCATCAAGCGCGCCAATAATCATCGAGCTCCTTGGCAAAGAGTATTCTTTACAAATGAGGTTGCATAATTACTTACCTTATTTTTAATTATCGTTATGATATGATGATGGTTAAATAAAAAAACCTTACGCACGGTTATGTGTGCGTATTTAGTGCCTAGTTTAGGCGAAATTTTCGGAAAACTGCTTTGGATTTTTAGTGGTGAATCATCCTCATCATCATATCGGCCGAAGGACGTCCACTGCTGGACATAGGCCTACCCCAAGGATTTCCACAGCGACCGGTTCTGCGCTACCCGCATCCAGCGGCTTCCCGCGACCTTCACCAGGTCATCGGTCCATCAAGTGGGAAGCCTGCCTACGCTTCGTTTTCCGGTGCGCGGTCGCCACTTGAGTACTTTACTGCTCTAACGGCCATCCGTTCTACAAGCTATGTGCCCCGCCCACTGCCATTTAAGTTTAGCAATTCTGAGAGCTATGTCGGTTACTTTGGTTCTCCTACGGATAACCGCCGCTTCCATCTTCGGCAGCATCGGCACTTACCACCAGGTGATATGTTGTCAAGGGTTTATTAATTGTTAATAAGAAAATATAAAAAATCCTCGTATCAGATTCGATCACGCAGAGAAACTCCGAGCATAGCACGCTCCATTGCCTTTTGGGTGACCTTGAGTCTTCTTATACGAATACGAGTTCCAGATTCCGATAAAATATGTTATTAATGTAGGTATAGAAAAAATAAAGTGAGATCGCCGGCAGACATTTTTAATGAACCGCAAATCGTATAAAATTAACTTTAATTGGCAAAAACTCTATAGGTATGTACCCATGTATTTTGTCTATATGTTACTGTTCCTTTTTACTTTACCTATTTTCTCACAACTGTATTGAAAAACGTCATATTGATTACGACCTTCATGAGTGTAAAAGGTAATTGGCGAACTCGTGGCGATGGTAAACCCTCGCCTGCGGCTTGGGCTTACAAATGTCACTCATTTGCAATTTACCTATTTACCACCCGTGTATCATAAATAAATAATGGTGAACTGCTGAGAAACTGAAGATGTCAACTTTGTGTTCAATTTTCGACTGTAATAATAATAACAGACTGTTTCCGAATTTAAAAATACCGCCCCTTTTTGTAACGTCGCACGCTGTTATGCGTTCTTTTTTCATTCGACCTTCTTTTCATTCCATCTATTTCTTTTTCATCACGCCATCTGACAATTTCATTCAAAAATCAAAATCCATTATATTTCCTATTTTCAATATTTCACCTTCGTAGTTTATAAAAAAATGGTTGTCTGTAAAGTCGGTTTACGGACGACAGTTTAACGTGACAACGTCATACCAAAACATTGATAAAATGATTGCATACTTTTATGACGAGTCAATGAGCGTAACGGGACAATGAGCGTAACGGGACAATGAGACATCCTTTTTCGTGCATACATCCGGCGTCCATCTGTTTATTAGACGTTGTGAAGTCACTAAAATATTCTGTAAAGAAAACTGTGAAGCTGATTCTTTCGAAGACCCATCTCGGATCTTATTTTTATCAATAAATTCGTAAATATTCGTGAGCCCGAACGGAGTTTAAAAACCCACACCCTACACATACTCCTTCCTTCGTGCTTCATTTTATCGGTCAAGTAACGTTATTTTAATATACAGTGTAAACACTGTACAACGTCACTCGATATAACGATTTACTCTTTGAAACGTCAAAATTGGCCCCAGTTGGTTTACTTTGACGCTAATTTCTCTCTGTATAACGAAAACTCTCACAAAATGCCCGGTCTCTTGAGTGTCGCAATACAGGGTGTAACAAAATTGGAAAATGATAAAATAATTGGAGTAGGTCCCGATAACTGGGGGTTCTACTCGTCATACTGAACAACTTTCTCCAAGAAACCCATAGTCAATTCTCAAAAAAAAATTGGACCCTTCATACTAAAATGCAAAAATGCAGTATGACGAGTAGAAGCCCCAGTTAACGGGACCTACACCAATTTTGTTACACCCTGTATAGAGTTAACACTGTATTTTTAAAGAGATATCTATTTTAGTTTCTCAGCGATTAGTCCCATATTTGCACATGTGGATTAATGCAATATCACCCAGGGTTATTTTACAAAATACTTTATTTAAACAATAACTTGGTATGTGTATAAATACTGACTTTCTGCCGAGCGCCATCATCCCATATATGATGCCGGTGCCAAAAATGCAGCCGCTGCCGATGATCGTGCTCGCGCTCAGGAAGCACAGCAAGAATGGTGGCAAGGACAGCCTGGAACCAAAGAAACAATACAATACAATATTATTTATTGCATCACAACATAAAAAAAAATTGACAATATAGAAGAAAGCCTATACAATAGGCGGCCTTATTGCTAGGTAGGTCGAAACTTAACTAAATACGACAAAAAACATGAACTTGACTGGTCCTTACATTGACAAGGGGGTTTATTGTTGTAATAGGGATGACAACAGCATCAAATATAAATTATGAACTCTTGTTCACTAAATTGCCCTCCTACTTAAACTTCGGAAAACCTTACTCGTTTTGTTTTCCATCAAGGCTTCGATTTTTAATTCACCAAAATCACAAAATGAGTACATAAATGACACTGCGAAACTATGAAGTCACGCCTAGGTATTTCAAACATTTTTAGAACAAAATGTCGTTTTTGACGGATGTTAAAAAGTAAATCAGATGACTAGCATTCGTCATCCCTATTGCAGTAATGAGTAACTATATCTCCAGAGGGAGATTATTGCCACGTAAATGGCCCCACGTGAAATATGACTTGCGGTTTATAAATTCTTTACATGTACGGGGGGAGGTACGGAAAAAAAAAATTCAAGATTTTTATGGTACCACTTTGTCGGCGTGATTAATATGTATGTATACCCAAGCTAAATTACAGCTTTCTAGTTACTAATAGTCTCTAAGCTAGGCCACGGACAGACGGACAGACAGACATGGCGAAACTATAAGGGTTCCTTGTTGACTACGGAACCCTAAAAATGAATAGAAGTCACTTTAAATTTTGGGGGAGGGTCCAAAATAGCCCTGTATTCTTGACTTTCAAATTCCTCTATAGTACGGCAAACTCACCCAAGTTACAACGGCGGTGTCACCTTCCCACAGCCTTACACACCCAAGAGATCTCATCCTAGATACCTAGATACAGCCCGATCCGGATATAGCTCAATCTAGACACAGCTCATACTAGATACGGTTCACACTAGATACAAGTCAACTTTCCTCAAGGACCTCAGTCAATAATAATAAAAAATTCGACGCTACGTACAAAAATACACGAAAATAGTTAATCAGGTTGATCGATTTGTATAGAGTTCAATTTTGTTTTGTAAATTGACTACGAGTCACTTGGCAAAATATTTTCAGTATGATAAGGAGAAGCTCCAGTTAACGGCTCCTACACTCTAGATCTTCGGTGCCTTGTAGAGCGTCGTCGTTGGCGTAACGGCTAGGGCCGCTGCCTCCTGTCCGGGAGTTCGTGATTCGAATGTTTTTTAATTTATTATATTTATTAGATTTCATATGTAAAGAACGAAAATGTATTTATTTTGGAAAGTAAGTAAAAGTACATTATTTTTTTGCTTGTAAATATTTTGACTTAAATACGTACGTACGTTTATCCGACGCTCTTAGTGTGAAGGAAAACATAGTGAGGAAACCTGCACACGTATGCGAAGAAACTCGAAGGTTGTGTCGACTCGACTTACTAACCCGCACTGGGGCCGTGTGGTCGACTAAGGCCCTATCACTCTAATTCAGGGTAGGCTCGAACCCCTCGGTAAATGAGCTGATATACTGATACTGATAGCTAACTCAACAACGCCGCACAACTCACCCAAGATACAGCGCCGCCTTGTTCCAATAGGGGCGCGACTCGACCTTGTCAGAGAGCGTCTGCACGTAGTCGATGAAGAAGCAGCAGCACGGCGCCTCGCACACCATTACCAGGAAGCCGGCCAGCATCTGCCACAACCCGGCGATCAGGCACGACGGCGTCAGCGTGATGCAGTTCAGTAGACCCAACAGGATTGCGACTGGAGAGAAAGTATAGTTTTATTAGCTTTTGGAACACAATCTAATAAGGGAACCAGAAAATTACTTTTCTAAAATCGAGTTAAATGAGATGTGTAACCACTGAGCTTCTAACGGACAATGGTATTATTAGGGTTCCGTACCCAACGGGACCCTATTACTAAGACTTCACTGTCCGTCCGTCTGTCTGTCACCAGGCTGTATTACATGAACCGCCATAGCTAGACAGTTGAAATAGGGATGACGAATGCTAGTCATCTGAGTTACTTTTTATCATCTGTCAAAAACGACATTTTGTTCTAAAAAAAAATTGTAATACTTAGGCGTGACGTCATAGTTTAGCAGCGTCATTTAAGTACTAATTTTGTGATTTTGGTGAATTGAAAATCGAAGACTTGATGAAAAACAAAACGAGTAAGGTTTTTCGAAGTTTAAGTAGGAGGGCAATTTAGTGATAAAGAGTTCATAATTTATTTCTGATGCTGTTATCATCCCTATTTTCACAGACGATGTATTTCTGTTGCCGCTAAACAGCAAGTACTAAAAATTAGAAAAAGTGAAAAAAATAAGGGGGTCTCGATACAAAAACGTGTTCTTTTTAAAAACCTGAAGAAACTAGCGCTATCTAGTATGATAGTACGGAACTCTTTGTGTGCGGTTCTGACTCGTACTTAGCCAGTTTTTTTTTATGAATAAGTAACTGTGTTTATATCCGAAATCACCAGTTATAGACAAAGTCACGGACACCCAAATAATAATTATCGACCACGCTGAACGCGTGAATGATAGGAAACTCTAAACACGTTAAAAAACCGACTTCAAACGCAACAACTACTAAAATGTTGCATTTTTTTGTTACCCAAAAAGTACTTAACCTCTTTTGATATGGGACCAACCTGGCTGAGCCGTATCAAATAAAAAAAGAAAAATGAAAATCGGTTCACAATCTTCAAAGATATCACGTAACAAACATACAAAAACATACAGTCGAATTGAGAACTTTCTCTTTTTTGGAAATTGGTTGAAAACCGACTTCAATCGCAAAAACTTACTACAATTTTGCATTTTTTTTGTTACCTAAAAAAGTACGGAACCTATTTTGATATGGGACAAACCTGGCAGCAAACCCTATCAAATAAAAAAGAATCATGAAAATCGGTTCACAATCTGCGTAGATATCGCGTAACAAACATACAAAAACATACGAGTACAGTCGAATTGAAAACGTCCTCCTCTTTAGAAGTCGGTTGAAAAACCGACTTTAATCGCAACAACCAAGTACAATTTTTTAGTTTTGTTTAACGACAAAAAAATACTAAACCGATTTTGATAATATTTTTATGGGACCAACATATCAGATAAAAAATAAGATATCAAATGAAAACAAATTCAAACCGGTTATTAAATGACAGACTCAGGACAATGACAACCTCCTCCTTTTTGGAAAAAACCGATTTCAATCGCAACAACTACAATTTCTCTATATGTTATTCTGTTGATTTGCTTAAAAAGTACTGAATCGATTTCAATACAATTTACATGGGACCACCCCGAGGCATAATCTATCAAATGGAAAGGAATCATTAAAATCGATCCACAATCGAAAGATATCGCGTAACATGAACACAAAAAAAAACAGAAGAATAATGAGAACCTCCTTCTTTTTGAAGTCGGTTTAAAATACAATACTTATTTATACCACACCCCGGACATTGCAAACAACGGTCGTGAAAAGACATTTCTAAAAACAAATGACGGAGCAAACAAAATCACGGCGAAATCCTATACGTTCGAGAACCAAACTATAACAGTATCTCATCCTGAATCAATCTGGGTGACGAGAAGCTGGGGTCGCTATCTAGAAAGCGGCAGGGAGTGTCCATACTGTATGTTAGTACTAATATATATACTTTGTTTATACCTTTCTGTATTTTCAATCACCCATGAATCATGATGAAACAGCATGCTGGGGGTTTCCACTCCCCTGGCGCGCCATTTTGGCAGATTATGCGGATCTGTGTTTGTCCAATAGTAGGCGCGGCGGGAATTTGACGCTTATGTGAAACGCCTAAATCTGGTCAGATCCCTTTACGCGGGAAGCGACTCACTTCATAGCTGAGTATGGAGCGAAAACTATCGCTGCGTTGTTCTATCGTTTGCTAAAGCTCCTTGATAAGACAAGGATAGAGTTAGGAATGAGTGCAAAGCCAACGGTGAATGATTTTCGATAGAAATCTCCTTCGAATCAGCCAGTGCGTTCAGCCGCGCCCGGGCGGTGCGCGTACCTGTTTTTAAAGTGATTGTTTAGTGATTGTTTTGTTGTTTTGCATAGAAAAACTCGGTGTTTTTGAAATTCCCAATAAACTGGGTAAGCAATACAATGTTATTATATTATCTATTGTTATTGTAGCATTCACAGTTCACGTTTTTTTACGTTCAAGTGCAATAACTACTAATACCTACTTACCCTATCTTTGGCCGAGACTGTTGAATTATATTTCACAAAGTTTAATACACAAATATTTTAGTCAGATAGTCAGTTTATGACGATTTCACCGTTATAAGTTTTATATATAGTGTCCATACAAAGATATTGAGAAATAATTGTTTTTGTAACCCTTGACAATAATGGCGACCACCCACAAAAAGCCCCCACAGTTGAAGCAAGATGGCGCCGCTGGCAGCGCCAGCTGATTCGTCCTCGCCGCGTACCAGAACTAGGCATTTGCCAGGGGAGTGGTTAAGGACGAATAATAATCTGCTGTTTATCATATTTATTACATAACAGTTTACATGAAATCCCGAAGTTCAAGTTTGTCTCCGTATATTATAATCAGGAAAATACAAACAAAAGATATGACAGACAATGAATGTTTGAATTTCGTGAGTAATCTGTTATCTATCATTAATTAGTCACTACTAGTAATTATCGCATGAATAAATGCTTTTAAAATTGCATTAACGTTATTTTATTGTGAAACAAGTGATAACGCATTATTTTTTTTTTTTTTATCTAACTGGAACTGGTCTTTTAGTTTTCTTTAAAGGGTTCCAAACTAGTTTAACGTATCTGTCTGTCTGTCCGTTGGTATGTCACAGCTGTTTTGCTGAGATTATTACAGCTATAAAGCTGAAATTTGGTATAGTTATACAAATCTGTGACCTCTAGACACTTATATAAAAAATCTGTAAAAATAAAAATAGAGTACTTCTCTTACACGTATAGTGAGGGTGTTTTTTTTGTTTACATACCTATACACTATCGTGTGGAGTATCGTTGAACAGGACTTTAAAAACTACTTAGGGGTTTGCGAATATCATTAAGGTTTTCATTCAAGAAATGATTTTTGTTAGGCCCTCTCCTACCAGCTAAACCGCTATTTTTGGGAAACCTGAAGAGAAATGTATATAGCAGGGTATTATTATCATCATCATCATATCAGCCGAAAAACGTCCGCTGCTGGACAAAGGCCTCCCCCAAGGATTTCCACGACGACCGGTCCCGCGCTGCCCGCATCCAGCGGCTTTCCGCGATCTTCACCAGGTCGTCGGTCCACCGAGTGAGAGATCTGCCTTCGCTACGTTTTCCGGTGCGCGGTCGCCACTCGAGAACTTTACTGCCCCAACGGCCATCTGTTCTACGAGCTATGTGCCCACTGCCACTTCAGTAGGGTATAGTAAATTTAAAAGGAAAACTATCACGGGCAAGTCAGGAGTATAGCTTAGAAAAGGTAATCGTCACTGGCCGCATGGAGGGAAAGAGGGATGGGCTGACGCGGTCAAGCAATGACCAGGATGACACTGCAGGCCAGCATTCATAGTGCTCAAGGTCGAACGGCCTGGAGAGCTGTGGTGGCACGAGCTACACATGATGGTCAAGAAAAGAGGTCTCGAAGAAGAAGAAGAAACCAGGGTTCAAGTACATATTTAAAATCCGCCCACTTTAACCATTTAGACAAGAAAAAAAATGTATTTATCATGTGTAAACTATACATCATATTCTTTTTACTTTCGTACCACTCAATCAAGAAAAAGTAGCAATAAAACATTATCCCCATCGGCGGTCGGGTAATGGGTAAAAATATGTTTACTTTTGCATTTTTTTTATTTTATCCTCTTACAGAACACTAGACGAACACACCCAAGCACACATATCCTCAACATTATAAGTTAAAAAAAAACACAAAAATCTTTTACATGCGTGATGGAGACTACAATTTTTATTTTTCTTAAACATGCGCGTTAATATTAAAAAAAGATTATGCAAACTGACATTTACGTACATAGCAAAATCACTTCATCTAAACTGAATGAAATGGTGTCTCTTTTTATTTTCTATATATTTGTACTGTGTGTACCAGTGACATACAATAAGCACTGCTTTCTCATCTATGCCAGTGACGTGAAAAAGGCTATGTCTGTTCTGTAAATATTTAAATCTTCTGTAAGTTTTATACCTATGATGCAAGCACAGTGGATTCTTAGACTGTGATGCAAGTGTGATTCCGAATAGTCTTTTTATCTATCGCAACTTCGAAGAAAATTATGTTTTATAAAAGTATGGCGGACTTGTGATTTTGTCACTTGACGTGTAATTTGACATTGTTTTTAATTATTTTTTAATATGTATTTTTTACAACAAACTATGTAAAGATTTTCGGAAATAAAAAATTGGTTGTATGTAAAGTCGGTTTACGGACGTAGTTTAACGTGACAACGTCATAACGTAACGCGACAATGAGCGTAACGGGACAATGAGTCAAGCTTTTTCGTGCGTGCAGCCGGCGTCCATCGATTTAATTGACGTTGTCACGTCAAACATATTTGACCTAATTTCTATTTGCTATTCTCTATTTACGTCTTTCGTTTACTGTACTGTATGTATGGGAATATTCAAAAATTAGGTGAAAAGGACACTTAATTACACTGTTTAAAATACCTTGAGGAAAATTTAAGTAACGGAGATTGTTAACCTTAACAAAAAAATATATTTGAACTTTAAAAAAAGCTGTAAGATTAATACGTACGTTAGGTTGTAAAACACTGCAGTAGTTGATAAAACTGTGGCGCAGTTGTTTACGCCCCACTCCAGATATCAAGGAAGTTCATGAGTACAGTAATATAACAAAGAAAGAAGAAACAAAAACATACAAAAAGAAAAATAGGAAACAGAACTTTTCTGCTACGCGTATTTTATAAATAACAGTGTATTGAGTTGAATTGTTTTTATTCTTTGTTCTACTTTGCTGCTCAGCAGAAGAAAAAAAATCAGGAACAGAACAAAACGTTTTAGCCACCTTAGTCATGGAAGAAGGACAGCAATCATTGTATTGTATATCAGACTAAAAAAATCAGAACAAAAACTAGGTTTCAATAAGTGGGTACAGTCAACCACATGTCAATGGTAACACTAAAGTTTGTCCTAAATCCCAATCAATAAACTATAGAATATCGTTATATCAGCCGAAAGACGTCCATTGCGGGACAAAGGCCTCCCTCTAAGATTTCCACAGCTCACAACGATTGGTCCTTCGCTGCCCGCATCCTGCGGATTCCCGCGACCTTCACCAGGTCGTCGTTCCACTGAGTTGGAGGTCTGCCTACTTCCGATGCGCGGTCGCCACTCGAGAACTTTACTACCACAACGCATCTTGTGCCCCGCTCACTGTCACTTAAGTTTAGCAATTCTGAGAGCTATGCCGGTTCCTTTGGTTCTCCTACAGATCTCCTCGTTTCATGTCATCCGAATATCAATATAAAATGATTTAAAAATCGGTTGTTGGTTAAGAGCCCGCTGGATTTCACAAATCCCATAGAAACGTAGTATTTGATTCATTTGTTAAGGCGAGGCATTTGAACGCGAGAAATGATAGCGACTGGCATGGCGGGGGCTGTGGGCGGCGGGCGGGGCGCGGCGTGACGTCTCACACCACTGGCCAACGTTCAGGTTTTGGGATAAATATGAATTTAATAAATATACGACCTCATTTGAAAACTAAAATTTAGCAGGTTCTCTGTATGAACTTAAATAGAAATAATGACGACTTAAATAGAAGTATGAACATAAATACATAACGCAACCACTTTGCGCAGGCTCACCGACATATTTAGCATCAAAGGGTTGCCATTTATCCTATTAACCTAAAGTTATCCATCTCCGTTATCGCTACTAGATTTGTCATGACCTTCTAGTACATAAATAGCGAAAGAGTTTTCTCCGCTTCTCGTCCGGTGTCTGGCCTTAAGGCTTTAAGACGACTCAATCCGAGTAGATCGATCCGTTATAAAATAATATCGAACGTAAGTCTATTCATTTTAAGTTCAAATCAATGCGGGCTTCAACACGGCGGTTACGTGGAGACCGAACGCCCGATTTCCGATTATATAAATGTTTTTATTACTTCACTTTTAAATAAGTTTTTTTTTATTTATTTTTTATTAAAAGTTTGAGTGCGTTTGACTGCAACTCATATGATGGTAAGTGATGATGCAGTCGAGGATGGTACACGCAAACTCAAATAATGCCTATTCACTCTTGCCTTGAAGATCCCCAAATTATAGGAATCGGGAAACACTGACGCAGGCAAGGAGTTCCTCTCCTGCGCTGTTTAAAAAATGTGTTCAATTAAAATGAAAGGTGTTACAAGTCACCGATTTTTGTATGTTGGTTTCATTCAACATAAACCATTTGTTTTCTATAAATTTCGGAATTAATGCTAAAGACAGGGTCTACAGGATATTTATTTACATCAAAAGTGGTAATAATTTTTAAATTGTATTCAATGAAATCGTTTTTTTATTACTTTAAGTATATTATATATTTTTTCCATAGTCAAAGCTTTGCGCAGTCTTTCAATAATTTGAATGGGGGATCGGACTGCTAGTCATTTGACTTACTTTTTATGATCTGTCAAAAACGAAAATTTGTTCTAAAAATGTTTGAAATACCCACAAGTGACGTCATAGATTTTTAGCGTCATTGACGAACTTATTTTGTGAATTTGATCAATTAAAAAATTAAGACTTGATGGAAAAACAACACAAGTAAGGTTTTTTGAAACTTCCAGAGGAGAGCAATTTAGGAAATCATATTTCAGATTTTTTTTTGATGCAGTCCGATCCCCTATTGAATATTGTGGTTTGACCCATCATATAGGGCCTTAAATTCCAGTGTGCGTGTCTTCGTAATTCTTCTCCCCCTAAACGGCTCGAGTGATTTTTTTGTACATACGGGTTTATAGATAGTTCAACTCATTTGTGCGCGCGGCTCTATGTGTGCTAGCGCTGTTATTATGCAGATTTAACTTGTGTTTTGCTCGAACGACGACTGCCAAGCCACTGCCACACAAATAAAAGCTATAACTCATTTCCACGCTCGCACACGTCGGCGTCGCAACAGACTGAAGTGATTTTTTATAATAGAACTAGCTTTTGCCAGCGGCTTCACGCGCGTGAACATGACTGTTTTCGAGGGTGCGCAGTGCGAAAAGTAGCCCTTATGTTAATCCAGATCCTAATCTGTCTACCTACCAAATTTCAGCCAGATACGTTCAGTAGTTTTTGTGTGAAAGAGTAACAAAGAACCATATATACATCCACACATACAAACTTTCACATTTATAATATCCTACTAATGTAGGATTGGAAGTGACCTAGACTGCTAATCAGAATAGCTCGCGCACCACTGACCGCTCAACATTGTCCACGCGGTTGAAGCCGCGGGAAAAACCTAGTTCCTCATAACTTTAAAACTTTCAAAACGTCATACACATATCGGAATTTGATTGGATGAACTCCCCCACTTTATTTGACCTAATATTAGTAAGTAAAAATTATCAAATTCATATAGATTCTTCTTATAATATATAGAAATATTCTTATATAGAGATTATTGAAAATATTTTTATACATGGATGAATAGACATAAATTGGAATTTTCTAGATATTAGGAATAGTCTTTTTTAGTGTTTCCTCTCCACTCTAGGTACAGTAAGCCGTACGTCAGAGGTTTGACCCTAACTGGCGCACCTAAGACCAAACTGGTCTAGTGATATATAATCAAAACTGAGAAAATAAAGCAGACATTCTAATCTAATTCAGTATGTAAATGTATTCTATTAGAAGATGGTTTTACTACTTTTTGTTACCTATTCTTAACTAGACACAGGTGTTTTTCATCCTTCATCATATCAGCTCATATACGTCCCCACCGAGGGGCTCGAGCCTACCCTGAATTAGGGCGATCAGGCCTTAGTCGACCACGCGGGCCCAGTGCGGGTTGGTCAACTTCACACACAACCTTCGAGTTTCTTCGCAGGCGTGTGCAGGTTTCCTCACGATGTTTTCCTTCACCGTTTAAGCAATCGGTATGTATGTACGTAAGTTTTGAAAAACTCATTAGTACATTGGCCGTCCAGATTTGAACCCGGTACCTCTGGTTAGAAGAACCCAGTCGTTACCGGCTGAGCCACCGACGCTTTTTCATCCTTACCGTAATATTATAAATGTAAAATGTGTTTGTTTGTTACCTTTTCACGCTTCAACGCTTTGACCAATCTTAATGAAATTTGGCATGCAGGTAGCCTGTGTCACGAGGAAGGACATAGGCTACTTTTTATCCCGTGAAAATAGCATAGCCCGATGCAGTTCCTGAGGGAACTGAAAAAATACTCTTTTTTTGGTTAATTTCTTTAACATTGCAACGTAACAATGGATTGTTGTGATTTTTTGCACAGAGATGGTTGACCCCCTCAAAATGACATAATTTACTAATTAGCATATCCTGTCATAGTTCCCTAGGGATCTGGCGAAAACCCATTTCCACGCTCGCGCACGTCGGTGTCGCAATGGAGCATCAGATTTAAGTGATTTTTTGTATAGAATTGGTTGAGGAGGTGGGAAGTGACATATTATACTGCTAATCAGAATAGCCCGATATAGTTCCTAAGGGATCTGGATAAAACTCATACCCACGCTCGCAAGCCGCTCACAGTCATATAGACGATGTCCTTGCGGGCGAAGCTAGTAATATAATAAAGGGGAAAAAGTTAATTCCTATTTTGTATGCAAATTCAAACAGGGCGACTAGCACAAGCTGTATCTCGAATGTTAAGATTTCCAGATTCAAACTTGAAGCAAGTTTGTGCTATTGACTGATATGTCATTAGGTCCATAAACCGCACAAAATTGCGGCCCATGTTGCACTTCACCTTTTTAGAGTTCCGAAAGGTTCCTTACCCTTATAGTTTTGCCATGTCTGTCTGTCCGCAGCTTAGCTCAGAGACTATTAGTACTAGAAAGCTGTAATTTGTCATGGGTATACATATTAATCACGCCGACAAAGTAGAATAATAAAAAACTTTAAAAAAATTCGAGCGAGACCTACAGTACTCGCATATGATGTGTAACATGTGACAAAATACTTTATAAAAGGACGGCAAAGATACGGCAGACTAGGCTGTATGGTCATAGATACCTTTGCCTTTTCCGCGCTTTTAAAGCCTGAAAAAAGGGCGGCAAAGATACGGCAGACTAGGCTGTATGGTCATAGATACCTTTGCCTTTTCCGCGCTTTAAAAGCCTGAAAAAACGCGACTCCCTGTTACACATTTCCGTCACATGAGACACTTTTCCGTCCCACTTCACGAAATCACTCCCACAAATTGCAGGAAAGCGAGAGCAAAGATGTTACACATCAAAAATATCACCCCCTCTTTACATGTCAAGAGGGAGTTTTTTTTTTCATAGACGTACCCTGTCGTGTGGGGTAACGTTGGATAGGTCTCTCAAAAGTACTGAGGGTTTGCTAGAACCATTTCTGGATTCAGGGAGTAGTTTGCGAAATATTAAGCTTTAAAGTGCTAATTTTTGATACTTTTGATTGTAGGTTCTTCGGGGAACTTTATATCACACATATTGGTATATATCTACACTAATTCCACATAAAACAAATAAAACTGCATTTATAATTTGTCAGCGAACAGTTTCGAACACCATCTTCTGAAGTCTGCCCGAAGATGGTGTTCAAAACCGGTCCCTGACCAATTATAAATACAGTTTTATTCGTTTTATGTTACAGTCAAGTATGTATGTTGTGTGTGTCTGCTTCTATCAGCTAAACTGCTATTTCAGGACATCTGAAATAAATCTATATATATATATAATATAAAAGAAAGTCATGTTAGTTACACCATTTATAACTCAAGAACGGCTGGACCAATTTTTATGATTTTTGTGTATTTGCATTTGTCTTCATCCGGAATAGAATAATAAGTATTAAAATTTAGGGTAGGGTAGGGTAGTGTAGTATAGGGTAGGGTAGGGTAGTGTAGGGTAGGGTAAGGTAGGGTAGTGTAGTGCAGGGTAGGTTAGGGTAGTGTAGTGTAGGGTAGGGTAGGGTAGAATAGTGTAGGGTAGGGTAGGGTTGTAGTACGGTAGGGTAGGGTAGGGTAGTGTAGTGTAGGGTAGTGTAGCATAGTGTAAGGTGAAACGAAGTTCGCGGGGACAGCTAGTTGTATATATATTAATAGGGAGAGACGAGGCGGGAGCGGTGGCTCCGCGCCGGCGTCCACGTTTGCTGCGGCGGCCAGTCGCGCGCACCCGGTATGCGCGACATGCGCCCACGGCACGAGCGTTCATGATGATCGGTTACATGTTCGCTCAGCAATACGATGTCAACATATTTACTGACAGCTTTAGCACTTTATGTAAAATGATCAAAATTTACTTGGATTTTAATTAAAGAAATAATTTAAGTTTGAGTAACATTTAAAATTAGATATGACGTTTTCTTGTGTTATTTTACTTGCAGGCGATTTGGGCAACTGTTAGTATGTTAGATATTTTATTGAATTAATTGAGATGGAATTAAATAGGCCATATAATCAATTTAAAAGTAAAACTATCACGGCTAAGAAGGCTTTCTTAATTTTTGAGTAAAAGTCGACCAACTTAAGGTGTGCAGTTATGTTTGTAAAAAGTTTAATGATTTTCCACAAAAATGTTTCTATAACCAACTGCGATTTTGTTTTTGTTGGTTTTTGAAAGTTTGTGTTGAATTTTTTGAAAAGAATACTGCTCGACTCTCACTTGACGGCCTTTTTAATAAATTTCAAAATGTATGTATAATGTTTTCTTCATTATTTTCAATCATTTTTTAGACAGAAAATAAAATTGACACGTGGTAGGATTTTTTTTATTGTTTCTATAAAAATTTCGAATGTTCACCTTTTTACAAGCTTTTATTTAACTTGCAATGTATGTTTGTTCGGGTAGAATCTTGCAAGTTAAATTTGACCCACTTCCCGGTTTCCAATTGAGCTGAAATTTTGCATGCATATGTATATCGCATGACAATGCAATATTAAAAGCTTGTACCTAATAGTTTTAAGGTTTTTCGAAAGTTATTAATTTTATTATAACCAGCCAGGTACAAGGTACAAGCAATACAAGCAATTTGGTTACAAATTCATACTTACAAAATACAAAGAACCTATTCCCCCAAATTATTATATTATATTCTACTGCAGAAAACAGTATAATCTCCATTTTTACTCAAATGTCACTTAGGTCTGGCGCCAGACTCGCCAATTGATCTCTGGTTAAGAGATTTCATAGAGTAGCTACAGTCTAAGACAAGGCAATTGCGCAGGGCCACAGGGGAGAGACATGGAGGTTGAGCCCAAGTTCCATAGTCACCATTGTTTAGAAACTTGGGACACTCTGTTCAATAGTACTCATGCAGCTGCAGTTAATGATCAGTTGCTACTGATGTTGGGTTTGACGCAAACATCAAAGGCATTGGACGACTGCATGGATTCTTACACTATGGCGTAGCTGCAGTTCATCTTTTAGTGTTATCAGTGACATGCAGCTGACCATACACACATAAAGCTTAGAACTCCAAACTTGACTGTTATGTATTTTCTTGATTGGAACAAGGTATATGAGTTGGTTACGACTTGTAAAAGGTTTGTAAAGATAATACCACATTAAGGAGAGCTCTTAAGGTGTGTATGCATTAGAAGCAGCCTCCCCGCACAGCTCTTGTCCAGTGTATTCAGATTTTCCTGGTGCTGTTTGAAGGCTAAAATCGAGACATGCCATGGGCCGAGCATGGCTGCATTTGAGCAAATGTACAGAAGCTTCCTGCTTCAGTCCAAGGCTGCGTATGCCACCTTTAAAACTAAGTGCTTGCTTTCACATGTAAAGGACCGAAAAAGAGTCTAAATGCAAAAACAGGAGCCCACTATCAATACTACCAACTGTATAGAGGAAATTTAATATTTATGTGTTGGAAGGTATGTTTTTTGTCTTTGTTTAGTATGGCATTTAAAAAATAGTAAATAAGTTACATTGGGATTACTATGTCACAGTCATTAGCGGGCAATTAAACGCACAGGACGGTTTCATTGTCCACACAAAGATAAGATAACTATAATAAAAAACCATAGAAAACAATCTACATTTTCTAACTTTATGGAATATATAAGCGTAATATTTTGATTTTATAAATAAAAAGAAGGAAGGTTATACATACTGAAACTACCAACAGTCCCCAACCCTCGGCCTCCGTAGCGCATCCACCAGGGCACGTCGTCTTTTTGGACATTGTCGCCACCCGGCCGCGTCATAAGCATCGATATCTTGTCTGTGAGCGACTGCAAGGATAACGCACATATTTTACTACTTTTTCTGTCTTTTCATACTCAAATAAATGAATAAATTGTAAATTATTTTACCATATTCGCAAAAATCAATTCACTGCCCCTGCCTGCCTTCTTGACAGATGTTGGTTGACAGCCAAACAACACTTGTCATTTGCGAACAATGATTCAGGTCCATATAATGGCCGACATGATAGTGCACCATCCAATAACGTTAAGCTGAGAACTCATGTATAGGACTTGAATTATTAGACAGAGTATCCCGTCAGCCAGTATTAAGAATGCCCGTCCTGATAATTCATGACCTCTTCTATCGGCTGAGAAATTCCCGTCGAGCGCTATCAATCCCACCTTTAGTCCACGTACTTGGTTCAGAAGCGAGCGCAGAGGAGATATTTAGATAATAATATATCTTATGCAGTGTGGCCGTTGTAGCGACTTTGTTGCTAGATCGAGCGGATTTTCGAAGTCTTTCACGGTTTAATTTTACGATTTATATATTTTTTTATCTACGTTTTGGTTATTTGTATATTCCTCCATATTTCAAATGTATTTTGAAAAAAACATTGAAAATTCATTCAAAATATCAGGGGAATAAGACTGGAGTAGGCATATGCAGAATCATAGTAAAAAAAAATCTGTCGATATTTGCGGGGGCTGAGATAACTACCTATTGCACAAAATGCGCACACACAGATATTTACTTTTTTTATTAAAAATTTGAGTGCGTTTGACTGCAACTCACCTGATGGTAAGTGATGATGCAGTCGAGGATGGTACACGCAAACTCAAATAATGCCTGTTCACTCTTGCCTATTCATTCACGAACATATTTTGCTAAATTAAAATACAAAATATACTACACTCGTTTATATTCACACAAACACACTTTGACGTTCTACAAAGATATAATACAAGTGGCTTAAATGAGGAACTAAAAGATTACATCATGGTAGAGTAGGGATAGGACATTTAGTTTGACACATTTGTTCACGAGCAGCACCCCTCTTACACTGACACTCGTATGTGAAAATTACTTTGTGGACCTTCTATACATACACGCAAACGAAGTGCTAGAACGTAATGTATTCATCGATTTCAATATTTAATAGTATCTTCGTATCTGGATGGTTAGAAGTTACAGGATGGGTTATTTAACCCATATTTAAGTAGTGCAACTTTTTCATAAAATAAAACCAACGATATGTATAAATTAAAATGACATGAAAATAGGTACAGGCTGAAACAAAATTAATTACACTTGTGGAGTGGCAGTGGGAAAGGTTGGGTGGTACAGTTCCCAAGTTATGACTGCGCACCGGGAGATGTAGCATAGCCTAAACAGGCCTTGCACATGGTCGACCAACGAACTGGTAAATGTCGTAGAGAGCCACTGGATGCAAGCACTGTAGCGCAGAACCGGTCGTCATGGAAATACTTAGAGGAAGGCATTGTCCAGTAGTGGACGTCTTTCGGCTAATATGATGACACTTGTGATATAAAGGGTAAAATTTAAATCTTTGGCAATCATCAAATTTAGGACATCCTACTCATAAAACTGCATGATTCCCCAAGGAACATTTAAAATCCGAAAAAAAAGGTTTTGAAAGTAACGTACCAAGTAACGAGACCCCATTAAAAAGTCTACGCTATCTGTCTGCGGGTTTCTGTGACGTAGAAGAGTGTCCATGTGGAATAAGCCCATAATCTGTAACACACTTATTGGCTTGCCCCGAGTGACCGAATACCTGCACACGTGAACACTACAAGGAGGCTACTGAAATTGGTCTACGGGTTGATTTCGCACTAATTCACCCTGATTTTCCCTAATTTTTCCTAATGCCACATGGTTGTCCCTAATTTTTTATGATTCGTCCCTGATTCCTCCTGATTTACCCTAATTCCCCATTTCTTTCCTGGTTTCTCCTAATCCTCCCTGATTCTCATCACTTAACCTGATTTTCCCGAGACCCCCTAATTTCCCCACCGGTCCTGCGTTGCCCGCACCGGCTTCCCGCGACTATCACCAGGTCGTCAGTCCACCGAGTGGGAGCTCTACGCTTGGTCTTCCGATGTGCGGTTGCCACTTGAGAACTATGCTACCCCATTGGCACGAGGATTGTTCACGAGGGATGCCCAGAACATGCATAATTTGAGAGAAAATGAGTCCTGCAAAAATTTAGTAAGGAAACTTGTGATACTTAAGTGAACTAAGTACCTACTACAATGATCACAAGAAAAAATTATCGACACCACTAGAAAGCTTATTAATAGTTGGCACAAAAACACAAGGATATCGACGCCCCAGCTCCATGAACTCAACAAACATGATGTTTCATATATAACGCCTGATGCCAGCAGGGAATTTAGATAATTTATCTGTTGTTTAGTTTCTGTTTATTTTATCTACTGCTAGGATACATAAAGATACTTTTGCAATTATTTTTAAATAATTTCTGCAATAAATATGTACTACAATACAATATTCTTTATTGCATCACAAAATAAAAAAGAATTAAACAACAATAAAGCCTCGCCGTATGCAGGCTACCGCCTCCGTAGCTCAGAGGCAAAGAGGGGTTCGATTCCCAGCGGGGTCAATTGTAAGACTCGGTTTGGTTGGTGGTAGGGCATTTTCTAAGCCCGCCTGGCTAGCTACCACCATCTTATCTAAGTCTTGCCGCCAAATATCAATGTTGATATCATTGGTGTGTTCCGGCATGAAGATAATATAGCCAGTTCCCCATTGCGTTGGGGAATCTTGGTAAGCCCGCTTTCATCTTCGGCAACATCGTAACTTACCACCAGGTGAGAAGTTGTCAAGAGTTTACCAATTGTGAATCTCTCTTTGCCTAGCCTTATCCCATTTCATTTGGGGTCGGCTCTCCTAGTCATTTTTCGCCAGGCACGTCTGTCCTGGGTCATCGAGTCATCTGCTTGGGTCTTCTTGAGGTCGTTGTTGATGACTGACTGCCAAGTAAGTAGGGGTCGTCCTCGCCTTTTTGGGCCGGTATCAAGCGTCAGAACCTTCCTGGTCATATGATCCTCTGGTCGCCGCATAACATGCCCATACCACCTCAACCGTGTCTCAGATAGTTTGTCTTCGATAGGGCGGACTTTAAAGCTGCCAAGAATATGTTTGTTCTTCACTCTGTCCATCAGGGTGACTCCTCCCGCCCATCTCAACATCCTCATCTCGGTAGTGTGCATTTGATCGGTATGAACCTTTCTCAGAGGCCAGCATTCAGCGCCGTAAATGAGGGCGGGACGGACCGCGGTTTTATACGCTTTCCCTTTCACGCGTATCGGCATTCGCTTGTCACACAATACACCAGAAAGCTCCCTCCACTTCATCCAACCGGTGTTGATGCGGTGGGTAACGTCGGCGTCGATAGCGCCGTCGTTCAAGATGGTTGAGCCGAGGTACTTGAATTTGTCAACTTTTTTCAGCTGATGGGTCTGTAGCGTTACTGTGCTGTGTTGGTTAGAGTTAGAAAAGTAACATTGCATGTATTCCGTTTTTTGACGGCTTATCTTTAGCCCAGCAGTCTCTAGCGCAGACCTCCAGATTTCAAGTGAATGTTCCAGGTCTTCAGGGGTTTCTCTAACGAGCACGATGTCATCTGCATAGAGCAGGTCCCATGGTGGCTGTTCTTGTATGTTTGCAGTTAGATAATCCATGACAAGGTTAAAAAGTAGCGGACTTAACGCCGATCCTTGGTGTACACCTACTCTTACTAAAAATTCCTCCCCTACTCCTGCTGGACTCCTTACTCTGGTGCTGACGTTGTTGTACATGTCGATGACAATTCTTATGTAGCATTCCGGTACTTTTTGTAAGCGTAGGGATTGCCAAATCAGCTGTCGCGGCACTCGGTCGAAAGCCTTTTCAAGATCTATGAATGCAAGGTGGACGTCCTTTTTCATGTCTCTGTGTTTTTCCAATAGAATCCTCAAAGTGTGCAGCGCATCAGTTGTGGATCTTCCTGCGACGAAGCCGCACTGGTTTTCTGTCACGGTTGTATATCTAAGGAGTCGCTGGTTGATGACTCTTTCCCATATTTTAAATGTGTGTGATATTAATTTGATTGCGCGATAGTTTTCACATAGTCTGATGTCACCTTTATTTTTAAAGAATGGGACTAGGAAACTCTTTCTCCATTCGTTAGCCATTCCATCGCTTAGGATTCTATTGAAAAGATGGGTTAGGAACCGGATACCACTTGGTCCCATCTTTTTCCACAGCTCAATGGGAATTTCATCCGGCCCAGTAGCTTTGTTATTAGCCATGTTTTTGACTGCTAGCACTACTTCGTCTGAGGTGATCTCTTGAATAGCATTTACCAATTGTGAATAAAAAAAAAAAAAGTTATTGCATTATTGTTACCATGGGTATGTTGTCTCAGTCCTTAGGTACGGTCTCCTGATATGGGGAAGTTCTACTGATATAAAGAGAGTATTTATGGTACAAAATAAATGTGTAAGGGCAGTGTCCGGAATAGGCCCCAGAGATTCGTGTCTACCTCTTTTCCTAGAACTCAAACTATTAACACTTACAAGTCTTTACATCCTGGAAGTTGGCATTTTTTTGTAAGGAAATACCCTGGATATTTCAGTCATCCTGTATCAAATCATAGACTGAGAAATAGAGACCTCACTAAAATTGTAATACCAACGTATAGAATAGAACTACGCTCTATGAAAAAATTGCCATCTTAATACTATTAGAGTATGCAACAAAATCCCTACTGTATGAAGGCAGCTTACAACTAAGATTTTCATCAACAGGTTACGTGAATGGCTAATTGATAAATGTTATTACTCGCTTAGTGAATATTTCATGGATTCTGGATAAGACTATGACTGACGTAATGGGTAACCAAATATTTGCATGCCATTTCGTGGTAGAATGTACTGAGACTGTAATTATAAATAAGGATAATATCTGTTAAATAACCAGAGATATGCTATATTTAAGGGGAGGTAACAAATCTCTGTAAATAACGTATGTTCTCAGCAAATAATTGTATTGTATTGTACTGTATTGTTTACAAGTTAGTGCTAATGCGATCAACCTTGCAAGTGTAGATATGTCAAACTATGCGTTACTAGTCCAGTTATTGTGGTATTAATGCCAGGTCCAAATATCTTTTTTACATTTCTGTCACCTAAGAATAACCACAGTAAAAAGTGATTTTACCATCGTGATTTTACTATAACTAACAAGGTACTTCAGAAATATGTTAGCAATTCTACTAGGTGTGCCTGCAACTACGTTTTTGTTGAATTAGTGTGTTTTACTAGGCACCCTGCCTCCATTCTGGAGGTAGCCGAGATAAAACAGCTTTCTCTTCAGGTTTCCCGAAGGTTAGCTTTTGTAAAATTTAAATATGTATAACTACCTATGATATCTTCTTATTAGCAAGTGGATCCTTTAGCTTAATTTTTTTCACACCATTACTCTGCCAGATGATATTGTAGGTACTTAGGTATAATATTATTTATTCTGAGCTTTAATGTAGCCTTTTAATTACCTACAGGTTTGGCTACAAAATAAAATTAAGGTGTAAAGATGCGTTTTGAAGGGAAACCAGAGTAGATACTTTTAATATTTTTTAATAAACAGATAAATTATAAAGTTACAAAGTGACCAACTAGTTAAAACTTTTACAACTAGTTTTCCTTTTTTTCCATAACTTCAACAGCCAGATTTAAACAATGCAGAGTGTAGGTATTTATCTTCCCACTTGCTCACTTGGCCTGATAAACACCCGTGAAACCCAAAACAAAAGGATATATTTGTTTATTTTGATTATTGTATAAACCACACTCCCGGACACTTCTATCGGCCCACTTAGCATTTTCAGCTTTCACGGACAGTAGCTCTAAGAAACTGTTTGGTGAAGTAAAAAAGTTAGAAGATAGAAGTGTCCGGGAGAGTATTAGAAATGTGGAAATCCTGGGGGAGGCCTTTGTCCAGCAGTGTACATCCTTCGGGTGATTTGTTGACAATGATTATTATTTATAATATGAGAATTTTTTACAGCATAATATTTCATTAAAATACATACATACCATTCAGGTTTCCTACCTCAAAACTATACGCTGAGGCTGCGGTTCTTAACGTTCGCCAGTTGTACATTCTTAGATCATCTCTCTCTGCACACTGCAAGGTTCTTAAATCTGAAGAGTACAAAAAACTTTTAAAACAACGCACATTTAGGGTGGAAAAGCCTCAAGTTAAGTCTGAATTTGCTCGCAAATTACCTACGTTTATGCAACCTTTCTTGTACAACAGAATAATAAGGCACTGTGATATTAAGAAAACAACGGTTAGGAAAGCTAAGAGACTTATCAGAGACTGGTTGCAGAAACTCTCTTACGCGGATACAGAAAACCTTCTCAAGCCTATTATATAACACGAATCCTAATAAAAAACTCTCCCACATACAAACACACACTCACTTACACTAAATGACACATAAATACACTCACGCAGACACACACACACACACACACACACACACACACACACAACTTATACTATACGCTACTTTTTTTTTTTTTTTCCATTAATTAATTATTTTAGTACTATTAACATGTTAAATAGTAGTACAGTGTGAACAGTTTCTTCAGTGATTAATAATTATATAGTATTTAAAAATTAAATATGTAGTTAGTTCAACAAGCAGTATCTACGTTGTCTAATCTATTGTTGGTGCCCAAGATACAGGCTGTGCCTAGTTTGGGACCGATATGTACACATACTTTGTAAATAACTGTTTTAAATAAATTATTTGTATTTGTATTTGTATATTCCATTATCTACTGAAGTGTTTCAAAAAGCTAAAATAAAACTAGATTCTGTAGAAAGGATAGGTAAATCTTTGAGTAGGTAAGTAGGTAGATCAGCAGTAACACTGTTTCACTAAATAACCATACTTTCACATTTCTACTTTTAGTTAATCAGAGGAAGACTTCACAGCACAAAAACCTGTCCCCGTCAGTTACAAATTACATAAAATTATCTTTTATTCCTGTAATCTTTTATCAAGAATCTATGCCACTTTTCTTACGAAGTATTATTGACCTTTTCTCCAAGCAAGCTTCATTGTGAATAGAAACAGGAAGCCATCATAATTATCATTTGCTTTGATAATTGCGATCAGTTTTAAATTGATATTTCGCAAAAATACTCTATTGTTTTGACTTAGTTTTTTTGATTTTATTGGTGATTACTAGCTGTCCCGGCGAACTACGTACCGCCTTACATTACATTACACTGCCCTACCCTACACTACACTACACTACCATACCCTACACTAAACTACCCTACCCTACACTACCCTACACTACTCTACCCTACACTACACTACCCTACCCTACACTACCCTACCCTACACTACTCTACCCCACTACTATACCCTACACTACACTACCCTACCCTACACTACCCTACCCTACACTACCCTACCCTACCCTACCCTACATACACTACACTACACTACCCTACACTACACTACCCTACCCTACCCTACACTACCCTACCCTACCCTACCCTACACTACCCTACCCTACCCTACACTACCCTACCCTACCCTACACTACCCTACCCTACCCTACCCTACCCTACCCTAAACTACCCTACCCTACACTACACTACACTACCCTACCCTACCCTACATAAGAACCTTCTCCTGACAATAACGAACTCGACAAAAAAAGAATTAGCGAAATCGGTCCAGCCGTTCTCGAGTTATGCGCTTACCAACACGTTTTGCGATTCATTTTTATATATTAGATATGCTCAGTGGATTTTATTACAAAACGCACACAATGTTTGATTTGTTGTTGTGGGTGCGTTTTGGAACGATACGAGAAAAAAGTCAGCATCATAAATTTTTTCTCCATTTTAGATTCTGGAAATTAGTAAACGTGAAAGAACATGTAATAATTGAAATATGCATTAACTTTCAATATTTGTATTCAGTGTTTGTTACCCTCAAAACGTTTGCTTCTATGTATACGTACCAACAGATACACATTACATATCCATTAATATTTTTTATATATCCGGTAATAAAAATCTCTCCTAACTGAGCCCACCCCAGGACATATGTCCTTTTGGTCCTTACGTTCCGTTTGGCGCATATATTTTTTAATTTTGTTGAAATTAATTATTTGCATGCAATTAAAAACTATTTTTTAATGATGCCAAAGAACTATAACTTCTCACGCGCGTACATAAGTACACGTACCCATTTTTTATGGATTCCTGTATGACCATCCGCTTCAAACTGTGAGGCGACCTTGTGAAATGGGATATTTAAACTTGTATACCTGTTGGATCACAATTTTTGGACAGAGGGGTATCGCCTGTAAAGGCTTCTTTAGTCTTATTCCTCCGAATTCAAAATCATTTTTTCTATTATGTAAGTCTGTGATTTTATACGTAAATATATTGGCAAAACCGCAGGTCTTTTCCCGAAGTACATACATATATTTACGATCGTTTCGTGGTCTGTACCGTAGCTCCAAGAGGCTTGAAAGCTGAAAACCTTTAAGTACTTAAATGAAAAATAATCTCTTATTTTAACACTCACACCATTCGTAACGCATTCAGTAAGGAATGATTGACTAATTTGTAGAGTGACTACTTTTTCTGTAAATAGCCAGCAAAAAATGAACCCGTCCGTTCCATTTTTGAGGGCTATTTACAGAAAAAGTAGACACTCTACAAAAAAAACTAAGTATGCCGACACCCATACGTTTGAAACGTTATGCTTGTTGAACATCCAAATCTGCTCGGGAAAAAGCTAAACAAATAAAAAACGAACTCAAAAGTTTCCAGATGTTTCGTCTTCTGGCCCATCTTATTTCGCTAATTACTCCTTATCGAATCAAGTATTTCTCAATTATTTTTCCGGTACTCTAGTTTAATAAACCTCTTTAGTCACTAACTGCAGTATTTTTTTAATTTTTTTTATTAAAAATTTGAGTGCGTTTAGCTGCACCTCACCTGATGGTAAGTGCCGATGCAGCCGAGGATGTGACACGCAAGCTCAAATAGTGCCTATTCACTTTCGTCTTGAAGATTCCTAAATTGTACGAATCGGGGAATACAGACGCCGGAAGGGAATTCCACTCCTTAGCCGTTCGCATGATGAACGAAGACGCAAAAAGCTTCGTGCGTAAAGGTGGAACATTGACGATAAAGGGATGGAACCGCCCTCCGCGCCTGGTCGTCCGATGATGAAATGGAGAGGTTGTGAAGCTCCAGGGCACACTCTCCGTAATGAATCCTGTAGAACACCGATAGACAAGCGACTTTGCGGCGATGCTCAAGGCTTTGGAGCCTGTTTGATACAAGTTCCTCGTCGCCGATGAGTCTCCTAGCACGTCGGTCGATAGAATCCAAGGCATCTAGCTGGTAACGAGCCGAACCGTCCCATATGTGAGAGCAGTACTCCATACATGACCGAACTTGAGCTTGGTATAATATTAGAAGCTGCTCTGGAGAAAACCGGTGATAAAAATTGTATGTAGATCATGAAATAGGGTACAATGATTTCATTTTACAATGAAGTATCCCGAACTTGAAATTTAAGAACATATACTATGAAGTGATTTCGAGTGAAACTACTTTGCTTCAAGAGATGACCAAATAGTCACAGTTTGCCGAAGCTATTTGTAAGGGTGCGCACTAAAAGATTTGGAGCAAATAAAAGGAAAACTCTTATTACAATCGAATATATTACATAAACCAAAACTTCTTAAAATGAATTTTTACCTAGCATAGAACTCCTTGAACATGAGAAATCACTCGATGTAAATAACGCTGATGATGATGTAGTATTCATGCCTCGGATGTTCTGCGGCTATGCTATCGAATCAGAAACGAGGAGATCCGTAGGAGAACCAAAAAACCGACATAGCTCTCAGAACTGCTAAATTTAAGTTAATAATGCTGTGCTGAAGAAGAAACGCTACACGCTACGCGCTACAAATTAAAATGTGTTTAAAATTTTGATGGTCATTACATATTTTTGGGTTAACAATGATTAGTTTGGAGTCATTTGCTTTAATAGGATAGCAACATTTAAAAACTCTGGTTATAATTTCACAATAAATTGGAGTTTTAATTTTGGTGCGCATTTACTATTTTTGGCAGTAAAAAGGTTTTTTTAATGTTATACTTTACTTTAACTGTTGTTCAGTTAAACATAAGTCACTTAGTTTTTGCAAAGACCAAATAATTATAGTACTGATATGTAGCAAAGACTACCAAAATATGAGTTTGCTCGTGGTCCGACACGTACTTGGACATTTTTTCACATCGTTATTTTATGTAGAAGTAAATTAATTATTTAAAAATAACAAAGCTGAAGCCCGTATTTTGATATAACTAAAACAATCCTGTATATAATATGTAGGTTGTTATTTTAGGATCCCTTCCTTCCTCAATCAAAGAAATGTAAGTTAGTAGAATACGTTTTATCCTTAGAATGTTAATCAAAGGTTTTATCTCTTTTTTATCCTCAATTTTGTGCGAGCAAAGCGCACTGTAAGTCTTTCTCCACGTAAATAATCCATGCACGAGGATCAACATTGTTTTTTACACATCAGTTTAATTATTTAAGATTTTTACAAGGGTAAATCAAAGATAACTTCAAGCGTTTGGTTGAATTTGAAAAGTATAGTGTTAATCTTGAAAATTTGGAAAAAATTGTTGGTAGTAAAAAAAGTTTTTATTTGTATTTTTTTAGTTTTAGAGTTATAATACATTACATTGATAAAATATGTTTTACTTACTTAGTAAAAGTTCCACCTCAGAATAAGGCTGCTGCAAATGCTGTCAAAAACTCCAGAGTAGAATTGTATTGCATGCAACGACAGGCACCAGCAATACAAATGAAAAAAACAATGGTCTCTCGAAAGGGCATGTTCCTAGAGACGTTAATATGTTTTTAAAAATGTTTGTGTCTGTCTGTCTGTTTGTACTCTGTGGTCTGTCTGTCTTTCATTGATGTTGGTGGTCGGCTTTCTTGATCCTAGGCTTCCGGTGATCGCATTTGTAATTTTTGCAATTTTTGCACTGATTTGAATTCAGCTATAGTCCACGAATTCATGAGGCAAATTGAAGAATAGAGACGCTATGCAAACGACGACAATGCTTTCGAAGCTAGCTGATACAACCCAAACTATGTAAGTTGACAGTTGCACACATTTCCGTTTTTCCTATTGTTTCATTTTGATGGTAAACTAGACTAATGCTTACGAATACGTAGGTGTATTAACTTCCTTTTATTCCATGTTCTGCCTTACAGCCAGAAATTTTAATAAAAGTCCCATTATTATAACCTAAATCAAGTTAAAATTCGTTACAAATCGATTCGACTGCAATTTCAGACTAAACATCCGGCTCTAATCTTACTCAAGTATCAAGTTACTTTTGCAAACAGCAATTGACAGAACTTATAGTTAGATAAATATTATTTATCAAAGACAAAGCATAATTTAGTTGTCATTGGTGTCGATTCAATGTACTAGATAACTTATTTGAGAGGACTAAACTAAATTTCAGCATTCTGTCCTTGTCTTTTCGATACAGAAGGAAAAAGACAGATTGGGTAAATTTATTGTAATCCTTTCAAATAAGTTTAATCCAGTACATTGAATCAACACCATTGTTTCTCTCTTGTTCATTTAGATAAGGTAAGGGTAAAGGATATCTCTCTTTGCGAATGTAACCTGGATCCCTTGATCATTTATTGTTTAACTGTCAAAACTTCCAGTTGTCTCTGTATGATGCTCCCCCCATCCATTCCTTGCCCCTTTTTTAGGGTACCACAGTAAACAAAGAATCCTTTTAGTTTCGCCATGCCTTAGTATTAGTACTAGAAAGCTGTAATTTGGCATGGATATACATATAAATCACACCAACAAAGGGAACCTCTCCTAATATGTAAAGGGGGATGATTTTTTTTTTGTTGCTGTACCCTGTCGTTGACTAGGTCTTTTAAGACTACTGAGAGTTTGCTAAAAACCATTTTTCATATCGGGGATCAGTTTGCAAAATATTAGCTTTAAAATGCAAATTTTTGTTAGTGACGAGTGTCCGCCCCTCCCTACCAGCTAAACCGCTATTTCAGGACATCTGAAAAAATTGAAAATATTAAGACATGTAATCAATTTAAAAGGAAAACTATCACAGCTAAATAAGCTTCCTTATTTTAGGCATAATAATACCAACGTTAAATGTGCAGTTGGATTTGTAAAAATTAAATTGATTTTCCATGTAAAATGTTCTATTACCAACTAAAAATTTATTTATATATTTAGTTTATTTTTTGAAAAGACTACAGAACTCTACTTTGAGGGAGTCCCGATTCTCACTTAGTGGGTTTTTAAATAATCAATTGGTAAGCCCTTGGCATACTTGGCTTACCTGACTTAGATAAGATGGTGGTATTTAGCCAGGTGGTCTTAGAAAATGCCAACCAAACCAAACTTCTAACATATCCTCTCTTCTATCACTTGCCTGCCTTTTCAGGTCTGTAAAGCTAGCATTGACACTGTCTACCATTTTAATTTGATGCTTGGTTGTAATTCAAGCAACAGAGTTTATTTGAAGTGATAAAATTAGTGCTTATTTGATGCTAATTAGTTGCCCTAATGAGAATTTTATTGCTCAAGTAGTTTTTGAGCAACAAATTACAATGCTAGACAATGTCTATGCTTTCTTTGACGTCTGTAAAGCTAGCAGTGACACTGTCTAGCAATATAATTTGTTGCTCAGTTGTTATTCAAGCAACAAATTTTATTTGTAGTGATAAATTTATTGCTAATTACTTTCCCTAATGAGAATCTTGTTGCTTGAGTAATTTCTAAGCAACAAATTAAAATGCTAGACGGTGTCACTGCTAGCTTTACAGACCTGACTTTTCCCCTTTCATCTTCACTCTTAGCAACTTTAGCATTGCTAATAACATTAGTTTCGACGTTTGCATTTCCATTCTTTTTCCTTAGCTTTGTTTCATGTATAATGCTGTTTTTATTTTTGCTCTCTTTTCTCTTGAAACCTCTTCTTTTCTTTGTTTCTTAAGGTTTTGTACTCAAAGGGTGCCAACACTTAGCCTCTACTGTGTGTCTGTCAGTAGGCTGTATTTCATGAATGTAATAGGTAGCTGAAATTTTCACAGAATGTTAATAACAAATTAAAATGAAAAGTACAAGAAACATTTTTTATTTTTATACTATGGTACAAAAATAAAAAATCGTGAATACCGTTAGTGTGCAAGTCTGATTGCACTTGACCATTTTTTTTGACTTACATTAGTAAAATCATTAGAGCCGACATGGACACCATACAGAAAAACATATGTAATGTAACCAAGTAGGTAATGAAGACTTGAGCTGAGGCAGTTTTTTAATCCATAAAAAGTAAGGCATTGAAACTGGGGCCACCAATGACATGCTACTATAGTGCGGCCGTCCAGAGAATGCTGATTTGACACTTCAAGACAGCGATAGAATGTTACATTCGATGAGTCAACAAATCAATCTTTAGGTTCTAAGTTTAAAAAAAACATAAAAAAAACAATTCTTTTACTAAATAACAGTAACGGAACAGATATATATGTTTATGTATAAAGACAGCAGAATGTGTATTTTGTAATTGCATGAATCGTTAGTAAACCTTTTACGTTCTATGGTCATTTCTTCTTAATAATAGTGATGTCACCACATGTAAGCATTGATAATGCATTTGTAACTGTTATGAATATATTATGAATAATTCATTACCACACAAACAATTATTTCTTATTGCGTCAATCAACCAACCATAAAAGTTTCAGGCATAAAAGTCTTATGTTTAAGTAATAACAATAGTAGATTGTACAACAAGAGAATAAAACAAGCCATTTTACCCGAGACGTTCATTTAGCAAACGAGCCGGTACGGCGAGGGTGGATAGTCACGTCGAGGGTAAGATGGGTTTCATGCTCGAGTTTTACACTCTGCTTTTCACTTCGATTGCAAGGAAATAATAAATATTCAACTGCAATACAACAAATTTGGTTAATTTTGACAAATAATTAGTTTCCCTCCACACAATTTTACTTATTTTCCACCCCCTTTCACCCATCACCACCCCTAAAATCGACGGTCCACAAAGTACACTTTAGCCTCGGGTTTGGCAACACTATTTTGGTAATGGTTATTTTATTTCGTTGTATGTTACATCTACATGATAGGTACAAAGTATTTACTATGGATGTGGACACATCACTAGTTATGTCAAACTAGCATATGTCAAATCAGCATTCTCTGGACGGCCACAGTATAGATTCATACTGTAGTTATTTTGACAAAAGAAAGGTATGTCCTGGTGGTAGATATCTTATGTCACAACCATGGGGCTTTTCATGTAATTTTTATGACTTTCCATCAGTAGACCACAATATCCCACATGTTGTATTTGTAAATATGGGTTGATTACCGCAAACAGATGACTATTTCACCCATATTATGTGTATTCCCGATATCACTGCCAGTCCAGCTCCTCCAAGAAGTCCAGTAGCCCCTGCAGGATATGAATGTTTTCTAAGTGGGATCCACCTGTGGTCTAAGCATAAAGCTTCATCAGATGCTACGTGTCAGTTAGATACCAGTTGCATTATTCTGTTGGTTGTTAAGGTGATGTCTATCTATATTATTCTTACTCCTTCTCGTGACGGAGTTATATACCGAACCTCTGTTAAAATGTTGAGGTAGTTATTGAAGAGATAGTCCACTAGGACCTTACCTCTCTCCTTGCAGCTTGTCTTGCCACAGAGGGTATGGGGCATGTATACCTTAGTCTATGTGATTCTTTAACCTTAAAAGACCCCCATGCATTCTCACACTGCTCATGTTAAATTTCACACATACTGCTACATTTCACTGTTCCTGGCCTCTGTTCCTCCCCTCCCCGAAATGAGCATCTCAATACCTTTCAGTTCAATTGCGCTGGTATCGTATCAGGTAGTATCAGGTAGTAGTTGCGTCGGCAGAAACAATCATGATGAGCAATTTTGATTGACCGCATGTTAGAGACCATGTTATCTTTTTTACGGTGATGTTGTTAAAAATACAATAATTTAAATTTTATGTTTAGTTTAAAAGTTAATAAGAATGAGGTGCCTGAAAAACAGTCTCCATAACACCATGCTCTCTGTAGATAATTAAGTCACTATTCAGACCCCCCCATCAACTAAACTCCACTTTTCAACCAGATCATTCTCAGAGGGAGATGACTACAACATGACGGGCGAGGTGTATGCCACCGATGTGGTGGTAACTGCCAGCCCGGGCTCGCACAGCCACGGCAGCTCCAAGGTCAAGCTGAAGAATGTTGTTGATTACAATTGGGAGCTGCGGATGTATTCAGGACAGCTGGTAGCGGTGCATATGAGTCGGAAGTACTTAGCATATTCTATCAAAGGTGAGTTCTTTTTTTTTATTGCGTTTTTAGGGTTCTCAAAAGGAAAAAGGAACATTTTATTCTCCGATTGTCTGTCTGAACCCCTGTTTTTGGCCAATCATGTAAAAATGGATCTTGGAAAAATACTCACTGGACCAAGATAAATCGACACTCCAAAATCCATCAACCTGTTTAGGCTACATAACATGCCAAAGAAATAAACTAGGTTCCAGTTTGACTACGGAACCTTATATTTTCGACATGTCCACCTGTCTGTCTGTCTGTCGGTATGTCACAGCTGTTTTTGTATAAGCCGAAATTTGGTATGGTTATACAAACCTGTGAGCCCTCATTGGGCTAGAACCAATTTTTTTTAATACATTTTATTACATAACTTCATGGTTCTAAAGTCGGTTTCAGGACAATAATTTTACGTGATAACGCTTCAACCACTGGACAGATCGGGATGAAATTGGCACACATATAGGTTAGGTCCTGGAATAGGTCATATGCTACTTTTTACCCCGGGAAAACCGTCTTATTCCCACGGGAAAATCGAAAACAACGCGGGCGTAGCCGCGGGTGAATGACTAGTGTTCTATAAAATCACGTCTCGCTTTCAATGAATAATCGTGAAAGTTTAAAGTATTATATCATCTCACCTGGTGGAGATATCTCCCTTTGATTTCAAACAGCAGGAAGACACTATTCCTACACCCTTAATAGTTATTTCTGTAACAAAGGGACAAAGTAATATTTTGTTCCTAGAGTTAGTTTGAATTCTGAGCTAAGCGAAGCGAGTTTAGTGAGAATTTTGTGTGAACTTCACGATCTCATTCCCCCAGCTCCTTTGCACCTTCGGTCAATGAGACGCAGGGGGAGGTTCCACCCCTTTGTTGTTGATATTTAGCCTATACGCACGAAGCGTTACGCTACGTCATTTATTATGCGGACAGCAATGGAGTGGAACTCCTTGCCTGCGTCTGTTTCCCGACTCCTACAATTTGGGGATCTTCAAGGCGAGAGTGAATAGGCATTATTTGAGTTTGCGTGAACCATCCTCGACTACATCGTCACTTACCATCAGGTGAGATATAGTCAAACGCACTCAAATTTTTAATAAAAAAACAAAATTCAATATACATCGCCTGAGAATAAAATCAAACAACACACTTAAAGACAATTAAAGCAAACATGCAAAGCAGGATAGATGCATTTGAGATGTAGTGTTGGCGTCGTTTACTACGTATTCCTTGGACAGCCATGAGGACAAATCTCTCCATCCTAGAGGAGCTCAAGGTTGAGACCTGCCTTTCAACAGTGTGTCAACAATGCTCGCTCTCATTCTTTGGACACTGTGCACGCCGTCCCAACAGCCTAGAGTACCAAATAATGACGGGAAAGGTAGAGGGCAAAAGAGCTCGGGGAAGACCGCCTGCCAAGTGGTGCACGCAACGAATGACAGAGCCCGGTGGAGAGAAATCTGCGCCCCCTCGATGACATGACGGTCACGATCCCCAGCATTGGGGGAACGACTGATTGGATTGGATTGGAGAATAAAATATTTTAGCTCGGAGTAACGCACATAATTTTTCCTGTGAGAAAAAGAATGTACATATAGACATTGGTTTACTTTACGCGTTCTGTCTTCTAATTAGTCCACTTTCGTATCAGAGCACGAACGCGGACTAATCAGAAGAGAGAAACAAAACTCCCTACAGGGAGCAAAGTAGAATTTAGTTCGCGCTTATTGAGAAACCAATCGTCGTTTTTCGAATAGGTGTGATGAATAAGGAATACTTCACATTTCAAGTCAGCTGTACGATATTCTTATTATGTTTTAAGTAGCTATGCCTTTATTATTGGAATATTTTTAGTTGCACATCGAACAACTAATCACCTAAGTATCAATTTATTTTCATCATTTATTTATGACAATCATATCAAAAATACTCTTATAAAATTATCTATCCTTCTCAACTGGACTAGAGTTGCGCGAGCGAAGCGAGCGATAATGGGTTTGGTTAGGTTTGATTGTATGTATGAAATGTATACCTGGGACAAACAGTCCAGTTAGGTTGGTCCAACTTCAAAGAAAGAGATCAATCGACGAATCCAACTCGGCTGGGCAGCGTTCGGGAAGCTTCGCAATATCTTCACGTCCCAAATACCGCAGTGTCCCAAGACTAAGGTCTTTGACCAGTGTGTGTTGCCAGTGATGACTTACGGAACTGAGACATGGTCGCTTACTATGGGCCTCATAAGAAGGCTCAAGGTCACCCAAAGGACTATGGAGCGTGCTATACTCTAGGGTTTCTCTGCGTGATCGAATCAGAAACGAGGAGATCCGCAGGAGAACTAAGGTAACCGACATAGCTCACAGAATCGCTAAACTGAAGTGGCATTGGTCAGGGCACATAGCTTGTAGAACAGATGGCCGATGGGGCAGAAAAGTTCTCGAGTGGCGACCGAAAACGTAGCGTAGGCAGACCTCCCACGCGGTGGACCGACGACCTGGTGAAGATCGCGGGAAACCGATGGATGCAGGCAGCGCAGGACCGGTCGTCGTGGAAATCCTTGGGGAGGCCTTTGTCCAGCAGTGGACGATTTCCGGCTGATATGATGAGGTTTGATTGATTACGCTGTTCGCGAGGCTCCCCCCTCCTGGGTGGCGGATCTGACTTACGAAAAAAAAAACATTTTGCTTAAAACAGAAGAACGCTATACTTTTAGGTAAATAGCGGGAAGCCATGAACTGAAATTGTTGCATAATTATATTTTGAGGGAAGTGTTTTTACTGTGCAGTAAGTAACTTTGATAGGAATTGGGATTCTTACATAAAGTAGTTTTTTTGATTTAGGATTAAATACTATCCTTTATTATTTCAGCACCAAACACCTTGAACCCAGGGACGTCGTGTAGTCTGGTGCGCGTGGTGTACTACCCTGAGACTGGCTCAGATATGAGAGCCCTCATTAAGGGCATGAAAGGGGAGGTGAGTCTACAACTGACAACATTCATTTTTTTACCCCAATTTTATAAGCGTTATCTATCTATGTATACATAAAACAAAGTCGGGTTATTTACACCATTTATAACTCCTGGGCCGATTTTAATGATTCTTAGTTTTGTCTCGACCCAGAATAGCAGAATAACTATTAAAAAATCGAAAAAAAAAAACTGTTTTCCGTACATTACCCATACATGTGTAGTGTAGTGTAGCGTAGAGTTTATGAGGCGGTACGAAGTTCGCCGGGACAGCTAGTATTTATATAATAGGTCATTGCATAAGTAATGATGATTCTATAAATTTTATAATTGTATAATGTTTTTGGCGAACACGTCAGTCCCACCACACCCACACGGAAATCCTAGCACGCAGTGAAATGTGTTATTGTACTGCCCGCGCATCCGATTGAAGGCGTGCTGCCTTGATCAGCGCTTCCAATTTCCATCCAACCAATCACAAGATCACTGATCATAGATGACCCCCCAAACGTTGCTCCCTATGCTCATTACTAAAAGTTTTTTTCTCAAGGAAAATTATTAAGATGTTTGCCGCCCAGTTATACATACGATAACCTCTGACATGGGACGTCCCCGCTGTTAAAATCCTAGTGTTATCCAATTTAATTATCGAATGTTTGTACCAAAACATTTGAAGCTTTTAGTAAAAAAAAAATTTAGCCCTTCTTTACTGAATAAAAAGGGGAATGAATGAATGAGATTTATGGTATTGCTTACAGTTATTATTATTGGGTGGGACGCCTGCGGGGTACAGGCGGGTGTTCAAGTCACTAGGTGGACTCATTACACCCTATTGCTTACAGTTGGTTGTATAAAGAACCAAGTTTTCAGTTCGGTGACCTGAAATGACCTAAAAATTCCTGCACAAAAAGTAGTGTAGTGTCACAGTATTACAATATAGCGGCTTACAGTAGCGCAACGAATGTACTTATGCAGAGCAACGGAAGGGTACTTGCGAGGCAGCGGGCGGCGGGGCACAAGGCGGACTTCAGGCTGGTATGGGATAGTACCTATGCCGGTGGCGCATCGTGCGACATCAAAGGCGTTGCGCTACTGTAAGGGGGCGTTCAAGTATTACGTAACAAATTTGGGGGAGGGGAGGGTCTTGTAAAACGTTACGAAGCGTTACAGGGGCGGGAGGGGGCGTTTGAACTACGCGTTACGTAAAATGTTTTTTTCTTCTTCTTACTAACGCGATTAAAACAGTAAAAAAAGTATTTTAGCGATTTTCCGGTACGTTACGCCACATAATTATTATTTTGACTTTTAGGTAAAAATGGTCAGTTGGTGGTTACATAACGTTTTACTAGGGGGAAGGGGGGTACAGAATAACGTTACGGCGCGTTACATGCGGGGAGGAGGGGGTCAGAAATCTTCAAAAATTGCGTTACGTAATACTTGAACGCTCCCTAGCCATATCATGATACTGTGGTAGTGTAGTATGAGGCAGTACGAAGTTCGCCGGGACAGCTAGTAATATTATAAAGAGGTAAAGTTTGTATGTAGGAGGTTATTTTCGGAACCGATTGATGGTCAATTATCGCCCATTTTCTTAAATAACTTCAAAACCCTATCTTAAAATAATAAAAAAAAAACTACACTAGAGATATTTAAAACAAACCTTTTCATTTGATATGTCACACAATATATATTGAAAAACTTTTTAAAAAATATATCTTATTTACCCCCCAAAATTATTTATTTACATTACACATCCGTCTTTGGGTCACCGACTTACATATGTGTACCAAAATTTAACTCAATCGGTCCAGTTGTTTCCGATTAAATCGACTGTGTCAGACGGACAAATAGTGAAAGGTTCCACCCTTGTGTTCTTGATATTCAGCCTATACGCACGAAGCGTTAGGCTTCCTCATTTATTATGCGGGCAGCGATGGAGTGGAACTCCTTGCCCGCGTCTGTTTCCGACTCCTACCATTTGGGGATCTTCAAGGCGAGAGTGAAAAGGCATTATTTGAGTTTGCGCGTACCATCCTCGATTACTCGGCACTTACCATCAGGTTGAGATTTTGTCAAACGCACTCAAATTAAAATATAAATATATATATATATATAAAAGTGATCCTATAAGGGTATCGTTTTTACCTTTTGAGGTATGGACCCTAAAACCTTTCACCAATAATAGTTAGAATGGAATTTCAGGATGGACATAAGGCTAAAAAGAATCCTGTTCGATAACCACGAGGTAAAGCCTCTATACTTTAAGTTTAATTAATTTTCAGGTGCAAGACTTGGCGTTCGCGCACATACAGAACCAAGCGGTGCTAGCTTGTATCGACGAGTTGGGCAACTTCTATGTCCACGAGATTGAAGTTACAGATTCAGGACTCAGGTGAGTCAGCGGATTCAACACCTTCTGTGTTGGTACAAGCCTACACACAATCCCATCCACCAATAATAAATTCATTAATTGACGACAGCATCAGTAATAAATTATGAACTCTTGATCACTAAATTGCCCTCCTACTTAAACTTAGGAAAACCTTACTCGTTTTGTTTTCCATCACGTCTTCGATTTTTAATTCACCAAATGTAAATGACGCTGCTAAACCAACCAGACGTCACGCCTAGGTATTTCAAACATTTTGAAAACAAAATGTCGTTTTTGACAGATGATAAAAAGTAAATCGGTTGACTAGCATTCGTCATCCCTATTGATCAGCCCTTGGCATCATCTCACCTGATAGTAAGTGACGATGATGCCGAAGATGGAAGCGGGCTTACCAAGATTCCCCAACGCAATGGAGATCTGACTATCTTACCTTCAAGCCGGAACACATCAATGATGTTAACACTGATGTTTGGCGGCAAGACTTAGATAAGATGGTGGTAAGAAAATGCCCTACCACCAACCAAACCGAGTCTTACAAAGTTGACCCCGCCGGGAATCGAACCCGTGACTTCCTGATGTGAAGCGAATGAACTAACCATTACGCCACGGAGGTGTTTTAATATGTACCAGTTATTTCAGCAACTATTGACGTGGTAACGTCTTATATAAACCGATAAACGCCGGCTGCACTCACGAAAAAGTGTCACGTCCCGCCTGAGCAGAGCGTGCAAGCGAGAGCGCGGAACAAGCGATTATCACGTAAAATTATCGTCTGTAAACCGACTTTACAGACAACCAGTTTAAATCCACAATTGGTAAGCACTTGACATAATCTCACCTGATGGTAAGCGACGATGATGCCGAAAGTGGAAGCTTGACTAACACTCAGTGGCATTTTCACACAAAGATGGTGTCCGTCCAAATAGCATCGTTTTTTTTTCAAGAATGTAAGTATACTACAAAGTGTGGTCATTTGGTTAGATATACAGGATAGGTTACAGTGGAGCAGCACAACATTCTGCAGGTCTTCGGGAACTCTGTAGACACTGCTGGAGCACGGATCTCTTGCCAAACTCGGGAAGGTTAGGCCATATAACCGTCTCCGTGGCGTAATGGTTAGTACATTCGCTTCAAATCATTAGCTCGTAGGTTTGATTCCCGGCAGGGTCAACTTTGTGAGACTCGGTTTGGTTGGTGGTAGGGCATTTCCATAGCCCGCCTAGCTAGGTACCACCATCTTATCTAAGTCTTGCCGCCAAACATCAGTGCTAACAGCATCGATGTGTTCCGGCTTGAAGATAAGATAGCCAGTTCTCCATTGCGTTGGGGAATCTTGTTAAGCCCGCTTCCATCTTCGGCATTATCGTCACTTACCATCAGGTTAGATGATGTCAAGGCTTACCAATTGTGAATAAAAAAAATACACACACGGGGGCCAAGTCCGGGGTGGAGGAGATTAAAGCGCGCGTTTCCTGTGGAACAGCAGCAGCACAGCCCTAGCAAAACTTCCTTTTACCGTAGCACTCTGATTTAATTTGATTGGTATACTCTCAATTCGATAAAATAAAAAAACCGGCCAAGTGCGAGTCGGACTCGCGCAAAGTAGGATTCCGTAGTCTTAAAAAAAATGTATATTTTATAAAAAAAACTAATTTATTTTTACAGTTGGTAATGGAACATGTATGGAAAATCTATGAACGTTTTACAAATCCAACTGCACATCTTAAGTTAGTCGACTATTACTCGTAAACTAAGAAAGCGTACTTAGCCGTGATAATTTTGCTTTTAAATCGATTATATTATTTATTCACCATTTATTTCAGATTTTCTGCCTGAAATAGCGGTTTAGCTAGGACACTTGAGTCTAACAAAAATTGGCACTTTAAACCTTAATATTTCGTAACCCTAAAAATGGTTTTAGTAAACCCTCAAAAGTTTTGAAAGGCCTATTCAACGATACCCCGCACGATAGGGTACGTGAACGAAAAAAAATCACCTACTCTTTACATGTTACCCAAAAAAAAATTGAGATTCTTTTGCGCTGGCCAGTCTAGTGTTGTCGCATGTCGACGAACATGTTTCAACTTGCGCGCTCTCTCGCTCGATAATCGCTTCACTTTCTGCACGAGTTGACAACGGACTGACGAGCGCGGCCTGTGGGTACTTTTTTCGCCCTCGGCCGACTGACGGGGGCCTGCCTATAGTGACTTCTGACGTCTTTTTCCTTAGGGAAACACTGATAGCAGAAATACGCGAGGACACAGCCGTTGGTGGCGCACCGCATCGCGTGGTGTGGTGCCCCTACATACCGGACGACGACGACGACACGCCCGACGAAGACGTCGCCAGTATGCTGCTGACAACACACGCTAATGTCGGTCAGTATACTCTTAATACAGTCTAAAGGTGTTATTACTCTACAAAAGGTTGAGTTTAAGAGTTAGCTAGGGGCACAGCTAACCTCGCTCGCTGTCTCAAGCGTGGCACATTGAATCGCATTTCATTATTTGAGAGTAGGTCAGGGCTGACTAAGGAACCATTGGTTATGCTAATTAAATAACAAATATCGCTAGCTTGGCGGCGCAATGAGAGTGGTAGGAAGTGATACCGTTTGCATCGGTGCTCGTAGTCACAATATACCTTATATTATACCTTCTTCAGTCTTTCGTCGCTCGAAAGTAAAAACAATTATTTTATTGAGTTCCTTTATCGACAGCTCGCATGTGGAACCTTCGCTCCATGATCAAGGAGCACGGCTCGAAGTGGGTGGGGTCGGTGCGCTCGCTGATGGCGGGCGGCGAGCACGTGCTTGTGTGCAGCGAGCACAGCGCGCCCGTGGTGGACGCCGCGTTCTCGCCCGACGGCACCGCGCTCGCCACCGCCTCCGCAGACGGCCTCGTCATGTTCTTTCAGGTATTTTAGTCATATCAGCTGTAGGGCGTCCACTGCTGAACAAATGCCTACCCCAAAGGATTTCCACAACGCCCCTTCCTGTGCTGCCCGCGTCCAGCTCATCTAGTCATTTGATTTGCCAGTAGGTAACTTACTTTTACCATCATCTGTCAAAAACGAAATTTTGTTTTAAATATGTTTGAATTAGCAAGGCGTGACGTCACAATTTAAATATGTTTGAATTAGCAAGGCGTGACGTCACAATTTAAATATGTTTGAATTAGCAAGGCGTGACGTCACAATTTAAATATGTTTGAATTAGCAAGGCGTGACGTCACAATTTAAATATGTTTGGATTAGCAAGGCGTGACGTCACAATTTAAATATGTTTGAATTAGGAAGGCATGACGTCACAATTCAAATATGTTTGAATTAGCAGGGCGTGACGTCACAATTTTTCAGTGTCATTAATAGACTAATTTTGTGAGTTTGATCAATTAAAAATTTAAAACTTGATGGAAACTAAAACTAGTAGGGTTTTGTGAATTTCAGGAGGGCAATTTAGGAAAAATATTATTAGTTCGCGCTCCGTAGGCGTTCCTATTGGACTTTTCTGTTTAGTTATTGCATCAGTGACTCTCTCGCACCAAGCGCCTACCGCCAAGCAACGTGTCAGAGTGGTAGACCAACAACAGTATTGTGTGTCGGCAGGTGTACAAACAAGACGAGGGCAGCCCGCGCTGCCTGCACCGCTGGCAGCCGCACGGCGGCAAACCGCTCAGCTGCCTGTTCTTCCTCGACAACCACAACAACTTCAACAGCGAGTGAGTGTTATCACCATCTTTGACCTGCACTTAGCGCTACCCTCGCCCCACACGCATCTGCTCCTCCGATTAGCGCTACCCTCACCCCACACGCATCTGCGCCTCCGATTAGCGCCACCCTCCGAGCAGATCCGTGTGGAGTAAGGGTAGCGCTAAGTGGAGGTGCAGATGCGCGTGGGTCAGGGTAGCGCTTTTTAATAGCCGTAGGTTATTTTTGCATATGGTGTGGTAGCTGCACTGCTGGCAACACCACAACAACTTAAATAGCGAGTGTAGATAGAGCGAGCTATGCTCGGAGTTTCCCTAGGTGATCGATGAGGAGATCTTAAGGAGAACTAAGATAGCAGTCATAGTTCACAGAATCGCTAAACTATAGTGGCAAGCGGCGGGGCACATAGCTCGTAGAACAGATGACCGTTTTGGTGTAATATTTCAATGCTCCGCTCTATCCTCTAAGACATTTATAGAAACCGGCCAATTCCGAGTCGGACTCGCGAGCAGAGAGTTCCGTATGATTCTCGTTTTTCTTAAGGGCGTTAAGTTTTAGGATTTTAAGGTTTTCCTGTAAACTTTGGTATTTAAATTTTGAGCACGAAAATCCCAAAAACAGTACTTTTTCACATCCCAGCATTCAGCCATGTCTAGATATTAGTATAATATTATCCTGTTTAATTATAAGGTGATCATCATTGTAGCAGTTCGTGAATAGTTTAGAATTTCGATAGCAATGTTGTTTTTTTTAATAATTATTTTCCAACACGTATTTTTGAGAACGCAATCTTGACCAAAATACACAACAAGATATTTTTCTTGTCATCGTATCAGCCGAAGGACGTCCACTGCTGGACATAGGCCTCCCCCAAGGATCTCCACGACGACCGGTTCTACGCTGCCCGCATCCAGCGGCTTCCCGCGACCTTCACCAGGCGATGACCTGGGAGGCCACCGAGTGGGAGGCCTGCCTACAAAACACTACGCTTTCCGGTGCGTGGTCGCCACTCGAAACTTTACTGCCTTTTTCTTGTACTAGTTTTTTTTTTCATATTGTTGTTATATAACATTGGTTCTCATTGTTCTAGCATCCAATTCTGGAAGTTCGCTGTCACAGGCGCGGAAAACAACACTGTCATCAAAATCTGGTCGTGCAAATCGTGGAACTGCTTGCAAACCATCACATTTACACCTTCCATAGGCACAGAACCCGCTTCGCTCGGTCTGAAGGCCATCCTCGATGACAGCGCCTCGTATTTATTGTTGTCGGATTTTAGAGCGAGAAGTCTATATGTGCTGAGTATAACGCGAGACAAGGACGACACTCTCGCGTATTGTAAGAGCATATCGGAGTTTCTGCTGCCATATCCGGTGTTGAGCTTCTGTGTGGCTGATGCTGGTGAGTTGTTTTTTTATACAGAGTGAATTTGAAGTCGTTGGTGATGCTTTTATCACGCTTTTATTAGCTTCACCTGTATTTATGTATGTATGTTTGTAATCAACTCCATTGCACTCGACTTTGACCCAAAATATTTTTTAAATATAAGGTGAAAACAATAATGAAGGAAAAATAATAGTATTATTGTGAAAAAAGCGTGGGGCGCTTTGTGTAATATTTTTCGTATTTCTTTTTAGTTTGATGTGCATTAAAAGCGTGTTTTTTAGTTTTTAAACTATATTTCTTTAATTATAATGATCTACTCGCGAAACTGAACAACATTAGAGACCTGAAGGACGATATAAAAAAATGGCTTCACGTATTGAAAGTCAATAATTTATCACCTGATTTGAAAACTTTGTATCAAAATACAGGGTGAAATTGAAATCGTAAACCAAACTTTAAGGACATAATCCACTCAGGAAACTGAACAACTTTCCCCAAGAAACCCATACAATCGGAGCAAAAAAATTTGGACTCCATACTAAGTTGGTACTGGGATCAAGTTTGTATGAAGTCAAATTTTTATTTTCTCTTTCTCGAAGTTGAACCTACCTCACTGGACTCTTTGTCCCAGGAATACATATTCGTCAACAACATCCAGTATAGAAAAAGAACCAACTTTTAGTAGAGGAGTGGGTGCGACACGGATATTTAACATTATTTTCATCTTGTCTATGTTCATTTTAAGACCCACTTGTTGAGAGACTACTGCGGCCATAGAGTATTGTGCTTAGCTCTTCCATGTCTTCCTTCTCCCTGTCTCACCCCTCGCTACAGTCCTAGTTTAGAGTTTTAATCCTGTAGGCGAACCGACATTGTGGCGTTTTTATACAAACACTTCAGTACCTCGATATATCGATAGTCAATTTTGCACTACTGGAGAGACTTACACAGCCCAAGTTTCGACCGAATCAAAGGCTTTGTCATAGTCCACAAATGCCAAGGATAGTGGCTGATTATACTCTTCCGTCTTCTGTATAATTTGCTGCAGCACATGTATGTGGTCTATGGTACTAAAGCTTCTTCGGAAGCCAGCTTGTTCAGGAGGCTGGAACTCCCAGAAAGAATCCAAGATGTACTATCAATTTATTGAGACGTTTCAAAACCTATCTCTATTATATGTCGCTAACTATGCATATTTCCTAAGTAAAAAGTTTCATATGTTCTTCGCCCTTTGCTTTAGCTCCACGCGAAATTTTAGCAAAATTGGTCCAGTAGTTTTAGCGTGAAAAAGTAATAGACAGACATACTATCGGTTTATAATTTTAGTAAGGATGAGTGATAATATTCACAGAGGAAGAGACGGAAAAGTGCGGGTCGCGCTGCGAAGACTACCACAGCAACGGCGCGCCCAGCCCGGCGCGTGAGCCCGACGAATTCGACCAGGAGGTAACACTATTCCTCTTAATCATCATCATCATATCAGCCAGAAGATGTCCACTACTTTCGTTTCTGAGCTACAACTCTCTGTTTGTTATACAGGTTTAACAAAATGTGTACTGGTTTCATTCCTAGTGAATTTGTGAAAAATATCGTTTCCCCATGGGTACTAAATACCCTAAAATTGGTCAGTTAGGTGATCAATTCATGCAAGAAAGTCGTATTATCTCAAACATGCTTGGAAACTTATATATAGCACTGTATTTATTTATAAGTTTTATATACTATCAATATTTTGCTGTTAGTCTTCCTAAAATAAAAAAGAAATAAATAATAAAATTTGAGCATTATGTTGACAACCTTCTTCGAGATAAATAGAAACTGCTGTACTGGCCAAATACATGTGAGCAGCGGCCGGCAAAAGTTGTGTGAAAATCCATATCTGTCATGTTTAGCGGCCAAATAAATTACTATGTAAACTCATATCTGTCGTGTAATTTATAAATGGAACTATATTTTACTCCAAAACATGGTAACCAAGGAGGTAACTTATCAAAGGTTTTATTTAAATTTCGAACTGACTTGCAAATAGAACGCTGTTTATTGAAAAAAAATAATCAAATGAACACCGTGGCGCGTGAAAAATTATAGCTGTTCGTTGTTTATCATTGATTTTGAAAAGTAATTATTGAAGTTTTAATTTCCGCACATTATTTGAGAAAAGTACTATACAAGCCGCACTGGGCCCGCGTGGTCGACTAAGGCCTGATCACCCTTATTTAGGGTAGGCTCGAGCCCCTCGGTGGGGACGTATATGAGCTGATATGACGACTATACAAGCCTTGGCCACAACTGGGCATTGATGACGTTCGTCCATCAATGCCTCTTTTTCTGGCCGCTGTAGTAATGTACTATTTATCAAAGTTGACTGTAGCTTAGGAAATACCTTTTTAATTCACAAAAAAGTTAACTAACTTCTTCTTACGAGCATAGTTTCATAAATTGCAGTCAAAGAAAACACTTTATAGCTATTTATCATAGTTCGGAAGATACGAATAGCCCTCTTCATGCTCGCCGTTGCTCCAAGGGACCCCGGAGTGATCTTATTTGGGAACTTGTGGTAGCCTTGCTGTAGTCTCTGCGTAGGTAGTACAGGTGAGTGAAAAATAGCCGCGCCTTTGATATCTATCACCTTAATATTTTGGTGAATCTTATATGAGGAATTGAGGTTTTTTTGCAAATTCACCAGTAAAGAAACCAATAACTTACACCCTGTTTAGAGCGGTGGACAAAGTAGGCGTCGGAGCATCTTTAAAGAGTAAGCTGTATCGAATCTAAAAGGTCTTAATTTATAGAAATTGATATTGTATTATGGTCCTTACAATTCAGGTGTTCACATTGTCTTATCAATGGTAATTTTTTCGTACAAATTAAAAAGATGGGTAAAAAAACTATTTTTTAAAGTTTTGTTTAATGTCAATACCCCTATTTTTTTTATCTACAATTGGTATGCCCTTGGCATCATCTCACCTAATGGTAAGTGACGATGATACCAATTTACCAATATTCCCCTACGCAATGGGAAACTGGCTATCTTATCTTCAAACCGGAACACATCAATGCTGTTATGTTAGTATTGATGTTTGGCGGCAAGACTTAGATAAGATGGTGGTAGCTAGCCAGGTGGGCTTAGGAAATGCCCTTCGACCAGCCAAACCGAGTCTTGCAAAGTTAGACTTTGGAGGGAATCGAACCCGCGACCTCCTGATGGGAAGCTAATGAACTTAAACATTACGCCGCGTAGGCGGTTAATAAGTTTTATGGATTTATTTAGGGACTAATGTAGATTGGTTGGTTTATTGCCAGTTTCCTCCTAACCGTTACCATTTTTCTGTAAAATGGATGAGACGACGGCCGTATGCCATATTTAGTGTTCTCAGCCAGTATTAAAATTTTGTTCACAGATATAAAATTATGACCAGATTTGTAAATAAAGTCAACAGGTCCAAACATTTTTAGTGCCCCTCTTCGTAGACGACAATTAATTAATAAAAGCATGATGAGGTTAAATGCATAGATTACAGGAAAATCTATGAGATGATCTCCAAGTCCTTCCGTTCCCACAGGAAAGATAAAATTTCCAAAGGCTAGAATCATCATCATATCAGCGGAAGGACGTCCACTCCCCCAAGGATTTCCACGACGACCGGTTCTGCGCTGCCCGCATCCAGCGGCTTCCAGTCCAGAATAGAATTTAGCAAAGTGTGTACTGAGAGGTCTTGTTCTGTTGGTAGTTAAAGTTTTGATGCGGAACCCTGTTTGTGTGACCCCGAGTCGCACTTGGGCCGGTTTTTTATTGGTCTGATGTGCCGTTACCAAGATATAGCCCGTGAAAGTAGTTAAAAACGTGTCTCTGGTGTTTCCAAACTATTGGACATAGTAAAACTATGTAGAGTATCCTGAGACATTTCAAATTGTGACACCGGAACCCTACATTAGGGGTGACCCGACACACACTTTACCGATGTATTTTTATTTCTAACAGGAGGAACTCATAGCAAAAGAATGCGCCACCGATACGTCGAGCGAAACGCGGGTTCGTCTGCGTCTGTACATAGTGCAACCGAAAGGTTTGCAAGAGGGAGAGCTGATCTTCACGCCGCCCGTACCCAAGGGACGTGACCTAATACACGGTAGGACACATTTCATGTATTTATTGACGCCAGTGAGCTAATACACTGTAATTGTAAAGTATGTATGTATTTATTTATTGACGCTAATGATCTATTACACAGTAAGACATTTTTTTTGTATTTAATGACGCTAGTGATCTAATACACGGTAATGTATGTAAGTATTTAGTGACGCTAGTAAGCTAATACACGGTAAGACAAATTTTATGTATTTATTGACGATAGTGAGCAAATTTTTTGTTGACATTTATCTACCATGAAATAGTACAAGCCTTATTCACTTCGATTATTGCATACAACGGGATTAAGAGGGCGTATAACACAAAGTGTTTATCTTCCTCACTCATGCACGATTTTTAATAAAACGAAAACCTAACATATAAAATGGTAAGTAATAAATGTTTTTTTTAAGAATTTATAAACTTATCATATTCAGATAAATAAATACTTTTACCATCAGGTGAGATGATGCCAAAGGCTTACCAATGTGAATAAAAAAATTGAAAAAAAATGTTATTTTTGCTTGATACCCCTTCTTAACAATTCAATTTATAATATTTAACAACGTTAATAACCCGGAAATAAACGATTCATTGTATTACAGTATATGAGTTCAAAATTGTAAATGTCCTAATATTGTGACCAGCTCGGAGGGATGAACTATAAAGGCAAAGTGTATATAGTACTAGCATACAGTATGGACACTCCCTGTCGCTCTCTAGATTCCGATCTCACCCCCTCGTCACCCAGATTGATACAGATTGGTTATAGTTTGGTTATCGAACGTATAGAATAGGGATGACGAATGCTGGTCATCCGAGTTACTTTTTATCATCTGCAAAAACTACATTTTGTTCTAAAAATGTTAGAAATACCTAGGCTTGACGTAATAGTTTAGCAGCGTCATATTATATGCACTCATTTTGTGATTTTGGTGAGTTAAAAATTGAAGGCTTAACGGAAATAAAACGAGTAAGGTTTTCCGAAGTTTAGTAGGAGGACAATTTAGTGATCAAGAGTCCATAATTTATTTCTGGTGCTGTCGTCATCCCTATTTCGCCGTGATTTCATTTGTTTTTAGAAATATCATTTCGCGTCCGTTGTATGAAGTGTCCGGGGCTTGGTAAAGGGAAGGACTGGACTAGCTTATGGGTTCCATATTGGACTACAGAACCCTGAAAATCAATATTATTAAAAGGTTTAACAAAAATCCTTTGTATGATAGTTCCTTCAAACAAGTTTTGTGTTGAAAAAAAGTGCTTTCTAATTCATTAGGTATCTACGTTTTAGACAAAACACAAGAGATGCGAAACCTCTGTGTTCTGTCCAGGGTGTGCCCTTACCATGTAGAAGGTACCCTAAAAATTTTTGAAGTGAAAACTTCTTTAGGCGCGTTGGGCATTTTTTGAGATGGGAAAAACCATTAAACTCGCGACACTGTTACCGTTACCGGAACTGATACCTCCGCGTTGGTTTTTTTTTTAAGAATATGTTAACGTCTCTGGGTACAAGCCTTTTAAGTTGTCAATTCTGTCAGCACTCCCGGCGAGCCTTTGTGTGTTTTTTTTCACAGATTCTATTTCGCAACTTTACAGGGGTCACAAATTCGTGTAACCGTACCAAGTTCCTTGAAACAAGCTTTGTGTTGAAAAAAGTTGCATTCTAATTTATTAGTTATCTACGTTTTATGCAAAACACAAAGAGATACGAAACCTTATTGTTCTGTTCCAAATACTGATCATTAATCAACCTTCTATTAGGTCTATCAGAACTGACGCTGGAAGACAAGAGTTCAGAGTCTGCATCAGGTGGAATCGCCTCCAGCATCCTACAGCAGCAGAGTCAGCAGCTGAAGAACCTCCTCATGAGATCACAAGTATGTGCTAATTTTCTGTCAATTTTATTTTTAAATGTGTTGTAAAATGTAGCCCGAGTATAACTAGATTCATTCATTCATTCGTATCGGCCGACGGACGTCCACTGCTGGACACAGGTCTCCCCCGAGGATTTCCATGACGACAGGTTCTACGCTGCCCGCATCCAGCGAATTAGGTGGACACTACTAACACAAACGGTATAAGCCAGGGTATCCCAAACTTTTTCAATTTATGGCGCACTTTCAGCATTTGTAACTTTTCACGGCGCCCCGTCAGGCATTCTATGTTTTGGGACTATCGACATCAGAAAAAAATCAAGCGGTTTTTTGGGTTCCGTAACCAAAGGGTAAAAACGGGGATCCTATTACTAAGACTTCGCTGTTCGTCCGTCTGTCTGTCCATCTGTCACCAGGCTGTATTTCAGGAACCGTGATAGCTAGACAGGTGAAATTTTCACAAATGATGTATTTCTGTTTCCGCTGTAACAAAAATACTAAAAATTAGAAAAAGTGAATAAATAAAGGGGGTCTCCAACAAAAAACCTTTTTTTAAACATGAAGAAACTAGCGCCATCTAGTATGAGGGTACGGAACCCTTTGTGCGCGCTTCTGATTCGCACTTGGCCGGTTTTATTATATCAATGTTTATTAAAATAAAGTCGCTTTGACATTGGTCTACTCGTTTCGGAGCCACAATGCTATAGTAAGGCAGAAAGAAAGCTAACGTGCGATTAGTGAATGGATAACACTGGAAATTAAACTAAAATTGTTGTATTTTTTATAGGTTTTTTTAGTTCTTTATTGATGATGCCGAAGATGGAAGCGGGCTTAGCAAGTTTCCGCAATAGGGAACTGGCTATCTTACCTTCATGACAGAACACACCAATACTGTGACACTATGTACGATAAGAGTGTGACCGGTAAAATTTAAAGAAAAAAATAAGAATTATTATGCGAAAAAGTAAAATCAAACAGCTTTCAAATTACACATTCATGCTTTATTTTTAGTAAGGTGTCCAGTCTTCCCAATTATCTATAATTGCTTGGCATCTTCGGGGCATACTTTCCACCAAATTTTCAGCGTAACTGCGAGGTAAAGACCTCCACAGGGACTTCAGTTCTCGAGATAGGTCAGCTGCAATGCCAGCAGTATTTTTTCCTCGTAATTTGAGCTTCATCCAAGCCCAAACATTTTCAATTAGATTGGCGTCGGGTGATTGTGAGGGCCAATCCAAAACATCGATGCCATTTTCAGCTTTCTACGCAGTGCAGTGCCGACTTCGGTGTTTAGGGTAATTATCCTCTTGCAGGATTCAAGAAGCATTATACCTTGGGAAAATCTTTTTAGCGGCTGGCAACAATGCCTTTTCATAAATTTTGATAATTTTTTTGTCGTCGAGTGTACCAGTGAACAAGTGCATAAGGCCAAAACCCTGCTTTGAGAAGCATCCCCAAACAGGCACCTTTAATGGGTGTTTCACGGTCCGCACGAGCACTCTATTTTCCGCCGTAGACCAAGCCCGAGTCGAGTAATAAGCTGCCCAAAAAGAAGCCTCATCGGAAAAAAATACATTGATCCAATACCGTTTTATGTTTTCACTCACCCCTGACAACCTTTTCAACCGACTTCAAAAAGGAGGAGGTTCTCAATTCGACTGTATGTTTTTTTTTTGTATGTTTGTTACGCGATAACTCCGCCGATTGTGAACCGATTTTCAAAATTCTTTTTTTATTCGAAAGAGTATACTCTCGATGGGGTCCCATTGTCACCAAGTCAGGATCTGATGATGGGATCCCTCCCAGGGAAATCGAGAACCACCCTCAAATTTTATATGCAAATATTACGTGTTTTATGTATTTCCTAAAACTATTTAAGTTGGCGTCTGGTAATCATCATCTCATGTTAATGAGCTGACGAAGGAAAGTACAACTCCTTAACGATTAGGAGTTGGAGGATAATTCTTCAAATATAGTACCGATAGTTGTATTCTTTTAGGTTGATGATGGAAGACTAAACTCCTTAACTTTCATGCTGTTGAGATGATGGAAGCCACAGGAATCACATGTTAATGAAACACATGCATTATGATTTGATGGTTCCTGTTGGCGAGTTGGTGATTGGGTATAACGTTGTTAGATAGATAGCATTATCACTAAAAATAAATAAAATAAAATAAAAGTTTAAAAAACTTAAAAACCGACTTCAAAATGAAATTCACTCAAAAGTATGAAATAATATTATTATACTTAAATACACAACATTAACCAACAATAACGAAATCAAAGGTGGGTAGGAATTAAATTAGGGGCCTAAAATTGTCAGCAATGCCATCGAATCTGAAACATTTTATACGTAAGGTAGCTGTGTGCTGGTACTGACCTCAAAAATAAATTTAGGCCCCTAATTTAATTCGTACCCACCTTTGATTTCGTTATTGTTAGTTAATGTCGTGTATATAAGTATAATAATATTATTTCATACTTTTGAGTGAATTTCATTTTGAAGTCGGTTTTTAAGTTTTTTAAACTTTTTTTTTCCATATGTTTTGTATTAAGGAACGGTTTTTTCACCATACTCCGATATTTCAAGCCATTTTCAATCAAACGCCTTCTTATTATATCTAGAGACTTATTTAAACCTATTTTCTTTAATTATTCCCGCAATGATCGCAATTGGATTTTTTTTGGAAAATATCTGCAAAAGCAGTTTATCCTCTATGGAGGAGGTCATCCTTGCTTCCAACGGCTAACAAATCTTTCCGCGTTCTGGTAAGTCGTCGACGTTTTTTGTTTCCATATATCGCTTCACCCACTTAGTTACGAACGCTTTCGATTTATTCACGTACTTGGCGGCCGAATCGCTAACATTTTGGGTCCTTTCGGGTGTTTACAAAGGAACACTGCCTCGAAACGTGAAGCATACACGGCACTCATTTTGGAAAATGTGCTATTGGCGGGAAACTGTCAAACTTTTTTAATTTTTTTTTACGAACAGAACATTGTAGGCGGAGGACCATGCTTGATGCTATTCAGTCAGTACTTTTTTTTCTGTGTCACAGTTTTGAAATGGAAATTATATCGGTCACGTTCTTGCCGAACATACTGTAATATTGATGTTTGGTGGCAAGACTTGGTAGTCGGGCTTGGCTTGGGCCCTAGCGCCAACCAAACCAAGTCTTACAAAGTTAGACCCTGCCGGGAATCGAACCCGCGACTTCCTGGTGTGAAGCGAATGGACTCACCATAAGAGCACTGAGGCGTTTATGAGTTGGATACCTTGCACGCCATCGACCGACGCGCACGGAGACTCATTGGTGACGACGAGCTAGGCAATGACAAGCTCCAAAGCCTTGAGCATCGCCGCAAAGTCGCCTGTCTGTCGGTATTCTATCGAATTCATTTCGGAGAGTGCGCGCAAGAACTTTACGACCTCATTCCCCCGGCTCCATTTCACCGTCGGTCAACGAGACGAAGGGAGAGGTTTCACCCCTTTGTTGTTGATGTTCCACCTTTTCGCACAAATCGTTACGCTTCTTCATTTATTATGCGTACCGCGCAGGAGTGGAACTCCTTGCCTGCGTCAGTGTTTCCCGATTTCTATAATTTTGGGATCTTCAAGGCAAGAGTGAATAGGCATTATTTGAGTTTGCGTGTACCATCCTCGACTGGATCATCACTTACCATCAGGTGAGTTGCAGTCAAAGGCACTTGAATTTTTAATTTAAAAAAAAGTCCGATTGCTATTAATTATCCGAAAATGTATGGCTATAAGTTGCTTTAAATAAAGTTTGTTTTAAATTTGTACAGACACAACCCGGCAGTCTGATAGGACAGCGGCCGGAGTCGCCAGCTTCTATTGCGCCGCCGCCGCCGCTCAACCTCATGACGCCCGATGCGTTCAGGTAAGCGTTCATCATCATATCAGGTCATATACTTTCTTCGCAGGCGTGTGCAGGTTTCCTCACGATGTTTTCTTTCACCTTAAGAGCGTCGAATAAACGTACATATGAAATCGAAATTCGAAAACACATTGGTACGTGGCAGGATTCGAACCACGACCTCCACGACTTCCAACCTTCAACCGATTTGGGGAATACTGATCATCATCATCATATCGAGCGTCGGTGGCGCAATGACAAGGCCCTTTACCAAAGGAGGTAGTACAAAGGTTGGAAGTGAGTGAAAATTTGTTCTCATTCGTGCTCCATACCGAGTACGTTTCTCTCTATCTCTGTCATTGTTTGTATTTGAACGAGATTCGATAGACTATAGCGGTGTTAGTGTGTGTTTGCGTGTAGTTGTATTTTACTCTTTTTTTTATGAGATTAATGTATGGATAGGGCCGGCCCATTACATTTGGTCGAAGGTTATATTAGGAAAATTAAGAGTATTTTTTTACAGCTCGCCTGGCAAACGTGACGAAGACGACCCGCCATTGTCGGCCACTCCGGACACAACAAAACCGCGCGGTTCTAATGCAGGTAAAAACCGTGTCTTTCTTTCTCTTATCAACCTCTTTCTTTTAGTATTGTTCTCTCTCTATTAGGCTCTCCCAAACATGCGACACACTGTTTGACAAAGACTTTAGCAAATATTTCGTCCAATGTTTCCGCAAAATATTTCGCAGTGATAGAAAAATTCGTGACATAGTATACCTTTTTGGATATTATTGTATACCGGTACATAGTTGAATGCGTTACCGGTAAAAGGGTCTACGAGGGCTGTTTGATAAGTACCCGTTTATGGCAAAAAAAAAATAATTTTATGTATATATGCATTTATTTTTCTACGTAGTCGCCTTTTAACTCTATACACTTGTTCCACCTATACTCAAGCTTCAATAAACCATCCAAAAAGTATGATTTTGAAAGTCATTAAAATAGGCCTCTGTGGCGGCAATGACTTCGTCATTTGATCCAAATCGCTTACCACCGAGCTATTTTTTTAGGTTTGGAAACAAAAAGAAATCGCATGGGGCCAAATCTGCAGAATATGGGGGGTGAGGCAATAGTTCGTAGCGTAACTGTGCTAATTAAGCCGTCACAACTCTGGACGAATGAGCCGGGGCGTTGTTGTGATGAAACAATACTTTTTTCTTTTTTAAATGGGGTCGTTTGTCCATCAAGACGGTGTCAAATTCATCCAATAAATTGGCATAGTACTGCCTTGTTATCGTTTTCCCCTTTTTTAAGTAGTCAATATGTATAATACCCTGCGAATCCCAAAAACAGTCGCCATGACCTTTCCAGCCGATGGGACGGTTTTTGCTTTCTTTGGAGCAGGTTCACCCGGTAAAATCCACTGCTTCGACTGCTCTTTCATTTCCGGGGTGTAGTGGTGAACCCACGTCACACCCCGGACACTCCATACAAACGAGCGAGAAATGATATACATAATTATAACTGACGTATCTATAGGCAAGAATGCAGGTAGGGTTGAATCACACCGGCGGTATTGGTCACAAAATGTTTGTTAGTTATTTACTGAATGCTGTGTGAATACTAAACTCTTTTTTTTTCATACTTTTCGTTGTAAACGAACACCGTTCGAAAAAAAACACCACTTTCCGAATGACGTAGGAATTAACACTGAAACCTGCTATTATTTTGTACATCTTTAAACACTTTTTCCTTGACCGACAAATCGCTACCGCTTATTAAAAAAAGGTCATCTACTTCTATGACGCCAAAAATCGCTGCCGCTTATAAGATTCATGATATGGGGTCCAGGGGGCCCAGCCCCCTCCACCCATTTCCAACCCCCAAATTTTATGGAAAAAGTGTTAGACCGTATAAAATAATAGCAGTTTTCAGTGTTAATTCATACGTCCACGTCGCAGTTACCATTTCCAATGTTTTATAGTCTCCTAGTCTCATACTGTGTATGGTGTATTCGGAGTGGTGTTTTTTGTTCGAGTATGAAAACGGTTTGAACACGGTCAAACACTGCTCCGAAGTAGTCAGTCGGTTCCGTTTTTGCTCCTCCGTGAGTAAACGCGGCACCCACATCGCCGATACTTTCTTCATGCCCAATTTTTCTTCTAATATGTATTGTACCCTCTCGATTGAAACGTTTACACCATCAACGATTTCTCGAAGTTTAATTCAGCGGTCGGCTAAAACGATATTTTTAATTTTCTTAACCATATCGTCTGTAGTCACCTCATTTGACCGGTCTGGGCGATCCTCAACCAAGACGGTTGTTTTCCCCCGCTTAAACTCGTTATACCAATATCTCACGGTTGTTGTAGAAGGACCACATTCATGGTAAACCGCTTGCATTCTTACTTTTATTTCGTCACATGTTTTTCCTTCCAAAAACAAGAATCTAATTACATATGTTATTTCTCCATTTTAACAATTTTAAGTTCACGATTTCACTAAATCGCTGTCAAATGAGAAAAAAAACAAAAGAATGCCATTTTCTTTTTTTTTCCCGCCTCTGAAAAATGGCTTAAAAAGGTGGTATACTTATTTTCGGCCAGTGATATTAATATATTTAGTAAACGGGTACTTATCAAACAGCCTAGGTATACCCTACATTGAAATTAAATTTCAATTTATAGCAGAATAAGGATCTATACCACATTTGAAAGAGACTAGATGAAAAAAATATTATGATAAATGGCATTTTACATAGACCCTTTTACGGGTAACGCATTCAGTAGTTGGGTTAGTTTAGTTTACTTTTTTACCGCAAAAAGGAGCTCCGCTTGCGGTATTTGTCGGCAAAACTAAGTTAACGGAACCCTCGCAATGGTATTTGTTAAGATAACTATCTTATTACATTTATAGTTGCATCTCTAGTGAGACAGCTGTAAACGTCTTTCGTGCAACTGTCTACTGATACATGATTATATCCCGTCGCTCACGTGCCCCTTTGCGGGTTGGTCGACTTCACACACAAGCTTCGAGTGTCTTCGCATGCGTGTGCAGGTTTCCTCGCGATGTTTTCCTTCACCGTAAGAAGCTTGGATTATCGTACATATGAAATCGATATTCGAAAACACATTGGTACGTAGCTGGATTCGAACCACGATCTCCCCGGACAAGAGGTAGCGGCCCTAGCTGTTACGCCAACGACGCTCCAAACAAAAAAAATAATAACAAAAAAATAACAAATTAAGTGCATTATCGTACATATGAAATCGATATTCGAAAACACATTGGTACGTAGCTGGATTCGAACCACGATCTCCCCGGACAAGAGGTAGCGGCCCTAGCCGTTACGCCAACGACGCTCCAAACAAAAAAAATAATAACAAAAAAATAACAAATTAAGTGCACAAAAATAGCGAAATAGTGTAAAGCCATAGTGATCATAATAGAACGGCCGCACAATAGGCGGCAGTAACCACTTTACATCAGGTGGGCCGTCAGCTTCTTACCACCTTATTCAATAAATAGATAAATGTATTTTTTTTTATTCACAATTGGTAAACCCTTGACAACATCTCACCTGGTGGTAAGTGACGATGTTGCCGAAGATGGAAGCGGGCTTACCAAGATTTTACCAAGATTTACCAAGATTGAAGATAGCGAAATAGTGTAAAGCCATAGTGATCATAATAGAACGGCCGCACAATAGGCGGCAGTAACCACTTTACATCAGGTGGGCCGTCAGCTTCTTACCACCTTATTCAATAAATAGATAAATGTATTTTTTTTTATTCACAATTGGTAAACCCTTGACAACATCTCACCTGGTGGTAAGTGACGATGTTGCCGAAGATGGAAGCGGGCTTACCAAGATTCCCCCACGCAATGGGGAACTGGCTATCTTATCTTCATGCCGGAACACACCAATGATATCAACATTGATATTTGGCGGCAAGACTTAGATAAGATGGTGGTAGCTAGCCAGGCCGGCTTAGAAAATGCCCTACCACCAACCAAACCGAGTCTTACAATTGACCCCGCCGGGAATCGAACCCGCGACCTCCTGTGTAAAGCCAGTGAACTTTGCCTCTGAGCTACGGAGGCGGTTAAAATTTATGTTATGTTCAGGTTTAGAAGAAACGCCTCTATGCGACAGCAAGTTGGTCTCTGGAGGGTCGAGCCCCAGCCGTGAGGTGCAGCGCATCATGGCGCATGAGTCGTACTACAAGCACACGTTGGTAAGTCATCATCATCACATCAGCCGAGAGACGTCCAAGGATTTCCATAACGACCATTTCTGCACTGCCCACATCCAGCGGCTTCCCGCAACCTTCAACAGGTTGTCGTTCCACCGAGTGTACGCTACAGTTTCCAGTGTGCGATCGCCACTCGAGAACTTTACTGCCGCCAGCGTCTCGGCGGCAAGACCTACCGCAACTGGTCCTTGCCTTCGATTTATGGTGTTGGCAGGAATAGCGGCCCTCAATGGCCCAAGGGGTCGGTAAGTGGGGGCCTGGTAGTTTAGCGTATCTGGTTGGCTTGCCCCAACGGCCATCTTTTCTACAAGCTATGTGCCCCGCCCACTGCCACTTGAGTTAAGCGAATCTGTGAGCTATCTCGGTTACCTTGATTCTCCTACGTTAGTCAGTGCACTACATCTTTACTAATATTATAAATGTGTTTCTTTGTTACCTCTTCACAATTTAACACCTCAACTAATCTTGACGAAATTTGGCATGCAAGTAGCCTCTGTCATGGGGAAGGACATAGGCTACTTTTTAGTCAGTGAAAATAGCGTAGTCTGATACAGTTCCTGAGGAAACTAAAAAAGGCCTTTTTCGTTTGAACATCTCAACGGAACAACGAATTGTGGGTGATTTTTTGCACAGAGATGGTTGAGGAGGTGGGAAATGACATAGACTACTAATTAACATAGCCCGAGATAGTTCCCGAGGGATCTGGAGTAAACTGTCTTACGCGGCCCGGTGAACAATGCCCACGCGTACGAAACCGCGGGCAAAAGCTATGATCATAATAACTGTTAAGAGCTATGTCAGTTATAGTGGAAGGTGTACGCAAAAAAACCGCAAATCAATGTGCAGTTAAGCCGTTTGGCACACGCATACTAAAGGTCAAAACAAAATTTTGGAAACCTTAGAAGGAGAGTGCTGTCATATTTTGAAGTGAAAACTTCTTTAGCGGCGCTGAGCACTTTTTGTTGGATGGGTAAAAACTTCCAAACTCGCGTCAGGGTCACGTGATGCTGATCGAAAAAGCGTAAGATCGAGGGGAAGGGAGAGGAACAAGTATCTCCCACTCTTTCTACCGTGCCTGGTAATGGGACGTACTCAGAACTATGAGCTTTAAAAAGTTTGTGTAATAAATGAATAAAATGAGGGTTAACATTTTTACTGTTTTGTATGTGTACTGACGTACTTAAAATTTCTAGCACAAAATAATAGACAAATTATTATTACGAACATAATTTTATTTACAAAATTCAATTACCTGCGAAAATAACAGTTTTAGTTAGTTGTTGTCGGTTCGTTGCCCTATCGTTTTGAATGGTTGCGAAATGCTTAAAACGAATATCTATATATTTTTCTGATAAAGATTTAATCAGCAGTATAATATGATTTACAGTCGGTGATTGGTCAAAGCTGTAATTTAAAAAATAAAATGAAATACATACTTATTCTCCTAAAATAATTGAAACTCGGTTATACAAACAATACCGAAACCAACCGACAAATCCAGTTTTAAACTAGGTAAAGTGCCCATCTTTAATTTTTTATGGCCTTTTTTTGTCACTATGAAGTCTGCATCATTAAAATGGCAAGAACAAATCTTTGTATATTTTGTCGGAGTCCAATCCGGTCTATTCACTTTTGTGATCCATTGTTGTTTTAAATTATCATCGGATGGAAATCTAAAACAAACAAAAAGAAATAAAATTAACTAGGTGGTAAATTATCTTAATATGAATAAAATGATTATTTAACATTCGAAGTTCTTTCAATTCATGAACAGTCACGGAGAATAGTACGAGTATGTATACAACTCAGATCTTTGTTACTTGAAAATATTTGCTATGAAAATGTTATTTCATTACTGACCATAGCCGTGTGTTATTCGGTAAAATTATTTGAATCTAATTACGGCCCTGGATATTTGGTACGTTGAAAATAGTTGTTCTTGTTGACGATAGATGGCGGCCTGTTTACAATATAATTATAAAAATCACTAAAGTACTGTTTTGGCGACTAAAAAGTATTCAGGTTTAATTGTATACTTTAATTTTCAGTATCCACGTATGATTATAACTATATACCAATGCGGAACTTTACGTACTCGTATTTTTTATTCACAAAAGTTACGCCACCTAGTGTCGAGAAGTATAATTTATACTTGAAAGCCGAGAATTTTCTACAACTATTTTAATAATTACGTATAAAATTACTTACAAATGAAATGTGATACCATTCATAGCATCAGAACGTCTGTCTGAATAACTTAATTAAACACAACGTTAATACTAAAGTTTTCACTTCTGCCGGCACTCCCGGAGTGCTACCGGTGTGTTTTTTTTAAAATACTAAATGAAATTATTTTGTAGGGACACAGTAATGTCAGCACTTTAGTAGCAAGGCGAGGCTCGCCCGTTTCACATACAGAGCCGGCAGTTGCCTCCCGTCCGCGCTCAAGTTAACCAGTGACCACAGTATTCTAATTGTATAACTAGTACCTATCTAGTAGAATTAAAACAGACATTTTATTTGTGTAACAATACAAGGTAAAAACGTAAATCCTGTTTCACTGTACACCCTCCTCTGACCCTAAGGAGTGATAGAAATCGTTAGGTAGATCCGGACCTAAGAACTACATACGTACGGACAGAGTATTTATACCGTATAGACAGTGGTGATATAAAGACCCCCACAATTTTTTAAAAATTGCTTTCTGCTGATTTGATATGAGGATATCACGTATTATTTCTGGTATATTGTACAAAAAAAAAATCAGCCATATCGTTTCTGGAGGAGCCCAAACTTGGTATGTTGTGAAAAATATTTTTGTTTTAATTAAAAAAAAATGTCTGAAATGTAATGATGTGGTATATTTTTAGAATCGCCTCCAAAGGCCCTTTCATATGATACCATACGCGAAAGGTTTCTAAAAAAAAAAATCCCATACAAAAAAAGGTGACACAGCACTCCCCTTCTAAGGGGTTTTTATTTAAAGAACTGCAATTCAAAAATTTAGTTTTGACCTCTAGTATGCGTGTGCCAATGGCTAAACTGTACATCGATTTGCGGTTTTTCTTTGGAATAAAGTAAGCCCGCTTCCATCTTCGGCAACATCGTCACTTACCACCAGGTAAGATGTTGTCAAGGCTTTACCAATTGTGCATAAAAATAAAAATTGGGCTCGTACGCCGTCTACTACTCTACCTGTATTATTATAATGAATGAGTTACTTTAATATTTGCATGCTGTTTTTAATAGCTAAACATGAGTGCTATAACTATAACTTTAAAGATCTCTGTGTACCGTGTTTAGGGCAAATAAATGATTTTGTATTCTATTTCTGGTTCCCTACTACATATAATTACATGTTAAATAATTTCTTTGACAGTCTATGAGGCTTCTCGATTAGGCCTTTGAACCGCCTCCGTAGCGTAATGGTTAGTCTATTAACTTCACATCAGGAGGTCGCGGGTTCGTTTTCTCAGATTATTTTCTAACTCGGTCAAGAAAAAAGTTTGTTTCACATGACTGTGGTATAAAATTTAAGATCGACAATAGCTACATCTAGTAATCATCGTAGAACCAGCGAGAAATGGCCGTTACAAAACATATTTTTTTCGATAAATAAATCCTTAATGGAAGTTAAAAATTGGTTACAAAGTTGATCGTTGGCGGCGGTGTAGAACTTCACTTTTTTTTCGAAATCTAGTCATGTCTGTTTTATCTGTTTTTTTTTACTCTTGCCTGCTAGTACCTGCGAACGTAATAAAATTATTCGAAATGTTACTCTGTGTATTTTCCTTAGGAAGAAGAAACCCCGCCGACGCCGCCGACACCGCCGCCAGCAAACGCCGCATCGCCGCAAATGAACGGCGCCGTTATCTTCGAAGACGCTGATATCTTCGTGCCGGACGCCATCACGCCCAAAATACCGCACAGCAGTCAGTATCATTTTTATATAGACCTGTTTCATCATCGTATCGATCGAAAGAAGCTGCTGAACAAAGGCCATCTTCAAAGGTTTCCACAACTACCGATCCGGTCCTGAACTGCCCGCATCCCTCGCTTCACTCTGTGGAAGGATTGCCGTGCTACGTTTTAGACCTAGACAGACTTTTTCCCCATTTTTTATTTAATAATAAACGTAACACAGATGGCCGTCGGGGCAGTAAGGTTCTCGAGTGGCGACCGCGTGCCTGAAGACGTAGCGTAGGCAGGGCTTCCACTCTGTGTACTGATAATCTGTTGAATGTTGCGGGAAGCCGCTGGATGCGGGCAAATCCTTAGTGGAAGTCTTTTTCCAGCAGTGGACCTCTTTCGGCTGATATGGTGATGAACTGATGAATAAACTTAATAATTTTACTATTTACAAGTATATTAGTACTAACATACAGTATGGCCACTCCCTGCCGCTCTCTCTAGATTCCGACCTCACCCCCTCCGTCACCCAGATTGATATACTCGTAGATTGGTACTTAGTTTGCTACTCGAACGTCAATAATTTCGCCGTGATTTTGTTTGTTCCGTCATTTGTTTTTAGAAATGCAATTTCTCGCCCGTGTATGAAGTGTCCGGGATGTGACTTAGGAGAGACCTTTTAATATGGTCAACGCTTCCTTTCGTTTAAAGAAAGCTGATTGAAATGATGCTAACTAAGTATGCCTTGTATGTTGTAACCATCTCTGGTTGGGGTGAAACCGTGGGCATTTACGGGACAGTACAATGTGGCCCGTGACCTTTTAATTTTTTTACTTTTTTTTTTATTATCATCATTACATGAAATTATGCAGACAATATTTATTTATAAAGGTTTTATAAAAAAAAAGGATAATTCACATTTATTGAAACCAAAAATTTGAAATAAAATAAAAAAAAGTTAAAAAATCTATTTATTTTTTTATTTATCCAAGATAATTTTAAAAAGCCCTATTAACATCTATTTAATTTCGTTTTTTTTTTATATTGAGCTGTGTTTTCCTGTGTCGACTAATATTTAATTTAAAATTCCTGAAACACATATATGAAAGGATTGTTTAGACATGCCCTTTATGATAATTAATTTAAAAAAGAAAGTCGTCTTCATACACAAATTTATTATTAACTAGTGGGTGCTCGCGGCTTCGCCCGCGCAGTTCCCGTTTTTTGGTGTTCCCTTGGGAATTTCCCGAAATCCTTTCTTAGCGGATGCCTAAACCATAACATCTACCTGCATGCCAAATTTCAGCCCGATCCGTCCAGTGGTTTGGGCTGTGCGTTGATAGATCACTATGTCAATCAGTCAGTCACCTTTGAGTTATATATATTTAGATAATTAAAATTGTACCCCTCGTAATCAGAACTAGGAACCTTTATAGTTTCGCCATGTCTGTCTGTCTGTATGTCGTTATGTCAGCGGTTTTCCTCAGGGACTGTAATGTAAAGCTAAAATTTGGTACGTGGTATAGCCGGTTCGGATTTTTTGAAAATTAGTGGACTGTATTTTGCTATGATTACGGCGTAAACAGTACGGTTACACGAATTTGTGACCCACTGTAAAGTTGCGGAATAAAATCTGTTAAAAAACACACAAAGGCACGCCGGGAGTGCTGACAGAATTGACAACTTAAAAGGCTTGTACCCAGAGACGTTAACATATACTTTAAAAAATGCCCAACGCGGAGGTGTCAGTTCCGGTAGCGGTAACAGTGTCGCGAGTTCAATGGTTTTTTCCCATCTCAAAAAATGTTCAATGCGCCTAATGAAGTTTTCACTTCAAAAAATTTTAGGGTACCTTCTACATGGTAGGGGTGAACTTTTTGTTGTACACGTACCCTATCGTGTGGAGTATTGTTGAATAGGTCTGTTAAACCTACTGAGGATTTGCTAAGACCATTTTTCTGATCAATGATTTGTTTACTAAATATTAAGTGTTTAAGTGGTGATTAAGAGTTGCATGTCCTCACTTCCTACCAGATAAACCGCTACTTCAGAAAATATGAAAAGCATTGGAATTAGTAGGGCTTATAACTAATTTTGTAGCGCGGTAACGCTGTTTTTCATTAGACCTTTTTCATTCCATCTATTTGTTTCATTACGCGTGCGCTGACATGTGTTTGAAAAACCCAAATTCCATCAATCATTCAACATTTCCATCCTTCAATATTTTTATTAAAAAAAAACTGAAATAAAATTATCTTGCTGCTTTCTTTAAAGATCCATCTTGGGTCTTTCTCAAAACTAAATTAAATTATCTGAGCACGTACGGCATTTTTAAAAACCCACGCCCTGCCGTACACCTGCCTACTCGTCGTGCAACAATTTAAAAAGAAAATTGTCACGGCCAAGTAGTCTTTTCTTAGTTTAGAAGTAATAATCGACTAACTTAAAATGTTCAGTTGGATGTGTAAAAAGTTCATTAATTTCCAATAATTTCCATACAAAATGTTTTGTACCAACTTCAAAAATAAAAATATACATTTACTTTTTAAGACTACGGAACCTTACTGTGCGCGCGGACACGCACCTGGCCACTATTTATTTTGTAAGTTTTCCTCGATAAATATTCTTGTATTTTAATATTTCAAAGTTTGTCGACTTGGTCCACGGGATACAAAGTATAAAAAGAAATAAATAGTATAGTAGTAATGAGATATACATATTTTATAGTATAATTAAATAAAAGATTTAGTTGTTAAGTTTTGTTTTAATTTCTAGCTGTTTCCCGCGGCTTCACCCGCGTGGACAAAGTATCTATGACTTTTCGAGGGTGCGCAGTGAAAAAGTAGTCTATGTGTTAATCCAGGTCCTAATCTGTCTACCTACCAAATTTCAGCCAGATCCGTTCTGTAGTTTTTGCGTGAAGAAGTAACAAACATACACACTCACAAACTTTCGCCTTTATAATATTAGTGTGATAAAATGTGCATTTGAGGAGTATCGGATATAGGCATTGGATACAAGTTTTGATTTTGACCGGCGATTTTAATTTGCGTACTGTATCTTAGACCCAGAGTGTAACGATGTTACGTGAAATGTGTATTCAATAAGAATTACGGAAAGCCTGAAAACAAAACGAAAATTAATTTTGTTTGTTTTCATTCTGTATATTCTTGTTTTGGACAAACATTACAACCATTTTGGTCTTGAGCTCAAAATATCCATACATTTTAATAATATTTTAATCTTGTCCCACAGACAGCGACACAGCCTGGCCGCAGATATCAATCGCGCAGATAAACGAAGCGAACCAACGCAAGGCGTCGAGCGACAAATCCTCCAGCCAGTCGCTCAACAACTCGCTGAATGTGTCGACAGTCGAGCGAGCCACCAGCGAAGAGGTATGCCATCATTTAGTATACTCCACGCCACAAAGACACGGTTTTCTTGGTAGATCTACCTCTTTATAATCTACTAGCCTTTACCTGCTTCTTCGCCCGCGTAGACCGTTTTTTTGTGTAGCATAAATCGGTTTTTTTATCCTCAATTTTACTAATTGTGGATAAAAAACGGACTAATCCTACGGATACTTAATTTTTTTTATTATTATTTGCAATTGGTAAGCCCCTGACATCATCTCATCTGATGGTAAGTGACAATGATGCCGAAGATGGAAGCGGGCTAACCAAAATTCCCCAACGCAATGGGGAACTGGCTGTCTTCAATCCGGAGCACATCAATGCGGCAAGACTTACATAAGATGGTGGTAGCTAGCCAGGCGGGCTTAGAAAATGCCCTTCCACCAACCAAACCGAGTCATACAAAGTTGGGCTCGCCGCGAATCGAGCCCTCGACCTCCTTATGTAAAGCTAATAGACAACCATTACAAAATTAATTCAATTATTCATTATTTATTTATTTATTTATTATTTTTCTTCAATTATTTCATTCATTTGTTTTTAACTTTACTTATTCTGTTTGACCTAATTTTTTATTGAATTAATGTGATCTTTATCTGATTTTTATATTCTTTTATGTAAATGTGATGTTTGAATTTTGTAATTTATGGATTTTTAGTCTAACAATAAATGAATTATTATTATTATTACGCCACGGAGGTGTTAATGTATTAATACAATAGTTTTGTGCGAATTGCAATTTCATTGTGCAGGTTCGGCAAAGCGGCCTGTCCCCCGGCGACAAAAACAGACTGGAGCAGTTAGAACAGAAGTTGGACAAACTGTGCGGTGAGTTTGACGATTGTGACTCGAGTTTTCTTCCCCTGCTGGCCGTTAAAATGTCCAAAGTTTAAATATTTATAATATATAAGTACATATTATATGGGGTGGCTTTTAATTAGTTCTTGATAGCAAGGGATATGAATGTACTCGTGATTACAAACAACTTTCCCAATTAAATTATATGTTAAATATGAAAAAAAAATGTTTCTTTATACATGTTTGTCGATTTGATAACTTGTTATGTATCAAGGACCAATTTTTTTTCCGATTTGACATATTGTTTTTTTGGGAAAGTTGTTTGTAATCATGAGTACATTCATATCCTTTGTTATCAAGAACTAATTAAAAGTCATTCTGTATATTTTTTCCAAGTCAGAAAAAATATTTTTTTATATGATTGCATGTGCTTTTTTTCGTTTGCCTGACTTGGATTTTTTTTATTGTGTGTTTAAGAGCCAGTAGGGGAATCTGGCTCGTCTCCTGTGACTGTTTTCTCGAAACATTGGGGCGTGACCGTGCACATTTGTGTAATCTTATCACTAACCCTACACAATGTTTTTGTTCGGACAAAAAACGAAAGGGGAAGGGTTTGTTTCGTTTTTTGCAACTGCCACGATGTGTGTGCGCGACACATCACATAGATATTGTCAATGGATATCGTTTTCCTGTAGCAGGAGACAGCCTGTGTATGAAAACAATAGTTATTTATGTCACTTTCAAGTAATGCGAGAGCCATTTTAACATGAGTGCTTGTTTGTGCCACGAAGCGAAGCTGAGTCTCCCCTATAACGCCATACATCCCTATCTCGAGCCACCCCTGTCCATCGATCCTCAAACCTGTCTAATAATGATCTTAAAGTTATAAAGTTTTTACTCTGCATCTGTTTCACAGATATTATTTGTGAAAACCTGTCACGTGGCTTAGTTTTCGCTCTTGTTACTCTTCTTCTCTTATTTAAGGTCTAGGCTCTTGTCGATGCAACAGCGATGTCAGTACCTTATATTACTCATGACTTGTAAATTTAAAATTAATCAAATGAAATGAATAATAATCGATAATCTCGGAGGTATAAGGACTTATTTATCTATATCTAGTATCTACAATCTGTATTAGAAACCAAAAACACAGAAATTAAGACACGTTCGCCCTCATTCAGGGTAGGCTCGAGCCCCTCAGCGGGAAAGTATACCAGGTGATATGATGATGATGAATGCAATTACATACTTGATTCACTCACATTATGTTGTGTTATTCAACACACAGACTTAGTAATGCAGCAGAGTCGCGAGCTCCGCACGTTGCGAGGCGAAATGGCAAGTCCGCGCGCTATGATCGACGAAGCACTGCACGCGCATTCACAACGGACCACGGCTGCCATTGAAAGTGCTCTGCAAGATGGGTAAGTGATAAAAATATCAATAAAAAAGACGTGGCTCACTCGGGGACTGCCGCGGTTAAGCTATTGCATAGCATTTTTTGTCAACTTATGCAATTGTAATTATTTTTTTAATTTTTATTTATGCAGTATTTACCAGTACCATATAGTCCTTGGGGCGCGAGATGTTTATGTAATAAATTAACACTAAGAAAGTTAAATCATCATCGTCATCGACCACCATCGCGACCACAGTCACGACCACCATCACGACCACCATCACGACCACCATCGCGACCACCATCTCGACCACCATCACGACCACCACCGCCACCACCATCACGACCACCAATATATATATTTATCTATCTATCTATCTATCTATTTTTTTTTTGGTGTCAGGTTTTTTCGTTACGAAATTTCTTGATTCGGTCCCCTCAAAGCCCGCGATAAAAGCTTTACAATAGCTTAAAATAAATGGTTGGATCCGCAATCCGTGTTAGCCGGTTTGTACACACACTAAAACACTTTCAAGATTTAACAAACACCGCTTCTTACTCATACCCTTGTTTGTGCACACATAAAAACACTTGCAAGATTTAAAAAACTACGAAGAGGGGTACTTCTCCCATTGCACTTTCACCGTGAGGCCGTATGGCTCCCGGCTTAGAATAGGGCCATCTTATCTCTTCCAATAGGTGTCTTAAGAGTCGACTAAGGGACTTTAACCGGAGGATGGGCAGCAGCGTCCTTTCCGTGACTTGCAGTCGACCTGCAACAGCACTGCAATCGCCAACCCGCCTGCCAAGCGTGGCGATTACGGCAACACCACCCAATGATCTACATAACAAAAAAACGGCCCCTAGGCACTGTCGGCCCCGCTATTCCTGGCTCTGGTAGCGGTCAAGGTAACGACGGGGCATGGGGTGCGAAGAATCCCCGACAGATGCCAGGATACCAAACCAAAAGACATGGTCACTTACTATGGACCTTATAAGAAGGTCACCCAAAGGGCAATGGAGCGTAGTATGTTCGGAGTTTCTCTGCGTAATCGAATCAGGAACGAGGAGATCCGTAGTAGAACCAAAGTAACCGACATAGCTCTCTGAATTGCTAAACTTAAGTGGCAGTGGGCGGGGCACATAGCTCGTAGAACAGTAAATCGTTATCGTAAATTTCTCGAGTGTACACCGCGCACCGGAAAACGTAGCGTAGGAAGGCCTCCCACTCGGTGGACCGATGACCTGGTGAAGGTCGTGGGAATACGCTGGATGCGGGCAACGCAGAACCGGTCATCGTGGAAATCCTTGCTATGTCCAGCAGTGGACGTCGTTCGGCTGATATGATGATGACACTTTCACCAGTCGAACGTCCCGCTTTTTAAGCCTAAAGTTTCTTGTCCCGCTTTTGCCAATGGACGTCAAAAATCTTGAATTCATAACAACATGCGCACGAATGAAATAATGTAATGAGTATCGCGTGTATTTTTACAAATGGATTTAAAATGGTCAGATGCAGGGAATTTTTGAAATTAATGACAACGAAATTTATCGTCCAATTTAATTTTTGACATCTCTCGGTGCAGAATTTCACAGGTATATAAAGGAAAAAAAGGAACTTCTTCTGGAATTTAAATTTTCTCCAAAATACAACAAATAAAGTCAAGTTTACTTGCATGTTTTTGACAAAAGAAAAAAGATTTTAGAGTTCTTTTTTGCTGTTCCTTTTCATTATTATAAGAACTTTACCTTGTTTTTCTTCTGTGTCCCGCTTTTACCAAACGAATCCCGCTTTTTTATATTTAAATTTAAATTATTAAACAACGGTGTACTAGCTGAACATTATAATCAATCAAATATTCTTTATTGTACAATAACAAAAATATATATAGAGAATAGTACAGAATAGACAGTAAACTTTTAAATTGTACAATGTAGGCGGCCTTGTTGCTTAAAGCAATTTTATTTCAAACAGTTGATATCGTTGGTGTGTTCCAGCATGAAGATAAGAAAAAATATCTTATCTTCATGCCGGAACACACCAACGATATACTACAACTATATACTGCGTTACTATGTACTGCATAAATATGCACAATTGGTAAACCCTTGACAACATCTCACCTGGTGGTAAGTGACGATGTTGCCGAAGATGGAAGCGGGCTTACCAAGATTCCCCAACGCAATGGAGAACTGGCTATCTTATCTTCAAGCCGGAACACATCAATGTTGTTAACACTGATGTTTGGCGACAAAACTTAGATAAGATGGTGGTAGCTAACCAGGCGGGGTACGAAAATGCCCTACCACCAACCAAACCGAGTCTTACAAGTTGACCCCACCGGGAATCGAACCCGCGACCTCCTGGTGTGAAGCGAATGGACTAACCATTACGTCACGGAGGCGAGTAAAAGTATAAAAAAAAATTTCACGTCTTCCCGCTAATTTGATGACGGTCATCATGGTCATCATCATCACACGCATATCATCGTTACTTACCATCAGGTGAGATCATGCCAAGAGCTTACCAATTGTGAATTTAAAAAAAAATACAGCTAAAATCGACTATTTTTGCGACCAATGATTATTATTCGCGAAGCTGTAACCGTTTAATTGCGAAACAAGTTATTGATGACGATGATTGTTGGCAGGTGGGAACGGATAGCTCGTGTAGGTGAGAACGCTAGTGCCAGGGCAGCTACCGCCGCCGGTGTCGGCGCCGCCAGGGCTTTGGAGCCGTTAGCCGCGGCACTACAGAACGAGTTAGCGTCCAAGCTAACTGCTACCGACCATTTGTTGAGGGACAATATTGAGAAACTGGCCAATAGCAAGGTAAGTATACAGGGTTATTGGTAATTAGACCGGATCCTCTTAAGAGGGTATAGGGGCGGTTATTTGGAATAATTTTGACCCCATATTGCATTATCCGAAACTCAACCGTTTTTGAGATATTTGCTTTTTAATAGTTTTTTTTGGAAAAATCAGATTTTCTCCTTCAAAAATTTATAAAAAAATAACTATTCATCCAAATTTCATTTTGTTTACATTTTTAGATAGAGTACATTTTAATTCTTAATATTCAATCATAAAATCATAACATTCTGTATTAATACAGAAAGTACAGGCCACTTCGTAAAAAACAAATCAGTATTTTTGTTAAACTGTCTACTTAAATGTGATTTTTCTCGAAGAAAACCCCTATTAATTGAGTCTGCATGTTATTTGAAAAACATCTACACATTTCTAGCTATCCAACGAGGTAAAAAACATTGCATTTCGTGGCATGGTTTCAGAGAAAATGTGACAAAACCAAAACTGGGTAGTAGAAACTAAAGGTGTGAGGTTGAAATAATAATTTAAGGAAGTTTTTAGAATCAAGGTATTTCTTTCAATTTTTTTTCTAGTGACTTACAATTCATTCTCAAAGTGCGTGCCCCTATTCCTTATGCAAAGACGCATCCGTTTGCGTAACTCACTTTTGACTACTCTAGTTGTCAAGTTTGTTTTCATTTCTTCGACTGCACTTATTATGCGACGTCTTAATTCGTCAATCGATGTCACAGGTGAAGGAGAAACGTCATAAACGAGGGTTTTCATGTGACCCCATATGTAGTAATCGACAGGGGTGTGGTCTGGACTCTTCGCTGGCCACGGAATAGGTCCTCCTCTGCCAATCCATCTGTTCGGAAAATGTTCGTTAAGCCATTCACGAACACTCATTCTGAAGTGTGCGGGGCAGCCATCATGTTGGTACATCATATTTTGTCGTGCTGCTAGTGGTACCTCACTAAGAAGGTCAAAAACTTCATTTCTTAGGAAGTTTTCATAGGCTTCGCCATTTAAGTGGTGGGGCAGGAAATAGGGACCAATTAAATTGTCGTCAATAATTCCCATCCCCACATTAAGTGGAAAACGTCTTTGCGATCCTTGTGGCCTCCTCTTATTTGGGTTACGGTCAGCTTTTGGTGCCCAATAGTGGATATTATGATAGTTAATGCCATCCTGGTCAAATCTCGCCTCATCTGTCCAGAAGATACCGAAGTCCAAAGATAGTGGAAAGCGTCTACACAGTACAAATCGCACGAGCAAACTGGACTTAACAACAACACAAATCTGCTAGCAACGTGAGCGAGAGCGAGACAGAGCATACGGAGCATTGAAGTAGTATCGCTTATTGACCTCGGATCAAAAACCACATTCTCGGAATTCACTACCTGGGCCTATTGTTTTCACATTTTCTTTGAAATTTTGTAACTAAATGCAATGTTTTTTACCTCGTTGGATAGCTAGAAATGTGTAGATGTTTTTCAAATAACATGCAGACTCAATTAATAGGGGTTTTCTTCGAGAAAAATCACATTTAAGTAGACAGTTAAACAAAAAATCTGATTTGTTTTTTACGAAGTGGCCTGTACTTTCTGTATTAATACAGAATATTATGATTTTATGATTGAATATTAAGAATTAAAATGTACTCTATCTAAAAATGTAAACAAAATGAAATCTGGATGAATAGTTATTTTTTTATAAATTTTTGAAGGAGAAAATCTGATTTTTCCAAAAAAACTCTTAAAAAGCAAATATCTCAAAAACGGTTGAGTTTCGGATAATGCAATATGGGGTCAAAATTATTCCAAATAACCGCCCCTATACCCTCTTAAGAGGATCCGGTCTAATTACCAATAACCCTGTATATAAGGTGTAACAAAATTAGCTGAAACTATTTTATCTGGTGCTTCTACCCATGAAACTGATCAACTTTCCCCATGGAACCCATAGCCAAATCGCAAAAAAAAATTGGCTCTCCCATAGTAACTCGATCAGCTGATCAGCCAAATTAGTATGGGACGTTTACATTTTTTTTGAGATTTGACTACGGGTTTCATGGGGAAAGTTGTTCAGTTTCATGGGTAGAAGCACCAGTTAAAATAGTTTCAGCTAATTTTGTTAGACCTTATTTATATACAGGGGCTTTCACCCTTTCCCGCCCGCCATAACTTAATAGGGGCTTCTACCGATGAAACTGTACAACACAGCGTTGCTGAAATTGCAATAAAATTTTGGACTTTTGTCGATTTGTTCAGACTTCTCATGAAGTCAGTATTCATCACATCAGCTCATATACGTCCCCACCGAGGGGCTCGAGCCTACCTTGAATTAGGGCGATCGGGCCTTAGTCGACCACGCAGGCCCAGTGCGGGTTGGTCGACTTCACACACAACCTGCGAGTTTCTCCGCAGGCTTGTGCAGGTTTCCTCACGATGTTTTCCTTCACCGTAAAAGCGTCAGATAAACGTACATATGAAATCTAAATTCGAAATTTCGAAAAATTTGAACCACGACCTCCCGGACAGGAGGCGGCGGCCCTAGCCGTTACGCCACCGAAGTCAATATTTTTGATTTAGTCAAATAACAACACAAATCTTGTATGTACAAGTGTTGTTTTGTGTATGTTTGTAAATTTTTTTTCTCCTCATTGTTGTATGAAAGTCGAAAAATATAATTAATTAAAAATAAAGCAGTAATATTTATGGACACAAGGTTTTTTTTTTCAATGTTACCTATTTCAGTTATAACTTCTTACTTACTTACCCCGGTTCCCTCGGTGGACCGATGACCTGGTGAGGGTCGCGGGAAGCCGCTGGATGCGGGTAGCGCAGAACCGGTCGTCGTACAAATCCTTGGGGGAGGCCTATGTCCAGCAGTGGAGGTCCTCCGACTGATATGATGATGATGATGACTTACTTACCCCAAATTTCCTTTAGCTATTTATGATTTGCTGAAATCGTTATGTTTGGAAGAAATTGCAGTCTTATTAATAATAATGTCAAAAATTTCATCAGATTAGATTTGTGCACAGGAATGGCTCTGTCATAATTATGATTTTTACCGACTTCAAAAAGGAGGAGGTACTAAGTTCGACTGTGTATTTTTTTTATGTATGTTCACCGATTTTTCCGTCAATTGTGGACCGATTTTCAAAATTATTTTTTCATTCGAAAGAGTATAGTCCCGAGGGGGTCCGATTGTTCTAAGTCAGGATCTGATGATGGGATCCCAGGGAAATCGAGGGCAACCCTTCAAAAATAACGAAAAATTTGAATTTCAAAGGCACTAATTACGTGATTCATATGTTAAAATTAAAATAAAAAATATATTATGCCTATTAAAATACTTGCGTCTGTTAGTCATATTTTCATGTTGATAAGCTGATGTAGGAAGGTACAACTCCTTAACGATTAGGAGTTGTAGGAAAATTCTTTTGAATGTTATACATAGATATATACATAGGTATGCATAGACGGATAGTTGTATTCCTTCAGGTTATTCAGATGAGCTGATGATGGACGATTTAACTCCTTAACTATCATGCTGCTGAGATGATGATGGAAGCCACAGGACTCTGTATCTGTTAATGCACACATGATTTGATTATTCCTATTGGTGAGTATAGGTGATTGGATTTAACGTTGCTAGATAGATAGCATTACCACTAAAAATAAAGAATATAAAAACTTAAAACCGACTTCAAAATGAAACTTACTCAAAAGTATGAAATAATATTATTATTCTTAAATACACAACATTTTGAGTGAGTTTCATTTTGAAGTTGGTTTTAAGGAACAGCCTCTTTTTAATCTTGTCAGGAACTACCTATCAAGATCTATTTCAGACAACTATAAATTGTATTTATTCTCTCCTATAGACGGTGATGGAACGCCTCAGCTCATCCATAGCCAAATCCCTTTCCGAGATGGTTCGCGAGTCATTCCGCGCGGCGCTGTTCGAGAGCGTCGTGCCCGTCATGGAGAAGGCGCACGCGCAGATTTTCCGACAGATCAATCACGCTTTCCAGAATGGTACTAAGGAGTGTAAGTTTTCTTCCTGCACCTAGTCTTCATAATATTATCCACTTTGTGTGTACCACACAGTTTTTTTTATGAAATTAGCAAAGTTTGTACAACAGGGCCTTTTTCGAAATAGAACTAAAGTTTTTTTTTGTCATTGAAAGTATGTTAATTAAAGTATAATCCTATCAATCACTACTAATCAGATGATCATCAAAATACGTTCACTGTTGGAAATAGGCCTCCCCCGAATAGGGGTGACAAATGCTAGTCATCTGAGTTACTTTTTATCATCTGTCAAAAACGACATTCTGTTCTAAAAATGTTTGTAATACTTAGGCGTGACTTCATAGTTTTCCAGCGTCATTTACGTACTTATTTTGTGATTTTGGTGAATTAAAAATCGAAGACTTGATGGGAAACAAAACGACTAAGGTTTTCAAAAGTTTAAGTAGGAGGGCAATTTAGTGATCCATGAGTTCATAATTTATTTCTGATGCTGTCGTCATCCCTATTGTGGGGTTTTGTCATAAACGCCACGCTTGGCAGGTGCGATGTGGTGGCATAGTACGCGTAGAGGACGCTGCTGCTCATCTTCCGGTTTAGTCCCTTAATCGCCTCACGACACCCACACCTTATTGTAAGCCGGAAGTCATACGGCCTGGCATACGTGTGATTGATAACACTTTTCTTTAAATTATTCCTACGTGATGTATTTCGTATTTAGCGACATAGAAAATACTTTTTTTCTTAAGAGGGAAGAACAGCACGCACTTTCCGTACAAAAAGAGAAAACGTGTTTCTAGCTCTTAATATTGTCCGATCATGATGATTTTTAAATATGTTATTACCACAGTGAAAAACTAGGTTTATAAGTTTTTCATTTTCAATACCATTAATGTTTTCAATTTTATTTGTCGTTCAATGTTTTCATACAAAACTAATTTTGGCCATTATTTGTTTATTTTAATCAATAGTTTAAATTGTCGATAAAGTTTAGTGCAGGCTGCCGTACAGTTTATTTATAATAGCTTACGACTAAATCGTTTTTCATACAAACTTAAAATTACTACTTCTTGAAAATGGATAGGCCGATTCCAATGAAACTTTTTAAATATGCAAGTCACGAAATTTGAGTTTGTGGATAGATTACATTTTCCAAAAAAATATATTGTCACTAAATAATACCGATTTAAGGTTTTCATAGTTATTTTAAAATTCGCTAATCTTTTTTAAAATAAAGTATTTCGAAAATATAATCTCTCCCCAAACTAGAGTTTTGTAACTTGGGGGGCGTTCAAGTATAACGTAACGCAATTTGGGGGGGGGAGGAAGGGCATTGTAAAACGTTACGATGCGTTACAGGGTTCGATCAACGCGTTACGTAACACTGGTTGTATATTTTTAACCGACTTCAAAAAAGGAGGTGGTTCTATATTCGACTGATATATGTGATTTGTGGACCGATTTTCAAAATTATTTTTTATTCGAAAGAGTATACTCCCGAGGGGGTCCCATTGTCACCAAATCAGGATCTGATGATTGGATCCCAGGGAAATCGAGGGCAACCCTCAAATTTAAGAGGCACTTATTACGTGATTCATATGTTTTGTAAAGCTATTAAAATACTTGCGTCTGTTAGTCATCATCTCATGTTGATAAGCTGATGAAGGAAGGTACAACTCATTAACGGTTAGGAGTTGGAGGAAAATTATTTTAATATTATACAAAGATATATACGTAGGTATGCATAGACCGATAGTTGTATTCTTTCAGGTTATTCAGATGAGCTGATTGTGAGATAGATAGCATTATCATTTTTCACTAAAAAAAACAAAATAAAAATAAATGTTTAAAAAAACTAAAAACCGACTTCAAAATGAAATTCACTCAAAAGTATGAAATAATTTTATTATAATTAAATACACAACATTAACCAACAATAACGAAATCAAAGCTGGGTACGAATTAAATTAGGGCCTCAATTTTTTTTTAATTCGGCGTCAGCAAACCATCGAATCTAAAACAGTTGATACGTAAGTAACTGTGTGCTAATACCGACCTCAAAAAAAATGAAGCCCCTAATTTAATTCGTACTCACCTTGATTTCGTTATTGTTGGTTAATGTGTATTTAATTATAATAAAATTTTTTCATACTTTTGAGTGAATTTCATTTTGAAGTCGGTTTTTAGTTTTTTTAAACTTTTATTTTTAATTTCAATAAAAATCTAGGAAATAAAATAACCCTTTTTATTTATGCTTTTTACGAGGAATCCCTCGAATGTATTGTACGACATTTTATTTTAATTAATGTAACTTTTGGGTAAAAATGGTCACTTGGGTGTTTTTAGGGAGGGGAAGGGGGGTACGGAAAAACGTTACGGCGCGTTACATGGGGGGAGGGAGGGTCAAAAATCTTCAGAATCTGTGTTACGGAATACTTGAACGCCCCCTTGCTTATATGTACAAAGTTTCATTGGGAAACGCCTAACCATTTTCAAGTAGTATTATTTTTAAGTTTGTATGGAAAACGATTTTGTGAATACGCTCTTACTATCCTCCTCCAAGGATTTCCATAAGGGTCGGTCCTGCGCTGCGCGCATCTAGTGGCTTCCTACGACCTTCACCAGGTCGTGGATCCAACGAATGGGAGCCCTGCCTGCGCTACGTCTTCCGATGCGCAGCAGTCGCCACTTGAAAACTTTATACTGTCCCAACGGCAATCTGTTTAGGTTACACACATGGTAATAGGGATGACGACAGCATCAGAAATAAATTATGAACTCTTGATCACTAAATTGCCCTCCTCTACTTAAACTTCGGAAAACCTTACTCGTTTTGTTTTCCATCAATTCTTCGATTTTTAACTCAAAAAAATCACAAAATGAGTACATAAATGACCCTGCAAAACTATGACGTCACGCCTAGACATTTCAAACATTTTTAGAACAAAATGTCGTTTCTGACAGATGATAAAAAGTAACTCAGATGACTAGCATTCGTCATCCCTATTATTAAAAAGGTTTCATCTCCACACAGTCGCAGCAAACACGGAAGCGGCAGCGCGCGCCGCCGCCGAGCGCGGGGGAGCTGCTGCCACAGAGAATCTACGCGTGGCTCTGGAGCGGCACGCGGCTGCCTTGCACAGCGCCTCGCCGCCCGCCGCCGTGCTGGCCGCCACTCTCAGCGAAGTGGCGCACAGGTATGTGAAATGACCAGCAATAATAGAATAGGCGATTGCATCTCTGCTCGGAGTCTTCCTGCGTGATCTAATCAGAAATGAAGAGATCTGTAGGAGAAACAAGTTTAACGACATAACTCTTAGGACAAATGGTCGTTGGGGTTGTAAAGTTGTCGAGTTGGGGCTGTATAGGTGAAGGTCGCGGGAAGCCGCTGAATGCGGGCAGCGCAGGACGGGTCGTTGTGCAAATCATTTGGGGAGTCAATGGACGTCTTTTAGCTGATTTGATGATCTAAAATAAACATGCGTCGAGTGGCTCCCAGCTAGCTTCACCAGATCATAAGTTCACCTCGTGTAGAGCCTTCGGACACGCTCATTAGTATTATAAACGCCCGCTTGGACTTCGTTTTTGTGACTATATTTGAGGGTGAGTGGTGCGCGAGCCACAAGCGGCTCGCTAGCGTAGACATGAGTTTTCTCCGGATCCCTCAGGAACTATATCAGGCTATTCTGATTAGCAGTCTTTGTCACTTCCCACCCCCTCAAATAATTCTATATAAAAAATCACATTAATCCGTTGCTCAGTTGCGACGCTGACGTGCGCAAGCGTGGAAATGAGTTTTCCCCAGATACCTCGGGAACTATGTCAGGATATGCTAATAAGTAAATTATGTCAATTCTCACCTCCTCAACCTTCTCTGTGCAAAAAATCACAACAATTCATTGTTCCGTTGCGATGTTTAAGAAATGACCCAAAAAAAGAGTATTTTTTCAATTCACTCAGAAACGCTATTATTACGAGATAAAAAGTAGTTAATGTCCTTCCCAGTGACCCAGGCTACCTACATGCCAAATTTTATCAAGATTGGTTGATTTGTTGAAGCGTGAAAATGTAACAAACAAACACATTTTCACATTTCTAATATTAGTAAGGCTTATAATAATTGATATGGATTAAGGCTGGGGTCAGCCCGTATCGTAGGTCCCAAACGTTTAGCGTATGTCCTAAGCATTTATCGTATGTCCAAGTTGTTGTTAGGGGCGGGCTGGTTTCCGCAACCAGGCGACCACTGCGCCCATTGGGCGTGTTTGGCCGGCATCACTGCCAGCCCAGCTCCTCCAAGAAGCCCAGTAGCCCCCGAAGGTTGCTGACGACTTCTGAAGCGACCTCGGCTCACCGAGGTGCACGACCCTGTACTGTGCTAGCTCCGTGCGTCCCAAGCATTTATTGGATGTCCCAAGCTTTATTCGGTTGTTTGTTCCCAGTGTGCTCGAGAAGGAAATGTCGTGGTGGCGCGAGCAGGCGCGCAGCGTGGCCTTGCAAGCGTCGCGCGCGCACACGCCCTCCACGCCCGCCTCCAGCCAAATGGACAGACAGGTACGTACAGGACATCGTCAGCACCCGTCATCGTCAACTATTAACACTTATTAAAGGGCATTTTTCCAGTATCAAAAATAAATTGTAAAATATTATTCAGCCAGTAGCATATCTTCTAAAATATCTGGAGACACCTTAGTTGTTTAATTTTTTCATTAATTTTCATTTTTATACTTAAGGTGCAGTGATACCTAAAAATCCACTTCAACAGGTTTTTAGAATTCATTTTTGAAGTAGTTAACAGTAAATTTAAAATCTAGGAAAACATATTGGTGTTATTGAGAATAGTTACGAGGGATTATATCGAATGGAAACACGATTTAATAAAGTTGGCTCGATAGAATAATTTCTCAAATGTACCTCTTTTCGAGCCATTCTATTGTCTATTTTCAGTTTTATTCTTAAAATAAGTAACTTGATAATATGATTTATTTACTAAAATAAAGTTTATAGGTGACTGAAGGGAAAACATCGAATGCTTTTTTTTTAAGATAAATATGATGAAAATCAAAACAAAAACATTGAAAAAGTACATAAGTGTGGTTATTATCTTCTTTTATTTACACGTAAAGAAAAAAACAAAGACAGATTTTTAAGTACCACTGGACCTTAATCAATTTTACCTTGGGGATTTTACCTTAGGGACTGGATTTATTGCTGCGTGTAGATCGACCTGCCTAGAGATAAAATGTACAAATACAACAACGGCTGCAACCCCCAAACGGTATTTTATAAGAAACACGGGATGCCTTCTGGACGAGATTTAGAGTGTAGTTTGAGTCGCTGCGCTGCCGCGCGCTGTTAAGAAATACCACCTTTGTCACTCTGGTGTTTACTAGCTGATGATATTGTAAAACATATTCAAAATGTCCAGTCAAAGTGTTACAAATAACTTTTTATTTCAGAGGCCACAACGTAACGTTAGGAACTGTGTACAAGAATCATTGCCCTTCCTTTTACAAGTATTACTTTAAATTCGTATTATTGTGTTTTTTCATGCTCACACGCATTAGTATCGAGACATCATTGTAGAATACATTCATTTACAGGAATTCTTCGCAAATTGTCCCCTGGTAGCAAAATGTCCGTTTCGCAAAACGTCCCCTTATCAAAATATTTTTGGCTGTTTTAGTTTATACAAAAGATTTTGTTATTAAAAAGGCAAGGGGTAATTTTGAGAAAAAGACGTTTTCTGATAGGGAGATTTCTAGAAAAGGACAGCTATCCGGGGGAAAGAAAAAATGGACGAATTGTAAAAAGGCATTAACGCTAATGTATTTGTCATAGGCATTCAAAAAAAAATTTTACAGTAGGGTTCGTCACTAACCCTAAAACCTTTTCCAATGCTGATCAGACAGTAGGGTTCGCAACTAACCCTAAAACCTTTTCCAATGCTGATCAGACAGTAAGGTTCGCAACTAACCCTAAAACCTTTTCCAATGCTGATCAGACATTAGGGCTCACCACTATCCCTAAAACCTCTTCCACTGTAGATCAGACAGTAGGATTCGCCACTAACCTACAACCGCTACCTATTCTGATCAGACAGTAGGGTGCGCAACTAACCCTTAAACCTCTTCCAATGCAGATAAGACAGTAGGGTTCGAAACTAACCCTAAAACCTCTTCCAATGCTGATCAGACAGTAGGGTTCGCAACTAACCTTAAAACCTCTTCCAATGCTGATCAGACAGTAGGTTTCGCAACTAACCCTAAAACCTCTTCCAATGCTGATCAGACTGTAGGGTTCGGAACTAACCTAAAAACCTATTCCAATGCTGATCAGACAGTAGGGTTCGCTTCTAACCCTAAAACCTGTTCCAATGCTGATCAGACAGTAGGGTTCGCAACTAACCCTAAAACCTCTTCCAATGCTGATCAGACAGTAGGGTTCGCAACTAACCCTCAAACCTCTTCCAGTGCTGATCAGACATTAAGGCTCACCACTATCCCTAAAACCTCTTCCACTGTAGATCAGACAGTAGGATTCGCCACTAACCTACAACCGCTACCTATTCTGATCAGACAGTAGGGTGCGCAACTAACCCTTAAACCTCTTCCAATGCAGATAAGACAGTAGGGTTCGAAACTAACCCTAAAACCTCTTCCAATGCTGATCAGACAGTAGGGTTCGCAACTAACCCTAAAACCTCTTACAATGCTGATCAGACAGTAGGGTTCGCAACTAAGCCTAAAACCTCTTCCAAAGCTGATCAGACAGTAGGGTTCGCAACTAACCCTAAAACCTCTTCCAGTGCTGATCAGACATTAGGGCTCACCACTATCCCTTAAACCTCTTCCAATGCAGATAAGACAGTAGGGTTCGAAACTAACCTTAAAACCTCTTCCAATGCTGATCATACATTAGGATTTGCTACTAACCTTACAACATATCCCAATGCTGATCAGACATTAGGGTTCGCTACTAACCCTACAACATCTCCCAATGCTGATCATACATTAGGGTTCGCTTCTAACCCTACAACATCTTCTAATGCTGATCAGATATTAGAGTTCGCTACTAACCTTTCAACATCTTCCAATGCTGATCATACATTAGGGTTTTCTACTAACCCTTTAACATCTTCTAACGCTGATACACATTAGGGTTCTCTACTAACCCTTCTACCCCTACTAACCTTCCAACTTCTTCCAATGCTGATCAGACAGTGGGTTCGCCTCACTAACCCTACAACGCAACTTCTCCCAATACTGATTTGACCCCTTCGCCGAACTTGACCAAGAGATCAGTTCAACTTTTTTGTACTGATTGCATGGGTTCATTAGGGAAAGTTGTTTGTTTGATGAGTAGCATCGAAAGTTAGCGCCAAAGTTTATTGCCGATCTGAACTCTGATGCGAGTGCTTGCGTACGTACAATCGAGTAGTGGGAGTAGAGTTTTTACGTAGGGTACCTTTACGTCCCGCTAACACCCAAAGTTTGCTACTGCGACGCGTCTTGCGACCAACTTCAGAGCCGTAATAAACTTGCATCTAAAAAAATTTAATCGCCTTCTTTTAAATAACATTTTCGTCTTCTGAATCATTAAGTTGTCCTCTAAATTACTAGGTTAGCAACTGTTTGTAAGCATCTAAAAGTATTCTGTTTTGCCGACTATTATTGTGAAAACAAGCTTCATTTTATATGAATTAACAACGCAACCCAGGGCAACGATTCCGATATAAAGTGACCGTATGTCAGTGTTGAGGTTTGGGTGAGATACATGAGATTAGGTCAAGGCGGGGTTTAGTTGAGGCAATGTCGGCTGGTTAGGTTAGCGAGGAGCGAAACGATAAGCTGTTAGGTTTGCTTTTTATTGCAACGCGCGAGCCGAGCGAGCAGGATAAGCGCCGAAACTAACTCCGCTCGTTGCCCTGGCTTGCGTTTCTCTCTTCTTCTCTTATCGTGTGGCACAAGTAACCTCAATATCCAAGGGATACACGGCGTTTGCCTGGCGTTGCACTTAGCATCCCCCGTGGTTACGTGTACGGCATTTAGATTAACACCTGCAGACGTGTGCAACGCGACCTTCATACACAACTGGAATCAGATGTGCCGGTTTCCTCACGATGTTTTCCTTCAGCGTTAAAGCAATCAGTAAATATATGCACGTAAGTTTCGAAAAACTCATAGCTACATTGGCCGTCCGGATTTGAACCCGGGACCTCTGGTTAGGAGGACCGAGTCGTTACTGTTTGAGCCACCGACGCTTTTTTACTGTAGCTCAGTCATATTAACTGACGCTTTTGTTCATAATATATGGTCGGCAAAACAGTACTCTTAGACGCTCTTGAATGGTCGCTATCCTATTAATTTAGAGATCAAGTTAGTTTTATAAAAGAAAAAAGGTGCTATTAAAAAGATGGCGCATTAAGTAGCACCCTTTAAAAAGTCGCTCTATATCGTACTTTTATAATTTGTAAGTAAACTCGTCTTAATCTTATGCATCACCAATTAATTCCGTTGAGTCTAGTAAACCATCCAGTATTGCAAGTACGGAAATTTTGTAAAATATCAGTAGAATACAATTAGGTTAATCCAATGAAGTCCAGGTGAAATACTACGTAAGTTTTTATAGTACATAGTAGGCACTTATTACCCTCTTACCGACCTTGTGTAATCCGCGCGCGATCAGATTAGGATGGAACCTGGTAAAAGTGAATTGAAAATGACAGGTCAACATTATTTATTTGTAGTTTATTACTATTATTTTTTTCTAAATGTTTGATATTTTTACTCGTATAAAATAAAAATAAAAGTATGAATAAAATGCCACTTATATTTTCTTCATGGGAATCGCAGAATAATTTCTCGTGATTAATTAATACAATATTTTACCCTATTTTCGACTCATTATATCATACACGTATGTATAAATATTCACAATAATATGATAAAGCACAAAAATAACTCAGATAACGACAGCAAAAAATTCACATAATATTGTCTCGCTAGTTACTACGGCTGGTTAGCGGCAGTCGCGTGCCTTAGTTACAAAAGGTATTATCCCAATCTGATCTCACGCGGGTCCATAGCACAGTATCGTGCTAGCCAACGGACCTATCACTAAAAAGTTAGCAAGCATAGAATATTAGTAACAATGTACATTGATTGTTAGTATGTTATTGATATTAGAGCTACAGATATTAAGTCTTACGATAAATACTACTTCAATAACCAACAACTCTTCTGCACTCCTAACAGATGCAAATGGCCCAAATCCAGTCTCTCATGAACGGGGGAGACGTCAATGGGGCCTTTCAACTGGCTCTCAGCGCCTCCGACTTGACACTAGTCGTAGGGGCATGTCGCAATGTGGAGCCACAGCTAGTGTTCGGACCTCCTTGCAAACTGAAGCAACATGTGCTGCTTTCGTTGGTCCAGCAACTGTCCGCTGACATGGCCAGAGACACCAAATTGAAACATAGGTACGTAGACTTTTTATTGTAGCATCCATATAATAAGTCTCTTTGCTATTGAATGAACTATTGTAATGACAAATTGAAAACGGGACTTGACGTGATTTTATTAACACTTGAGCAGGTATTGATGTTGTTTTTACCTCAACGTTTCGACTATGAGGGTGAGGGTAGATGGAGGTGTTCCTGCGATGCGTAGGCGGCGATGACACCGCGGCTTCAGTCTACTCGCGACCACGGCAATCGAAGAATAGTCGAAACGTTGAGGTAAAAACAACATCAATACCTGCTCAAGTGTTAATAAAATCACGTCAAGTCCCGCTTTCAATTTGTCATTATGAATAATCGTGAAAGTTTAAAGTGTTATATGAATATTGCTCTTTCGGTTATATTGCACTGGGCCCGCGTGGTCGACTAAGGCCCGATCGCCCTAATTCAGGGTAGGCTCAAGCCCCTCGGTGGGGACGTATATGAGCTGATATAATGATGTATGTATGCCTTTTATTATTTTGATAGTATGGTGGCTTTACACCATGAAGATGGGCTATTTCACCTCAACAAATCGTAAATATTGTAGGCTAAAAATGCATGATAATATGTAAGGTTAATTTTAAAGCTTTAGATTTATCGCAGCAGTTTCTTCGTTAGTAATGCGATATTTGGGAATACTTCGCGGAATATTTCATCACATTCAGGAAAATTCAAGATAATTAACGACCATTAAGAAAACGCCTTAGTTCCATTCAATGGTACATAAATCTAGGGATTTGAACATAGACATCACGCTGGTCACTAATAAAAGACCATATTAAGTATTTTTATCATATTGTCAATAATTAAAAACATGGACCTTCTTTTACTAAAAATTGGCATTAAACTTAAAGGCTTTAAGATGCCTCAATCCGAGCAGGTTTAAACGTGTTAAAATAATATCGAACGTAATTCTATTCATTTTAAGTTCAAATTAATGCGGGTTTCAACGCGGCTGTTACGTTGAAACCGAACGCCCAATTCTCCATATTGTTTATATTACTTTTCTATAGTTACTTCAAATAAGTTTAAAAAAATGTGTTTAATTAAAATAAAATGTCTTAATGTCACCGAATTTTGTGTGTTGGTTTCATTCAACATTAACTATTTGTTTTCGAGAAATTTTGCAATTAATGCCAAAAACAGGGTCTACAGTATATTTTTTACATCAAAAGTGGTAATATTTTTGAAATTGTATTCAATTAAATAGTTTTTTTATTATTTTAAGTATATTATACAGAATGTAACAAAATTGGTGTAGGCCCCGTTAACTGGGGCTTCTATTCATCATACTGAACAACTTTTGTTCTACGACTTTGCTGAAAAGGTTAAAAAAAATTGTGCATTTTAGTATGGAGGGTCAAATTTTTTTTTGAGAATTGACTATGTGTTCCTTGGAGAAAGTTGTTCAGTATGACGAGTGGAACCCCCAGTTAACGGGACCTACACCAATTTTGTTACACCCTGTATATTTTTTACATATTATAGCTTTGCACAGTCTTTCAATAATTTGAATTGAATATTGTCATTTGACCTATCTAAGGCCTTAAGAACTGAATCGGCAATTTCATGGGTACCTCTAATTATAATAGCGAGGGCGTGTCGTGTGGCAATGTGGAACCACAATTATAAGTGTGCGGACCTCCTTGCAAACTGAAGCAACGTGTGCTGTCGTCGTTGGTCAGCAACTACATCTCGTTTATAGAATAGCGGTTCTAAATTGATTAGACTGTAATAAAATCAAATACCTTTTCCTAAATTGTAGGTTAGTACAGGTAAATCCCGTGCGTCTTCCGGTGCGCGGTCGCCGCTCGAGAACTTTACTGCCCTAACGGCCATCTGTTCTACGAGCTATGTGTCCCTCCCACTGCCACTTGAGTTTACCGCACAGCGAAAGAAGTAGCGTAGGCAAGCCTCATTTGGTGGGCCGACGACCTGGTGAAGGTTACGGGAATCCGCTAGATGCGGGCAGCGCAGGACCGCTTGTCGTGGAAATCCTTGGGAGAGGCCTTTGTCCAGCAGTGGACGTCTTTTGGATGATATGATGATGATAATATGATGAGAAAAATAAACAGAAGCTACGCTGTTATTCACTGTTTTAATGACATACATTATGTAATCCTTACAGGTACTTAGAAGAAGCGATAATGACCCTCGACACATCCAACCCTGTTACCCGGGAGCACCTTCCAGTAGTGGTCCGGGAGCTCAAAAACCAAATCATGGCATTCCTGAACGCGAGCCCTGGGCACGCCCTCACGAGGCAGTTCAAAATGCTCCTCATGGCTACCGACAGCCTGCTTAAGACCTCTGTCTGACCGCGCCAGTGGCAAATGACAGTGACAGTTCTGTGATGATGTTACAGTGACAGTAGAATGGATGTTCAATTTAAAATGTGGTTAAGTGACGATAAAAGTAAATATAGTATAGTACGGCGCAAACCGCCCAAACGACGAGGTTAAAGCTACGGGTTGGCATGTACATATTGACACAACTTATGTGAACAGTTCATATGGAGCTTTATTTGCATGTTCTGATGGCACATTATTGATTGCCATGCAATCCTAGTATTGTTCTGCTCGCACGTATCATCAACATGGCATACGACCGGCTGCGATTATGCTACAAACTTGATCGACTGATCATGGCGCAAATGGCGTTTAATTATTGGTGGATGGGCTTACCAATTGTTGGGATAATTAGTGTCAAAATGTACTTTTATAGCATCAGTTTTATATCCTTGTCTAACCCAGAGTTTTATCCTTGTCGAGTAGTTGGTTGGCACAGACACAAGCGATGCGTCTGTTAAACCTTAAAAGGTACAAATCGGAATGCATTATTCAGCGTCAATACACCATATTCAGAACTTAATTATAGGTAGACCGCTTAAATGAGTTCGCCCGCGCGGTACAGGGGCGCGGGGGTAAGGCGACAAAGGGGTTCGAGAGAGGAGCGGGCGGCAGGCGCGTTGTTGCCACAAAAATACAACAAACAAACCTATGTTTCCTGTATAATTATAGTTAGGGATCGGTTTGTGTTTTCTTTTAATCTTGACTTCGTTTGGGTTATACAGTGGACCTGTGTATAAGTAGACCGCTTAAATGAGTCTTCGCCCGCGCGGTACAGGGGCGCGGGGGTAAGGCGACAAAGGGGATCGAGAGAGGAGCGGGCGGCAAGCGCGTTGTTGCCACAAAAATACAACAAACAAACCTATGTTACCTGTATAATTATAGTTAGGGATCGGTTTGTGTTTTCTTTTAATCTTGACTTCGTTTGGGTTAAACAGTGGACCTGTGTACGCTTAAATGAGTCTTCGCCCGCGCGGTACAGGGGTGCGGGGGTATGGCAACAAAGGGGATCGAGAGAGGAGTGGGCGGCAGGCGCGTTGTTGTGGCAACAAGGTGAAGTTAAAAAATGTGGCAACAATGCGCCTGCCGCCCGCTCCTCTCTCGATCCCCTTTGTCGCCATACCCCCGCGCCCCTGTACCGCGCGGGCGAAGACTCATTTAAGCGGTCTACCTATACACAGGTCCACTATTTAACCGAAACGAAGTCAAGATTAAAAGAAAACACAACCGATCCCTAAATATAATTATACAGGTAACATAGATTTGTTGTATTTTTTTAGTTATTATACAGGTGTAATAAAATTGGTGTAGGACCCGTAAACTGGGGGTCCTACTCATCATACTGATCGACTTACCCCAAGGAACCCATAGTCAATTCTCAAAAAAACTGAACCCTCTTATACAAAGCTCACGAAATTGGTTGATCATCTGATCAATTTGTAATTTGTATGAGAAAAAAAAATGGCGATTTCAGCAAGTCGTAGAACAAAATTTGTTCAGTATGATGAGTAGAAGCCCCAGTTTTGTTACACCCTGTATATGGTAACAAATGCATTCCGATTTGTGTGTATGAATACAATATGCAATTGACTGACTTTGAATTGTTGACTAAGGAGACTTTGTTTGAATTTGAAACAGTTTGTTAATGAAAGATATGTTATTAGAAAGGAGAGTTAATTTCAAGTTTAATAGTTTTTATGGTATAATATAGCTGTCTAGATTGGGGGAACTTCGTGTTTACTAGAAATACATTGTGATTAAACGAAAGTACTAAAACGAAGGTCGACAAAACAAAGAGCTTTTTTACTTTTGTTTTAGCCTACGATATCTTTAGTAAACCTGCACATCTAATTCCAGATGTGTATAAAAGTCGGGTTACACACGTCCGTAGGTCTAAATCTAAATGCCCTACACGTGACGGCGGGTGATGCTAAGTACGACACCAGACAACCGCCGTCTATCCCTTTGATAGCACGGTTAATTGTGCCACATGATAAGAGTAAGAGAGAGATAAACCCTAGATTGCCCTTATCTACACAGGCATATTGTGAAGGTAGAGTTAAGATATTTTTGGGATGGTCTTGCCGCCAAACATCAATGTTTTTTTTTATTCACAATTGGTAAGCCCTTGGCATCATCTCACCTGATTGTAAGTGACGATTTTGACAGCACAGCATTTGATGTGTTCCGGCTTAAGATAAGACAGCCAGTTCCCCATTGTGTTGGGAAATCTTGGTAAGCCCGCTTCCATCTTCGGCATCATCGTAACTTACCATCAGGTGAGATGATACCAAGGGCTTACCAAATGTGGATAAAAAAACGAGAAATTAAGGTTTCTTATCAAAACTTGTTTTCCATACAAATTAAAGATAACAATTTATTTATTTAAAGATAAGATGATAATAATGGTTCCGAATTCCTAAATATTTATTTTAAATATGTGTTTACACACTCTTAGCATTCAAAAAAACCTTAATGTCCATTACAAATAATGCCATGATTCAGATTACAGTCTCATGTTATGGTATTTGCTGATTTATTGATATTTAACAATATATCCTTGTCATTTACTTATTCTATTATTTTATAATGTCCTCACCGAAGATTCCTCAGCACAGTCATTTTTTGCCTGGATGAGCCGATTGTAATGAAACTTTATACACATAAGCAAGACAGGACAGGTTTTAACCATAAATTTTCCTAATCTTTTTTAAAATAAAGACTTGAAAAAATTAGACAATACACTTTGAACAATTTGCTGTCTCGTGTATAAAGTTTCATATAGATCGGCTCATCCATTTTCAAGAAATTGTTACCTTTATTTTGTATGGAAAACGAGTTTGTTTTTATTTTAGTTTAGTTATGGCATCATAAGTATCTACTACTCATGAAACTGGACAATTTTCCCTTGCAAACCTATACAATCTGACCATAAACAAAAACTTACCTTGGCCAATTATCTTATTTGCGACATAGTTTTAAAACTGCTTCAGATTTTAATGTTTTGAAGTTCAATAATAGTACATTATGATACAAGTGAGCTATGTTGGGCATTATTCCCCCAACCCAGAGTGTAATGCTAATGACCAATATTTGAACAAGTTAACGTGTAAAATCTATATGTGCTGAAGATAGATGAGAGAGAGGAACAGTATCGCAGGAACTCCAAGAAGGTGATGACCACAAGGGACCCAACTTTTGATTATTAAAGTTACTGTTGATACAGACTCTGACACCTTTACATGGAACAGAAAGTACGCAAACTCTTCACCGGTGGAAACTCATGGCCGTGCCCGTCCATCAAGCATAGACAGAGTGGTACATTGGTTCCATCATAGATTTTCTGTTGCAAGAAAATGAAGCTCTTAGGAAATTGTTTAAATACAACTTCAGAAGAAATTAAAAACCCACAAGACACACAGGAGAAATTAGCGTAGTTCATTGATATCAAGACTACTTACATTATTAGAATCAAAGCTTTATGCAAGATTTAAGGTGGGGTTAAATACAAAAATTTAAAGAATCGTCAGTATTGTAATATTTCCAACTTGAAATCGAATTGCATTCAGCCCCATTTTGTGATATTTAATAACTCATCTATAGTTAATTTACCCACCGAACCTATGTGAGGTTGTCCAGTTTTATGGGTAGATGCTGTATTTTCGATTTATCAAGTATCGAGCGTGTTGTCAAGTGATATTAACATACAAATGTCTGTGATATCAGACCATAACACATGTGTTCTAAATTGATAAGAATAGTATTAACCACATGGTATTCTGTGCAAATTAGTCAAGACCCAGAACTGACTGAATAGGGGATCGGACTGCTAGTTATTTGAGTTACTTTTTATGAACTGTCAAAAACTAAATTTTGTTCTAAAGATGTTTGAAATACCCACAAATGACATCATAGATTTTTAGCGTCATTGACGAACTTATTTTGTGAATTTGATCAATTAAAAATTGAAGACGTGATGGAAAAACAAAACAAGTAAGATTTTTTGAAACTTCAAGAGGAGAGCAATTTGGGAAATCATATTTCAGAATTTATTTTTGGTGCAGTCCGATCCCCTATTGTACTTGATCTATCCAAGATCATTATGAAAAGATAGAACTAAAGGTACTCTGGTCACTGGATACAAGGCGAAATGACAGGAGCACCTCCAGCGGACGCACAGTCGGCTGGAGTTCAGTGCGATGGAGAGTGAAGGCGTTGTATAGGAGGACTGCTTTTTACATTGCCGCAACTATAGTAATTATTTATTTTTGTTAAATATAACATTACTTTTCAACAATGACTTCCACATCAGAAACTTTAATAAGATTTATTCCGTTGCAAGTGGGTGAGTATGCTGAAAGCAAGTATAACATACTATGTTAGTAGTATAGCGTAGGGAGAGGTATCTACATTTCACAGGTGAATTTAGTGGAACACCAACTATTGGTGCTATTTTTAAAAATATCAAAATATATTCAAAAAACAGGTACTTAAATGTTTTGAGATAGGTTTCCGATATGCGTTACCTTGGTATGTTAAAAAAAAAGAAAAACCAAGGTAAAAAAATAAGAGTGACATTTTAAGAGATGATTCAGAATCAACTCAAGATAATAGGAAGAACGAATTGAGAGGCGTGAGGATTTCAGTCGCGCACGCGAGTTTTACGCTGTGTTCACACAAACCCGCGCGCGTGACGAAATGCCCACGACTCTAAAACCGGCCGGATTTTTTTTTATCTACTAATGTAAACTAGCTTCTATGGAAAATACTGAAATAACTAAAAGCTTAAAATCTAGCCCAAAAAATTATTTGATACATATTTTTTGGCGTTTTTTCCACTTTTCTAGTCTTTTTTAATCGCGTTTATATTATATCACTCGAACAATATTGAATATACAGAGTGTTTGGCACACGATGCACCAAACAGCCTGTATAACTAATAACTTTTTTATAAGTAAGTCTAATAACGGGTGCCAGAGTTTATTCGTTTGAAATTTCAAAATGGCTTCAAAACAGGGCAATTTCTCTCAACGGCACAGTTATAAGTTATATATAACTAACTAGTTGATAGGAGTGCTTATAATTTATAACAAAATGTGCTAAGACCCGGCCCAATAATGGATAATGTATATGATCAGCCAGAAACCTGCGTGTGCATAGTGCCTCTCTTTCTAACCCGTTCGCTGTCGCTTATGAGAAAAGAAAAACAAATGGATGCTCCAGTTTTAAAACGTTATTCTTTCTAAAAATGCAAAAATAATTCATAATTGTGTCCATTTTTGCATTTTCAGAAAAATTGCTGAACGTCAATGTGTCGTCAGTATTTTTTTTATATTTGCTATCTGATTTAGCATTTAAGCATTTTCATACAATTTATTATAGTTGTAATTTCAAGTTTTAAATTGTAAATAATGTTGATTCCATGTTATCACAATATATTGATTGTTAAGATCTGTAATTGAACTCAAAAATAGTACTAGGTAGGTATTTAGGTTGAAGGATGTTTTTTTGTGTGTTTCGTTCATTATAATTTTCTTTTAATTTCAGTATATTAAGTACTTGAAACTGTTTAGTGTTTTGTAATGTTTTTGTCTAATTATTTCTTTTTTCATTATCTGTTTTTTTTTTCATTTCAAAATACCCGATATCACTCATTGTAATTATATTAAATATTAAGCATTTGTGTACGAATCTATTATAAGAAATGTGTAAATAAAATTTATACATTACGAAAAATTGATTTTTTTTATAGATACCTATCTTCTCAGGGGTCCGGAGCCAAAATGGCAAAAATACGGAAACCTTATAAATTCCTCTGCCATTAGTAGACCCACAGTAATGAAATCTAGACACACGGCAGTGTGTCCGCTAAGTCCGAAAAGAAAAAGGCGACACCGCCCGTGGGTTATATTACACGGACCATTTCGGGCCACTTTCGACTTACCTTTTAACCGCCTCCGTGGCGTAATGGTTAGTCCATTCGCTTCACACCAAGAGGTCGCGGGTTCGATCCCCGGTGGGGTCATCTTGTAAGACTCGGTTTGGTTGGTGGAAGGGCATTTTCTGAACCCGCCTGGCACCATCGCCACCATCTTATCTAAGTCTTGCCGCCAAACATCAGTGTTAACAACATTGATGTGTTCCGGCTTGAAGATAAGATAGCCAGTTCTCCATTGCGTTAGGGAATATTGGTAAGCCCGCTTCCATCTTCGGCATCATCGTCACTTACCATCAGGTGAGATGATGCTAAGGGCTTACTAATTATGAATAAAAAAAAATCTGTTACCTAAGACTTGCGATGTTGTGTATCTTAGTAACACCCGTCGGTCACCCAGAATCCCAATTATCATAAATGTATCTTTTACCATTTCTGAGATAGACGTCCGAAAACCAATATTTTTATTTTTCTGACTTGACTGATAAATTGATTATGAAAATTATAGACCACTTCCAGGTTACTTAGAAACTTTCAATTTGGCATCGAGGTAGGTTATTGGACGTATATAAAAGGAAAATTCGAAAAAATGGCCAAGTGTGAGTCGTACTCGCGCACAGGGGGTTCCATATCACCACTAAGCAAAATATACAGATGGACCACTTCCAGGTTAACTTATAAACTTGAGGTAGGTTATTGGACATATACAAAGAAAAAAAATCTAAAAACTGCCAAGTGTGAGTCGTACTCGCGCACTAAGGTTCCCGTATCACCCACCACATTCAGCAAAATTATAGACCACTTCCAGGTAACATAAACTTGAAATTTGCCATCGAGATGATAATAGGCGTATACAAAGAAAAAAATCGAAAAACTAGCCAGCGAAATCAGGCTTAATTACCACTAAACGTAGTAAAGTGGCGAAATGAGTTATCTGATGCCTATAAATTGGAGTGTGGGGTAAGGCAAGGTGGATTAACGTCCCCAAAATTATTTTGCTTGTATATGGACCAGCTGATCGCCGATCTCAGCGGCACCAAGGTGGGTTGCTATGTGGATGGAGTATGCATGAGTAATATAAGCTATGCCGATGATATGGTGCTGCTGAGTCCGTCAGTCAGTGCACTCAGAAAAATGCTTGGGGTGTGTGAGACCTACGCCAATACTCATGGCTTAACTTACAATGTAAAAAAAAGTGAGTTTCTTATTTTTAAAGCCGGTAATAAAATTCCGTTTTCTGTTCCACCTATAACTCTAAACAAGGTGGCTCTGAAAAGAGTAGGTTGTTTTAAATATCTGGGACATTTTATTACCGACGATCAAAAAGACGACCAAGACATAGAAAGGGAACGCAGGGCATTGGCGGTACGAGGCAATATGCTGGCCAGAAGGTTTGCTCGTTGCTCGGAAGCTGTAAAAGTTACACTTTTCAAATCATACTGTCAATCTTTTTACACGAGCAGCCTATGGACTAGCTACTCTCAGAAATCGCTTAATGCCCTGCGGGTCCAATACAATAACATATTCAGGACGCTGCTGAGGTTGCCTCGTTTTTTCAGTGCGTCTGCTATGTTTGCTGAGACTCGAACAGACGGCTTTCATGCTATATTACGCAAAAAAATAGCATCGCTACTGTCAAGAGTGAGAAACAGCAACAGCGGCGTCCTGAAAGTGTTTTCCGACAAGTATGATTGTCCCAATGTTAAGCATTGGGTCAATATACTTATCAATAAATGTTAATTATGTTTTTATTTTTATTTTTCTGTGTGTTTTTATTATATTTATTAATTACTAACATATAGTTTATTAAAGTTGTGTGTACTAACAAAAATGGACTGAAACTGTCTGAAAGAATAAAGATATTTATTATTATTATTACTACTATTCATCAAAATTATAGACCACTAGCTTTTGCCCGCGGCTTCGTCCGCGTGGACATCGTTATTGTGACTGACTTAGAGGGTGCGCTGTGCGCGAGCCGCAAGCGGCTCGCGAGCGTGGACGTGAATTTCCTCCAGATCCCTCGAGAACTACGTCAGGATATGCTTATTAGTAAATCGTGTCATTTCCCACCCCCTCAACCATCTCTGTGCAAAAAATCACACAATCCATTGTTCCGTTGCGATGTTAATTAACTAAAAAAGAGTATATTTTCAGTTCCCTCGGGTATTGCATCGGGCTATGCTATTTTCACGTGATAAAAAGAAGCCTATGTCCTTCCTTGTGACACAGGCTACTTGCATGCCAAATTTCATTAAGATTGGTCAAGGCGTAGAAGCGTGAAAAGGTAACAGACAAACACATTTATAATATTAGTAAGGATTTACAGGTGACTTAGAAACATGTTTGGCATTTAGGTAGATTATTGGGCATATATAAAAGAAAAACTGGCCAAGTGCGAGTCGAACTCGCGAAATTTGGGTTCCGTACCACCACTTATCGGAATAATTATATAGACCACTTCTAGGTGACTTAGAAACTTGGGCATCAAGGTTGGTTATTTGACGTATACAGAGAGAAAGTTCAAAAAATGGCTAAGTGTGGGGTGGACTCGCGCACCAAGGGTTCAGTATCACCACTACTCATTAAAATATATAGACTGAAAACCATTACATTACATTTACATTCTCTAATATTTGGAGAATTCAAGATAATTACTTCAATTTGAAGTGCTGTAGCTATGATTTAAGAAACCACTATAGAACTTGGTACCTAAGTTTACCTAACCCATTTGAATAGATCTCTGTATTTTTTTATTATACTTGGCTCTCTATCACATTTATGTTTTGTTGGGATCGAGTTCTACGTGGTTCTATCCAAAGAATTAGTTTTATAGACATTTGAGGGTAGTTACGAAAAACGCCTTCATGTTACATTACTCATTCTTGTGTTCCACTTACGTAAAAAACACCTTGTCCTTTAATTCAAATCACTGAAAATATTCGAAACGAAGAGTGCGTGCAATGAACCAGTGCCCAAAAAAAGATCTTCGTCTGTAAACTCCTTACTGGTAAATACCTTTACCAACAACAAGTGCAGCATGTCTGCTAGTGCGTCATCATCATCGCTTTATATGGTAGACACGGAGACCGAGGGTTCGTTCGAGGAGTCGGAGACGGATGAAGGGAAGACAGAACTTCTGAGTGCGTTGGAGGCGAAGATAGACAGGCTGAGCGGTGAGTCTTGTTGAGTTTGATGAGTTTTAGTGTGTTTATAGGACCACCGGCCTGGGTAGCTACCAACCAATGTACCTACTACCACGCTTCATTTCTTTTGTTGAAGCCATTGATTTGAGACATTATTATTAATCGATGTCTACCACTTACGATATGTATTGCCGAAAAACATCACTGTAAAAAACATTGATGTGTCCCGTTATTATTTTTAATAAGAACCAAAAACAGTTAGGTATAAACCACAGTCACATAACAACTAATGCGAATAAATCTAAGAATAGATAGTAAAGTTTAACAATACGCCACAATTAAAAATAGGAATTGAAAACTATTTTTTAATAATTATATAGGTACGGTGAAGGAAAACATCGTGAGGAAACCTGCACGCGCCTGCGAAGAAACTCGAACGTTGTGTGTGAAATCGACCAACCCGCACTGGGCTCGCGTGGTCGACTAAGGCCCGTTCGCCCTAATTCAAGGTAGACTCGATAGCTTCTTGGTGGGGACGTATATGAGCTGATATGATGATATAGGTACTATGTACGGTAAGCACAAGTTTCTTGCTGATAAACTGTATTTGATTGGAAATAAGATACTTTCGGATTGGACGATGAGACGATGCATTAAATAGATAAATAAAAACTGGCCAAGTGCGAGTCGGACTAGCACTCCGAAGGTTCCGTACCACCAAACCTCTCCACACAAAATTATCATCATATCAGCCGAAGGACGTCCACTGCTGGACATAGGCCTCCCCCAAGGATCTCCACGATGACCGGTTCTGCGCTGCCTGCATCCAGCGGCTTCCCGCGACCTTCACCAGGTCATCGGTCCACCGAATGGGACTTAACACAAAATTATATCTATTCACATTACAAACAAAAGATATCAACGCGAGCGACAAAACTATGCTATTTTACAAGCTTTTATTTTAACTTGCAATGTACCTATGTATGTTTGTTCGCGTGAAATCTTGCAAGTTAATTTTGACCAACTTCCCGGTTTCCGATGCAGCTGAAATATGTGAATCGCGTGACAATCCAATATTAAAAGCTTGTACCTAAAAGTTTTTAGGTTTTTCGAAAATTATTGTCATTCAGTTCGGACTTCTTAGCGCGAGTACGACTCACACTTGGCTGATATTTATTATTAGTTGTTTTATTTCAGTATTAGTACTATAATCACACTAAGTTTCACGCTTGTATGTATATTACCTTTTTTACCATAGAGCTAAATCAAAAATACTTATATAGACCTATAAAAAACACGTGTTTTGTATGGCGACCCATCTTATTTTTTCCCTTTTTCTAATTTTTAGTATTTATTGTTATAGCAGCAACAAAAATACACATTCTGTGAAAATTTCAATTGTCCTGCACCTATTCATCATATCAGCCACAAATCGTCCACTGCTGGACAAAGGCCTCCCCCAAGGATTTCCACGACGACCGGTCCTGCGCTGCCCGCATCCATCGGCTTCCCGCGATCTTCACCAGTTCATCGGTCCACCGCGTGGGAGGCCTGCCTACGCCACGTTTTCCGGTGCGTGGTCTACCTATTACGGTTCATGAAATTCAGCCCGCTGACAGACGGCCGACAGACAGCGGGGGCTTAGTAATATAGCACACCCTGGACACTTCATACAACGGGCCAGAAATGTCATTTCATAAAAAGGAATGACGGAACAAACAAAATGGCGGCGAAATCCTATACGTTCGACAACCAAACTGTAACCAGTCTGTATCAATATGGGTGACAAGGGGGTGAGGTCGCAATCTAGAGAGCGGCAGGGAGTGTCCATACTGTATGTTAGTACTAATATAATAATATGTACTTAATGTACTTTGGTAATAGGGTCCCGCTTGTCACCCATTGGTTCTACGGAACCCTAATAATATGAGATCTAAAGTGTTGTTATGACACTAAATTTAAGATAATAAGCTATTGTATAACTTTTATCGCGGGCTTTGAGGGGACCGAATCAAGAAATTTCGTAACGAAAAAACCTGACACCCCAAAAAAAAATATTGAGTTCTAAAAAACTTACAGTGCCTTCTATCTATCCATCATGATGATGGTGATGGTGGTGGTGATAATGGTCGTGATGGTGGTCGTGATGGTAGTCGTGATGGTGGTCGCGATGGTGTTAGCGATGGTGGTCGCGATGGTGGTCATGATTGTGGTCGCGATGGTGGTCGATGACGATGACGACGATGATTTCACTTTCTTAGTGTTAATTTATTACATAAACATCCCGCGCCCCAAGGACTATATGGTACTGGTAAATACTGCATAAATAAAAAATAAGTAAATAATTATAATTGCTTATGTTGATAAAATATGCTATGCAATAGCTTTACTGCGGTAGTCCCCGAGTGCCACACGTCTTTTTTTTTAGTTCTATTGGGATATCATAGTCCGTCCGTAGATACTCCGTTTAGCCTGGTGCTAGATTGGGTAACTCAGACAATCCTCACTGTTTGCTTTGGATTCATAACCTAGTTATAAAAACGTTTCCATATTACAGATCTGTTCCTCGAGCAATGCCAGCTACTCGCGGACATAAAGAGCGAAGTGCTCACCTCTAAGCCGATGCTGGATCAACCAAAGGTCGGCCAGAACCAGTTCATCATCGATTTGTTGAAGAAGGTTCTGGAGCAAAGGTCAGTTTTATCACACTGCTGACCTTGTGAAGTATTTAAAGTTACCTAACAAAATCATCTACCATAAAAACTAATAATTCTAATTTCTCGGAAATGTGATGACTGGCTGTAATGAAACTTAGTGCATATTATTAGCAGGGTTCGAAATTATCAAGATAATTATTTTCTTTGATAATTACGTTAGTCATCCGATAATTATCAGATAATTATCGGCGTTGATTCAGATTTTTGTTCTTTAATTTTTTACAAAAAATTAAAATGTAAAAATATAATGTAGAAAAAAAACTTAATAACTTTTGATGGTTTAAGTGTAAGTTTAATCACGTGTATTATTCAAAAATTTATTTTTTATGACTTTTTTCCGAGTTTGAGGTTTGACGCGTTCGATACGTCACGAAACTACAAATCGTGTTCGGTTAAACATGGTAGGAGGCAGGACATAGCGCGAGGCCAGCGTTTTGTCTAAGATAACTATATTATTACTGTTTTGTTTTTGCAAATAATTATCAAGATAATTATCAGCGTTAATTTTATAGATAGTTATCAAGATAATTATTACTTCGAACTCTGATTAAAAGTAAGTTCTTATGTGACATTTTCAGTATGGTAATAAGTATTGCTGGTCACACAGAATGTAGTGTGCGCAGGTGAAGCGGGAGCGGTAGAGTGATGATGCCAGATGATGGGGATGATGATCAGTATAATATGGCTTAAGCATAGGGAAAAAGTATAAACAATGGCTAGAAAATGGAAGGCTTTTTGGTTCTCTTATAAGAATAGTTTATTGTATCGTGTATCTTACCATCAGGTGAGATGATGCCAAGGGCTTTTTAACGTAAATAATAAAAATTACAGCCAACAGTAGTCCACTAATGGACAAAGGCCTTCTGCAACTATTTCAATAACGAACTGTCTTGCGCTTTTTTTATCCACAATTGATAAATCCCTTGGCATCATTTCACCTGAGGGTAAGTGCCCGCATCCAGCGGCTTTCCGCGACCTTCACCAGGTCTTCTGTCCATCGAGCGGGAGGCCTTTCTGTGCTACTCGAGAACTTTACTACCCATCTGTTCTACGAGCTGAGCGCCCCGCCCTCTGCCACTCAACTCAAAATAAGCGACTCAGAGAGCTATTTCGGGTACCTGGGTTCTCCCTCGGATCTTCCCATTTCTGATTCGATCACGTAAGGAAACTCAGAGCATAGTTTTAAGTTAGAGCATCGCTTACAAGTTATTTGTAATTAATGTGTTATAGAGTGGCAACCGCGCACCGGAAGACGTAGGGTAAGGCAGGTTTCCCACTCGGTGGACCAACGACCTGAGGAAGGTCAAGGAAGGCCGCTAGATATGTGCAGTATTTTTGTGGAAATGCAGGCTTCCCACTCGGTGGATCAACGACCTGAGGAAGGTCGAGGAAAGCCGCTAGATATGGGCAGTGTTGTTGTGGAAATGCAGGCTTCCCACTCGGTGGACCAACGACCTGAGGAAGGTCAAGGAAGGCCGCTAGATATGTGCAGTGTTTTTGTGGAAATGCAGGCTTCCCACTCGGTGGATCAACGACCTGAGGAAGGTCGAGGAAAGCCGCTAGATATGGGCAGTGTTGTTGTGGAAATGCAGGCTTCCCACTCGGTGGACCAACGACTTGAGGAAGGTCGAGGAAAGCCGCTAGATATGGGCAGTGTTGTTGTGGAAATGCAGGCTTCCCACTCTGTGGACCAACGACCTGAGGAAGGTCGAGGAAAGCCGCTAGATATGGGCAGTGTTGTTGTGGAAATGCAGGCTTCCCACTCGGTTGACCAACGACCTGGGGAAGGTCGAGGAAAGCCGCTAGATATGGGCAGTGTTGTTGTGTAAATGCAGGCTTCCCACTCGGTGGACCAACGCCCTGGGGAAGGTCGAGGAAAGCCGCTAGATATGTGCAGTGTTATTGTGGACATCCTATATAGGGGGAAGCTATATTCAACAGTGTTTCGGCTGATGATGACGAATTTGTTATCTCCCAATTCTTGCTAACACTGCTGTGAAGTGAAATTATACCAAAAGACCACCAATGGAAAACAGTGTCCAGGCGGAAAAATCGCATCGTATGAACTGGTTTTAACCATCGATTTTAACCGCCTCCGTGGCGTAATGGTTAGTCCTTTCGCTTCACACCAGTAGGTTGCGGGTTCGATTCCCGGTGGGGTTAACTTGTAAGACTCGGTTTGGTTGGTGGTAGGGCACTTTCTAAGCCCGCCTGGCTAGCTACCACCATCTTATCTAAGTCGTGCCGCCAAACGTCAGTGTTAACAACATTGATGTGTTCCGGCTTGAAGATAAGATAGCCAGATCCCCATTGCGTTGGGGAATCTTGGTAAGCCCGCTTCCATCTTCGGCATCATCGTCACTTAATACCATCAGGTGAGATGATGCCAATAGGGCTTACCAATTAAGAAAAAAAATACAGACGATCCAAAAGTAACTACTTAGGTATACCTTTTCTTGCATTCTGTCCTCTAGCGCCTCGAAAGTGAAAGAGCTGGAGGGTTCAGGCCTAAGCTCCAAAGGAGACTTCAACAGCCGCGCGCGTATGCTCCTCGACGCGATCGAAAACAACCGCTCGATCTGTCTCGATCGCGAGATTCGGGACGCTCTGATCGAGTTCCTGCAAGGCGATGTAAGATGTAATAATTAGAATACAATCTTCTTTTTCTCATCGAGTGGCACAATCAACCGTGCTATCTAAGGGATAGACGGCGGTTGCCTGGTGTTGCACTTAGCATCACCCGGGTCACGTGAAGGGCATTTAGACTAACATACGTGTGCAATGCGACCTTCATACACGTTTAGGGAATCAGATGTGCAGGTTTCCTCAAGATGTATTCCTTCACCGTCAAAAACAATCTGTAAGTATATGCACGTAAGTTTAGAAAAAGTCATTGGTACATTGGACCTCTGGTTAGGAGGACCGAGTCGTTACCGGTTGAGCCAACGACTCTTTTTTAGAATACAATAGAAGTCTTTATTGTCTTTATTTACTGAAATACTTGACAATATTGCTAGAGCGGAGGGTTCAGCTCATGAGACTGAATAAGGAACCTAACCTGTACTAAATTCACTGAAGATTTTTTTAGGACTGCCTTACAAATTTCTCTATCAGCTGATCAATTTAAAATGGCAATTCCAAAAATTATTCTGCGAATAGAATATAGGGTCCGTGGGAATAGTTGTTCAGTTTCATGAACTGAACCCCTCTTTAAATAATTTTCAGGTATTTCCAGAAGGACCTGTACTGGATATGCAATGTCAATGACATTGAGTGTCCTAGAGGTGGTCCCAAATGAAATGCAATGGTCTTGTCAGATGGATCTCTAATTGAACACTAGTTTAAAAAATAATAAAATTATGCTAAGTCGTCGTACGTCAATGCACTCTAAGCTGGGTTATATTTTATCAATCTGTTGGTAAGCTCTCCAACCAATCCTGCTGTCAATTCAGATCAAATTAAAGTTCAGATGGAATGCCGCGAACTTTCAAGTTGAAGCCACTTTTAAAACGTGTGTGGGGTATCGGTGTGTTATGTGTGTGTGTTTTCGACGACGTCTTAGCAAAGTAGCAAATACAATCATAGTAAAAGGCAAGAACTAGTAGGTTATCTTCATACAATGGTACATCGCGCGGTTTGTATGTGTGCGCATCTCAGTAGGCACGCCTGCACCCTACAATAATAACGTTGCAGTTAGCGTTGCCAGGCGTCCGGATAAACCCGGACAGGGTTAGGCTTTTTGGATGCGTGTCCGGCCAAATTGGAAGGTGTCCGGCCTGTTCGGCTTTTTAGGTTTAATGATTTTTCCAGTCATCTGGACATTCGGGTGAGCGCTGTCGTATTTATGAGACTATGGCGGCGCTAAAGGCCAGTAAACATGACTGATTGATTTAGGGGTGTCTAAAGAGGGCTTTTATAATTTAGGGAGTCCGGCTTTTTTACCCAAAAGTCCGGCTAAACTGGCAGGTATGTCCGGCTATTTAGTTTTAAGACCTGGCAACCCTAGTTGCAGTAGTCTTAAATCCATCTTAAATCATTGTTATTATTCTAGAGTGCGTGCGGGCCTACTGACGCGCACACATACAAACCACGCGATGTACCATATATGAAGATAACCTACTAATTATTTCCTTTTACAATGAGACTATCGAGTATTTTGGAATGGATTGGTCTATGTCTGCGTGTTTAGTGTACGTACAGGTTTGGAGTGGTTTCAATTGGCTTCACATTAAATTTACATGAGGTTTTATTTGGATCTTTTGTTTCATCTGAGTCTGGGAAGTAGGCTGGAATACATCGGGAATCGAACTTACGAGCTCCTTGGGCGCATAAAAAAAACACCCCGCCACTGCGGCGAATTAGATAGTAGATAATTATTTAACTGAAGACCCACCTTCCTTTAAATACAAAAAAAACATTAAAAAATATTTTAACTGTGACCCTTCACTATGTTATCGAAAAGTAAGTAATTATTACTAAAGTGGAAGACCACAAATAAGGACTAAAGACGAATAAAAGAAACATTGTGTGTGTCTTCGTGTGTGTGTGTGTGTGTGTGTGTGTGTGTGTGTGTGTGTGTGTGTGTGTGTGTGTGTGTGTGTGTATGTGGCTACTACATACAAGGTGTGACAAAATTGGTAGGTATATATAGGACCGGGTAACTGGGCCTTCTACTCATCATATTGAAAAACTTGTCACAGGAGACATGATTGATTTGGTTGGTGGATGGGCAATTTCTAAACCCGCCTGGCTAGCTATCACCATCTCATCTAAGTAGGCAAGCATCAATGTTAACAGCATTGATGTGTTCCGGCTTGAAGATAAGATAGCCAGTTCCCCATCTTGGTAAGCCCGCTTCCATCTTTGGCCATCGTCATTTATCATCAGGTAAGATGATGTCAAGGGCTTACTAATACGGTATTTTCCAAATTTTTGAAAATAAGATTGGAACGTAACATTTAACAAAAAAACAAAAAGAAAAGTATTTATGTCCATTTTCTTAAATAAAAGCGAGTAAAATCGGCTGGGCAGCGTTCGGGAAGCTTCGCAATATCTTCACGTCACGTCCCAAATACCGCGGTGTCTCAAGACTAAGGTCTTTGACCAGTGTGTGTTGCTAGTGATGACTTACGGAACTGAGACATGGTCGCTTACTATGGGCCTCATAAGAAGGCTCAAGGTCACCCAAAGGGCAATGGAGCGTGCTATGCTCGGAGTGTCTTTGCGTGATCGAATCAGAAACGAGGAGATCCGTAGGAGAACCAAAGTAACCGACATAGCTCACAGAATCGCTAAACTGAAGTGGCAGTGGGCAGGGCACACATAGCTCGTAGAACAGATGCCGATGGGGCAGTAAAGTTCTCGAGTGGCGACCGCGCACCGGAAACCGTGGCGTAGGCAGGCCTCCCACGCGGTGGACCGACGACCTGGTGAAGATCGCGGGAAGCCGATGGATGCGGGCAGCGCAGGACCGGTCGTCGTGGAAATCCTTGGGGGAGGCCTTTGTCCAGCAGTGGACGACTTGTGGCTGATATGATGACGATGATGATGATGATGATGTTTAATGGTTTTGAATTTACGATACGATGATGTCTGCCACGTGACTTGAGTTTAATATATATAAGTTTAATATATATAGTTTATTATATATAATTTGCCTACATAGTAAAGATAACTCACCATGCAAATGCCCCTCCATTGAGGTAGTAGACAAACAAACTTACCTTGGTCTAATAATCGATAGTCACCTAAAGTGGACTGATCACATCTCCTATGTTTGTGATAAACTGAGAGCAATTTTAGCTAAATTCAAAATCATCTCTAGAAGAATACCTTTTGTAATTCTTCTACGCTTATACACAGCACTGGGTGAGTCTATTATATCATATGGTCTTAGTAGCTATGGACGTACTTTCAAAACCCATCTAGACCAAATTTATCAACTGCAGTTACGTATACTTAAAACAATCGTCCCACCAAAAATCAAAGAATCTTTTAAAAGCGATTATACTGAAATATTTTCCTTTTGTAACATCATTCCGGTTCATAATAAAGTCAACTATTACCTACTCAGTGAAAACTTCTTTAACCAATCCCTACAAACTGTCACCCAACACGGAAAGCAAACTCGAGCGGTAAGAAACGAGACTCTAACATTACCGAGAATAATAAACTGTACGGAAAAAGATAACTAAAATATATTGTACCGTTCCTAATCAACCAGCTACCCACAGGTCTCAAGGCAGAAATTAATAAAAACAATGTAAAAAATAAATTAAAATTATTCTTTCTGGCTAATCCTAATATAAAATTCGAATAATCAGAACATTAGTAATAGATATAATAACATACAAATTATAATAATATATAAATTAAAAAATACTCCAAAAGTCACATCCTGTTTGTCAAGAAATCATACCTGTGTCAGCGACATACACTCACACACAGTCACACTTAAAGTACTTTCACAGATAGGGGTTACTTATTGACGTTACCATTGTTCTTGTGTTGTGAACATCTTTATGGCAATTCTTTTTATTTAAGTACCTACACTATATAAGTATGCCTTGGGTGTCACCTACCCTCATTATTAAATTAAATAGTCTTCGACTTCTGTGCAATACAAAAACCCGATAGGGTTTCTTTTGTACTGTATTTGTAACTGTATGTTTGTTCTTTAAAGCAATAAATAAAAATAAAAAATAAAATAAAAACGTAGGGCGACCGCTAAGTAAATAAAATAAAAACAGAATACCTACAACTGATTTACATAACTATAACTTATTACTAAAAATTTCACAAATTAGCGGTCCCCCTACGTGACGACTCTTGGATTACTACGTTACTACTTACATTAAACTCAAAGGACCAATACAAATTATTTTTTACTTTTAATGCGGTAATATTACAGATTTTCGTTATTTTTGACGTCAATTCTTCCTAAACGATAGAAAACCCAAGGTTGAAAAAAATACCCTTATTGATGATGATGTTTCTTAAAGTCAAAAGCTATTATAAACACGATGCATGGAGCAGTTTTGGCTCGATAGAAAAAAATCCCAAAGATAAGGTCTACACCGTTACTTTCAATTTTAAAAAATCATCATCATATCAGCTCATATACGTCACCACCGAGGCCGAGGGGCTTGAGCCTACCCTGAATTAGGGCGATCGGGCCTTAGTCGACCACGCGGGCACAGTGCGGTTTGGTCGACTTCACACACAACCTGCGAGTTTCTCCGCAGGCGTGTGCAGGTTTCCTCACGATGTTTTCCTTCACCGTAAGAGCGTCGGATAAACGTACATAAGAAGAAATCTAAATTCGAAAAAAAAGCGTCGGTGGCGTAACGGCTAGGGCCGCCGCCTCCTGTCCGGGAGGTCATGGTTCGAATCCTGCTACGTACCAATGTGATTTCGAATTTAAAAAATGTACAACAATATTTGTTATGATAATACGAGAACAAAATGAAAAATGTTATTATTTTTTTATACTTACATTCAGAAAATTGAAACTAAATGAAAAAACATTGAAAAAGAGCAAAAGTTTGGTCATTTTCTTTAGTCTTCCACGTAAGAAAAAAACAGAGACAACTGTTCCAATCAATGCTTCGTCTTAAAATATTTTAGTCGGAAGTTTTTTAAATTTTTAAATTATTTTTTTATGTATATCATGTGTGTGAGAGTAGCTTTACAAATAAAACAGTTTATCTATGTTTCTATCTACTAATCCTTATTTCTACTACAAATTAAATTACATACACACATTCACGCAGCATTGCTCATTGGGCCAATGTTTAGTTAACTTTATCATATCATCATCGTCATCATATCAGCTCATATATGTCCCCACCGAGGGGCTCCAGCCTACCCTGATTAACTGATTGCACACGTCTGCGAAGAAACTTGAAGGTCGTGTGTGAAGTCAACCAACCAGCACTGGGACCGCATGGTCGTCTAAGGCCCGATCGCCTTAATCAGGGTAGGTTGGAGCAAGACTTAGATAAGATGGTGGTAGCTAGCCAGGTACGCGTAGAAAATATCCTTCCACTAACGAAACCAAGTCTTACAAGGTTAGACTCCGCTGGGATATGAACCTAAGCGTCCATGGAATCAAAAACCGGAGGATGGACAGCATCGGAGTCCTTTCCACGTACTGTGTTACCACAATGCAGACTGTGATCGCCAATCCCCCTGCCAAACGTGTCGATTACAGGAATACCCTTTCCAACTCCGGTAATACCCCTTCCAACTCAGGGGGACAATACCCCTTCCGGTAATACCCCTTCCAACTCCGGTAATACCCCTTCCAACTGTGGCCTATGTCCAGCAGTGGCCTTTTTGGCTGATGTTATGATGGTCAGGCTGATAAGAGAAGTAGTTAAACAGTAGGTACAGTAGACGTTTTCCAGTTTTAGTAGACAGACTTCCTGGTATAAAAATATACCATGTGGCTGTTGACAGGACCCTCACTGACACTCAAAAAAATATCATAACTTCTCAGGAGCTAAAACACCACGTGGTCTCAGCAACAGTGGACTCCCTGAAAGGCATGGTCAGAGCCCACTTCACACGTGACGTTTCCAGCGTATACCTGCCGTTGCTGGAGCAGTCCCACCGAAGACTCACCAAACACGTGGCAGGGGTGCTTGACGCGGCGTTCATGCGACGTGAGTTATTGTACATAAGCATAGTGAAGACCTTCCCCCTACCCCAGTGGTTGACAAGTAGTACTAGAAATCTGTTATTTGGCATGGATATACATATTTATCACGCCGACAAAGTGGTACAATAAAATCTTGAAAAAAAATAATTATATTATAAAGAGAGGGTGAATTTTTATTCGTTGACGTACCCTATCGTGTGAGCTATCGTTGAATAGCTTTTTCAAACCTGCTGTCGTAAAATCATTTTTCGATCAAGCGATCGGTTTGCGAAATATGAAGCTTTAAAGTGCAAATTTTTGTTAGAGTCGATTGTGTTTGTTTGTGTCCCTACCAGCTAAACCGCTATTTCAATACATCTGGAAAAAAATGTAAATAGGACATATAATCAATTTAAAAGGAAGACTATCACGACTAAGTAGGCTTTCTTAGTTCAGGATAGTCGACCAACTTAAGGTGTGCAGTTGGATTTGTAAAAAAGTTCATAGATTTTTCATCTGTATATAAAAAGGAAAAGGTAACTGACTTGTATATCAACGGACAGCCGAAACCACTGAACGGATTTCGATAAAATTTGGAATACAGATACAATAGCATCCGCTAAGAAAGGATTTTGGGGAACAACAAAAAACGCGATCTGCGCGGGTGAAGCTGCGGGCAACAGCTAGTACAAAATATTCTTTTAATTACTAAATGAAAATATTTTAATTTATAATTTTGTTTTTCAAAATAATACATTTATTTTACTACACAACCCTACTTTGCGCGAGTCCGACTCGCACTTGACCGGTTTTTTTAATACTCCTTCGAGCCGGATATGATGGAGTGGTGGACGACACTACTTAGAAGCAACTTTATTACAGTGGAACAGCACTCAGAATCCTTCGCCCACTCCATATACAAGACTTCATGGTCTTTGCGGCGCGCGCTCGAGAAACACCAGGAGCTACTGGAAAATGCAGGTGTTGGAAACTTACAAGGTCTCGTTGAGGGGTGAGTAGCTATTATTGTGTTAAATACCGACGACGTAAAACTTAAGAGTTTATCGTAGGTCTTCGTCAGGTAGATTTTATACTGTAGGTATACTCGCAACGTTTGACCGCGCTACCGAATTCGCTTATCTGGGGAGCGACTAAGTTCTGAGCGCACTAAAGAAATACTTTCAACTATCTATCGCAACAAGCTGATAGGTATTTTAAGTAGGTGTTTGCCGCGTCCTTTTCGAAGTTTCTCTGCGTGACCGAATCAGAAACGAGGAGATCCGTAGGAGAACCAAAGTAACCATAATTGCTAAACGTAAGAGGCAGTGGGTTCGTAGAACAGATAACCATTAAGTGGCAGTGGGTGGGGCACATAGCTCGTATTACAGATGGCCGTTTGGACAGTAAAGTTCTCGAGTGGCGACCGCGCACCGGAAAACGTAGCGTAGTCAGTCCTCCCACACGGTGAACCGATGACCTGGTGAAGGTGGCGGGAAGCCACTGGAAGCGGGCAGCGCAGAAACGGTCATAGTAGAAGTCCTTGGGGGAGGCCCTATGTCCAGCAGTGGACGTACTTCGGCTGATAATGATGTTTGCCGCGTCCTTTTAAAGTAAACCGTGATACAATGTCGCACTTTTTAAAATTTCTTTAAAAAAATATATTGTGTACGACTACGTCAAATAATAATAATAATATAATAATAATAATATTCTGGGACAAATCACACATGGTCATCTGGCCCCAAAGTAGGATTCCCTGTGTTATGGGTTACCAGAGACTGATATACATACTTATATACGTTTAAATACATACATATATAGATATTTAACACCCAGACACAGAGCAAAAATGCTCCGTCATCTACAAATTACGGTACATTTATTCACCATCAGCCATATAAGCCATATGAGTTCAACGTACCTCTAGAATGGGGAATTAGGGTAGATTGTTGCTGCACCTATCAAATTGGGTCTGAGGATAGTTGCGCCTCTTAAAAAAAAGATTTTTAATAATTATGCCAAAATCACTTTCATTCATCGCAATCAAGCCGCTAAGGAAGGGGATAGATGCCTATGTGCAGGGTGTAACAAAATTGGTGTAGGTCCAGTTAACTGGGGCTTCTCGTCATATTGAACAACTTATGTTCTACATGTTTGCTGAATTCGCAAAAAAAATTGAACTCTTTATACAAAATGATCAGCTGATTAACCAATTTTGTGCATTTTTGTATGCTTCTATGGTTACCTTGGGGAAAGTTGTTCAGTATGATCAGTAGAAGCCCCAGTTAACGGGTCCTACACCCATTTTTTTACATACTGGTATATACAGGTATATTTGAGATTTTTTCTCTATTTTGTCTCATTTTGCACAGTAGAAATTAGGTACATCCAGCATGTTTTAGAAGTAACTTATATTTCATTGTAATTTGCCACGAAACGGTTTCCGGTTCGCGGTCGCCACTCGAGATTTTTACTGTCCCAACCGCCATCTGTTCTACGAGCTATGTGCGCCCACTGCAAATTAAGTTGAGCAATTCTGAGAGCTATGTCGGCTACTTTGGTTCTCCTAAGGATCTCCTCGTTTCTGATTCAATCACGCAGAGAACTCCGAGCATAGCACGCTCCATTGCCCTTTGCCGAAAAACGTAGCGTAGGCAGGCTTCCTACGCGGTGGACCGATGACTTTGTGAAAGTCGCGGGAAGCCGCTGGATGCGAGCAGCGCAGAACAGGTCGTCGTGGAAATCCTTGGGGGAGGCCTATGTCCAGCAGTGGTTGTCCTTCGGCTGATATAATAATGATGATGATGCCCAGAGATATGCTATATATGATTCCACGAAGTATTACTAAAACAATCTACAATTTCTAAAAAGACGTCTATCCTATAAAGAACATGGGTCATTTTTTATAATAGGTACAGTGGATCTGACTTCCAAAGTCTCCGCATAAGAATCACTTAAGATGATTCGTTTAGGAAAAGGATCGAATATAAATCTCCGCATACCTAATTGTATTTTATTGACAAAGCCACGTAAAAAAGTTTTGTTAAAAATTCTTTTTTTTTTACAAATAATATAAGTAATGTATGCTGCTCTGTATCTGTGAAAAGCTTTGCTTATGCTCTGTCTCAATGAGAATAGAAATCGCTAATCGACTGCAAATAAAACGTAGTGTTATTACAACTTAATAGTTCGCTTTGTTGCAAAGATCGAATCTCTGACGAATAGAAAAAAAGACGCACGTCAGGGAGCCAATAATGTGCGGTCAGACAATATTTAACTTTAGAATGTTCGACAAGTGATGCCCGACCTGATAATTGAAGTAGTATGTATAATAGCAGGTTCAAAACATCATAATAATCCAAAATATCTTATTAGACGTATTGAAGAAGTGTCAGGTCAAGAGTACCCTAAACCGACGAGCTTGTATGAAAAGATTGATGAATGTAGAGGAAGCGAGAGAAGTATGTCAGGATCGTAGCAAGTGGAAAAATGTGGTCTCTGCCTACCCCTCCGGGAAAGAGGCGTGATCTTATGTATGTATGTATATCTTATAATCATGGTCCTTGAGCCGATGAAACAACTCTCGCAATAAGGCAGCTCTCTCTGGGAAAAACGGCGGGGCAGGATGGCATATACAACGAGTTTCTTAGGAACTTGGGCCTAAAGTGCAGGAAATAGCTAGCAGCAAGAAATAAACTACCCCCGGTCTTTAACTACCCCAAAATAAGTCCCACCCTCAAACCCCAAAAACCAGCAGACCACGCAAAAAGCTACAGACCAATTGCCTTACTTAACTCCATTTACAAACTATTGGAAAAGCTGCTGATAAATAGTATCACCCCATTCATCGATAATATTGCACCTGTAGAGCAGACTAGGTTCAGAAGCGGCCGAAACTGTACGGACCAAGTTCTGTCTCTTACCACTTATCTCTTACCTGTCTCTTCCAAAAACAACTAAAAACTGTAGCTGCCTTCGTTGACCTCCGCAGCTTACGATACGTTGTTGCGGCATGGTTTGTACTAAAAACTGATGAAGGCAGTACCCTGTCAACGTATTATGTGACTGCGGTACACCCGTGCAGTCCATTTACCATATCATACACGACTGCCCAAAACGGAAGTACACTGGTGATCTCTTGGATCCTTTCACTCTTAATAAAGAAGGCACAGCCTTATGGGTGAAGAATTTAGATATAATATTCTCATTTTCATTATTATTATTATTTTCTATTTTAATCTCCCTTTCAGGGTTTTTCTTTTTAATCGGCCTAAGAGGCAAGATTAAAAGGGTGGGTTTATGAAAGGTATTATTATTATTATTATTATTCACAAATATAAAATTAGAGCCTCTCTGCTCACTTGGCACGAGGCGAAGTGGCAGGAGCACCTCCAGCGGAAGCACAGTCGGCTGGAGTTCAGTGCGACGGGGAGAGAAAGCGTCGAACTATCCGGGCATTGTCGAGGAGGACTGCTTTCTGCATTGCTGCAATTATTGGTCTGCCTCGGAGTTCCAGCCGCCTTAGGTGACGTTCAAGGTCGGCTGGAATTAGTCCGTTCACGGATAGGACTACGGGGATGATTTCAGTGGATTCCACTTGCCACATATCAGTAATCTCGTGCGCCAGGTCCAAGTACTTGGTCCTTTTTTCGGCATCAGCCTGCACGAGGTTTTCGTCGTATGGGATAGTGATATCCACCAAAAACACCCTTGACTGCGCCCGATCCATCAACACTATATCAGGCTTATTCGAAGGAATAGTCCTGTCCGTGATGATGGGTCGGTCCCAGTAGAGCTTGGCGCGGTCGTTCTCGAGAACCGGCTCCGGCGTGTATTTGTAATAAGGCAACCGCCGAGATATGAGGCCATACTTTAGAGCGATCTCTTGGTGTAGGATCCTGGCTGCTTGGTTGTGCCTGTGCAAATACTCAGTGTTGGCAAGCATGGAACAACCGGAGGTTATATGACGCAGGGTCTCCCCTGGTTGACGGCACAACCGACAAACGTCCAAGGTGCCGTTTTTTATTATAAACCTCCTATAGTTGTTCGTCTTGACCACCTGATCCTGTATTGCACAGACAAAACCCTCGGTCTCTGCAAAAAGGTTTCCGAAGCGCAGCCAGTGCACGGAGGCCTTCTGATCTACGAAGGATCCACAAAGGGCCTTGAAGAACCTACCGTGCAGCTCTTTGTCTTTCCAGATGGCCTCTCGCTCGGTAGTGCTAAGTACAGCCGGCGCCTGCCAGTTCTCTTGAGCCATGGATAGAGGAGTTAGTCCTTTATCACAAGCTATGACAACTCTATGCAACTCACTATCGACTTTTGTCAGGAAGTAACTTCGGAGGCTGCATATCTCGCGGTTGTGCATTTGTTTGGCACTTAGAAGGCCACGACCGCCACTCTTCCGCGGGATATACAGCCTCATCACTGACGACCTCGGGTGATGCATCCTATGGAGTGTCATAGTAGTGCGGACTTTTCGATCCAGGGCGTCTAGTTCGGTCTGCGACCATCTGAGTATGCCGAAGGTGTACAAAAGAACAGGCATGACCCAGGCATTGAATGCTCGTATCTTGTTAACGCCCGACAAATAGCTCTCAAGAACTTTTGTCAGGCGCTCCCAAAACACGTCACAAACCGCCCGTTTCATCCCTGCCTCGTGAACACCAATACTCTGCGACATACCCAGATACCGGTACGTTTCAGTTTCAGAGAGGGTGCGGATGTTCATGGAGTCGATTTCGACTCCATCCGAATGTACCACCCTACCCCTGTCCACATGGAGGATCGCGCATTTATCCACTCCAAGGTCCATGTTGATGGAACTGCTAAAATCACAAGTGATTTTCAACAGTTCCTCCAACCGTGTTGCATTTGGAGCGAACAGTTTGAGATCATCCATGTAGAAAAGGTGGGTCATGCGTGAATCACCTCTCCGAAACTGAAATCCCGTCCCTGATTTCTCGAGCAGGAAGCTGAGCGGATTCAGGGACAGGCAAAACCAAAGTGGACTCAGACAGTCGCCCTGGAATATTCCCCTCTTAATCCAAATCCGGTTCTCCGCATTCGACAACCGCTGACCATGGAGACTAAGGATCGTACTCCATTGCCCCATACTGATCCGAGGAAGTTTCGAACTGTTTCATCTATCTTGTACAGTTCGAGGACCCTCTTTAACCATGAATGGGGGACCGAGTCGAAAGCCTTCTTATAATCAATCCAGGCAGCGGAGAAATTGCGTCGATTGCGGTTCACCAATTTACCCACGACCGCATCAATCAGGAGTAGCTCCTTCGTACCGCGACTACCGCCCCGACAGCCATTCTGAGTTACCGCCATGATATCATTCGCCTCAATGAAGGCGTCAATTTTGGCCTTCAGAATGGATGTCAGTGTCTTGTAGATGGTGGAAAGACACGTAATGGGGCGGTATTGACTAGGGTCAGCGGTATTATTCGACTTAGGAGCTAAATGAGTGATCCCAGTAGTCAAGAAGTTCGGGATCCGACGCTGCTCGAGTGCTTGCTGAAACTGGCTGGCCAAGGTCTCGTGACTCGCATGGAACCCCTTAAGCCAATAGTGGTGCAGTCCGTCACTCCCTGGAGTTTTCCAGTTCGGAGCTTTACGGACCGCTTGCAACACATCATCGGCACTAATGGCCACGGGGTTCATAGGTTCAATGCGAGCATACGCCTCCTCCAGCTCAGCCGTCCATTGCCCCTCGTTGTGTTGCACAGGCCGGGACCACAGGTTGCGCCAAAAGGCAACAATACCCGCATGATCCGGTCTCTCGCCTGTGTCCGACACAGCAGGTCGGTCCAGAGACTTGTAGAACTTCTTTTGATCACTCATGAAGAGGCGATTCTGGCGAAACCGGTCTACTCGCTCCGAGTATCGCCGAATACGGTTTGCCCACGCAGCTATCCGTTGCTTCAGGTCATCGATGCGCTCCGTCACTAATCGCATGGTATTACGTCCTGCGGGATCAAAGTCCGATCCCGCAAATGCGAGCCTGACAAAGCGCATCACTCGGGGCCTACTGTTGCCCGACCTGAAAGCAATCAGTTTGCCAATGAGGACTCTAGCCTCAGCAATACGACGCTCAATCCTTTTCTGCCATGCCGGCTTTTCCCAAGAACGGGATGTGCGAGCCGTCTCCGGCAATTATTATTATTATTATTATTATTATTATTCTTCTTCTGTTTTTATAAAAGTGACTTGGAAAGCCATACGAATAAAAAAATCACGACCCTGTCATAAAAAAAGATATTTTTTTTTAAATTAAAAATTCCATATTTTTTCATATATTACATCTAATGTTTATACGCGTCCTAGATGGTTTAAGCCGACCTTCTTTTTGAAGCAAAACAGAATTTCCCTATTTGCTTCTATGCTCATAAAAAATGAGGAATCTGTCTAATTAGAAGTGGAGAAATGCCTTCGCGAAAAAATTTTGGAAAAAATCGCTAGGCAGAGCTGTGTTCAACAGTGGACGTTTTCCGGCTGATAAAGTAATGTGAATTCACGCATTATCATTTTGAATTATAAAGTCCCCATCCTCCAATACCAGGGTCCTTCATGAAGAGATGAAGCAATGGCGCCAGGAAGCTCTTGCCGTGATAGCCCCTCGCGAAGAACGCCAACCAGAACCCTGCTCCTTGCAAGACATATCGAGCCCCCCACTGCCGGCAGCTCCGAAGGTGTCCATCGTTGATCAGTTGGTAAGCGAAGAAATGAGAGTGATTTATTACTATTTGCTACCTTCAGCATTTACAACCCATAAACGTCCCTAGTCCTGGGGCATGAGTCCATTCCCAAACTCAGTAAGGTTAGGCCATATACTCCACACGTACACATACTCCTAGTCCGGGTTGGTGGAGGTCGCAGGGCAAGTGGTGAGCCCCACTCTCAGAATATTTTTTCAAGTCGCCTTAAAGGTATTTTGTAAGCCGTTAAAAAATTCTCTGAATTTTTGAATATTTTTTATTTACCTATTCCTGAATTTTTAGTACCTTTTAACACATTCGCATGAACTACGTATGTAAACAGCTAAAATACTGGAAAGACATGTATAACAACGTATGAATACTTCGCTCAACATACTTTTTACTTTGACAACGTAGATAAACGTCAGTTAGTAATTTGGTGACGTCATTGCGCCACAACATATCAAAATCTCAAATCTTTAGCAACACCCAACATCGAAATTTCATAGCGCTGAGTTAGTAACTAATTAGTAATCTGTGGCTGAGTTGACACTATACACACATACAAAATCCCGTTCTCTCACACACAATGTCTATGTACGGCTTTTCGTGTATGGGTTGCGATGAACGTTGACGTGCATTAAATTCAACGTCAATCATTCATTACTCGTTGCATGAAATAAATAAGATAAAGCAGAACGTATCAAAGTTTGCATATCAAAATATGCTGCACGACATGTGGTTTAGTAAAAGTACCACGCTCGAGTATCACTTCTGCAAGCGTCTTTTTTTCGAAGCATTTCAGAAACACACTTTTTAATGGGCTTCAGACAAGTTACTAGTATCTCATAATGTAACCTTTTTTTATTTATTCAGTATTGATAAGCCATCACCTGATGGTAAGTGACGATGAACGTAAAAACCCACCGGGAATCGAACCCGCGACCTCCTGATGTGAATCGACTGGATTTACCGAGGTGTTTAAAAATTGTTTCACTGACAGCTAATTATTTCTCGTTTTTTCAAGATGAGGCACGCAGAAATCAAGGTTTTACTCGAGTCGGGGGACGTCAACGCGACAATGGAGTTGGCTCTCAGCTCCTTAGACTTGGCCGCCGTGGTTGCCGCCTGTCGCGCCATCAACCCGTCGTGCGTGGTGCGTCTGTCGCAGCCAGTGCTGCTGTCACTACTGCAACAGCTGGCCACCGATATGCTGCATGACACGCATCTTAAATGCAGGTGAGCAGATGACCTAGAACTTGTTAGTAGATTACAGTGTAGTTCTTCAGACCTGCCTTCTGATTCTAAACGCTTCGAGTTCGATTCGTTACATGGAATCGCCTAAATTGGCGTACGGATACGGTAGTGGCAACCTTATAAAGACAAAACGGTCGGATCCAAACGATTTTTTTGTCAATTACCGATATTGTGTAATGATTGGAACTCGAAGCGTTTAGAATCAAGAATCTGGCTGCCGTGGTTGCCGTTGACCCCTATTTGTTACCTATGAATTCTCTATAGGTGCATTTAATTTTGGATAAGTAGATACAATATATTTTGTAAGTACCTAATCGAAACCTAAAGTTATGGATGTTATAAGTGCTCGGTAGTCAAGTTTTACGATTTCACGGTTGCTCCGATAGATTAAATCTTATCGCGATTTATTACATTACAATGCAATTTAATGTTTTTTTTTAATTTCAGGTACATGGAAGAGGCCTTGCTGAACCTGGATACGTCTAACCCGATCACTAAAGCTCATCTAACGCTGGTCGTTAGTGAAGTCTGCAAACACCTCTCGTGCTTTATAGCAAAGTACCCTAAGCATTTAGCCACGCGCCGAATAATACTCATCATCACGGCCGCGGATAAATTATTAAAATAAACTTAGTTATTTTGTTGTCTCTATTTTGATTTTACCATTTTAGCTGAATGTAAATGTTTCTTTGTGATTACAAAATTTAAAAAATGACAAGTTTATCAAATTTTCTTCCCTGACATTGACATTACTCGGCTCTTCTCGATTGGCTGATTCCCGGATGATCCCGCTTAGAACAGCAATTCTAACCAATAACCGTCGTGTCTGTTGAATTTTAACCTGTGATAAAAGAAAACATTCGACAATTCGTCAAAGCCACTGAGCATGTAATCACTACGTTTGTTAAAGCGCTGGCGCTGAGAGTTTTTTGGCGGGATTTGTGGTGGACGCTTTCGTAGTTTAATTTTTTTGTTTTTTTTTTTCATTGTTTTTCTGCTGGGATTTTGTTCAAGAAGTGGTGCATTTTGGAGAAAATCGTCTAGTGCACGTGAGCAATGTGGAGAACAAGAAAATAAAACGAAGGAGGACGTGAGTACCCAACTTGGTCTGGGTCTCAGAGTAATCATGTAGGTCTGGGTGCAGTTTTATAGGCGCCCAACAGCAACTGGGTGTTCTGTCAAGAACTTCAGAGAAGATTTGTAATGCACCTGCACTAGCATTACAAATCAAAAAACGAATATAGAATTATTAATGGGGATTGTCTCGGTAGGGCCATGTAGGGCTTTTGTACCCGTAAGACGATGAGACTAAAAAAAAAAGCGCTGGCTGTCTAACTGTGGAGCACACTGTGGAGCAATAGTATTCTGTGTGTTTAGCAGATACCTACTAATATAGTAATCTGTGGCAGATTCCTTCTGTCACTGTCAATAACCCTTTTATTTGTTTTTCTTCTCGGAATTGTATTAATTTGAAAATAAATTGAATTGTGATTTTATGAGATTAAGTCCATTGACGGTTGCGATACCATCAAAATTCTACAGCTAGTGCTAGTGAGTTGAGAGTGCGATATAATGGCTCCACAGTACCTGTTGGCATTTATTTTTCTGTTCCCACATAATCTGTTGAATTGTGCCTCTGCGGCGGTCCACGGGAATGGGCCGAACAATTTGGAGCGAGACTCCGATGGCAGCTTCCGCGGAAAAGACAGCGAGCACTACGGAGATTCAGGACACAATGTAGAATTTGACCATGAAGTGATTTTAGGTTAGTATACCAACTAATACAAACTTATGGTTTTTGTGTACAATCCTTTTGCTTGCCGGTGTCGCAACAGTTCTCGATAAGCAATGGTGTAGAGTTGACGTGTGCGATGGGTGTGAAGCACGCCTTAGCGGTGCTAATGCCAACTTTCATACTTATAACCTACTATTATTCTATAGGTAGTGTGAAGGAAGCAGAGGAATTTGATAAACTATCACCAGAAGAATCGAAGAAACGTCTGGGCGAGCTGCTACCAAAAATGGATCTCAATTCTGACAAGTTTATAGATCGCCCAGAGTTAACGCAGTGGATTATGAAGTCGTTTGTGTAAGTAAAGCATGTAAACAATGTTTTATCTCGTTTCGGTTTGTGATTGAATGCAGTGTACTGCAGTTGTATTGATTGACATTGTTGAGAGTGGTTCAGAGTAAATATTTTGTTTCTCACTAAAACATTCTGTACACAAATAAGTATATACTTACCTTTATAAATACTTTTCCCTTAGATACCTATTTACACAAATATATTTTTTTTCTGCTAGCATGAATTAAGATCTTTGTCCATCTTAATAAAAAATTACCATGAATTCATGATGTATTTATTCAATGAGCACAAATCCTATTCAAACAGAAGTATCTGAATCAATGCTATTCAATATGTCAGAACCATAAAAATTATTTACATATCAATGGTGTCTACTAAAAATTGAGATCCTGCCGGTGGGATAATAATAATCTTACTTGCCTGAATTTAGTTTTATCATAATGGAATATGAGAAATAAAATGTATAGATAAGAAAATGGTTGTTTGAAAAAATATTATTGTAAAATTGTTAACAAAGAATAGAGTAATGAAATAAAACAGTTAACTAGAGTAAACACTAAAATTAACATTTACACAGAACATTGAGCACTTGTTTGATAAGGTGAATTACAATTTAATAAGTTTACTACCTTGTTCTTAAAGCTGGTTTGGCTTTATCTGAAATTCCAGTTTTTAGTTGCATTAATCATTTTTGCCACTTCGGACAAATAGAGATCCTATTACTTTCCAAGCCAAAGCTGTCTGTCTGCCTGACCTATATCTTCTGACTTCACGGAACATGTGTTATTACGGCGGATTTACTAAAAAAAAAGCAAAAGCGGGGTCCCTATGCAAGAAATATTTTTTTAAAGGTATTTGTTTTTGCTGTACCTATAGTAAAAACAGTAATAAATACAAGTGTGAAACGTGGTGTGATTATAGTGCAAACTCTGAAGTAAAAAAAACACAAATAATGAAACAGGTCAAGGGTGTGGCACACTCGAACTAAGGAGCTTGATTTGAATGAAAAATAAATCATTTTTCTGTTGCTTTCATTGATGTTTTTGATTGAAATAAATAGGTATCATTGTTGTAGTTGGAGAGGTGTTGTGGTATGTGATGTCCAAATGCACTTGACCGGTTTTTTTGAAGTCAACTATCTTAATAGCTAAAAACAAGATGTTGTTTGTTTTCTAATACTTAAAGCAAAAAAAATGGAAATATACCAGACATATTGTTCTGCACAGAAGTCACAGGCTGATAGTATTTTATAAATCACCTGAAGTCGTATCAACAGCAAACTGTCAGCAGAGGATGCGCAGGAGCGGATCCGCGAGACGGACGCGGATGGCGACGGGCTGGTCACGTGGCAGGAGTACTTGCAGGACACCTTTGGAGTGGATGCCGAGGAGGACATTCACAATGAGGATACCAGCGAATCTGGCTTTGTGAGTACTTTATTTAGACCTTGATTTCAGAGTTCTTAAACCCTTCAAGTGTGTAAAAGCACTGCCCCGGCTCAAGCGTGAAGAGTAATTTGGCCACTCAGAAGTCCGTTTGGCGCTTTGCTGATATCAAAGGTTTTTATTTTGGTGTAAAACAAAAACTATATACTGATCTTGTTAGCTAATGAAATCTTTTATCTATCTATTTCAATTTAAGCAAAATTCAATTTTTTTGGGCTTTTTTTGCATTTCTTTGCAAACAATGGTGTCATGTTTTGACATTTGTATAAAATCAGACACTACAAAATTTTAAAAACCTTTATTTTGGAAAAATAAATCTATGGAATTCTCAAATAAATGATAAATATTGATTTATCAGTCCCTCCACAGTATTATGGCATAGTTTGTCAAAAATCAGAAGAGAGTAAGTACACTTATTACTTCATACATTACGTCACACTTAATCGAGTGCCTCTGAGGCATGAAACCTGCTTGAATACCTACTTAATAGCGACCTCGCTATGAGTGCCCATAGGCACTCAGCACGCCTGAAAGGCAGGTTTCTTTTTATCTAAAATTTCAGTACCTTTTTATCATCTGCCGAACATAAAATAAAAAAATAGATTTTCAAATTTAATATAATATAATTACGGGAAGTACTATCAGGCTAAAGTTCTAAGGCGTGGTAAATTGAAGACGCTATGGAAATAAAAAGAGTAAGTAGAAGAACAATTTAGTTTAACTTTATGCAAGGGATAGACTGTTGTAGCACTTAGCCTCAATCGCGGTCACTTGTTGAAAATATTTTAGACATGTCAGGAAAGGAATGAAATCAGACGTACTAGTTTCTTCACGACAATAAATTTACGTAAAACTCATTGGTATATGGATCTTTGGATCCCTGATTGGAAATTTAGAGATTACTGTTGAGCTCCCAATTTATTTAGTAATGTACAGACCTGTTTCATCATCATTTAAACTGAAACGCGTCCACTCAACAAAGGCTTTCCTCAAGGATTCTGCCCTCATGCAGTTGCTTTCTACGACCTTCACCAGTGGCCCTTTATGACCTTCACCAGTTCGCGGCTTCCTACTACTTTCATCGCTACATACGTTTTCCTGTGTGTGGTCGTCACTTAACAACTTTACTTGATTTTCATGGTACATTTGAGCTATGTTGTTTAATTCTTCATTTCATTTAAAAGTGGCTATAGTATATAAATCTGGCTAGAATAAATTTTTTGGAAGATGGATTGAATTTACGTATAAAGGATTTCAAAATTTAAATTGGTTTTTACTCTGTTATTTAGGCCCCTGTGTTTTTGTTGCAGCTTGTTCAAATCGAGAAGCTGATGTGGAAAGCAGCAGATACCAATGGAGACAGTGTTCTTGACATTAAAGAGTTTGAGGTGAGTTGAGTTGACTGCTGTTCATGCTATTAATTCATGCTAATTGTTAGTTGTTTGAGCAACTTTTGAAACTTGGTCACAGATGATTTCAATAGTACACAAAAACCGACCAGGTTCGAGATGGACTCACGCACCTAGGATTTCCTACCACCACACCTTTCCAAATAAAACAATGATACCTATTCATCACAAACAAAAGATATCAATGTGAGCGACAGCAAAATTTCCTTTCTTATTTGCTTCAGTTCGGACTTCTTAGCCCGAGTATGACTCACACTTGGCCGTTACTTGGCATAGAACCTTAGTGCGAGTCGGTAGTACAGAGGCGTATTTAAGAATCCGGCGCCCCGGGCACAAAAAAAAAACACCCCTCCAAGTGACAAAAACCGGCCAAGTGCGAGTCGGTAGTGCAGAAGCGTATTTAAGAATCCGGCGCCCCGGGCACAAAAAAAATCCACCCCTCTAAGTGACAAAAACCGGCCAAGTGCGAGTCGGTAGTGCAGAGGCGTATTTAAGAATCCGGCGCCCCGGGCACAAAAAAAAAACACCCCTCCAAGTGACAAAAACCGGCCAAGTGCGAGTCGGTAGTGCAGAAGCGTATTTAAGAATCCGGCGCCCCGGGCACAAAAAAAATCCACCCCTCTAAGTGACAAAAACCGGCCAAGTGCGAGTCGGTAGTACAGAGGCGTATTTAAGAATCCGGCGCCCCGGGCACAAAAAAAAAACACCCCTCCAAGTGACAAAAACCGGCCAAGTGCGAGTCGGTAGTGCAGAAGCGTATTTAAGAATCCGGCGCCCCGGGCACAAAAAAAATCCACCCCTCTAAGTGACAAAAACCGGCCAAGTGCGAGTCGGTAGTGCAGAGGCGTATTTAAGAATCCGGCGCCCCGGGCACAAAAAAAAAACACCCCTCCAAGTGACAAAAACCGGCCAAGTGCGAGTCGGTAGTGCAGAGGCGTATTTAAGAATCCGGCGCCCCGGGCACAAAAAAATCCACCCCTCTAAGTGACAAAAACCGGCCAAGTGCGAGTCGGTAGTGCAGAGGCGTATTTAAGAATCCGGCGCCCCGGGCACAAAAAAAACAAACCCCTCTAAGTGACAAAAACCGGCCAAGTGCGAGTCGGTAGTGCAGAGGCGTATTTAAGAATCCGGCGCCCCGGGCACAAAAAATCCACCCCTCTAAGTGACAAAAACCGGCCAAGTGCGAGTCGGTAGTGCAGAGGCGTATTTAATAATCCGGCGCCCCGGGCACAAAAAAATCCACCCCTCTAAGTGACAAAAACCGGCCAAGTGCGAGTCGGTAGTGCAGAGGCGTATTTAAGAATCCGGCGCCCCGGGCACAAAAAAATCCACCCCTCTAAGTGACAAAAACCGGCCAAGTGCGAGTCGGCAGTGCAGAGGCGTATTTAAGAATCCGGCGCCCCGGGCACAAAAAAATCCACCCCTCTAAGTGATTAAAACCGGCCAAGTGCGAGTCGGTGTTGCGCGCTAAGGTTTCCGTATGGCCACGCGATAAATTTCATTTTATTGTAATCTTCTGTTTGCATGGTCGTAGTGGTTCGTCACTCTTAATGCCGCCGTCCGCGCCGGTGCGATCGCGCTTTGTTACAATGAAACACTGAAGTAACTGCCTACTTGTAAAACTCGATAATATATTTTTCCGCTACTTGATATCTTTGTCTTATTGAAATTGTTTTTATCAAAGAAAATCTATAAGAAATTATCGACTACCTAGTTCAAATTTTGCTATATTTTTTTCTACTACAACTGGCGAATAAACAACCGAAATGCCGCCCCTCACCTCTTGCCGCCCCGGGCCAAGTGCCCCCTTGACATAGGGTAAATACACCTCTGGGGTAGTGGTTTCCATTCCCACTTAGGGCAAACGCTCGTTTGATGAGCATGTGTGTTTGCCCTGTATCTGGGTGTTTATAATCTAAGTATGTACATGTATTTTTTATTATTATTAATTATTATTATGCTTATTATTACTTTGTATGTATGGATGTTGTTACTCTTTCACGCAAAAACTACTTAACGTATCTGGATGAAATTTGGTAGGTAGACAGATTAGGACCTGTATTAACATATAGGCTTCTTTATCTACGCTCGCAAACCGCTTGCGGCTCGCGCACTGCACACCCTCGGAGACAGTCATAGAAACTATGTTCACGCGAGTGAAGCCGCTATCAAAAACTATAAGGCATAATTGATTGATTGATTGGTCTGTGGTTCCCCTAATGCAGAGAATCGAATCCTGGTGTGAGAATCGAATCCTGTTTTGTGGCCAGATGGCCAAGCGTGGTTGTTCCTTTAATTATTATCTTTTTTACCACGCACCTGTAGATACTGACGAACCCGGAAGATCACAAACAGATGCACCCATACCTCGTGAACCAGACCCTGATAGAAAAGGACAAAAACGGCGACGGACAAATCGACTTCGACGAATACGTCGGAGAGAAAGGTAAGATTCAATCAGGAAAATTTAAAACATATTTAAAATTAAAAAATAACATTGTTTACTTTTGATTCGGGAAAATGTTATCGCCTCCGTGACGTAATGGTTATTCCATTCGCTTCACATCAGGAGGTCGCGGGTTCGATTCCTGGCGGGGTCAACTTGGTTGGTGGTAGGGCATTTTCATAGCCCACCTGGCTAGCTACCACCATCTTATCTAAGTCTTGCCGCTAAAAATCAGTGTTAACAGCATTGATGTGTTCCGGCTTGAAGATAAGATAGCCACATCTCCATTGCGTTGGGGAATCTTGGTAAGGCCGCTTCCATCTTCGGCATCATCGTCACTTACCATCAGGTGAAATGATGCCAAGGGTTTATCAATTATTGTGGATTAAAAAAGAAATATGTATTAAAGAAATATGTATTATATATTATATATACACGGGAGACGCGAAATAGCGGGAAACTAGTATTTATAGCCCAGTAACCTTGTCGCCTTAAGAACCCGCTGGAGTTCATAAATCCCATACAAACGTAGTATTTGATTCATGTGTTAACCAAAGAACCGATTTTGAAATAACTTTATATCGTTAAGTTATGCAGTTATCGATATAAAATTATTTCAAAATCGGTTCTTTGGTTAAAAAATGTATGTTAACGTTTGTATGGGATTTATGAACTCCAGCGGGCTCTTAACAGGAGGGTACCGTGCGTCATAGCTGGTAGGTAGTACTAAATATTAGCTGAGTTTGTTTATAATATTGGTCTTATGAATAAACCAAGTTTTCAACTTCGAGCGCCGAACCACAGATTACTAAATAGTTAGCCGAACGCAACCTTGTCAAAAATTAAAATAATTAAATTATTTTCTACAGTTTTGTCAATTTTAATCCTAGAAAACTACATTTTTAAATGGATTAGACTAAATTTGCTGCAATCTGAGACCAAAGCCGTCTCTGTAGACCTCAGAGCTTCCGCAATACTAGTTTTGATTATATATATTTTTTTATTCCACAATTGGTAAGCCCTTGACATCATCTCACCTGATGGTAAGTGACAATGATGCTAAGGTGGAAGCGGGCTTACCAAGATCCCCAATGCAATGGGGAACTGGCTATCTTATCTTCAAGCCGGAACACATCAATCCTGTTAACATTTATGCTTGGCGGCAAGACTTAGATAAGATGGTGGTAGCTAGCCAGGCGGGCTAAGAAAATGTCCTGCCACCAACCAAACCAAGTCTTGGAAGTTAGACTCCGCCGGGAATCGAACCCACTCCTGATGGCCTTAACCATTATGCCACGGATACGGTAAATTAACCTTTTTGACGATTTTGGCAGTTTATCACGCAAACGGTGTACAATTCGTGGCGTATAAGTTGAACACAAATGGCGGTCCTTTAGGTGCGCGCGACCCCCGCGTCCCGCACTTCGATTGAGACCTGAAAATAAAAAAATGCGCACTGTTCAACTTAGATGCCCTCTCTTACATCTACCAGATACGCTAAACTACCAGGTACCAGGTTTGGCGTATCTGATAGATGTACATGTTCAACTTAGATGCCGCGATCTATACATGATAAAAATATTTACATAATATAAAATTCTCTTTCATTTTAAAAGACCTGTTTTAACGATACCACACATAAAGGGGTGCATTCCTTTAACATGCATGGCAGCAAAACAAATTCATCATCATTATATCAGCTCATATACGTCCCCACCGAGGGGCTCGAGCCTACCCTGAATTAGGGCGATCGGGCTTTAGTCGACCACGCGGGCCCAGTGCCAAAAAAAAACAAATTATATTTTTTCAATTACTCAAAATGGAGATCTATAAAAATAATCTGAACTAGTATTACGTCATAATGTAAAACTGAAGGAAACTATTGTTAGTTTTACGTTACGACGACGTTAAGATATTTTTTATTATTATTATATCAGCTCATATACGTCCCCACCGAGGGGCTCGAGCCTACCCTGAATCAGGGCGATTAGGCCTTAGTCGACCACGCGGGCCCAGTGCGGGTTGGTCGACTTCACACACAACCTTCGAGTTTCTTCGCAGGCGTGTGCAGGTTTCCTCGCGATGTTTTCCTTCACCGTTAAAGCAATCGGTAAGCGTCGGTGGCTCAACCGGTAACGACTCGGTCCATCTATCCAGAGGTACCGGGTTCAAATCTGGACGGCCAATGTACCAATGAGTTTTTCAAAAACTTACGTACATACTTACCGATAAGATATTAGTTCAATATATTATTGATATAATGAAGCTGAGAAACCGATGCAGGCTCACGATCTTGCTAAGTGGGGTTAGATAGACAGATAAGCCGTTTATTCACCGACCAGGCACAAAAAAAACAATAAGTAATAGGTTGGTAATAAGAAAATTTAAAATGAAGGTGTCACCACTAAGACTAATATAGGTACTTACACAATACAATTGCAGTAAGTGACAGGCTAGTGAAAAGGTCCTGGCTCAGCATATGTTATAGGTGAATGCCCATAACGCTGATATTCTGCCAGGGCCCTCACCAGTCTGCGTACCGCAACCGTATACTAATAACAGTAATAACTACTCATAAAAAAAAACTATAAGCTACCTGCAGACTAATCTACATAGTTTGCAGTTGCTTTACAAAAAAAAAGTACATATTCAAAAAATAAAAAATACAAAGAAAAACAGGTCGACACAGAATGTGATCATAGAATATGATCTGTAAAAAAATCACTTGAAGTATTTTGAAATCCTATGACGTGTCATTGTTTCCTTTGGTACTTCCCAAGTCATTTTATGAGCCATTGAATTAAAGTCAACTTCAATTGGCCTTCGACCTTTTCTGCAATTCGTCTTACTTGTCGCCTTCCGTCATTCAATGATGTTGTGTTAATTGTAAAACTAATTTGTTAGATTTTGTCCGCGAATCATTCCATCACAAAGGGTGTCTCAAAAGAAATTTTATATTTGTTTAGTTTACTGCTTACTGAACCCAAAGAATCCTAGGAGCGCGGGGGGTATATCAATCGGTAGACTGGCTCTTGGGAATTCAGTCGCTATAGAGCGTTTCACGGGAGATAGCGTGCGTTCTGTGTGAGCGCGTTTTACAAAAACAATGATTCTGCCATCATCATCATCATATCAGCCGAAGGAAGTCCACTGCTGGACATAGGCCTCCCCCAAGGATCTCCACGACGACCGGTTCTGCGCTGCCCGCATCCAGCGGCTTCCCGCGACCTTCACCAGGTCATCGGTCCACCGAGTGGGAGACCTGCCTACACTACGCTTTCCGGTGCGTGGTCGCCACTCGAGAACTTTACTGCCCCAACGGCCATCTGTTCTACGAGCAATGTGCCCCGCCCACTGCCACTTAAGTTTAGCAATTCTGAGAGCTATGTCGGTTACTTTGGGTCTCTTACGGATCACCTCGTTTCTGATTCGATCACGCAGAGAAATTCCGAGCATAGCACGCTCCATTGCCCTTTGGGTGACCTTGAGCCTTCTTATGAGGCCCATAGTAAGCGACCATGTCTCAGTTCCGTACGTCATCACTGGCAACACACATTGGTCGAAGACCTTGGTCTTAAGACACTGCGGTATCTGGGACGTAAAGATATTGCGAAGCTTCCCGAACGCTGCCCAGCCGAGTTGGATTCGACGATTGATCTCTTTCTCGAAGTTGGACCTACCTAACTGGACTGTTTGTCCCAGGTATACATATTCGGTAACAACTTCGAGTGTAGAGCCTCCAACCTTCAGAGGAGTAGGTATGACACGGACGTTTGACATAATTTTCGTCTTGTCCATGTTCATTCTAAGACCCACTTGTTGAGAGGCTCTACTGAGGCCATCAAGCATTGTGCCTAAGTCATCCATAGTCTCAGCCATGACCACGATATCGTCAGCGAATCGAAGGTGGGTGATTTACTCGCCGTTGATATTGATGCCGAGTCCACCCCAGTCCAAAAGCTTAAAAACATCTACCAGGGCGGCGGTGAACAGTTTCGGAGATATAACGTCTCCCTGTCTCACCCGTCGCTGCAGCTGGATAGGTTCCGAGTTTTGATCCTGGAGGCGAACCGATCTGCCAATTCTTCCATAATTGCCTGGCGATTTTTGCAATCGTTACCAAATTCATCACCTTAAAGAAGCATCAGAATTAAAACGTGGGTACAGGAAGTTTGAGGAAGGTCTCCTCAAACTTCTGAACCTTAGAGAAACACCCAGTGACGAAATTGGTAATGATTGCGAAGTTTCCGCCTCGCAATTATGGCAGAATCGTTGTTTTTGTAAAACGCTCGCACACGGAACGTACGCTGTCTCCCGTGAAACGCTCTATAATAAATAAATAAAATAAAAAAGCCTATCTACTATTATTAATATTATTATAACGCTTATTAGTTGCTATATGTACTATTTTACTTTACTATTACTAAATTAGGTTAAGTAGGGTCCCCAGATTGGGTAAAGGCCTCCTCCAATGATGCCCACTTCTCCCTATCCTGTGCTATTTCCCACCACTTTGGGCCAGCGACTTTTTTTATTTCATCCTCCCATCGGGTAGATGGTCTTCCTCTCTTTCTTTCTCCTTGAGGTCCTTTCCATACGGTGGCATTGTAGGTCCATCTTTTGTCTCTAAGCCGCGCTATGTGGCCGGCCCATTTCCACTTTAACTTTTGTGCGTAGTTCAAGGCATTAGTGGCTTTTGTTTTTTCTCCTATCTTTGTGTCTAATCTTATCTAGTTTTTTTATTTTAAGCATGCTTCTCTCCATTCCGCGCTGGCAGGACGTTATTTTGTGCTTAACTTTTGCCGTAAATTTCCAAGTTTGACACCCATATGTCAAGCATGGTAAGAGACTAGAGTTCATTGTCCTAGTTTTCAGTTTTATTGGCATGTTACTTTTGAAAATTTCTTTTAGACTCCAGAATTTATTCCATGTTCGCTGTACTCTTCTTTCAATTTCTAGTTCGTTGTTTTCTTTTCCAAAGCTGATGGTTTTTCCTAGGTAAGTATATTTGTCTGTGTATTGTAGTGGATATCCATTGACTTTTAATTGTTTTTTGTGGCTGTTAGTCATTGTCATGGTCTTAGTGAGATTGATTTCAAGTCCTGCGTCGGCGCTAACTGTTTGTAAATCATTGATCATGAGCTGCAGTTGTGAGTTTGTCTCGGATAGTATTACTATATCATCGGCGAAACGTAAATGACTCAGGAAGGTTCCTTGTATGTAAATTCCTCGTTCGCTCCAGTTTAGTTTGTTGATGATGCCTTCGAGTATGGCTATAAATATTTTTGGCGACAAAGGGTCACCCTGTCTCACACCTCTCTTTATGGGAAAGCTAGGGCCCAGCGTGTCTAGCTTTATTCTACCAATGTTGTTATTATATATGTTTCGGATCACTTTTATATACACTTCGCTTACTCGCTGATCTCTCAAGCTCGTGAAACGCTCTATAGCGACTGAATTCCCAACAGTCTACCGATTGATATACCCCCCGCGCCCCTAGGATTCTTTGCGTTCACGCAGTAAGCTAAACAAACATAAACTTTCTTTTGAGACACCCTATATTACCTACTGACTTTATCCTCAATCACATCTACTGTTGTATTGATTTTATAGCGCTATCTTAAATACTTTGTACACATATACACACCCATGACACCCACACCACAGATTACTAAATAGCCCACACCCAAACACACACACCTACACTAGGAGTTAAGAGCCCTGGTCAAAATAAAATCTTGACAGATGAAATGACAACAGGGTTTGGTTCATAAGCTCAAGTGTGTGGTTGTTTGGCAACTCCTCGCAGGTTCATGACGACCGACCACAGATAAGAAAAAAAAATTGCCGGTGACGACCACGGTTGTTTTACGTCAAATTGTCTCTCCGTTTATCCCCCACTTTGAACGTCTTTGGCACCCACTCCAAGACGTCGTATTAAATAGAAAATTTGCATACGTATTAAGGACCGATAACAATACGTAATAGCATTGATTAACCTACGCTGCAACATCACCTGAAATCTGCAGGATACTCCAACTCCATTCTAACTTACAGAAGGTAAGTAAAAAGGAGTTCGGTTTTTTAATTATTTAATTTATATAGCTATTTCATATATATCAAGTTATGGGCAATTTGTCAATGACAAAAATAAATACCTACATCAAATTCGTAATCAAACATATTAATTTTATATCGATACTATGAATATTTCTTGTAAATACGCCATCGACGTTTCATGGCAACTTGATTATTTTTGATATTTCCCTTATCGTTTAAATTTGTACAAAAACCACACGGCAGTTACGATATTGTAATCTAAAAGCATACTAAACCCTATACATTTAATAAAAAACGGCAAACAATACATCTGAATATTCTTGAAGTTCCGAGCAATAGTTATTTGTTATGCAAGGCTGTAAAGTCGTTACTTGGCGCGAGTTACTTCTATTCAACCCTGATCGTAGCGAAGGTTACTAAGGTACAAGACGCAAAAATACTTTGCTGTCGAGCGAAACACACAATTTTCCACCTCACTACAGCGAGGAAAACTTTTAGGTGCAAGTAAAACAGGTTAGTAATTATTTGTTTTTTTAGGTTTTTCACTTGTTTTCAAGTTCCTTGTTTTAACCGTCCAGGCCGACCTTGAATATTGACGTTCCCTTCCTTCAGGCGGACCCGCCATTTTCCAAAATAGCGGAAAATGACAAGAAATTGTCAAATTATGAAAATTTTATCTATGATTTTATATTAAACTGCGTATGGCACTAGAAGCGGAATTTAATAACGACGTAAGTCCATAAATCAACCCAAGGCAGTTTCAACACAGTTATAACTATATTTGTGTACTTTAGAGCATAAGGTCGCATGTTGTTACCGGGGCCGATGGGTCCCATTAATACTCAATCGGTAAACCTAAGGTTATAACAATATGACGTGAAAAGAAAATGGCGCGCGCAAAGCAAATTAAAAAAAAAGTACACCAAGAAGGTTCCGAGTCTGAGTTTTTAACCAATTTAAAAAGGTTGTATGATAAATTCGGCACCATGGAGGTAGATTTAATGGTGTTTTGAATTCACAAACTTAATGCACACGATGTTCTAAATTCAATTGACTTTATCCTCTAGCGGATAAAAACGGCTTTTGCACTCCAAAAATACTCTTTTCGTGATGGGGGGATGAAAAAACTTTTTCCACGCTAGCGGATTAAACGAAATTTTGAGCGCTGAAATGGACTGACAAACAAAACCTGTGAAAATAGTATTTTTATAGCAATATAGAGAATACACGGCAGTGTGTCAGACAAGTTTGTAGAGATTTTTAGACGTCAGTTTCGGATATTGACTTCCAAAAATCTCAATTTTTATTACTGACTGACTCAGTCATCAAAATTACATACCACTCCAGGTGACAAAAACCTGATGTCTGGCAACGAGGTAGGTTGGCTGTATATAAGTTTAGGGCGTTGTCTATTACTTGAGTAAAGAGAAATGGTAAGTATTATTACTTCACAACTATACTAGCTCCATCTATAAGGTCAATGGCGAATAACAACAAAAAAGAGCCATCTATGCTACAGACCTGAAACTACAGCATCGTGCCACCTAATTTCTACATCCGTGCCTTTTAATCGATCACCAAGTCCAAAAGCTACGTACCTACTTCAAGAGGTTATCCAGAGACGGCTCTGTGCCCGATGCGACGAGCTGTCAGCTGCCATGACTTACTTACGACTTATTCTTCAATATGATTTGTATCTCAAAAACATTTCTGAAAAATTGTACATCAACAACCATTAATGATATCCCACCAAAACATTATTCTAAAAAGGGAGCCAAGTTCGATACAAAAAATGTGTAATGATTTAAATGGGTAGGTACCAAGTTCTATAGTGGTTTATTAAGTCATAGCTAACGAAATTCAAACTGAAATACTTATTATAAAGTTCTTAAAATAATAGAGAATGTACAATGGATTTCAGTTGCGTAAGAAGAAATTTGTTATGTTTTGTGCCACTAAATGGTGCACCTTGGCAAGTTTAAATAGTCAAGCCCCCAAGAAAACAAAGCTTACTTATTAAAAATATACGCAAATATAATTGGTTAGTGAAAATTTGTCAAGTTACACCAATAATAGCACAGAACATAACAAATTTTCTTTTAAGCAACTGAAAACCATTGTACATTCTCTATTATTTGGAGAATTTTATTATTATATTTTATTTCGATGACCTTGTGAAGGTCGCGGGAAGACGCTGGATGCGTGCAGCGCAGAACCGGTCGTCATAGAAATCCTTGAGGGAGGCCTATGTCCAGCAGTGGAGTTCCGTCGGCTGATATGATGATAATGATTATATTTTACTTTGAATTTCGTGGATCTGAGTTTTTCCTTGGTTTTTCCTAAATATGTAGTTAATATCTGTTACAGTAGTTATAACCCATTCTTAGTTACAACGCGTTTTCACTAGTTAAAACTAGTTTTTACTAAATGCAATTGTTGAAACTAGAATTTCTAACGGTAGAAATATGTGGAAATGGACAGTACACATATCCCTACCGGTAGAGGTAAAAAAAAGCTATGATTTCTTCTTCTGCGAAGAGTTCCTCTACCCTATAACAGTAGTCAATCAAATTCAAACCTGACCGAATTTAACATCGCTCGCTTCGCTCGCTCATTTGAAATATGTTACTGTTCATTTTCACATATCCCTACCGGTAGAAATAAATCTACTAAAACGTGTACTTATCCCAACCAGTAGGGAAAGTTTGGTAGGGTTAAGTGTACCAGGCTGTTCTAGTTTTAACAAAGGCATTTAGTCAAAACTAGTTCTAACTAGGGAAAACGCCTTCTACCTAAAAACTGAGGAAAAACTAAGGAGTTTTTATCCCAAAAAAAAGTCTTTACTCTTATCCAAGGAGATTGTAAAAACATGAAGAAAAATAATTTTGCGGCATTCTTAATGGAGAATTAATCAAATCCAAGTATGGCTGCCATGTGAGAGTTATTATTGTATCTCATACACACATTAACACTTTACTTTCAAATAGTCGTTCACGGTGTGTGACATTGGCTTTTGCTTTGGCATACAAAGTATTTAAGTACAATAAAAATGGTTTAAAAAATTGGTGAATTGTGCTTTCAAATACATCAACTGAATCATGCTGCATGCAAAACTACAATGCTTTTATTTTTAATTTACTTGGAAGACAACAAGTAACTTGGAACTAACAACTAATATAACAGTATATACAGGGTGTCCCAAAAATGAAGGATAATCCTGTAACTGCGGATAGTTAATACCATAGCCTATTACATGCTTAAATTTAAGTTATGTAAAAGTCTCACCATTTTCGAGATATTAACATTTGTTTTTTTTATTAATTTTGTATGAAAAACGCATTTGTCTAATTGCTTTATGATTTTCCAGAAAAAAGTTATAATACAGTTGGAGTGCCCAATAGGGTAAAAACTTCCTTATTTTATCAGCTTTTCAACAAAGTAAAATAGTTAATAAAATACAAATTAGTTCCAACAAAAAACCAACATTGTTGGCAAAAGAGTGCCTCAAATCCCATACAAATTTCCATGCTAAATATAAATAAGAATAAGAATATTTTTCATAAATCTCTAAGTAATGAGTTTAAGTTTTTTTAATTCAAAGATTTACATGTTTTTTTCGCATTTCAGCCATCTGTGACACTCTAGCATCATTGATTTACTTTAATTCACAGGCTCATTCAAAAAAATTGAACTTGATTTTTTCCATAAAAAAATGTTGAAAAATTTGTATGGGATTTGAGGCGCCCTTTTGCTAACAATCATTGGTTTTTGTTGGAACTAATTGGTATTTTATTTTTGATTTGTTGAAAAGCTGATAAAATAAGGAAGTTTTTACCCTATTGGGCACTCCAACTGTATTATAACTTTTTTTCTGGAAAATCATAAAGCATTTAAAAACAAATGCGTTTTTATACAAAATTAGAAAAAACAAATGTTAATATCTCGAAAATGGTGAGACTTTTACGTAACTTAAATTGTAGCATGTCATAGGCTATGGTATTACCTATCCGCAGTTACAGGATTATCCTTCATTTTTGTGACACCCTGTATATCTGTCTCTCTTATCGTGTGGCACAATTAACCGTGCTATCCAAGGGATAGACGGTGGTTGCCTGGTGTTGCACTTAGCATCACCCGCGGTCACGTGTAGGGCATTTAGATTTACACCTACGGACGTGTGCACCGCGACCTTCATACACATCTGCCTGCGCAAACTGGTTGCGTTATGTACTTATAGCGCCTGAAAAACTAATTATCGTGACCAAAAAAAAACGATAAAGGAAATGGCTGAGTAAGATATAATATGAAAGTACTAGTTGTACTCATGACAATAATGCATAAACTGACCAAATATTTGGTTGCGTTATGGAGCAACGCCCGTTAGTAGTAGGAACAGCAAGAGTTCTGGACCAGGATCTCACCCCCCTGCCGGAGCCCCAAAGTTAACTGGAATTCCTATTTCGAATTTCGTGAATTTTATTTCTTAATTAATTTTTGATTGATTGATTGAAAACACTTTATTGCTTCATAAGAGGAAAAAAGATACAATGATTGAGGAAGTTGTACATTTAGAGGTCTTATCGCTAACAAGCGATCTCTTCCAGACAAACTTTAGATGGAGGAAACATGAAAAATCATTATTGTGGGGTAGTACTTTGATGCTGTCAAGTACCTACTTAATTGTGCTGCTGAACGTATTGTATTTAATATTACTTACATATTTTTATAGTAAAGAAAAATCAACATTGTTTTTGATTTAAACATTTTAAAAATAAATGTCTGAAATATTATATCCTTTGTAGACAGACAACAAGACAAAGCGTGGCTGGTGGCGGAGCGGGACAAGTTCGACCATGAACTGGACACCAACGGCGACGGCATTCTAGACCACGAGGAGATCAGGGCCTGGGTGGTGCCCGATAACGAGTGAGTTACCTTTACAGCTAGAGTGATGTCTTTTATAGCTAGATTGATGTCTAGACACCAACGGAGACGGCATTCTAGACCACGAGGAGCTCAGGACCTGGGTGGTGCCCGATAACGAGTGAGTTACCTTTACAGCTGGAGTGATGTCTTTTATAGCTAGATTGATGTCTGGACACCAACAGAGACGGCATTCTAGACCACGAGGAGATCAGGTCCTGGGTGGTGCCCGATAACGAGTGAGTTACCTTTACAGCTAGAGTGATGTATTTTATAGCTAGATTGATGTCTGGACACCAACTGAGACGGCATTCTAGACCACGAGGAGATCAGGTCCTGGGTGGTGCCCGATAACGAGTGAGTTATCTTTACAGCTAGAGTGATGTCTTCTATAGCTAGATTGATGTCTGGACACCAACAGAGACGGGTACCTGATAACAGGGTGTCCACTGTCGATCTCACAAACGTAATTAGTTGTAATTAAAAAAAAAATGTAGGAATATAAATTTAAATCCTCAATCAATTTTCACATCTCCTGTAACACAAAAAGAACTAATTGGCGTGATAAAGTCCTTAAAGACTGCTATCTCTGTAGGATATGATACAATTGAAAAAAAAACCGCCTCCGTGGCGTAATGGTTAGTCCATGAGGTGGCGGGTTTGTAAGACTGTTTGGTTGGTGGTAGGGCATTTTTATAGCCCGCCTGGCTAGCTACCACCATCTGATCTAACTCTTGCCGCCAAACATCAGTGTGGACAGCATTGATGTGTTCCGGCTTGAAGATAAGAAAGCCAGATCCCATTGTGTTGGGAAATCTTGGTAGCCCGCTTCCATCTTCGGCATCATCGTCACTTACCATAAGGTGAGATGATGCTTAGGGCTTACCATTTGTGAACATTTTTTTAAATACCCAAAAAAGAAATCTAGTAGTCTGATTGTTCCTCCTTTTATGCACAATCGTGTCGATTCGGTGTAACACGATTTAACTTATTTGACAGGACTAAACTAAATTTAAGCATTCTATCCTTGTCTTTTCGATACAGAAAGTAAAAGACAGAATGTGTAAATTTAGTTTAATCCTGTCAATTAAGTTAAGTCGTTTAACACCGAATCGACACCATTGTCAATTTATCAATAGAACAAGGATAGTTCCTGGACTAAAACTAAAATTTTCTATTATAATCAATTAATTTTCTATTGTATTTAATATCTGATCACCTGGAACTCCTCGGCGTGGCTTTAACACCCAATCTTTATTTCGGTCGTTACATTGAGTCCAAGGCAAAAGTTGCTGCAATGAAGCTGGGCATTCTCTCTAAGGTGAGACGGTGCTTCACACCTGGACAAGCACAAGCACAGGTCCGCTCATGTATGGAGTACTGTTCACACTTATGGGATGGATCAGCCCGCTATCTGCTAGATACCTTGGACGCCATCGACCGACGCGCACGGAGACTATTTGGTGACGACGAGCTAGTCAATGACAAGCTCCAAAGCCTTGAGCATCGCCGAATCACTCGAGCCTACCCTGAATTAGGGCGATCGGGCCGTAGTCGACCACGCGGGCCCAGTGCGGGTTTGGCGACTTCACACACAAACTTCGGGTTTTTTCTCAGGCATGTCAGGTGTCCTGCATGTCGGATAAACGTATATATGAAATCGAAATTCGAAAACACATTGGTACGTGGCAGGATTCGAACCACGACCTCCCGGGCGGGAGGTACCGGCCCTTGCAATTACGCTACCGACGCTCAGAACATGAATCTGAAATTAATCGAGCTCGGAGTGATATTGCTCAATGTATGAGCTGCAATAGAGTTGAGTATCACTTACTAAGATGTATCCGTACAAGAAGTGAATCAGACAAAATTTTTAGGCTTTTTGCTTTTTTGACACGAATTGCAGCTGGAAACCGCACATTCAGAACGTATGTGCGGTTTGTCACGCTTCACATGTCCTTTAAGACGATTAGTAAGTTGTGCGTCAGAAAGCTCCGGCCTTACTTTGGTTATGTCCAGTTCACACTAAGCTATGGACTAATATTCATTGGACGGATTTTCCTCATGAATCCACAGCCCAATAACGTTGCGTCAGAGCTATTGGTGGAATCTCACAAAGAGATTCATGCTTTCCCCTTTTTGCTCTCTATAAAATTTTACCTTTGCCTTGTTTTTATTTATAGGAGGTTGTTATGTTTGTGAAACACATGTTTCTATTTGAATCGGCCAGTAAACTGAACCGGGACTTAAGGCGCTATCATAAGCTTCTACACTCGCATCACCCTACGACAACTTTTAATCAGAAAAGCATTTACTACAGGGTAGTAACTTTGTACAATAACCTACCTGATAGTTTTAATCAGCTTAATGACTACTATTTTTTAAAAAAGGAGTTACAGAATGGTTGCTGTCTAAACTCTTTTACAGTGTGCGAGAATTCATAGAAAATAAGGGCAAATTGTAATTTCAATTTTATACTGATTTATTTTTAATAATTTATTTTATGGATGACATTATAGTGATGTTGGTGTCGGGTTTCTCGTCCACAAGTCCCTCATGTTTCGGCAAGGGTGCAATACCTTATACTCAGAATCGATCAGTATTCGATGAAAGTCATACCAGGTATACGCGCCGACCACGAACCGAAATTTTCATTAGAGAACATACCTGTACAATAGAACACAGTGTGTGGAAATAACAAGAGTCGATTCAAAAAATGAGTCCGAAATTTATCGTTCTAACTATAAATTAAAAAATTCTGGAGTACCACAGGGCAGTGTGCTGGGTCCTCTGCTTTTTCTACTATATGTAAATGACTTAGTTGAACAATCTAGTTTTAGAACTATCCTTTATGCTGACGATTTATCCGCAGTAGTGACGACGAATATGAATTTGACAATTGACGAACACGAAAGAGATATAAATAAACTAATTAATACAATTATGACATGGCTTATCAATAATAACTTGCATCTTAATATTGACAAATCTTATTTCATGAATTTTAATCATTACAATACTCTAAATATTCATTTTAATGGACAGCCTCTTAAAAAAGCTAATAGTGTGACATTTTTAGGCATAACTATTAACAAATTACTGGACTGGAAAGATCAAATCAATAAAGTTTGTTCAAAAATAGACAGATTTGCTTATTATTATTATTATATCAGCTCATAAACGTCCCCACCGAGGGGCTCGAGCCTACCCTGAATCAGGGCTATTAGGCCTTAGTCGACCACGCGGGCCCAGTGCGGGTTGGTCGACTTCACACACAACCTTCGAGTTTCTTCGCAGGCGTGTGCAGGTTTCCTCACGATGTTTTCCTTCACCGTTAAAGCAATCGGTAAGTATATGTACGTAAGTTTTTGAAAAACTCATTGGTACATTGGCCGTCCAGATTTGAACCCGGTACCTCTGGTTAGATGGACCGAGTCGTTACCGGTTGAGCCACCGACGCTTTTGCTTATGCTTTATTTAAATTAGTGAAAACCTCTTCCAGAGATACTGCAAAAGTTACTTATCATGCATATGTAGAGTCCATGCTTAGGTATGGTCTTGTAGTTTGGGGAAATAGCGTAGAAATGTACAAAGCTTTTATTACACAGAAAAAATGTGTCCGAGCATTATACGGAGCTGCTCCGCTAGACTCATGTAAGCCATTATTTAAGAAACTAAAAATCCTCCCCCTTCCATGTCTTTACATCTTTGAAATATCTAAAGTAGGAGATCATCCTGACCTCTTTATGACAGCTAAGGATATGTTTCCGAGAAACACCAGAAATCAAGAAAGACTTGTACAGGGTGGGCCTTAACTGTGTTGACGTTTTGTTTTGTCTATAAATCATAAACCCGCAGAGGTACGCGTGCGGGGGGGGGGGGGGGGGGGGGTGTCGTTAGACGCGCCATTTCGTGGAATTTTTAGTCGCCATGGATCCTTTCTCAGGAGCGCAACGTGCGTTTTGTGTTCGCGCGTATTATTCAAACAATAATTCTCTGACGATTGCTAGGCGCGCTCACTTCACTAACACGTTGAATAGTCTCCGGGGTCCGCACTGACTTTGGGCGGCCTGTGTTAATGATTCTTACCGTAGAACCGGTTTCCTCAAACATTCTAATCCATTTACGAATTTAATTTGCGCTTGGTGCTTCGCTGATGTCCCGTAATTGGAAGTGAGCGCGGTACGCCTAGCAATCGTCAGAGAATTATTGTTTGAATAATACGCGCGAACACAAAACGCACGTTGCGCTCCTGAGAACGGATCCATGGCGACTAAAAATTCCACGAAATGGCGCGTCTAACGACACCCCCCCCCCCCCGCACGCGTACCTCTGCGGGTTTATGATTTATAGACAAAACAAAACGTCAACACAGTTAAGGCCCACCCTGTATATGAATTTGCTCCAAAAACGTCACGCTATTTAAAAAATTGTTACTCAATGGCCATCACAGTTTATAACAAACTACCAAAAGATTTAAAAAACTTGCCATAAGTACTCAAAATTTATCAGACATTTAAAATCATGGCTATTAGAGAAATCGTTCTACTCCATCAAAGAATACATGGCATATAAGTGAAATATTAAAGTTAATGTGTTAATTACGTGTTTTTGACTTTTAAATATAATTTATATTTTGATATAATTTGAAAACTTGACATTGCAAATTTACATCATCATCATCATGTCAGCCACAAATCGTCCACAGCTGGACAAAGGCCTCCCCCAAGGATTTCCACGACGACCGGTCCTGCGCTGCCTGCATCCATCGGCTTCCCGCGATCTTCACCAGGTCATCGGTCCACCGCGTGGGAGGCCTTCCTACGCTACGTTTTCCGGTGCGCGGTCGCCACTCGAGAACTTTACTGCCCCATCGGCCATCTGTTCTACGAGCTATGTGCCCGCCCACTGCCACTTCAGTTTAGCGATTCTGTGAGCTATGTCGGTTACTTTAGTTCTCCTGCGGATCTCCTCGTTTCTGATTTGATCACGCAGAGTTACAATTGCAAATTTACAATTTATATAAAAGCGCATTGTTTATAGAGTAAGTACCAACATTATTTGACTTGTTTTATTAATTGTTGTTAAATTATTATTTTATGTTCTTTTTATTCTTGTTTAATACCTATAGATTAAACTAACATTAATTTTGCATGCCAATACCTTTGCTTAAATGTGTGATACTCAGAATTCCTTCCAATAATTTGTAATTACCTACCACATTTAAAGCAAATAAATCATTATCATTAACACCCCGTCGACGAGGTAGAGACTATGTATGACTACAGCCATAAATAGCACCAGGACTCATTATACCGTTGTTAGGGGGGACTTCAACGCGAAACTGGGCAACAGAGGTGATGGTGAGCTGAGAGTGGGACAATTTGATACGGAGTAAGAAATGCACGTGGTCAGAAACTGGCCGATTTTAAAAAGAAAAAGAGCCTCTTCATGATGAACTCCTTCAAAAAGTCAAAACAGCGGAAGTGGACATGATTGCATCCTAATGGCGTAACGAAGGACGACGAGACGGCAAATATTCAACGATGTCTCTGTGATCAACTCAGTAAAAACAGGAAGCGATCACCGAATTGTATAAGGCATTGATTCTAAAGACCAAGCCAGAAAGATGTCGACTGATGAAGTCTACGCTCCGACCAGCGCCCATCCAACTCCAAAACCCCCGAGAGCTTTCAGCTCGAGTTGCACAATCGCTTCGAATACTGCCTAGGAGACTGCGAGAATGTGGAGAATGAGACATAAGTAGTTTTTATTACTTCTTTGGCTCAGCGACCAATAATGGACTTGGGCATCCGACACCAGGAGACGACCAACACTTTCACCTCTGCGCCGACCCTTGTGCTAATCGGTTGGAGCTGGAGTTCACACAGGTTATTCTACACTTCTCTCTTCATACCGCTGCTAGCCCTACCTGGGGAACATGCCCTCTCGCACATCTACCAGATACGCTAGACTGCCAGGTTTATGAACCATATAGCAGCCAACGGAGATGACGACTAGACAGGGCAATCTTGAGGGGGCCCCGAGGGGTTAGACGGGGGATGCCAAGTCAAACTGCCATAGTCACCGTGGTTGAGCCGTTTGGGACAATTCATTCAAGGAGGCGGAGGAGTAGAAGGACGTAACCAGTAATATCGGCTTTAATGCAAACGTTTAAGGCGTTGGAGCACTGTGTATGGTTTCTAACACTGCGCCTGGGGCGTCCAACTATGCTTTTCCCATCTACGCTCCCTATACAGCATTATCTTTTTCACATTGACTTGTTATACAGGGTGTTTGGTGCATCGTGTGCCAAATTGAATTAGCCGATAGGAGAGGTCACTAGCTATCCCTTCAGCCCTCATAATCTATCCTATGCCCTACGGATTTAGTAAAGGGCTTCATCATATCAGCCGACAAACGTCCACTGCTGGACAAAGGCCTCCCCCAAGGATTTCGACGTCCGGTCCTGCGCTGCCCGCAGTGGACGCGTTGGAACGACGACCTGGTGAAGATCGTGGAAAGCCGATGGATAGGGCTTACCAAATGTTAATTTTAAAAAATACAGTGACAAAATGTTATAATTTGGATGCAATATGTCAACTTTTGTTTATTTATTTTCTGTTCGTTTTAATGAACATCATATTTTTTTACTCCATACAAAATCATTGACCCTGTTCCTTTCTTTCCAGTGAAATAGCGGCAGAGGAAGTAGACCATCTGTTCTCAATAGCCGACGATGACCACGACGGACGGCTATCCTTCGAGGAGGTGATCAGACACTACGACACGTTCGTGGGCAGCGAAGCCACCGACTACGGTTCGGACTTGCTGGGCGAGCACTTCGATGACGAACTGTAGGGTACACTTCGTGCTGGCAGGCAACACAAAGTGACAGTTTTGTAGGATGGCGAACGTGGGGGTGTAAATTTTATCAACAAATAATATCTTACAATATAGAAACATTGGTTCATACTTCGACGGAGAAGTGGTCAGTTAACAAAAACTGAAAAAAATCAACTGTATGAAAATTACACTTTTTTAACCGACTTCAAAAAAAGGAGGAGGTTTCTCAATTCGACTTTATATACTTTTTATTTTTTTTATGTGTGTTCGCGGATAACTTCGTCGTATATGAACCGATTTTGATGATTCTTTTTTTGTTTGAAAGGAGATATCCCAAGGGTGGTACCATGATAAGGAAACCAGGATCTGACGATGGCATCCTAGAGAAATCGAGGGGAACCTTAGTTTTCTGTTTGAAGTCGGTTTTTTTTTTGTTCAAAATTATGTCTCACTGTCACCACGGCAATATATGAGGACGAGAAGCTACACACAAACGTAGGGCCATATTGTATGGGTAACAAACCAACGGAAAAGTTACGACCAAAGATTTAAACCCCTGATCACATAGACTGCAGACCAAACGCACACCTTACATTCTTGATTTAGCAATAGTTGCATACAAAGTTCGCCAAACTGTGTACTGTTGGTTGTATAATAATGAACTCTATGCGTACTGCTCAGCGCTGAATATTTGCGGCAAAATTTTCGCCAAACAGTGAGAATGGGTTACCGTTCTACATACAGTGTCGTATATACAGGATGTAACCAAATTGGTGTAAGTGGTGTAGTTAAGTGGTTAACTGTGGCTTCTACTCATCATACTGAACAACTTTTTGTTCTGACTTTGCTTAAATCGCAATAAAATCGATCAGCTGATCGACCATCTTATACATTTTTTTGGTCAATTTTTTTTTGAGAATTGACTGGGTTTTTCAGGGAAAGGCGTTCAGTGTGATGAGTAGAACCCCCAGTAATTGGGACATACACCAATTTTGTTACACCCTGCCTATCACCATCCTTTGGATATGTGTTGATGTCACAATAAACGGGATGATTCCATTAATTAGGACTCCACGGTCGTAGA